>OZ020552.1:24390691-26790691 GCA_963971465.1 Lepidochitona cinerea | reverse complement strand
ACTTACTTCCTCTTCTTCCTTACTTAATATATTGATCTTTATCATCTTAGAACACCCGAATGTCCTGGTGATGCGATTTCTTAAAACTACAGTTGTAAGCTAAACGGTTATTAATACAGTTTTCATCTACAATTTTCAATTTAAAGACTGTACAAAATAATTCCGATTTGTTGCTTGAGATGTGAAATTCAGCTCGTCTGTCCACAGTATAATGACTAAGGTTGTCCTTCCCATATTCTTAATGAGCAAATAACATATTTTGAGATGCAGAAGGTGACTCCGTTTTAAACAAGATTGCAAACTTTGCATAAAATTTCCTGAATGATTTATATTCACGTGTGGCTAGTTTAAAGACGTGCGTCACAAGGTCGTTTTGGGAAGGGATAAGATCGTAAGAAGGATTGGAAGGAAACCAATAATCTCTGGCTTATCTGGAGAAGGAAATACATAGAATCGGAATCAAAAAGTTATTTATAAGGATTTTACCAAAAACACCAAGATATTATTAGCTGAAAGCGAAAGCTCAAACATATCATAATGACCCTATAATACAGTGTATATAGTCTGACGATATTCTTAACATAGCTTAAGATACGTAAGCATTTTCAATGTCATACAAAGTGTTCCAGAAAATTCTACTGACTAAGGCCAAGCTCCTGTCAGTCGTCAACCTAATGAAATATCATAGGTTTACTTTATTACAACAATTTATGATGGGGTATAAAGGTCTAAATGATATACCTCTTTTTAACACAATTAGAAACTTGTCTCCATGGTTATTTTAGACAAGAAGATTTTCCCTGTGTCCGTGTGTTTTAGTGTTCATAAATATAATAACTATCACTTAACGTTAACCAATATACAAAAGGCATATGGGGAAGTTACACGCGTTCTCGTGTGTGAAGCAAACCAACTGTATCTTATAGTGTCTACAATCGATATAGTGGAAGCCGAAACACACCGTTAAACATGGCTATTGCAAAGGAAAACAGTGGCTGGTGATGAGGGGGGTTAACCTTTGAAGACAGCTACGTAGGAATTCAAGAAATATAAAAAAAAATCCGTCACCGACAAAAAAGGTCATTGGATATGATGTTTTATAGACCCTAAACTCACCATGGAACTATGGGATGTCACATTGATTTATTCTAATCACGGTATAGTTAATGACGGTATTTGTAATTTGTAAAAAGAAACATTACCATGTAAATGTCCAATCAGTAAGCAGAACGTGTTCTTCAACCGTGCCGATTGATGCATCTACTATACTTGATTAACGGTTATGAACACACTGCACGTATTGAAGGGCAGCAAGGGAATCTTGAAACAAAACAATATGTTTTAGCAAAAACAAATATACTAAAGCAATGCTTAAAGCAAATAAGTCCCATCATTTTCACGATTGACAATATGGCTTGAAGAAATCATAAAATTGAAATTCGTTTGCATAGAAAAAAACACAGTGATTAATCTGTTTTATTTCTGTCGCTTAGAACTTCGGGGAGGGGGACAGGGATTGATAGAAAATATGGTCGGTAAAATACCCCAAAGTGCTTTCTTTGAAGGAAAATTGTCTGTCTAACAGCTGTTTGTTACCAGGCTCTAGTAGGATTTCATTTATTTTTCCTAGAAAAGAAACTTAAGATAATACGGTTTTAAAATGATTTGATTTAGTATCTTTGGCATTTTTCCTTAGCTCAGTCAATATAGAATCGACTAAAAGGTATGCAATTCCCTTCGAGTCAAAGCATTGTGGTAACTTGCTTCAATACTTGGCCACAACACTTTGTAGACACCTTTCAGATTACACTAATAGAAACGATATGTGTCACTTAGAACCCTTCACTCGTGGTAGCTGAATAATTCAAAGAATTTCACTACAGGATATAGATTATTTATTTAAAATGTTGACCGAATGCGATACCTTTGGTACACTAAAGCCCACCACAAGATACATGTGTAGGCTGTTTTCAGAACAGTCTGAATCTATTTATTGCACATTAGGCGTCAACGTGGAATAATAATTACACGTTGAAATAGTCAGCGGTAATAAAGTTGTAAATGCAAGCTGTATACACTTACTGATTTATCACAGCTCAATTGCTAACTTCATGTATATGTATAACTTATTTTGGGGGATATAGTATTTGCGAAAAAAGTATACTAAGTTTTACCCGGCTGAAGTTGGTTCCCTATTCCCAGTTCCTTATTCCCAGTTCCCTATTCCCAGTTCCTTATTCCTAGTTCCCTATTCCCAGTTCCTTATTCGAACATTTTTTCTTATCATAGGTGTAATTAATCACAAATAAGATTTTGGTTCTACATATGGACAAAATTATTCCGGTTATGTTTTTTTTTCAAGGTTTGTTGACTGATTTAATGCCTTTTTAGTACACACCTAAAACGTTTTCGGTCCAGCACACAAATAAGGTTAGAACACAGGTTAAAACTCGAATTAGAAAGCAATATACGACCCTTAACTTTGTGGCTTGCAGGGCAAAAGAAATATTTCACAGATAAACAACAAAGAGTACTTCAATTTGGCGTTGCATTTATGCCGGCACAGCACTTGGATCTGTCGGCACATGCAAAAATGTATATTTTTCTCAATTCCAACTTTAGTAATGAAACCAAGGTACGAGTCTAAACTATTGTCTGTGCCGGGCAAAATGTATATAGCCTGAGTAGGCATTGGAAACCGGAACCTGTTTACCGGAACCTGTATCCCGGCACACGGCACAGATCCACAGGCACAGGCGAAAAATTAAAGCTCTTTATATTCTGTTAGATTATGCAATTTTGATGTATGAGTCTTAACTAAGCGGCGTGCCGGGCAAACCAAATATTGCACAGGTAGACAACAAAGAGTACTTCAATTTGGCGTTGCATTTATCCCGGCACAGCACTTGGATCTGTCGGCACAGACAAAAGTCTAAAGGTATCAATAATATCATTTCGAATAAGGAAACAATGTACGAGTCTTAACTATTGTCTGTGCCGGGAAAAACAAATATTGCATAAGTAGACAACAAAGAGTACTTCAATTGAGCGTTGCATTTATCCCGGCACAGCACTTGGATCTGTCGGCACAGGCGAAAACTTAAAGCTCTTTATATTCTGTTAGATTATGCAATTTTGAAAAGGGAAGCAATGTATGACCCTGAACTAAGCGGCGTGCCGGGCAAAACAAATATTGCACAGGTAGACAACAACGAGTACTTCAATTTGGCGTTGCATTTATCCCGGCACAGCACTTGGATCTGTCGGCACAGCCAAAAGTCTTAAGGTATCGATAATCTCATTTCAAATAAGGAAACAATGTACGAGTCTTAACTATTGTCTGTGCCGGGCAAAACAAATATTGCATAAGTAGACAACAAAGAGTACTTCAATTTGGCGTTGCATTTATCCCGGCACAGCACTTGGATCTGTCGGCACAGGCAAAAATGTATATTTTTCTCATTTCCAACTTAAGTAATGAAACCAAGGTACGAGTCTAAACTATTGTCTGTGCCGGGCAAAATGTATATAGCCTGAGTAGGCATTGGAAACCGGAACCTGTTTACGTTGCTTGTATCCCCGCACACGGCACAGATCCACAGGCACAGACGAAAGCTTAAAACTCTTTATATTCTGTTAGATTATGCAATTTTGAATAGGGAAGCAATGTATGAGTCTTGACTAAGCGGCGTGCCGGGCAAAACAAATATTGCACAGGTAGACAACAAAGAGTACTTCAATTTGGCGTTGCATTTATCCCGGCACAGCACTTGGATCTGTCGGCACAGACAAAAGTCTAACGGTATCACTAATCTCATTTCGAATAAGGAAACAAAGTACGAGTCTTAACTATTGTCTGTGCCGGGCAAAACAAATATTGCATAAGTAGACGACAAAGAGTACTTCAATTTGGCGTTACATTTATCCCGGCACAGCACTTGGATCTGTCGGCTAAGGCGAAAACTTAAAGCTCTTTATATTCTGTTAGATTATGCAATTTTGAATAGGGAAGCAATGTATGAGTCTTAACTAAGCGGCGTGCCGGGCAAAACAAATATTGCACAGGTAGACAACAAAGAGTACTTCAATTTGGCGTTGCATTTATCCCGGCACAGCACTTGGATCTGTCGGCACAGACAAAAGTCTAAAGGTATCACTAATCTCATTTCGAATAAGGAAACAAAGTACGAGTCTTAACTATTGTCTGTGCCGGGCAAAACAAATATTGCATAAGTAGACGACAAAGAGTACTTCAATTTGGCGTTGCATTTATCCCGGCACAGCACTTGGATCTGTCGTCACAGGCGAAAACTTAAAGCTCTTTATATTCTGTTAGATTATGCAATTCTGAATAGGGAAACAAATGTATGAGCCCTAACTAAGCGGCGTGCCGGGCAAAACAAATATTGCACAGGTAGACAACAAAGAATACTTCAATTTGGCGTTGCATTTATCCCGGCACAGCACTTGGATCTGTCGGCACAGACAAAAGTCTAAAGGTATCACTAATCTTACTTCGAATAAGGAAACAATGTACGAGTTTTAACTATTGTCTGTGCCGGGCAAAACAAATATTGCATAAGTAGACGACAAAAAGTACTTCAATTTGGCGTTGCAGTTATCCCGGCACAGCACTTGGATCTGTCGGCACAGGCGAAAACTTAAAGCTCTTTATATTCTGTTAGATTATGCAATTTTGAATAGGGAAGCAATGTATGAGTCTTAACTAAGCGGCGTGCCGGGCAATACAATTATTACACAGGTAGACAACAAAGAGTACTTCAAATTGGCGTTGCATTTATCCCGGCACAGCCCTTGGATCTGTCACAACAGGCAAAAATGTATATTTTTCTCAATTCCAACGTAGGTAATGAAAACAAGGTACGAGTCTAAATTATTGTCTCTGTCGGGCAAAATATATATAGCCTAAGTAGGCATTGGACAGCAGAACCTGTTTACGTTGCTTGTATCCCGGCACACGGCACAGATCCACAGGCACAGGCGAAAACTTAAAGCTCTTTATATTCTGTTAGATTATGCAATTTTGAATAGGGAAGCAATGTATGAGTCTTAACTAAGCGGCGTGCCGGGCAATACAATTATTACACAGGTAGACAACAAAGAGTACTTCAATTTGGCGTTGCATTTATCCCGGCACAGCCCTTGGATCTGTCAGAACAGTCAAAAATGTATATTTTTCTCAATTCCAACGTAGGTAATGAAAACAAGGTACGAGTCTAAACTATTGTCTCTGTCTGGCAAAATATATATAGCCTAAGTAGGCATTGGACAGCAGAACCTGTTTACGTTCCTTGTATCCCGGCACACGGCACAGATCCACAGGCACAGGCGAAAACTTAAAGCTCTTTATATTCTGTTAGATTATGCAATTTTGAATAGGGAAGGAATGTATGAGTCTTAACTAAGCGGCGTGCCGGGTAAAACAAATATTGCACAGGTAGACAACAAAGAGTACTTCAATTTGGCGTTGCATTTATCCCGGCACAGCACTTGGATCTGTCGGCACAGACAAAAGTCTAAAGGTATCACTAATCTCATTTCGAATAAGGAAACAATGTACGAGTCTTAACTATTGTCTGTGCCGGGCAAAACAAATATTGCATAAGTAGACAACAAAGAGTACTTCAATTCGGCCTTGCATTTATCCCGGCGCAGCACTTGGATCTATCGGCACAGGCAAAAGTCTAAAGGTATCGATAATCTCATTTCGAATAAGGAAACAATGTACGAGTCTTAACTATTGTCTGTGCCGGGCATAAATGCAACGCCAAATTGAAGTATTCTTTGTTGTCTAAGACTTATACATTGCTTCCCTATTCAAAATTGCATAATCTAACAGAATATAAAGAGCTTTAAGTTTTCGCCTGTGCCTGTGGATCTGTGCCGTGTGCCGGGATACAAGGAACGTAAACAGGTTCTGCTGTCCAATGCCTACTTAGGCTATATATATTTTGCCAGACAGAGACAATAGTTTAGACTCGTACCTTGTTTTCATTACCTACGTTGGAATTGAGAAAAATATACATTTTTGACTGTTCTGACAGATCCAAGGGCTGTGCCGGGATAAATGCAACGCCAAATTGAAGTACTCTTTGTTGTCTACCTGTGTAATAATTGTATTGCCCGGCACGCCGCTTAGTTAAGACTCATACATTGCTTCCCTATTCAAAATTGCATAATCTAACAGAATATAAAGAGCTTTAAGTTTTCGCCTGTGCCTGTGGATCTGTGCCGTGTGCCGGGATACAAGCAACGTAAACAGGTTCTGCTGTCCAATGCCTACTTAGGCTATATATATTTTGCCCGACAGAGACAATAATTTAGACTCGTACCTTGTTTTCATTACCTACGTTGGAATTGAGAAAAATATACATTTTTGCCTGTTGTGACAGATCCAAGGGCTGTGCCGGGATAAATGCAACGCCAAATTGAAGTACTCTTTGTTGTCTACCTGTGTAATAATTGTATTGCCCGGCACGCCGCTTAGTTAAGACTCATACATTGCTTCCCTATTCAAAATTGCATAATCTAACAGAATATAAAGAGCTTTAAGTTTTCGCCTGTGCCGACAGATCCAAGTGCTGTGCCGGGATAACTGCAACGCCAAATTGAAGTACTTTTTGTCGTCTACTTATGCAATATTTGTTTTGCCCGGCACAGACAATAGTTAAAACTCGTACATTGTTTCCTTATTCGAAGTAAGATTAGTGATACCTTTAGACTTTTGTCTGTGCCGACAGATCCAAGTGCTGTGCCGGGATAAATGCAACGCCAAATTGAAGTACTCTTTGTTGTCTACCTGTGCAATATTTATTTTGCCCGGCATGCCGCTTAGTTAAGACTCATACATTGCTTCCCTATTCAAAATTGCATAATCTAACAGAATATAAAGAGCTTTAAGTTTTCGCCTGTGCCTGTGGATCTGTGCCGTGTGCCGGGATACAAGCAACGTAAACAGGTTCCGGTTTCCAATGCCTATTCAGGCTATATACATTTTGCCCGGCACAGACAATAGTTTAGACTCGTACCTTGGTTTCATTACTTAAGTTGGAATTGAGAAAAATATACATTTTTGCCTGTGCCGACAGATCCAAGTGCTGTGCCGGGATAAATGCAACGCCTAATTGAAGTACTCTTTGTTGTCTACTTATGCAATATTTGTTTTGCCCGGCACGCGGCTTAGTTAAGACTCATACATTGCTCCCCTATTCATAATTGCATAATCTAACAGTATATAAAGAGCTTTAAGTTTTCGCCTGTGCCTGTGGATCTGTGCCGTGTGCCGGGATACAAGCAACGTAAACAGGTTCTGCTGTCCAATGCCTACTCAGGCTATATACATTTTGCCCGGCAGAGACAATAGTTCAGACTCGTACCTTGTTTTCATTACTTAAGTTGGAATTGAGAAATATATACATTTTTGCCTGTGCCGACAGATCAAAGGGCTGTGCCGGGATAAATGCAACGCCAAATTGAAGTACACTTTGTTGTCTACTTATGCAGTATTTGTTTTGCCCGGCACAGACAATAGTTAAGACTCGCACATTGTTTCCTTATTCGAAATGAGATTATCGATACCTTTAGACTTTTGGCTGTGCCGACAGATCCAAGTGCTGTGCCGGGATAAATGCAACGCCAAATTGAAGTACTCTTTGTTGTCTACCTGTGCAATATTTGTTTTGCCCGGCACGCCGCTTAGTTAAGACTCATACATTGCTTCCCTATTCAAAATTGCATAATCTAACAGAATATAAAGAGCTTTAAGTTTTCGCCTGTGCCTGTGGATCTGTGTCGTGTGCCGGGATACAAGTAACGTAAACAGGTTCTGCTGTCCAATGCCTACTCAGGCTATATACATTTTGCCCGGCAGAGACAATAGTTTAGACTCGTACCTTGTTTTCATTACTTAATTTGGAATTGAGAAAAATATACATGTTTGCCTGTGCCGACAGATCCAAGGGCTGTGCCGGGATAAATGCAACGCCAAATTGAAGTACTCTTTGTTGTCTACTTATGCAATATTTGTTTTGCCCGGCACAGACAATAGTTAAGACTCGTACATTGTTTACTTATTCGAATTAGATTATCGATACCTTTAGACTTTTGGACGTGCCGACAGATCCAAGTGCTGTGCCGTGATAAATGCAACGCCAAATTGAAGTACTCTTTGTTGTCTACCTGTGCAATATTTGTTTTGCCCGGCACGCCGCTTAGTTAAGACTCATACATTGCTTCCCTATTCAAAATTGCATAATCTAACAGAATATAAAGAGCTTTAAGTTTTCGCCTGTGCCTGTGGATCTGTTCCGTGTGCCGGGATACACACAACGCAAATAGGTTCTGCTTTCCAATGCCTACTCAGGCTATATACATTTTGCCCGGCACAGACAATAGTTTAGACTCGTACCTTGTTTTCATTACCTAAGTTGGAATTTAGAAAATATACATTTTTGGCTGTTCCGACAGATCCAAGTGCTGTGCGGGGATAAATGCAACGCCAAAATGAAATACTCTTTGTTGTCTATCTGTGCAATATTTGTTTTGCTCGGCACGCGGCTTAGTTAAGACTCATACATTGCTTCCCTATTCAAAATTGCATAATCTAACAGAATATAAAGAGCTTTAAGTTTTCGCCTGTGCCTGTGGATCTGTGCCGTGTGCCGGGATACAAGCAACGTAAACAGGTTCTGCTGTCCAATGGCTACTCAGGCTATATACATTTTGCCCGGCACAGACAATAGTCTAGACTCGTACCTTGTTTTCATTACCTAAGTTGGAATTGAGAAAAATATACATTTTTGCCTCTGCCGAAAGATCCAATTGCTGTGCCGGGATAAATGCAACGCAAAATTGAAGTACTCTTTGTTGTCTACTTATGCAATATTTGTTTTGCCCGGTGGAGACAATAGTTAAGACTCGTACATTGATTCCTTATTCGAAATGAGATTATTGATACGTTTAGACTTTTGCCTGTGCCGACAGATCCAAGTGCTGTGCCGGGATAAATGCAACGCCAAAATGAAATACTCTTTGTTGTCTATCTGTGCAATATTTGTTTTGCCCGGCACGCGGCTTAGTTAAGACTCATAGATTGCTTCCCTATTCAAAATTGCATAATCTAACAGAATATAAAGAGCTTTAAGTTTTCGCCTGTGCCTGTGGATCTGTGCTGTGTGCCGTGATACAAGCAACGTAAACAGGTTTTGCTGTCCAATGCCTACTCAGGCTATATACATTTTGCCCTGCACAGACAATAGTTTAGACTCGTACCTTGTTTTCATTACCTAAGTCGGAATTTAGAAAAATATACATTTTTGCCTGTGCCGACAGATCCAAGTGCTGTGCCGGGATAAATGCAACGCCAAATTGAAGTACTCTTTGTTGTCTACTTATGCAATATTTGTTTTGCCCGGCACAGACAATAGTTAAGACTCGTACATTGTTTCCTTATTCGAAATGAGATTAGTGATACCTTTAGACTTTTGTCTGTGCCGACAGATCCAAGTGCTGTGCCGGGATAAATGCAACGCCAAATTGAAGTACTCTTAGTTGTCTACCTGTGTAATATTTTTTTTGCCCAGCACGCCGCTTAGTTAAGACTCGTACATTGTTTCCTTATTCGAAATGAGATTATCGATACCTTAAGACTTTTGTCTGTGCCGACAGATCCAAGTGCTGTGCCGGGATAAATGCAACGCCAAATTGAAGTACTCGTTGTTGTCTACCTGTGCAATATTTGTTTTGCCCGGCACGCCGCTTAGTTAAGACTCATACATTGCTTCCCTATTCAAAATTGCATAATCTAACAGAATATAAAGAGCTTTAAGTTTTCGCCTGTGCCTGTGGATCTGTGCCGTGTGCCGGGATACAAGCAACGTAAAAGGGTTCTGCTTTCCAATGCCTACTCAGGCTATATACATTTTGCCCGGCACAGACAATAGTTTAGACTCGTACCTTGTTTTCATTACCTAAGTTGGAATTTATAAAAAAATACATTTTTGCCTGTGCCGACAGATCCAAGTGCTGTGCCGGGATAAATGCAACGCCAAATTGAAGTACTCTTTGTTGTCTACCTGTGCAATATTTGTTTTGCCCGGCACGCCGCTTAGTTAAGACTCATACATTGCTTCCCTATTCAAATGTTTCTGCTGTCCAATGCCTACTCAGGCTATATACATTTTGCCCGGCAGAGACAATAGTTTAGATTCGTACCTTGTTTTCATTACTTAAGTTGGAATTGAGAAAAATATACATTTTTGCCTGTGCCGACAGATCCAAGGGCTGTGCCGGGATAAATGCAACGCCAAATTGAAGTACTCTTTGTTGTCTACTTATGCAATATTTGTTTTGCCCGGCACAGACAATAGTTAAGACTCTTACATTGTTTACTTATTCGAAATGAGATTATCGATACCTTTAGACTTTTGGCTGTGCCGACAGATCCAAGTGCTGTGCCGGGATAAATGCAACGCCAAATTGAAGTACTCTTTGTTGTCTACCTGTGCAATATTTGTTTTGCCCGGTACGCCGCTTAGTTAAGACTCATACATTGCTTCCCTATTCAAAATTGCATAATCTAACAGAATATAAAGAGCTTTAAGTTTTCGCCTGTGTCGACAGATCCAAGTGCTGTGCCGGGATAAATGCAATTGATTACTATCTAAAACCTATAGCGAATCGGCATCCTAGCTTTATAAAGAATACGGATGATTTATTGGCTAAATTGTCTGAGAAATCCATCCCACAAGATGTGATTTTGGTTACTCTGGATGTGGAGTCTATGTATACAAACATTGACATAGATTTGGGTCTTAAATCCATAAAATCAGCATTCCAAAGATATCCTGACCACCGTCGTCCGGATAAAGACATTTTAGAATTGCTGGAACTTAGCTTAAAAGGTAACGATTTTGAATTCAATGGGGAGATCTTTCAGCAAATTAAAGGGTGTGCTATGGGGAAATGTTTTAGTCCTAACTTTGCCTCTATTTTTATGGCTGAGTGGGAGAGTGATATTCTTCACAAATGTCACCTACAACCTTTTATTTACCTTCGGTATCTGGATGACATTTTTATCATTTGGCAACATACGTTGGAAGACCTTCATATTTTCATCGATACTCTTAATTCTCACGACTCAAGCATTAAATTACAGCCTACTATTGATCACACTTCTGTGGATTTTTTGGATGTAACTATTTGCAAGGGTCATACATATCATACTACTGGGTATTTAGATTACAAAGTATTCTTCAAACCTACTGACACGCATCAGCTACTACATGCTGGGTCATACCATCCTCCTCACACTTTCAAGGGGGTCATTAAATCTCAGATTTTTAGATTCTATAGAAACTGTAGTTCTTTAGATTTTTTTAACCAGGCTTGTTCTGTTCTTTTTAAAGCTCTCCTCCCTAGGAAGTATTCTATTAGATTACTCCGAAGGATGAAATCTAACACAGTAAGACAAATCATGTTTCCCCCTTCATCCCCCGATACGCTTACCTCCCCTTCACGAGTGTACCACTACCGTCCAACATTTCTCTCAGGTACATCAATGAAATGCCTTAAGACGCGATGCAAACTCGATATATACGTACCCGATCGCGGAACCTTTTTCGGAGAACAAACTCGCAACAAATATCAAATGGCAGAGAACCTTAATTGTGACTCCTCTAATATCGTGTATGTAATCACGTGCAAAAAATGTCGCAAACAGTACGTCGGAGAAACTCAGAATTCTCTACGACAAAGAGCAGCCAACCATTTATCTAGCATAAGACTTAAACATGATGTACCCGTGGCACAACATTTCAATACTCAAGGTCATTCGGTCAAGGACCATTTTGAAATCATGCCTATTGAGAAAATCCCATTTCTCACTTCCGCTGCAGATACGAAGCACAAACGTTTGGAAAGGGAAAGTTTTTGGATTCAAACATTACAAACTATTTATCCTTTGGGTTTGAACTTGGACCCCGGAAGATGTCGTGAAAAAACTATAATACCATTTGTGTTTCAGTATAACAAAGCTAGCAGCGCTATGGCCAAGATTATAGTAGAAGAATACAAACTACTTCAACGTAAACTTGCTCGACCTCTGACCCAAAGGCCAGTCATTGCTTATAAAAAGAACAAGAGTTTGAAAGACATACTGGTCAGGGCTAAACTCCCCTGCCTGCCTTCTACCTAGGTTTTCTGGGAAAGGGTATGGGGGGGGGGGGGGGGGGCATACTATATAGTCTGACGATATTCTTACTATAGCTTAAGATGCGTAAGCATTGTCAATGTAATACAAAGTGTTCCAGAAAATTCTACTGACTAAGGCCAAGCTCCTGTCAGTCGTCAACCTAATGAAATATCATAGGTTTACTTTATTACAACAATTTATGATGGGGTATAAAGGTCTAAATGATATACCTCTTTTTAACACAATTAGAAACTTGTCTCCGTGGTTATTTTAGACAAGAAGATTTTCCCTGTGCCCGTGTGTTTTAGTGTCCATAAATATATATATTTGCCTGTGCCAGGGGTTCAAAATAACCATTGTTTTAAAACAAAAAACTATCCACACATTTGTACACGGTTGGAAGCAGTCTGCAGCATTGTTGAACTTTCTTGATATATATTTTACTTTTATCTTCTAATATTACCTTCCATCTTCAAACACTTCATTAGTTTTCATCTAAAATTATTTTTATCGTTTGAATTCTGTCTTTTAACGTTTAAATATTTTATTGCATTCAATATACAATAGGCTAGGTGTTCCCACCCTAGATTTCTTCTCCTACCTTATATTGTTTCTCTTCAGTTACTGTAATTTCCTTTTGATTTAAGCTCCTTTATTTCAAAACCACAGGATATTTATACCCCAGCTCTCTCTAACCATATGACCTTTTATGTCTAGACTTAACCATACCTCCAATGGTTATGAGTATAAACTAACTTTATCAAGCTTCCATGCTTTAGTTAAATGTTTTAATAGCTTAATCTTCCCTAGTTTACAAAAATATTCTTTAATCACCCAAGCCCTTTTTATTTCCTGTCATTTTTCCATATAAACACAAGAAATTCAACATAACTTTAGACTTTTTTCTACGGCTATTGATAAAGGACAGCAAATCCGAAAGGCCTCTAGCAAAACCGTGTGCGATCCCGTTTTCTGCTAAGTATTCTTTGCTTACTGTAAAACGTTGTATATATTACTTTCTTTTATATTCCTCTTATACCTTTTTCATCTCTTTATATATTTTCATTATTTAGGCTTACTATTGTTTTGCCCTTTTATTTATGATTTAACCTTATCTTCCATTTACAGCCCTTGTATATTTTTCTTCCAAATTTGATTTCTAGGACTTCATTATTATTTCCTGTTCCAATTGTACATTAATTTTAACCTTAGTGTCTTATTAAGTTGTTTTTCCTTCCCGCTCTATTTAGTCTTCCTATGCTTATATATCTCACAATTTGTGACTAGATTTATTACCCTTTTTACTTTAGTCCTTCTGTCTCCAGGCACATTTTATTCTTTATCTCTGCCTCTTTGTAACATATATTCTCCAAATTCCATCTTTTTTGTCCCCTAAGTCAGCCAATTCAATTAGGTCCTTTTATCTCTAGTTTGTATCAATTCTTTTTGTTTCCCGACATATTTTTCCTTTCTATCTCTGTCTCACTTTCCCAACTCCATTTTCCCTTTTCATCTAGTTAGACTAATTAAGTATATTGGCATTTAGGCAGAATGGCAAAACAAGGGCGTGGTAACAGAAGCAGGCAATTTTCAGTTAGCAATAGGCATGGAAATTCAAAATCTAAAAGTCCCCAATATTCAGAATTCTCGGCTCTGGTGAAAGCCCTTTTCAAAATTGTACAATGTCTTCACCACATTGGCATCCTTGAGGGACATTTACGTGACCAAACCCTCCCAAATTCCTTAAATAATAAAATTAAAGAGCTTAATTCTTTTCTTAAACCGGCTCAACGCAATCGGGAAGTTGATATTGCGTTTGACCATGTACACAAAAATTGGGCCCATAGGATCATACAAGAGATGATTTCACATTATGCGGCTTGTTTAAATAGATTAAAAGCACAGGTGACTTCTGCCAGGTCATCCAATGGTCTAAACTTTGACAGTGCTTTCAATAATGCTTTAAAATGGGGCAAACAGAATTATAAAGGTAAATTACAACTTTCGACCATTCAAAATTTTTATTCTTTTCTTTCCATCACTAAATCTGTCACTTCTGCTGCTACTACTCAGTTTAGTCCACCATCGTCTCCCCAACCCCATCCGCCTGTCAGTCCGTCGACATCTGTTATCTCACCTCCAACTCTGCAGTCACAGACTCCTAGGTCTGTAACTTTACCTTCTGTTTCCCCTTCGCCTTTCCCTACTGGTACTCCCCCCCTTAGACCTACTACCTCTGCCCCCTCTTTTTCTTCCCCTCAGCCCCCCTCCCCTAGACCTAGTAGAACATCTGTCCCCTTTCGTCCTCCGTCCTCTCCAGTTTCTACTAGGGTCTCTTCTCCTAGACCTAGTACATCTAGTCCCTCTGCTCCTCCCCCATCCCCAGTTTTGTCTGTCCATTCTCCTATGAGATATTCAGATGCAGTGAGATCCCCTCCGAGGGGTCAGCGCAACCCTCGGAATAAATTAGCTAATTCTAAATTTTGGAAATTTCGGCACACTTCCTCTAATTGGCACCTTCCTAATGTAACTAAGAAAGTTCTTTTACTTGGGGATTCTAATCTTTCTAGAATTAACCTTGACCCCCACCCTGATATGCAGGTAGAATGTTTTCCTGGTGCCAATTTCAATTCATTTCGGACTCTAATTCAAAAGTATCAAGGTCCCAAACCTGAGAAAGTTATCTTGAATATTGGTATCAATAACAAGACAACTACTGAGCCAAACACTTCGTTAACTCAAATGCGCAACATGATGACAGCGGTTAGGAAGACTTTTTCCAACCCGCTCATCTACTTTGTAGAGATCCAGTCATCCACTAAACTGCCGGCCAGTGAAGTTTCGAACCTGAACCTATATAACTCTTCTGCTTCCAAGATGAAGAGAGTTATGGTCATACCAAAAATCCCCAATTCAAAATTTAGAGTATCCACGGACAAAATTCACTGGACCGAAGATACAGCAAATTGCTTGTATACCCACTGGCTTCAGACACTAGATTTAAACTAAATTTGGGACAGGGCATGTGCCACCCTACTTTCGGCTTAGGAAGTAATATTGTTAATCTTAGTAACGAGGAACTCACTGCTGATGATATATCTCTACTCAATAGAGGACTCTCATTTGTGCCTTGCCCTAAAGCATTATCTGATAGGGACTTTTCTATTAGTAAATTAGTGCATGTTATGGAGTTCTCCAGAAATCTTAGTCTGGCTGATATCTACCGAGATTCTAGTGGGGTACGCAAGCCGTTTACATCTAAAAGCGGCTATACACCTCCTTCTCACATGTATGATCCAGAAATAAACATTAGTCGTGACTCTGTATCAAGGAAGTTTGATGCTTTAACTAATCAGAAAAACCAACATAACCTTACTCATTCAGAATGTCTTGCCTTAAGTAAGCTAAGGAGAAATCCAAACATAGTTATTAAACCTGCTGACAAAGGTTCGGCAACAGTTATTATGTCAAAACAGGATTATATTGAAGAGATAGAACGGCAGCTAAGCAACCCTCTTCATTACAAAAAACTTGATAAGGAAATTTGGCCTGAAAATGTTAGGAAGTTTAATAAAATTCTTGTTTCTCTTCAAGATAAAGGCTTACTTAATGAAAAACAGTATCGCTATTTGGAATCTGATCATAACTCTAAAAACAGGGTCTTCTATATTCTTCCAAAAATTCACAAACCCATTGAAAAATGGCCGAAGCCTACAATGCCCCCTGGGCGTCCTATTATCTCAGATTGTGGCAGTGAAAGTTATAGAATATCAGAGCTAATTGATTACTATCTAAAACCTATAGCGAATCGGCATCCTAGCTTTATAAAGAATACGGATGATTTATTGGCTAAATTGTCTGAGAAATCCATCCCACAAGATGTGATTTTGGTTACTCTGGATGTGGAGTCTATGTATACAAACATTGACATAGATTTGGGTCTTAAATCCATAAAATCAGCATTCCAAAGATATCCTGACCACCGTCGTCCGGATAAAGACATTTTAGAATTGCTGGAACTTAGCTTAAAAGGTAACGATTTTGAATTCAATGGGGAGATCTTTCAGCAAATTAAAGGGTGTGCTATGGGGAAACGTTTTAGTCCTAACTTTGCCTCTATTTTTATGGCTGAGTGGGAGAGTGATATTCTTCACAAATGTCACCTACAACCTTTTATTTACCTTCGGTATCTGGATGACATTTTTATCATTTGGCAACATACGTTGGAAGACCTTCATATTTTCATCGATACTCTTAATTCTCACGACTCAAGCATTAAATTACAGCCTACTATTGATCACACTTCTGTGGATTTTTTGGATGTAACTATTTACAAGGGTCATACATATCATACTACTGGGTATTTAGATTACAAAGTATTCTTCAAACCTACTGACACGCATCAGCTACTACATGCTGGGTCATACCATCCTCCTCACACTTTCAAGGGGGTCATTAAATCTCAGATTTTTAGATTCTATAGAAACTGTAGTTCTTTAGATTTTTTTAACCAGGCTTGTTCTGTTCTTTTTAAAGCTCTCCTCCCTAGGAAGTATTCTATTAGATTACTCCGAAGGATGAAATCTAACACAGTAAGACAAATCATGTTTCCCCCTTCATCCCCCGATACGCTTACCTCCCCTTCACGAGTGTACCACTACCGTCCAACATTTCTCTCAGGTACATCAATGAAATGCCTTAAGACGCGATGCAAACTCGATATATACGTACCCGATCGCGGAACCTTTTTCGGAGAACAAACTCGCAACAAATATCAAATGGCAGAGAACCTTAATTGTGACTCCTCTAATATCGTGTATGTAATCACGTGCAAAAAATGTCGCAAACAGTACGTCGGAGAAACTCAGAATTCTCTACGACAAAGAGCAGCCAACCATTTATCTAGCATAAGACTTAAACATGATGTACCCGTGGCACAACATTTCAATACTCAAGGTCATTCGGTCAAGGACCATTTTGAAATCATGCCTATTGAGAAAATCCCATTTCTCACTTCCGCTGCAGATACGAAGCACAAACGTTTGGAAAGGGAAAGTTTTTGGATTCAAACATTACAAACTATTTATCCTTTGGGTTTGAACTTGGACCCCGGAAGATGTCGTGAAAAAACTATAATACCATTTGTGTTTCAGTATAACAAAGCTAGCAGCGCTATGGCCAAGATTATAGTAGAAGAATACAAACTACTTCAACGTAAACTTGCTCGACCTCTGACCCAAAGGCCAGTCATTGCTTATAAAAAGAACAAGAGTTTGAAAGACATACTGGTCAGGGCTAAACTCCCCTGCCTGCCTTCTACCTAGGTTTTCTGGGAAAGGGTATGGGGGGGGGGCATACTATATAGTCTGACGATATTCTTACTATAGCTTAAGATGCGTAAGCATTGTCAATGTAATATAAAGTGTTCCAGAAAATTCTACTGACTAAGGCCAAGCTCCTGTCAGTCGTCAACCTAATGAAATATCATAGGTTTACTTTATTACAACAATTTATGATGGGGTATAAAGGTCTAAATGATATACCTCTTTTTAACACAATTAGAAACTTGTCTCCGTGGTTATTTTAGACAAGAAGATTTTCCCTGTGCCCGTGTGTTTTAGTGTCCATAAATATATATATTTGCCTGTGCCAGGGGTTCAAAATAACCATTGTTTTAAAACAAAAAACTATCCACACATTTGTACACGGTTGGAAGCAGTCTGCAGCATTGTTGAACTTTCTTGATATATATTTTACTTTTATCTTCTAATATTACCTTCCATCTTCAAACACTTCATTAGTTTTCATCTAAAATTATTTTTATCGTTTGAATTCTGTCTTTTAACGTTTAAATATTTTATTGCATTCAATATACAATAGGCTAGGTGTTCCCACCCTAGATTTCTTCTCCTACCTTATATTGTTTCTCTTCAGTTACTGTAATTTCCTTTTGATTTAAGCTCCTTTATTTCAAAACCACAGGATATTTATACCCCAGCTCTCTCTAACCATATGACCTTTTATGTCTAGACTTAACCATACCTCCAATGGTTATGAGTATAAACTAACTTTATCAAGCTTCCATGCTTTAGTTAAATGTTTTAATAGCTTAATCTTCCCTAGTTTACAAAAATATTCTTTAATCACCCAAGCCCTTTTTATTTCCTGTCATTTTTCCATATAAACACAAGAAATTCAACATAACTTTAGACTTTTTTCTACGGCTATTGATAAAGGACAGCAAATCCGAAAGGCCTCTAGCAAAACCGTGTGCGATCCCGTTTTCTGCTAAGTATTCTTTGCTTACTGTAAAACGTTGTATATATTACTTTCTTTTATATTCCTCTTATACCTTTTTCATCTCTTTATATATTTTCATTATTTAGGCTTACTATTGTTTTGCCCTTTTATTTATGATTTAACCTTATCTTCCATTTACAGCCCTTGTATATTTTTCTTCCAAATTTGATTTCTAGGACTTCATTATTATTTCCTGTTCCAATTGTACATTAATTTTAACCTTAGTGTCTTATTAAGTTGTTTTTCCTTCCCGCTCTATTTAGTCTTCCTATGCTTATATATCTCACAATTTGTGACTAGATTTATTACCCTTTTTACTTTAGTCCTTCTGTCTCCAGGCACATTTTATTCTTTATCTCTGCCTCTTTGTAACATATATTCTCCAAATTCCATCTTTTTTGTCCCCTAAGTCAGCCAATTCAATTAGGTCCTTTTATCTCTAGTTTGTATCAATTCTTTTTGTTTCCCGACATATTTTTCCTTTCTATCTCTGTCTCACTTTCCCAACTCCATTTTCCCTTTTCATCTAGTTAGACTAATTAAGTATATTGGCATTTAGGCAGAATGGCAAAACAAGGGCGTGGTAACAGAAGCAGGCAATTTTCAGTTAGCAATAGGCATGGAAATTCAAAATCTAAAAGTCCCCAATATTCAGAATTCTCGGCTCTGGTGAAAGCCCTTTTCAAAATTTTACAATGTCTTCACCACATTGGCATCCTTGAGGGACATTTACGTGACCAAACCCTCCCAAATTCCTTAAATAATAAAATTAAAGAGCTTAATTCTTTTCTTAAACCGGCTCAACGCAATCGGGAAGTTGATATTGCGTTTGACCATGTACACAAAAATTGGGCCCATAGGATCATACAAGAGATGATTTCACATTATGCGGCTTGTTTAAATAGATTAAAAGCACAGGTGACTTCTGCCAGGTCATCCAATGGTCTAAACTTTGACAGTGCTTTCAATAATGCTTTAAAATGGGGCAAACAGAATTATAAAGGTAAATTACAACTTTCGACCATTCAAAATTTTTATTCTTTTCTTTCCATCACTAAATCTGTCACTTCTGCTGCTACTACTCAGTTTAGTCCACCATCGTCTCCCCAACCCCATCCGCCTGTCAGTCCGTCGACATCTGTTATCTCACCTCCAACTCTGCAGTCACAGACTCCTAGGTCTGTAACTTTACCTTCTGTTTCCCCTTCGCCTTTCCCTACTGGTACTCCCCCCCCCTTAGACCTACTACCTCTGCCCCCTCTTTTTCTTCCCCTCAGCCCCCCTCCCCTAGACCTAGTAGAACATCTGTCCCCTTTCGTCCTCCGTCCTCTCCAGTTTCTACTAGGGTCTCTTCTCCTAGACCTAGTACATCTAGTCCCTCTGCTCCTCCCCCATCCCCAGTTTTGTCTGTCCATTCTCCTATGAGATATTCAGATGCAGTGAGATCCCCTCCGAGGGGTCAGCGCAACCCTCGGAATAAATTAGCTAATTCTAAATTTTGGAAATTTCGGCACACTTCCTCTAATTGGCACCTTCCTAATGTAACTAAGAAAGTTCTTTTACTTGGGGATTCTAATCTTTCTAGAATTAACCTTGACCCCCACCCTGATATGCAGGTAGAATGTTTTCCTGGTGCCAATTTCAATTCATTTCGGACTCTAATTCAAAAGTATCAAGGTCCCAAACCTGAGAAAGTTATCTTGAATATTGGTATCAATAACAAGACAACTACTGAGCCAAACACTTCGTTAACTCAAATGCGCAACATGATGACAGCGGTTAGGAAGACTTTTTCCAACTCGCTCATCTACTTTGTAGAGATCCAGTCATCCACTAAACTGCCGGCCAGTGAAGTTTCGAACCTGAACCTATATAACTCTTCTGCTTCCAAGATGAAGAGAGTTATGGTCATACCAAAAATCCCCAATTCAAAATTTAGAGTATCCACGGACAAAATTCACTGGACCGAAGATACAGCAAATTGCTTGTATACCCACTGGCTTCAGACACTAGATTTAAACTAAATTTGGGACAGGGCATGTGCCACCCTACTTTCGGCTTAGGAAGTAATATTGTTAATCTTAGTAACGAGGAACTCACTGCTGATGATATATCTCTACTCAATAGAGGACTCTCATTTGTGCCTTGCCCTAAAGCATTATCTGATAGGGACTTTTCTATTAGTAAATTAGTGCATGTTATGGAGTTCTCCAGAAATCTTAGTCTGGCTGATATCTACCGAGATTCTAGTGGGGTACGCAAGCCGTTTACATCTAAAAGCGGCTATACACCTCCTTCTCACATGTATGATCCAGAAATAAACATTAGTCGTGACTCTGTATCAAGGAAGTTTGATGCTTTAACTAATCAGAAAAACCAACATAACCTTACTCATTCAGAATGTCTTGCCTTAAGTAAGCTAAGGAGAAATCCAAACATAGTTATTAAACCTGCTGACAAAGGTTCGGCAACAGTTATTATGTCAAAACAGGATTATATTGAAGAGATAGAACGGCAGCTAAGCAACCCTCTTCATTACAAAAAACTTGATAAGGAAATTTGGCCTGAAAATGTTAGGAAGTTTAATAAAATTCTTGTTTCTCTTCAAGATAAAGGCTTACTTAATGAAAAACAGTATCGCTATTTGGAATCTGATCATAACTCTAAAAACAGGGTCTTCTATATTCTTCCAAAAATTCACAAACCCATTGAAAAATGGCCGAAGCCTACAATGCCCCCTGGGCGTCCTATTATCTCAGATTGTGGCAGTGAAAGTTATAGAATATCAGAGCTAATTGATTACTATCTAAAACCTATAGCGAATCGGCATCCTAGCTTTATAAAGAATACGGATGATTTATTGGCTAAATTGTCTGAGAAATCCATCCCACAAGATGTGATTTTGGTAACTCTGGATGTGGAGTCTATGTATACAAACATTGACATAGATTTGGGTCTTAAATCCATAAAATCAGCATTCCAAAGATATCCTGACCACCGTCGTCCGGATAAAGACATTTTAGAATTGCTGGAACTTAGCTTAAAAGGTAACGATTTTGAATTCAATGGGGAGATCTTTCAGCAAATTAAAGGGTGTGCTATGGGGAAACGTTTTAGTCCTAACTTTGCCTCTATTTTTATGGCTGAGTGGGAGAGTGATATTCTTCACAAATGTCACCTACAACCTTTTATTTACCTTCGGTATCTGGATGACATTTTTATCATTTGGCAACATACGTTGGAAGACCTTCATATTTTCATCGATACTCTTAATTCTCACGACTCAAGCATTAAATTACAGCCTACTATTGATCACACTTCTGTGGATTTTTTGGATGTAACTATTTACAAGGGTCATACATATCATACTACTGGGTATTTAGATTACAAAGTATTCTTCAAACCTACTGACACGCATCAGCTACTACATGCTGGGTCATACCATCCTCCTCACACTTTCAAGGGGGTCATTAAATCTCAGATTTTTAGATTCTATAGAAACTGTAGTTCTTTAGATTTTTTTAACCAGGCTTGTTCTGTTCTTTTTAAAGCTCTCCTCCCTAGGAAGTATTCTATTAGATTACTCCGAAGGATGAAATCTAACACAGTAAGACAAATCATGTTTCCCCCTTCATCCCCCGATACGCTTACCTCCCCTTCACGAGTGTACCACTACCGTCCAACATTTCTCTCAGGTACATCAATGAAATGCCTTAAGACGCGATGCAAACTCGATATATACGTACCCGATCGCGGAACCTTTTTCGGAGAACAAACTCGCAACAAATATCAAATGGCAGAGAACCTTAATTGTGACTCCTCTAATATCGTGTATGTAATCACGTGCAAAAAATGTCGCAAACAGTACGTCGGAGAAACTCAGAATTCTCTACGACAAAGAGCAGCCAACCATTTATCTAGCATAAGACTTAAACATGATGTACCCGTGGCACAACATTTCAATACTCAAGGTCATTCGGTCAAGGACCATTTTGAAATCATGCCTATTGAGAAAATCCCATTTCTCACTTCCGCTGCAGATACGAAGCACAAACGTTTGGAAAGGGAAAGTTTTTGGATTCAAACATTACAAACTATTTATCCTTTGGGTTTGAACTTGGACCCCGGAAGATGTCGTGAAAAAACTATAATACCATTTGTGTTTCAGTATAACAAAGCTAGCAGCGCTATGGCCAAGATTATAGTAGAAGAATACAAACTACTTCAACGTAAACTTGCTCGACCTCTGACCCAAAGGCCAGTCATTGCTTATAAAAAGAACAAGAGTTTGAAAGACATACTGGTCAGGGCTAAACTCCCCTGCCTGCCTTCTACCTAGGTTTTCTGGGAAAGGGTATGGGGGGGGGCATACTATATAGTCTGACGATATTCTTACTATAGCTTAAGATGCGTAAGCATTGTCAATGTAATATAAAGTGTTCCAGAAAATTCTACTGACTAAGGCCAAGCTCCTGTCAGTCGTCAACCTAATGAAATATCATAGGTTTACTTTATTACAACAATTTATGATGGGGTATAAAGGTCTAAATGATATACCTCTTTTTAACACAATTAGAAACTTGTCTCCGTGGTTATTTTAGACAAGAAGATTTTCCCTGTGCCCGTGTGTTTTAGTGTCCATAAATATATATATTTGCCTGTGCCAGGGGTTCAAAATAACCATTGTTTTAAAACAAAAAACTATCCACACATTTGTACACGGTTGGAAGCAGTCTGCAGCATTGTTGAACTTTCTTGATATATATTTTACTTTTATCTTCTAATATTACCTTCCATCTTCAAACACTTCATTAGTTTTCATCTAAAATTATTTTTATCGTTTGAATTCTGTCTTTTAACGTTTAAATATTTTATTGCATTCAATATACAATAGGCTAGGTGTTCCCACCCTAGATTTCTTCTCCTACCTTATATTGTTTCTCTTCAGTTACTGTAATTTCCTTTTGATTTAAGCTCCTTTATTTCAAAACCACAGGATATTTATACCCCAGCTCTCTCTAACCATATGACCTTTTATGTCTAGACTTAACCATACCTCCAATGGTTATGAGTATAAACTAACTTTATCAAGCTTCCATGCTTTAGTTAAATGTTTTAATAGCTTAATCTTCCCTAGTTTACAAAAATATTCTTTAATCACCCAAGCCCTTTTTATTTCCTGTCATTTTTCCATATAAACACAAGAAATTCAACATAACTTTAGACTTTTTTCTACGGCTATTGATAAAGGACAGCAAATCCGAAAGGCCTCTAGCAAAACCGTGTGCGATCCCGTTTTCTGCTAAGTATTCTTTGCTTACTGTAAAACGTTGTATATATTACTTTCTTTTATATTCCTCTTATACCTTTTTCATCTCTTTATATATTTTCATTATTTAGGCTTACTATTGTTTTGCCCTTTTATTTATGATTTAACCTTATCTTCCATTTACAGCCCTTGTATATTTTTCTTCCAAATTTGATTTCTAGGACTTCATTATTATTTCCTGTTCCAATTGTACATTAATTTTAACCTTAGTGTCTTATTAAGTTGTTTTTCCTTCCCGCTCTATTTAGTCTTCCTATGCTTATATATCTCACAATTTGTGACTAGATTTATTACCCTTTTTACTTTAGTCCTTCTGTCTCCAGGCACATTTTATTCTTTATCTCTGCCTCTTTGTAACATATATTCTCCAAATTCCATCTTTTTTGTCCCCTAAGTCAGCCAATTCAATTAGGTCCTTTTATCTCTAGTTTGTATCAATTCTTTTTGTTTCCCGACATATTTTTCCTTTCTATCTCTGTCTCACTTTCCCAACTCCATTTTCCCTTTTCATCTAGTTAGACTAATTAAGTATATTGGCATTTAGACAGAATGGCAAAACAAGGGCGTGGTAACAGAAGCAGGCAATTTTCAGTTAGCAATAGGCATGGAAATTCAAAATCTAAAAGTCCCCAATATTCAGAATTCTCGGCTCTGGTGAAAGCCCTTTTCAAAATTGTACAATGTCTTCACCACATTGGCATCCTTGAGGGACATTTACGTGACCAAACCCTCCCAAATTCCTTAAATAATAAAATTAAAGAGCTTAATTCTTTTCTTAAACCGGCTCAACGCAATCGGGAAGTTGATATTGCGTTTGACCATGTACACAAAAATTGGGCCCATAGGATCATACAAGAGATGATTTCACATTATGCGGCTTGTTTAAATAGATTAAAAGCACAGGTGACTTCTGCCAGGTCATCCAATGGTCTAAACTTTGACAGTGCTTTCAATAATGCTTTAAAATGGGGCAAACAGAATTATAAAGGTAAATTACAACTTTCGACCATTCAAAATTTTTATTCTTTTCTTTCCATCACTAAATCTGTCACTTCTGCTGCTACTACTCAGTTTAGTCCACCATCGTCTCCCCAACCCCATCCGCCTGTCAGTCCGTCGACATCTGTTATCTCACCTCCAACTCTGCAGTCACAGACTCCTAGGTCTGTAACTTTACCTTCTGTTTCCCCTTCGCCTTTCCCTACTGGTACTCCCCCCCTTAGACCTACTACCTCTGCCCCCTCTTTTTCTTCCCCTCAGCCCCCCTCCCCTAGACCTAGTAGAACATCTGTCCCCTTTCGTCCTCCGTCCTCTCCAGTTTCTACTAGGGTCTCTTCTCCTAGACCTAGTACATCTAGTCCCTCTGCTCCTCCCCCATCCCCAGTTTTGTCTGTCCATTCTCCTATGAGATATTCAGATGCAGTGAGATCCCCTCCGAGGGGTCAGCGCAACCCTCGGAATAAATTAGCTAATTCTAAATTTTGGAAATTTCGGCACACTTCCTCTAATTGGCACCTTCCTAATGTAACTAAGAAAGTTCTTTTACTTGGGGATTCTAATCTTTCTAGAATTAACCTTGACCCCCACCCTGATATGCAGGTAGAATGTTTTCCTGGTGCCAATTTCAATTCATTTCGGACTCTAATTCAAAAGTATCAAGGTCCCAAACCTGAGAAAGTTATCTTGAATATTGGTATCAATAACAAGACAACTACTGAGCCAAACACTTCGTTAACTCAAATGCGCAACATGATGACAGCGGTTAGGAAGACTTTTTCCAACTCGCTCATCTACTTTGTAGAGATCCAGTCATCCACTAAACTGCCGGCCAGTGAAGTTTCGAACCTGAACCTATATAACTCTTCTGCTTCCAAGATGAAGAGAGTTATGGTCATACCAAAAATCCCCAATTCAAAATTTAGAGTATCCACGGACAAAATTCACTGGACCGAAGATACAGCAAATTGCTTGTATACCCACTGGCTTCAGACACTAGATTTAAACTAAATTTGGGACAGGGCATGTGCCACCCTACTTTCGGCTTAGGAAGTAATATTGTTAATCTTAGTAACGAGGAACTCACTGCTGATGATATATCTCTACTCAATAGAGGACTCTCATTTGTGCCTTGCCCTAAAGCATTATCTGATAGGGACTTTTCTATTAGTAAATTAGTGCATGTTATGGAGTTCTCCAGAAATCTTAGTCTGGCTGATATCTACCGAGATTCTAGTGGGGTACGCAAGCCGTTTACATCTAAAAGCGGCTATACACCTCCTTCTCACATGTATGATCCAGAAATAAACATTAGTCGTGACTCTGTATCAAGGAAGTTTGATGCTTTAACTAATCAGAAAAACCAACATAACCTTACTCATTCAGAATGTCTTGCCTTAAGTAAGCTAAGGAGAAATCCAAACATAGTTATTAAACCTGCTGACAAAGGTTCGGCAACAGTTATTATGTCAAAACAGGATTATATTGAAGAGATAGAACGGCAGCTAAGCAACCCTCTTCATTACAAAAAACTTGATAAGGAAATTTGGCCTGAAAATGTTAGGAAGTTTAATAAAATTCTTGTTTCTCTTCAAGATAAAGGCTTACTTAATGAAAAACAGTATCGCTATTTGGAATCTGATCATAACTCTAAAAACAGGGTCTTCTATATTCTTCCAAAAATTCACAAACCCATTGAAAAATGGCCGAAGCCTACAATGCCCCCTGGGCGTCCTATTATCTCAGATTGTGGCAGTGAAAGTTATAGAATATCAGAGCTAATTGATTACTATCTAAAACCTATAGCGAATCGGCATCCTAGCTTTATAAAGAATACGGATGATTTATTGGCTAAATTGTCTGAGAAATCCATCCCACAAGATGTGATTTTGGTTACTCTGGATGTGGAGTCTATGTATACAAACATTGACATAGATTTGGGTCTTAAATCCATAAAATCAGCATTCCAAAGATATCCTGACCACCGTCGTCCGGATAAAGACATTTTAGAATTGCTGGAACTTAGCTTAAAAGGTAACGATTTTGAATTCAATGGAGAGATCTTTCAGCAAATTAAAGGGTGTGCTATGGGGAAACGTATTTGTCCTAACTTTGCCTCTATTTTTATGGCTGAGTGGGAGAGTGATATTCTTCACAAATGTCACCTACAACCTTTTATTTACCTTCGGTATCTGGATGACATTTTTATCATTTGGCAACATACGTTGGAAGACCTTCATATTTTCATCGATACTCTTAATTCTCACGACTCAAGCATTAAATTACAGCCTACTATTGATCACACTTCTGTGGATTTTTTGGATGTAACTATTTACAAGGGTCATACATATCATACTACTGGGTATTTAGATTACAAAGTATTCTTCAAACCTACTGACACGCACCAGCTACTACATGCTGGGTCATACCATCCTCCTCACACTTTCAAGGGGGTCATTAAATCTCAGATTTTTAGATTCTATAGAAACTGTAGTTCTTTAGATTTTTTTAACCAGGCTTGTTCTGTTCTTTTTAAAGCTCTCCTCCCTAGGAAGTATTCTATTAGATTACTCCGAAGGATGAAATCTAACACAGTAAGACAAATCATGTTTCCCCCTTCATCCCCCGATACGCTTACCTCCCCTTCACGAGTGTACCACTACCGTCCAACATTTCTCTCAGGTACATCAATGAAATGCCTTAAGACGCGATGCAAACTCGATATATACGTACCCGATCGCGGAACCTTTTTCGGAGAACAAACTCGCAACAAATATCAAATGGCAGAGAACCTTAATTGTGACTCCTCTAATATCGTGTATGTAATCACGTGCAAAAAATGTCGCAAACAGTACGTCGGAGAAACTCAGAATTCTCTACGACAAAGAGCAGCCAACCATTTATCTAGCATAAGACTTAAACATGATGTACCCGTGGCACAACATTTCAATACTCAAGGTCATTCGGTCAAGGACCATTTTGAAATCATGCCTATTGAGAAAATCCCATTTCTCACTTCCGCTGCAGATACGAAGCACAAACGTTTGGAAAGGGAAAGTTTTTGGATTCAAACATTACAAACTATTTATCCTTTGGGTTTGAACTTGGACCCCGGAAGATGTCGTGAAAAAACTATAATACCATTTGTGTTTCAGTATAACAAAGCTAGCAGCGCTATGGCCAAGATTATAGTAGAAGAATACAAACTACTTCAACGTAAACTTGCTCGACCTCTGACCCAAAGGCCAGTCATTGCTTATAAAAAGAACAAGAGTTTGAAAGACATACTGGTCAGGGCTAAACTCCCCTGCCTGCCTTCTACCTAGGTTTTCTGGGAAAGGGTATGGGGGGGGGGGCATACTATATAGTCTGACGATATTCTTACTATAGCTTAAGATGCGTAAGCATTGTCAATGTAATACAAAGTGTTCCAGAAAATTCTACTGACTAAGGCCAAGCTCCTGTCAGTCGTCAACCTAATGAAATATCATAGGTTTACTTTATTACAACAATTTATGATGGGGTATAAAGGTCTAAATGATATACCTCTTTTTAACACAATTAGAAACTTGTCTCCGTGGTTATTTTAGACAAGAAGATTTTCCCTGTGCCCGTGTGTTTTAGTGTCCATAAATATATATATTTGCCTGTGCCAGGGGTTCAAAATAACCATTGTTTTAAAACAAAAAACTATCCACACATTTGTACACGGTTGGAAGCAGTCTGCAGCATTGTTGAACTTTCTTGATATATATTTTACTTTTATCTTCTAATATTACCTTCCATCTTCAAACACTTCATTAGTTTTCATCTAAAATTATTTTTATCGTTTGAATTCTGTCTTTTAACGTTTAAATATTTTATTGCATTCAATATACAATAGGCTAGGTGTTCCCACCCTAGATTTCTTCTCCTACCTTATATTGTTTCTCTTCAGTTACTGTAATTTCCTTTTGATTTAAGCTCCTTTATTTCAAAACCACAGGATATTTATACCCCAGCTCTCTCTAACCATATGACCTTTTATGTCTAGACTTAACCATACCTCCAATGGTTATGAGTATAAACTAACTTTATCAAGCTTCCATGCTTTAGTTAAATGTTTTAATAGCTTAATCTTCCCTAGTTTACAAAAATATTCTTTAATCACCCAAGCCCTTTTTATTTCCTGTCATTTTTCCATATAAACACAAGAAATTCAACATAACTTTAGACTTTTTTCTACGGCTATTGATAAAGGACAGCAAATCCGAAAGGCCTCTAGCAAAACCGTGTGCGATCCCGTTTTCTGCTAAGTATTCTTTGCTTACTGTAAAACGTTGTATATATTACTTTCTTTTATATTCCTCTTATACCTTTTTCATCTCTTTATATATTTTCATTATTTAGGCTTACTATTGTTTTGCCCTTTTATTTATGATTTAACCTTATCTTCCATTTACAGCCCTTGTATATTTTTCTTCCAAATTTGATTTCTAGGACTTCATTATTATTTCCTGTTCCAATTGTACATTAATTTTAACCTTAGTGTCTTATTAAGTTGTTTTTCCTTCCCGCTCTATTTAGTCTTCCTATGCTTATATATCTCACAATTTGTGACTAGATTTATTACCCTTTTTACTTTAGTCCTTCTGTCTCCAGGCACATTTTATTCTTTATCTCTGCCTCTTTGTAACATATATTCTCCAAATTCCATCTTTTTTGTCCCCTAAGTCAGCCAATTCAATTAGGTCCTTTTATCTCTAGTTTGTATCAATTCTTTTTGTTTCCCGACATATTTTTCCTTTCTATCTCTGTCTCACTTTCCCAACTCCATTTTCCCTTTTCATCTAGTTAGACTAATTAAGTATATTGGCATTTAGGCAGAATGGCAAAACAAGGGCGTGGTAACAGAAGCAGGCAATTTTCAGTTAGCAATAGGCATGGAAATTCAAAATCTAAAAGTCCCCAATATTCAGAATTCTCGGCTCTGGTGAAAGCCCTTTTCAAAATTTTACAATGTCTTCACCACATTGGCATCCTTGAGGGACATTTACGTGACCAAACCCTCCCAAATTCCTTAAATAATAAAATTAAAGAGCTTAATTCTTTTCTTAAACCGGCTCAACGCAATCGGGAAGATGATATTGCGTTTGACCATGTACACAAAAATTGGGCCCATAGGATCATACAAGAGATGATTTCACATTATGCGGCTTGTTTAAATAGATTAAAAGCACAGGTGACTTCTGCCAGGTCATCCAATGGTCTAAACTTTGACAGTGCTTTCAATAATGCTTTAAAATGGGGCAAACAGAATTATAAAGGTAAATTACAACTTTCGACCATTCAAAATTTTTATTCTTTTCTTTCCATCACTAAATCTGTCACTTCTGCTGCTACTACTCAGTTTAGTCCACCATCGTCTCCCCAACCCCATCCGCCTGTCAGTCCGTCGACATCTGTTATCTCACCTCCAACTCTGCAGTCACAGACTCCTAGGTCTGTAACTTTACCTTCTGTTTCCCCTTCGCCTTTCCCTACTGGTACTCCCCCCCTTAGACCTACTACCTCTGCCCCCTCTTTTTCTTCCCCTCAGCCCCCCTCCCCTAGACCTAGTAGAACATCTGTCCCCTTTCGTCCTCCGTCCTCTCCAGTTTCTACTAGGGTCTCTTCTCCTAGACCTAGTACATCTAGTCCCTCTGCTCCTCCCCCATCCCCAGTTTTGTCTGTCCATTCTCCTATGAGATATTCAGATGCAGTGAGATCCCCTCCGAGGGGTCAGCGCAACCCTCGGAATAAATTAGCTAATTCTAAATTTTGGAAATTTCGGCACACTTCCTCTAATTGGCACCTTCCTAATGTAACTAAGAAAGTTCTTTTACTTGGGGATTCTAATCTTTCTAGAATTAACCTTGACCCCCACCCTGATATGCAGGTAGAATGTTTTCCTGGTGCCAATTTCAATTCATTTCGGACTCTAATTCAAAAGTATCAAGGTCCCAAACCTGAGAAAGTTATCTTGAATATTGGTATCAATAACAAGACAACTACTGAGCCAAACACTTCGTTAACTCAAATGCGCAACATGATGACAGCGGTTAGGAAGACTTTTTCCAACTCGCTCATCTACTTTGTAGAGATCCAGTCATCCACTAAACTGCCGGCCAGTGAAGTTTCGAACCTGAACCTATATAACTCTTCTGCTTCCAAGATGAAGAGAGTTATGGTCATACCAAAAATCCCCAATTCAAAATTTAGAGTATCCACGGACAAAATTCACTGGACCGAAGATACAGCAAATTGCTTGTATACCCACTGGCTTCAGACACTAGATTTAAACTAAATTTGGGACAGGGCATGTGCCACCCTACTTTCGGCTTAGGAAGTAATATTGTTAATCTTAGTAACGAGGAACTCACTGCTGATGATATATCTCTACTCAATAGAGGACTCTCATTTGTGCCTTGCCCTAAAGCATTATCTGATAGGGACTTTTCTATTAGTAAATTAGTGCATGTTATGGAGTTCTCCAGAAATCTTAGTCTGGCTGATATCTACCGAGATTCTAGTGGGGTACGCAAGCCGTTTACATCTAAAAGCGGCTATACACCTCCTTCTCACATGTATGATCCAGAAATAAACATTAGTCGTGACTCTGTATCAAGGAAGTTTGATGCTTTAACTAATCAGAAAAACCAACATAACCTTACTCATTCAGAATGTCTTGCCTTAAGTAAGCTAAGGAGAAATCCAAACATAGTTATTAAACCTGCTGACAAAGGTTCGGCAACAGTTATTATGTCAAAACAGGATTATATTGAAGAGATAGAACGGCAGCTAAGCAACCCTCTTCATTACAAAAAACTTGATAAGGAAATTTGGACTGAAAATGTTAGGAAGTTTAATAAAATTCTTGTTTCTCTTCAAGATAAAGGCTTACTTAATGAAAAACAGTATCGCTATTTGGAATCTGATCATAACTCTAAAAACAGGGTCTTCTATATTCTTCCAAAAATTCACAAACCCATTGAAAAATGGCCGAAGCCTACAATGCCCCCTGGGCGTCCTATTATCTCAGATTGTGGCAGTGAAAGTTATAGAATATCAGAGCTAATTGATTACTATCTAAAACCTATAGCGAATCGGCATCCTAGCTTTATAAAGAATACGGATGATTTATTGGCTAAATTGTCTGAGAAATCCATCCCACAAGATGTGATTTTGGTTACTCTGGATGTGGAGTCTATGTATACAAACATTGACATAGATTTGGGTCTTAAATCCATAAAATCAGCATTCCAAAGATATCCTGACCACCGTCGTCCGGATAAAGACATTTTAGAATTGCTGGAACTTAGCTTAAAAGGTAACGATTTTGAATTCAATGGGGAGATCTTTCAGCAAATTAAAGGGTGTGCTATGGGGAAACGTTTTAGTCCTAACTTTGCCTCTATTTTTATGGCTGAGTGGGAGAGTGATATTCTTCACAAATGTCACCTACAACCTTTTATTTACCTTCGGTATCTGGATGACATTTTTATCATTTGGCAACATACGTTGGAAGACCTTCATATTTTCATCGATACTCTTAATTCTCACGACTCAAGCATTAAATTACAGCCTACTATTGATCACACTTCTGTGGATTTTTTGGATGTAACTATTTACAAGGGTCATACATATCATACTACTGGGTATTTAGATTACAAAGTATTCTTCAAACCTACTGACACGCATCAGCTACTACATGCTGGGTCATACCATCCTCCTCACACTTTCAAGGGGGTCATTAAATCTCAGATTTTTAGATTCTATAGAAACTGTAGTTCTTTAGATTTTTTTAACCAGGCTTGTTCTGTTCTTTTTAAAGCTCTCCTCCCTAGGAAGTATTCTATTAGATTACTCCGAAGGATGAAATCTAACACAGTAAGACAAATCATGTTTCCCCCTTCATCCCCCGATACGCTTACCTCCCCTTCACGAGTGTACCACTACCGTCCAACATTTCTCTCAGGTACATCAATGAAATGCCTTAAGACGCGGTGCAAACTCGATATATACGTACCCGATCGCGGAACCTTTTTCGGAGAACAAACTCGCAACAAATATCAAATGGCAGAGAACCTTAATTGTGACTCCTCTAATATCGTGTATGTAATCACGTGCAAAAAATGTCGCAAACAGTACGTCGGAGAAACTCAGAATTCTCTACGACAAAGAGCAGCCAACCATTTATCTAGCATAAGACTTAAACATGATGTACCCGTGGCACAACATTTCAATACTCAAGGTCATTCGGTCAAGGACCATTTTGAAATCATGCCTATTGAGAAAATCCCATTTCTCACTTCCGCTGCAGATACGAAGCACAAACGTTTGGAAAGGGAAAGTTTTTGGATTCAAACATTACAAACTATTTATCCTTTGGGTTTGAACTTGGACCCCGGAAGATGTCGTGAAAAAACTATAATACCATTTGTGTTTCAGTATAACAAAGCTAGCAGCGCTATGGCCAAGATTATAGTAGAAGAATACAAACTACTTCAACGTAAACTTGCTCGACCTCTGACCCAAAGGCCAGTCATTGCTTATAAAAAGAACAAGAGTTTGAAAGACATACTGGTCAGGGCTAAACTCCCCTGCCTGCCTTCTACCTAGGTTTTCTGGGAAAGGGTATGGGGGGGGGGGCATACTATATAGTCTGACGATATTCTTACTATAGCTTAAGATGCGTAAGCATTGTCAATGTAATACAAAGTGTTCCAGAAAATTCTACTGACTAAGGCCAAGCTCCTGTCAGTCGTCAACCTAATGAAATATCATAGGTTTACTTTATTACAACAATTTATGATGGGGTATAAAGGTCTAAATGATATACCTCTTTTTAACACAATTAGAAACTTGTCTCCGTGGTTATTTTAGACAAGAAGATTTTCCCTGTGCCCGTGTGTTTTAGTGTCCATAAATATATATATTTGCCTGTGCCAGGGGTTCAAAATAACCATTGTTTTAAAACAAAAAACTATCCACACATTTGTACACGGTTGGAAGCAGTCTGCAGCATTGTTGAACTTTCTTGATATATATTTTACTTTTATCTTCTAATATTACCTTCCATCTTCAAACACTTCATTAGTTTTCATCTAAAATTATTTTTATCGTTTGAATTCTGTCTTTTAACGTTTAAATATTTTATTGCATTCAATATACAATAGGCTAGGTGTTCCCACCCTAGATTTCTTCTCCTACCTTATATTGTTTCTCTTCAGTTACTGTAATTTCCTTTTGATTTAAGCTCCTTTATTTCAAAACCACAGGATATTTATACCCCAGCTCTCTCTAACCATATGACCTTTTATGTCTAGACTTAACCATACCTCCAATGGTTATGAGTATAAACTAACTTTATCAAGCTTCCATGCTTTAGTTAAATGTTTTAATAGCTTAATCTTCCCTAGTTTACAAAAATATTCTTTAATCACCCAAGCCCTTTTTATTTCCTGTCATTTTTCCATATAAACACAAGAAATTCAACATAACTTTAGACTTTTTTCTACGGCTATTGATAAAGGACAGCAAATCCGAAAGGCCTCTAGCAAAACCGTGTGCGATCCCGTTTTCTGCTAAGTATTCTTTGCTTACTGTAAAACGTTGTATATATTACTTTCTTTTATATTCCTCTTATACCTTTTTCATCTCTTTATATATTTTCATTATTTAGGCTTACTATTGTTTTGCCCTTTTATTTATGATTTAACCTTATCTTCCATTTACAGCCCTTGTATATTTTTCTTCCAAATTTGATTTCTAGGACTTCATTATTATTTCCTGTTCCAATTGTACATTAATTTTAACCTTAGTGTCTTATTAAGTTGTTTTTCCTTCCCGCTCTATTTAGTCTTCCTATGCTTATATATCTCACAATTTGTGACTAGATTTATTACCCTTTTTACTTTAGTCCTTCTGTCTCCAGGCACATTTTATTCTTTATCTCTGCCTCTTTGTAACATATATTCTCCAAATTCCATCTTTTTTGTCCCCTAAGTCAGCCAATTCAATTAGGTCCTTTTATCTCTAGTTTGTATCAATTCTTTTTGTTTCCCGACATATTTTTCCTTTCTATCTCTGTCTCACTTTCCCAACTCCATTTTCCCTTTTCATCTAGTTAGACTAATTAAGTATATTGGCATTTAGGCAGAATGGCAAAACAAGGGCGTGGTAACAGAAGCAGGCAATTTTCAGTTAGCAATAGGCATGGAAATTCAAAATCTAAAAGTCCCCAATATTCAGAATTCTCGGCTCTGGTGAAAGCCCTTTTCAAAATTTTACAATGTCTTCACCACATTGGCATCCTTGAGGGACATTTACGTGACCAAACCCTCCCAAATTCCTTAAATAATAAAATTAAAGAGCTTAATTCTTTTCTTAAACCGGCTCAACGCAATCGGGAAGTTGATATTGCGTTTGACCATGTACACAAAAATTGGGCCCATAGGATCATACAAGAGATGATTTCACATTATGCGGCTTGTTTAAATAGATTAAAAGCACAGGTGACTTCTGCCAGGTCATCCAATGGTCTAAACTTTGACAGTGCTTTCAATAATGCTTTAAAATGGGGCAAACAGAATTATAAAGGTAAATTACAACTTTCGACCATTCAAAATTTTTATTCTTTTCTTTCCATCACTAAATCTGTCACTTCTGCTGCTACTACTCAGTTTAGTCCACCATCGTCTCCCCAACCCCATCCGCCTGTCAGTCCGTCGACATCTGTTATCTCACCTCCAACTCTGCAGTCACAGACTCCTAGGTCTGTAACTTTACCTTCTGTTTCCCCTTCGCCTTTCCCTACTGGTACTCCCCCCCCTTAGACCTACTACCTCTGCCCCCTCTTTTTCTTCCCCTCAGCCCCCCTCCCCTAGACCTAGTAGAACATCTGTCCCCTTTCGTCCTCCGTCCTCTCCAGTTTCTACTAGGGTCTCTTCTCCTAGACCTAGTACATCTAGTCCCTCTGCTCCTCCCCCATCCCCAGTTTTGTCTGTCCATTCTCCTATGAGATATTCAGATGCAGTGAGATCCCCTCCGAGGGGTCAGCGCAACCCTCGGAATAAATTAGCTAATTCTAAATTTTGGAAATTTCGGCACACTTCCTATAATTGGCACCTTCCTAATGTAACTAAGAAAGTTCTTTTACTTGGGGATTCTAATCTTTCTAGAATTAACCTTGACCCCCACCCTGATATGCAGGTAGAATGTTTTCCTGGTGCCAATTTCAATTCATTTCGGACTCTAATTCAAAAGTATCAAGGTCCCAAACCTGAGAAAGTTATCTTGAATATTGGTATCAATAACAAGACAACTACTGAGCCAAACACTTCGTTAACTCAAATGCGCAACATGATGACAGCGGTTAGGAAGACTTTTTCCAACTCGCTCATCTACTTTGTAGAGATCCAGTCATCCACTAAACTGCCGGCCAGTGAAGTTTCGAACCTGAACCTATATAACTCTTCTGCTTCCAAGATGAAGAGAGTTATGGTCATACCAAAAATCCCCAATTCAAAATTTAGAGTATCCACGGACAAAATTCACTGGACCGAAGATACAGCAAATTGCTTGTATACCCACTGGCTTCAGACACTAGATTTAAACTAAATTTGGGACAGGGCATGTGCCACCCTACTTTCGGCTTAGGAAGTAATATTGTTAATCTTAGTAACGAGGAACTCACTGCTGATGATATATCTCTACTCAATAGAGGACTCTCATTTGTGCCTTGCCCTAAAGCATTATCTGATAGGGACTTTTCTATTAGTAAATTAGTGCATGTTATGGAGTTCTCCAGAAATCTTAGTCTGGCTGATATCTACCGAGATTCTAGTGGGGTACGCAAGCCGTTTACATCTAAAAGCGGCTATACACCTCCTTCTCACATGTATGATCCAGAAATAAACATTAGTCGTGACTCTGTATCAAGGAAGTTTGATGCTTTAACTAATCAGAAAAACCAACATAACCTTACTCATTCAGAATGTCTTGCCTTAAGTAAGCTAAGGAGAAATCCAAACATAGTTATTAAACCTGCTGACAAAGGTTCGGCAACAGTTATTATGTCAAAACAGGATTATATTGAAGAGATAGAACGGCAGCTAAGCAACCATCTTCATTACAAAAAACTTGATAAGGAAATTTGGCCTGAAAATGTTAGGAAGTTTAATAAAATTCTTGTTTCTCTTCAAGATAAAGGCTTACTTAATGAAAAACAGTATCGCTATTTGGAATCTGATCATAACTCTAAAAACAGGGTCTTCTATATTCTTCCAAAAATTCACAAACCCATTGAAAAATGGCCGAAGCCTACAATGCCCCCTGGGCGTCCTATTATCTCAGATTGTGGCAGTGAAAGTTATAGAATATCAGAGCTAATTGATTACTATCTAAAACCTATAGCGAATCGGCATCCTAGCTTTATAAAGAATACGGATGATTTATTGGCTAAATTGTCTGAGAAATCCATCCCACAAGATGTGATTTTGGTTACTCTGGATGTGGAGTCTATGTATACAAACATTGACATAGATTTGGGTCTTAAATCCATAAAATCAGCATTCCAAAGATATCCTGACCACCGTCGTCCGGATAAAGACATTTTAGAATTGCTGGAACTTAGCTTAAAAGGTAACGATTTTGAATTCAATGGGGAGATCTTTCAGCAAATTAAAGGGTGTGCTATGGGGAAACGTTTTAGTCCTAACTTTGCCTCTATTTTTATGGCTGAGTGGGAGAGTGATATTCTTCACAAATGTCACCTACAACCTTTTATTTACCTTCGGTATCTGGATGACATTTTTATCATTTGGCAACATACGTTGGAAGACCTTCATATTTTCATCGATACTCTTAATTCTCACGACTCAAGCATTAAATTACAGCCTACTATTGATCACACTTCTGTGGATTTTTTGGATGTAACTATTTACAAGGGTCATACATATCATACTACTGGGTATTTAGATTACAAAGTATTCTTCAAACCTACTGACACGCATCAGCTACTACATGCTGGGTCATACCATCCTCCTCACACTTTCAAGGGGGTCATTAAATCTCAGATTTTTAGATTCTATAGAAACTGTAGTTCTTTAGATTTTTTTAACCAGGCTTGTTCTGTTCTTTTTAAAGCTCTCCTCCCTAGGAAGTATTCTATTAGATTACTCCGAAGGATGAAATCTAACACAGTAAGACAAATCATGTTTCCCCCTTCATCCCCCGATACGCTTACCTCCCCTTCACGAGTGTACCACTACCGTCCAACATTTCTCTCAGGTACATCAATGAAATGCCTTAAGACGCGATGCAAACTCGATATATACGTACCCGATCGCGGAACCTTTTTCGGAGAACAAACTCGCAACAAATATCAAATGGCAGAGAACCTTAATTGTGACTCCTCTAATATCGTGTATGTAATCACGTGCAAAAAATGTCGCAAACAGTACGTCGGAGAAACTCAGAATTCTCTACGACAAAGAGCAGCCAACCATTTATCTAGCATAAGACTTAAACATGATGTACCCGTGGCACAACATTTCAATACTCAAGGTCATTCGGTCAAGGACCATTTTGAAATCATGCCTATTGAGAAAATCCCATTTCTCACTTCCGCTGCAGATACGAAGCACAAACGTTTGGAAAGGGAAAGTTTTTGGATTCAAACATTACAAACTATTTATCCTTTGGGTTTGAACTTGGACCCCGGAAGATGTCGTGAAAAAACTATAATACCATTTGTGTTTCAGTATAACAAAGCTAGCAGCGCTATGGCCAAGATTATAGTAGAAGAATACAAACTACTTCAACGTAAACTTGCTCGACCTCTGACCCAAAGGCCAGTCATTGCTTATAAAAAGAACAAGAGTTTGAAAGACATACTGGTCAGGGCTAAACTCCCCTGCCTGCCTTCTACCTAGGTTTTCTGGGAAAGGGTATGGGGGGGGGGCATACTATATAGTCTGACGATATTCTTACTATAGCTTAAGATGCGTAAGCATTGTCAATGTAATACAAAGTGTTCCAGAAAATTCTACTGACTAAGGCCAAGCTCCTGTCAGTCGTCAACCTAATGAAATATCATAGGTTTACTTTATTACAACAATTTATGATGGGGTATAAAGGTCTAAATGATATACCTCTTTTTAACACAATTAGAAACTTGTCTCCGTGGTTATTTTAGACAAGAAGATTTTCCCTGTGCCCGTGTGTTTTAGTGTCCATAAATATATATATTTGCCTGTGCCAGGGGTTCAAAATAACCATTGTTTTAAAACAAAAAACTATCCACACATTTGTACACGGTTGGAAGCAGTCTGCAGCATTGTTGAACTTTCTTGATATATATTTTACTTTTATCTTCTAATATTACCTTCCATCTTCAAACACTTCATTAGTTTTCATCTAAAATTATTTTTATCGTTTGAATTCTGTCTTTTAACGTTTAAATATTTTATTGCATTCAATATACAATAGGCTAGGTGTTCCCACCCTAGATTTCTTCTCCTACCTTATATTGTTTCTCTTCAGTTACTGTAATTTCCTTTTGATTTAAGCTCCTTTATTTCAAAACCACAGGATATTTATACCCCAGCTCTCTCTAACCATATGACCTTTTATGTCTAGACTTAACCATACCTCCAATGGTTATGAGTATAAACTAACTTTATCAAGCTTCCATGCTTTAGTTAAATGTTTTAATAGCTTAATCTTCCCTAGTTTACAAAAATATTCTTTAATCACCCAAGCCCTTTTTATTTCCTGTCATTTTTCCATATAAACACAAGAAATTCAACATAACTTTAGACTTTTTTCTACGGCTATTGATAAAGGACAGCAAATCCGAAAGGCCTCTAGCAAAACCGTGTGCGATCCCGTTTTCTGCTAAGTATTCTTTGCTTACTGTAAAACGTTGTATATATTACTTTCTTTTATATTCCTCTTATACCTTTTTCATCTCTTTATATATTTTCATTATTTAGGCTTACTATTGTTTTGCCCTTTTATTTATGATTTAACCTTATCTTCCATTTACAGCCCTTGTATATTTTTCTTCCAAATTTGATTTCTAGGACTTCATTATTATTTCCTGTTCCAATTGTACATTAATTTTAACCTTAGTGTCTTATTAAGTTGTTTTTCCTTCCCGCTCTATTTAGTCTTCCTATGCTTATATATCTCACAATTTGTGACTAGATTTATTACCCTTTTTACTTTAGTCCTTCTGTCTCCAGGCACATTTTATTCTTTATCTCTGCCTCTTTGTAACATATATTCTCCAAATTCCATCTTTTTTGTCCCCTAAGTCAGCCAATTCAATTAGGTCCTTTTATCTCTAGTTTGTATCAATTCTTTTTGTTTCCCGACATATTTTTCCTTTCTATCTCTGTCTCACTTTCCCAACTCCATTTTCCCTTTTCATCTAGTTAGACTAATTAAGTATATTGGCATTTAGGCAGAATGGCAAAACAAGGGCGTGGTAACAGAAGCAGGCAATTTTCAGTTAGCAATAGGCATGGAAATTCAAAATCTAAAAGTCCCCAATATTCAGAATTCTCGGCTCTGGTGAAAGCCCTTTTCAAAATTTTACAATGTCTTCACCACATTGGCATCCTTGAGGGACATTTACGTGACCAAACCCTCCCAAATTCCTTAAATAATAAAATTAAAGAGCTTAATTCTTTTCTTAAACCGGCTCAACGCAATCGGGAAGTTGATATTGCGTTTGACCATGTACACAAAAATTGGGCCCATAGGATCATACAAGAGATGATTTCACATTATGCGGCTTGTTTAAATAGATTAAAAGCACAGGTGACTTCTGCCAGGTCATCCAATGGTCTAAACTTTGACAGTGCTTTCAATAATGCTTTAAAATGGGGCAAACAGAATTATAAAGGTAAATTACAACTTTCGACCATTCAAAATTTTTATTCTTTTCTTTCCATCACTAAATCTGTCACTTCTGCTGCTACTACTCAGTTTAGTCCACCATCGTCTCCCCAACCCCATCCGCCTGTCAGTCCGTCGACATCTGTTATCTCACCTCCAACTCTGCAGTCACAGACTCCTAGGTCTGTAACTTTACCTTCTGTTTCCCCTTCGCCTTTCCCTACTGGTACTCCCCCCCTTAGACCTACTACCTCTGCCCCCTCTTTTTCTTCCCCTCAGCCCCCCTCCCCTAGACCTAGTAGAACATCTGTCCCCTTTCGTCCTCCGTCCTCTCCAGTTTCTACTAGGGTCTCTTCTCCTAGACCTAGTACATCTAGTCCCTCTGCTCCTCCCCCATCCCCAGTTTTGTCTGTCCATTCTCCTATGAGATATTCAGATGCAGTGAGATCCCCTCCGAGGGGTCAGCGCAACCCTCGGAATAAATTAGCTAATTCTAAATTTTGGAAATTTCGGCACACTTCCTCTAATTGGCACCTTCCTAATGTAACTAAGAAAGTTCTTTTACTTGGGGATTCTAATCTTTCTAGAATTAACCTTGACCCCCACCCTGATATGCAGGTAGAATGTTTTCCTGGTGCCAATTTCAATTCATTTCGGACTCTAATTCAAAAGTATCAAGGTCCCAAACCTGAGAAAGTTATCTTGAATATTGGTATCAATAACAAGACAACTACTGAGCCAAACACTTCGTTAACTCAAATGCGCAACATGATGACAGCGGTTAGGAAGACTTTTTCCAACTCGCTCATCTACTTTGTAGAGATCCAGTCATCCACTAAACTGCCGGCCAGTGAAGTTTCGAACCTGAACCTATATAACTCTTCTGCTTCCAAGATGAAGAGAGTTATGGTCATACCAAAAATCCCCAATTCAAAATTTAGAGTATCCACGGACAAAATTCACTGGACCGAAGATACAGCAAATTGCTTGTATACCCACTGGCTTCAGACACTAGATTTAAACTAAATTTGGGACAGGGCATGTGCCACCCTACTTTCGGCTTAGGAAGTAATATTGTTAATCTTAGTAACGAGGAACTCACTGCTGATGATATATCTCTACTCAATAGAGGACTCTCATTTGTGCCTTGCCCTAAAGCATTATCTGATAGGGACTTTTCTATTAGTAAATTAGTGCATGTTATGGAGTTCTCCAGAAATCTTAGTCTGGCTGATATCTACCGAGATTCTAGTGGGGTACGCAAGCCGTTTACATCTAAAAGCGGCTATACACCTCCTTCTCACATGTATGATCCAGAAATAAACATTAGTCGTGACTCTGTATCAAGGAAGTTTGATGCTTTAACTAATCAGAAAAACCAACATAACCTTACTCATTCAGAATGTCTTGCCTTAAGTAAGCTAAGGAGAAATCCAAACATAGTTATTAAACCTGCTGACAAAGGTTCGGCAACAGTTATTATGTCAAAACAGGATTATATTGAAGAGATAGAACGGCAGCTAAGCAACCCTCTTCATTACAAAAAACTTGATAAGGAAATTTGGCCTGAAAATGTTAGGAAGTTTAATAAAATTCTTGTTTCTCTTCAAGATAAAGGCTTACTTAATGAAAAACAGTATCGCTATTTGGAATCTGATCATAACTCTAAAAACAGGGTCTTCTATATTCTTCCAAAAATTCACAAACCCATTGAAAAATGGCCGAAGCCTACAATGCCCCCTGGGCGTCCTATTATCTCAGATTGTGGCAGTGAAAGTTATAGAATATCAGAGCTAATTGATTACTATCTAAAACCTATAGCGAATCGGCATCCTAGCTTTATAAAGAATACGGATGATTTATTGGCTAAATTGTCTGAGAAATCCATCCCACAAGATGTGATTTTGGTTACTCTGGATGTGGAGTCTATGTATACAAACATTGACATAGATTTGGGTCTTAAATCCATAAAATCAGCATTCCAAAGATATCCTGACCACCGTCGTCCGGATAAAGACATTTTAGAATTGCTGGAACTTAGCTTAAAAGGTAACGATTTTGAATTCAATGGGGAGATCTTTCAGCAAATTAAAGGGTGTGCTATGGGGAAACGTTTTAGTCCTAACTTTGCCTCTATTTTTATGGCTGAGTGGGAGAGTGATATTCTTCACAAATGTCACCTACAACCTTTTATTTACCTTCGGTATCTGGATGACATTTTTATCATTTGGCAACATACGTTGGAAGACCTTCATATTTTCATCGATACTCTTAATTCTCACGACTCAAGCATTAAATTACAGCCTACTATTGATCACACTTCTGTGGATTTTTTGGATGTAACTATTTACAAGGGTCATACATATCATACTACTGGGTATTTAGATTACAAAGTATTCTTCAAACCTACTGACACGCATCAGCTACTACATGCTGGGTCATACCATCCTCCTCACACTTTCAAGGGGGTCATTAAATCTCAGATTTTTAGATTCTATAGAAACTGTAGTTCTTTAGATTTTTTTAACCAGGCTTGTTCTGTTCTTTTTAAAGCTCTCCTCCCTAGGAAGTATTCTATTAGATTACTCCGAAGGATGAAATCTAACACAGTAAGACAAATCATGTTTCCCCCTTCATCCCCCGATACGCTTACCTCCCCTTCACGAGTGTACCACTACCGTCCAACATTTCTCTCAGGTACATCAATGAAATGCCTTAAGACGCGATGCAAACTCGATATATACGTACCCGATCGCGGAACCTTTTTCGGAGAACAAACTCGCAACAAATATCAAATGGCAGAGAACCTTAATTGTGACTCCTCTAATATCGTGTATGTAATCACGTGCAAAAAATGTCGCAAACAGTACGTCGGAGAAACTCAGAATTCTCTACGACAAAGAGCAGCCAACCATTTATCTAGCATAAGACTTAAACATGATGTACCCGTGGCACAACATTTCAATACTCAAGGTCATTCGGTCAAGGACCATTTTGAAATCATGCCTATTGAGAAAATCCCATTTCTCACTTCCGCTGCAGATACGAAGCACAAACGTTTGGAAAGGGAAAGTTTTTGGATTCAAACATTACAAACTATTTATCCTTTGGGTTTGAACTTGGACCCCGGAAGATGTCGTGAAAAAACTATAATACCATTTGTGTTTCAGTATAACAAAGCTAGCAGCGCTATGGCCAAGATTATAGTAGAAGAATACAAACTACTTCAACGTAAACTTGCTCGACCTCTGACCCAAAGGCCAGTCATTGCTTATAAAAAGAACAAGAGTTTGAAAGACATACTGGTCAGGGCTAAACTCCCCTGCCTGCCTTCTACCTAGGTTTTCTGGGAAAGGGTATGGGGGGGGGCATACTATATAGTCTGACGATATTCTTACTATAGCTTAAGATGCGTAAGCATTGTCAATGTAATACAAAGTGTTCCAGAAAATTCTACTGACTAAGGCCAAGCTCCTGTCAGTCGTCAACCTAATGAAATATCATAGGTTTACTTTATTACAACAATTTATGATGGGGTATAAAGGTCTAAATGATATACCTCTTTTTAACACAATTAGAAACTTGTCTCCGTGGTTATTTTAGACAAGAAGATTTTCCCTGTGCCCGTGTGTTTTAGTGTCCATAAATATATATATTTGCCTGTGCCAGGGGTTCAAAATAACCATTGTTTTAAAACAAAAAACTATCCACACATTTGTACACGGTTGGAAGCAGTCTGCAGCATTGTTGAACTTTCTTGATATATATTTTACTTTTATCTTCTAATATTACCTTCCATCTTCAAACACTTCATTAGTTTTCATCTAAAATTATTTTTATCGTTTGAATTCTGTCTTTTAACGTTTAAATATTTTATTGCATTCAATATACAATAGGCTAGGTGTTCCCACCCTAGATTTCTTCTCCTACCTTATATTGTTTCTCTTCAGTTACTGTAATTTCCTTTTGATTTAAGCTCCTTTATTTCAAAACCACAGGATATTTATACCCCAGCTCTCTCTAACCATATGACCTTTTATGTCTAGACTTAACCATACCTCCAATGGTTATGAGTATAAACTAACTTTATCAAGCTTCCATGCTTTAGTTAAATGTTTTAATAGCTTAATCTTCCCTAGTTTACAAAAATATTCTTTAATCACCCAAGCCCTTTTTATTTCCTGTCATTTTTCCATATAAACACAAGAAATTCAACATAACTTTAGACTTTTTTCTACGGCTATTGATAAAGGACAGCAAATCCGAAAGGCCTCTAGCAAAACCGTGTGCGATCCCGTTTTCTGCTAAGTATTCTTTGCTTACTGTAAAACGTTGTATATATTACTTTCTTTTATATTCCTCTTATACCTTTTTCATCTCTTTATATATTTTCATTATTTAGGCTTACTATTGTTTTGCCCTTTTATTTATGATTTAACCTTATCTTCCATTTACAGCCCTTGTATATTTTTCTTCCAAATTTGATTTCTAGGACTTCATTATTATTTCCTGTTCCAATTGTACATTAATTTTAACCTTAGTGTCTTATTAAGTTGTTTTTCCTTCCCGCGCTATTTAGTCTTCCTATGCTTATATATCTCACAATTTGTGACTAGATTTATTACCCTTTTTACTTTAGTCCTTCTGTCTCCAGGCACATTTTATTCTTTATCTCTGCCTCTTTGTAACATATATTCTCCAAATTCCATCTTTTTTGTCCCCTAAGTCAGCCAATTCAATTAGGTCCTTTTATCTCTAGTTTGTATCAATTCTTTTTGTTTCCCGACATATTTTTCCTTTCTATCTCTGTCTCACTTTCCCAACTCCATTTTCCCTTTTCATCTAGTTAGACTAATTAAGTATATTGGCATTTAGGCAGAATGGCAAAACAAGGGCGTGGTAACAGAAGCAGGCAATTTTCAGTTAGCAATAGGCATGGAAATTCAAAATCTAAAAGTCCCCAATATTCAGAATTCTCGGCTCTGGTGAAAGCCCTTTTCAAAATTTTACAATGTCTTCACCACATTGGCATCCTTGAGGGACATTTACGTGACCAAACCCTCCCAAATTCCTTAAATAATAAAATTAAAGAGCTTAATTCTTTTCTTAAACCGGCTCAACGCAATCGGGAAGTTGATATTGCGTTTGACCATGTACACAAAAATTGGGCCCATAGGATCATACAAGAGATGATTTCACATTATGCGGCTTGTTTAAATAGATTAAAAGCACAGGTGACTTCTGCCAGGTCATCCAATGGTCTAAACTTTGACAGTGCTTTCAATAATGCTTTAAAATGGGGCAAACAGAATTATAAAGGTAAATTACAACTTTCGACCATTCAAAATTTTTATTCTTTTCTTTCCATCACTAAATCTGTCACTTCTGCTGCTACTACTCAGTTTAGTCCACCATCGTCTCCCCAACCCCATCCGCCTGTCAGTCCGTCGACATCTGTTATCTCACCTCCAACTCTGCAGTCACAGACTCCTAGGTCTGTAACTTTACCTTCTGTTTCCCCTTCGCCTTTCCCTACTGGTACTCCCCCCCCTTAGACCTACTACCTCTGCCCCCTCTTTTTCTTCCCCTCAGCCCCCCTCCCCTAGACCTAGTAGAACATCTGTCCCCTTTCGTCCTCCGTCCTCTCCAGTTTCTACTAGGGTCTCTTCTCCTAGACCTAGTACATCTAGTCCCTCTGCTCCTCCCCCATCCCCAGTTTTGTCTGTCCATTCTCCTATGAGATATTCAGATGCAGTGAGATCCCCTCCGAGGGGTCAGCGCAACCCTCGGAATAAATTAGCTAATTCTAAATTTTGGAAATTTCGGCACACTTCCTCTAATTGGCACCTTCCTAATGTAACTAAGAAAGTTCTTTTACTTGGGGATTCTAATCTTTCTAGAATTAACCTTGACCCCCACCCTGATATGCAGGTAGAATGTTTTCCTGGTGCCAATTTCAATTCATTTCGGACTCTAATTCAAAAGTATCAAGGTCCCAAACCTGAGAAAGTTATCTTGAATATTGGTATCAATAACAAGACAACTACTGAGCCAAACACTTCGTTAACTCAAATGCGCAACATGATGACAGCGGTTAGGAAGACTTTTTCCAACTCGCTCATCTACTTTGTAGAGATCCAGTCATCCACTAAACTGCCGGCCAGTGAAGTTTCGAACCTGAACCTATATAACTCTTCTGCTTCCAAGATGAAGAGAGTTATGGTCATACCAAAAATCCCCAATTCAAAATTTAGAGTATCCACGGACAAAATTCACTGGACCGAAGATACAGCAAATTGCTTGTATACCCACTGGCTTCAGACACTAGATTTAAACTAAATTTGGGACAGGGCATGTGCCACCCTACTTTCGGCTTAGGAAGTAATATTGTTAATCTTAGTAACGAGGAACTCACTGCTGATGATATATCTCTACTCAATAGAGGACTCTCATTTGTGCCTTGCCCTAAAGCATTATCTGATAGGGACTTTTCTATTAGTAAATTAGTGCATGTTATGGAGTTCTCCAGAAATCTTAGTCTGGCTGATATCTACCGAGATTCTAGTGGGGTACGCAAGCCGTTTACATCTAAAAGCGGCTATACACCTCCTTCTCACATGTATGATCCAGAAATAAACATTAGTCGTGACTCTGTATCAAGGAAGTTTGATGCTTTAACTAATCAGAAAAACCAACATAACCTTACTCATTCAGAATGTCTTGCCTTAAGTAAGCTAAGGAGAAATCCAAACATAGTTATTAAACCTGCTGACAAAGGTTCGGCAACAGTTATTATGTCAAAACAGGATTATATTGAAGAGATAGAACGGCAGCTAAGCAACCCTCTTCATTACAAAAAACTTGATAAGGAAATTTGGCCTGAAAATGTTAGGAAGTTTAATAAAATTCTTGTTTCTCTTCAAGATAAAGGCTTACTTAATGAAAAACAGTATCGCTATTTGGAATCTGATCATAACTCTAAAAACAGGGTCTTCTATATTCTTCCAAAAATTCACAAACCCATTGAAAAATGGCCGAAGCCTACAATGCCCCCTGGGCGTCCTATTATCTCAGATTGTGGCAGTGAAAGTTATAGAATATCAGAGCTAATTGATTACTATCTAAAACCTATAGCGAATCGGCATCCTAGCTTTATAAAGAATACGGATGATTTATTGGCTAAATTGTCTGAGAAATCCATCCCACAAGATGTGATTTTGGTTACTCTGGATGTGGAGTCTATGTATACAAACATTGACATAGATTTGGGTCTTAAATCCATAAAATCAGCATTCCAAAGATATCCTGACCACCGTCGTCCGGATAAAGACATTTTAGAATTGCTGGAACTTAGCTTAAAAGGTAACGATTTTGAATTCAATGGGGAGATCTTTCAGCAAATTAAAGGGTGTGCTATGGGGAAACGTTTTAGTCCTAACTTTGCCTCTATTTTTATGGCTGAGTGGGAGAGTGATATTCTTCACAAATGTCACCTACAACCTTTTATTTACCTTCGGTATCTGGATGACATTTTTATCATTTGGCAACATACGTTGGAAGACCTTCATATTTTCATCGATACTCTTAATTCTCACGACTCAAGCATTAAATTACAGCCTACTATTGATCACACTTCTGTGGATTTTTTGGATGTAACTATTTACAAGGGTCATACATATCATACTACTGGGTATTTAGATTACAAAGTATTCTTCAAACCTACTGACACGCATCAGCTACTACATGCTGGGTCATACCATCCTCCTCACACTTTCAAGGGGGTCATTAAATCTCAGATTTTTAGATTCTATAGAAACTGTAGTTCTTTAGATTTTTTTAACCAGGCTTGTTCTGTTCTTTTTAAAGCTCTCCTCCCTAGGAAGTATTCTATTAGATTACTCCGAAGGATGAAATCTAACACAGTAAGACAAATCATGTTTCCCCCTTCATCCCCCGATACGCTTACCTCCCCTTCACGAGTGTACCACTACCGTCCAACATTTCTCTCAGGTACATCAATGAAATGCCTTAAGACGCGATGCAAACTCGATATATACGTACCCGATCGCGGAACCTTTTTCGGAGAACAAACTCGCAACAAATATCAAATGGCAGAGAACCTTAATTGTGACTCCTCTAATATCGTGTATGTAATCACGTGCAAAAAATGTCGCAAACAGTACGTCGGAGAAACTCAGAATTCTCTACGACAAAGAGCAGCCAACCATTTATCTAGCATAAGACTTAAACATGATGTACCCGTGGCACAACATTTCAATACTCAAGGTCATTCGGTCAAGGACCATTTTGAAATCATGCCTATTGAGAAAATCCCATTTCTCACTTCCGCTGCAGATACGAAGCACAAACGTTTGGAAAGGGAAAGTTTTTGGATTCAAACATTACAAACTATTTATCCTTTGGGTTTGAACTTGGACCCCGGAAGATGTCGTGAAAAAACTATAATACCATTTGTGTTTCAGTATAACAAAGCTAGCAGCGCTATGGCCAAGATTATAGTAGAAGAATACAAACTACTTCAACGTAAACTTGCTCGACCTCTGACCCAAAGGCCAGTCATTGCTTATAAAAAGAACAAGAGTTTGAAAGACATACTGGTCAGGGCTAAACTCCCCTGCCTGCCTTCTACCTAGGTTTTCTGGGAAAGGGTATGGGGGGGGGGCATACTATATAGTCTGACGATATTCTTACTATAGCTTAAGATGCGTAAGCATTGTCAATGTAATATAAAGTGTTCCAGAAAATTCTACTGACTAAGGCCAAGCTCCTGTCAGTCGTCAACCTAATGAAATATCATAGGTTTACTTTATTACAACAATTTATGATGGGGTATAAAGGTCTAAATGATATACCTCTTTTTAACACAATTAGAAACTTGTCTCCGTGGTTATTTTAGACAAGAAGATTTTCCCTGTGCCCGTGTGTTTTAGTGTCCATAAATATATATATTTGCCTGTGCCAGGGGTTCAAAATAACCATTGTTTTAAAACAAAAAACTATCCACACATTTGTACACGGTTGGAAGCAGTCTGCAGCATTGTTGAACTTTCTTGATATATATTTTACTTTTATCTTCTAATATTACCTTCCATCTTCAAACACTTCATTAGTTTTCATCTAAAATTATTTTTATCGTTTGAATTCTGTCTTTTAACGTTTAAATATTTTATTGCATTCAATATACAATAGGCTAGGTGTTCCCACCCTAGATTTCTTCTCCTACCTTATATTGTTTCTCTTCAGTTACTGTAATTTCCTTTTGATTTAAGCTCCTTTATTTCAAAACCACAGGATATTTATACCCCAGCTCTCTCTAACCATATGACCTTTTATGTCTAGACTTAACCATACCTCCAATGGTTATGAGTATAAACTAACTTTATCAAGCTTCCATGCTTTAGTTAAATGTTTTAATAGCTTAATCTTCCCTAGTTTACAAAAATATTCTTTAATCACCCAAGCCCTTTTTATTTCCTGTCATTTTTCCATATAAACACAAGAAATTCAACATAACTTTAGACTTTTTTCTACGGCTATTGATAAAGGACAGCAAATCCGAAAGGCCTCTAGCAAAACCGTGTGCGATCCCGTTTTCTGCTAAGTATTCTTTGCTTACTGTAAAACGTTGTATATATTACTTTCTTTTATATTCCTCTTATACCTTTTTCATCTCTTTATATATTTTCATTATTTAGGCTTACTATTGTTTTGCCCTTTTATTTATGATTTAACCTTATCTTCCATTTACAGCCCTTGTATATTTTTCTTCCAAATTTGATTTCTAGGACTTCATTATTATTTCCTGTTCCAATTGTACATTAATTTTAACCTTAGTGTCTTATTAAGTTGTTTTTCCTTCCCGCTCTATTTAGTCTTCCTATGCTTATATATCTCACAATTTGTGACTAGATTTATTACCCTTTTTACTTTAGTCCTTCTGTCTCCAGGCACATTTTATTCTTTATCTCTGCCTCTTTGTAACATATATTCTCCAAATTCCATCTTTTTTGTCCCCTAAGTCAGCCAATTCAATTAGGTCCTTTTATCTCTAGTTTGTATCAATTCTTTTTGTTTCCCGACATATTTTTCCTTTCTATCTCTGTCTCACTTTCCCAACTCCATTTTCCCTTTTCATCTAGTTAGACTAATTAAGTATATTGGCATTTAGGCAGAATGGCAAAACAAGGGCGTGGTAACAGAAGCAGGCAATTTTCAGTTAGCAATAGGCATGGAAATTCAAAATCTAAAAGTCCCCAATATTCAGAATTCTCGGCTCTGGTGAAAGCCCTTTTCAAAATTTTACAATGTCTTCACCACATTGGCATCCTTGAGGGACATTTACGTGACCAAACCCTCCCAAATTCCTTAAATAATAAAATTAAAGAGCTTAATTCTTTTCTTAAACCGGCTCAACGCAATCGGGAAGTTGATATTGCGTTTGACCATGTACACAAAAATTGGGCCCATAGGATCATACAAGAGATGATTTCACATTATGCGGCTTGTTTAAATAGATTAAAAGCACAGGTGACTTCTGCCAGGTCATCCAATGGTCTAAACTTTGACAGTGCTTTCAATAATGCTTTAAAATGGGGCAAACAGAATTATAAAGGTAAATTACAACTTTCGACCATTCAAAATTTTTATTCTTTTCTTTCCATCACTAAATCTGTCACTTCTGCTGCTACTACTCAGTTTAGTCCACCATCGTCTCCCCAACCCCATCCGCCTGTCAGTCCGTCGACATCTGTTATCTCACCTCCAACTCTGCAGTCACAGACTCCTAGGTCTGTAACTTTACCTTCTGTTTCCCCTTCGCCTTTCCCTACTGGTACTCCCCCCCTTAGACCTACTACCTCTGCCCCCTCTTTTTCTTCCCCTCAGCCCCCCTCCCCTAGACCTAGTAGAACATCTGTCCCCTTTCGTCCTCCGTCCTCTCCAGTTTCTACTAGGGTCTCTTCTCCTAGACCTAGTACATCTAGTCCCTCTGCTCCTCCCCCATCCCCAGTTTTGTCTGTCCATTCTCCTATGAGATATTCAGATGCAGTGAGATCCCCTCCGAGGGGTCAGCGCAACCCTCGGAATAAATTAGCTAATTCTAAATTTTGGAAATTTCGGCACACTTCCTCTAATTGGCACCTTCCTAATGTAACTAAGAAAGTTCTTTTACTTGGGGATTCTAATCTTTCTAGAATTAACCTTGACCCCCACCCTGATATGCAGGTAGAATGTTTTCCTGGTGCCAATTTCAATTCATTTCGGACTCTAATTCAAAAGTATCAAGGTCCCAAACCTGAGAAAGTTATCTTGAATATTGGTATCAATAACAAGACAACTACTGAGCCAAACACTTCGTTAACTCAAATGCGCAACATGATGACAGCGGTTAGGAAGACTTTTTCCAACTCGCTCATCTACTTTGTAGAGATCCAGTCATCCACTAAACTGCCGGCCAGTGAAGTTTCGAACCTGAACCTATATAACTCTTCTGCTTCCAAGATGAAGAGAGTTATGGTCATACCAAAAATCCCCAATTCAAAATTTAGAGTATCCACGGACAAAATTCACTGGACCGAAGATACAGCAAATTGCTTGTATACCCACTGGCTTCAGACACTAGATTTAAACTAAATTTGGGACAGGGCATGTGCCACCCTACTTTCGGCTTAGGAAGTAATATTGTTAATCTTAGTAACGAGGAACTCACTGCTGATGATATATCTCTACTCAATAGAGGACTCTCATTTGTGCCTTGCCCTAAAGCATTATCTGATAGGGACTTTTCTATTAGTAAATTAGTGCATGTTATGGAGTTCTCCAGAAATCTTAGTCTGGCTGATATCTACCGAGATTCTAGTGGGGTACGCAAGCCGTTTACATCTAAAAGCGGCTATACACCTCCTTCTCACATGTATGATCCAGAAATAAACATTAGTCGTGACTCTGTATCAAGGAAGTTTGATGCTTTAACTAATCAGAAAAACCAACATAACCTTACTCATTCAGAATGTCTTGCCTTAAGTAAGCTAAGGAGAAATCCAAACATAGTTATTAAACCTGCTGACAAAGGTTCGGCAACAGTTATTATGTCAAAACAGGATTATATTGAAGAGATAGAACGGCAGCTAAGCAACCCTCTTCATTACAAAAAACTTGATAAGGAAATTTGGCCTGAAAATGTTAGGAAGTTTAATAAAATTCTTGTTTCTCTTCAAGATAAAGGCTTACTTAATGAAAAACAGTATCGCTATTTGGAATCTGATCATAACTCTAAAAACAGGGTCTTCTATATTCTTCCAAAAATTCACAAACCCATTGAAAAATGGCCGAAGCCTACAATGCCCCCTGGGCGTCCTATTATCTCAGATTGTGGCAGTGAAAGTTATAGAATATCAGAGCTAATTGATTACTATCTAAAACCTATAGCGAATCGGCATCCTAGCTTTATAAAGAATACGGATGATTTATTGGCTAAATTGTCTGAGAAATCCATCCCACAAGATGTGATTTTGGTTACTCTGGATGTGGAGTCTATGTATACAAACATTGACATAGATTTGGGTCTTAAATCCATAAAATCAGCATTCCAAAGATATCCTGACCACCGTCGTCCGGATAAAGACATTTTAGAATTGCTGGAACTTAGCTTAAAAGGTAACGATTTTGAATTCAATGGGGAGATCTTTCAGCAAATTAAAGGGTGTGCTATGGGGAAACGTTTTAGTCCTAACTTTGCCTCTATTTTTATGGCTGAGTGGGAGAGTGATATTCTTCACAAATGTCACCTACAACCTTTTATTTACCTTCGGTATCTGGATGACATTTTTATCATTTGGCAACATACGTTGGAAGACCTTCATATTTTCATCGATACTCTTAATTCTCACGACTCAAGCATTAAATTACAGCCTACTATTGATCACACTTCTGTGGATTTTTTGGATGTAACTATTTACAAGGGTCATACATATCATACTACTGGGTATTTAGATTACAAAGTATTCTTCAAACCTACTGACACGCATCAGCTACTACATGCTGGGTCATACCATCCTCCTCACACTTTCAAGGGGGTCATTAAATCTCAGATTTTTAGATTCTATAGAAACTGTAGTTCTTTAGATTTTTTTAACCAGGCTTGTTCTGTTCTTTTTAAAGCTCTCCTCCCTAGGAAGTATTCTATTAGATTACTCCGAAGGATGAAATCTAACACAGTAAGACAAATCATGTTTCCCCCTTCATCTCCCGATACGCTTACCTCCCCTTCACGAGTGTACCACTACCGTCCAACATTTCTCTCAGGTACATCAATGAAATGCCTTAAGACGCGATGCAAACTCGATATATACGTACCCGATCGCGGAACCTTTTTCGGAGAACAAACTCGCAACAAATATCAAATGGCAGAGAACCTTAATTGTGACTCCTCTAATATCGTGTATGTAATCACGTGCAAAAAATGTCGCAAACAGTACGTCGGAGAAACTCAGAATTCTCTACGACAAAGAGCAGCCAACCATTTATCTAGCATAAGACTTAAACATGATGTACCCGTGGCACAACATTTCAATACTCAAGGTCATTCGGTCAAGGACCATTTTGAAATCATGCCTATTGAGAAAATCCCATTTCTCACTTCCGCTGCAGATACGAAGCACAAACGTTTGGAAAGGGAAAGTTTTTGGATTCAAACATTACAAACTATTTATCCTTTGGGTTTGAACTTGGACCCCGGAAGATGTCGTGAAAAAACTATAATACCATTTGTGTTTCAGTATAACAAAGCTAGCAGCGCTATGGCCAAGATTATAGTAGAAGAATACAAACTACTTCAACGTAAACTTGCTCGACCTCTGACCCAAAGGCCAGTCATTGCTTATAAAAAGAACAAGAGTTTGAAAGACATACTGGTCAGGGCTAAACTCCCCTGCCTGCCTTCTACCTAGGTTTTCTGGGAAAGGGTATGGGGGGGGGGGGCATACTATATAGTCTGACGATATTCTTACTATAGCTTAAGATGCGTAAGCATTGTCAATGTAATATAAAGTGTTCCAGAAAATTCTACTGACTAAGGCCAAGCTCCTGTCAGTCGTCAACCTAATGAAATATCATAGGTTTACTTTATTACAACAATTTATGATGGGGTATAAAGGTCTAAATGATATACCTCTTTTTAACACAATTAGAAACTTGTCTCCGTGGTTATTTTAGACAAGAAGATTTTCCCTGTGCCCGTGTGTTTTAGTGTCCATAAATATATATATTTGCCTGTGCCAGGGGTTCAAAATAACCATTGTTTTAAAACAAAAAACTATCCACACATTTGTACACGGTTGGAAGCAGTCTGCAGCATTGTTGAACTTTCTTGATATATATTTTACTTTTATCTTCTAATATTACCTTCCATCTTCAAACACTTCATTAGTTTTCATCTAAAATTATTTTTATCGTTTGAATTCTGTCTTTTAACGTTTAAATATTTTATTGCATTCAATATACAATAGGCTAGGTGTTCCCACCCTAGATTTCTTCTCCTACCTTATATTGTTTCTCTTCAGTTACTGTAATTTCCTTTTGATTTAAGCTCCTTTATTTCAAAACCACAGGATATTTATACCCCAGCTCTCTCTAACCATATGACCTTTTATGTCTAGACTTAACCATACCTCCAATGGTTATGAGTATAAACTAACTTTATCAAGCTTCCATGCTTTAGTTAAATGTTTTAATAGCTTAATCTTCCCTAGTTTACAAAAATATTCTTTAATCACCCAAGCCCTTTTTATTTCCTGTCATTTTTCCATATAAACACAAGAAATTCAACATAACTTTAGACTTTTTTCTACGGCTATTGATAAAGGACAGCAAATCCGAAAGGCCTCTAGCAAAACCGTGTGCGATCCCGTTTTCTGCTAAGTATTCTTTGCTTACTGTAAAACGTTGTATATATTACTTTCTTTTATATTCCTCTTATACCTTTTTCATCTCTTTATATATTTTCATTATTTAGGCTTACTATTGTTTTGCCCTTTTATTTATGATTTAACCTTATCTTCCATTTACAGCCCTTGTATATTTTTCTTCCAAATTTGATTTCTAGGACTTCATTATTATTTCCTGTTCCAATTGTACATTAATTTTAACCTTAGTGTCTTATTAAGTTGTTTTTCCTTCCCGCTCTATTTAGTCTTCCTATGCTTATATATCTCACAATTTGTGACTAGATTTATTACCCTTTTTACTTTAGTCCTTCTGTCTCCAGGCACATTTTATTCTTTATCTCTGCCTCTTTGTAACATATATTCTCCAAATTCCATCTTTTTTGTCCCCTAAGTCAGCCAATTCAATTAGGTCCTTTTATCTCTAGTTTGTATCAATTCTTTTTGTTTCCCGACATATTTTTCCTTTCTATCTCTGTCTCACTTTCCCAACTCCATTTTCCCTTTTCATCTAGTTAGACTAATTAAGTATATTGGCATTTAGGCAGAATGGCAAAACAAGGGCGTGGTAACAGAAGCAGGCAATTTTCAGTTAGCAATAGGCATGGAAATTCAAAATCTAAAAGTCCCCAATATTCAGAATTCTCGGCTCTGGTGAAAGCCCTTTTCAAAATTTTACAATGTCTTCACCACATTGGCATCCTTGAGGGACATTTACGTGACCAAACCCTCCCAAATTCCTTAAATAATAAAATTAAAGAGCTTAATTCTTTTCTTAAACCGGCTCAACGCAATCGGGAAGTTGATATTGCGTTTGACCATGTACACAAAAATTGGGCCCATAGGATCATACAAGAGATGATTTCACATTATGCGGCTTGTTTAAATAGATTAAAAGCACAGGTGACTTCTGCCAGGTCATCCAATGGTCTAAACTTTGACAGTGCTTTCAATAATGCTTTAAAATGGGGCAAACAGAATTATAAAGGTAAATTACAACTTTCGACCATTCAAAATTTTTATTCTTTTCTTTCCATCACTAAATCTGTCACTTCTGCTGCTACTACTCAGTTTAGTCCACCATCGTCTCCCCAACCCCATCCGCCTGTCAGTCCGTCGACATCTGTTATCTCACCTCCAACTCTGCAGTCACAGACTCCTAGGTCTGTAACTTTACCTTCTGTTTCCCCTTCGCCTTTCCCTACTGGTACTCCCCCCCTTAGACCTACTACCTCTGCCCCCTCTTTTTCTTCCCCTCAGCCCCCCTCCCCTAGACCTAGTAGAACATCTGTCCCCTTTCGTCCTCCGTCCTCTCCAGTTTCTACTAGGGTCTCTTCTCCTAGACCTAGTACATCTAGTCCCTCTGCTCCTCCCCCATCCCCAGTTTTGTCTGTCCATTCTCCTATGAGATATTCAGATGCAGTGAGATCCCCTCCGAGGGGTCAGCGCAACCCTCGGAATAAATTAGCTAATTCTAAATTTTGGAAATTTCGGCACACTTCCTCTAATTGGCACCTTCCTAATGTAACTAAGAAAGTTCTTTTACTTGGGGATTCTAATCTTTCTAGAATTAACCTTGACCCCCACCCTGATATGCAGGTAGAATGTTTTCCTGGTGCCAATTTCAATTCATTTCGGACTCTAATTCAAAAGTATCAAGGTCCCAAACCTGAGAAAGTTATCTTGAATATTGGTATCAATAACAAGACAACTACTGAGCCAAACACTTCGTTAACTCAAATGCGCAACATGATGACAGCGGTTAGGAAGACTTTTTCCAACTCGCTCATCTACTTTGTAGAGATCCAGTCATCCACTAAACTGCCGGCCAGTGAAGTTTCGAACCTGAACCTATATAACTCTTCTGCTTCCAAGATGAAGAGAGTTATGGTCATACCAAAAATCCCCAATTCAAAATTTAGAGTATCCACGGACAAAATTCACTGGACCGAAGATACAGCAAATTGCTTGTATACCCACTGGCTTCAGACACTAGATTTAAACTAAATTTGGGACAGGGCATGTGCCACCCTACTTTCGGCTTAGGAAGTAATATTGTTAATCTTAGTAACGAGGAACTCACTGCTGATGATATATCTCTACTCAATAGAGGACTCTCATTTGTGCCTTGCCCTAAAGCATTATCTGATAGGGACTTTTCTATTAGTAAATTAGTGCATGTTATGGAGTTCTCCAGAAATCTTAGTCTGGCTGATATCTACCGAGATTCTAGTGGGGTACGCAAGCCGTTTACATCTAAAAGCGGCTATACACCTCCTTCTCACATGTATGATCCAGAAATAAACATTAGTCGTGACTCTGTATCAAGGAAGTTTGATGCTTTAACTAATCAGAAAAACCAACATAACCTTACTCATTCAGAATGTCTTGCCTTAAGTAAGCTAAGGAGAAATCCAAACATAGTTATTAAACCTGCTGACAAAGGTTCGGCAACAGTTATTATGTCAAAACAGGATTATATTGAAGAGATAGAACGGCAGCTAAGCAACCCTCTTCATTACAAAAAACTTGATAAGGAAATTTGGCCTGAAAATGTTAGGAAGTTTAATAAAATTCTTGTTTCTCTTCAAGATAAAGGCTTACTTAATGAAAAACAGTATCGCTATTTGGAATCTGATCATAACTCTAAAAACAGGGTCTTCTATATTCTTCCAAAAATTCACAAACCCATTGAAAAATGGCCGAAGCCTACAATGCCCCCTGGGCGTCCTATTATCTCAGATTGTGGCAGTGAAAGTTATAGAATATCAGAGCTAATTGATTACTATCTAAAACCTATAGCGAATCGGCATCCTAGCTTTATAAAGAATACGGATGATTTATTGGCTAAATTGTCTGAGAAATCCATCCCACAAGATGTGATTTTGGTTACTCTGGATGTGGAGTCTATGTATACAAACATAGATTTGGGTCTTAAATCCATAAAATCAGCATTCCAAAGATATCCTGACCACCGTCGTCCGGATAAAGACATTTTAGAATTGCTGGAACTTAGCTTAAAAGGTAACGATTTTGAATTCAATGGGGAGATCTTTCAGCAAATTAAAGGGTGTGCTATGGGGAAACGTTTTAGTCCTAACTTTGCCTCTATTTTTATGGCTGAGTGGGAGAGTGATATTCTTCACAAATGTCACCTACAACCTTTTATTTACCTTCGGTATCTGGATGACATTTTTATCATTTGGCAACATACGTTGGAAGACCTTCATATTTTCATCGATACTCTTAATTCTCACGACTCAAGCATTAAATTACAGCCTACTATTGATCACACTTCTGTGGATTTTTTGGATGTAACTATTTACAAGGGTCATACATATCATACTACTGGGTATTTAGATTACAAAGTATTCTTCAAACCTACTGACACGCATCAGCTACTACATGCTGGGTCATACCATCCTCCTCACACTTTCAAGGGGGTCATTAAATCTCAGATTTTTAGATTCTATAGAAACTGTAGTTCTTTAGATTTTTTTAACCAGGCTTGTTCTGTTCTTTTTAAAGCTCTCCTCCCTAGGAAGTATTCTATTAGATTACTCCGAAGGATGAAATCTAACACAGTAAGACAAATCATGTTTCCCCCTTCATCCCCCGATACGCTTACCTCCCCTTCACGAGTGTACCACTACCGTCCAACATTTCTCTCAGGTACATCAATGAAATGCCTTAAGACGCGATGCAAACTCGATATATACGTACCCGATCGCGGAACCTTTTTCGGAGAACAAACTCGCAACAAATATCAAATGGCAGAGAACCTTAATTGTGACTCCTCTAATATCGTGTATGTAATCACGTGCAAAAAATGTCGCAAACAGTACGTCGGAGAAACTCAGAATTCTCTACGACAAAGAGCAGCCAACCATTTATCTAGCATAAGACTTAAACATGATGTACCCGTGGCACAACATTTCAATACTCAAGGTCATTCGGTCAAGGACCATTTTGAAATCATGCCTATTGAGAAAATCCCATTTCTCACTTCCGCTGCAGATACGAAGCACAAACGTTTGGAAAGGGAAAGTTTTTGGATTCAAACATTACAAACTATTTATCCTTTGGGTTTGAACTTGGACCCCAGAAGATGTCGTGAAAAAACTATAATACCATTTGTGTTTCAGTATAACAAAGCTAGCAGCGCTATGGCCAAGATTATAGTAGAAGAATACAAACTACTTCAACGTAAACTTGCTCGACCTCTGACCCAAAGGCCAGTCATTGCTTATAAAAAGAACAAGAGTTTGAAAGACATACTGGTCAGGGCTAAACTCCCCTGCCTGCCTTCTACCTAGGTTTTCTGGGAAAGGGTATGGGGGGGGGGGGGGGGGGCATACTATATAGTCTGACGATATTCTTACTATAGCTTAAGATGCGTAAGCATTGTCAATGTAATACAAAGTGTTCCAGAAAATTCTACTGACTAAGGCCAAGCTCCTGTCAGTCGTCAACCTAATGAAATATCATAGGTTTACTTTATTACAACAATTTATGATGGGGTATAAAGGTCTAAATGATATACCTCTTTTTAACACAATTAGAAACTTGTCTCCGTGGTTATTTTAGACAAGAAGATTTTCCCTGTGCCCGTGTGTTTTAGTGTCCATAAATATGATAAGAAAATTATTTCGAATAAGGAACTGGGAATAGGGAACTAGGAATAAGAACCTGGGAATAGGGAACTGGGAATAAGGAACTGGGAATAGGGAACCAACTTCAGCCGGGTCTAAGTTTTACCCTTTTTAGATAGATGTATGGAAAGGAAATGGTCTATAAAGAGGACCTAAAGAGGACCTTTGCTAGAGACACAAACGCTATCCGCCAGTTTCGTGTATAATAAAAAAACTAAAAATGCTTAATGATATAAAATCTAACAAACTGCATATGCAGAAAAAGTGTTTAGATTGATTGATGTTTTACGCCGCACTCAAGATTATTGCACTTATATAGCGGCGTTACCAGGTTTACTACCTGGCAACTCAAGAGTTTAGAGGAGAGAAGGAAAGCGTAACTATATCAAATCAAGGGTTTAGTAAAAAGACAGACAGCTGGATAAAGATGTGTAACTATATCAAATCCAGCAGACACCAAAATCCAAATCAAGGGTTTAGAAAAAAGACAGACAGCTGGATTAAGATGCGTAACTATATCAAATCCAGCAGACACCAAAATCCAAATCAAGGGTTTAGAAAAAAGACAGACAGCTGGATTAAGATGCGTAACTATATCAAATCCAGCAGACACCAAAATCCAAATCAAGGGTTTAGAAAAAAGACAGATAGCTGGATTAAGATGCGTAACTATATCAAATCCAGCAGACACCAAAATCCAAATCAAGGGTTTAGAGGAAAGACAGCTCTAGAGAGCTGGATTAAGATGCGTAACTATATCAAATCTAGCAGACACCACATGCAAATCAAGGGTTTAGGTGGCTATTGCTAGTGAAAACAATTGCTGGTGATAAGGGGCGTGAACCGTAGGAAATAAATGTATTTACAAAAAAGGAAGAAATATAAAATAAAAAACAGTCACACTGACTAGTTTGCAACAGTGATACTGCATAGTGTTTTGAGACAAAACCGACCAATGTGCAGGTGTCAAACTAAAGCCTCGCTCAGGTCGAGTTAAGATCCGATCCGATCGTCGTAAGCTCCAGTCTGTAGTAATTCTGCGATCAATTAGTCGGAGAACGTTTTTCGACATGGGCGGTCTTAAGACTTTTCAGATGGGTTTCAGACTGATCAGTCTTACGATCGTAAGGGCATGCTCTATTTTCTTCCGAGCAATCTTAAAATGGCATGAGCTGCCAAAATTCACACTTTTTTCCTAATGTCTGATGGTCACGACAGTATAGGGGCTTTGAAGGCCATCGAAAGACTAAATGATTGCCGTTGGAATTAGAAAAATCCATACATTATGTGGCCTGTACGAACCTAAAACGTCTTCGAGAAGTTTAAATAACCGGGAGGACCATTCATTCATTCTAAGCGAAAGTTAGTTCAAAACAACACTTTGTCGTACATTTTCGAGACTAGAAGCACTAAAAAGCTTCTGAATTCTACGTCTTGAGAAAAATAGCCGATAATTTCAACATTCTGTTGAAACGTCAAAATATCAACATTTTGGCAGCTCATGCCCCTTTAAGGTCGCAGCCAATAAGCGACCTATACTTTATCGCGTGACCATTTTTTCTCGGCGTTTCGGTGACTTTTTTTTTGTTATACCATTCCCAGTCGCGTGCTAGTTAGCATAACGGGACGACGAAGTTCCCTAGCGATCAACTGATCACATAGATCTGTGCGGGCTCAAGACTCATTAGTCGGAAATCGGAAGCCTGAACGATGAACCAGTCTCAGTCGACATGGACGGTCTAAAATTCAGTTGCCGACAATTGGATCGGATCTTAACTCGATTTTGCAAGAGTCAAAATGAGCAAATGGGTTTTACTATATGAGGATTAGACAGTTGCCATTTATTAAAGTTTGCGTAACTATCATGGAAACATACACCTTCAACATAAGGTTACGACATGTCGGCTTTTGAAAAAGCTTAGAGCCGTTTGAATCCCAATCTAATGAGAAATAATTAAGGCATCACCAAGATGGGAAGCTTTGGAAGAATTCGAGTTAACGACAGGTATACCTTTACCTTTAACAAGTTCTTTTGACAATAACTTAAGTGTAATTGACAAAGTTTCCATTTCACTTGACAATGACGTATGTCTATATGTCGAAAGCTCGTTTTCTTCAAATAATTTACTTAGGGGTGATGTAATCTATATTCCTCATCAGAGCTTTAAGTTTATATTACTGTCAACGCTGAGTTTGGACGTATTATATTAAAAGGATACAATAAGTGGAGTATATTCCCCATGATAAGCCATAGATTAATGTACCCAGAGAACATTACCCTGTATAGATGGGGATAATTGCATTTTTTCTTCCTCGGAAGCCATAGTCAAAGCCTTTCGTTTCGTTGGTATTGGTAAACCGTTGATTTAAAACTAGATTTTTCTCATCGTCCAATGTTTTACAGCTGATTATGATTTAAAATACGAGTGGTATGTTGTCCTAACTGTCATCGTTAACAAACGTATATGCATCTATTTGACATCATCACGGCTCAGTGTCACCATATATCTGGATAAAGATGTTCATAAAACACGTAAACTGACTAAGTATCCGTCTGAGAAAATGCAATTAGGTCTATACATATTCTTGTGGGCTACTACTTCATTAAAGGATGAAACCTGATGTTATTTGTCATAAGTCATATCGTCTTTTCCGTGTGATTATAGTAAAATGGGACTATGTCATCGTCCAGTCTTTTACACGGCATCATTTGCCAAAATGTAGGTATTTATTTTCCCTTAAACAAAAGTTTGAAATGACTGGTTACTGTCATCAATTTTAACAGTCTAGCTCATTTAAAGTTGCATGAGCTGCCAAAATGCACACGTTTTTCATAATTTCTGATCGCCACGACAACAAGCGGCTTTGAAGGCCATTGAAAAACTAAATGATTGGCGTTGGAATGAAGAAAATCCATACAGTATGTGGCCTGTACGAACCGAAAACGTGTTCGAAAAGTAGACAAAATTTCAATAACCGGGACGACCATTCATTCATTCTAATGCCCCAGTCACAATGTCGGCGATCTGTCGGGGATTAGTTTTGGCCGGGGGTCGTCGCAGAAAATAAAGAATCCTTGAACAATCCTATCAATAATCCTAATAAAAGTGGAGCAGTCACATTGTCTGAGATTTTTTCACGGATTTTGACCCGGTTTTGTCGAAAAATCGTGGGATTAGCCTCCGATCGCATCGGAGGCGATCGGAGGCGATCGGAGACGATATCTGCGAGGGTCTTTTCTTTTAATTTTTCCCTCACCCTGAGTATATGTGGGGGAAAATGAGGGTTTTCTGACCTCGCATCTGTATTTCTTAATCGGAGGGCATCGTAGGCCATCGGAGATTGTGTCTGGGATTGCCAAAATGGGTGAAAAATCTTGCGAGCAATCTTTAAATTTTAAGTTCAAAGTTGGGGACCGCGACGGCTGTGCCGATGCCTAAAAAATCGTCGACAAGCCGCAGGCGTCCGGAGAGCGCCTCCGACGGGTGCAAAATCGTGAGATCTGTCTCAAGATTTTGTTAAAATTTCCCGGGTTTTACCCATCGCCGACGCATCGCAACTGATTTGTGACTGGGCCATAAGCCAAAGCTAGTTCAAAACAATACTTTATCGTACATTTTCGAGACTAGAAGCACTAAACAGCTTCTGAATTATACGTCTTGAAAAAATAGCTAATAATTTCAACATTCTGTCTTAACGTCAAAATATCAACATTTTTGCAGTTCATGCCACTTTACACGTGACCATCGGTGGGTAAAAGGTTTAAAACAATCTGAATTGGATAGTAGAGCTTTTGTTATAAACACGCTTGTTTTTAGAAAGGCGTTTTTCTCGTGTCAGTTTTACACCTCTCTCCTCATTATGAACGCCCTTTAGTGGGTTTCATCTAAACAGACCATTTCTACAAAATGATGTATCTTTATTACATAACTTCTGTATATAACAATGTGGTAAAATTCTCAGATATAAATAAAACTCATAGAGATCTGTAATCATTTTAATAATTAAAACTTTTTTCAAATTTAGAATATACATTTAAGTCCCAAAAATGCTTTGAATCACCCAATACGATTCAGATCACTCCCTTCCAGAATAAGCAGATGTCTTTCTTGGAGATCTGGTATATCAAGGAATGATCTGGCGTACCACTATCCCTTAGAGAATAGTGTCATAGGCTTCAAGTTGTTTTACTGGAGACCGTCACCTCGTGTCTCATTATTGGCATAAATAATAAACTGCTGAAAACACTTTCCTTGTCAGAACATTTGTTTCTTATCAAAGATTATGCAATAACTATACACAAAGAAAAAAGTTAAGCACCCCACCTTGAAAATCTGCACCGACCGATAAAATCATTGGTGTACGGAGATTGTTGGCAAACTTATGTTGCAGAAACGATTGTGATCATAATGGTCCAGTCACAAATCAGTTGCGATGCGTCGGCGATGGGTAAAACCCGGGAAATTTTAACAAAATCTTGAGACAGATCTAACGTTTTTTCACCCGTCGGAGTCGCTCTCCGGACGCCTGTGGCTTGTCGCAGATTTTTTAGGCATCGCCAAAGCCGTCGCGGTCCCCAACTTTGAACTTTAAATTTAAAGATTGCTCGCAAGATTTTTCACCCATTTTGGCAATCCCAGACACAATCTCCGATGGCCTACGATGCCCTCCGATTTTATCGGTCAGTGCAGACTTTCCAGGGGGTGCTTAACTTTTTTGCTTTGAGTATACTTTCATCCACAGTTTCTAGCCTACACATTGGCGATATCTGTAGTGGGTACTGATGCTGAGTTAATGGTTTAATTTGTTGATCAATATGAAAGGAAGTCTCGAAGAATGGCGAGAGATATGTGCAAGAACACATGCCCAATTACCTGAAATATAACATATTTAAAAACACACCCACCGCTTGACATTTATTAAGAAAGCCACTTTACACGAGTTTACGCCGAGTAAAACTTATAAAAATAAACATTGGGCACATGCACTAGGCCCTGTTTATGGCCATTTATGTTTAAAATGTCTAAATGCGGGGTGTAAAAGTCCGAAACACCAACGCTCATCTGTTGGATTACCCTCATATCAGGCTTTTTTGTGTGTAGTTAAATTTAGTAGTCTTAAATTTATTGGTTTCCCTCAAACCAGATTATTTGTTGGTATTTTTCCACAGTTCAAATCAAGACGTTTGTGTGGGTGTCCAGTCCCGGAGTTTGTTTACCCTGCGGGTACCTGACAAATCAAATTTTCAATTTCATATTAAAAATACAACATAATGCCAAAACTATAGAAAGTTTCTAACTTCCGGCAAATACCGAAACCGATCTGCTGTTAAATGTAAATGACATTCTGGATTTTTTACGGCGAGTTTGCCTTTAAGACTAAATAGGCTTTAAACCTAGTTTACATGATTACCTCTTAAGCCCGGCTCAGGTCGAGTTAAGATCCGATCCGATTGTCTGCAATTGAATCTTAAGAGCGTTCATGTCGACTGAGACTGGTTTTTCGTTCAGCCAAATGATTAACGACTGATCAGTCTTTAAAGCCCGGTATACACTGAGAGTTTTGCTGCGACCCGACCCGACCCGACTGGAAAATCGCGTCGCGTCGCAGAGAAAAAGTGTAGTGTATACCAGTCCACGACGCAAATGGGTGTCAGTCGGCTTCAGTTGCGTCGGGTCGGAAGTGATCTGGACGTGCCAGATATTTTGTGAAGAATCGGGTTGAGTCGGGTCTGGTCAGACAGTGTATCCACTCTTGCGACGATCGTCGTAGAGAGTCTGAATCCGTAGGCCAATCAGAAACTTTACTACAGTCAGGTGATGTCAAACAAGCGTCTTTTTTTCTACCTTTTCTGCTAGAGAGTTCCGGATGTCACGTTTCCCAATGACTTTATGTGTGTGCAGTGTATACCGGTCTACGACGCGACGCAACTCAAGCCGACTGAACCCGACTCGAGTCGGGTACAGTCGCGTCGGGTCGGGTCGCAGCAAAACTCTCAGTGTATACCGGGCTTTAGCCCGCTCAGGTCGACGCGATCAGTTGATCGGAAGGGAATTTTGTCACTATATTCTGCAGACTGGCACGCCACCAGGAATGACGTAACAATACATCTTCGAAACGCCGAGAAAAAAATGATCACGTGATGAAGTATAGGTCGCTGATTGCCTGTGACCTTAAGATTGATCGTTTATCTATATATCTATCCAATACTTTTCCCCAAAAACATTCCGTCTGAAATCAAATTTTAACACTTCTCTTGTGAACGATGGTGTATTTTGTAAAACTCTTTCAGGTAAAGCCAACAGCTGAATAAGTCTGAAATAAACAAAAGTTTGCATCACTTATTTTCTGAAACTTAAGTCCTTTTGTTTATTGGAAAATATTCAAACAAAAAGATTGGACATCGTTTATACAATTTTGTCAATATATTGGCTTGTAAGTGCTACGGAATAAATCCCTCGTCAGTTTTATGTTTAGAGCTGATTTATTTATCATTTTCGGTCATCTCTCTGAACGGTCCAGAACTTTGTGTAAATATATAATATAATTTAAAGGCATTAGTAAGAGGGTGTTGTATTTCCTGGACTTCACTTAACCTAATGTTTTCTTCTTAATAACACTAACAATACATCTTTTTTATAAAGTTTTGATTAACCATTTAGTACACTCATCACGTATAGTGAAGACCAATAAGCCAAAGTAATTCAACTACACACATTTTGAACACTGCTTGCCCACATAGCCACATGGATGTAATCACAAACAGTTTCCATTTGTTTAATTTGTCCCAATGGTTTCTATCATACTAAAGTTTAACGATAAGCACCGACATTAAAAAGAGAAAAGCGTGGACGGTTCTGTTAATTGGCTAATTCACACCAATACAGTACTCAGATCAGATGCATACAATGCTGGTATATGGATCCGACCTCAAAGGCACAACGATCTTAAATTGAGATTCGTGTGTAGCTAAATTTAATAGAAGAGGGCATTACTGGGATAAATGGTATTTATTTAAAGTATACAACTGCTGAAAACTGTTCATCAGTATTTATTAGGAAAGACTCGCTAACGTAATTCGAGGACTGTAAAAGAATGTTGCGATAGTTGATGGAAATAGGTAACCCTTAACTAGAGACACATTTTATGTTAGTTAAGTCGTTGGTAAAGTCGTTTCAGCAATTTATCATATATACCTTAATGAGGCAAGAGGTGACCGTCTCCAGTAATTAACTTGGTAAAAGACAAAGTGTTGATACCGTATTCCCTTTAGACAGGAGAAATGTGTGGAACTAACCAGTCACTGTACATACATAACGACCCGTGGGAATAGGTGCACAGCACAACATTTCCTTTTTATGTCAATACGTTTTAAAAATACCATCTATTTAGAAGACTAATATTGGTTGTTATTTTTTAAATGTCTATTACTCCAGCTAACCAAATACTAAAAGCTTTCAAAACAGCGAAACATGAACAACCCTCCACTTAATTCAATAATATTAAATATCTACAGGTACCTCGTTATTTATGTTTGGATATTTATTGGTTGGTACCAGGTAGTCGACGACCAACAAATGCCAAAATTTATGAAATTACGGACCATCTCTAAATGTCATGGCGTTATACATCACAGACTACCACTACTACATACAACAACGTTAATGCCTTGTACCAGGATACAAACACGTCCCCTAGTGAATGAAAAACATTTTGACAGTATAACATCTGGATGTATTCTCCCAATCCTGGTGAACTCATCTAATAAATGAATTCCTTCACAATTGAAATATCGCATTAAACACGATTTAGATTATATTCTACTATGAAGTGGGATTTTACTAAAGCCAAAACAAATATAGAACAACTCCCACTATATTGTACATGATAGTCTAGTTACCATAATGAGTGATTGATTGATTGATTGTTTGGTGTTTTACGCCGCGCTCAAGATTATTTCACTTATATGGCGGCGTTGCCAGTTTTATTGTGGAAACCCACGACCTTCCGTTGGTAACTGGCAACCATCCCACATAGGTCTTTCGAGTGAAAACCCAGTCAGAAAATTTTCCCATTTTTTTGGACTGAGAGGGATTCGAACCCGCGACCCATTGGTGGAAGACAGTTCGGACTGAGCGCCCACAGAGGCCCCGCATAATGAGTGATAGCTACATCATTAGATATTACAACATTCCCCTTTTAACGAGTCATCATACAGTTTCATGCAATTTTTATATCAGTAAAATTGTACTTAGAGCTATTCATTGCCAAACCATCTGTTTTCATAAGTTGATGAGTCCGTTGATGTGTTTCTAGACCAGTAAACAAATAATTTCCTCTACAAAATCAAGTATAAGCAAAAAGTATATATTGACGATAGATTGAAAACATGTTTCAGGAATATAGTAAGAGTTTTTCGCAGAATCAACTTTACTAAAATGATTTGAACATATAAAGTGATTTTTACTTTTATGATGACCACTATTACGAAAGAGGAGATGCCAGATGGAAATATTAATGGCCACTTCCTTAACCATCAACTCGGTTCATTCATCCACTTAGATATTGATCGATACCAATTAACACCTATTGTGCTTAGACCAGTCCAGTGTAGGTGCCTAATAAAAGACATAAATTGATTAACTGTTATTGCGATTTCGGAAATATTGACTTAATATGCTACTTGGTGGATACAATGATATATAGATTGTTTGAATGATTGATTCTAGTTTTACACCGTACACCGTAGTTTACGATTTGAAGCCTCTGTGATATAGCGCTGGTGTAGAATAATGGGTTTCACGTTCACCAAAACGTAACCCCGACGGTAAATTTGCCTGGATCATACTTTTTAACAGTTCAATATATTGCACGATCAGAATATGTTTTCAGATAAATGAACCGGAGCATGTCTTAGTTGGGATAGTTGACCTCACAGAGAAGACCATCATATATTGTTGACATGTCGACGACCCAACAGACAAGACCACCATACAATGTTGACATCTCGACTGGACCTCACAGACAAGACCACCATACAATGTTGACATCTCGACAGGACCCCACAGACAAGACCACCATACAATGTTGACATCTCGACTGGACCTCACAGACAAGACCACCATACAATGTTGACATCTCGACTGGACCTCACAGACAAGACCACCATACAATGTTGACATCTCGACAGGACCCCACAGACAAGACCACCATACAATGTTGATATGTCGACTGGACCTCACAGACAAGACCACCATACAATGTTGACATCTCGACTGGACCTCACAGACAAGACCACCATACAATGTTGACATATCGACTGGACCCCACAGACAAGACCACCATACAATGTTGACATCTCGACAGGACCCCACAGACAAGACCACCATACAATGTTGACGTATCGACTGCACCTCACAGACAAGACCACCATACAATGTTGACATCTCGACAGGACCCCACAGACAAGACCACCATACAATGTTGACGTATCGATTGGACCCCACAGACAAGACCACCATACAATGTTGACGTATCGACTGGACATCAGAGACAAGACCACCATACAATGTTGACATCTCGACTGGACCCCACAGACAAGACCACCATACAATGTTGACATCTCGACTGGACCTCACAGACAAGACCACCATACAATGTTGACATCTCGACTGGACCTCACAGACAAGACCACCATACAATGTTGACGTATCAATTGGACCTCACAGACAAGACCACCATACAATGTTGACGTATCGACTGGACATCACAGAAAAGCCCACCATAAAATGTTGACATATCGACTGGACATCAGAGACAAGACCACCATACAATGTTGACATCTCGATTGAACCTCACAGACAAGACCACCATACAATGTTGACATATCGACTGGACATCAGAGACAAGACCACCATACAATATTGACATATCGACTGGACCCCACAGACAAGACCACCATACAATGTTGACGTATCGACTGCACCTCGCAGACAAAACCACCATACAATGTTGACATCTCGACTGGACCTCACAGACAAGACCACCATACAATGTTGACATCTCGACTGGACCCCACAGACAAGACCACCATACAATGTTGACATCTCGACAGGACCCCACAGACAAGACCACCATACAATGTTGACATCTCGACAGGACCCCACAGACAAGACCACCATACAATGTTGACATCTCGACTGGACCCCACAGACAAGACCACCATACAATGTTGACAAATCGACTGGACCTCACAGACAAGACCACCATACAATGTTGACGTATCGACTGGACCTCACAGACAAGACCACCATACAATGTTGATATGTCGACTGGACCCCACAGACAGAACACCATACAATGTTGACATATCGACAGGACCCCACAGACAAAACCACCATACAATGTTGACATATCGACTGGACCCCACAGACAAGACCACCATACAATGTTAAAATATTGACTGGACCTCAGAGACAAGACCACCATACAAAGAAGCTTTTCCTATAATTATATTCAACATAAAATGAATTCTAACACATGCTTTATTTCCCTACATGTTGTGAGATAGGACAAAGCTGGCGTATAAACTAGCTTATCCTTGACAGAATTCTATCGTGACGTCAGTTTAGAATGTTATTTCGTAAGCATTGAACGCTATGCTTGACTCAAAGATCATGAAAACCGGTATAACTTTGGAACGTCACAATAGAATTTCTTTCTTTCGAGGCGTCATTTAGACCTGAGCTCTGTCTTACATATTCCGAAATATCTGCGATGATGATGTAAGACATTTTCTGACAGATAGGCCATCATCTGTCAGAAAATGTCTAACATCATCATCGCAGATATTTCGGACTATGTCTTACAAAGCTGGCTTAAGTTACGTCGGACGTAAATCAGTGTTAAAGCTATAGGAACACTAGGGCGCAAGTTCCATTGGCAACTAGGCTTCGTTTGCGATGCGACGGGTTCGTGAAACGCCTCCCTGGCTCAAGCTTAACACACTTTTGAACAACTTAACCCATACATTTATTGAACTTATCGAATAAAGAACTGGGGCTCGTTTCACAAAGCAGTCGCATCGCAAACGAGGCGTAGTTGCCAATGGGTACCATATTGAAGAGATACGACGTCATGACAACTGCGATTGATCGCACTGTGCGACGGCTTTGTGAAACGGCCCCCAGCTACTCAGTTTTAAGTTAACAAGCTGCTCTGGCTGGTGATAAATTCATTATATGACGCCGTTGCGTGGGTAAACGGGTAGATATTTGGTGTTTGTTTGACAGATATATTTCCTCGGCTGAACGACGTCATCAACTAAACGCGAGTGAGGATGTCAGACTCGCATTTCGCCTTTAAAACTAACTCATAAGCGCAGGATGATGCTAATTAAGGGATGGCAAGACTTGAGAGGGAACTTAAATAGGCTAAAATCTTTAAAAAGTTGTCAGGTCTGTTAGTAGATAAAAAAAATTGTGACACATAAAACAGTTGTTTGACGCTAGCACACCTATCATTTTTGAGATATAGATTCGTCAATGGGACAATCAGGGAAAAACTATTCAGCTATAGCGTAGGGGCTGTGATAACTGCAAGAAAAAAGGAAGTATGCCTATCCATTGTTTTGAACTCGGGCTGAACTCTAATACGGATATATTTTGGAAAACAACACGATCCAGAAACAAGCCAAGCCATCAACAAAAATCCAACGCTGTAAAGGAATGTATAATCCATTGATCGGAACTGTTAAGGTCAAGGTTAGAGAGAAACAGTAGATAGTAAACAATGGAAAACAAATATTTGCTGTACCTTTTTACATGCTATCGAGTGACTGCGCATGCCACTTTAAACTAAACATACAAAATGTATCATGCCACAAAAAACATAACCACATATTTATATTTATGATCACTAAAACACACGGGCACAGGGAAAATCTTCTTGTCTAAAATAACCATATATTTGTAGACTGTGAAGTAGTAGATAATTTATGAAAACCTAAACCCATGGATATATTAAAGAGTAGGAATATGTTTAAATCTCAATGTAAATAACGTATATTTGGAGAGAGAAAAAACATATTCTGAATTGTATAAATCAATTAGTATACTGTTGACAATAAGGTACTACATATACCTACAAAAAGGTGCCAAAAAAGACCTTGTCAAAGTTTGCGTTGAAATGAAGAATTAGCCACTATGTTAAAATGAAGTATGTTATTTCACATTATCTGCAAACCTTTGGACAAATATATCCCTGGCAAATTGATATTTGTTTCATTTGACTTCACATCATTGACGTTAATGGTGTTTCTGAAATACTGTTATTTTCCTCCAAATACATACATTTCACTTCAAAGTCAGACCTCTCAAATATCCAATAATTTTTCGAGTGAGGTCATTAAAATTAGAACCTTTTTTTCATGAAATTCCGATAGCCACGAAAATACATGTAAGAGGCCTTGAAAGTCATCGAAAAATTATGTGATAAACGTATGCAGTCTGTGTGCTGAACGAGCCGAGCCAGTTTAAATAAAAAAACTGAGACGAACATTCATTCATACTAGGCTTAAGTTAGCCCAAAACACTACTTTAGTGTACATTCTGGAGACTAGAAGCAGTAAAAAGCTTCTGAATTGTACGTCTTCAGAAAAATAACCAATATTTTCTACATTAAGCTTCAGGGGGCTGTTTACGCCTGACTTGAGTCCAATGCAAAGCCTAACTATCATGGCAACATACACCTTCAATATTACGTTACGGTCAGGTCGCAAAATTACGTCTTCAGAAACAGCCCTCTCCCACCCTCTCCCTTCAAGGTTTATTTCAAACAAAATTCCAATTTTGACAGGCTATCATACTTCGCTCTGCACACAATTTTGCACGCAAGTTGTCTTATTAACCTCAGCAATAAGGACATTTCCTGGTTAGTTTCGTTTATTTACGTCTAAATAAAGGGACAAGGACTGGCTGTCTGTAGTAATTATCTTAGTAAAAGACAAAGTGTTAATTCCATATTCTGTTCATAACACCATCGCGAGGGATACTAACACTCTAGGTGTAAAATATAACGCCCCTTGAGAAAGTGATGCCTCGTAAGATATGTTTTCCTGCGTTATACATGTAGTTTCTCGAAATGACTGTTACAAAGGAATAATAGGAGCAGCCAAACATAAATACCCCCTCACCCTGGTAAAGCTAAATTATCATTCTAGTATTGTGGGAAACGTTTATTTGACAAAAAAACTAAGTTATGTTAATGTTTTTGTCTGAACTCCAATCATAATTTGTGAGTTATCAATAGCTATAAGCCCTAAAATCAAAGTCCTAAAATCAAATAAATTTGCTTTGTCTTAAACTGGTAGGAGATGCCAAAACTCGGACTTCGGACTCGTGCAAATAACGGACAAATTCAAATGACCCAGATGTATGAGTACATTTTGGACAGCTTCTGTTGCTTATAAAACTACCTAAATGAATATTTCCCAGATTTGTATGGACGGAAAGTTCTTAATTCATATTTCCTGATAAAAGGAAGGAACAAGTAGCTAATACTCTATCAACGAAGTTTTCTCTGTGTTTTGGCAGCTCATTCCACTGAAAATCAATGACTTTTGTGAATGTGAGTGAATACTGGTAATAGACAAAAAACGTTCCGGTATAGAAATAGTCCAATTAATTGGAATTAGCGCACTTTTCAAGAGTGAGTTTGGAATTCTGTATTTAGCGAGGTTTTGAATATGGTATATTCAGACCGGAGACTGAGGTTACTGCAGCCAAAATAGGTTGGTTGGTTGTTTTAGCTTATTGCCGCGTCCATTCGTATGAATGATGTACGCCATACTAGTGAGTAATTATTACCTTAAGAAAACTGGGATTTTTGAACACAATATAACAATATATTGAATATCTCTGTACAGGAGTATATGTTAGTGCGATTGAGAACTACTTAACCCCTAAAGATGTTAAAACATGCAATACAATTGAGCTTACACCCGCATACCATTTACAGATATGCAAATAAACCAGCCCAAATAGGGATCTGATACGAAAACCATAGAGCAAAAACATTTGTTTGATTGTGCTATAGATTTGATATGATCTTGCCCATTTTTACAAAATGTTGCAAATCTGCAAAACTGAGTGAAGTAGCTTTTAGATGAAATAACGATGAATATCTTTACATGTTATAAAGTCGCCGTCCAGCGTGGATCAAAGGAAAAGCTAATGTAGTCAGTTGCCTGTAGCTTTAAAGACCTACAGAGAAAGTAGCCTTAGCGTTGATACTTGCAATGAATTATGTATTGGTGCTTTATCGATGCAAAACCGTCAATGAAACCGTACTCTGTATGAACTAAAGTAACCATTCCTTTAACTCAGATAAATTCTTTCTTATCATTGGGGTTGGAGGCCCTTTCGGCATTATTTCTCTCTAGAATTAGATGTCCTGTTTTCAATGGAAGCAAAACAAATTCAGGGTGGATTTTCGCCTGTGTTGAAAGGCTGTCATTTATCGATCTTCCTGTCATTTCCGGCATTCACCGCCACAAAAGAGCGATGGTCATTGCGGTCGTTTCCCGAAAACGGCGTATTTTTTAATCCAAAAACTATATAGGATGCTGCATTTTTTTATTTTGTAGTCTTATTTTCTGTTTATCACCTTTTAATCTGTCATCATGATATATTTGATATAGACCAACAGATGAGATAATCTAGTTGTGAGAAGGTTTCGGTGTCATCGAGGATTAATTTCGCCGCCGTGGACCCCGATTGTATGAACCCTGCTACAGAGAAACTCAAGACTCAATACTCAGCCCCGTAAACAACGTGTTTTGCAGAACAAGTCAATTGTAATTTTATACTTGAGCTTTTCTAACTTTGTCTTCAATTCTTTTTGACATTTTGGGGGGGAGGGGCTTTGGTGACTTAGTGGGTCGAGTGAAAGCCTCCAAATCCGGCACAAGCCTTTAATATTGTTAACACTATAACACACGGGCACAGGGAAAATCTAGATGTGTCTGAGTGGGTTTTTAACTCGGTCGCCTATATGGAAGTGTTACCAGGTACTTGGCGAAGGTTGGTGGCTTCCTCCCCACCAAAGCTTGCAACGCCTCTATGTAATTGAAATATCTAATGCGGCGTAAAATATCAATCAATCTTTGACATTTTGACGATTTCTAAGAAAAGTCTACAAGGCGCCATATAAAAGACTATTTACTAGTCTGGTGTATCCGTGCAATGCAGCTTCGGAGAAAAATCAAATATGAAGATCAACATCTGACTACTTGGTCTTTAATTGAAATGATGCGTGTATTTCCAAATTCTGACATGGCTGATTTAGTCATCTATACGTCACTGTTATAATTCAATTTCAACATAGATTACATTAATCAGACCTAATGGAATCTAGTAGGATAATCTCAAGAGGGATATTCTCGTATTAGACATGAGCGTAAAGCTCAATGGAAATGATCGATGATGTGATTGGTTATTGATTTATCAATTACTTATTTCTACTTATTACGTTTCGATCCCCGGTGAGTTTCCCGGTCAGGAAAGCGAGTTCCTGTAAAATTCACTAGGGCATTGAGCATAAACAAGGTCATCTTGACTCATAGTATTGGATGCGTAACAATTCTTCCGACTCCAAACGGCGTTGTTGTCATTTTGGCTTATTTGGTAAGAAACCATATAACTATATATAATTTTCAGTATCACTACCTCGTTGTTCTGAACGTCTAACCAGTTAAAATATTGCCTTGATAAGTCACGCAGGTTTGTGAATGAAATCTAAGGTATGTGTATAGTTTTCTCCTTTTAGCCGTTGACCTCAAATTGTTAACTCCGTTTCTGAAAAAATACAAGAATGTTTTGAATTCAACGGCCGAAGTCTTCTAGAATATTGATATCTAAAATCAATCTCAGTGGGCGACTCTGAGTCAGCCACGGGAAGTCGGCCAGTAGTTTGCCTCACATTAAGTGATTTTCCATGCTGTTTGGAATTCCAGTACTTTATAATCAGTAAAGTAATCATGCACCAGACCACAATTTATTTTGTCATTTACGGAAATATTAATGTTTTTGACTAAGCACACCTTCCATAATTTTCGTTGAGCTGTATCATTCCTTGAGGGCCTTAAGGTGTCATTTGCAAGTATTTTAAACACAATTTAACTATATGGTGAAGGAAGAAATAGAAACTATTATTTGAAACAGCTGATAGAGGTCACTTTGCACATAGTCCGCTGGACAGACCAAAGCACACCCAACTACCAAATCTCCTTCCACCTAAACAGGTCTCATACCACTTCTAAAATCATGTTCAGACAAAAACTACAAAATACATCTAGAAAAAGGCAGGGGGTCAGGGAAAAAAGAATATATATATTTATCTGTGACAAATTTTGTCCCTTCCCATTTTTGGAGGAAGGTAGCTGTGATCGGAATCTATCACGCGGAAGAGGCGTCGTTTTAAAACCTTTGACGTTGCGCTAAGTTTTAATTGGATGGTCAAAAACGGTTCTCTACACTTGGTGACAGCGAGTGTGGTCGGCCACTTAAATCGCATCATGTGTGCTTGGCTTAAACTATATTTTTCATCAAACTTCATCTAGTAAATTAACCCAAGCAATAGCTAATGCCCAGATACAGTCTATCTCAATATCCATTTAGGGCTCCAGATGTTCATTGGATTGCTTTTCTAGGTTGTGTCTTTCAGAAATTGTGCCTGTGCCTGAGCATACGGTACACATTAAGGAATTTTAATTTGCAAATGTCCGTAATGATAGTGTAGGGTCAGTTTCGTTTTTCAATGGATGGCAGCGCTTAATATTTTACGTTTCTTAGACTTATAGATTTTATATTTTGTCTTTTCGAGATTTAACTTATTTGCTTTTGCGATTTTCTTTTTATATATATTTATGAACACTAAAACACACTGAAATTTAGGAAAACTTTAATTAAATTAACTGTGGGTATTTCACATGCTCTTTTCCTCGTCTCCAAGATGTATCAACTGTTGGAGGTCGTTATTACAAGGAGAAAAACCTGATCCGTGGTTAATGAAAAATGTTACAGATGATTGAGCATCCTACGTTAATCTTGAACCCAACGGTAATTTCCTCTATTAAATCCAGAAGGTTTAGGAGAACAAAATTAGAAAAACAAATTAAGCAAACGTTTTGAAAACATGTCCTAATCCATGCCATATGTTTGTGACGGTTTGGGTCGGCAGTTGATTACACTAGCCTCTATATTAGATCGATCTGTAGAGCACAGAAAACACGATTGACTATTTGCCACAGTAAAAGTCTTAAACGCTTTCTGCATTCGATATCTTTTCCATTGTATAGACATTTCGTATAAGATTGAAACACAATACAAAAATAATGATAAGCTGAAAAACACCATAATTCGCCATTATTATACCATCTTCGAACCGTTTATTGAGTCGTTTTTTGGTTTATCGCTATTTGTGTATTGCGTCAAACCTATCAGTGGAACAAATGCATTTTCAGAATGAAACATCAGCTATATATTTGCTACATTTATCCATTTAATGTTCATCTTTTTAGCTAACATGGCGATTTCTTGCATATTTCTCTGTAAATGACAGCTTCTTAGCCAACATTAATAATCCCTATCGTTTTACACGAAGCACATTTTACTACATCTAAAAATCAAGTTCGCTTACCAAAAAATATATAGAGGGTCTACATATGAATATCAATTTTCTTACCATTTAGTATAGTGATTTGGTGACGTATTCAATGGGCTCTTTTGGTCGCTGGTGTGTGGAATATTGATTTAGGACTTAAAATGGAAACACAGATGTCGAAAATTTTAAAAAGATACAGTACGTCTATAACCACTTGTTAAGCATAGTAGTACTCTAAGAATTACACGAGATCAGGTCGATTGAATTTCACATCCCGAGAGTTCCCTGTACATGATAATAATTTGAGTTGAAATTCACACAGCAATTGAGTTCAACAAATGTCATTGTGACACATCTTCCAAACAGATTTCTTGGGAACTGAACTATGACAACCTTATTAAAAAAATAAGATTAAGTAGGAAAATATTTATTTCACTAATGCTTTTCCCCACAAGAGAAGAAACTTTCAAAGTAATCGTTTTTAGAATGGGTCATACTTTTGTGATGTTATTCATGCGTGCGATGCAAATTCCCAACTGAGCTTGGAACATGACATCTGAATCCATTGTAAATGCACTGGAATCCGGTTAAAGTAGCAAAGGCCACAATGCACTGTGGGTAATGTCTGTTACGCCTAAATTACACACATCGTTTGCAGCATATTGACAGTTGTAGAAAAGAAATATTGAATATTGTACTTTTATAAAAGCTGATTGTCGATGCAATTTGAGTGCTTGAAGTTCAACTAAAAAATGTATGATCCTCGCTGGAACTTGCTCGCCGTGTTATTCTTATGGAGTGTGCCATTTTTACAATCCCCATTTCAAGGATTCGAGAATCTGGTATGGCTAAATGGCTAGAAGACCCGGCCTTCTATTGGGAACCCAGACAACATTTAAGTTATATTGATCACTGCGATGTCTAGCACGAATCATCCAACAATTAAGACCCCCTAAAAACAACAAAATACCATTGTACCTAACAAATATGTTCCCTATGACCATCATATAGTGTTATGAGTCGACAGAGGGGTGTATTTTGCACTTTTAATACTCTTCTAGGAAATGAACGAATACCAATGTCTGGCTTACTGAGGATCACATTGAGTTTGGATAGTGTGGGATCTAGTTCTAAATCGTAAGGACTGATTAGTTCGGATTCGTCAAACAGGAGGTTTAGGAAAGCAAGATGAATTAGTAATCTGGCTCATTTTGTGGGTTAGCCTTGACTTTTGGGGATCATTAATTTGACTTTAGTTCTGAAAACAGTCAGTTGGGGTCCTGAATTCATCTCGTGACACACATACATGTAGCTACATTCACCTTCAAATTTCTACACAAAACGGAATAAAACATTACAAAACGTCTTATCGATTAAATCTGTTTTTATGAAACACAATTTGTCCTTCTCACAATATCACGCCTTTTGCTGTACATTGATGTGGTTCCATCAAGGGTCGTTTTCTATGAAAGAAACCTCAAGAGGTTATGGTTAATTCATTTGATGGGCTTATTTTTTACATTTCTATTGGCATATGGATAATAAGTGAATACAGATGTTTCACAAGATAATTATGGATCGCATTTTACTACTACCAATATTTGACCTTAAAACTACTATGTTTAATCTTCCCCCGTGCTTGCTGATACGAATACAAGTTGATACAATTCTCTAGCATACGTCTGAGTTTTGTATCACTGAAATGTCACTTTACTCTCATTCTTTCAAAGTAAAATAAACTCAAAACCAAAAGGTATGTTTTATGCTTCCAACTGGGATTAACACCAGATTTGCGGCATGGCTTGCATTCCGTGTACAGCTTCTAATGGTGTAATTTACACGGAGTAATCATCTTGGATCATCAAAGCTCGTCAATTTAAATCCTGGGCGTTCGAAGTGTCCAATAGTTTAAACTTGGATAATTGGATAATTTAATTGGTATTGTCTAACAGTTTGAACGTCGTTAAATAATGTTAAGTGCGGCGTTCATAATCAATCAATCAATCTAACATTTTAACTTCGTCATACTGGAAGTCATTGGAAGATTCAGTTGATATTAACGATTTTAACTTTTCAGACGTCTAAGAAGATATTGTCTGACCGTTTAAACTTGGATTTATAGGTCATTGGGGAATTTAGTTGTTATTGTCTAACAGTTTGAACGCCGTTAAATAAGTGAAGATTTGAAGATTTAGTTGATATTGTCTAACCGTTTAAACTTGAACTTACCTGATGTCACTTTCCATGTATATACACAGAGCATTCGGTTCGTTGAGGACAGACATTCCGGTCTCCATCTGAAATCCTCTCATAGATTTGAAATGCGGTCACAGATGTCCAGAATTCAGCTTGACGCCAACCACATGTTTGGCAGCATAATAAGATAAATAAGATTACATTCGATTATTGAATAACTATATCTATTTATTCAGTTGAGTTTTTGGTCAAGATGAGTTCATACAAGAATCGACTATACTCAAGGTCATCATGGCATAACTTCACATGTCATTGCACAAAGCAATAGAACTTGAAACATTCGCTTACAAAAACGAAGTCAAAGTGGCATGAGCTGCCAAAATGTTGATAATTTGACGTTAAAGCTTAATGTTGAAAGTATTGGCTATTTTTCTCAAGACGTAAAATTCAGAAGCTTGTACCCACGAGTTTCACAATTTTTATACTCGGCGCTGGCGCCCCTTGTTCAAAAATAAAATTCGTCCACATTCTCTAACCTAAATCCTACTACAATGACCGAGAACGAAAACATTATTTCTTAAATGAATATAGTGGATTATATAGAAAATTACTTGGCTCGTTAGATCTTCACAACTTTTTCATCAGAGAATCACACATACCCTCATCACCTGACTGTAATATCACGGGTAACAAAGTACAATCAGTTATATTTTTTTAAAAATTCTAGCTACTTTAGCTGTTTAAAATCTGTTGAACATCATTTAAAGATGTAATGATTCGAGATACGTTACTACCAGTATTACTGTGAACCATGTACAAGGCGTTTGTTTCGTTTTATTCCTAATATCATTTGGACTGTAATAATCCCTTATAGAGTTAAAGGCCCGCTTGCCGCCTTAGCCTGTTTAAATTTGCTAAGACAATTTACATTTACATGAGCTTACTACGACTAATACCACTAAACTTAAACATAGGACACATAAAACATGAAATGGGGTGAAAAACAAACGAAGAATCGGAGCCTGATTACAACAACAGCGATCAGTGTCGGTCAACTTTCGTGTTGGAATACCCATAAGGCCTTTTTATCTGTGGTTTACACTCAAACAATTATCAGCAGGCTTTTCCAGTCGCTGTTAACCGATCGTCAGTCTGTATTTCTCAGATAAATAGGCCTACGTAAAATTACACTGTGCCGTTAGTTCCCTCACTCGACTGAAACATAAAATCGCCCCTGCGAGCAGTTTGGTTTATTTACGTTACGGGCACCTAACAATTCAAATTTTCAAATTAAAAATACAAAGTGACGTCCAAACTTTTAAATTTTGGTAAAAATAGAAAGTTCCTAACTTATATTGTCTTGGAAAAATACAGAAAACGGTCTTTCTTTTTAAATGTAAACAATATTCCTGATTTTCGCGGCAAGTGTGCTTTTAACAATCGGGGAGTTTACAAGCTGGATTTCTTAAGGCAACAGAAATGGACACTTCAGTGTTTTATAATAAAACATCCATCTCATACCTTTGTCTTCATGCCGAGTAAATCAAGATGAGTTTAATATGCTATAATACTCGTTCTATCAGCCCTTACTTGGTCTAATATCCAAAAGTGGAGAGAGTTATATTGATAACCATAATGGTGTTACAGAAACATGAATATTCCGAATGGAATTCCCTATGCAGTTTTTCATAACGCCAAAGTCAAAGAGTGGTTTTACTGAAGACCAAAAAAGAGTTTCAAATCAATACTTCTAAATGAATAGACAAACGTTCAGCCAGTCTCTTTGATAACATTCTCATTCACTTCTCCAGATTGATTTACAAAATCAATCTATAAGCGAAGGGTTTAATTTTTATGTTATTTATTTCTGCTTTCCGTCAATTTCTCACAAAGATTGAATGGCTCTTCGTTTTTAAACCGCTCCCTCAGGAAATTCCGTATGTCTGACCCAAAGCAATTGTTTGCAACCTCAAATGTATTACTTTGGCCGGAAATCAATTCAATTGATTTTCATGAATTAAATATTTTCCGTAGCTCTCCAGATCAATCGTCGGGGAATTAACTTTGGTTATTTGACGCAATAGAACATAAGAAATATGGACATTGACATCAGATAACTATTAACGAGCAAACATCTTTATTCAGTCGTGTAGTACAACATATATCCCTTGCTTTGATTTGTTCGCCATTATATACCTCCAATTCTGGTTAAGTTGTCCGTCAGTATGTACCTGCTGCAGCTACATCTAATCTCATCGCTCTTCTCTTTTGTACAATTCTCGTATCACGATAAGATAAATGATATGAATAAATAGATGAACAGACATTACAAGAAAACTCAATATCCGGTATATAACTAAATTATCAGGAAAAAGCTGTGATTTGACAAGCAGCCATTGGATTCTAATGGAACGAGATTATTCAATAGTACAACTTGATTACGATACTTCCAACGGACTGTTCAGGAAAGACAGCTCAGTGTGTGACTTATCTTTGATCGGAGATAATCAAGCCAGAGTTGTTATTACAACATCACTAAATCTGAACTAAGTTTGTTTAAGAAAATGTATTCAAAAATTAAATCCCAGACCCAAAACATAGAAAACACAAGTGGTTTGCGTTTACCGACATTCTGGACATTCCTGAGCTATGTGTCGTGACGTCAGATACTTTCTAGTTTAAAGTGGCATGAGCTGCCGAAATTCACACTTTTTTCATAATGTTTAATCGTCACGACAGTAAGAGGCTTTGAAGGCCATCGAAAAACTAAATGATTGGCGTTGGAATGAGGAAAATCCATACAGTATGTGCCCTGTACGAACCGAAAACGTGTTCGAAAAGTAGCAAAATTTAAATAACCGGGACGACCATTCATTCATTCTAAGTCAAAGTTAGTTCAAAACAATACTTTATCGTACATTTTTGAGACTAGAAGCACTAAAAAGCTTCTGAATTATACGTCTTGAGAAAAATAGCCGATAATTTCAACATTCTGTGTTTACGTCAAAATATCAACATTTTGGCAGCTCATGCCCCTTTAAGGAAAGAACTGTTAAAAGATGATACATCCGAGAAATCTCAGATTATATACATGTAATTGATAGCTATCTTTTCATTTCATTTGCTATACAATTCAATATTTTATATTTTCATGCAGCGAGAAATACTGTATCACCTTGTGTGTGTGTTTTCATCTATGAGCATGTATGTTTGGATGGTAGGAGTTTAAACGGTTACACAGTTGTGATTTCATCAACACCGCAAGAAATTAACCGAGACGTCCAGGGCCCGACAATACTTATTGCCATATGCTAAAACGAAAATTACCAAGACGGATTTCTTCAAAACATGTTATATCGCCTTACCCGTTTCTGCAAGCGACCACTGTCAAGTTACCAACCCTTGGCATAACATATGCCTTTAACATTTTGGATCAACGGCATATTACATTGACTTCGATCATTTCCAGTTAATTCTAAGTTAACGTGTGCCACAACCCACTGAATTTATTTAAAATCATCATCACTTTAATAACAACTATTTCCTCGTAATAATAATTCTATTCACCATAACCATACACTTGTGCTATTGTGGCATGTTTTTTAGAGAGGGCCGAAGGTATAAAATCTTGAACATCAAAGACCTTTGTTATGAACACCATTTGGGTTAGTCATTTAATATTTACTTGTATTTACTTGGCTTCTAACCCAAAGGCCAGTCATTACTTAATATATAAAGTGTTTGAAAGATCTACTGGTCAGGGCTAAACTCCATGATCTGTCTTCTATCTAGATATTTCTGACGGAACCAAGATTTTCATTTTCTTTTCCTATGGTCAGATTTGGTTTAACCCTCAGTTTAATGATATTCTTGTCAAGATGCATACAACCTTGTCAGTATATTACAAAGTGTTCCACAAAATTCTACTGACAAAAACCAAACTACAATCAGTCTGTCTTCAACCTAATGGATTATCATGGGTATAAAGGTGCGAATGATTTTTAACACAATTAGTAACTCGTGTCCGTGACTGTTTTAACCAAGAAGATTGTCCCTATGCCCGTGTATTTTAGCATTCATTTAGGAACATAAGAAAATCGTCAACAGGGTGCAGAGGTGTGTCTGCAGGGCAATCTACGTCTTGAAAACAGTTGCAATTTAATAAGACTGATAGGCAGCTTCTATATTTAGTTAACAGCGATTCATGAGACCACGTCACTTATCTTCAAATTGAGACACAATAATCTGTTAGGAATTCCTTAACACATTGTACAACATTCAGGTAGTTTGTCTTCGTGAAGGGGCTCATTGATAAAGTGTCTGTCTGCGGTATAGCAGACCAGAGAGCCTGTGACGGGCCTATGATTAGGGATAACCATACAGCCGATGGGGTGATGAAGTGAGTTAGACGTCTACTTAAACAGGGATTCCCCTGTCCAGATCGATCCGTTTGAAGAACCGCCCCCATATAAATCAGAACGGCGTTTACGTTTTACCAATATCCCGGTATAACATGTACTTGAACCTGTAACACAAACAGACTCCCGGCACCCTGCAGCCGTGCGCAGGTCAAGTCATAAACAGCCGTATGATGAACTCGGATAAAGTAACTTACAGCTAGACCAATTGAATAGAACTGACGGAATCTTTGGTTCTGCCCATGTTGTTAGTTTTCGTTTAAAACCTGTATATTTGTCTGTGATAGTCTGTCAATACCAGATGGTTTACCAAAGTCAGAACCAATCTCTGTGGAGTTTAGATGGTGGCGTAATGGTATTCATCTCTCACTAACTGCATACCCGATTAGATTGTGGTAGTTGTATTATTCCCAAGAGGTAAGATCTATTGATTGTGTATTGTGTATTTAACGTAAAGCATATCTTCTTAAAAACTATCAGTGCTGAAATGTAACAACACGCTTATTTCATCTGAATTTATTTCAAAGTAGATTCTGATATTAAGAGATAGATCGACGGAACATTTATCTCGTAATAGATTAACGGTGAAATACGTATTGATCAATGGAACGCCTCCTCTTATCTTGGGACCAAGGCCTTCAAAAGAGTTTGGGAAGTTATGAAGGGTACATTTGTTGTTTGTGTTTTACTATGCAGCGAATGCGATTTTTCAACACAGCCCCCGCAAATATAATATCTGAGCTTATAAGATATACAATTGACCAGGCGTTGTTCTTTGGGTTTCCCACTAGGTCAGATAGATATGCATGTATTGTATATCTATTGATTCTAATTAACTAACTAGAAAATATGAACACAATAGTAAAAAGGTGTTGCCAATTATCAACTGGTGTACCATGTTTTGGTATTTGTATTTACATTGTTTGTTAACTTTTCTTCATACCTTTAATGCGAATATATGGACACCTTATTTCAATATTTAGCGAGGGAATATGATATTCCAGGTATACATTTAATATTTAGTACAGGCTGTTGGACATATGCTGGCGATATTTCAAACAATTTGCTTTTGGCTCCATTCAAAATGTGGGATTTAGGGGAAATATTCATTTTACGAGACCAATACAGTTTTCAGTTACCGGGTACTTTCTCATCCCTGACTTGGGAGATGGAAACAAACCTGACTGTCATTTAGAACCGACGAATGTGTTCAATATTTTATTTTCAAATTTGGTCACAAGGATAGGAACATATCTTCCCATATAAACGTTAAAAACAGACTGTCAATTGGCATATTTTCGTGAAATGCCTTGTGTAAACCATACCATACAAAGGAAGAGTCGTATGTGGATTGTATGCTTATATTCTTTTTCAAGTTAGACAAAAGCGATTTTAGCTAGCATTAGGCAAGCAACGGACGAGTCTACGTCTCACATTGGTTTATCATAATTATTTAGATTGTATATATAGGTGCTTCAAGATTTGGTAAAAATGTTCCGCTTTGATTGTTGATTCTGTTTTATTCGTGTGTACTTTGATTACAGAGACGGGTTTGCACTCTTCTTCTGCTCACACGGGTCACTGACTATACCTATATTTTTCTTGTCAACGCCAATCAATTAGTTTTTCAATTTACTTTAAAAGTTAGACTTTTCTTGACAATCGTAACTTACGAAAAATTCGAATTTTGGCAACTGATGTCCATTTAAGGCGAAAGAGCCCTGTTTCCTCTCCATTGCAGTTTCGTTCGGTAGCAAGTTAAAGTATGCAGCCACACATCACAACTTGAACATTAAAGATGGATTCAGACCGTAAACATTTAATGATTTGAACTTGTGACACAAAAAAACATTGTTTTTAAAATGCTAAAGTGTTCAGTTTAAGCCAAAATCAGACAGGGGTGAGGGTGAGGGAGGGTGGGGGGGGGGGGGGCATCGGCTCATGTGAAGTGAATATCCTGGCAACGTTCTCGAGTAATTGCATTCAGATCGTTAATCGTTAATCAGATTTATTCCGAGTGTAAAGTGCTTATAGAATTACATGAAATGAAGAGAGCGCATTTCTTCCCACGGCCGTTTATCTGCTTACATCTAGCCTTTCACTAAGGAATGTCCGTTTGTCGTGGTTATGTCATTAGCCTATTTAGCAAGAGGGATCAGTTCCCAAAGCTCGTCACCATTAAAGCCCTATGGACAATCATCCTTTTAATCAAACCGTTATGTTTAGTCTAGAATAAAACTACATCAAAATGAGCGAAGAAAAAACTTTCCTCTGACAGTAAACCTTGCATCGTCGCCGTAGAAATGTCCAAAAAAACATTGACAAATTTCTGACTGTTTTCACCCAATGGGGAATAGTTGGCATGTACCACCGAATTCCAGAGTTTGAATCTCTTTCAGTCTAAAGAAAAAATTGTAATGAGTGTTTTTGTTTCAATTGATCGCCCTATTGATCGTCAAGTGCTACTTCTTGGCAAAGAACCCTTTCCCCCATAGAACCATCAAACCTTCAAGTAAAATAATCTACTCATCAGTGCGACATCAAACACGAATCAATCGAATCAGTATAAATATGTTATTAACCTTTAAAATAGTTACATGTCTTTGTTCTAAATCTACAAAGCTCCAAACACAAAATAAGTTTGAAATACCGTTCATGTTAACTCCCTTGTGAAAATGCTGCAGATATAGGCTAAAGCGATATCTGATGTGTTAAACTCGTACATTTCTCCTATTCGAATGTGAAATTGAAATGACTCTGGAGGGGAGATCCTGTGATGTGGATCTGTTTCCCTGGGAGAATTACGAAGGAATCGCTGTAAGCTACAGGCAGTTTCTCCCTTCATTCATTAATAATCAACCAGTATATTTACACTGAAATACCCAGTAGGAGATATGCTATACCCTGTACACTGTGATAGTTTGCAATGTCTTCCGTCCACCCTTACTGAATTATCTATGGACATTTGGTCAACATTGGAACAGTGATGTAACAGTATGAATTTCCAGACTACTGAGGAAGCCGGTTACAGACGACTGGGTCACAGTAACGAACTAATCAGTTGTCTTACTCTACTTCTGCATATGTTTAGTTCATCAATTTATTATTCGCCGCCATATAAGTGAAATAATCTAGAAAAATAATCAATCGACCAACTCATTGTAAAAACATCATTTTGAATCGAGACAAATTATTTCACCGTCAAAACGGCGTTTTTTTCCCTCAAATTCATAAGTTGAATTTGTTTCTTTAATGGCGGACGAATAATATTTTGAAAACCATTATTATTCCTAAAAGACAAATTCAATGCATGCATTAAACAACGCTAGAACATGCTGGCTCTGAAAAACCTGCTTGCCCGAAAGAACTGTACAGACAAGTTTTCAACAGTTCCAAATAGTTAAAGTAACCATTGTCAATGTGTTACAAAAGGATTCCAGAAAATTCTACTGACCAAGGCTAAACTCCTGTCAGTCGTCAACCTAATGAAATATCATAGATTTGGTTTGTTACATCAATTTATGGGGTATAAAGGTCTAAATGATATACACCTTTTTAACACAATTAGAAACTCGTCTCCATGGTTATTTTAGACAAGACGATTTTCCTTGTGCCCGTGTGTTTTAGTGATCATAAATATATATAAATATAGCTGTTAAAGAACGCCGACGTAACATTTAATGGCCCAGGGATGCGAAGACGACGAAAGTGCCTAGGTATTCCGTGTTTGTGGAAGCCAAGGGAATTGACTTTTCGTTCGCTTCTGAAATCCAAAATTTAGTCGTTGGATCGAAGGGTGTTTTTCCTTAGGAGGCTTACTCCATAGGGTTTCAAATCTTTCAATGGCATTTAGAAGTTGGAACGTTACAATAAGGTGAAGAATTACTTATGGATAACAACTTCTTGGTTTATTGGGTGACGACGTTTCGATGTAGTTCTTACATCGTTATATCCTCCAAGACAACCTCCAGCGATCTAAACTCACCATACTTAATTCTATTGTTACTTTTCTTAATTAATTTATAATATTATGTACCTGCCCCAACTTGTAATTATCTCATCTGCTATATAAATGAATAATTGTGTTGTTTGTCATTGACTTTGATAACGATATAAGAACTACATCGAAACGTCGTCACCCTATAAACCAAAAAGTTGTTATCCATAAGTAATTCTTCACCTTATTGTTCATAGGGTTTGCTATGTCTTTCACAAATTATATTGCTGATCTAGCTGCCAGTGTAAATAAATATAAACTTCTCCACAATCTCCCCAAACAAATCATGTCGGGGTTGTCTTGTTTGATATCTCAGCACATTAACTTGTCTCAACTCCACCGGTTAGATAACGCTTATCCATTTGTCCATTGTCTATCTCGCGAACTTGTAACATCTGCTGATGACTGCCAGGATGTATGGCGTGGAGTCTGTCGAGCAATTGGTCTGAACTTATTGATCAAGCTATTGGAGAAAATATGGTTTAATTATCGTATTGGGCTAAAGGATTGTGTATGTTTGTCAGTAGTAAGTCACAGATGGCGGGGGTTTCCATTATAAGGACGCTCAGCGGATAGAACGATGGATCGATGGGCCACGGGTTCGAATCCTACTCTTTCCTAATAAAAACAATGAAAACACTTCTGAATGCTTTTTCACTCAATTACCTACATTGGTAACAAGGTAGCTGCCAAAAGTGTTAAATTCCCGGATTCCTAGCTACCTACGGAGACAACGTCCCCAAATAAGTGAAATTACATTTGAGCTGTAATCCTATTTTAGACATTTACATTTTATCACCTTGTAAAACCACACGGAAAAACATGCTTTATCTTGTGCCAGCTGTGACACAAAGTGATTGAGAGTTAGATATGATAATTCTAGTGGTTCACCGATATAATCTAGATGTGTGTGTGAATTTTTTTTTTTTTTTTTTTGCTGCCATCTATTTTACAAATAAATTGACATGTGTTCATAAATGAGACATGCTTTTCATTTTAATTCATTTCGATAATTATTGTGTGTTGGTGCAATTGCTCTGTTGACACAGTGCATTGTGACGTATAACGATGGGTGATCGTTATAAAGCATGATGTACAAATTCTTTGAGCAGAACACGAGACGTCGTTAGCATGGTTGGTTGATTGGTTGTTTTAGCTTTTTGGCGCGTCCATTCGTATAAATGATGTACGCCATACTAGTGAGTAATTATTACCTTGAGCGATTAAGAAAACTGTGTTGTTTGAACACAATATATTGAATCTCTCTGTGCAGGCGTATATGTTAGTACGTTTGAGATCTACTTAACCTCTTAAAATGTAAAACACGCAATACAATTGAGCTTACACCCGTATACGATTTACAAATGTCGTTAGCATGGTGTTTAGTTGTAAATGTCCTTCTTCCTTGTTGGCAGTGTAAGTTGTACGCCATATAATGTGACAGTCCACACATTTGAATATACTTTTAGAGTTTATAAATATATTTTTGGCTGTTTTTCCTTGCATCACATTCGAGAAGGATATGTAAATTAAGCAGTTAACTCGTTCTGAAAGCATGAAGGTACGTTTACGCTTAGGTTGAGTTGGCAAGACCTTCAGCACTGTTGATAACTCGAACGAAGTGAATTATAACGATCAGCAGTTTTAACATTGGATTTGGGGTACTTACATATTCTCCTGCACAGAGAGATTCAATATATTGTGTTCAAACATCACAGTTTTCTTAATCGCTCAAGGTAATAATTACTCACTAATATGGCGTACATCATTCATACTAATGGACGCGCCAATAAGCTAAAACAACCAACCAACCAACATTGGATTTTGGGAACCCTATACAGCGTCGTCGACATTGACTTCGTTAATCAGTCTATCAATGTGATATCTAAATCCTTATTGGGATTACCAGACTTTATATGTATGTTTTTATGTACTGGGACGGTGTAATCTGCTTATATTTATTAAAAGTTGAGCGCAACCTACAAATAGATATAAGAGGCTCGAAGGTACCTCTGAGATTTCGGGGTATCCGGTGACAGATGAGGAGACGTTGACGTTACAATTCCATTTATCGTGTTTCGTTCCACAATGTCAGATGTGAATGCCCTGTAAGAACAATAAACCCTCACCCTTATGTGCAATGACAACACCATCAGTGATAGGACGTTTGAGAGTTGTGTTCTGAATAAAACCAGGGGTACCTGAGTGCCAATTTGTGTTAACGAATCTTTCCTGTTTGACGTAATGTATTGATTGATTGTCAAAGTTGTATGAAATGCCAAAATTAGGATATTTTTATAAATCGTCAATAATAATAATAATTTTATTTCGGACACAATTTGGTCCATAGAATGGCAGAAATACAGAGAATCAGACAGGATGTCTGGATGAATTATGTTAGTTAACACTGTACAACATTGATTGCCAATTGGCGAAGAGTTTAGATGTTGGGGTTTATTTCTTTTAATTACATTTAGTTGGAAGTTAGGAAAAAGTAAATACAGTCGAATGAAAATATATCCAATATGTTTATATCTGCATGTATTATCTTAAAGGAATGACCTTTATGTTACATTTATGATCACTAAAACACACGGGCACAGGGAAAATCTTCTTGTTGTATATTTATGGTCACTTAAACACACGGGCACAGGGAAAATCGTCTTGTTGTATATTTATGGTCACTTAAACACACGGGCACAGGGAAAATCTTCTTGTTATATATTTATGATCACCAAAACACACGGGCACAGGGAAAATCTTCTTGTTATATACATGTACGTGAAAATTATTTTGTTTATGGTATTTACATCATTGCAGGTGGTAGAACATGGGATGGTCAGCCGGAGATTCACTAGCCGGACTCCTGCTGTCTGTGTGTATCTTTGCAGGTCACATGATTCAAATGGTCACCCCAGTTAGCAGGTACGGTAACTAATCAGTTAATTGTTTTGATTTTTGAAGATACGCTTCTTATTGTTTCTTTTCTTTTGGTTATTTTTCTCCACAAACAGTTCATTGTCTATTTCAAACCAGAAAATGTATTAGCTCATTTTATTCTTCAGTTCTAATGTACTAAACATTCTATTGATTGCCACTTTTAGGTTTAATCATATTGACATTGATAGCATTAAACCAAGATATGGCTACCCATAAAAACGTTTAGTTAAGTTACGTTTACTTGACGCCTTACATCTATATGCCATTAAAACAGGGTAATGTTGCCTTCTTCCCTGCAGAACGGAGTTTTTACAGGCGATGTTGACAGATTATGACAGCAGGATACCTCCAAGTTATTCCATCGGTAGGGCATTTATACTTCTATTAACATCCAAACTAATCACTCCATTTATTTAAAGGATACCAATAAAATCCTTTTGAAATTAAAAGTTACACATCAAATTAGCATTGGCATTATGAAATATTTGAAAACATGCAAATTTTACTTATACTTATGTACAATTAGTTTACTAAAACATACCAGGGTAACACAGATTCGTGTTCGAGATCTGACCACTTATGAACATAGGGAGACAATACAAATCCCACTGCCCATCAAACGTCAACTACAATATTTGCTAAAAGATGGTTGTTTGGTATATGTTACAACGTCCATCCAGGATAGTGAAACTAAAAGGCAACAATATTCATTGGGGTTGTACTCGTTTTTAATCATGTAGGTAATCTGATAATTAAATTGTAGTGTGGTTTGTTCACCTTGGATGGAAAGTGTCAAGCTCATTGCAACGACCTACACGATTGCATTCATATTATAAATCCAATAGCGTCTAACTAGATAACAAAGGTGGCTCTATACAAATATTTATGCTTCTTTAGTTCTCATAAATGCCATCGGAAGCCGTTGATTTAACAGCAAAATTATGCTTTAATGTTTCTTATATTTCCAGGTCAGCCAACAAATGTGACGGTTGATTTAAGAGTTCGGACTATCCATTCTATTGACGAAGCCACAATGGTCAGTATTTTGTAATTTAGTTTCTAGTTATTAACCAACGATTCATCCGATTATCCTCGATTTAATTTATCTTTGATTCTATGAACTGATAACATGATTTTGAAGGCTAGAAACGGCAGAAATTGATGGTTCCTCTACAGATAACGTATGTGTTGGGAATACAAAATAACACGCTCTGGAATGATGTACTGATCAATTACAGATTGTAGAACAAATTTAACTTTCAACACTATAAGAACAAAACTTAACATGGACTTTCAAACGATAATCAAGTCATTCAGAAAATACATTTTTATCGAACTTTCCTTTTACTGCCTTTCAGCAGTCTTTTGTAAATATAAAAAAAACGCTTTTAGTAGTAGAAGATTTCTTCTCGAATCCCAGGTGAACATAAACTGTTAATAGTTTTCTCAGTTTTTATTACAATGAGTTCTAAAAAGGTTGGGTGATTATAGTTTTTGTCTGAAGGTTATTACAGTTGGTAATTGTTTCTTGTAAATGTATAGGCCCTCACAAGACTTCCCCAATAACATTTAGTTTTATATTAAATGAACCTTGAAGTGCGTTCGACATACTACAAAACATAGTTTCAATGCTTCCGTTTTTCCTGCATTACGTGCGATTCCGGAGAGTTCCTCTCATCGAGGGACATGTTCAGCCCCCTTTGGGAAACCTCGGTGGTTGTTTCGAGAATCTCTCTACCATATAGCTGTGTGCGTTAAATTCAATATAAATATCCACTTGTACGATTTATTTCCAATTGCTTCCATTGATATATATTTATTTATTTTTATGACCTTTTCTGTTATTTCAGGATTTTTCGGCTCATTTTATCATCACTCAAATATGGACGGATCATCGATTGATGTTTTTTGGCCTTATCGATGCCCCATACCTAGAGCTAGATTCCAAGTTCATGGACAGTGTTTGGGTTCCGGATCTCTACTTTGCTAACGAAAAGGAGGCTCACTTCCATGAGGTTACTGTACCAAATAAAATGATGCACCTTTATCAAGATGGTACAGTTGTTTACAGGGCACGGTGAGTGTCGTGTGGACGTTGACGTCACAAGATGTTATGGCAACCAAAATACATATCTTATTGTTGATTATGCATGGCTATCTCTTTGCGTTAAGCAACGATTGCAGGACCAATTTATTCAGAATTGGCGTAAAGATATAAATACGACTCGCCAAAAGGTCGCTTATATGGACAAATTAAGTCCGGCTTTCATTTTGAAAAATATCTCTGTGTTTTGCCTGATAAATTATCCCAATCTCTACTACGCTTCCCAACTTCCAACCATTTTCTCCCTGTGGAAGTAGGAAGATGGAACAATGTACCTTAAGAGGATCGTGTGTGTCACAAATGTGCTAACGGAGTGGGGAATGAGAGACACTATATTTTTAATGTAATTTCTACCAACATAAAAGAGAGCAATTGATACCAAATTATTTTATACGTAACTCAGTCTCACATGGATTAAAAAGCCTATTTCAAAATGAAAACAAAACCATCATTAGAAAACTATCACAATACATTCATTTTATAGTGTTGAATTGTCAATCACAGCTTTGATAAGTAGCTAAAACTTATTTTATTTGTCTTACTGAACTGATTATCTCAACCACATATCCGTCATGAATATTGTATTGTTTTTGTATGTACTTCTTCTCCTATGCCCTGTTATGGGCCTGAGAATAAACTGAATTGAATGAATCATCCCAATGACTGAATCATGCTTTTGCAATTAGTACATTTTTAGTATTTGTTCTAAGAATGTGTTTTACATCACAGGCATTAAGCTTTCTTGAAATGAACCTTAGGCGAAAATCCTTTAAGTCGTGATATTTAGTTTACCGTAAGTAGCTGATTTTACCATTGATTTGCAGTTCCATGTACAAGCCAGATGTCTGATAAACCACTGGTATGTTGTCAGATATCTCACCAGATTATACTGAGAATATTCAGATTTTTGGTGAATTTTATCGAATCTTTTTTCTATCTAAAAAGATTTTTTTATTGATTTATTGCTGTTTGTACAGAGTGTCAATCAAAGCTTCCTGCCCTATGGTCCTACAGAAATACCCAATGGATACACAGATCTGTAACGTGGAGTTACGGAGCTGTAAGTTGCTCTTTGAGACTAGTTTTCTCAAAAAAGTTTTTGTTAACATAGCGCTAGATTGATTGATTGTTTGGTGTTTCACGCCGCGCTCAAGATTATTTCACTTATATAGCGGCGTTGCCAGTTTTATTATTGGAGGAAACCGGGCTCTATGCCCGGAGGAAACCCACGACCTTCCGGTGGTAACTGCCAACCATCCCACATAGCATAGCGTTAGGAGTAATACGCTTATATGTATGAGTTTAATTTGATTGTCATTTATAACAATTGCCATGTATGCTTATATACAGCCTTTGTATATCGTCTGCTTGTCGTCAATTTAAAGTTCTCACATGTAGTGTTTTCATTGGACGACATTTTGAACAACGTATTACACCCAGAACAACATACTGTCTTCCTTCAACATTTTATAAACTAAAATACTAAAATTTCAAAATACTAAAATACGAAATACTAAATTTCAATAACATAGATTATAGAAGATTATTTGATAGACATCATATTTTTCAGTTGCTTACAGTCAGAGCAATGTGGTGTTCAGATGGAAAGAGGATATGCCTATCATCGTAAGCTCCACCATGAAACTACCTCAATTCACACTGGATAATTATGAAGCAGGAGACTGTCCACAAGATCCTTATGAAGGTAATACATTCTCCTTCACGATATCCTCTTACCAAAACATAATGCTTCCTTAGTTATAGCCCTACATTTTTTCTTAGTTGACACTTTAATGACAGTTTTCCGCCAGTCTTCTCCGGGTAAATTGGTTTCGAGAAGAGATATATCTATGGAAATGCGTACACTAATATAGTTATGAGCTCGTTTTTCTTTTTTCACGAGTACTTCGGATTGTTATAAAGTATAATGATAGTTCATAACTGCCTATTTGGGATATTTTCAGGTAATTTTAGCTGTATCCAGGCCACATTTTACCTCCGTCGTCAACTCGGATACTATATGATTCAGCTGTACATACCCAGTGTTCTCATCGTCTCACTCTCCTGGGTGTCATTTTGGTTAAGTCCAGATTCCGTTCCTGCTCGAATCTCATTGGGTATTCTTACTGTTCTCACCATGACAACGCAGAAATCGGCAGCCAATACTTCTCTCCCAAAAGTCTCGTATGTAAAAGCTATTGATGTCTGGATGGCGCTATGTTTGGCTTTTGTCTTCGCCGCGCTTCTGGAATATGCCTTGGTCAATGTACTTCTTCGGAAACATATAAAAATTGTTCATCGTCGTAACACTATAACTCAACAGGACGTGGAGAAAAACGCCGAAATGAAGACATTGACTTCAGTAAGTTACTGGCTGCAAGTCATTTCAGTTATATTATCTTAGTATACCAAATCGTCAGCAAATAAATGGCGTTATGTTAATCAGATTGATTGCTTACATGGTCTCAATAAGACTATTGGACAAAAAATGTGATCATGGCTGCTTTTAATAAACCTGGATGATGATTGACTGGTTGGCACATTTCAGTTATAGGTTTTAAGCTAAGAAATTGTGTTGTTCTGTAGTATACATATTCATTTGTTAAGAAATATAATTGTTGCTTGTTTTCAGAATAACAAACCTGAGTCTGGATGGATACAGACAGTGTTTGGAAAGAAAGCTTCTCACAACACGGCCGAATTGATGGACAGGATATCACGTGTTCTTTTCCCACTGTCTTATGGGATATTCTGTGTTGTTTATTGGTGCTTTTATCTTAGATAAGAATTTCTATATTTTCAAACGACATTTGTTTTTACTGTTAGTTTATGTGTAGAATTGTTTTATTGAGTGGGTGGGGGGAGGGGGGAGATTGTACAGCTAATGCCGATGTATCTACCTCCTAGCCGATATTAAGCTGTGGAAACAATTACTTCCATAGAGAGAGTAGAAGATGCACCGTTACCAAAAAGTTTGTTAAGTATTCGATTTGTCAAAATCCACACGATAAATACTGCAAAACTTGGTATTATATCTTATCTGGTCCATGGATCTAGCTATCATTCTAACCTCCAGCGTACGTTTATACGGCGATTAAAGCCAACGGGCAATACTTCACTTTTAAGATACTCAATGCCGAGTAGTGTTTACACTGTTATATAATACTTCTGCTAAATAAAGAAATAAGAGTGGATTGGCTTTCGATGAAAAGTGGTAATTGGTGGAAAAACGTCAGTGAGTTGTGAAAGCGTTAATCGGTTAATTGATTGGTTGGTGGATTTAGTATCAACATAAGAAAGAAGGGGGACAATATATAATCTGAACACCCCAAAAGTCAAAAGATGACGAAACAACTTTTCCCGCTCTGTTGGAAATTTCTTTCTGACTAAATCTATAAGTAAATCGATCAGCTGTAAAGCAGTTTAAAAGTCGTATTAAACTCGCCATTAAAACTTGGCAGTAAAACGTGAAAATTGTTTTAATCTGCAATTTTTGTTTTCATGGACCATGTCCTTTTAAAAAGTCTCAATGGCTGTTACCCTTTTTTTCTTACTTTTTGCTAATTTTCCTGCGCCTGCCAGATTAACTCATCTTTGATGATCTGTCAAAAGGATGATATATACGAGACATATGATAGGATATTGCAGTTATCTCCAGTGTATTGGTATTTAGTTGTGTACAAATGTGTTCACGACAACAACATACGGTCATATGGTACTAATTCCTTCGACGTCATCGCTTTGACAGTATGAGAATCCGAAATTAATCATAACTGCTTGTGTAAAAATCGAAAAAGAAAATTACGCACAAGTAAGAGAAGGAGGTTGTATTTGGTTTTCAAATGATTGTGATATATTTTATCTGCTTTTCCCCCTTCATTGCACATTTAGACAAAATCTCACTTTCGTCAAACTCCGGACATTTACTTATTTATAACGTGCCTTAAATAGATACTTGAACTGATCTTGTATGTTGATGGTTATCCCTGTTTACAGTTAAGTCACACGGAGATATATCTCCAGTCAAGAATATCGTTCTTGTTAACTGACTAGTCTGACTTTTGTTGTCACATTTATACCAAAATATTTTACTTCTATTCTTTTAGTGACAAGAGCTTCCGGAATGTAGATGTTTTTGTCAATTTTCTCAAAGCGTGTAAATACGAACACTTTGGGAACCCAGGCCCAATAGATGCTCTTCATTACATGGTCAAGCATGTAGTTTATCCATGAACATCCAACCGTACTTACTTGACAATCAACATTCATTAAAATGCACATTTAATCAGCTCGTATGACGGAAAACTCTTCATTTATTCCATTAAACAATTCAGGATATACGTTTTTGGTGGTTGATGAAGAACCGGTTCGTGGTATAGATGTGGAAGTACATGTAAACAACCAGACCTTGTCATACAAAATAGTTATATTTCCATATTGACACTAGGGGAATATCGTATACTGTATACAATGTATTATAATGCTGTTAAATAAAGAAATCTTTTATGACATACACAATCTGTTTAAATTGTCTTGATAAAAGATTGGCGTACTATTCAGTGTGTCTTTGCGTATTCTACACACTGGTAACCATTTCGTTGGATCTTCTCTCATAGTTGATTGTTCATCCTTTGACGCTGGTTGGCAGTGATTCGGATAAATCTAATGTTTATGAATTTGCCTTATGAAAGGTAAGCCCTCGTACTAGATTCATGAATACAAACACATTTATTTGAAAATACTTGCTACAAGAAATTCCAATTATGTGCATAGTATATAACCCTCACGTATAAGTTATCTACAGCTTAATGGAGTTTGACACAATATGGCCATATAGGAATAAGCCGCTGTCACTGTGATATAATCTTCTGTGAAACACTGGAACCCTCTATATTTATGTAAATATCACAAATCCCCGTCGGAATGGACTTGATCCGTTTCTACTGTGACAGTCGACGTTTACAGGTTACCACAGAGCAATCACATCGGAAAGGCAGTACAAAATAATATCCTAGCGGCATATGCAAGTAATTGGCTTGCTTTTTTCACGACTATCAGATTTGGTATCCTGGTTTACTTTGTCTCGCATTTCCCAAAAGAGATAGATGAGTATCCCTGTAAGTGTATCAATTTATATCTGGCCTTTGATAGATGGATATTAACCCGCAGCCGTTGCATAATTGACCTTACTAAATAGATGGTTGGGATAGAACCAAATGTGCCTCATTGCTAACCATAATTAGGAATCAATCGCAGTACCAAAGATTGGTGAATATAAAACTATTGGTTCATCACCTAATGAGTTTCAAGTAGGATGCGTTACTAAAATATCTTAATGTCTGACTTAAAACGGTATCAAGAACTGTTACTCTCAAGAAGTTAATTCTAATAGTATTTAGTTGTATTTCTGAAACTGTTTTCAAAAGCCTAAAACCCTTTGGTTTAAATCAAATTTTCAGAGCAGATCTTATTTGGCAAATATTCCTAGTATTTTGGCGGAATTACAGAAGTATAATGAATTTCCACTGCTTTTCTCCTAAATATACACAAAGAAAAAAGAAGAAAAAGTTTTGCACCCCCCTAGAAAGACTGCACCGATCGATAAAATCATTAGTGTAGGGAGATTGATGGCAAACTGATGTTGCAGAAATGATTGTGACCATAAAAAGCAACATTCTATCGGTAAGAAATCTCCATTAATGGCAATAGGCTATACAATTTATTCCGAATATCGTCAACCAAATCAAAAGTGTATTTTAAGCAAATAAAAAGATGCTTGTTAGTATGAAACTTCAGAGTCCATCTGGCTTCACAGGGCGAATATATTGAAGTAAAAATGTCACTTTGAGTTTGTAGAACGCATCGCTAGAGCAGAAGGTCAATAGCGCGTATAGCCACCATTAGCTTCCAACCTGCGTCTCACCCCTCCAGTGAGACTCGGATCTGTTGAAGGGGTAACTGTGCCGATTTTAATCCTTTGGAGCACATTTGGGATAGGATGAGCAGAAATATTCAAGCCCTAGAGCCTCCTGTATAAAATCTGTAGGAATTGGAAGCCACATTACATAGGTATTGGCGGCAGTTACCCCTTATTGCCATTAATGCTGATTTCTTATCGCCAGAATGTTGCCCTTTATGATCATAATAGTTTCTGCAACATCAGTTTGCCAACAATCTCCCTACACCAATGATTTTATCTGTCGGTGCAGACTTTCCAGGGGAGTGCTTAACTCTTTTCTTTTTGTATAGCTAAATTTAGGATAACAAATTAACAGTCGCTTTGACTTTTCACTTAATAGCATCCAACTTTTTTAAAACATTTTCAAAGTATGTTCATTAAACCGTCAATACACTTCATTTGTCGTATTATTTTAAAATACCTTATTGATCAGCTTACGAAATGACTGAACTGTCTCCAGCTCAGGAATTAGCTGGGTCATTTTTAAACCAGTCTCTATGGACGAGCAGTCTTTTTTCAATTTCAAGTTTTCTGGAATTGCTAGTGAAGTGGGTATATAACCACCTATGCACGTCCAGTAAAATTAACTTCTTAGTTCTATTTTTCTCAGGAATGTTAAGAAGTAAAATATATCTAAAGTTAATTCATTTGATCCCCGCTATTCAATTTTGTTCACTTTTCAGATACTTTTATATTTTAACGAAAATTGTTTTGTTTTTCGATGAACTTCAAGTGCTCGCGTTCTTCGGGCAATCTGTATTGATGAGAAAATGTTGGCAAATCCTGCCAAATTAGGTTTCAATAGCACATTGTTCGACTTTTCACTTGAATTGAATCACTTGTCACCCTCTAGAACCTTGATATTATCTTACATTATACACTACAGTGATAAAGGCTCAAAACTTCTTTTCGATGTAATTAATATACAGACCCTATTGGCCACTGGGCTACTAATCCGTCACGAAAACAAACTGTGATATATTGATTGTCATTGCGCGAGAATTATAACACTAATCATTTACATCATACGAGATTCTCGCACCTTCGGGGTCAGAATTTGCCGAAGCCACCAGTAGAATGCGCGCCCACGTTATCCCTTAAATCAAGGACAACGAGATTCTCGCACCTTCGGGGTCAGGATTTGCCGAAGCCACCAGTAGAATGCGCCTCCACGTTATCCCTTAAATCAAGGACAACGAGATTCTCGCACCTTCGGGGTCAGAATTTGCCGAAGCCACCAGTAGAATGCGCCCCCACGTTATCCCTTAAATCAAGGACAACGAGATTCTCGCACCTTCGGGGTCAGGATTTGCCGAAGCCACCAGTAGAATGCGCCTCCACGTTATCCCTTAAATCAAGGACAACGAGATTCTCGCACCTTCGGGGTCAGAATTTGCCGAAGCCACCAATAGAATGCGCGCCCACGTTATCCCTTAAATCAAGGACAACGAGATTCTCGCACCTTCGGGGTCAGGATTTGCCGAAGCCACCAGTAGAATGCGCCTCCACGTTATCCCTTAAATCAAGGACAACGAGATTCTCGCACCTTCGGGGTCAGAATTTGCCGAAGCCACCAGTAGAATGCGCCCCCACGTTATCCCTTAAATCAAGGACAACGACATTCTTGTACCTTTGGGGTCAGAATTTGTCGAAGCCACCGGTAGAATGCGCCTCTAGGTTATCCCTTAAATTAAGGACTACGAGATTCTCGCACCTTCGGGGTCAGGATTTACCGAAGCCACCGGTAGAATGCGCCTCTAGGTTATCCCTTAAATCAAGGACAACGAGATTCTCGCACCTTCGGGGTCAGGATTTACCGAAGCCACCGGTAGAATGCGCCTTCACGTTATCCCTTAAATTAAGGACAACGACATTCTCGCACCTTCGGGGTCAGGATTTACCGAAGCCACCGGTAGAATGCGCCTCCACGTTATTCCTTAAATTAAGGACAACGACATTCTCGCACCTTCGGGGTCAGGATTTACCGAAGCCACCGGTAGAATGCGCCTCTAGGTTATCCCTTAAATTAAGGACAACGACATTCTCGCACCTTCGGGGTCAGGATTTACCGAAGCCACCGGTAGAATGCGCCTCCACGTTATTCCTTAAATTAAGGACTACGAGATTCTCGCATCTTCGGGGTCAGGATTTGCCGAAGCCACCAGTAGAATGCGCCTCCAGGTTATCCCTTAAATTAAGGACAACGAGATTCTCGCACCTTCGGGGTCAGGATTTACCGAAGCCACCGGTAGAATGCGCCTCCACGTTATCCCTTAAATCAAGGACAACGACATTCTCGCACCTTCGGGGTCAGGATTTACCGAAGCCACCGGTAGAATGCGCCTCCACGTTATCCCTTAAATTAAGGACAACGACATTCTCGCACCTTCGGGGTCAGGATTAGCCGAAGCCACCGGTAGAATGCGCCTCCACGTTATCCCTTAAATTAAGGACAACGAGATTCTCGCACCTTCGGGGTCAGGATTAGCCGAAGCCACCGGTAGAATGCGCCTCCACGTTATCCCTTAAATCAAGGACAACGACATTCTCGCACCTTCGGGGTCAGGATTTACATAAGCCACCGGTAGAATGCGCCTCCACGTTATCCCTTAAATCAAGGACACGGAGATTCTCGCACCTTCGGGGTCAGGATTTACATAAGCCACCGGTAGAATGCGCCTCCACGTTATCCCTTAAATCAAGGACAACGAGATTCTCGCACCTTCAGGGTCAGGATTTACCGAAGCCACCGGTAGAATGCGTCTCCAGGTTATCCCTTAAATCAACGACAACGAGATTCTCGCACCTTCGGGGTCAGGATTTGCCGAAGCCACCAGTAGAATGCGCCTCGACGTTATCCCTTAAATCAAGGACAACGAGATTCTCGCAACTTCGGGGTCAGGATTTGCCGAAGCCACCAGTAGAATGCACCTCCACGTTATCCCTTAAATCAGACATAAGAAAAAAGGGGGACATTATATAATCTGAATAAAAAAACCAAAAGTCAAAAGATGACGAAACAACTTTCTAATGGCCCGCTCTGTTGGAAATTTCTTTCTGACTAAATATATAAGTAAATTGATCAACTGTAAAGCAGCTTACAAAATCGTGTTAAACTTGCCATTAAAACATGAAAATTGTTTTAATCTGCAATTTTTGTTTTCATCGACAATGTCCTTTTAAAAGTCTCAATGGCTATTACTTTTTTTTTCTTACTTTCAGCTAATTTCCCTGCGCCTGCCAGATTAGCTCATCTTTGACGATCTTTCAAAAGGATGATATACGAGACATATGATAGAATATTGCAGTTATCTCCACTGTATTGGTATTTAGTTGTGTACAAATGTGTTCACGACAACAACATACGGTCATATGGTACTAATTCCTTCGACGTCATCGACGGTATGAGAATCCGAAATTAATCATAACTGCTTGTGTAAAAATAGAAAAAGAAAATTACGCACAAGTACGAGAAGGAGGTTGTATTTGGTTTTCAAATGATTGTGATATATTTTATCTCCTGTTCCCCCTTCATTGCACATTTAGGCAAAATCTCACTTTCGTAAACTCCAGAAATTTACTTATTTATAACGTGCCTTAAATAGATACTTGAACTCATCTTGTATGTTGAAGGTTATCCCTGTTTACAGTTAAGGCATACGGAGATATATCTCCAGTCAAGAATATCGTTCTTGTTAACTGACTAGTCTGACTTTAGTTGTCACATTTATACAATGTAGATTTTTTGGCAATTTTCTCAAGGTGTGTAAATACGAACACTCTGAGAACCCAGGCCCAATAGATGCTTTTCATGACATCGTCAATCATGTAGTTTATCCATGAACATCCAACCGTAGTTACTTGACAATCAACATTCATTAAAATGCACTTTAATCCGCTCGTATCACGCTCGTAACTCTTCATTGATTCCATTAAACAATGCAGGATATACGTTTTGGATGGTTGTTGAAGAACCGGTTCGTGTTATAGATGTGGAAGTACATGCAAACAGCCAGACCTTGTCATATTAAATAGTTATATTTCCATATTGACACTAGCTAGGGGAATTTCGTATACTGTATACAATGTATTATAATGCTGTTAAATAAAGAAATCTTTTGTGACATACATAATCTGTTTAAATTGTCTTGACAAAACATAGGCCTACTGTTGAGTGTGTCGTTGCGTATTGTACACACTGGTAACCATTTCGTTGGATCTTCTCTCATAGTTGATTGTTCATCCTTTGACGCTGGTTGGCTGTGATTTGGATAAATCTAATGTTTATGAATTTGACTTATGAAAGGTAAGCCCTCGTACTAGATTCATGAATACAAACACATTTATTTGAAAATACTTGATAAAGCTACAAGAAATTCTAATTATGTGCATAGTATATAACCCTCACGTAAGTTATCTATAGTTTAATGTAGTTTACACAATATGGCCATATAGGAATAAGCCGCTGTCACTGCGATATAATCTTCTGTGAAACACTGGAACCCTCTATATTTATGTAAATATCACAAATCCCCGTCGGAATGGCCTTGATCCGTTTCTACTGTGACAGTCGACGTTTGCAGGTTACCACAGAGCAATCACATCGGGAAGGCAGTACAAAATATTGTCCTAGCGGCATATGCAAGTAATTGGCTTGCTTTTTTCACGACTATCAGATTTGGTATCCTGGTTTACTTTGTCTCACATTTCCCAAAAGCGATAGATGAGTATCCCTGTAAGTGTATCAATTTATATCTGGCCTTTGATAGATGGATATTAACCCGCAGCCGTTGCATAATTCACCTTACTAAATAGATGGTTGGGATAGAACGAAATGTGGCTCATTGCTAACCAAAATTAGGAATCAATCGCAGTACCAAAGATTGATGAATATAAAACTATTGGTTCATCACCTAACGAGTTTTAAGTAGGATGCGTTACTAAAATATCTTAACGTCTGACTTAAAACGGCATCAAGAACTGTAACTCTCAAGAAGTTAATTCTAATAGTATTTCGTTGTATTTCTGAAACTGTTTTCAAAAGATCTTATTTGGCAGATATTCCTAGTGTTTTGGTGGAATTACCGCCGAGCCTGATGACGTCACACAGATTTACGCAAAGCTTTTTGGGTAAAATGTACCTCAGTTCGCCATTTTGTTAACCGGTACCTATAAAGTTATATTAAGACGTCACTTCCTTATAAAACATTGATGACATAACGTATTTAAAAGTTGATTCTGATAGAGTTATGAAAACAACATGTTGTGTACCGAACTGCACGTTTTCAAGTCAGAAGCACGACAGATAAGCGCCGTCAAAAGATCTGGCGCCTTTTACAATCTCTTCTCGATAAAGTATAATTCCTTCCGCCATTTTGTAAAATCATGTAAATATCCCTCAATCTCCCAAAATGCTGTGCGCGTAATTTCCAAGTGACGTCATCAAGCAATCGGTCAAGTGCAAAAGTATTATGAATTTCCACTTTTAGCATTTGACCTTACGATGTTTGTCTCCGAAATAGCTACATTTAGGATAACAAATTAACAGTCGCTTTGACTTTTCACTTAATAGCATCCAACTTTTTTTTTAACATTTTCAAAGTCTGTTCATATAATTAAACCGTCATTTTTCGTATTGTTTTAAAATACCTTATTGATCATCTTACCAAATGACTGAACTGTTCCCAGCTCAGGGATTAGATGGGTCATTTTTAAACCAGCCCCTATGGATGAGCAGTCTTTTTTCAATTTCCAGTTTTCTGGAATTACTAGTGCAGTGGGTGTATAACATACAGTGCAACACCAATGCACGTCCAGTAAAACTGACTTCTGTGCTATTTTTCTATCGGCCTCAGGAATGTTAAAAAGTAAAATATATCTAAAGTTAATTCATTTGATCCCCGCTATTGAATGTTGTTCACTTTTTGGATATTTTTTTATATTTCAACGAAAATAGTTTTGTTTTTCGATGAACTTCAAGTGCTCGCATTCTTCGGACAATCTGTAGGCCCTATTGATGAGAAAATGTTGGCAAATCCTGCCAAATTAGGTTTCAATAGGACATTAATCGACTTTTCCATGTAACGTGTTATTCAGAAGGAAGGAAAGGAAACATGATTGACATTGTAAACCTCAACTCTAAACTACTAGTATCTTCCTTTAGGATGGATAATAGCGAACCCAGTGACTGTTTGTTAGCCAAACCAAAGTAACATATTATCCCTACAGGGGCCATAGATCAAACATTTTCGAGAGAATATTTTCTATGTTGACAGTTTGATAATAGTTAAGCCGTAGTTTACGGGGTACGCAAATCGACTGATACGTTTAAACATGTATGGAAATTGAATCACTTGTCAACCTCTAGAACCTTGGTATTATCTTACATTATACACTACAGTGATAAAGGCTCAAAACTTCTTTTCGGTGTAACTAATATACAGACCCTATTGGCCACTGGGCTACTAATCCATCACGAAAACAAACTGTGATATATTGATTGTCATTGCGCGAGAATTATAGCACTAAATATTTACATGATACGAGATTCTCGCATCTTCGGGGTCAGGATATACCGAAGCCACCAGTAGAATGCGCCTCCACGGTATCCCTTAAATCAAGGACAACGAGATTCTCGCACCTTTGTGATCAGGATTTGCCAAAACCCCCGGTAGAATGTGCCTCCACGTTATCCCTTAAATCAAGACAACGAGATTCTCGCACCTTCGGGATCGGGATCGGGATTTGCCAAAGTCACCGGTAGAATGCGCCTCCACGTTATCCCTTAAATCAAGGACAACGAGATTCTGGCACCTTCGGGATCGGGATCGGGATTTGCCAAAGTCACCGGTAGAATGCGCCTCCACGTTATCCCTTAAATCAAGTACGAGATTCTGGCACCTTCGGGATCGGGACTTGCCGAAGTCACTGGTAGAATACGCCTCTGCGTTATCCCTTAAATCAAGTACGAGATTCTGGCACCTTCGGGGTCAGGATTTGTCGAAGCCACCGGTAGAATACGCCTCCACGTTATCCCTTAAATCAAAGACAACGATATTCTCGGACCTTTGAGATCAGGATTTGCCAAAACCATTGGTAGAATGCGCCTTCGCGTTATCCCTTAAATCAAAGACAACGAGATTCTCGGACGTTTGAGATCAGGATTTGCCAAAACCACCAGTAGAATGCGCCTCCATGTTATCCCTTAAATCGAACGCAACACTCATACAATCTTGAGGTAGTTAATGGCATTTTGTTATTTCTACCATACGTATCCATTCCTATTATTCTAAAATACGGTTAACAATGCCAATATCGAATTCGCGAGAACCTCGTTGTCCTTGAAAAATAGACTGACTGAGTTCCTGTGAATGACATGACGAGCAAGGCAATTGACGGATATTAAGAACACTCCTTGCCTATATGATACACAATTATAGATTTGGCGGAATTACAATATACAGTAGATGCATCTTAACTCCGACAGTAACAAATATCTCTGTTCATCTCAGTTAATATCATAGGATGTGTTGGAGACTCCATGGAGTTGAGGCAATTGTTAAATTTGAAGAAGAAAAAAAAACGGATTTAAACCTAAACAATGGAAAACTATTCTCCGTGGTGTAAACATTTCCACTGGAAAGACAACGTTTCAAAACCAAGTTCGTGCGGCCAAAAAAGACTGGAATTACCAGTCCACACATGGCACTAGTAAGCTGACATGTCAGATTGACTAAATTCTTTGTTACTTTGATTCCAGCCAATACGTTACATGTCTCCATGACCAAGCTGTAATAAATTGATGACAATCACCGTTAGAATATGTAGCTCCTGTGCAAATGTGTTACACGATAAAATCATTGGTGTAGGGAGATTGTTGGCATACTGATGTTGCAGAAACGATTGTGATCTTAAAGGGCAACATTCTGGCGATAAGAAAGCATCATTAATAAGCTATACAATTTATTCATGATATCGTCAGCCAAATCAAAAGTGTATTTTAACAAAATGCTTGGGGGGTCCATCTGGCTTCACAAGGCGAACATATTGAAGCCAAAATGTCCCTTTGAGTGTGTAGAACACAGAAACAATATCGCCTATTTTCTTAGTGTATATTTTATAACATTCTCCCGATTCCACTAAATTCACAGTGAACCGTTCAACCTTTGATCAACCAGTCATTAAAGACAAAAAGATGATGTTTGACTGAATCTGAGATGGGGAGGTTTGTATTTGTTGTTTTTCTCCGATGACTTTTCCGGTATCTGTATTGATTTATGTCTGCTTCACGGAGTCTTCTGTTGATGTTAATCAGTTAACCCCGTACATGGTCCCTGGTTAATCTCAATGATATTGGTTGAAATGGTGTTTTTGTCAGATTTACAAAGACTTAAACCATAGAGACTTCATAGGCTGTAACGAATAGATCAATCATTAACGGATAAGCCTACCAATCTATTATTTCTGTCCCAGAGTTAAGTAAAACCTTTCCCTTTAAAGAGAACTATCGACCATTTTTTTCTGAGAATACTCCCCAGCTCCTTGTCTGTTTCAATGACGGTGCAATGACCCATAACATACCCTCAAGCGTAGATGTACTATAAACACACTCGTCTTACTTTCTTATTTCAAGGGTGTTCATCAAGTACGTGTGTTTGAAATTCCATACGTAATTTAAAAACTTTGTCCAGAACTCAGCCAACATTTTCCGAGCAGAGGCTTGTTGTTTAGCAAACTAAATGTCGTGAAGTGTCATTTTGTTCAACTTCTCGATGTAGATTTCTGTCGTCCTGTACTTAAAATTAATGAATTGGAAACAACGTAAATATACGATATATGCATGGTTAGACAGAAACCTCTGCCTTCTAGATGCTCACATTCAACATGGGTCTTAACCCCAATTTACTGTGCCCAAATTGACACCTTTCTGTTTTTGTAATATATTTTACTATTACAAAACTATTTAATGTAGCACTAAACGGTTTGTTATTAATCAAGTGAAGAACATGATCCCTTCAACAACTTCTGGAGTTATTACAGAGTTATTTAATTTACAATTAATTGTAGTGCTAAATTGTACTTTTATCCATCCGGTGTGTCAGTCTTTTTTTTCTGTAATGCTGCCCGTTTAACATCTGTTGTTATCTTTCGCAAGCTGCAAAAATATGAAAATTGGACAAATCGAGTTAATGACCTAGCTGCAGTGTATCAGAACGCTTTGATGAAGTCCAAACTAATTTGTTAACGTTATAGTTCCTGAGATAGCCACGACACGATATTTCATCAAGTATCCCTGGGGCTTTTTTGTGTGTGTTGGGGGGGGGGGGGGGGTGACATATTTGTTGTACAGAACATCTTTATAGTTTCTGCACACAGACATTTGTTAAGAATACGACAGCAAAATAGGATTTATATACACATTTTGGGGAAAACCAGACTAAATAAATCATGATGTTTTCTCTAAGCGTTACAATTGTGTTCAATTTAGAGCATTTAAACTTAAATGCTCTATATAAAAAAAATGTTTGTCTCTCCAAAACGTTTTCTGGGGATCTGATGTATTTTATTAATAATGAAAGTTGTTTTATTGAATAACAAAGAATAAACACGACCTGACAGATAACCATATAATGATTCCAAATAAATGTATCATGTGCGGTCTGGACAGATGCATGTTCCATCAGGAAAGTTATCCGATGACCGAGTGCCATGACACTTGGAGTCTAGACAGATGCATGTTTCATCAGGAAAGTTATTCATGACCGACTAGCAGGACACGTGCAGTCGGGACAGATGGATGTTTCATCAGGAAAGTTATCCGATGACCGAGTACTATGACACTTGGAGTCTGGACAGATGGATGTTCCATCAGGAAAGTTATCCGATGACCGAGTACTATGACACTTGGAGTCTGGACAGATGGATGTTCCATCAGGAAAGTTATCCGATGACCGAGTACTATGACACTTGGAGTCTGGACAGATGGATGTTCCATCAGGAAAGTTATCCGATGACCGAGTACTATGACACTTGGAGTCTGGACAGATGGATGTTTCATCAGGAAAGTTATCAAATGAACGACTAGCTAGACACGTTTAATCTGGACAGATGGATGTTTCATCAGGAAAGTTATCCGATGACCGAGTATCATGACACGTGAAGTCTGGACAGATGGATGTTTCATCAGGAAAGTTATCCGATGACCGACTAGCTAGACACGTTTAATCTGGACAGATGGATGTTACATCAGAAAAGTTATCCGATGACCGACTAGCTAGACACGTGCAGTCGGAACAGATGGATTTTTCATCAGGAAAGTTATCCGATGACCGAGTATCATGATATATTAGCACCTTCTATGCAACAACAAAAAAAGCTCTTCATTAGTCCCATTAAACAATTCCGGATATATGTTTTTGGTGGTTCTTGTTTTAGATGTGGAAGTACATGTAAACAACCAGACCTTGTCATACAAAATAGTTATATTTCCATATTGACACTAGGGGAATATCGTATACTGTATAAAATGTATCATAATGCTGTTAAATAAAGAAATCTTTTATGACATACATAATCTGTTTAAATTGTCTTGACAAAACATAGGCCTACAATTCAGTGTGTCGTTGCGTATCCTACGACCTTTGATAACCATTTCGTTGGATCTTCTCTCATAGTTGATTGTTCATCCTTTGGCACTGGTTGGCTGTAATTTGAATAAATTTGATGTTTATGAATTTGCCTTTTGAAAGGTAAACCCTCTTACTAGATTCATGAATACAAACCCATTTATTTGAAAATTTTTGCTATAAGAAATTCCAATTATGTGTATAGTATATAACCCTCACGTAAGGTATCTATAGCTTAATGGAGTTTGACACAATATGGCCATATAGGAATAAGCCGCTGTCACTGCGATGTAATCTTCTGTGAAATACTGGAACCCTCTATATTTATGTAAATATCACAAATCCCCGTCGGAATGGACTTGATCCGTTTCTACTGTGACAGTCGACGTTTGCAGGTTACCACAGAGCAATCACATCGGGAAGGCAGTACAAAATATTGTCCTAGCGGCATATGCAAGTAATTGGCTTGCTTTTTTCACGACTATCAGATTTGGTATCCTGGTTTACTTTGTCTCACATTTCCCAAAAGAGATAGATGAGTATCCCTGTAAGTGTATCAATTTATATCTGACCTTTGACAGATGGATATTAACCCGGAGCCGTTGCACAATTGACCTTACTAAATAGATGGTTGGGATAGAACGAAATGTGGCTCATTGCTAACCAAAATTAGGAATCAATCGCAGTACCAAAGATTGATGAATATAAAACTATCGGTTCATCACCTAACGAGTTTCAAGTAGGATGCCTTAAACGGTATCAAGAACTGTTACTCTCAAGAAGTTAATTCTAATAGTATTTCGTTGTATTTCTGAAACTGTTTTCAAAAGCCTAAAACCCTTTGATTTAAATCCAATTTTCAGAGTACATCTTATCTGGCAGATATTCCTAGTATTTTGGCGGAATTGCACAAGTATAGTGAATTTCCACTTTTAGAATTTGACCTTACGGTGCTTGTCTCCTAAATATACACAAAGAAAAACGTTAAGCACCCCCCTGGAAAGTCTGCACCGACCGATAAAATCATTGGTGTAGGGAGGTTGTTGGCAAACTGATGTTGCAGAAACGATTGTGACCATAAAAGGTAACATTCTGTCGGTAAGAAATCTCCATTAATGGCAATAAGCTATACAATTTATTCAGAATATCGTTAGCCAAATCAAAAGTGTAGTTTAAGCAAATTAAAACATGCTTGTAGTATGAAACTTCAGAGTCCATCTGGCTTCACAGCGCGAACATATTGAAGTAAAAATTGTCACTTTGAGTGTGTAGAATGCATCTCTAGAGCAAAAGGTCAATAGCGCGCATAGCCTTCATTAGCTTCCAACCCCTCCAGTGAGACGTCGGATCTGTTGAAGGGGCAACTGCGCCGATTTGAATCCTTTAGAGCACATTTGGGATAGGATGAGCAGAAACACTCAAGCCCTAAGGCCTCCTGTACAAAATCTGTAGGAATTGGAAGCCATATAACATCGGTATTGGCGGCAGTTACCCCCATATTGCCATTAATGGTGATTTCTTATCGCCAGAATGTTGCCCTTTATAATCACAATATTTTCTGCAACATCAGTTTGCCAACAATCTCTCTACACCAATGATTTTATCGGTCGGTGCAGACTTTCCAGGGGAGTGTTTAACTTTTCTTTTTGTATAGCTAAATTTAGGATAACAAATTAATAGTCGTTTTGACTTTTCACTTAATAGCATCCAACGTTTTTTAACATTTTCAAAGTATGTTCATATAATTAAACCGTCAATACACTTCCTTTTTCGTATTATTTTAAAAACCGTATTGATCAGCTTACGAAATGACTGAACTGTCCCCAGCTCAGGGATTAGCTGGGCCATTTTCAGACCAGTCCCTTTGGATGAGCAGTCTTTTTTCAATTTCAAGTTTTCTGGAATTACTAGTGAAGTGGGAATATAACATACAGTACAACACCAATGCACGTCCAGTAAAACTGACTTCTGTGCTATTTTTTTATCGGCCTCAGGAATGTTAAAAAGTAAAATATATCTAAAGTTAATTCATTTGATCCCCGCTATTGAATGTTGTTCCCTTTTCATATATATTTTTTATATTTCAACGAAAATAGTTTTGTTTTTCGATGAACTTAGTGCTCGCATTCTTCGGACAATCCGTAGGCCCTATTGATGAGAAAATGTTGGCAAATCCTGCCAAATTAGGTTTCAATAGGACATTGTTCGACTTTTCCATGTAACGTGTTATTCAGAAGGAAGGAAAGGAAACATGATTGACATTGTAAACCTCAACTCTAAACTACTAGTATCTTCCTTTAGGATGGATAATAGCGAACCCAGTGACTGTTTGTTAGCCAAACCAAAGTAACATATTATCCCCACAGGGGCCATAGATCAAACATGTTCGAGAGAATATTTTCTATGTTGACAGTTTGATAATAGTTAAGCCGTAGTTTACGGGGTACGCAAATCGACTGATACGTTTAAACATGTATGGAAATTGAATCACTTGTCAACCTCTAGAACCTTGGTATTATCTTACATTATACACTACAGTGATAAAGGCTCAAAACTTCTTTTCGATGTAACTAATACACAGACTCTATTGGCCACTGGGCTACTAATCCATCACGAAAACAAACTATGATATATTGATAGTCATTGCTCGAGAATTATAACACTAATCATTTACATTCTCGCACGTTTGGGGTCAGGATTTGCCGAAGCCACCGGTAGAATGCGCCTTCACGTTATCCCTTAAATCAAGGACAACGAGATTCTCGCACCTCTGGGGTCAGGATTTGCCAAAACCACCAGTAGAATGCGCCTTCGCGTTATCCCTTAAATCAAAGGCAATGAGATTCTCGGACCTTTGAGATCAGGATTTGCCAAAACCATTGGTAGAATGCGCCTTCGCGTTATCCCTTAAATCAAAGACAACGAGATTCTCGGACCTTTGAGATCAGGATTTGCCAAAACCACCAGTAGAATGCGCCTCCATGTTAACCCCTAAATCGAACGCAACACTCATACAATCTTAAGGTAGTTAATGGCATTTTGTTATTTCTACCATACGTATCCATTCCTATTATTCTAAAATACGGTTAACAATGCCAATATCGAATTCGCGAGAATCTCGTTGTCCTTGAAAAATAGACTGACTGACTTCCTGTGAATGACATGACGAGCAAGGCAATTAACAGATAATAGGAACACTCCTTGCCTATATGATACACAATTATAGATTTGGCGGAATTACAATATACAGTAGATGCATCTTTACTCCGACAGTAACAAATATATCTCTGTTCATCTCAGTTAATATCATAGGATGTGTTGATGTTATTGGAGACTTCATGGAGTTGATGCAATTGTTAAATTTGAAGAAAAAAAACCGGATTTAAACCTAAACAGTGGAAAACTATTCTCCGTGGTGTAAACATTTCCACCGGAAAGACAACGTTTCAAAACCAAGTTCCTACTCGTGTAATATTCTGATAACGGCCAAAAAAGACTGGAATTACCAAATCTCCACGCATGGCACTAGTAAGCTGACATGTCAGATTGACTAAATTCTTTGTTATCTTGATTCCAGCCAATACGTTACATGTCTTCATAACCAAGCTGTAATAAATTGATGACAATCGTTATAAATAGTCACCGTTAGAATATGTGGCTCCTGTGCAAACGTGTTACAGGATCTGGACGACGAATAAGTAAATAAATAAATATACAATAAAATTAATTAAAAAAATAGACTAACTAGTCTATGTTTTAGAAGATTTTCCCTGTGCCCGTGTGTTTTAGTGTTTATAAATAAATATATAACAACATACCTACTTACGCCGGAGTTTGTGTCTGTTACAAAGTGGGTGTAACAGTATCCTGGTTATAAGCGTAATCCCCCAAAATACGAGAATACTATACACCTATTTTACTTACACATCACAATGCTTCAACACGTATTTTGATAAAGAGGCCCACAAACCATCACGTTGTTAAATGTGTATAGACAGAATATCTCATATGAAAGTATACACTAAGAAAAAGTTAAGCACCCCCACTGGAAAGTCTGCATCGACCGATAAAATCATTGGTGTAGGGAGATTGTTGGCAAACTGATGTTGCAGAAACGATTGTGATCTTAAAGGGCAACATTCTGGCGATAATAAAGCACCATTAATGGCAATAAGCTATACAATTTATTCATGATATCGTTAGCCAAATCAAAGGTGTATTTTAACAAAATAAAAAGATGCTTGGGAGTCCATCTGGCTTCACAAGGCGAACATATTGAAGTAAAAATGTCCCTTTGAGTGTGTAGAACACATCTCTGGAACAGAAGGTCAATAGCGCCTATTTTCTTAGAGTATATTTTAAAACATTCTCCCGATTCCACTAAATTCACAGTGAACCGTTCAACCGTTGATCAACCACTCATTAAAGACAAAAAGATGATGTTTGACTGAAGCTGAGATGGGGAGGTTTGTATTTGTTGTTTTTCTCCAATGACTTTTCCGGTATCTGTATTGATTTATGTCTGCTTCACGGAGTCTTCTGTTGATGTTAACCAGCTAAACCCCGTACATGGTCCCTGGTTAATCCCAATGATATTGGTTGAAATGGTGTTTTTGTCAGATTTACAAAGACTTTAACCATAGAGACTTCATAGGCTGTAACGAATAGATCAATCATTAACGGATAAGCCTACCAATCTATTATTTCTGTCCCAGAGTTAAGTAAAACCTTTCCCTTTAAAGAGAACTATCGACCATTTTTTCTGAGAATACTCCCCAGCTCCTTGTCTGTTTCAATGACGGTGCAATGACCCATAGCATACCCTCAAGCGTAGATGTACTATAAACACACTCGTCTTACTTTCTTATTTCAAGGGTGTTCATCAAGTACGTGTGTTTGAAATTCCATACGTAATTTAAAAACTTTGTCCAGAACTCAGCCAACATTTTCCGAGCAGAGGCTTGTTGTTTAGCAAACTAAATTTCATGAAGTGTCATTTTGTTCAACTTCTCGATGTAGACTTCTGTCGTCCTGTACTTAAAATTAATGAATGGGAAACAACGTAGGTACGGTATGCATACGATATATGCATGGTTAGACAGAAACCTCTGCCTTCTAGATGCTCACATTCAACATGGGTCTTAACCCCAATATACTGTGCCCAAATTGACACCTTTCTGTTTTTGTAATATATTTTACTATTACAATACTATTTAATGTAACACTAAACGGTTTGTTATTAATCTAGTGAAGAACATGATCCCTTCAACAACTTCTGGAGTTATTACAGAGTTATTTAATTTACAATTAATTGTAGTGCTAAATTGTACTTTTATCCATCCGGTGTGTCAGTCTTTTTTTCTGTAATGCTGCCCGTTTAACATCTGTTGTTATCTTTCGCAAGCTGCAAAAATATGAAAATTGGACAAATCGAGTTAATGACCTAGCTGCAGTGTATCAGAACGCTTTGATGAAGTCAAAACTAATTTGTTAACGTTATAGTTCCTGATATAGTCACGACACGATATTTCATCAAGTATCCCTGGGGCTTTTTTGTGTGTGTTGGGGGGGGGGGAGGGGGGGGTGACATATTTGTTGTACAGAACAGCTTTATAGTTTCTGCACACAGACATTTGTTAAGAATACGACAGCAAAATAGGATTTATACACATTTTGGGGAAAACCAGACTAAATAATCGATGACCGAGTGCCATGACACTTGGAGTCTAGACAGATGCATGTTTCATCAGGAAAGTTATCCGATGACAGGGTACTATGACACTTAGAGTCTGGACAGATGGATGTTCCATCAGGAAAGTTATTCATGACCGACTAGCAGGACACGTGCAGTCGGGACAGATGGATGTTTCATCAGGAAAGTTATCCGATGACCGAGTACTATGACACTTGGAGTCTGGACAGATGGATGTTTCATCAGGAAAGTTATCCGATGACCGAGTACTATTGACACGTGCAGTCGGGACAGATGGATGTTTCATCAGGAAAGTTATCCGATGACCGAGTACTATGACACTTGGAGTCTGGACAGATGGATGTTCCATCAGGAAAGTTATCCGATGACCGAGTACTATGACACTTGGAGTCTGGACAGATGGATGTTTCATCAGGAAAGTTATCCGATGACCGAGTACTATGACACTTGGAGTCTGGACAGATGGATGTTTCATCAGGAAAGTTATCCGATGACCGAGTACTATGACACTTGGAGTCTGGACAGATGGATGTTTCATCAGGAAAGTTATCAAATGACCGACTAGCTAGACACGTGCACTCGGGACAGATGGATGTTTCATCAGGAAAGTTATCTGATGACCGAGTTCCATGACACGTGCTGTCTGGACAGATGGATGTTTCATCAGGAAAGTTATCCGATGACCGACTAGCTAGACACGTTTAATCTGGACAGATGGATGTTACATCAGAAAAGTTATCCGATGACCGACTAGCTAGACACGTGCAGTCGGAACAGATGGATTTTTCATCAGGAAAGTTATCCGATGACCGAGTATCATGATATATTAGCACCTTCTATGCAACAAAAAAAAAGCTCTTCATTAGTCCCATTAAACAATTCCAGATATATGTTTTTGGTGGTTGTTGAGGAACCGGTTCTTGTTATAGATGTGGAAGTACATGTAAACAACCAGACCTTGTCATACAAAATAGTTATAGTTCCATATTGACACTACGGGAATATCGTATACTGTATAAAATGTATCATAATGCTGTTAAATAAAGAAATCTTTTATGACATACATAATCTGTTTAAATTGTCTTGACAAAACATAGGCCTACAATTCAGTGTGTCGTTGCGTATCCTACGACCTTTGATAACCATTTCGTTGGATCTTCTCTCATAGTTGATTGTTCATCCTTTGGCACTGGTTGGCTGTAATTTGAATAAATTTGATGTTTATGAATTTGCCTTTTGAAAGGTAAATCCTCGTACTAGATTCATGAATACAAACACATTTATTTGAAAATATTTAGTAAAGCTACAAGAAATTCAAATTATGTGCATAGTATATAACCCTCACGTAAGGTATCTATAGCTTAATGGAGTTTGACACAATATGGCCATATAGGAATAAGCCGCTGTCACTGTGATATAATCTTCTGTGAAACACTGGGACCCTCTATATTTATGTAAATATCACAAATCCCGTCGGAATGGCCTTGATCCGTTTCTACTGTGACAGTCGACGTTTACAGGTTACCACAGAGCAATCACATCGGAAAGGCAGTACAAAATAATATCCTAGCGGCATATGCAAGTAATTGGCTGTTTTTTCACGACTATCAGATTTGGTATCCTGGTTTACTTTGTCTCACATTTCCCAAAAGAGATAGATGAGTATCCCTGTAAGTGTATCAATCTATATCTGGCCTTTGATAGATGGATATTAACCCGGAGCCGTTGCATTATTGACCTTACTAAATAGATGGTTGGGATAGAACCAAATGTGGCTCATTGCTAACCAAAATTAGGAATCAATCGCAGTGCCAAGGACTGATGAATATAAAACTATCGGTTCATCGCCTTACCAGTTTCAAGTAGGATGCATTACTAAAATATCTTAATCTCTGACTTAAAACGGTATCAAGAACTGTTACTCTCAAGAAGTTAATTCTAATAGTATTTCGTTGTATTTCTGAAACTTTTTTCAAAAGCCTAAAACCCTTTGGTTTAAATCAAATTTTCAGAGTACATCTTATTTGGCAAATAATTCTAGTATTTTGGGGGAATTGCAAAAGTATAATGAATTTCCACTTTTAGAATTTGACCTTACGGTGTTTGTCTTCCAAATAGCTACATTTAGGATAACAAATTAATAGTCGTTTTGACTTTTCACTTAATAGCATCCAACTTTTTTTAAACATTTCAAAGTATGTTCATATAATTAAACCGTCAATACACTTCATTTTTCGTATTATTTTAAAATACCTTATTGATCAGCTTACGAAATGAATGAACTGTCCCCAGCTCAGGGATTATCTGGGTCATTTTTAAACCAGCACCTATGGATGAGCAGTCTTTTTTTTTAATTTCCAGTTTTCTGGAATTATTAGTGAAGTGGGAATATAACATACAGTGCAACACCAATGCAAGTCCAGTAGAACTGACTTTTGGGCTATTTTTTCTCGGTCTCAGGAATGTTAAAAAGTAAAATATATCTAAAGTTAATTCATTTGATCCCCGCTATTCAATGTTGTTCACTTTTCAGATATTTTTTTATATTTTAACGAAAATTGTTTTGTTTTTCGATGAACTTCAAGTGCTCGCATTCTTCGGACAATCTGTATTGACGAGAAAATGTTGGCAAATCCTGCCAAATTTGGTTTCAATAGGACATTGTTCGACATTTCCATGTAACGTGTTATTCAGAAGGAAGGAAGGGACACATGGTTGACATTGTAAACCTCAACTCCAATCTATCTTCCTTTAGGATGGATAATAGCGAACCCAGTGACTGTTTGTTAGCCAAACCAAAGTAACATATTATCCCTACAGGGACCATTGATCAAACATGTTCGAGAAAATATTTTCTGTTGACAGTTTGATAATAGTTAAGGCGTAGTTTACGGGGTACACAAATCGACTGATACGTTAAAACATGTATGGAAATTGAATCACTTGTCACCCTCTAGAACCTTAAAATAATCTTACATTACACTACAGTGATAAAGGCTCAAAACTGATCGCACTGTACTACTGTTCTATGTAACTAATATACAGACCCCATTGCCCTCTGGGTTACTAACATTGACCATGAAAACACACTGTGATATATGGATTGTCATTGCGCGAGAACAATGACACTAATCATTTACATCATACGAGATGCTCGCACCTTCGGGGTCAGGATTTGCCGAAGCCACCGGTAGAATGCGCCTTCACGTTATCCCTTAAATCAAGGACAACGAGATTCTCGCACCTCTGGGGTCAGGATTTGCCAAAGCCACCGGTAGAATGCGCCTTCACGTTATCCCTTAAATCAAAGACAACGAGATTCTCGCACCTTCGGGGTCAGGATTTGCCGAAGCCACCGGTAGAATGCGCTTCCACGTTATCCCTTAAATCAAGGACAACGAGATTCTCGCACCTTCGGGGTCAGGATTTCAGAAGCCACCTGTAGAATGCGCCTTCAAGTTATCCCTTAAATCAAAGACAACGAGATTATCACACCTTCGGGGTCAGGATTTGCCGAAGCCACCTGTAGAATGCGCCTTCACGTTATTCCTTAAATCAAAGACAACGAGATTCTCGCACCTTCGGGGTCAGGATTTGCCGAAGCCACCGGTAGAATGCGCCTTTATGTTATCCCTCAAATCAAAGACAACGAGATTCTCGGACCTTTGAGATCAGGATTTGCCAAAACCACCAGTAGAATGCGCCTTCGCGTTATCCCTTAAATCAAAGACAATGAGATTCTCGGACCTTTGAGATCAGGATTTGCCAAAACCATTGGTAGAATGCGCCTTCGCGTTATCCCTTAAATCAAAGACAACGAGATTCTCGGACCTTTGAGATCAGGATTTGCCAAAACCACCAGTAGAATGCGCCTCCATGTTAACCCCTAAATCGAACGCAACACTCATACAATCTTAAGGTAGTTAATGGCATTTTGTTATTTCTACCATACGTATCCATTCCTATTATTCTAAAATACGGTTAACAATGCCAATATCGAATTCGCGAGAATCTCGTTGTCCTTGAAAAATAGACTGACTGACTTCCTGTGAATGACATGACGAGCAAGGCAATTAACAGATAATAGGAACACTCCTTGCCTATATGATACACAATTATAGATTTGGCGGAATTACAATATACAGTGGATGCATCTTAACTCCGACAGTAACAAAAATCTCTGTTCATCTCAGTTAATATCATAGGATGTGTTGGAGACTCCATGGAGTTGATGCAATTGTTAAATTTGAAGAAAGAAAAACGGATTTAAACCTTAAAAATGGAAAACTATTCTTTGTGGTGTAAACATTTCCACTGGAAAGACAACGTTTCAAGACCAAGTTTGTACGGCCAAAAAAGACTGGAATTACCAAATCTCCACGCATGGCACTAGTAAGCTGACAGATTGACTAAATTCTTTGTTATCTTGATTCCAGTCAATACGTTACACATGTCTTCATAACCAAGCTGTAATAAATTGATGACAATCGTTATAAATAGTCACCGTTTGAATATGTAGCTCCTGTGCAAATGTGTTACACGATAAAATCATTGGTGTAGGGAGATTGTTGGCAAACTGATGTTGCAGAAACGATTGTGATCTTAAAGGGCAACATTCTGGCGATAAGAAAGCACCATTAATAAGCTATACAATTTATTCATGATATCGTCAGCCAAATCAAAAGTGTATTTTAACAAAATGCTTGGGGGTCCATCTGGCTTCACAAGGCGAACATATTAAAGCCAAAATGTCCCTTTGAGTGTGTCGAACACATCCCTTGAACAGAAGGTCAATAGAGCCTATTTTCTTAGTGTATATTTTATAACATTCTCCCGATTCCACTAAATTCACAGTGAACCGTTCAACCTTTGATCAACCAGTCATTAAAGACAAAAAGATGATGTTTGACTGAATCTGAGATGGGGAGGTTTGTATTTGTTGTTTTTCTCCGATGACTTTTCCGGTATCTGTATTGATTTATGTCTGCTTCACGGAGTCTTCTGTTGATGTTAACCAGCTAAACCCCGTACATGGTCCCTGGTTAATCCCAATGATATTGGTTGAAATGGTGTTTTTGTCAGATTTACAAAGACTTAAACCATAGAGACTTCATAGGCTGTAACGAATAGATCAATCATTAACGGATAAGCCTACCAATCTATTATTTCTGTCCCAGAGTTAAGTAAAACCTTTCCTTCAAAGAGAACTATCGACCATCTTTTCTGAGAATACTCCCCATCTCCTTGTCTGTTTCAATGACGATGCAATGACCCATAGCATACCCTCAAGCGTAGATGTACTATAAACACACTTGTCTTACTTTCTTATTACAAAGTGTCCATCAAGTACGTGTGTTTGAAATTCCATCCGCAATTTAAAAACTTTGTCCAGAAATCAGCCAGCATTTTCCGAGCAGAGCCTTTTTGTTTAGCAGACTAAATGTCATGAATTGTCATTTTGTTCAACTTCTCGATATAGACTTCTGTCGTCCTGTACCTTAAATTAATGAATGGGAAACAACGTAGGTACGGTATGCATACGATATATGCATGGTTAGACAGAAACCTCTACCTTCTAGATGCTCACATTCAACATGGGTCTTAACATGCATTGTTGTTCCAACTTTGTATCACAAAAGCATTTAACCCCAATATACTGTGCCCAAATTGACGCGTTTCTTTTTGTGTAATATATTTTACTATAACAAAACTAGTTAATGTAGCACTTAACGGTTTGTTACTAATCTAGTGAAGAACATGTTTCCTTCAACAACTTATGGAGATATTGCAGAGTTGTTTAATTTACAATTAATTGTAGTGCTACATTGTACTTTTATCCATCCCACGTGTCAGTCGTTTTTTTTTTTCTGGCATGCAGCCCGTTTAACATCTGTTGTTGTTATCTTTCGCAAGTTGTACAAATATGCATATTGGACAAATCGAGTTAATGACCTAGCTGCAGTATACCAGTACTTTTTATCTACAATGATAAAGTGGAAACTACTTTGTTGACGTTATAGCTCCTGAGATAACACAACTATAGCCCTGACACAATTTGGCAAAATTTTGAAAGTTGTACAGAACAGCATTTGCAGTTTCTGCACACTGAAATGTGCTAAAATACAACAGCAAAATAGGATTTATACACACTTTGACTGAAAACAGGCTAAATCATCATGATGTTTTCTCGAAGCGTTACATTTGTGTCCAAATAAGAGCATTTAAACTTAGATGTTCTATAAAACATGTGTATCTTTCCACAAACGTTAAAAAAACTCTTTATTTTTCATTTGTCGCTTGTACAAATAAACAATAAGAATTGTTAGGGTCATTGGCCTTTAGGATAAGTTTTCTGGACCGAGTATCATGATATATTAGCGCCTTCTATGTTTGCAAAAAGAAACTGTCAACGGTGAGTGAAATGATTGATCAGTTATAAATTATGACTGTTTATATATGAAGTGCACGTAAGATATTATTCAGAAATGATCCATAGATCAGCGAAAATTGTTTAGAAAAAACGATTTTTTTTCTCCAGTTGACAACTTGATAATAGTCAGCATGAAGTTTGTTCACTGCAAGTCGACTGAGACGTGTTCATGGAAATTACGACACTTTTGTTGTCACCTTTCACTCCGCTGATATTTTTTTACTGCACCTTACTATCATACTATAGGCTCATATCAGATCCCTAAAAAACTTGGTTCCTGGTAATTATCCGTGTTTCTTTCTATCCCGGTGGTCAACTGGGATACTGGATCAGCCGTAGAGACGGTCTCACTTGAATATTTTCTAAAAATCACCATACATTTATGTATTTTTAAGCTGGAACAGTTTCAACATGGGAGTTAACCAAATAACTTCAAAGGAGAACTCATTCTAAAATATTAAAATAACATTGTGTAGACTGGAAAACAGTCTTTCTTTATCAGAGAACTTTTATTTGGGTACATGTATACAGTGCTTTCAATAATGCTTTAAAATGGGGCAAACAGAATTATAAAGGTAAATTACAACTTTCGACCATTCAAAATTTTTATTCTTTTCTTTCCATCACTAAATCTGTCACTTCTGCTGCTACTACTCAGTTTAGTCACCATCGTCTCCCCAACCCCATCCGCCTGTCAGTCCGTCGACATCCGTTATCTCACCTCCAACTCTGCAGTCACAGACTCCTAGGTCTGTAACTTTACCATCTGTTTCCCCTTCGCCTTTCCCTACTGGTACTCCCTCCCTTAGACCTACTACCTCTGCCCCCTCTTTTTCATCCCCTCAGCCCCCCTTCCCTAGACCTAGTAGTACCTCTGTCCCCTTTCGTCCTCCGTCCTCCCCAGTTTCTACTAGGGTCACTTCTCCTAGACCTAGTGCATCTAGTCCCTCTCCTCTTCCCCCATCCCCAGTTTTGTCAGTCCATTCTCCTGGGAGATATTCAGATGCAGTGAGATCCCCTCCGAGGGGTCAGCGCAACCCTCGGAATAAATTAGCTAATTCTAAATTTTAGAAATTTCGACACACCTCCTCTAATTGGCACCTTCCTAATGTAACTAAGAAAGTTCTTTTACTTGGGGATTCTAATCTATCTAGAATTAACCTTGACCCCCACCCTGATATGCAGGTAGAATTTCCATTCATTTCGGGCGCTAATTCAAAAGTATCAAGGTCCCAAACCTGAGAAAGTTATCTTGAATATTGGTATCAATAACAAGACAACTACTGAGCCAAACACTTCGTTAAATCATATGCGCAACATGATGACAGCGGTTAGGAAGACTTTTTCCAACTCGCTCATCTACTTTGTAGAGATCCAGTCATCCACTAAATTACCGGCCAGTGAAGTTTCGAACCTGAACCTATATAACTCTTCTGCTTCCAAGATGAAGAGAGTTACGGTCATACCAAAAATCCCCAATTCAAAATTTGAGCATCCACGGACAAAATTCCCTGGACCGAAGATACAGCAAATTGCTTGTATACCCACTGGCTTCAGACACTAGATTTAGACTAAATTTGGGACAGGGCATGTGCCACCCTACTTTCGGCTTAGGAAGTAATATTGTTAATCTTAGTAACGAGGAACTCACGGCTGATGATATATCTCTACTCAATAGAGGACTCTCATTTGTACCTTGCCCTAAATCATTATCTGATAGGGACTTTACTATTAGTAAATTAGTGCATGTTATGGAGTTCTTCAGAAATCTTAGTCTGGCTGATATCTACCGAGATTCTAGTGGGGTACCCAAGCCGTTTACATCTAAAAGCGGCTATACAACCCCTTCTCACATGTATGATCCAGAAATAAACATTAGTCGTGACTCCGTATCAAGGAAGTTTGATGTTTAACTAATCAGAGAAACCAACATAACCTTACTCATTCAGAATGTCTTGCCTTAAGTAAGCTAAGGAGAAATCCAAACATAGTTATTAAACCTGCTGATAAAGGTTCGGCAACAGTTATTATGTCAAAACAGGATTATATTGAAGAGATAGAACGGCAGCTAAGCAACCCTCTTCATTACAAAAAACTTGATAAGGAAATTTGGCCTGAAAATGTTAGGAAGTTTAATAAAATTCTTGTTTCTCTTCAAGATAAAGGCTTACTTAATGAAAAACAGTATCGCTATTTGGAATCTGATCATAACTCTAAAAACAGGGTCTTCTATATTCTTCCGAAAATTCACAAACCCATTGAAAAATGGCCGAAGCCTACAATGCTCCCTGGGCGTCCTATTATCTCAGATTGTGGCAGTGGAAGTTATAGAATATCAGAGCTTATTGATTACTATCTAAAACCTATAGCGAATCGGCATCCTAGCTTTATAAAAAATACGGATGATTTATTGGCCAAATTGTCTGAGAAATCCATCCCACAAGATGTGATTTTGGTTACTCTGGATGTGGAGTCTATGTATACAAACATAGATTTGGGTCTTAAATCCATAAAATCAGCATTCCAAAGATATCCTGACCACCGTCGTCCGGATAAAGACATTTTAGAATTGCTGGAACTTAGATTAAAAGGTAACGATTTTGAATTCAATGGAGAGATCTTTCAGCAAAGTAAAGGGTGTGCTATGGGGAAACGTTTTAGTCCTAACTTTGCCTCTATTTTTATGGCTGAGTGGGAGAGTGATATTCTTCACAAATGTCACCAAAAACCTTTTATTTACCTTCGGTATCTGGATGACATTTTTATCATTTGGCAGCATACGTTGGAAGACCTTCATATTTTCATTGATACTCTTAATTCTCACGACTCCAGCATTAAATTACAGCCTACTATTGATCACACTTCTGTGGATTTTTTGGATGTAACTATTTACAAGGGTCATACATATCATACTACTGGGTATCTAGATTACAAAGTATTCTTCAAACCTACTGACACGCATCAGCTGCTACATGCTGGGTCATACCATCCTCCTCACACTTTCAAGGGACTCATTAAATCTCAGATAGTTATTTAGATTTTTTTTAACCAGACTTGTTCTGTTCTTTTTAAAGCTCTCCTCCCTAGGAAGTATTCTATTAGATTACTCCGAAGGATCAAATCTAACACAGTAAGACAAATCATGCTTCCCCCTTCATCCCCCGATACGCTTACCTCCCCTTCACGAGTGTACCATTACCGTCCAACATTTCTCTCAGGTACATCAATGAAATGCCTTAAGACGCGATGCAAACTTGATATATACGTACCCGATCGCGGAACCTTTTTCGGAGAACAAACTCGCGACAAATAGCAAATGGCAGAGAATCGTAATTGTGACTCCTATAATATCGTGTATGTAATCACGTGCAAAAAATGTCGCAAACAGTACGTCGGGGAAACTCAGAATTCTCTACGACAAAGAGCAGCCAACCATTTATCTAGCATAAGACTTAAACATGATGTACCCGTGGCACAACATTTCAATACTCAAGGTCATTCGGTCAAGGACCATTTTGAAATCATGACTATTGAGAGAATCCCTTTTCTCACTTTCGCTGCAGATACCAAGCACAAACGTTTGGAAAGGGAAAGTTTTTGGATTCAAACATTACAAACTATTTATCCTTTGGGTTTGAACTTGGACCCCGGAAAAAAAACTATAATACCATTTGTGTTTCAGTGTAACAAAGCTAGCATCGCTATGGCCAAGATTATAGTAGAAGAATACAAACTACTTCAAAGTAAACTTGCTCGACCTCTGACCCAAAGGCCAGTCATTGCTTATAAAAAGAACAAGAGCTTAAAAGACATACTGGTCAGGGCTAAACTCCCCTGTCTGCCTTCTACCTAGGTTTTCTGGGAAAGGGGTATGGGGGGGGGGGGCAAATTTTCACTGTCTTTTCCCATGACCCCATAATATATAGTCTGACGATATTCTTAATATAGTTTAAGATGCGTAAGCATTGTCAATGTAATACAAAGTGTTCCAGAAAATTCTACTGACTAAGACCAAGCTCCTGTCAGTGGTCAACCTAATGAAATATCATAGGTTTACTTTATTACAACAATTTATGATGGGGTATAAAGGTCTAAATGATATATCTCTTTTTAACACAATTAGAAACTTGTCTCCGTGGTTATTTTAGACAAGAAGATATTCCCTGTACCCGTGTGTTTTAGTGTCCATAAATATATACAAGTAGTTAAGATATACCATTTGATATAGGCTAGCTTATCCGTTAAAATAGAATTGTAATTTTTTTCATTTGAGACTGCCTGGCAAGCTTGTTTTTGCAAGTAAATGGCTTAACAAAACATTTACAGTCCAACAATGGATACAGTATCATCAGATATTATCCATGGAAATGAATGACACGGTCATATTATTACTGGATGATAGATAGCATATTGCTTGCTAAAAAGGTGTTCATACAGAACCGGCTTTCGTCAGGCTACATTGAAACGCGTTTAACCATTTTTTGAATCCATGTCGTTCGTGATTACCAAGAACTTTTTTCGTGCAATATAGGCGATCGAACTAAAGCAATTCGAAATCAAATTGTTTTCGCAAATAATAGAAATTAGTTTGATTCAAACGTGTTAAATGCAATTGTATCAGGCGAGACCAAGGCTTTAAATTGAATTTGAATGGCAAAGAGTTCTGCACGTATCAAACGGTTCAACAGCTACATATGGAGGCGGATTCAGTCTGTAGTTCAGACCCTGTTATATCCGTCACATCAAACACTTGGGATCTGACATAAAATATAATCCGTATGATATAATAGGATCGATTAGTCTTTTATCTAAACTGCCACTGTCAGTAGGCATATATATGCATATTCTCTCTATTCATGGACTAGTGGTTAACATTGATGTAACAATATGATCAGCTCGACAGACAGGGTGAGTAATCCAGCTCGTGGAAATCAGAACAGGTATCTATCAATGTCACGTGATAAGACCCAGAACAGACCAGACCTCTACCACAAAACTAGGTGTCTTCCGGAATGGAAATCTGAGAATAAACTGAAAACACACGGCATTACAAATCATGACGCAAAACAGCCGGCAGTTAATATATAAGTATGACTAACTTATCACGGAAAGCTATAGTGCATTAGGTAAGGACAATAAGTCACAAAGTTTAAAGTATTAATTATAATCTAGCACCGCAGTCCACATTATTTAAGCTCTAAAACGCCAGGTATTATAGACGGTCGATTATCATCAATAGTAACACATACCTGAAAACCGATGGCCACATACTCTGGCTTACAATCCTTAAAGGGGCATGAGCTGCCGAAATTCACACTTTTTTCATAATTTCTGATCGTCACGACAGTAAGAGGATTTGAAGGCCACCGAAAAACTAAATGATTGGCGTTGGAATGAGGAAAATCCATACAGTATGTGCCCTGTACGAACCGAAAACGTGTTCGAAAAGTAGCAAAATTTAAATAACCGGGACGACCATTCATTCATTCTAAGTCAAAGTTAGTTCAAAACAATACTTTATCGTACATTTTGGAGACTAGAAGCACTAAAAAGCTTCTGAATTATACGTCTTGAGAAAAATAGCCGATAATTTCAACATTCTGTGTTGACGTCAAAATATCAACATTTTGGCAGCTCATGCCCCTTTAAAGTCCGTTCAACACATGAATACCAGGACATCTAAAAGTACAATAACTTTGACACTAACAAGCGTTTGATGGATTGTTGTTTTACGCCACACTCAAAGTTATCATAACAAGCGAAAAATAGCGTTCTAGGAGTAAGGCCGGAAAAAGGAAAGACTAACCAGATGTTATGTACAAAAGAAATGGTTAGGTTTCCGTACAATCGCAATAAAAATGGAAAAAATACTATTCATTACAAATTATATCAGAGTACATACCAAGGGCCAAAACAGGTGGTCGCCCAGCACATACGGGCCCAGTAGAACAGGTGTAGTATAGTGTAGTAATTCCCTTCAAATGGATTGTAAGCGAGTAACATAAAATTCAACCAGCCTTATATACAAATAAGGCTTCAGCTAGCAGTAAACACACGCGGTTCAACTGACCACAAATTAGCATGTCCAAGCTAGCCAACAATTCCGCCCAGTAGAGATAAACATAAAAGGAAATTCGTGTCACCGTTATATGAAACCACACCAAGTCACAGCTTTCATCTGTGACAATCAACATCTATAGATTTAAGATTGTCCAATCAATTGCCAATCAATTGTCCGATCAACAGCTTTATTCTGTCGAACAAATAGTCATTTAAAGCGCTGGGCGGGGGTTTAAATCTGTTAATTTTCTCCGCACATTATCCTTTTTTGTTCCACATATGGTGGAGCGGAACGGAAACAAATGTGTCTTAAAGTCTTGGTATAGATGTTGAAAACTGTGTGGGAAATAGTTCACTAGTAAGTATTGGTATAGATGTTGAAAACTGTGTGGGAAATAGTTCACTAGTAAGTATTGGTATATATGTTGAAAACTGTGAGGGAAATAGTTCACTAGTAAGTATTGGTATAAATGTTGACAACTGTGTGGGAAATAGTTCACTAGTAAGTATTGGTATAGATGTTGAAAACTGTGAGGGAAACAGTTCACTAGTAAGTATTGGTATAGATGTTGAAAACTGTGAGGGAAATAGTTCGCTAGTAAGTATTGGTATAGATGTTGACAACTGTGTGGGAAATAGTTCGCTAGTAAGTATTGGTATAAATGTTGACAACTGTGTGGGAAATAGTTCACTAGTAAGTATTGGTATAGATGTTGAAAACTGTGAGGGAAATAGTTCGCTAGTAAGTATTGGTATAAATGTTGACAACTGTGTGGGAAATAGTTCGCTAGTAAGTATTGGTATAGATGTTGAAAACTGTGTGGGAAATAGTTCACTAGTAAGTATTGGTATATATGTTGAAAACTGCGTGGGAAATAGTTCACTAGTAAGTATTGGTATAGATGTTGAAAACTGTGAGGGAAATAGTTCACTAGTAAGTATTGGTATAGATGTTGAAAACTGTGAGGGAAATAGTTTACTGGTAAGTATTAAAATAGATGTTAAAAACTGTGTGGGAAATTGTTCAATAGTAATTACTGGTATATATATTGAAAACTGTGTGGGAAATAGTTCACTAGTAAGTATTGGTATATATGTTGAAAACTGTGTGGGAAATAGTTCACTAGTAAGTATTGGTATAGATGTTGAAAACTGTGTGGGAAATAGTTCACTAGTAAGTATTGGTATATATGTTGAAAACTGTGTGGGAAATAGTTCACTAGTAAGTATTGGTATATATGTTGAAAACTGTGTGGGAAATAGTTCACTAGTAAGTATTGGTATAGATGTTGAAAACTGTGTTGGAAATAGTTCGCTAGTAAGTATTGGTATAGATGTTGACAACTGTGTGGGGAATAGTTTACTAGTAAGTATTGGTATAGTTGTTGAAAACTGTGTGGGAAATAGTTCTCTAGTAAGTATTGGTATAGATGTTGACAACTGTGTGGGAAATAGTTCTCTAGTAAGTATTGGTATATATGTTGAAAACTGTGAGGGAAACAGTTCACTAGTAAGTATTGGTATATATGTTGAAAACTGTGTGGGAAATAGTTCGCTAGTAAGTATTGGTATAGATGTTGACAACTGTGTGGGGAATAGTTCACTAGTAAGTATTGGTATAGATGTTGAAAACTGCGTGGGAAATAGTTCACTAGTAAGTATTGGTATAGATGTTGAAAACTGTGAGGGAAATAGTTCACTAGTAAGTATTGGTATATATGTTGAAAACTGTGTGGGAAATAGTTCGCTAGTAAGTATTGGTATAGATGTTGACAACTGTGTGGGGAATAGTTCACTAGTAAGTATTGGTATAGATGTTGAAAACTGCGTGGGAAATAGTTTACTAGTAAGTATTGGTATAGTTGTTGAAAACTGTGTGGGAAATAGTTCTCTAGTAAGTATTGGTATAGATGTTGACAACTGTGTGGGAAATAGTTCTCTAGTAAGTATTGGTATATATGTTGAAAACTGTGTGGGAAATAGTTCACTAGTAAGTATTGGTATAGATGTTGAAAACTGTGAGGGAAATAGTTCACTATTAAGTATTGGTATAGATGTTGAAAACTGTGAGGGAAATAGTTCGCTAGTAAGTATTGGTATAAATGTTGACAACTGTGTGGGAAATAGTTCGCTAGTAAGTATTGGTATAGATGTTGAAAACTGTGTGGGAAATAGTTCACTAGTAAGTATTGGTATATATGTTGAAAACTGCGTGGGAAATAGTTCACTAGTAAGTATTGGTATAGATGTTGAAAACTGTGAGGGAAATAGTTTACTGGTAAGTATTAAAATAGATGTTAAAAACTGTGTGGGAAATTGTTCAATAGTAATTACTGGTATATATATTGAAAACTGTGTGGGAAATAGTTCACTAGTAAGTATTGGTATATATGTTGAAAACTGTGTGGGAAATAGTTCACTAGTAAGTATTGGTATAGATGTTGAAAACTGTGTGGGAAATAGTTCACTTGTGAGTATTGGTATAGATGTTGAAAATTGTGTGGGAATTTTTTTTAAAAATCCATATGCAGGAGGGAAGCTGTAGTCCACCGTCCCACACGTATACTTACCTGGAACCTTCACAATGTTATTGTCCGCTTGATTAAATTGCGTGGAACTTTGGAAGCCGATGAATTTGTTAATATTGTTTATTAATTTAAGCAGTCTAAACAAGAAGTTTGGCGTAGGGTTCAAATTCATCCTTATACCATTCACATGATTAACTTAACAGAACTTTTGGTGGTTTCCCATGACAAATGTCATAAGGATTGTATTCCACCAAAAATAAAGTGACGTCAAAATTTATTTTAATCCGAAAAGAGAGGGACTGGACTCATGATCTATATACTTGAAATGGTATTCATGGGATGTTTGAGTTCTAGTGAGCGCCGCCATTACAATGAGATGATGAGAAGCTCGCGTCCATCTTGCATCATTGGTGCAGCTTTTTAGAACGTCAGATCCAAACCAGCCAATAGGCACAGGGAAAATTTTCTTGGCTAAGGTAACCATGGAGACAAGTTTCTAGTTGCAACTCTGTTGCCAAAAGATATTGATGATGGGTGGCAAACAGAGTTGAATGACCGGCCATTTTGGAAAACATATAAAACTGAGAATCAACACTTTATGCTCAGATTTTCTGAGCATTCAGTTCGATCTTTTAGTTCGCCGTCCCATCAAAAAAAGCTTCAAACACTCACATTTGTGTTGCATCCTCGTCGTTTGTCGAAGGACAGCCCGAAACTCCCGCTGGCCTCGATTCCGTCAAAATGAACTTGGGAAATGTACACAACAAGAAATGTGAGTGTTTAGTTCGCCGTTCCACCAAAAAAGCGTTCAAAGGTTCGAACTGAATGTGTGTAAAGTTGGGGTCGGTTGGGCTGCTTAAATTAGGAGAAATTGAAAGAAAATCCGCAATAGAGTTACATGTTTTCCAATATGGCCGGTCTTTCAACTCTGTTTGCCACCCATCAGCAATGTCTTTTGGCACCAGAGTTTGAACAACTTCAACTAACCCAAACCCATGATATTTCAATAGGTTGAAGACAGACATCACAAATCTGGCGGTGATTTCCGTCAGTATATTTGAGAAGAAATGTTGATTTAGTCTCCTTACCTCTTTCCAATACTCAGAAACGACTTTAGCCAAAACACCTAGGACAACTCGTATTAGATTGTACATAGTGTATTTTAAGGAGCTATCCGGAGTAGCTTCTTTAATCGTTAGGCTTTGCAAAACTCGACTTTCTCCAAACAAAGTACATTTAAGGAGTTATTTAGGGAATTCCCTTTTGCATTTGTTTTTTTATCACAGTTAGTGAACAAACAGCCGAGAATGTACCACACGTTGAGCTACAAAGACCCTGTGTCAGCTAACCCAGGTCGCTTCTCATTACCATGGCAAAGAAATCCCCAAATAAAACTGTCTTTCCAGCGGTCTATGGCAGTTAAGAAATTTACCAACGGCGTAACTTAACAGCTCTATAACACTAACAGCTCTATAACACTAACTGCTCTATAACACTAACAGCTCTATAACACTAACAGCTCTATAACACTAACTGCTCTATAACACTAACAGCTCTATAACACTAACTGCTCTATAACACTAACAGCTCTATAACACTAACTGCTCTATAACACTAACAGCTCTATAACACTAACAGCTCTATAACACCAACAGCTCTATAACACTAACATCTCTATAACACTAACAGCTCTATAACACTAACTGATCTATAACACTAACTGCTCTATAACACTAACAGCTCTATAACACTAACTGCTCTATAACACTAACTGCTCTATAACACTAACAGCTCTATAACACTAACTGCTCTATAACACTAACTGCTCTATAACACTAACTGCTCTATAACACCAACAGCTCTATAACACCAACAGCTCTATAACACTAACTGCTCTATAACACTAACTGCTCTATAACACTAACTGCTCTATAACACTAACTGCTCTATAACACTAACTGCTCTATAACACTAACAGCTCTATAACACTAACTGCTCTATAACACTTACTGCTCTATAACACTAACTGCTCTATAACACCAACAGCTCTATAACACTAACTGCTCTATAACACTAACTGCTCTATAACACTAACAGCTCTATAACACTAACAGCTCTATAACACTAACTGCTCTATAACACTAACTGCTCTATAACACTAACAGCTCTATAACACTAACTGCTCTATAACACTAACTGCTCTATAACACTAACTGCTCTATAACACCAACAGCTCTATAACACCAACAGCTCTATAACACTAACTGCTCTATAACACTAACTGCTCTATAACACTAACTGCTCTATAACACTAACAGCTCTATAACACTAACTGCTCTATAACACTAACTGCTCTATAACACTAACTGCTCTATAACACTAACAGCTCTATAACACTAACTGCTCTATAACACTAACAGCTCTATAACACTAACTGCTCTATAACACTAACTGCTCTATAACACTAACTGCTCTATAACACCAACAGCTCTATAACACCAACAGCTCTATAACACTAACTGCTCTATAACACTAACTGCTCTATAACACTAACTGCTCTATAACACTAACTGCTCTATAACACTAACTGCTCTATAACACTAACAGCTCTATAACACTAACTGCTCTATAACACTTACTGCTCTATAACACTAACTGCTCTATAACACCAACAGCTCTATAACACTAACTGCTCTATAACACTAACTGCTCTATAACACTAACAGCTCTATAACACTAACAGCTCTATAACACTAACTGCTCTATAACACTAACTGCTCTATAACACTAACAGCTCTATAACACTAACTGCTCTATAACACTAACTGCTCTATAACACTAACTGCTCTATAACACCAACAGCTCTATAACACCAACAGCTCTATAACACTAACTGCTCTATAACACTAACTGCTCTATAACACTAACTGCTCTATAACACTAACAGCTCTATAACACTAACTGCTCTATAACACTAACTGCTCTATAACACTAACTGCTCTATAACACTAACAGCTCTATAACACTAACTGCTCTATAACACTAACTGCTCTATAACACTAACTGCTCTATAACACCAACAGCTCTATAACACCAACAGCTCTATAACACTAAGTGATCTATAACACTAACTGCTCTATAACACTAACTGCTCTATAACACTAACTTCTCTATAACACTAACTTCTTTATAAAATTATTCATCTTTGCATCAAGCATGGTTTCTTACACTAGCTGTTTGAACTTAAGAAAGTCCTAATAAGGCGTAATAAGTTTAGTTGTACTTGATACTTTTAACAAACCAAAAATTAATAACAAATACAAAGTGATTAATTTTTTGACGTGTCATTTACGTTTAGATACATTTGAGACTTTGGACAATCATAATTAACCTTAGATTTAGATTAGACAGACATCCCGTACAACAGGGGCCATTGTTCGATAGGGACCATTACATCTGTTTCACTGAAATCCGATCGTCTGTTTAATCTCGGAAACAAATTATCAAAGCAATGACAATATTTTTCATATATACGTCCACCTGATGTTCACAATTTTAATGAGTTTCGGTATCGCATTCTATCATATAACAGTAATTAGCGTTTTCAGTATTATGTCCGGAATATTGTTTTAGTTTCAGTCCAACTTGCATGTGTTTTAATACAATTTCTATTAATAATAATCTAGACCCAGCTTGTTGGTATGCTTCCTGATTAAAATAGCGGCCTTATTGGAGGGGGGGGGGGTTAGTGATCTTTGATAAATGTCCCACTAATGATTACAGTTGGTTATTTACTGCAATGTATATCTTTCAAAATAGAGTATGCTACTCGTTGCCGTATATGTTATATTCTTTACTGTTGGTAAATGATAGAAAACATGTAGGTCTGACACACAGTGTGCAATCATCTTCGGGAATTCTGTAAGATATTGGTAGGTTTTTGGTTCTAGATTTAAATACCATTGAATGAAAGACCACAGCTTGTTGCCTATTGTAAACTGAACGTATGAACACACAAGGTTCATTTACTGTGCAAAAGTATGCAAATCATCGGGAATGTACACGTAGTTAGTCAGACGTTCGTACAATTTGCAGAGTTTTGGGGATGTTAAAACGGCGTTACGATTGAAATCTATGAATATTTCTTTAAAAAATGATCATGTTAAAGACTCGCAAGAGATTTTATATTCCCCCCTTGGAAATGTGCTGGTGATTATATTGTGAAACGACAGTAATTTTCACCAACTCTTTTGAAACAGGTAATAGCTGGTCATAAGAGGTTGACCATAATCACGGAACGTTATCAGAAGTCATGAATGCTGTTCGTCTTCAGCCTTGTTCGCCTCAATGGCGTAGACATATAAAGTCGTTACGATGGCGTCACAACTTATTAGAGAGACAGATAACCCTTTTGAGATATTGTCAAGTCACGAAGAACAGAAATTTTGCAAACACCATTCAGTCATTCGGGAAGCAGCATTAGTTTGTGTAGTGTAATAAAAAGCCGCCAGTGTATTTCATCTTCGGTACTTCACATAGACGATATTATTGAATAGCCTTCTCAAAGATTTGTTTATAAGCTTTTTTCGGTGTTTTCGTACCCATATTGAAAGGCCTTTGATTCTAAATAAAAGCAGCTCTGTCATAGCTAAACATGATTAAGTCTTAAATTAAAGCAATCCACATGATGTAACGCCGTGGAAATGCTGTTTCATAGTTAACATTGCATGAATCGTCAAATTTCGGAAATTAGAAATCAGTCGCCATTTTCTCAACCAGTATATAATATAGGAAATGTCTGCATGTATATAACAAAATCAACTTTCTTCAAATCAGAAAGTGAAATATTCAAATCCAAATGAAATATGATGTATTTTTTTTTAAAGTGGCATGAGCTGCCAAAATTCACACTTTTTTCATAATTTCTGATCGTCACGACAGTAACAGGCTTTGAAGGCCACGGCAAAACTAATTGATTGGTGTTGGAATGAGGAAAATTCATATAGTATCATAAAGTATGTGGCCTGTACGAACCGAAAACGAAAACGTGTTCGCAAAAATTAAATACCCGGGCCGACCATTCATCCATTCCAAACAAAAATTAGTTCAAAACAATACTTTATCGTACATTGTCGAGACTAGAAGCACTAAAAGGCTTCTGAATTATACGTTCTGTTTTAACGTCAAAATATCAATATTTTGGCAGCTCATACCACTTTAAGGGTTCATTTTACGATAACGTTTAGAAGGAAAAGACATCTGAAATTTGAACATACATTTGGGAGTTTGTTAAGAGTTTGTGTTTTATTAGCACTTTTCTTCTCTTGCTACACGCATTCGATTCGTATTTCTATGGAAATGATTTAGTATTTCAAACGTTCACGTTTTCATATTAAGCCGAATTCAGGAGAAACGACCTACTAAATCAATCAATCATACCGCATAATTGATCTACAACTAAAGAGTAGTTTAACATATCTATGCTTTTCTAAACTTTTCGTCTTGTTAACAAGCCCGAAAAGTTAATGTCCAGAAAGAATTATACCCTTGGTGATAATAATTGAAGAGTTAGTGTTCTGATTAGTCAATGTTCTGAGTGACATTTGTCCTGAACGAACGAGCCGTCTTGACGAGCTCTGTCCTGAAGACCTTGTTCGTCCTGAATCATTTTGGCTTTCAAGACTGGGCGAATCGCCGAACACACGACACAGACACACGGTAGACGGTCTTCACATGAATGCCTGGTTGATGATTAAAAATTTAGCTATAGTACCTACCACTCATTCTCTTCAAGAATAGATAACCGATCAGCTTGGTCCACCATAAGTCTGAGGCGTTCATTGATTAAGCACAAGACGGTAAGTGGACATCACAGAATTTCAGCCACATCTCTCGCTGATTTCTTAATAGCTGTGGTTTTAACGTCTGGACCCTCACCCCTTTCCTAATTTCTAATAACCGAAACTGTGGCTATCATCCTTAACCCTCAGGAGGTTTCTCATAAAAGTTTGAACATGGACAAGAAAAACATGGCACCAAGTGAATAATAGCAAGTTCTATATTAGCGAGCAACTGATAGGATTACCTACGCTTAGACCGATAGCAAATGCTATATAGTGATATATACCGCTGCATGTTTAAGAAAAACAATCAAAGTTGTACTCTCACCTTGACTTAACTATTGCAATAGCTCTGAATTTAATTAAGTGGGTTTAAATATGTTTGTATTGCAGGATATAAAAATATATTTTGTTTCACCGTCGTGAATTTTCTTATGGAATCATTATGTGAATGTAAGGCAGCTTAGTAAGCCTGTACTGTAGATTACTAATGTCGGTTGAGAAAGTTTAATAACACACTGAGGATAGAAACCTGTGGCTCAGCTTCTATAATTATCTCTCGAGCCGTTGAATGGACATGAATGTTTACCACTTCAGTTTTTATCATAAATAATAATACTTATTGTGGCTAAACCTTCTTACTTACAACATTTGAATCGTACTTTAAAGTTAAAATGTCATTAACGTGCATTAAGATTGCACGAGCAAATATTAAGCCTATATCTTATCAATTGAGCGTTTTCGTATTGCCCTGGCCACAGACCGAGGATCAGTACCGCAACCCAAAAGCCAATGCCACGACAATGTAAAAACTCTAGATTTAATATATTTTTATTGATTAGCCGCTCAAGTTATTTCTTTACTGACACTATAGATCATCCCTCGATTAAATCACAAGGCGTGTTATTCCACTATTGATTCAATGTAAGTTTCTCGGTGACGCGGCTGGGTTCTAAAAATGTACAAAGCTGAGCCATGATTTACGTTATGCATTGCAACGTCAAGGAAATACTTTTGTCATTTAACTTAACTTGTCACAAAAAAAGAGTTATTGTGACGCCATCTTCTACAAACGCTGTTCAGATGAACTCAGTCAATACAGCCTGAACTCGCCAATAATTGACAGGGATTTGTGGCACCCGCGGAAGTTAAGATATGTTCAATCATAAAGTATCCCAAATGAAATGAACAACAAGAGAGGAATCAGGAGATCATTGAACATGTCGGGTTACTTTCCAGAAAATTGTTCTACAGAACATGCGCCTTGGAAAGCCCTGTTCAATACGAATGGAAAGATTATGGTGAACTAAATATTACCATGTATCGACTATGCCCTATGCATGGGTTGCCGTAGACTTAAACGTAAAAAAGGAAAACAACGGAACCAGTGAAAAAGAAACACTTGCAATACTCAAAGAAGATTCACACATTGATTTTTGCTCTTCGTGTTTTTTTTTTTTTGGGGGGGGGGGGGGGGGGGCGGGGTTCTTATAATGAGCTGATGTCTTGAAGAGCCAAGGCAGCGATCTAATACATGAAAAGAGTTTACTCAAATGCTAATCTCCAAAGAGCGTTTCGTTTTGAACAATTCCGGGCTTTGAAGGCTTGTGAACAGGAATATTCCAACTTGCCACACGAACAGTGTTCATAAACACTCCTCCCAGTTAGCCCGAGTAATCAGCCTCTGTAGTGCTGAGAATCTAACACGCTCCCGGAAGTATGGTAATATAATAATAATAAAGAAAAGCCACACAGATAAGATTTCTCGGCTATCCTCCCAATGGGCTGATGATTAAAAATTTACCACTTTCTCATCAGAAATATTTCTTGTTTGTGTTGACGTAAACTTTTGAACTTACAGTGCTACTTACAATTGGCCGAAGCACTTGACGGCTACTTCCAAAACATAACATATTAATTTAAGTTTCTCCTGAATTTGAGCACTGTAACCATGGGTGTTAAATTATTGTTACATATTTTCATAATATTTCTTCTAATTTAAAAAATAATAATGGCTTTGACAAAGGTCGTAGGTCGATTTTAAGAAATCGTATTAAACTCGTTATTAAAGAAAAAATGTTTACCAGTGACGATCCAAATGTCTTCCCAATATGTGTACGACAATAAAATGTGGGGTGCGCTGTTAAACTAAAACCGAAAGTGATAAGCACTTTTGTCACGAAATGCTAGTTTCCTGTTATTTCAAAGTCTTCAAGTTCTGATATCCTGAAATAATGTCCTGAAAGACTGAAAGACTCTCATGCGATTATGTCATGAAGTTGTTACATCCCGAAAAGCTAGTATCCAAACTATTAGTGTTTTGGTCCTGAAGAATTAATGTCTGGAAACGTAATGTCTGACTTTTTTCTAACGGGCTAATGTTCTGAAGTCCTAATTTACTGAAGATCTTGTGTCCGGAAGTGCAAATAGTCAATGCAGCCAACTTTCTTACGTACCAATGCCCCATGCAGTTAATGTACTATTGTGATGAGATAACGTCTTGAAGGGTAAAGGTAACGTGTCAATAACGGAAAGGTCTCAAAGTCCTACAGTCTAAGAGCTACTGGTTTTCAAGAATTCCACATCTCACAGAGTCAAATAGATTAATTGATCTTCTTTTACGCCACACTCAAGATTATTTCACTTATATGGCCCTTATATTTTTCGAAAGACAGATAATAACTCAAGAGACGCGATACGTCGTGTGGGTTTTCCTCCGCCTTTCGTGAGAAATTATAAAAATGTTATGCAAACACAGCTGCGCAATATTCTGTTTATTGTTATAGTATCATGTTTTAGGCTGGAAGTTGTTTAATAAGTATAAATTTATAAATTACAAAAAAAGACAATAACTACAAACTGATGATGGATTATATTTTTCATCAGGTTTAGGTATGTATATCACTGACCAATGAAACAACAGCATCTGTGTTCTTCTCACGTGACTGTTAACTGTCAGATTTGTGGACATTTGAATGGCATGAAGTTTTCGCGTTATTTTATGCACAAAGAAATCAAATGGATCTCCGCGGATTTTAACTGTATAGTGCACCAGGATAAAAAAAAATGATGTCAGAAATTATTTTTCACTGTTTTACCGGGTCATTGAATGACAATTACACTTAGTAGTTATTCGCAGCAGTCCGATTCCCCGAAGCCAGCAGTTCACACAACACTGTCAACCGACGCTCTGATTTAAAATGGTAAGCCGATCTCATAATAAATCAATTTAGTGTTTTCAGTTTCAAATCAATTATCTAATGCTGAATACGACTGAAAAGACTTCATATTCCTACTTCAGTTTAGAAAAGGTCCTACTCCGTTATTTAATAATTTCTGAAATTTTTCAGTCGTCATCCAAACATAAATAACGAGGTATACCTGCAGGCTATTAATATTATTGAATTACATATTCCCATCCAAATTATATGCATTGTTGTATTTTTAAGTAGACGTCAGTACTCGAGAGAAGTACCCGTATATGTCCGGCGACGGTGCCAACTTCGGTCGCGTGCCGTTAAATAACATCTAGGCGTTATGCACTGCAGTGAGTTGTGAAATTTCAGAGTGAAGGAAATCCCTAGTTTTCACTTATAATGTATAAATGATAAATCTGAATATACGTGACTGCAATAGATGACAGTAAATGTTGTGGTTCACCTTAAAGTGGCATGAGCTGCCAAAATTCACACTTTGTCATAATTTCTGATCGTCACGACAGTAGAGGCTTAGAAGGCCATCGAAAAACTAAATGATTGGCGTTGCAATGAGGAAAATCCATACAGTATGTGGCCTGTACGAACCGAAAACGTGTTTGAAATGTAAACAAAATTTAAATAACCGGGACGACCATTCATTCATTCTAAGCCAAAGTCAGTTCAAAACAATACTTTATCGTACATTTTCGAGACTAGAAACAGCAAAAAGCTTCTGAATTATACGTCTTGAGAAAAATAGCCAATAATTTCAACATTCTGTGTTAACGTCAAAATATCAACATTTTGGCAGCTCATGCCACTTTAAAGAAACGTAAAATTGGTCTTTCTTTTTGGAATGCGTTTGTTATTTTTACATTACAGCTATTCGGAGGGAACGTCTTTGTCCAGTATAATGGGACTCAATCTGACTAAAGTCGAGATGCTTATTGAAAATAGCTATTTTCAATAAGCATCTCGACTTTAGTCAGATTGAATGGGACTGTGTGTCAATAACACTCCGTCAACGAATTTCCGGTGTTAATTTCCTACCCAATGAATTTCCAGAAGAAAGAAAGTCTTGGATGTTTTCTTTTTCCTTTGGTTTTATTTGTAAAAGTATTTGGAACAGGAAATTTAGGTTTCCATTGCTCTGGGCCTCTTAAATGCACATGGCAACTACAATTAAATACAGATAAATGTCAAATGATATCAATTACTAGCGAGAAGAAAACAATTGAAACTAAGTATAAGCCCTATTCGGAAAAGTAACTCAACTTTTACAACCGTAAATTTCACAACAAAGAAAGCTTTCCTGATGCTTGGTTCCTGAAACGTTTTAAATGTTTAAGTTAAACGTTATATTTTCTTCTTCCAACTAATAGTATTCTACTCTTTGCAAATACCTCAATTTACCACCATTGTGCCACCGTCGTAGAGCCGCCGATGTGAGACTTTTGCATACATGTGTACACTCCTCCATTTACTCTCCGTTCATCTCCAAGATTGGTATCAACTGAAAACTAATTATATTGTACTTGACTTATTGACAGACAATTAGCTAATTCGGTTTTAATGAATTTTAGTTGGATTTTTGTCACTTAACCACAATTTCTCTGGATGTTCGTCACCCTAAAACATTACAACCTTTTTAGCAAAAATTGCTCATTTTCCGTAATAGAGCAACGTACCTCTCTTACTCTGGACTTATCAGTGGAAAATCGAACATTTGGCTCATTTCCCCAACAGAATATCATCTCAATGATGCCAAGCTATGAGGGGAAAACATTTAGAATAACATACTATATTATACGCCAATTGATGTAAACAAAAATGACGTGACATATCGAACGTGTATATGGATAGAAATAAGTTACATTTAAATTTTTAAGAATTGTTCCAAGATAAGTTCAACATGCAATGTCCTGTTATAGAGGAGATTATGGCGGTGTAACTTTTAAATTGTCATAGGGCTTGTTGAAGAAGATCCAGGATGTTAGGTGTCTATGAACATTGCGTTATTTTATGCACAAAGAAATCAAATGGATCTCCGCGGATTTTAACTGTACAGTGCACCAGGATAAAAAATGATGTCAGAAATTATTTTTCACTGTTTTACCGTGTCATTGAAGGGTAATTACACTTTGTTGGTAACTGGCAACCATCCCACATAGGTTGTTCGAGTGAAAACCCAGTCAGAAAATTTTCCAATGTTTTGGACTGAGTGGGAATCGAACCCGCGACCCATTGGTGGAAGGCTGTTCGGATTGAGCGTCCAACGCTCTACCTACTGAGCCCCCCCCCCCCCCCCCCCCCCCCACGATTCCCCGAAGCTAGCAGTTCACACAACACTGTCAACCGACGCTTTGATTTAGAGTGGTAAGCGATCTTCTAATGAATCAATCTAGTGTTTTCAGTTTCAAATCAATTATCTAATGCTGAATAAGACTGAAAAGACTTCATATTCCCTACTTCAGTTTAGAAAAGGTCTTACTCGAAGTTCACTGGGTACGAGTTATCTCGTGGCTTGCACAGATAAAACCATACTGGGTAGGCCTATACGTATTGGATTAGTATTGGATGAGAGATTGTATATTGCTTGCTAAGAACGTGTCCATACAGAACCGGCTTTCGTCAGGCTACATTGAAACACGTTTAACCATTTTTCAAATCCATGTCGTTCGTGATTACCAAGAACTTTTTGCTGTTAATATGGGCGATCGAACTAAAGTAATTCGGAATCAACTTGTTTTCACAAATAGTAGAAACTAGTTTGATTCAAACGTGTTGAATGCAATTGTATAAGCCATGATCATGGCTTTCAATTGAATTTGAATGGCAAAGGTTTCTTCGCGTATCAAACAGTTCCACAGCTACATATGAAGGCGGATTCAGTCTGTCGTTCAGACCCTGTTATATCTGTCACATCAAACACTTAGAATCTGACATAAAATATAATGCGTATGATATAATAGGATCGATTAGACTTTTATCTAAACTGCCACTGTCAGTAGGCCTATAGATGCATATTCTCTCCATCCATGGACCAGTGGTTAACATTGATGTAACAATATCATTCGACAGACAGGATGAGTAATCCAGCTCGTGGAAATCAGAATAGGGTATCTATTCCTATTCTTAACATCTATAGTTTTAAGATTGTCCAATCAATTGCTTTAAAAACAGCTTTATTTTGTTGCACAAATTGTCATTGAGAGGGCTGGGCGGGGGTTTAAATCTGTTAACTTTATCCGCAAATAATCATTTTTTGTTTTGCATATGGTGGAGTGGGACGGAAACAAATGTGTCTTAAAGTATTGGTATATATGTTGAAAACTGTGTTGGAAATAGTTCACTAGTAAGTACTGGTATGTATGTTTAAAACTGTGTGGGAAATAGTTCGCTAGTAAGTATTGGTATAGATGTTGAAAACTGTGTTGGAAATAGTTCTCCAGTAAGTATTGAAATAGATGTTGAAAACTGTGTGGGAAATAGTTCACTAGTAAGTATTGGTATAGATGTTGACAACTGTGTGGGAAATAGTTCGCTAGTAAGTATTGGTATAGATGTTGACAACTGTGTGGGAAATAGTTCGCTAGTAAGTATTGGTATAAATGTTGACAACTGTGTGGGAAATAGTTCACTAGTAAGTATTGGTATAGATGTTGAAAACTGTGTGGGAAATAGTTTACTAGTAAGTATTGAAATAGATGTTGAAAACTGTGAGGGAAATAGTTCACTAGTAAGTATTGGTATAAATGTTGAAAACTGTGTGGGAAATAGTTCACTAGTAAGTATTGGTATAAATGTTGAAAACTGTGAGGGAAATAGTTTACTGGTAAGTATTGGTATAGATGTTGAAAACTGTGTGGGAAATAGTTCTCCAGTAAGTATTGAAATAGATGTTGAAAACTGTGAGGGAAATAGTTCACTAGTAATTATTGGTATAAATGTTGAAAACTGTGTGGGAAATAGTTCACTAGTAAGTATTGGTATAAATGTTGAAAACTGTGAGGGAAATAGTTTACTGGTAAGTATTGGTATAGATGTTGAAAACTGTGTGGGAAATAGTTCACTAGTAAGTATTGGTATAAATGTTGAAAACTGTGAGGGAAATAGTTTACTGGTAAGTATTAAAATAGATGTTAAAAACTGTGTGGGAAATTGTTCAATAGTAATTACTGGTATATATATTGAAAACTGTGTGGGAAATAGTTCACTAGTAAGTATTGGTATATATGTTGAAAACTGTGTGGGAAATAGTTCACTAGTAAGTATTGGTATAGATGTTGAAAACTGTGTGGGAAATAGTTCACTAGTAAGTATTGGTATAAATGTTGAAAACTGTGTGGGAAACAGTTCACTAGTAAGTATTGGTATAAATGTTGAAAACTGTGAGGGAAATAGTTTACTGGTAAGTATTAAAATAGATGTTAAAAACTGTGTGGGAAATTGTTCAATAGTAATTACTGGTATATATATTGAAAACTGTGTGGGAAATAGTTCACTAGTAAGTATTGGTATAAATGTTGAAAACTGTGTGGGAAATAGTTCACTAGTAAGTATTGGTATAAATGTTGAAAACTGCGTGGGAAATAGCTCACTACTAAGTATTGGTATAGATGTTGAAAACTGTGAGGGAAATAGTTCACTAGTAAGTATTGGTATAGATGTTGAAAACTGTGTGGGAAATAGTTCACTAGTAAGTATTGGTATAGATGTTGAAAACTGTGAGGGAAATAGTTCTCTAGTAAGTATTGGTATAAATGTTGACAACTGTGTGGGAAATAGTTCACTAGTAAGTATTGGTATATATGTTGAAAACTGTGAGGGAAATAGTTCACTAGTAAGTATTGGTATATATGTTGAAAACTGTGAGGGAAATTGTTCACTAGTAAGTATTGGTATATATGTTGAAAACTGTGAGGGAAATTGTTCACTAGTAAGTATTGGTATAGATGTTGAAAACTGTGTGGGAAATAGTTCACTATTAAGTCTTGGTATAGATGTTGACAACTGTGTGGGAAATAGTTCACTAGTAAGTATTGGTATATATGTTGAAAACTGCGTGGGAAATAGTTCACTAGTAAGTATTGGTATAGATGTTGAAAACTGTGTGGGAAATAGTTCACTAGTAAGTATTGGTATAGATGTTGAAAACTGTGTGGGAAATAGTTCACTAGTAAGTATTGGTATAGATGTTGAAAACTGTGAGGGAAATAGTTCACTAGTAAGTATTGGTATATATGTTGAAAACTGCGTGGGAAATAGTTCACTAGTAAGTATTGGTATAGATGTTGACAACTGTGTGGGAAATAGTTCACTAGTAAGTATTGGTATATATGTTGAAAACTGCGTGGGAAATAGTTCACTAGTAAGTATTGGTATAGATGTTGAAAACTGTGTGGGAAATAGTTCACTAGTAAGTATTGGTATAGATGTTGAAAACTGTGTGGGAAATAGTTCACTAGTAAGTATTGGTATAGATGTTGACAACTGTGTGGGAAATAGTTCACTAGTAAGTATTGGTATATATGTTGAAAACTGCGTGGGAAATAGTTCACTAGTAAGTATTGGTATAGATGTTGAAAACTGTGTTGGAAATAGTTCACTAGTAAGTATTGGTATAGATGTTGAAAACTGTGTGGGAAATAGTTCACTAGTAAGTATTGGTATATATGTTGAAAACTGTGAGGGAAATTGTTCACTAGTAAGTATTGGTATAGATGTTGAAAACTGTGTGGGAAATAGTTCACTAGTAAGTATTGGTATATATGTTGAAAACTGCGTGGGAAATAGTTCACTATTAAGTCTTGGTATAGATGTTGACAACTGTGTGGGAAATAGTTCACTAGTAAGTATTGGTATATATGTTGAAAACTGCGTGGGAAATAGTTCACTAGTAAGTATTGGTATAGATGTTGAAAACTGTGTGGGAAATAGTTCACTAGTAAGTATTGGTATAGATGTTGAAAACTGTGTGGGAAATAGTTCGCTAGTAAGTATTGGTATATATGTTGAAAACTGTGTGGGAAATAGTTCGCTAGTAAGTATTGGTATAGATGTTGACAACTGTGTGGGAAATAGTTCACTAGTAAGTATTGGTATAGATGTTGACAACTGTGTGGGAAATAGTTCACTAGTAAGTATTGGTATATATGTTGAAAACTGCGTGGGAAATAGTTCACTAGTAAGTATTGGTATAGATGTTGAAAACTGTGTTGGAAATAGTTCACTAGTAAGTATTGGTATAGATGTTGAAAACTGTGTGGGAAATAGTTCACTAGTAAGTATTGGTATATATGTTGAAAACTGTGAGGGAAATTGTTCACTAGTAAGTATTGGTATAGATGTTGAAAACTGTGTGGGAAATAGTTCACTATTAAGTCTTGGTATAGATGTTGACAACTGTGTGGGAAATAGTTCACTAGTAAGTATTGGTATATATGTTGAAAACTGCGTGGGAAATAGTTCACTAGTAAGTATTGGTATAGATGTTGAAAACTGTGTGGGAAATAGTTCACTTGTGAGTATTGGTATAGATGTTGAAAATTGTGTGGGAATTTTTTTTAAAAATCCATACGCAGGAGGGAAGCTGTAGTCCACCGTCCCACACGTATACTTACCTGGAACCTTCACAATGTTATTGTCCGCTTGATTAAATTGCGTGGAACTTTGGAAGCCGATGAATTTGTTAATATTGTTTATTAATTTAAGCAGTCTAAACAAGAAGTTTGGCGTAGGGTTCAAATTCATCCTTATACCATTCACATGATTAACTTAACAGAACTTTTGGTGGTTTCCCATGACAAATGTCATAAGGATTGTATTCCACCAAAAATAAAGTGACGTCAAAATTTATTTTAATCCGAAAAGAGAGGGACTGAACTCATGAACTATATACTTGAAATGGTATTCATGGGATGTTTGAGTTCTAGTGAGCGCCGCCATTACAATGAGATGATGAGAAGCTCGCGTCCATCTTGCATCATTGGTGCAGCTTTTTAGAACGTCAGATCCAAACCAGCCAATAGGCACAGGGAAAATTTTCTTGGCTAAGGTAACCATGGAGACAAGTTTCTAGTTGCAACTCTGTTGCCAAAAGATATTGATGATGGGTGGCAAACAGAGTTGAATGACCGGCCATTTTGGAAAACATATAAAACTGAGAATCAACACTTTATGCTCAGATTTTCTGAGCATTCAGTTCGATCTTTTAGTTCGCCGTCCCATCAAAAAAAGCTTCAAACACTCACATTTGTGTTGCATCCTCGTCGTTTGTCGAAGGACAGCCCGAAACTCCCGCTGGCCTCGATTCCGTCAAAATGAACTTGGGAAATGTACACAACAAGAAATGTGAGTGTTTAGTTCGCCGTTCCACCAAAAAAGCGTTCAAAGGTTCGAACTGAATGTGTGTAAAGTTGGGGCCGGTTGGGCTGCTTAAATTAGGAGAAATTGAAAGAAAATCCGCAATAGAGTTACATGTTTTCCAATATGGCCGGTCTTTCAACTCTGTTTGCCACCCATCAGCAATGTCTTTTGGCACCAGAGTTTGAACAACTTCAACTAACCCAAACCCATGATATTTCAATAGGTTGAAGACAGACATCACAAATCTGGCGGTGATTTTCGTCAGTATATTTGAGAAGAAATGTTGATTTAGTCTCCTAACCTCTTTCCAATACTCAGAAACGACTTTAGCCAAAACACCTAGGACAACTCGTATTAGATTGTACATAGTGTATTTTAAGGAGCTATCCGGAGTAGCTTCTTTAATCGTTAGGCTTTGCAAAACTCGACTTTCTCCAAACAAAGTACATTTAAGGAGTTATTTAGGGAATTTCCTTTTGCATTTGTTTTTTTATCACAGTTAGTGAACAAACAGCCGAGAATGTACCACACGTTGAGCTACAAAGACCCTGTGTCAGCTAACCCAGGTCGCTTCTCATTACCATGGCAAAGAAATCCCCAAATAAAACTGTCTTTCCAGCGGTCTATGGCAGTTAAGAAATTTACCAACGGCGTAACTTAACAGCTCTATAACACTAACAGCTCTATAACACTAACAGCTCTATAACACTAACAGCTCTATAACACTAACTGCTCTATAACACTAACAGCTCTATAACACTAACTGCTCTATAACACTAACAGCTCTATAACACTAACTGCTCTATAACACTAACAGCTCTATAACACTAACTGCTCTATAACACTAACAGCTCTATAACACCAACAGCTCTATAACACTAACATCTCTATAACACTAACAGCTCTATAACACTAACTGCTCTATAACACTAACTGATCTATAACACTAACTGCTCTATAACACTAACTGCTCTATAACACTAACAGCTCTATAACACCAACAGCTCTATAACACTAACAGCTCTATAACACCAACAGCTCTATAACACCAACAGCTCTATAACACCAACAGCTCTATAACACTAACTGCTCTATAACACTAACTGCTCTATAACACTAACTGCTCTATAACACTAACTTCTCTATAACACTAACTTCTCTATAAAATTATTCATCTTTGCATCAAGCATGGTTTCTTACACTAGCTGTTTGAACTTAAGAAAGTCCTAATAAGGCCTAATAAGTTTAGTTGTACTTGATACTTTTAACAAACCAAAAATTAATAACAAATACAAAGTGATTAATTTTTGACGTGGCATTTACGTTTAGATACATTTGAGACTTTGGACAATTATAATTAACCTTAGATTTAGATTAGACAGACATTCCGTACAACAGGGGCCATTGTTCGATAGGGATCATTACATCGGTTTCACAGAAATCCGATCTTCTGTTTAATCTCGGAAACAAATTATCAAAGCAATGACAATATTTTTCATATATACGTCCACCTGATGTTCACAATTTTAATGAGTTTCGGTATCGCATTCTATAATATAACAGTAGTTAGCGTTTTGAGTATTATGTCCGGAATATTGTTTTAGTTTCAGTCCAACCTGCCTGTGTTTTAATACCATTGTTATTAAAAGTAATCTAGACCCAGTTTGTTGGTATACTCCCTGATTTAAATAGCGGTCTTATGTGGGTTTGGGGAGGGGGGGGGGGGGGGGGGGGGTTCTAGTGGTCTTTATAAAATGTCCCTCTAATGATTACAATTGCTTATTTACTGAAATGTATATCTTTCAAAATAGATATACGCCGGTAAAGTAGGCCAATCGTTGCCGTATATGTTATATTCTTTACTGTTGAAAAATAATAGAAAATGTGTAGGTCTGGCACACAGTGTGCAATAATCTTCGGGAATTTTGTAAGATATTGGTAGGTTTTTGGTTCTAGATTTAAATATCATTGAATGAAAGACCACAACTTGCTGTATATTGTAAACTGAACGTATGAACACACAAGGTTAATTTACTGTGCAAAATTATGCAAATCATCGGGAATGTACATGTAGTTAGTCAGACGTTCGTACAATTTTCCGAGTTTTGGGGATATTAAAAAGGCGTCACGATTTAAATCTATGAATATTTCTTTAAAGAATGATCATGTTCGAGACTCACAAGAGATTTGATATTCCCCCCTTGGAAGTGTGCTGGTGATTATATTGTAAAACATCAGTGATTTTCGCCAACTCCTTTGAAACAGGTAATAGCTGGTCATATGAGGTTGACCATAATCACGGAACGTTATCGGAAGTTCTGAATGCTGTTTGAAAAAATCGTCTTCGGCCTTGTTCGTCTCAATGGCGTAGACATATAAAGTCGTTACGATGGCGTCACAAGTTATTAGAGAGACAGATAACCCTTTTGAGATATTGCCAAGTCACGAGATCAGACATTTTGAAAACACCATTCAGTCATTCGGGAAGCAACATTAGTTTCTGTTGTGTAATAAAAAACCGCCAGTGTATTTCATCTTCGGTACTTCACATAGACGATATTATTGAATAGCCTTCTCAAAGATTTGTTAATATGTTTTTTTCGATGTTTTCGTACGAGTACCCTTATTGAAAGGCCTTTGATTCTAAATAAAAGCAACTCTACCATAACTAAACATAGTTACGTCTTAAATTAAAGCAATCCACACGATTGAATGCTATTTCACAGTTAACATTGCATAAATCGCCCAATTTCGGATAATTTTCGTTAAACAGGAAATATGAAATCAGACGCCATTTTCTCAACCATTATAATATAGGAAATGTCTGCATGTATATAACAAAATCAACTTTCTTCAAATCAGAAAGTGAAATATTCAAACCAAAATAAAGTATGATGTATTTTATCTTAAGGGTTCACTTTACGATAACGTTTAGAAGGAAAAGAAATCTAAAATTTGAACATTTGGGAGTTTATTCATAGTTTGTATTTTGTTAGCACTTTTCTTTTCTTGGCACACACATTCGATTCGTATTTCTATGAAAATGATTTAGTATTTCAAACGTTCACATTTTCACATTAAGCCGAATTCAGGAGAAACGACCTAATCAATCAATCACACCGCATAATTAACATACAACTAAAGAGTAGTTTAACATTTTTAAACTTTTCGTCTTGTTATCAAGCCCGAAAAGTTAACGTCCAGAAATAATTATACCCTTGGTGATAATAATTGAAGAGTTAGTGTTCTGATGAATCAATGTTCTGAGTGGCATTTGTCCTGAACGAACGAGCCGTCTTGACGAGCTCTGTCCTGAAGACCTTGTTCGTCCTGAATCATTTTGGCTTTCAAGACTGGGCGAGTCGCCGAACACACGACACAGACATACGGTAGACGATCTTCACATGAACAGAATGCCTGGTTGATGATTAAAAATTTAGCTATAGTACCTACCACTCATTCTCTTCAAGAACCGATAACCGATCAGCTTGGTCCACCATAAGTCTGGGGCCTTCATTGATTAAGCACAAGACGGTAAGTGGACATCACAGAATTTCAGCCACATCTCTCGCTGATTTCTTAATAGCTGTGGTTTTAACGTTTGGCCACTCACCCCTTTCCTAATTTCTAATGACCGAAACTGTGGCTATCATCCTAAACCCCCAGGAGGTTTCTCATAAAAGTTTGAACATGGACAAATAATAGCAAGTTCTATATTAGCGAGCAACTGATAGGATTACCTACGCTTATACCGATAGCAAATGTTATATAGTCATCTATACCTCTGTTTTAGAAAAACAATCAAAATTGTACTCTCATAATGGATTAAAGTGGCATGAGCTGCCAGAATTCACACTTTTTTCATAACTTCTGATCGCCACAACAGTAAGAGGCTTTGGAGGCCATCGAAAAACTAAATGATTGGCGTTGGAATGAGGAAAATCCATACAGTATGTGGCCTATACGAACCGGAATAGTGTTAAAAAAGTAAACAAAATTTAAATAACCGGGACGACCATTCATTCATACTAAGCCAAAGTTAGTTCAAAACAATACTTTATCGTACGTTCTCGTGACTAAAAGCACTAAAAAGCTTCTGAATTACACGTCTTGAGAAAAACATTTTGGCAGCTCATACCACTTTAACTATTGCAATAGCTCTGAATTTAATTAATTAAGTGGGTTTTAATAAATAAGTTTTTATACATGCATAACAGGATACAAAAAAGATTTATTTTGTTTCGCCGACATTTTTGAAGGGAATCATTATGTGAATGTAAGGCAGCTTAGTAAGCCTGTAGATTACTAATGTCGTGTGAGGATGTTTTAATAACACACTAAGGATAGAAATATGTGGCTCTACTTCTATACTTATCTCTCGAGCCGTTAAATAGACATGAATGTTTTTATCATACATAATAATACTTATTGTGGCTAAACATTCTTACTTACAACATTTGAATCGTACTTTAAAGTTAAAATGTCATTAACGTGCATTAAGATTACATGAGCAAATTATGTTATAATCTGAGAATTTTCGTATTGCCCTGAGGCCACAGACCGAGGAGCAGTACCGCAACCCAAAAGCCAATGCCACGACAATGTAAACACTCTAGATTTATCATATTTTTATTGATTAGCAGCTCAAGTTATTTCTTTACTGAAACTATAGAAGATCTCTCGATTAAATCACAAGGCGCGTTATTCCACGATTGATTCAATGCCAGTTTCTCGGCGACGCAGCGGGGTTCTTAAAAAGTGTACAAAGCTGAACCATGATTTACCTTATAGAACGTTTAACGTATCTTGTCACAGAAAAGAGTTATTGTGACGCCATCTTCTACAAACGCCGTTCAGATGAACTCAACCAATACAGCATGAACTCTGCCAATAATTGACAGGGATTTGTGGCACCTGTGAAAGTTAAGATATTTTCAATCATAAAGTATCCGAAATGAAATGAACAACAGGAGAGGAATCAGGAGATCATTGAACATGTCTGCTTACTTTCCAGAAAATTGTTCTACAGAACACGCGCCTTGGAAAGCCCTGTTCAATACGAATGGAAAGTTTATGGTGAACTAAATATTACCATGTGTCGACTATGCCCTATGCTTTGGTTGCCGTAGACTTAAAGGTATAAAAAGAAAGACAACTGAACCAGTGAAAAAGAAACACTTGCAATACCCAAAGGAGGTTCACACATTGATTTTTGCTCTTAATGTTTTTTTGGGTTTTTTTTCTTTCTTATAATGAGCCAAGGCGGCGATCTAACACCTGAAAAGCGTTTACTCAAATGCTAATCTCCAAAGGGCGTTTCGTTTTCAATAATTCCGGGCTTTGAAGGCTTGTTAAGAGGAAGCCTCCAACTTACCACACGAACAGTGTTCATAAACACTCCTCCCAGTTAGCCCGAATAATCAGCCTCTGTAGTGCTGAGAATCTAACACACTCCCTGACGTATGGTAATATAATAATCATTTAGAAAAAACACACAGACAAGATTTCTCGGCTATCCTCCCAATAGCTTTATAATTAAAAATCTAACCCTTTCTCATCAGAAATAGATAACTTGTTAGTTTGGTGTACTCGGAAGACTGATTAAACACCAAACGTTAAACGAGATATCACTGATTTCCACCATTTCTTGTTTGTGTTGACGTAAACTTTTGATTGACTGATTTATTGTTTGGTGTTTTACGCCGCGCTCAAGATTATTTCACTTATATGGCGGCGTTGCCAGTTTTATTGTGGGAGGAAACCGGGCTCTATGCCCGGAGGAAACCCACGACCTTTCATTGGTAACTGGCAACCATCCCACATAGGTCGTTCGAGTGAAAACCCAGTCAGAAAATTTTCCAATTTTTGGACTGAGTGAGATTCGAACCCGCGACCCATTGGTGGAAGTAAACTTTTGAACTTACCGTGCTACTTACAATTGGCCGAAGCACTTGACGGCTACTTCCAAAACATAACATATTAATTTAAGTGTATCGTGAATTTGAGCACTGTAACCATGTCGGTTAAATTATTGTGACTTACCATATTTCAGAATATTTCTTCTGATGTAAAGAATAATAATGGCTTTGATTGGTCGTAGGTCGATTTTAAGAAATCGTATTAAACTTGTTAAAAAGGTGAAATAAATTTACCAGTGACGATCTCAATGCCTTCCCAATATGTGTACGACAATAAAATGTGCGGTGCGCTGTTAAACCAAAACCAAATTGACACGTATATAACCAAATGCGTAAAAAGATTGACGGTCTGTCCTGCTTCTTTCTACTTTTCCTTAGTATAACATTGTTTATGGTAATGTAACACGTAACAAATGTTAGGCATAAAAAGGTAACCAAAACACATCAGGTATTTTTCATATGTCGAAGGAACGGTAAGATTAGGAAAACTTCTCGTTTTAAGTACTGATGTTCTCAGAGATGCCATATGTCACAGTCTAAACAGAAAAGCAATACAAACCGCAGCATTTGGAACTGAAAACGTTGTGGTCAGTGTTGATACAGTGAAAGGTTAATGTCCTCGGGTGATATTGTCCGAAAGTGATAAGCACCTTTGTCATGAAATGCTAGTTTCCTGTTATTTTAAAGTCTGATATCCTGAAATATCAATGTTCTGAAAGACTAATGTTCCATGCGATTATGTCATGAAGTTGTTACTTCGCGAAAAGCTAGTATCCAAACTAATAGTGTTTTCGTCCTGAAGTGTTAATGTCTGGAAACGTAATGTCTGACTTTTTTCTAATTGGTTAATGTTCTGAAGTGCTAATTTACTGCAGATCTTGTGTCCGGAAGTGCAAATATTCAGTGCAGCCAACTTTCTTAAGCAATGTCCCATGCAGTTAATGTGCTGAGGTGCTATTGTTGTGAGATAATGTCTTGAAGAGTAAAGGTTAAGTGTTAATAACGGAAAAGCATTTGACACAAAGGTCTCAAGTCCTACAGCCTAAGAACTATTGGTTTTCAAGAATTCCACATCTCACATAGTAAAATAGATTGATTGATTCTTGTTTTACGCCACACTCAAGATTATTTCACTTATATGGCGGCGTGGCCATGTTTTAGTGGGTGAGAAAACCGGGCTCGTTGCCCGGAGGAAACCCCCGACTTCCGGCGAGTACCTGGCAACTCTTTCAAAAGTCAAATAGAAAAACAATACAAATTGCTGAATTTGGTTATTTTATGGACAAATTAGACATCGTACAGCATTAAATATGCAAATTCTTAAACACTTTATCTATTGTATTTTGTGACTTTAGTCAGCACATTACATAGAGGAAATTGAACTGTTCTGAATAGCACTTATATTTTTCGAAAGACAGAGAATAACTCAAGAGACGCGAAACGTCGTGTGGGTTTTCCTCCGCCTTTCGTGAGAAAATATATAAATGCTATGCAAACACAGCTGCACAATATTCTGTTTATTGTTATAGTATCATGTTTTAGGCTGGAAGTTGTTTAATAAGTATAAATTTATAAATTACAAAAAAAGACAATAACTACAAACTGATGATGGATTATATTTTCATCAGGCTCAGGAATGTATATCACTGACGAATGAAACAACAGCATCTATGTTCTTCTCACGTGACTGTTAACTGTCAGATCTGTGGACTTGGAATGGCATGTTCTCCCTGAAGTTTTCGCGTTATTGTATGCACAAAGAAATCAAAGGGATCTCCGCGGATTTTAACTGTGCAAACAGCCTAGACCAGTCGAAAAAGGCCCAAAGATAAGAATCAGCATACCATATATGGGATCCACCAGTCACAAAATTGCTGGCCTTATCAAGTCCACTACAGGCGCCAGATTTTCATCATCAAAAACTCTTAAAAACTACATCCAAGCCACCGGAAAAAGCACATCAACCAACCAAACACAACCCAAAGGAGTAGTTTATCGTATTAATTGCAATTGTGATGCATATTACATTGGTGAGACTTGCAGACCACTTAACATCAGGACAAAAGAACCTCAAACATCTATTAACAAATTGGACTACAAATCTGCTATTTCTGAACATATAATCTTCAACTCCAGCGACCACATAAAATGGGAAACCACTACAGCCCTATCCGTCAATCAACAACACTGGAAGAAAAGAAAACTACAGTAAGCCATCCAGATTAGAAGAACAAAACCTAGCATAAAAAAGACCAAGAATTATATATCCCCAACTGCTATGACTTACTAATCCTTCAAGATAATCCGCAACGAACTTAACTCATCTCCATTGTTACATTGTTACTTAATCCAGATATTCTCACACCTGTCTTAACTTGTATTTCTGCCAACCACTATATAATGAACTTGTACCTGTTGATTGTCATTGACTTTGATAATGATGTAAGAACTACATCGAAACGTCGCCACCCAATAAATTAAGAAGTTGTTTATCCATAAGTAATCCTCGTCTTGATGATGGCGTATCAAATCTTTCAATGGCATTTAGAAGTTGAAAGGTTACAATAAGGTGAAGAATTACTTATGGATAACAACTTCTTGGTTTATTGGGTGACGACGTTTCGATGTAGTTCTTACATCGTTGTCAAAGTCAATGACAAACAACAAATACGGTGTAAAACTGTACGAACTATGTGAATCTCGTGGTTTGGTTCTCAGGTTGAATGTATACACTGGCTCCTCTGTTGATGATGATGATGGATTAGGGCAGTCTGCTGCTATAGTATTGAAACTGTTGGAAGGATTACTAGACAAGGGCCATGTAGTTTACACCGATAACTACTATAGTTCTGTCAGTCTTGCAAAGAAACTCACAGGCCGCTCCACATACATTTGTGGCACTCTGCGCTTTGACAGAAAGGAAAATCCAAAAGAAGTTGTTGAAAAGAAACTGAAAAAGGGAGTCGCTCAGAGTTGTCTGTAAATGGAAGGACAAACGCGAGGTTTTGACCATTAGTAACATGCATCGCATCGAAATCACCAATGTCGCTAATCGATATAACCAGATTACACACAAGCTAATGCAATCCGTGACTGTATTCTTGGAATGTCTGGCGTTGACAGATCGGACCAGATGTTGTTAACTCGTAGTTGTCAAGCTACGGCGGACAACCTAGCACGAGATAACTTGTAGCTGGCAGTCAACGTGTTAAAGACATGTAAAATTGGTCTTTCTCCTTGGAATGCATTTGTTATTTTTATATTACAGCTCTTCGAATGGAACGGGTTTGTCCAGTGAAATAAGGCTGTGTGCCAATAACACTCCGTCGACGAATTTCCGGTGTTAATTTCCTACCTAATGAATTCCAGAAGAAAGAAGGTCTTGGGTGTTTTCTTTTTCCTTTGGTTTTATTTGTGAAAGTATTTGGAACAGGAAATTTAGGTTTCCATTGCTCTGGGCCTCTTAAAATGCACGTGGCAACTACAATTAAATACAGATAAATGCCAAATGATATCAATTACTAGCAAGAAGAAAACAAGCCCTTGACGTTATTCTGAAAAGTAACGTATAAGTTTTACAACTGTAAATTTCATAATAAAGAAAGCTTTCCGGATGCTGGGGTTCCTGAAACGTTTTAAGTCAAACGTTTAATACTCTTCTTCCGACTTATAGTAGGCCTATTCTACTCTTTGCAAATACCTCAATTTACCACCATTGTGCCACGGTCGGAGAGCTGCCGATGTGAGACTTTGTGTACACTCCTCCATTTACTCTCCGTTCATCTTCAAGATTGGTATCAACTGAAAACTAATTATATTGTACTTGACTTATTGACAGACAATTAGCTAATTCGGCTGGAATGAATTTTAGTTTGATTTTTGTCACTTAAACAATTTCTCTGGAGGTTCGTCATCCTAAAACATTACTACCTTTTTAGCAAAAATGCCTTATTTCCATAATAGAGCAACGTCTTTCTATTACTCTAGATTAATTAGTGGAAAATCGAACATTTGGCTCATTTCCCCAACAGGATATTATCCCGATGATGTCAAGCTATGGGGGAAAACCATTTAGAATAACATACTATACTAAACAAAAATGACGTGTATATGGATAGAAATAAGTTACATTTAGATTTTGCAGAATTGTTCCATGATAAGTTCAACATACAATATCCTGTTATAGAGGAGATTATGGCGCTGTAACCTTTACATTGTCATAAGGGTTATTGAAGAAGATCCAGGATTTTACGTTTCCATGAACATTGTATTGGTCACAAGATTTCTTATGCACAGTTTGGATTTATTTGGAATTCGAGACTTCAGATTTACACTAAATCAACGCATGATGTTTCAGACTTTACGACTGTCGGATACTAACATATAGTGGGGTTTATTCCCTAGGGCCGTAAACTGAATATTTATTTTCAAGTGTACTTTTAATGCAAATGTATCTTATATGAAAGCGTGCATCTTTGTAAAGTTGAGAGTAAAGTTTTTTTCTCCTTTGTTGATTAGTCTTTCGCCTATTATTGGGAGTGATTACTTCTAATAAAGATGAGTTTAACTCCGACTTTGAATCCTATTCCATTATGTTACTATATCACAAATGTTATTTCTCACAATTGCCTTCTGTACAAAGCTCGATGGGGCATCCTCGGTATCAAATACAATACAAGACGAGCCAGTTGATGAAGAGCGACAGACTATGAGAAAAACTCTTGTTCGATCTGACTGGGAACCCTGATAAATCACACACCCTCTGGAGGCATTCTGTAACATCTGCCGATTTACAACCAAAAATAGATTAATATTTAATTAAGAGGATGTGCGCTCTACTGCGCGAATGATTCGGTGCGATTAACATGTCAAGATTTTTCTTAGTTAAAGCTCGACTATATCAAATCACAGAAATAAAGTAACAGCCTCCATGGCAATCAAAATCTTTTAATAACTTTTTACACAAACCCTACGCAACTATAAGCAGTGTCCCTTTTTCCAATAGGTGATTTGCCAATTACTTGAAAATGACGTAATTTAGCGACGTCACAATGACGGCCGTATGTGGTAGACCGGACAAAGCACCCCTCTGTTTTTAATTCAAATTTTTCAGTATTTTTATAACCTAATTTAGGAAAGAAACCGGATAATTTGACAGTATATGTCTGAAACAATCAATAAATGCAAAAAAATCTTGCATGAAACGGTCTCAAATGAATATAGCTAAAGTATGATTGGAAGTTGGGCTTGTCCGGTCTAAGTTTAGTGCCAAGACATGTCATTGTTGCTCGAAAAACTGACAGTTGGTCTATTCCCCCACTAATGTACTTCTATACCAGATTTGTCGCTGATCAATTAATCGATCAGCCAATAATTGTTAAGAATAACGCGCTTCTACTAAAAATAAGTCCAACAAGGCGGTGTGATGTCAGCTTATCTCTTAATTGGCAAGCGACAAATCTGGCCAAGCAATAGGCATCAGTAGACAATTAATTTTCCATTTGCCGTAATGTTAACGTTTGGCCCAGCTAAAAGCCTTGGTGGGAAATCGGAGTGAGTGAGTGAGTGATTGGGGTTTTACGTCCTGCCCAACAGTATTTCGGTTATATGAAGACGTTGTCTCCTTGTGACAGGGCGGATTTCCACCGCTCTTTTAGGTGCTGTCTCACCGAGACGACTTGCCGAAGACAACCAGCAAGCCCCCTCACCCAGTCACAGTATACTGACACCGGGCCAACCAGTCGCTGCTCTAAATCAAGCTGAGCGCCAAGCGAAGCAGTAACAGCTACCACTGTTAAAGTATTTGGTCTGACTCGACCCGGGCTTGAACCCGGATCTCCCAGGCCTGAAGCGGACGCTCTACCGACTGAGCTATCGGGGCTGGTGTGGGAAATCGGAACCACCCTAGACAAGTCTACAGTTTAAATCTTGACAGACCAATTAGGGAGAAATCTCAAGATTTTCACTTCCGAAGGGGACAAATCACCCCCACATCAGACAGCTCAATCCGCCACTTTTATTCAATCTTCACTTTTCATATATTTTGTTAGGCAAACTACTACTTCATTGAGTCAAATCAATACTCAAAAAAAGTATTCCAGCTTATGCCAACCCCACTGAAAGATGCCCAAAGATATTGACCGAAATCTAAGAAGCCTCCCAAAATGGGCTAACCGTAAATCTAAACGGTCTACTGTATCCAGTAAAGCAGTGGGTGTGTTGAACGAGGGCATAAATACCCACAACTTGTTACAGGGTAAACAAACCCATTCGCAAATAACTTTCGTTGAATAAAAGTAGATGACAGTAATACACGTTGACAAGGTTAATCGGCAGTACAAGTCACGGCTGGAATAGCCAGTATTTCATATACCATCGATACTGGTTAATACCGTGTGGCATGTATATTCTTCGTCATTAGGAGATAAAAAAAGCAGGCGTCCCGTTTAAAAAGATAACAAAGTTCGTTAATTTGTGAGTGGACTAGGATTTGCCAGGAAAGGAGTGATCACTCCTGCTCTCCCACACACTCCCTAACTCGCTCTGCAAGTCATTCATCACTACCCCTAATTGACTGTTAATGACTGTTAAATAACTTGTTTACAGAATGACCAATGAACCCGTTACAAAAATCGATTTTCTTGTTAAGTTATTGGCTAACATTCCGTTGATGATTCAGGCATTTCTTTAAAGCCCGGGTATTTTGTCCCATGGAAGCCTTCAGCAGGTATAAACTGGTCATTTCTTTTTCAATTGAAAAACATTCTGATGAAGTCGACACAGATTTTATGCATAGAAAGTAGTGTAAGGGGGAATAACTGTTTGAAAATAAGCCCATTTCCAGTGCCCTTTGGTTTCCATAGAGTTCAAATACAATAAAAAACACACTCAGTTTATTTTTATCATTCAAATTAATAAAGATCTTCACATTTCGACCATGCGTTTTGAATAAAAGAAAAATACCAGAAGATATAGACTGTTTAAGAGCTATTGTCTTTATTATAAAAAGAAATTTCTAAACAGTTTAATATATTAATTTTTAAACCTCATCTCTTGCATTGGTTAAGACTACTAACAATCATTTGTCCTTATTGCTTGGCTGACTTTTGAACACATGATTAAACCAACATAAGCCAGTGGCCAGAACTGAACTTCTCTTAAAATTAATTTTAAAAACATTTACAAGAATACCAGACTGACTTGCAAGTCTTGGGAAGATGTAGCGTTTTTAATTTCATAACAAACAATCATGGGTAGTAATAGAAAAGGTCCTTTCCACTTATTATAGATGGCTAGGTAATATTGAACGGCACCAAACTTTGTCTTCATTTTCAGTACATTAACTGTGAACATGTGCAACAGGTAGCTCCTCTACCCATTGATCTCTCCACAGCCGCCATGTGACCAGACCAAATGTTGTAAAAGTTACACAAATCCAGCCAATCGTCCCCTTCGCTTCATAAGCCTCGTATGAGAAGATTAACATCTCTGTTTAGATTGAAATCCAGCCTGGTCGCTTTGTGATATTACAGAAGTCATTACCGGTACGTCACTGAGCCATTTCGCTGACTTCGTCTAACCTTTTCCAGTGTTTCACCTGGCCACATGGAGTTGGCAGAAAGGTCACTAGTGTGGAGGTGGAGGGAATTTCAGATTTCTCTCTTTGTTAGCAGAAGATTACAACTTCATTTGACATTTAGATAAAGTTAGAGGGACAAAGACAAAGCTCTCTGATATATGATAGCAATACATAATATCTCTTTACCAAGTCAAAATCTTCCATTTGTTTACTTATACAAGTTGCAATCATCATCAGGGAAATTACTGAATTAGTAAATTAACCGACACTGATTGACCCGGGTTTACTAATTTAGCTCTGCATGTTACTAGGTTTCAGGTATAACTTAATTATCTTGATAATTGATTTTGATGGACACCAGAGCGGATTTTACCAGAAAACAATAAAACCATTACTAACAAACAGGTAAAAAGAGTGAACATTAATATATCAATTTTGGCTCGATTGTTCAGTTGCTTTCTTTGCATTCAAATTATTGAATTGATGTGGGATCCTTCAGGAAGAAGTCTCCTTTTATTACAAGAAAAGCTAGAAATTTTCTTAAAACTAGATATCCTCAAAATTCTAATTTTAATATCAGTGATTTTTTTTCTCTCTGAAAAACGTGGCGGTTTTCTGTTCATTAATTCCCTTATACAAGTTAAGATTGTTTAAATAAATCTCTTAAAGAACTGTCATAGAACCAAAAGCTCATCTCTTAGTGATATAACAAAAATAAAGTTTTACAGAATAAAATTTAGTGACAACAAAACTTCAACATAAAACAATAAGCACATAATACTTTGGCATATGAATCTCAATAGAAGGAGATCTACCTTGCTACAAAAGCCCACTTAGCTTAGAACTAGTGAATACATGGTACAATATGAATTTCTCACACTTTTGACAAACTTAAGTTGGTCCTACTTTGGTAACAGAACCTTCACAAATTTTGTACAGTTTCACATAATTTCACAGAGTTTAAAATTGGTTTATCTTTGAATTTAAGAACTAGCAGATTAAATTCAAGGGTGTTATTTGAGATTGCTTAATGTCTTACTAATAAGTTGTTGGGTGGTCTTACTTAGTACCTTGACAGGTAATGGCTTTAGTTCTGAGGTAAGAGGGCTTTGTCCAGGTGATTCCGGTTTTCATAGGTGAACATGACACATGTTCAGCCACATGATGTAAAATAAATAACAAAAATGAATTAAAATATAACAAAACTGGAGAGGGTCTTCAAGACTAAAGCAGGTAGAAAAAGTCTTATTTCTAAGTGATGTTTGAGATAAAGCTGTTACTGTTGTGAAGAGCAAGGTCAAATGCTATGAGTTAGCTCCTTCTGTTAACCCCAGTACTTCGGCTGTATTAAGGTGAGCAGATGGTGGGGCTGCACTGGCAGCCATTTGAGCTGCAATATCAGCAAACTTGGCTGCATAGTCTAAACTGCTTTCGTTCAACATACACTGTAGTGTGGTATCCACCTGAAAGATAGAAAATACAACAAAATTTTAATTTTGCAAAAGAGAAAGAAAAATCTCATTTTGAAAAATAACACTGATAGCCCTTTTTCTTGGGTTTGGTTAAAATGTCGAAAGCATCTTCTACTAATTTAAGTTTACTTACACCTGTAGCTAGTATACATCAAGCTAACAAACCTATGGTGACAAGCTTTGTGGTGCAGCTCTGTGCTTGAAGATTAAATTTCACAATTCTAACAGAACAGACCTCTGCATAACAATTATAACATGCCCTCAGAAAGGATATATATAAGTGGTGATATTACTTGTATTTTACTCATACAAACTGTATTTTGACTTACATCCATTTTAGTGATATCTCTAGAGGCTTCAGAAAACACATTGGGAGGAGCTATGTTCAGTGTTTCACTTGATTTGATCTCAGGCAGGTCTAAAAATCCACTTAATGAAATATCAGCCACCTTAACAGAGAAGTCAATGAGTTAGATATACAAAAGAAAGTTTTAAGATTCTTCGTTCAATGAACATATTATATGGATGCCGTATTATGTAACTAGGGATATCCAAAATGGTTCCAGACACACCATCTACCCTTAGGTATATTGAGAAAATCATATCAAAACTCTTCAAGCTATGGAGAGGAAGGCAAACTGCTGGGTATTTAAAGAATGGGAATTATAGTCCATATACAAGAAGGACTAACCATAATACACTCTGCCTTTTTCATGGAGCGTAACAATCCATCAAGCTTGATTGATTGTTTGGTGTTTTACGCCGCGCCCAAGGTCATTTCACTTATATGGTGGCGTTACCAGTTTTATTGTGGGAGGAAACCGGGCTCTATGCCCACGACCTTCCGATGGTAACTGGAAACCATCCCACATAGGTCGAATCGAGCTTGAAAGCAGATTCTATATATAGTATAAAAAAAGTTTGTCTGTGAAAAAGCAAAAATGCTGTCCTTCTTTGAGACAAAAGTCACAACTTCACAAGCTGCATTCTCACGATAGCTCATTTATATTGATTTGCCAGATATGCCAAGAAATATTGTGTTGTCAGAAAAAAATCCTACCACTGTCTGTTGAATACCTAGCACCAAAAAATTTCATTCAGACCCATGACAAATAAATAGTCTAAAATCCAAAATGCTGTTTACATTAAAAACAGCTAACCATTTTTGTGTATTTTTACCTCAAGTTTACAAATGTCATCATTTGTAAATTTGATTTATCTTATGATAACTACAGCTGTAGATTGGCTAATGACAAGCGACTTGATTTTTGACTGGTGTTAACAAGTTGCTTTCTCCTCTAATCAAGCGTTAACCTAGTTCTGCAATGTAAAGTCAAAGTTATGCCCGTCAACTAGCAGGATGGCGGACTATTGTGACGTTTTCTACTATGCAGTGCACTGCGCTTAGCCAATCTAGTTAATATTTGATATCTATGGTCAATTCCACTAGCCTTCTACACCCCATTTATACATAACTCGACCTACATGTAGATAATGTCTGAAAGGCTACGGGGGCTAGTGTTACTTGAAGCCCATTTCATAAGGGCTTGATAAAATGAGGTGAGGCAACACGGACATGTTATTAGTTTCGCCGATAATTTCCAAATTTTGTTTTAAGAGGAAAAAAATCAAGATTTTGGCAGCTCATGTCACTTAGAAAAGTCCAATAAGTGTGTGTCTGGGGAATCAGGCACTAGCTAAACTGTAGATGTAATGGTATTATACTTACTTCTCCACTCAACCACTGGCACTGACTATCTGTCAGTTTAAACGAGGACTGTGAAGAGTTATCTAACCCTGACGGTGGTGTCTGTAATACTGAAGAAATAGGATTTGTCTTCTCCTCGGAGATGCTAACTGCAACATAAAATATAAATTTTAAAGACCAGATACACAGATATTGGATTATTCAATCTTTTGATAGAAGAGGGAAAGTATAGAGTACCTTGTGGGATTTGAGACAGAGAAAGTTCGAGAAAACTTGAAATACTTGGTGGTGATATAACTGTTTGTGTTGATAAACCAGCTGATGTGGGGCTACAAGATGGGGTCACCTGAATAATAAAAGAAAATACTCAGTATATTATCAGAAACTATAAAGAAAATAGATTATTTGATGGAGACAAAAGATCTGAACATGCTCAACGTTTAAAGAATGTTCTACTTTAAATAACTCATGAATTTTCTTTTATCACAATTGACCTCGGCCTCACTATCGGGTACAAAAAAAAGGCAAAATATGAGCTTGGTACTGTTGAAAATATTAATGTTTTCACTGGAGAAGTGTTTTTGGAGGGGGTGGGAGTTTTCTTCCCTTAAGTTGGTCTCATATTTCTCTCATAATTGACTATATTTCACACATAATATAATACTACAAAAGAGGATAGTAATTCTGTTCAACTGGTACTTGTTCTATATAAATAAGTGGATCTTACCAAGGTCGTTTCTGACAGTGTTTGTGGTTTAGTTGAGATTGAGAATGAAGATAATACAGTTCCTGCTGGAAATGAAAAGTTAACATGGTTTGAATCTGAATACAAACGTTTCCCCAAAAATAATGTATGATAAAGTAGTATAGAATAGAATTTTGCATATGTGTTTTTTTTTTTGGGGGGGGGGGGGGGGGGGGTGTCGAAATAGGACTCCCAAAAGCATCTCTATGACATTTCTTTGTCTTGCTTCAACCAGTTCATAGGTAATTCACTCACAGCTTGTCCATAAAACCTCAGTTTGCATATTACAAACAGAGTTTCTCTGCTACAATCGGTGAGATCAGAGGATTTTGCCCTGCGTGAAAAATAGCTCGTCCCAAATCTATTTCTTGGGTAATGAACCTGTTAAAGCATAACACTCGTCGCTCAGATATTTACAAGTCTGCTGCCTTAAAATATGGAGTCATTGAAAGCAAAGGTACTGGGAAAATAAGTTTCTAGCAGATAAATTTTTCAAATTGGTTGATACCTGCTTATGAACATAATTGTCTAGTTTACTACTAAAAGAAAAATACGAAAGATTGGAATGTTATTCAGCACTGTGACTATTTTTACGTAACTAAAGAGAAATGGTTAGTGCATACCCACCTTGTATTGATGTGTTGGGTGTAGTGGTTAAAACAGCTGCAAGATCAGCCTCTAGTTGTGAGGCGAATAAACTCTCAGGGTTCCTCTCACCTATACAATACAAAATCAAACATGAATGATCTCTAAAGGCAGAAAACAGTGAAATATCAGATATAAAACAGTGGGTAGGTCTACAGAAATGTCACTCAGATATAGTATGTGGGAAAGTTGCCAGGTACTCGCTGAGAGTCGAGCGTTTCCTCCGGTCAATGAGCCTGATTTCCTCTGCCAAAGCTAGCATATGTCACTCAGATATAAAATGTAGTGAAGTCTACAGAAATGTCACTCAGATAAAAAGAATTGAATATCACTCAGACCAAATAAAAGTCAACAATTTCTGAGTGGAAGAGTTATTGGGTACTCGCTGAAGGATGGGGGTTTCTTCAGATTTTAAGATTTAGATTAACCTATGTCTCTTTTACAAAACCCCCTTAACCCCATCTCAAAATTCCCACCTTAGCAAAAAATTAAGAGGAAAGTCTGTAAGAATAAAAGACTAAAAACAAGTTTTTCTTTGTTATTTTCCAAACCAAGGACCGATTGAATGATAGGACAGCTACAAAGTATCTTTGGATAAAGCCTTTTGTGATTTTAGTAGATTGCATATGACCTCCACAAAGGGGAGTATAAACATGGTCAAAGTCAAATGCACTTGCGTTGAATTTTGAAAGTCATATAAACTCAGCAGAGATTCTCTATAAGATTTCAAAAGTCTCCCCGCTATTTCATCTCAAAATAATAATTGTGCTCATGTTTATAAGCTAAAAAATGTGCTAAGTTGAGGCACTCTTTAAAATTCTCTTAAAGTTAAGGTGAGCTAAAGCTAATGAAGTAACATAAAATAACATCAAACTCTTAAGGTATTCCTCAGGGGAAAATTAAAGGATAAATGCCAAGTTCTTTGTCAACACCTAGCCATGATTTGTAACTGTAAATTGACTAAATATGTATTTAAAAACAAAGCTTCAAAACAAAACGAACTTCCTGTAAGGTCCCAGGGTGTGAAAGAAAAGGGGATTGAAAATATGCATATCTACCGTCACCAATAAGAAATATCTTCGTATTTGGCATCATACTTGACATTTGAACGTTTTCATCGCCATTTCAACCAATCATGAAGGTTTTGGCTGATTTAATAGGTTGTTACTGAGCATGTTCTTAAACAAATTAATTAACAAATAGGAGGCATTGTCTTAAACTTGTCATAGATCCTTGAAGGTGTTCATAGCAAAAGGAGGCTTCCTAAAAGTGGATCTAGGCTCTTTGCTTAGAGGGAATCTCCCAAATAAAAAAACCCGCTCAGAAATGAAGATTATGTTTACACAGAATTTAACATGAACACTATGTATTTAAATGACTTACCGGGGTTGATAGGTGTAGAGAGGGTGACAGGAGGGGGTTGCATCATAGGGACAGGTGCCCGTGTGATTATTGGTACTCTTGGAGGGTTCATCAAATGGTTGACATTGGGGTTTACCACTTGGCTTGTGACCATAGAGTTAGATAGTGAATTTGTAGGCTGCATAGGTAAGAATTGAGCCGTTGTAGACATACATGTATTGGACGGTGGTATCATTGTCAATGACATTAACCTATGATTAGCTGTTTGAGCCTTTGGTAACAGTCGTCTCTGAACTATCATAGGTTTTCTCATTGTCGCCCGATTCCTTCTGTAATGACCATGACCAAATAACATCTCAGTCTTCTAAATAGGAAAAGCACAAAGAAAAAAAATGAAACAATTTTACAGTAAAAAAAGTACAAATGTATTTATAGTGAAACCTATACAGATCTAAACTTTTGAGGGAAAGAATTGAATCTAATGCTTTTAAGTCAAAGAATAGCCACTTCTATTTCATAAACAAATCTCTGTTTTCAAGTATTTTAAAACAAATCTGTACATTTCAATTAGCGAAAGATTCCATTAACTTGTACAGGACACTATTTCCATTATATGACAGCGTAGCCAATTTTAACCGAGCAGAAAACAGGGGCCGGTTGCACAAAGGTGTATTAAGCTTAAGTCTGACATATCTAGGTAACCTCACAATTAAATTCCTTTGAGACGCGACATATTTAAGTCTGACTTAAGCTTAATACACCTTAGTGCAACCGGCCCAGGTGACTAAGCATGGCGAAAAACCAATGACGAACTTCCCTTGTGTTGAGTCAGAGAAACCAATCAGAATGAAGTCAAAACATTTTGTTATGACCAGTTAGATTGTAAACGACTGAGGACTGTTTTGACGGAGTATTATGTACACTCTACTTCGGGAACCCACTTAAAATAAACAAAAGAGAAACGGTTACTTACAAGAGGTTCAGTTTGTTCTGGTAGGGCTCTCCTGCGTGATGATATACCCTGTGTTAACATAGAGGCCGGAACTCTCTGTATAGGATCACGACTCTCAGGGCTTGTTGACTGGATAAACAAGAAAGAGAATAACGTACAAGCATATTTTACAAACTTATCTCTCAGATAGAATACAAACATACATACAAGCATAATTTCAGAATCTTCAGATAGCATACAAGCATTTTTTATAGATTTGTTTGATGTTTTCAAGTCATTATCAAGATTGTATTATGAAGTTGTGTCGATGGTGAGGAGAAATGGGTCAGGGGAGAGAATCCTCTACCAGAACTTGAAACAGGAAGTTATAACATCAACGAGATTTAATATCAATTAATCTTTAAAGCAATGTTTTTGGTTACTAATTTCAAAGGCTGAGATTGTATCTTGTACAACACTTATAATTTCACATTAGTTTTTGGCAACTTAAAAAATATATAATTAGGTTTCCAATTCAGGAATGTGGTGCTGAATAGTGGAGGAATAGAGTGATGAATAGGGCAGGGGGTGAATAGGGGAGTGGGGTGATGAATAGGGGAGTAGGGTGTTGAATAGGACATGGGTGAATAGGGGGTAGGGTGCTGTATAGGGGAGGGGTAAATAGGGGAGCAGGATGCTGAATAGGGCAGGGGTGAATGGGGGAGTAGGATGCTGAATAGGGCAGAGGTGAATAGGGGAGTAGGGTGTTGAATAGGACATGGGTGAATAGGGGGTAGGGTGCTGTATAGGGGAGGGGTGAATAGGGGAGCAGGATGCTGAATAGGGCAGGGGTGAATGGGGGAGTAGGATGCTGAATAGGGCAGAGGTGAATAGGGGAGTAGGGTGTTGAATAGGACATGGGTGAATAGGGGGTAGGGTGCTGTATAGGGGAGGGGTGAATAGGGGAGCAGGATGCTGAATAGGGCAGGGGTGAATGGGGGAGTAGGATGCTGAATAGGGCAGAGGTGAATAGGGGAGTAGGGTGTTGAATAGGACATGGGTGAATAGGGGGTAGGGTGCTGTATAGGGGAGGGGTGAATAGGGGAGCAGGATGCTGAATAGGGCAGGGGTGAATGGGGGAGTAGGATGCTGAATAGGGCAGAGGTGAATAGGGTGTTGAATAGGACATGGGTGAATAGGGGGTAGGGTGCTGTATAGGGGAGGGGTGAATAGGGGAGCAGGATGCTGAATAGGGCAGGGGTGAATGGGGGAGTAGGATGCTGAATAGGGCAGAGGTGAATAGGGGAGTAGGGTGTTGAATAGGACATGGGTGAATAGGGGGTAGGGTGCTGTATAGGGGAGGGGTGAATAGGGGAGCAGGATGCTGAATAGGGCAGAGGTGAATAGGGGAGTAGGGTGTTGAATAGGGCATAGGTGAATAGGGGGTAGGGTGCTGTATAGGGGAGGGGTGAATAGGGGAGTAGGATGCTGAATAGGACAGGGGTGAATGGGGGAGTAGGATGCTGAATAGGGCAGAGGTGAATAGGGGAGTAGGGTGTTGAATAGGGCAGGGGTGAATAGGGGGGTAGGGTGCTGTATAGGGGAGGGGTGAATATGGGAGCGAGGTGTTGAATAGGGCAGGGGTGAATAGGGGGGTAGGGTGCTGTATAGGGGAGGGGTGAATATGGGAGCAAGGTGTTGAATAGGGGAGTAGGGTGCTGAATAGGGGAGCAGGATGTGAATGGGGGAGTAGGGTGCTGGATAGGGGAGTAGGGTGCTGGATAGGGGAGGGGGTGAATAGGGGAGGGGTGGATAGGGGAGTAGGGTGCTGAATAGGGGAGTAGGGTACTGAATAGGGGGAGGGTAAATAGGGGAGCAGGGATTCATACATGTCCAATTTACTTACCGATTTTCGGTTCGTAAAATTGAGTTTAAAACTGAATTTGGTGTTGAAAAACTCAATATTTTCAGTTTAAAATTTCCTTTTGAAAACTAAAATTTCCAAACTCAATTTGGGCGTGAAAAACTGAATATTGTTTGATTGATATCAACTGTTTATGATGAAAAAATCTAAGTTCAAAGGAAAAGTTTATTTAGAAACTGCCGTCAAACGATCATGGCCGTCATTCTCTTGTTGTTGTTGTTTAGATACTGAGAAACATACATGATACAGCCTCGTTTTCAGTGTCTCCACAAAATGGTTTATTTTGCACTTTGGAAGTCTTTTTAATTACCTAAACATTTCTAAAATAAGCTGATTTTGATGAACTGAGAAATTTGGGGGAGTATTACCCACAATAATCGTAATAATTCGCGACTTGTTATATTTATTCAGTTGTTTTTGGTCGTATAGAAAATAAAAGGGGAGACAACTCTTACAACATGAAATTATGATAAAAAGTGAGTTACCTCCCCTGAACCATAGTTCTCAAATAGTTCAATTCATTCGTAACTAAATCAATGTGTATTTTTTTATTGTTGCACATGAAGAAGAGATTAGGGATAACTTTGATCTAGGTTTGACATTAAATATATATTAATTTTATTAGTTTTTTGTCAAACCAGATTTTTTTCTTGGAATTGATACTTTCAGGAAAAAAGAAATATTAAATTGGAACTGGTTTGTAACATAGATTTTACCTCAATTTTAACCCTAAAATGGTCGGTAAATTTAAAAAAAACTGAATTTCGCCTTGTAAGAAACTGAATTTTTCAATTTTGGTTCGTAAATTTTGGACTTCTGTGAATCCCTGGGGAGGGGTGCTAAATTGGGGAGTCAGTGGGTCAACATAAAACAAGAAATGATGATTCTGTCCTTACCCTGCTATTTTTATCACTGTTAATGCTTGTTGAACTGTTTGACTTGGTAGATGTCACTTTACTGACAGACTTGGAGACATTAGATTTCCCAGCAGGAGCGTTTGATGTCACTGGTCCTGAACATTTATGACATAGTAATGCTGTCTCACTGCTTGATGACTTAGGCTGAAATACAACAGTGAAATATATGCTAATTTCGTTGGATTATACAATAAGATACAGCGAATTAAAGGATCTAATGGAATGTGTGTTAAGTATGGGCCTCTTGTGTTGCTTAAATAAGAAGAAAATCAGAGAAGAATGTGGTGATTCTAGAGGGTTATGGCACCTTCTCCAGCCCTGTTAGCCACACATCATCAATATATACTTTGGTCACGGTGCTTTGATATCTCCAGCTAGATTCATTATACCAAAATGGTGAAGCTTTAATTCAAACATAATTCAACATTCAGCATAATTTGTATTCTGGAAAAAGAGAAAGAAGATAATGTTAAAAATCAACATATAATATTAACATACCTGTTCGTGTTTTGATTTGGACAGGTCAGAGAATTCTGTGTTGGCCAAATGAACTAGTCTACGAAGTAGATTTGTCAGTTGTTGGAGTGCTAAAAAATTATTTGTTTTAATTTCACACCATTCATATTCCAGTCTTAATTTTCCATTGTCCCCAAACATGAGATAGAGCTCAGCTAGAGTGAGATTCTCACATTCTGTTCGAGACCACCCCTTCCTTATCTTGTCCTCTATATCAGCTGGGTTCATACCAAACAGTGCCGTCTCCTTCACATCCATAACACTGGGTTTAATATCTACAGCATTCTCATTTTGAGATAATAGTTTATGACTAGCACTACTGCTTACAGTTATCACAGAACAGACAGACTCTGATGGGCCAGTTACCACTGATTCACAATCAGTTCTCAAATCCTCATCTGTATTAGAGGAACTAACACCACTATTTTGTACATTCAGATCGTCAGGGAACATGGCATTCTCATCATCCATCAATAACCCTGGACTACGTAATACAGACATGAGACTTGTTTCAGGGGAGGTCACTCCATTGACTTCAGGTCCTGAGTGAGAACTCTCACTTCTGTTGCAGCCGCCCTCTATTTCAGAAACTTTATTGGAACTGGGTCCATCTGAAAGGAAAAGAACATAAGTTAAAGTGTGAAAGTGCATTGTAACTTTTAACTTTTGTACCAGCAGTTATTTTTCTGAACTCAGAAAATAATTTTTTACAATAGGTAAAATATTTAAGTGAATATCATATGTCTGTAGGTATATTGAGATATTGTATGTATAACTGCATAACTCACAAGCTTGGTTGTTCTTGTAATTATCAAACTGCAACTCCAGTCTTGGTTGGACTTCCGCAATTTTCAAAGTAACGGGACGAATTTCACAATCTTTGTGAGGAAACAGTCGTAGTTCTCTGTTTGAATTTTCTGGAGCATCCAAACTTTCTTTCTGACCACAGTTAAGAATCATAGACTTTTTTAAGAAGAATTAATGCCCTCATCGGGATAGAGGGAAACCAACTAGTTATTCAAATCTTTCTTCCACTTACATGTATGTCAATTAGGCCAGGCCCTTCTATTCAGGGATTCATACACGGCCATTTTAACTACCAATGTTCACACTGTAAAATTTAAAAAAATTCGAATCCTTCTGAAAGTTTTAATTTTTTTAAAGTGGCATGAGCTGCCAAAATTCAAACTTTTTCATAGTTTCGGAAGGTCATCGAAAAACTAAATGCTTGGCGCTGGAATGAGGAAAATCCATACAGTATGGGACATGTACGAACCGAAAACGTGTTCGAAAAGTAAACAAAATTTAAATAACCGGGACGACCATTCATTCATTCTAAGTCAAAGTTAGTTCACAACAATACTTTATCGTACATTTTCGAGACTAGAAGCACTAAAAAGCTTCTGAATTACACGTCTTGAGGAAAATAGCCAATAATTTCAACATTCTGTTTTAACGTCAAAATATCAACATTTTGGCAGCTCATGCCACTTTAACCTTATGAGTGGAAAAACTGAAAAGAGGAAAGTTTATTTAGAAACCGCATTCTTATGTTTAGATACTGAAGAACCTGTGGCCCCTATTCCAGTGTCACCAAACACAGCTCATTTTGCAGTCTCTTTATTAAACTAAACACTTATAAAATGTACGGGCAGACAACAAGTGTAGTTACCTCCCCTGAATAATAGCATTAAAATAGTTTATTTCATTGTTAAATAAAATCATTGTGCAGTAGCCTATTGTTACGTATATAGCAGAGAATAGGGATAATTTTGATTTATGTTTGAAATTATATTATTCTTTACTTTTTGTCAAATCTTTTTTTTTTTTTCTTGGAATTCATACTTTAGAGAAAAAATAAACATTAAATTGGAATCGTTTTGCAACATAGATTTTAACTCGAGTTTGACCATAAAACATCAGTACATTTTTTTAAACTCAATTCCTTTAGTTTCCTCTTAGTTTTCCAATGCACTACGCCTGCATTAAATGTCAGTAATTTAGTTTTCCAATGTATTACCCAGTATTTAATGTGAGTTATTTAGTTTTTCAATGCACTACCCTGGTATTCAATGTGAGTTATTTAGTTTTTCAATGCACTACCCTGGTATTCAATGTCAGTTATTTAGTTTTAAAATGCATGAAAAGGTTAACATAAAATTTACATATAGCAACACTACTTACCAACTAATTACTTCACTCAAGAAACTTAATAAAAAGATCAGAGCATTCAATAGAGCAAACATAACATTAGGTTTTATAATAAACTTTCTCCTGCCACACAGATGAGACTGGTGGACACCAGTAATTAAACAGCTAAAAGATACAATTCTGAGTCGCTGAGGTTTCCATTTCTTCTCGAGAAAAGCCATGACAGCTGATAATCTCTGTGTTGCCTTCATTCTTATCCTAAGCCGAGGATTCTGGGAGAGATCTTGAACGTGCGCCCACGCAGCGTTTGTCTTAGGTCCAATCTCTAAGGTTACCTTTGTTGGTACTTTCGGCCGATCATCTGTTTTGGGTTCTGAAATACATGACCAAAAGGTTGATAAAAAACACAAAGTTCAATAGCCCGAGAACCAGTACTTGGCAACAGCATACATGTAATTGCACAAACCAAAGCTTTCTAACTCATTTAAACGGAATGATATACATTTTGTTGTAGTTTTGGAAAAAAATTTTAAGAATTTAAATTTGTTTCCTGAAGTCAAATTGATTGTCTGATGTTTTACGCGCCACTCAATATTATTTATAAAATCCACTCAAAAATTTTTGAATTTTTTTATTTCGGTTTAGTGGGAATCGCACCCGCGCCGGATCGATGGAAGGTCTGTGTGAGACTGTGCACAGTACAAGACCGTTGTGGGTGCGCATGTCCGACGGAAAACAAAGCAACTGGGGAATTCCGTAAATAACTCTTTAAATGTATATTTTTGCGGAAAGTCGACTTAGTCTTTCATTCAAAATTGATTACTTCTCTTTTTTCTACTAATCTGAAGGTCAACGGAGAATCACAACAAACTGACACAGTGTCTCCTTTTAATGGAAATAACTGATAAAAAGAAAGACATTAATGATAAATTTGTCAAAGCATTTTAAACACTGACAGTTTCATTTAGTCAGGTAATCAAACCAGCAAGTAGCCTTTGATCATGATTCTTTATAAACACAAATCTAGACTGACCTTCAATGTTGTTCAACTTCTTCAGGGCTGGGCATATTGGTGTGCGAATCCTAAAATAAAATCATAAAAATATTAAGATTAGAAGCACGAAAATGGTTTAAACTACATGTATAAAAAAGGTATACTTAATAATGAAAGAAATGTTATTTACACATCCACTCGAGCTAAATAAGTTGCAGTTTGTTGTGCTTGCGATAACTGTAAGTTGGAATAATACACCATATATGTTGGTAAACACTAACCTGTGATTCTTCCCTTTCACTCTTACCAATATTGTTCTGGAAAATAAGGAAAAATTAGCGGTTATTTATATACATAGTAATAAGAAATCATTTAACCATGCAGTCCAAATGATTCTGGATGATTTCATTTTTCTAAAAATTCCATTTTATACCAAAAGACATGGACTTCAAGGGGGGGGGGGGGGGGGGGGGAACAGCATGTAATTGTATCGAACAGATTCCCATAGAGTATAATATTCATGTGTGTGAACCTTGCACATGGTTTACGGTGTGAAAATACACTGAAAATGAATCTGCCAGACAAGCTCAAGTTGGATCCTCAGCATAGCGCGCTATTGACATTTTGAAATTGACAAGAAGAAGTTTTAGTAAATTACTTGTCTTCCCTTGCGAGCTTGTATGGTTATAACCTGCACTGTCAGCGGTAAGACTGCCGTTTCTGAAAATTCTAAAAGGACCTTCACAAGTCGCCTAGACACCAAATGCAGCCTGTCAGATCTTCCCAAAAGGTTGATTTACAAGCCAGTATATATTTCAGAATTTTTAGAGTGTTTGTCTTTCATTATTAGTGAATCAAAATAATCAAAAATTAACCTAGGTTTAAATGGCAGACAAATTTCTCTTATGCTTCTGCGGTGACTATTGAGCTAAGTGTATGCTGATTGGCCGATCAGGACACATAGCTTAGCTTTGCTGTGAAGATGGCTGTCGAGTCAGTTTGATGTTCTCTGCTAACGATTGTTAACTTTCTTATAGCACAGTTTGGCGAGGAAAAATCGAACAGATATGGTTTTGGTACCTTAGAAAGGAAAATTTAGCGCGCATGTACTGTATTTATTCAATCGTTTCATTTCCTTCTCCTTTAAAAATGTATGCATACTAAGTCTCCTGCCTTAGATGTTTGGAAGGGAGTTGACTTCAGGCTGTAATATCTGTGTACCATACATTCATGGAAGTTTTACGCCACACTCGATAATTTCGCTATTATTATGACAGCTTTGTCAGGTTTAGTGGGGGGAGAAACCAAGCTCTTTGCCTGTAGGAAACCCCCAACCTTTGGCAAGTACCTGGCTACTCTTTCACAAATGGTGAGAGTGAATAATCTACTTGAATTTTTCTATTTTATTTGTTCTGAGTAGGATTCTATCCTGCGTTGCATCAAAGGAAGGATCACTTTGTCCAATGAGCAGAGCCACCAACGCCCTGTGTAGCTTACAAATGAACCTGATACAAAATGAAACACAGGGAAAAGTTCTACGTGAATTTTCTGAAATTATCTATATCTAGGAAAGCCTTGAAAGGCCGACTCTCTGCTAAAATGCAGGTAAAATAGAGTTGGTAATAAAGGGAAAACCCCGGCCAAAATGCAGTACATGTAAATGTAGAGAACTGTTTATATTAGCAAACAACCTTTTTTTCTATATTACTGTTAGAAAGATTCAGTTGTGGCCAAAGTTTTAGCTTGTTAGATATGTCATGGTGATGAATGAATTGGTTTGAGGGACATAATAGTATCATCTGCCATCGGTTATCAGGAAATACCTGTATTGTGCAAGTCCTATGTTTACAGTATTGAATTGTAATGCTTATGCTGTGTTTCCACGGACATGCGTTAACACGTGCGTTGACGGATGCGATTTTCCCCAAAGAATGGGAACAACAGAAATACGCTACAGTGTTTCCACGGTCAGTCCGATAGTTTTTAACGCACGCGTTAAGGGACGGAGAATGGAGCTTGTCCCATTTTTAACGCAACGGACGAGGGATTTCGCTAATCATGACATCATTGAAAGGGGTTTCCGACCCTGTTGACCTCTTGCTGTCAGATAGAAATCCACAGAAACACCTAGTGAGTTTGTTTTACTGACTTGTGTTTGTGTTGTAAATGTATTTTGTATGAAAAAGCTATGTAGATTTCCACTTATTCACATTCTTTCCCCAAACCGAAACAAAAATGTTATCAATGATATGACCTTGACTTTTGACAGTAACCTTATGACAGATCGCACTGTTGATCGAATGTGTTAACGCAAGTCCGTGGAAACACTTCATCCTATCCGTTAAACAATCGCATCCGTCAACGCACACGTTAACGCAAGTCCGTGGAAACACACCATTACATACATGTAGTCAAGTCAAAAGAACACAACTATGCTTGGGGCACAAAAAATGACAGCACTTTGTTGAGAAATAAGTGTACACAGTAGGGATGAGTTGTGTTGCAATGACCATAAGGTAAAATGGAGAATATTAAATGGCATCCAGATAAACTAAATGTTTTAAGTTCTATCCTCACATGAATATCAGTACATTATATAACTTACCCTTTGTGAACTAATTCATTCAGTTTCTGAAGGTAACGTTCCGCAAAACCTGAAAAAAAAATTAAATAGGACATGTTGCATGTAATTAGTTATTTTGACGTTAACTAAAATCCCTTATAATTACCGCCGAACCTGATGTCACATAGAATTACGCAAAGCTTTCTGGGTAAAATGTACCTCAGTTCACCATTTTGTTTATTGGTACTTAGCAAGGTGTTAATTTTTTGGAAAACATTGATGACATAACCTGTTTTTATCCACACATTTTCTCTGGTAACGTTACGCTTTATACGTCTTCTGTTAGAAACAGTATTATTTCTTCCGCCATATTTTAAAATTATTTTAGCATCCCTCAATCCCCCGAAATGCTTTGCCTGTAATTTCCAAGTGACGTCATCAAGCAATTGGTCAATTAATGCAAAAGATATAATATTGCACAAACTGTTTGACATTTTCTCTGCACCAAAAAATAAGGAAATTGTCAGGCATTTGTGCGGGTGTGTATTTTTTATTTTCTCTCCTGAAATATGAGCTTGAAGCCATTTCAGAGATAATTTAGAGAGTCTGTTGACAGTGTGTAGATTTGTAATATTTCTACGTCTTAAACAGACTAATGCAAAACCATTTAGTTTGTCAAACATGTTAGAACTCTTCAGGTTTCATTAAAAACAGATTTATAATGAGGCACTTAGATCCATCATACTGTCAAAATAATTGACAAAACAATAAATGTAGAACTGGGTGATGACTTACTGCCTCCAATTCTCTTTCTAAGTTCCCCATAATTAATGAGACCATATAATTCCTTTGTTTGCTTTTTAATGTCTGCAAATACAAAAGAACAATTTTCAGAAATTAGGGCAAAAAGGAATGACCACATTGTATTATCCAATCAGTGTAAAATAAAGAGGAAAGAAGCTGTGGCTGTTTAATGAACAGTCCATCGAAATATCACCACACCAATCGTTCAGTTGTTCTGTCGGTTATTTAAATCCAAAATAGTCAGAATAAAATCTAAGTTGAAGAAGATAAAAAACAACATATATTATTTTTCTGTTTTCTGGGTTAATTTATTATCCACAAGCAACAAATTATTAACCCTGAACCCGGAGCATGCACAAGTGACATGGTTGAATTTCACTGACTGACTCTCAAAATTCATAGTTTACTCTTATTTCTCTAAAAGTCTTACTTCTATAAAAATGAAACTACACCAAAGTCGCTGTTTTGTGACGTCTGTTAGACAATCTGTTCGGTACTTAAGAAATATAGTTTTAATTGTAACAATATGCGTATGTTTCGCTTGCAGCTTACATAATGGTGGTCAGTCTTTATCTAAGCGATCGGTAACAATAAGCGATATTTCGTTCTCATCACAAACCAAAATGTCAGGGCTTACATTTACAAAATACAACCATAATTACCTGGAGGAAAATGAATGTATTTGGAGATCTTATGCCAGGTTCTGTAATAGAAATGTCGTACTTGGTCCTTATTTCGAATCAAACCAGGCAGAAATCCTTTTCTTTTACACTTCAGGGCAATTTGACCTTGTATGGCATCAAAGTCTTTCCCAAACTGAAACAACAAAGTAAATAGAAAATACAGGGATATTTAGTCAATCTGAAGATTATATACACACAAAAAAAACATCAGAAGCTTTTTGGTATTGTTTCCCTTGACAGATTGATGTTTTATGTCGCACTCAAGATTATTTCACTTATATGGCGGCATTGCCAGGTTTAATGGAGGAGGAAACCGGGCTCATTGCCCGGAGGAAACTCTGACCTTCAGCAAGTACCTGGCAACTCTTCCACATACGGTGATCGGTGAAAAATCCACTCAGAGGCCTGTGTCGATGTCAGGGCTGAGAGATTATCACTCTAGTTCTCTGACATTTTGTACTTTTAATAAGAAAATTCAATTTGTTAGGTGCCCGCAATATAAACAAACACCAAGCCTTGATCCTAATGATTTTAACCATGAGAGTGACAAAGAAGAATGGTTTACTTTGAGGGACACAAAAATATGTCGATAAATTTGAGATGGTAAACAACAGACAGCATGTCCTGAAATGAGGGTAATCCAATACTGGAATTCTGATTGTTGCTGTTGTATTCTGGCTTCAATTCTTCAAATAATTTTACACCCTAATTTAAACATTGAGCTGGATATGTACACATTGTGTCCCATAATTAATTTTAGTTGTTTTAAGCTGATGTAAATTTGTTTTCTTCAAAAATGTCAGAACGGCCTTGTTTTTTATCTTGACTATATTAAATTGCTGAATTATTGGGATTCCAAAAAAGATAACTTTTGACCACAGGGTGTTCAAAAGACTGCTGGACACCCCTTTTGACGATCCCTTTTACAGCGGCGAGTATGCCTTTAACTTTGACTCACCTCATATAATCCGTCAAAAAACGCTCTTTTATCAACATTACCCCAGAATTCCCACTGTCGCTTAGATTTTGTTTCAGGGGTTGAGGTCTTAATCTCTTTGACAACTAAAAAAGAATAAACTTTCGAGTTTGATAAACACATAGAAGACATATTTTCAGGCATATTGTTCACAAAGACTTTTTTCAGTTTTAATATATTTATTTATGAACATTAGAACACACGAGCACAGATTTTAACTCTTTCGCTACCGCAAGCCGTACTGTGCGGCTCTCGGTTTTCACATCTCAGACGGCAAGCCGTACACTGCGGCGATCAGCTAACCTTAAGTAAACAGGACTGTGATTGGTTATTTTCCTATCAAATACTTGATTTTGACCAATGACTGTATTTTTAACGTAACGACTTGTGGTATGAACACTGTCAGCTTCAGGGAATTCCCAATGACGTAGTATTTACTAAAAGTAGACATTCCGACGTGTTTTTTCTTTCGGACATGGACGAGGGTGTCAACCCTGGGCCGTCACGGACAATAGGCCACCGTATTGCGGCTCAACATGCGGCAGATCTTATTTCCCAGTGGGCTTTTAGTGACAATGAAAAGGTTATCGACACATTTGTACCTTCTGATAAATAAAGTAGCAGTGATAGCGGTAATGATAGCACGGATAACGTAATGACAACAACAACAACAAACAATACATGTGGAGGTGGGCGTTGCAGTTTCAGACATTACGCCTCCCTGACTTGTTCACCAAACAACTGTTTTTCCTCAACTCTGGAGGTTATTTTTATACTTTGTTATATTGGAACTATGTCACATACTCATTATCTTCCTCTAAATCTGACAAACAGTGAAAAATCTATGTTTTTTTCCTAGTGTTGAACTCAAATTGAGAATTGAATTTTGCGAATTTTTAACATTCTTCCATTTCTACCAATATGCAAATTAGGAAATAAAAAAGCCAATTTACATTTGAGACAAAATGTTTGTTTAATTTTCTTAGAAATACATCTAGGATTATGAAAATATATACTTTGCCATATAAATTGTGAATAGGTCGGATTCACAAGGCGTTTATGTAGTTTGATGTCGCAATATAAAAATTTACCAACAGTGTGCCTGGGCCAACCATGTAAATTGCTCCGGTAGTGAAAGAGTTAAATACCCGGTACAAGTATAGCATGAAGCTAATAGCCTTATGGCTTAGTTAGTTAGCATGACTAAAGATTATTGGTAGTGGGCCTACCAAATAATAAGTAGGCCTATACGGCACATGCTGAACTCAAAGAAATACAGGTATGATGTAAATGAGAGGAATTTCTATTAGGCTGAGGAATGGGTATCATTAACATTACCTTGCTTTTTAACTGGAGATGGGGGAGGACTAGGTGTGTCTCTTTTTGGACGTTTAATAACCCTGGTACTTGATCGAGTGCCCAAATTTTTCGCCGAGTTGGGTTGAGCGAACAAGGTTTGGGAGTGTGAGGTGGAACAAGATGCCTGGACCTCCTCGTCTTTCTCCCCAGGATGACACGGGTCACTCACCGAGGCCGTCAGCGACAAGCCGACGTGTGTACTTGCTGTCACACACGTTTCCTCGACATCGTTCGACATAAATGACTTTTCTTCATCCCCCGTGTCACTTGTTTCCGTTGGCATACTAAACACAAACACATTAGAGCAATAAAAAGAGGAACTACAAATCAATTATTTTTGTTTTCTTGGCTTTCTCAAATTCAATATGGCTGACACCCAAGGAGAACTGAGCTTTCCATCCACAACAACACATGCTGAAATCTGCCGCTGTGGACATTAAAATCAATTGAAATGAAGATAGAATTATGTTGCATATCAAACATGAACACATTATCACTCTGCTTATACAAAATATCTGATAATGGCTAAAACAAAAGCGGATTTAACACTAACAGAGTAGGGTAAAAAGCAATCAAAATGGCGCTGGAGTTGAACGAACAAATTTTTTTACCGAACTCCCTCTTTTTCCTTGTTATTGGACTCTGTCGACAAACTTTTTCTTCTTTTTCCAACTGGCATTAGGATTGTCCTGTTTTGAAGACTACTACGGGAATAAGCACATGGGGTTGAAAACCCGGACAGTACAATTTCCGAAAGGGATCATCTCACAAGCTGTTGTTGGTTAACAACAACGTTTTACACTAGTGCTATGGACGATGTGGCTTGTGCGAAGGAAAGACCGACAATGTCAAACTGCAAAAAGCGGATTTAAACGACCAAAAAACAACTTAAAAAACAACCACAATCAACTCTTCAAAAAAAGAAACCCATCTAGGTCACATTAATGAGTTAAAAAGTTAAATGATACGTTTTCTGTGGTGGATATATCGAAGATGCAAACTCGGTCATGTGACCAAATTATATTATAAATACCGATATTTCTTTCTCTCAAGATCATTAAAACTTAAAGTTATGATAAATATGTCTGGGATAAGTATAATATCCTAAGTACACATATATGTTTACAATCCAATGTTTTTAATGCAAACGATGCTGAAGGGATGCCTTTCGTTGTATTAAAAAAACAACGTTTATTGAACATGACCAAATTTAAAAGATAGAATATAACCATTCCCATAGAGCTGCAATAAAAAGACAAATTCAAAACCATAGCATACACGAGTTAAAGATAATAGAAAGAATTGTCCAAGAATACTAGATATTTGGAATTAATAACGGAAATAAATACAATTCTCAATACATGCTTACATGTATCTTGGATCTAACCATTTTGCTCAACATATCCAAAATAGATCGGATCCGATAAATTCCACTTCCCTCAGGATCAGAGAGAGAGACTGAAATGAATAACAGAAGAAAAAAAAACTTTCAAAAGCATTTTGATTTTCTCATTGTCTGGTTATCTTGGCATCGCATATATATACATGTTCTGTACTATCAGTATCAGTATCAGTATCAGTGAGCCTATAAAAAGGCTATAGGCTACTCGTATATAAATACCTCCCCGAAAATAAATTTTATTATTTTAAACAATAACAGCAGTTTAAAAAAACTACGCTAAGATTTGAGGGTTAATTTAGTATGCGCAACAAAACGAACACTAAATGCACAGTACTTTAGGTTCGCTTGTATGTACACCATGAATTCACTATGTTGTGATGTTTACTGGCGCGAAATCTGACAGAGGGAATCCCGATTTTTGATTGGATGACATGACCATGTGACTGGAAAACTCCTTTGACGAAACTGCTGTCACACAAACCGACCAGAAGACAATTTTCGTAATTAGGCTTTTGAAAATGATCTCCGACTTGTTTTTGTTTGTTTAACGAAGAGCAGATCTCTTGAAAACCCCCACCTATAATTTTAATGGGAAAATTGAAAACCATACTATTTACCATACACCTTACGTTAACTTGTTTTCCATTGGACAGCTAATCGCATAGGAAGTCTGAATTTGTGTTATCATTAAAGAGTAAAGAAAGACATTCGGCAATAAAGTAGCATTTTCATATCATGACCAGAAAGATTAATTACGTTCTGTAGTAATAACATAGCCGTCAGTTCCATTATTACAAACATCTTTAGCATTCCATGTACAATTTATTAACAGCCAATGGGAAGTCATTTAACAAACTGGTATGACACGATCGGGCCATTCCAGAATGTTGACGTCATAGGGGTGCGTAAATTCGAACGACGAGCGCAGACATTCAAACGACACGTTCAGATTGGGTTGAACTGGTGTGGAAAGTCATTTTACCAAAATGACGACAACAGAGGTACCAATGGGGATTGACGACGGAAAACCCTCGTCTCGGTATGTTTGGGACATCAATATGACAATACGAATTTAGATACTATTTTCATAAGCTCTCTAAATTTTCACATTAACAAAGTACAATGAGCGAATGGCATCGATCTAATCCTAGCCCCTCATTGGCTAAAATAATTTGCACGGACTTAAGACGAGTTGCATGAAACTTGTCGGATGCATGTATAACGTATCGCTTTGTAATTTGTAGAGTTTAGTGTTCTGCAATTTTGGTTTTGTAAAACGCTGACGACAAAAGTGGTTATAAAATCTGTGTATTCATTATTATTAAATAAATCACATCAGTTCAACTTCAAGTTTCACCAGGCTGTTAGCCAGAAATTGCAAATACTGACTGAAATAGGGTGTCCAAATTTTCTAGCCAACTTAAGGCCCGTTCACCAGGTTAGGGAAAGTAGCTGAAAACAGGTATAATAGCTGTAAACAGGTATAATAGCTAAAAAGAGCTACCGACCGGTAGCTGAATTCAGCTATACAAGCTTATCAATGAAAGAAAAAGCGCTTGATTAATTCTAAACAACTGTTCTTCTGCAATTCGGTAGCTTAATATTATTTTTAACAGATGTATTGGAGCCTTGATTACAAGTATGCCGGAAAAAAATATGTAACAAAAGACTACTACCATTTGAAAAACACCACTACCAAATGTACACATGTAAAACTTCCCATTCAATGAAAATTATCTTTCAAACTTCTGTCTAATTTCATTCATACTTACTTTTCTAAGCCATTAACCTATATGTGTGTGCATGAGGAAGGCAGAAAGTTGGCATTAATAACCAGTTATGGTGCGTTTCACAGAAACAATATTGAAAACTATGAATATCCAGTAATGCCATAATTTATTATTTTTCCCAAAATTGTCTTTATTTAAGAATTAAAATTACTGTAATTTTAACTTATATTGTTTGTAAGCTTGTTTTGGTTTATTTAAGACAAACAACATGCTTTGAAGTGAGTAAAAAAATAAAATAATGGTTATTCTAGGCATCCATAGATTTTTCAGTTGGCCTTTTTTTTCTTCAAAACACACGGAAACTCATTATAAAAGGCAACCTAATAATATGCATAACACACACACAGGAAGTAACTGCTTACAAGAGCAAGCATGAGTAAATTGCGATGAAATTTTAATAAAGAGACAGCATTGAATTTTGAGTCTATTTGTGTACATTTGGTAGTGGTGTTTTGCAGGAGGTAGTAGTCTTTCGTTACATAATTTTTTCCAGAATACTTGTAATCAGGGCTCTAATACATTCAGTAAAAATAAAAGTGAGCTACCGGATTGAAGAAAAACAAATATTTAGATTAAATAAGAGCGTTTTTCCATGCATTGATATGCTTGTATAGCTGAATTCAGCTACCGGTCGGTAGCTCTTTTTAGCTATTATACCTGTTTACAGCTATTATACCTGTTTTCGGCTACTTTCCCTGACCTGTTCACACTGTGCGATTTGTCGTATCGACTTGTAGGATGCGATGAAAATAAATGCTTCTAATTGGTGAAAAAGATTTAACAACCAATCAAAAGCATCTATTTTAATCGCATCCTACAAGTCGATACGACAAATCGCACAGTGTGAACGGGCCTTTACCTGCACTACACATGGGTAGCCTCAGATTACTGGGCCGAAAATTGCGAAATGCCGAACCAATATATCTACTGTTTTTAATTGACTGTGCAAGTTATTACTCGAATACGACATTCTCGGTCGGGTAATATCAGCAGACGAATTAAGTTTGTATTAGCCGTTGCGCTGTATTGGCAGAGTTCAACTTCAAGTCATATTGACCGAGTTCACGGAGTGCGGCTGAAAGACGCAATTAACATGTGACATTTCCGAGTTTGACAGAAACAGACAACAAATGTTGAATCGATATCAAAATATCTGCACCAGAGCGCGCTGTACAAGGTCTTGTTGACAGGACATTGGAGTTGGAAGAAATAACTACTGTAAGTGAATCCGATTTCCGTTTTAGGACAGCTCAAGAGGAAGAAACGTCTCTACTTATCCAGGAACAAAAACACAGAGAGAAAAACAAGGTCGGGTGTCCATTTGTTTAAGGCATCCAACAAACTAGTCCGTGTTTCTGACTCCAAAATCAAATGACTATTTTATTTTGGAGTTTAACTGCAATCAAAAAGCCGGAGTTGGCATAACTTTGATGGTCTTCAAAGCCTCTTGATGTTGTGACAATCAGAAAACGTGTGAATTTTGGCAGCTCGTGCCACTTTAAGAAATGTGAGGTAGCTTTCTCAAAGTTAAATTCCGCCAATGAAACATCAGAGTGCAGGCCAATGAGGCCATATAATTTTGGTGTCGGTCAGAAACATTCAATCGGTTCCGTATTTTAAAATGCTGGGAACCAACCGGCACCAATTTTAGTTTCGTTATATATCATACCATAAACTGGCTTTAGTGATAGGTAACAGATTTTTGTTTCCGTAGTTTTAGTTCAACGGTAACAACAGGCTACCGGAACCGATCGTTACCATGAAATATTATGGCCTGAGAGTGTCTAATTCTATTTAACTGTTATCAAACATTCTGAAAATTTCAATAAGATAATTCTGAATCTGATGAAAAAACACAAGGAGAATCAAACAAGAAATTTATGACAAAAACGAAGTAGAACTTTGCGAGTCCCAGTCAACCAAACACCTAACTGCTTGTTGTCTTTACAGAGACTGCAATACATGAAATTGTTTTCCTTGATATATCTTAGCCATTTGAACTCGTCCAGCCATTGCCGAGAAAATTTCCTTGTTGTAGCGGTAGTTGATTTTGGTGTCTTCTCGGAAGAGGCAGTTGGAGTTTCACTTGATGTAGTACTAGTTGTAACGATAGAACTTGTTGTGGTTGACAACTCTGTATCTTCAATTGTTTGGGACTCCTCACCACCCGAATCATCTTCGGCTTTGCTAATATTTTTTTATTTAGATGTCAATAGCACTGGTAAGACGTTAAAAATTCTTGTTAGTTGTAACCTGACTTGCCTCTCCTGAGTAATCGCTGAACCAATATTTTCTATTTATATATATAGAATCACTTAGTTTCAAAATGCTTGAATAGGTGAAATGGTCTTTAGAAAGTGTAAAAAAGATATGCACCAACTATATGTTTATTTGATGTTTGTTTGAAGGGTTTTGAGGCCTCCTGGTGGTGGATCTAGTTTTACACTTGGTGGAGCTGCTGAAGAACCCCGACCTGCTCCTCGACAGACATCAAGCCAAAAGAACACAACAGAAACACCTCCTGTTGCTGCTGCTCCGGTAAAGATGATTGCCACACCTGATAATCCCCAAGCTGAGGGCCAGTCCCCTGTTACCAGGCAAATTAAGCCTTCAGGCAACTCTCACTCTAGGATCTTTGGTGAACCTGAACCTGCTGCTCCTTCACCAGGAAGAGACTTGACCAAAGGAGGTAATCAAAAGAAAACTAGCTTCAGTGAAAAGATTTTAAGTACATGTGAAACTAGTTTCTAGTATCATAGACTGATCCAGAGACATTTTGATACCTGTATACAGGTATGGGCGCCCAAACTCACAAGCAAAAAATCCTCCCAAATTCTTAAAACAACAGATTTTAATGTCAAAATAGCATTTAATGTTGAATTTTGGGCCAGAGATGTTTTTGTCTTAATGTTGAGACATTTTGAACCGAAATGGGATGCCCAAATTTTCCCTGGATCAGCCCCTGAGTATTAAAAGTTAACATGTGTACAAATTCTTCAAAAATTGCCTCCTCTTATTAGATGCTAAAATCCAGACCAACTTTTACTTTAAAAAAAAAACAGTTTTCTGTAGTTTTCCAAGTTTGAAGTAAAAAAGCCGGTTTGATTTGAGGAACACAGAAAGGCCTTTTGATTAATTTGAGATCGACTCGTAAATTTAAAACAAAAAAATCTGAAAAGAGCGTTTTTCCCAACATAGAACTTAGGTTACATTAATGTTGACGTTCTTACTTCAGTTCTGGGATATGCTTTCCTAACACCATTTAATTTTAAACATAATTTTGGTTTTCATGAAAAAAAACCTAAAACTGGGGAAAATCTATTGATATATTTCCATACTTCTTTAAGTATTAATCGATTACACATGTCTAAAAAATAATACACTAGCATACATGTACATTTTGATTCTTCTTAGCATCTGCTTTCAACCCAATAACTGGCGAGATTTATCCAGGTTTTGAGGGAACCGTTTCAAATGTAGATATTTTTCCATATGGGAAATCCCCTCAGCGAGGTATTGTCACACGGACCGATACTAAATGTTATCGGGGATTATGTCTTGACCGATTATTTCCAATCGGTATAGAATGTTATTTTTATCTCTGTTAATTGCATGCAATTTTTTCAAGTTTGATAATTTATTTATTTTTTTGATTACCATTTATGTACTTTTATTCATTCACTTGTTAATTAAATGATTTTAATATTTAATATCAATGCAATTGACCTGTGATTGGCCAGTATTGACATGTCACCATGCCAAACATTACAAAATGTTTCACATGTCCATTGAACCAACTTGGACATCATATTCTGTAACCTTACAGTTACCCTTACAAACTCCACACTCTGGTTTTAATTTGTGTAACTTTTTCAAATGTTTGACCTAGCTTGTTTATGTGTCCTGGTCAGTTTGTCCCCTATATTCAAACTCCGAACAACCTCTCCATCAATGAACTTGTAAATACATGTACCTTTATTAAATTATGTATTCTTTGAACCCTATGCTCTGTGTGTATGAAATACAAGTTCATTTATCTGTGTTTCAAAGATTGTTATGAACTTAAAGTTCAACAGTGCACAATGGTGCTAAGTTTATGAAACTCCCTTCAAATAAACCTCTTTTTTTTAATGAACGATGCAATCAAAGTCCATGTTATTCTAATTTACTCTCTCACAATATATACTTTCTTTATTATTTTAGATACAAAAAGTCCAATAACTGGCTCTGGGGCGGCTGGGTCTGCCGAACCACAACAGGTGAGGATACAGCAGTGCATTTCTTTAGGAAACTTTTTTTTTTAATGTAAATGGATTACACATATGCTGTCAATTGTCCGACATGTAACCCATTTTATGTAAAAGAATTTATTTTTAGTCTTGCTAGGGGCTGTAACTTGTGATGTTTCTGTATCAGAGGGTGTGGGACCTGCTTTTCGCCCCTGTGATGTCCCATGAAGACAGTGAAACTTCATTTGTCATAATGATAATAATCATACTAATAAGAAATGATGAAGGCGACACCACAAAGTTGCACTTAATAAAGACACTGGTATAGGTGTCGAAAAACAACTTATTTCGTGGTGTTGTCTTAATCATTTCTCATTAGTATGGAACCCACGTTCAAAGAGTTTCAAGCATTTCTTAGGATAATAATCATAACTATAATTGCTGCTGCTTGTGTTTTTGTTGTATTTTATTTTGTTGATTCTGCACATCACTTGTTACACTTCTATGGTTCTTACTGCTTATCTCCAATGTAAAACCAAAGGTTGGGAGAAAATTGAAACGTTAATTCACTTTTTCTTTGTCTTTTTCAGCAATCAAGGAGAGTCCGCCAACCACCAGGTGGATTTTCTCAAGGAATATTTTGAAGCCACGCCTGATATAGACCAACATTCTTCATTTATATTTTAACAAAAGCTTAATTGTGCTACATTTAAATCCCTTCTCATTGTTCTCCATGATTAGTGCTTTTGGAAATTGTAAGGGTTGTGCTAATTACAGGGTTTTACCAACATCTTATAGTATTCCATGGGTTTTGGGAACATGATATTTGAACTACTGTGATATTCATGATCTTGTTAATATTTTACAGAATTTCCATTAAAAGCTATTATGTAATCATGTTGTGACATTATAACAACCGGTTTGTGCTTTTTACAAGGGTTTAGGGAATTTTGATCCTGCTTCCACCTGGTTATGGCACTTTGATTTTTCTGTCCCCTTTGTTTTTGGTAAGAACAGGAATCAGTTTTGCTTGATAACTTCTATAATCACAATATTCCAGTAATGAATTGTGTAATTTGGACATGTTTTTTTTTTGTATTTGTTTTATCTGTAGAAAATAAGTTATCATTTTGTTAGTTTCTCTATACTTTTGCTATTTGAAAGGGTGCTGTTAAATATAGTTGTATTATTTCTTTTCCTGAACTATTCAGATTTAAGTCAAAGTATTCTTAAATAGATACTAAGATACAAATATTTTACACTTAAGTAACCCATTTTTTTTTTTTTTTTTTACTTAACATATCCATTCCACCAAAAATTTACAGCAAATGTTGTGCAATCATTTGCCAAAATTGCACAAAAATTTGTCTGTTGTATTCAATGTCCAATAAACCTAATTTATCTGCTGTCCTAAGACTTCTAGTGTTTCAACTGTTTTATTTCATCAATAGACCCTTACGGGTGACGGATTGATGCTTGCACAGAAGCCTCGTATGGAAAAATGACGCTAAATTGAGTTTTTGAATCAATCTGACCCCGGAATCTTGTTCATTTCGTCTATGACCCAATGTAAAAGAGACTTGTCACAGCAACCGCAACAGAGAAATTATGTCAATGCCATACAATTTAAACGTCATAAAAATGTGATTCTAAGCCGAAACTGTCTATTATATAGACTAGTCCCTTGGGGAAGGGCAGACTGAGTTTAAATATGTTTTAAATATAAATATTTTAATATTACCCCTTCAACAGATTCGTTTCACTGGAGGGATGAAACGCAGGTTGGAAGCTAATGAAGGCTATACCCGCTACTGACCTTCTGCTCTAGGGATGTGTTCTACACACTCAAAGTGACATTTTTACTTCAATATGTTTGCGCTGTGAAGCTAGATGGACTCTGAAGTTTCATACTTACAAGCATCTCTTTATTTTGTTAAAATACACTTTTGATTTGGCTAACGATATCCTGAATAAATTGGATAGCTTATTATCATTAATGGTGATTTCTTATCGCCAGAATGTTGCCCTTTATGATCACAATCGCTTCTGCAACATCAGTTTGCCAACAAACAATGATTTTATCGGTCGGTGCAGACTTTCCAGGCGGGTGCAAAACTTTTTTCTTTGTGTAGGCTATAGTTCGGCATAGGCTTGCAAAACAAATAATTTGACAGCTTGTGCAAATGTTGACTTTGCGATTCTATCTGGTCAGGATTATGAGAGCAAGAAACTGCCTGGCCAGGATTATGAGAATAAGAAACCGCCTTATGAGAATAAGAAACTGCCTGGCCAGGATTATGAGAATAAGAAACCGCCTTATGAGAATAAGAAACTGCCTGGCCAGGATTATGAGAATAAGAAACCGCCTTATGAGAATAAGAAACTGCCTGGCCAGGATTATGAAAATAAGAAACCGCCTTATGAGAATAAGAAACTGCCTGGCCAGGATTATGAGAATAAGAAACCACCTTATGAGAATAAGAAACTGCCTGGCCAGGATTATGAGAATAAGAAACCGCCTTATGAGAATAAGAAACTGCCTGGCCAGGATTATGAGAATAAGAAGCCGCCTTATGAGAGCAAGAAACTGCCTGGCCAGGATTATGAGAATAAGAACCGCCTTATGAGAATAAGAAACTGCCTGGCCAGGATTATGAGAATAAGAAACCGCCTTATGAGAATAAGAAACTGCCTGGCCAGGATTATGAGAATAAGAAACCGCCTGGTCAGGATTATGAGAATAAGAAACCGCCTTATGAGAATAAGAAACTGCCTGGCCAGGATTATGAGAATAAGAAACCGCCTTATGAGAATAAGAAACTGCCTGGCCAGGATTATGAGAATAAGAAACCGCCTTATGAGAGCAAGAAACTGCCTGGCCAGGATTATGAGAATAAGAAACCGCCTTATGAGAATAAGAAACTGCCTGGCCAGGATTATGAGAATAAGAAACCGCCTGGTCAGGATTATGAGAATAAGAAACCGCCTTATGAGAATAAGAAACTGCCTGGCCAGGATTATGAGAATAAGAAACTGCTTGGTCAGAATTAGCTAATCGTCCGAAATAGGAGCTTTCCCCATATGTATCAATCTTGCGCATGTACCTTAAGGTAGTTTTTATAAGTAAAAAAATCATGCTAAAAATCCGAATTTTGGCACCTCATGTCACCTCAGGGTAGAAAAGACTTTTCGCAGTCGGCTCATGCATGTTGATACATAGGAAATACCATTGCATATATAACTCGTGCAATTCTTTTATGTAGGCCTATAGTTTCAGGTTTGGTGCTTATCTAAAGCAATCCCAATTATTGCAGTGTTTACTATTCCCATCATTGTCACGAAGTGTCTTCTATCCCCATCACTGTCTGCTATCCCCATCACTGTCATGAAGTGTTTGCTATCCCCATCAGTGTCACGAAGTGTTTGCTATTCCCATCACTGTCACAAAGTGTTTACTATTCCCATCACTGTCAGGAAGTGTTTACTATTCCCATCAGTGTCACGAAGTGTTTACTATCCCCATCACTGTCATGAAATGTTTGCTATCTCCATCACTGTCAGGAAGTGTTTGCTATCCCCATCACTGCCAGGAAGTGTTTGCTATTCCCATCACTGTCAGGAAGTGTTTACTATTCCCATCACTGTCACGAAGTGTTTGCTATCCCTATCACTGTCAGGAAGTGTTTGCTATCCCTATCACTGTCAGGAAGTGTTTGCTATTCCCATCACTGTCAGGAAGTGTTTGCTATCTCCATCACTGTCAGGAAGTGTTTGCTATCCCCATCACTGCCAGGAAGTGTTTGCTATTCCCATCACTGCCAGGAAGTGTTTGCTATTCCCATCACTGTCAGGAAGTGTTTGCTATCCCTATCACTGTCAGGAAGTGTTTGCTATCCCCATCACTGTCAGGAAGTGTTTACTATCCACATCACTGTCAGGAAGTGTTTGCTATCCCCATCACTGTCATGAAGTGTTTGCTATTCCCATCACTGTCACAAAGTGTTTGCTATCCCCATCACTGTCATGAAGTGTTTGCTATCCCTATCACTGTCAGGAAGTGTTTACTATCCACATCACTGTCAGGAAGTGTTTGCTATCCCCATCAGTGTCATGAAGTGTTTGCTATCCCTATCACTGTCAGGAAGTGTTTACTATCCACATCACTGTCAGGAAGTGTTTGCTATCCCCATCACTGTCATGAAGTGTTTGCTATTCCCATCACTGTCACAAAGTGTTTGCTATCCCCATCACTGTCATGAAGTGTTTGCTATCCCCATCACTGTCATGAAGTGTTTGTTATCCGCATCACTGTCACGAAGTGTTTGCTATCCCCATCACTGTCATGAAGTGTTTACTATTCCTATCACTGCCAGGAAGTGTTTGCTATCCCCATCACTGTCATGAAGTGTTTACTATTCCCATCACTGCCAGGAAGTGTTTGCTATCCCCATCACTGCCAGGAAGTGTTTGCTATCCCCATTACTGTCACGAAGTGTTTGCTATTCCCATCACTGTCACAAAGTGTTTGCTATCCCCATCACTGTCACGAAGTGTTTACTATACCCATCACTGTCACGAAGTGTTTGCTATCCCCATCACTGTCATGAAGTGTTTGCTATCCCCATCACTGTCATGAAGTGTTTGCTATCCCCATCACTGTCATGAAGTGTTTGCTATTCCCATCACTGTCACAAAGTGTTTGCTATCCCCATCACTGTCACAAAATGTTTGCTATCCCCATCACTGTCATGAAGTGTTTGTTATCCGCATCACTGTCATGAAGTGTTTGCTATCCCCATCACTGTCATGAAGTGTTTGCTATCCCCATCACTGTCAGGAAGTGTTTGTTATCCGCATCACTGTCACAAAGTGTTTGCTATCCCCATCACTGTCACGAAGTGTTTGCTATCCCCATCAGTGTCATGAAGTGTTTGCTATCCCCATCACTGCCATGAAGTATTTGTTATCCGCATCACTGTCACGAAGTGTTTGCTATCCCCATCACTGTCAGGAAGTGTTTGTTATCCGCATCACTGTCACGAAGTGTTTGCTATGCCCACCACTGTCACGAAGTGTTTGCTATCCCCATCACTGTCAGGAAGTGTTTGCTATCCCCATCACTGTCATGAAGTGTTTGCTATCCCCATCACTGCCAGGCAGTGTTTGCTATCCCGACCACTGTCATGAAGTGTTTGCTATCCCCATCACTCTCATGAAGTGTTTGCTATCCCCATTACTGTCACGAAGTGTTTGCTATCACTGTTACTGTCACGAAGTGTTTGCTATCCCCATCACTGTCACGAAGTGTTTGATATCCCTATCACTGTCATGAAGTGTTTGCTATCCCCATCACTGTCATGAAGTGTTTGCTATCCCCATCACTCTCATGAAGTGTTTGCTATCCCCATTACTGTCACGAAGTGTTTGCTATCACTGTTACTGTCACGAAGTGTTTGCTATCCCCATCACTGTCACGAAGTGTTTGATATCCCTATCACTGTCATGAAGTGTTTGCTATCCCCATCACTGTCAGGAAGTGTTTACTATCCACATCACTGTCAGGAAGTGTTTGCTATCCCCATCACTGTCATGAAGTGTTTGCTATCCCCATCACTGTCATGAAGTGTTTGCTATCCCCATTACGGTCAGGAAGTGTTTACTATCCCCATCACTGTCATGAGGTGTTTGCTATCCCCATTACTGTCACGAAGTGTTTGCTATCACTGTTACTGTCACGAAGTGTTTGCTATCCCCATCACTGTCACGAAGTGTTTGATATCCCTATCACTGTCATGAAGTGTTTGCTATCCCCATCACTGTCATGAAGTGTTTGCTATCCCCATCACTGTCATGAAGTGTTTGCTATCCCCATTACTTAGATTTGTACGTCAAGGTATAAAGTAACAAAGACTGGAAAATGCACTCTTGCATCCCGGCTATTTGAATTCTGTCCAATATTAGCACACATTTTCAGTTCGCACGGGTAACTGGCTTTATCTATGTTTATAATTCTAACGTCAATCTTTTAGTTTTTTAAGCTACTTCAAACGCCCAACATCGCACGACAATCCGAAATTATGGAGAAAAGAAATCTGAATGTTTTTAGCTCATGTCACATGAATTATGGCGATGTGTATATCAGATGATTTATGTACTTTTAATATTCAGCATTTCGCTACCTAGCAAATAAAAGTAATTCGGTAATATCAGAAGTCGATAGACTTCTGGTAATATACAATGGAGTGTAAAATGGGCGATGAATGGTAGGCCTACAAAGCACTTCATCGAATATGGCCAATTTGGATCCAGTGCTTAATGTATTTCAAATGGAGAAAAGATATCAGTGCAAACCTTTTCAAGTCACGATCTGGGTTGGGACAAATGACTGAAACTTAAAAAATTTTGCTGGCTCCGTAAGTAGGCGGCTTGTTGTTGGATGATTTACTTTCATTATCTGATTAAAGTTAAAAAATCTCTAAAAAATGTGCAAATTCGTAGAAATAAACTGCACACTTCTATCTAAAGCTATTTAGTAAGTTGACACGTTTTACTAGGTTTTTCCCCGGTGGCCCTGCTCGCCAGGGACATCTATATTCAGCTGGATTTGCTTTGATTTGTGTGGGCCATCGATATAAACAGATAGGTACAAACTATAATGTAATTTAAATGGCGGGATTAAAACCTTGAAGGGCTTGTTCTATCCCTTAAGTGGGCTAAATATAAATTGTATCCAAAATTAGAACCGTAGTCAAGTCCACACGAGTAGTCGGAATTGTTCCAATTACGCCATTCCTCGTGCAATGCTGCTTCCAATTCGTGTACATTTTGTGGCGGATCCTGACATTGAATCCAGCTCACCCACACATGTTACAGGGACTTCAGACCCGGACTTGTTGCTGGCCCGGGGACGTTCTGGATAACATTGTGTTGGACAAACTGGATTACGTCTCATTAGGGATGGGAACGAGCGCTTTCATCCATGAATACAAGTGTCTGGCAACGAATGGTTTGATTATCGAAATATGGAACGCCACTTTACTGCTAATTAGACTACAAGTATGAAATTAAATATCGCTAAACTCTAACAGTGCCATTTGCTGCCAAACTTCGGACTTATTTCGGTTGTCTAATGAAGTGGAGCGTTTGAAGTAGGCCTACACGTAGAAACGACGAATAGCCGGGATGTATGAGTACATGGTATATACTAGTCCGAAATATCTACGATGATGATGTAAGACATTTGTGACAGATAGGCCATCATCATCATGATGTCAGAAAATGTCTTACATCATCATCGCAGATATTTCGGACTAGGTATATACATTTGTTTTGTGCTCATGCCGCTTGAAAATAAGTATAGGCCCTACCTGTCCCTAGTTTAGACCCTCGGACTGGAGTCAATGGACAGTTTTTTTCTCTGGCCCCTGCAATTTATACATTTTTGAAAGGAAATTTTGGATTTAAGACTGAAAACAATTCTGGATGTGTAATGAGAACAGGTTAGGTTTACAGACACAAACATATGGCATGGCTCATTTTGTACGTATTATGATTTATGTCAACAGACCGAAGCACACCCAGCTATCAGATCTTCATCCACCCAACCTTTGAGCGCGGCGTAAAACACCAAACAATCAATCAATCAATCCACCCAACCTGGTCTGATTGCGCATCCAGAATTGTTTCCAGTCTTAAATTAAGACAGTTTCCTTTTGAAAAAAAGGTAAAATATGCCCGAAAAACATTGATGGGGTGGAGGAAAATAAGAATTAAAAATGCAATTAAACTCTCCTGCAAATCTTTCTCTCTACCAAAAAGCGGAGATGGGCAAATATAGGTACTGGTAGTCTCTAACTTCTTCGGTCTGCGAAAAATACAGAAAACAGGATTACGGTTTTAGCAGTGAGTGTGGCTTTAAAGGAGTGTCCAAAAATAATTTACGGTCAAATGAAGCAATGTTCATCCTGGTAATTTTTTCCATACTTTTCGAAAACAATGCCCCTCTTAGTGCTCACAGAACACACCCGATTTTTTTTTCAACGCCAATTTGAAAATTTTAGTTTAAAGCTTAGGATTCTCGTCAAACCCAGAATTCCTGCAAAAATGTGCGAATTTTGCCAGCTTGTGCTACATTAAACTGCACTACTAAGTAAGGTCTAATTTTTCGTGGTTTGATGGCATCAAATGGGGACACCTTAACTTTCGACATGGGAAGGCTAGGTTATGTTGATTTCCTGCCGACTGTACAATGCATGTGAGATCCAATCTGACTTGTCGACGATGTTGCATTGCTTGTACTGTTAACCATAACTGGGGCCTACTAATCACACCCGATGGTGTAACATTGCCTGTACTGTATTGTTAACCATAACTGGGGCCTACTAATCACACCCGATGGTGTAACATTGCCTGTACTGTATTGTTAACCATAACTGGGGCCTACTAATCACACCCGATGGTGTAACATTGCCTGTACTGTATTGTTAACCATAACTGGGGCCTACTAATCACACCCGATGGTGTAACATTGCCTGTACTGTATTGTTAACCATAACTGGGGCCTACTAATCACACCCGATGGTGTAACATTGCCTGTACTGTATTGTGAACCATAATCGGGGTATACTAATCACACCCGACGATGTAACATTGCCTGTACTGTATTGTTAACCATAACTGGGGCCTACTAATCACACCCGACGATGTAACATTGCCTGTACTGTATTGTTAACCATAACTGGGGCCTACTAATCACACCCGATGGTGTAACATTGCCTGTACTGTATTGTTAACCATAACTGGGGCCTACTAATCACACCCGACGATGTAACATTGCCTGTACTGTATTGTTAACCATAACTGGGGCCTACTAATCACACCCGATGGTGTAACATTGCCTGTACTGTATTGTTAACCATAACTGGGGCCTACTAATCACACCCGATGGTGTAACATTGCCTGTACTGTATTGTTAACCATAACTGGGGCCTACTAATCACACCCGACGATGTAACATTGCCTGTACTGTATTGTTAACCATAGCTGGGGCCTACTAATCACACCCGATGGTGTAACATTGCCTGTACTGTATTGTTAAACCATAATTGGGGTCTACTCATCACACCCGATGATGTAACATTTCCTGTACCGTATTGTTAACCATAATTGGGGTCTACTAATCATACCCGATGATGTAACATTGCATGCACTGTATTGGGAACCATAATTGGGGGTCTACTAATCATACCCGATGATGTAACATTGCATGTACTGTATTGTTAACCATAATTGGGGTCTACTCATCACACCCGATGATGTAACATTGTCCGTACTGTATTGTGAACCATAACTGGGATCTACTAATCATACCCGATGATGTAACATTGCATGCACTGTATTGGGAACCATAATTGGGGTCTACTAATCATACCCGATGATGTAACATTGCCTGTACTGTATTGTTAACCATAATTGGGGTCTACTAATCATACCTGATGATGTAACATTGCCTGTACTGTATTGTTAACCATAATTGGGGTCTACTCATCACACCCGATGATGTAACATTGTCCGTACTGTATTGTGAACCATAATTGGGGTCTACTAATCATACCCGATGGTGTAACATTGCCTGTACTGTATTGTGAACCATAATTGGGGCCTACTAATCACACCCGATGATGTAACATTGCCTGTACTGTATTGTTAACCATAACTGGGGCCTACTAATCATACCCGATGATGTAACATTGCCTGTACTGTATTGTGAACCGTAATTGGGGCCTAATAATAACACCCGATGATATAACATTGCCTGTACTGTATTGTGAACCGTAGGCCTAATTGGGACCTATTAATCATACCCGAATTCATAAATTCCTAATCTACAGATGACGAAGGCAGTTATTTGTTGCCAGAACGTCTATGAACACCCAAGTAAAAGTTAATTGTTTTACACCCTACAATAAATGTTACCATGATGATTAATTGGTCGAGACGTATTATATGTCAACATGACTTCCGGGAACACTGTAGTTTTTTAACTTAAACTTCAATTCTATGTTTTAGTTTAGTCTAAATAAAAAGGCCCTTAACCACACACAACACGTGGGCAGTGATATTTTTGGGACTGTAACTTGTTTTTACCCGTTTTTGTAGTTGTGATATAAAGTCACGACTTTTATTCCTTATCCATATACCTTGTTGAAGAGACGTGGATTAATTGATTAGATTATTTAGTCGGAGTGATACATGTATATAAACAGTTTACCGAAAACAGCCCATGCAAGATGAAGCCTCCTTACTTATTGGTTCTTCTGGTATGTTTATACTAACTTTACAATTTCTAACTTTGCTTTCTCATAAAAATGTATTAAAATATGATTTTAGGATCTCCAATTTGGATTTGAAATAATGAATCATAGCTTTCGATGTAAAGGTTTGATTTTTAATGTGGCTTGAAACCGAAACTTTGTAAGTAGGCCTACTTACAATTACTTGCAATTTTGGATTCTACTGGCAATCAAAGAGTTGAGTTGCAATAAACCCTCAGAGATGTTTTTTTTGTTCTCTTTTCATTTTTGTTTTATCTAGTCAGAAGTTATTTTGTTTCTCATTTTTTTTATTGTTAATATTTCTACCTCCTCTTTAGTTGTAATCTTTTACTCTCGAAACATCACAAACATTCGATTATTTTTTTCATATTGAAGTAAAAATGTCACTTTGAGTGTGTAGAACACATCTCTAGAGCAGAAGGTCAATAGCGCGTATAGCCTCCATTAGCTTCCAATATGCGTTTCATCCCTCCAATGAGACGTCGGATCTGTTGAAGGGGTAACTGCGCGGATTTGGATCCTTTAGAGCACATTTGGGATAGGATGGACAGAAACATTCAAGCCCTAGAGCCTCCTGTACAAAATCTGCAGGAATTGGAAGCCGCATTACATCGGTATTGGCGGCAGTTACCCCTTCAACAAATCCGACGTCTCACCGGAGGGATGAAACGCAGGTTGGAAGCTAATGGAGGCTGTACGCGCTATTAACCTTCTGCTCTAGCTCAAAGTGACATTTTTACTTCAATATGTTCGCCCTGTGAAGCCAGATGGACTTACAAGCATCTTTTTATTTTGTTAAAATACACTTTTGATTTGGCTAACGATATCCTGAATAAATTGTATAGCTTATTGCCATTAATGGTGATTTCTTATCGCCAGTATCTTGCCCTTTATGATCACAGTCGTTTCTGCAACATCGGTTCGCCAACAATCTCCCTACACCAATGTTTTTATCGGTCGGTGCAGACTTTCCACGGGGGTGCTTCACTACTTTCTTTGTGTATACTTGAGAAGTGACCAATTGTCTATACGTCCATAGCAATAATTCATAATACTTACTTTCGGGAGGTGGGATGGGGGAGGGGAAGAAACTTGCTAAAACATGTACTACTCTTTACCCTATGTTTCTTTACTTTTAACCCGTGGATAATTCTCTAATAATCATTGTCACACTCGATCGCTGGAAATGCAAAACATTTTGACAATAATCGCCTGCGGAAACAAAACACTTCGGAAAATATTATTATGAAGTATTGTTTTAACAAACAGTATGACATAAAACCGAGTATTAACATACCTTTGTCACACCCGAATATTGGATAATAAAACCGCTATTGACAATACTCACAGGATAAGTTAACCAAGGGGTCAAAGCATAAGAGAAATAGACCTCTCGGGTCAACTCATAACAATAAAATTTAGATAAAATAAAAATAAAAGGTAAAACAATTGGCTTATGTTGAGGGGATCTGTTATTATTGAGACATGCATGCAGTGTGGCCCGACAAACCATCCAATGTAATCGACTAAACTTGAATCTGAACATTGATGTTCTAACTACAGATCTGTTGACCACGTGAACGTTCGCTTTGGCAATTATTTTTTCTAACTTTATATAAACCCGTTGCAAAGCTTTAGTTTTAAAGTGGCATGAGCTGCCAAAATGTTGATATTTTGACGTTAAAACAAAATGTTGAAATTATTGGCTATTTTTCTAAAGATATATAATTAAGAAGCTTTATAGTGCTTCTAGTCTCGAAAATATGCGATTAAGTATTGTTTTGAATTAACTTTGGCTTAGAATGAATGAATCGTCGTCCCGGTTATTTAAATTTTGTTTACTTTTCAAACATATTTTCGGTTCGTTTAGGCCACATACTGTATAGATTTTCAATCATTTAGTTTTTCGATGGGCTTCAAAGCCTCTTACTGTCGTGTCGATCAGTAATTATGAAAAAAGTGTGAATTTTGACAGCTCACGCGACTTTAAGTTAGTAGATCATTTAGCAATCTGCATCTAAAAAAATAGTAACAATCCATAAAGCTGACATTATATGTATAGCTGAGAGTACCTCCTGTTAATGCCCGTTATTGAGGTCATCATATTTATGTCAGATAATAATTCAAAACAATATTTTTTTCCGAAGCATTCTTCCATTGTTTTTCTTCGTTCTCTTTTCCCCATTTTTATTATACCCTCAAGCTGTTTTGGGGTTATTAAAATCAGGGTGTTTATCACGACACTTGGCGATACGGAACATTCCTCAGTAAACTGATCAAACCTGTATCGGGTTATAGTTATACACGGCTGATACGAGATATTGCCAATCACAACTTAAATACACAGATATTTCAAGAACATGTATATACCATCCATAATTGGAAATGGTTAGATGTCAGAACAATCATTGAGTTCAATTAGTTGGCTGTTCTTGTTAAATAGATAAATCTAGGCACTCAAACGAACAATCAATTCTTTAAAGAATGTTGGACGTTTGTGAATTATCTCTGGGCATTAATGCTGCTTTTGAACCAAAAGTCTTGTCTTTTGCAGGGATGGGAACTTTATAGCCCTATGCATGTACTAAACTTTAAAAGCCCCGCCATTCCATATAAATGCATAAATTTGCTCTCCTCTGCAATACCCAACAATGAATAGCCGATTCGATAAACTTTTGTTATATAACGTTACATAGCGTTAATTGATAACGTTAATTGGCATTTTTATACATATATATTTTCTGTATAAATTTGTAATGTTTATCCGGTACACATACAAGAATACATGTAATTCAGTCTACATTTATTTCATCTGTTTTTTCCTCAATCCCTCCCGCATATATAGACCTCAGTTTTCGTCTTACGTCCTAATCCTGATGTTAACGTATGTTCCTTCGCGTCTCTGTCTTCACTATTTAGTTAACCTTTGTTATTTAGTATTGTGAGTCAGATAGGTTTACTTTCACCTTCTTAGGAATTTCTGGTTCCTGTACATGATTAGCTAGAGTCATGCAAGTTTACACCATGCACGGCCAAAACAACTATATAAACTCTAATTTATGTATGGATTCGCTGTTAACTGCCGGTCAGAACGATAAAAACTAATTTAAGTGCTCTGAATAAATAATTATAACCTCAAATCACAGAAAAAAATAAACTGGCATAAACTTTAAAGGGCGGTAAACTTTAGCTTGTCAAGGAAAAAAACAGAATCGATAGAGTGCACACAAAATATATCATATACATTCGGAAATTACTAAGTCAATTATTATAACTTAAGTTGACGCGACCGATGTCCTATCAAATTTCTAGTGTAAGCAACTAGTGACCAAGTTATCGATAACACTTATCTGTTTAGAGATACAGATAAGAGACCGGACAGCAAAAACTAGCAGGCCTTGTGAGACAAACAAAAACATGATGTTGGTATACAGACACATATGAGACCACGTGGTTAAACAAACCCATCAGTGTCTATTCAGAAAGCAACCACCCGTCGTGGTTGTCGCAAGACTAGGCCATCTATATAAAGCTTCTGTAACCGGCGCAAGAACATATAAAGCAGCTATAACTAACAATCAATCAGGTGCTTAACAAACTATACAGAAACCACTCCGGTATCGTGTTGCTGCGCAATCAATCAGGTGCTTAACAAACTATACAGAAACCACTCCGTTATCGTGTTGCTGCAACTAGCAATCAATCAGGTGCTTAACAAACTATACAGAAACCACTCCGTTATCGTGTTGCTGCAACTAGCAATCAATCAGGTGCTTAACAAACTATACAGAAACAACTCCGGTATCGAGGTGCTGCAACTAGCAATCAATCAGGTGCTTAACAAACTATACAGAAACCACTCCGTTATCGTGTTTCTGCAACTATCAATCAATCAGGTGCTTAACAAACTACACAGAAACCACTCCGGTGTCATGTTACTGCAACTATCAATCAATCAGGTACTTAACAAACTATACAGACACTTAACAGTATCATAGATGGATCCAACATTGATTGATTTGTTTCCGAAATAATACTTGAGGTACATGTATATGTTAAGTTGTACACACGACATTATTTGTTATCGACTAATGCAAATGTCGGATACATGTATCGATTTATTGGAGAAATACAGGAGCTTGTTTTGATTGATAATCTATAAGATGGCATGAGCTGCCTAAATTCACATTTTTTTCATGAATGTCGAAACCAGAAATTACATAAAAAAATACTATCCAATCTGCGATAATAACTCTTACCTCTGCAGAATTTTCGCTTTTCTCCCGCGTAAGCCTCTCACTCGTTTATTGCTTCTGTGATCTGTCCAATGTGCGTTATATGTTTTCTAGGGAAAGCCTTTGATATCGTCCAGATTCCAATGAAAAGGTGGTGTGTCAAATTTGATATTTTGTTTACATATCCAATAAAGTGGTGGGCACATATAAGTTAAAATGTTGTGACGTAGCTTATAACACGAAATATATCATTTCCTACAGAGTCAGAAGACTGTGGTCAGGGAGTAATCGAAAAAAGCAAAATGGGTTACCTATCCAGGAACCAATCAGGACTCGTAGCGGTCACAAATATGTGCTGTGTCATCCAGAAACATATCAGGAATCGTGGCGGTCACAAAACATGCTGCCTCTATCCAGAAACTTAACAGGACTCGTGGTGGTCACAAAAATATGCTGCCTATATCCAGAAACATATCAGGACTCGTGACGGTCACAAAAATATGCTGCCTATATCCAGAAACATATCAGGACTCGTGGTGGTCACAAAAATATGCTGCCTCTATCCAGAAACATATCAGGACCCGTGGTGGTCACAAAAATATGCTGCATCTATCCAGAAACATATCAGGGCTCGTGGCGGTCACATAAATATGCTGCCTCTATCCAGAAACATATCAGGACTCGTGGTGGTCACAAAAATATGCTGCCTCTATCCAGAAACATATCAGGACCCGTGGTGGTCACAAAAATATGCTGCCTCTATACAGAAACATAACAGGACTCGTGGTGGTCAAAAAAACAAGCGGCCTCTATCCAGAAACATATCAGGACTCGTGGTGGTCACAAAAACATGCTGCATCTATCCAGAAACATATCAGGGTCGACTCGTGGCGGTCACAAAAACAAGCTGCCTCTATCCAGAAACATATCAGGACTCGCGGTGGTCACAAAAACATGCTGCATCTATCCAGAAACATATCAGGGTCGACTCGTGGCGGTCACAAAACATGCTGCATCTATCCAGAAACATATCAGGGTCGACTCGTGGTGGTCACAAAAACATGCTGCATCTATCCAGAAACATATCAGGGTCGACTCGTGGTGGTCACAAAAACATGCTGCATCTATCCAGAAACATATCAGGGTCGACTCGTGGTGGTCACAAAACATGCTGCATCTATCCAGAAACATATCAGGGTCGACTCGTGGTGGTCACAAAAACATGCTGCCTCTATCCAGAAACATATCAGGACTCGTGGTGGTCACATAAATATGCTGCCTCTATCCAGAAACATATCAGGACTCGTGGTGGTCACATAAATATGCTGCCTCTATCCAGAAACATATCAGGACTCGCAGCGGTCACAAAAACATGCTGCCTCTATCCAGAAACATATCAGGACTCGTGGTGGTCACAAAAATATGCTGCCCCTATCCAGAAAGATATCAGGACTCGTAGCGGTCACAAAACATGCTGCCTCTATCCAGAAACATATCAGGACTCGTGGTGGTCACACAAATATGCTGTTTCTATCCAGAAACATATCAGGACTCGTGACGGTCACAAAAACATGCTGCCTCTATCCAGAAACATATCAGGACTCGTGGTGGTCACAAAAATATGCTGCATCTATCCAGAAACATATCAGGGTCGACTCGTGGCGGTCACAAAAATATGCTGCCTCTATCCAGAAACATATCAGGACTCGCGGTAGTCACAAAAATGTGCTGTGTCTATCCAGAAACATATCAGGACTGGTGACGGTCACAAAAACATGCTGCCTCTATCCAGAAACATATCAGGACTCGTGGTGGTCACAAAAATGTGCTGTGTCTATCCAGAAACATATCAGGACTGGTGACGGTCACAAAAACATGCTGCCTCTATCCAGAAACATATCAGGACTCGTGGTGGTCACAAAAACATGCTGTCTCTATCCAGAAACATATCAGGACTCGTGGTGGTCACAAAAACATGCTGTCTCTATCCAGAAACATATCAGGACTCGTGGTGGTCACAAAAACATGCTGTCTCTATCCAGAAACATATCAGGACTCGTGGTGGTCACAAAAACATGCTGCCTCTATCCAGAAACATATCAGGACTCGCGGTGGTCACAAAAATATGCTGTTTCTATCCAGAAACATAGCAGGACTCATGATGGTAGAACCAAAACCATTCTACGGCTATCCAAAGATTTGCGATCGCCATAAATCTATGTTCTCATGCAAGGTCCAGAATCGAATCCTGTTGTAGGATCTTTTTGATTTAAAGGAAAAATATCAACAGTTTGGTAGATCAAGCCTTTTAAACTTAATTGTCGCTGTCAGTCGTGATATATGTTTTCTAAAGATTGATATATCATATATATATATATATATATATATATATATAGACAGGATGTAGCTTACATACCTAACTGAAAGATTCTGAGTAAAAACCCAAAATTAGAATTAGTTTTGAATTTTAAGTCGCATTGAAACCTATTTCGCTTAAATGGCTGCATGCGACCAAGATATTGGTTGAGAAATACATCACTTGCGATTTTCTAACAGTTGGAATAGTTTTATACGTATAGTTTAAAAATCCGGATTGATAAAAAATTAAACATTTATTTTCACTGACAGACTAAATCACCCACCATAAAAAACATAGTTTAGTTTATAACCGTTCAGTGGTTTTGCTGAGGCGGATAGTTCTCGTTATACCTTATAGCTGAATGACTCAAATATACAATCAAAATTATAGACTTTGTGATACTCTGTTAAAATCCTGATAGATGATCTAAGCGGATCTACACGTCAAACGCCGGTTTCTTTTATGCGTGTACTATTTTCCCTTCGAAGGTTCCGTATACCCTTGGTGCGAAGTAATACTTTATATATCAGTTTCGATTTTAACTTTTTGTCGGGTTGATATCTGAGGTATGAAAGGCCATGTTAGATGTTGTGAGGTGAATATCTCATTAGTTTCAGCTATGTTGTTTCTCAAAGCTGGTCCTACTTTTTGGTAAAACAAAACAATTAATTAGAAAGTACCTGTATAAAAACCTGTTTAGGAAATGTCTATCCGGTTTCGCTAGTTTATTATTCAGTAGAACATATGTCAATATTATGTCATAGGACCTTTGTTTATCGAAGCTAAAGGCACGTAACCATTCATCAATCTTTGTTACATTCAGCCAAATTGTCGCTCTTACTGAAAGCACTTAGTATTTACAAATTGACTTCTATCTAAGTTGGTCGTGCGTAAAGTTTGACATTTTAAAAGATCATGAATTGAGTGTATTTGATGTTTGATCCACGATGTCATTTAACTCATTACTCGCTATGAGAGCTCTTTGTTATTTTGTGTCTTTCATACAAAGGATGGTTTCGTCATAAGCTGAGTCATTCAATTGCTCTTGTAACTAGAGCTGATAGATTGACTAGAGTATGACGCCGTGATCGAGATTATTCCTCCTATATTCAATAAAATTGGACTTACCTGTAACTGAACAATGCTATTATCACATGGATAGTGAGTCAGGTTTAAAAAAATAATAATAAAGAAATAGGCCTGGGGCCTAATGACGTCCCTGGAAACATTACAGGATATTTTGAGATATTTTGTGAGAAGTAACCGCTTGTGGCGACAAGCTTGGCTGCTCGCCTGTATACTTTTTTGTGGACTTTCTTTACGTTGGTCATTTTCATTCCTCAGAATGTTTCGATGACGTAATTAAGCTATTGGTCTATTGCTTCAACAACATAGGAGGGGCCTGTGTGGCTCAGTAGGTTGAGCGTTGGTCGCTCTATCCGAACAGCCTTCCACCAATGGGTCGCGGGTTCGAATCCCACAACTCACTCCCACTTTTCTGACTGGGTTTTCACTCGAACGACCTATGTAGGATGGTTGCCAGTTACCCTCCGACAGTCGTAGGTTTCCTCCGGACACTGAGCCCGGTTTCCTCTCGCAATTAAACTGGCAACGCCGCCATATAAGTGAAATAGTCTTGAGCTCGACGCAAAACACCAAACAATCGATCAATCAACTACACAGGATTTTTTTCCGGAGCAAAGGACTATCTGACTAGAACAAAGTATATATTTATAAGGTACGTCGATGTTACACACTCGTGGAAATAACGTCAAAGTGATGTTTGTTTCTTATTGTGGTCAATCATCACACACAGAAACATGCATTAACAGGCATGTAAAACCTTAAACGAAATCCTGTAATAACTACCAAAAAACACCTCTTTATTTCCCTCTCAAGTCCCATTGGTTGATGTCGTAATCTATTACCTTTTTACAAACAGAAATCTTTTTTTTTACAATAAAGGTTGCTTTGTTGTCGCGAACTGTTAACAGGACAAATGAGGCAATTAGATTTAATGTCACCCAGACATATGTAAAGGTGTGCCAAGATTGTCTGGAAAGCTCCAAAACAAGACACGTGAATCTTCTAACGTGTGTGGTATACATGTAAGTTGTATATTATACAGAAATGTAAACTAATAAATACAATAAAATATTAATGTAAAAGCTATATTATATTAATTTAAAAAAATATACAAACACACACAAATGGCGCAAGGGGCTCTATACCACAAAACGGGCTGAACTAAAAAATAATGTTTAGTAGCGAATTACTTGACGCGTGTAATTCACGTGTCCATGTTCTTACGTGGACAGAGACTTAAATGCAGGGAATCATCTCTACTTTCATCCTTCATCCACAGTCACGTGATTTTATCTTGAAATTTGTTTTATCTGTACAGACCCGAGTTTGATTGATCCACGATAGTAAAACAATTGAAAAACAACACTTTTATCGTACCCTATATTGTACAATGAATTGTACTTGATGTGGTACATGTATTGTACTTGATGTGGTACCCTATATTGTACTTGGTGTGGTACCGTTTATTGTACTTGGTATAGTATACTACATTGTACTTGGTGTAGTACCCTATATTGTACTTGGTATGGGTTGCCTTAAAGGGGCATGAGCTGCCAAAATGTTGATATTTTGAAGTAAACACAGAATGTTGAAGTTATCGGCTATTTTTCTCAAGACGTATAATTCAGAAGCTTTTGAGTGCTTCTAGTCTCGAAAATGTACGATAAAGTATTGTTTTGAACTAACTTTGGCTTAGAATGAATGAATGGTCGTCCCGGTTATTTAAATTTTGCTACTTTTCGAACACGTTTTCGGTTCGTACAGGGCACATACTGTATGGATTTTCCTCATTCCAACGCCAATCATTTAGTTTTTCGATGGCCTTCAAAGCCTCTTACTGTCGTGACGATCAGAAATTATGAAAAAAGTGTGAATTTCGGCAGCTCATGCCCCTTTAAAGTGGCATGAACTGTCAAAATTCACACTTTTTTCATCATTTCTGATCGTCACGACGGTAAGAGGCTTTTAGAGAAACTAAATGAATGTCGTTGGAATGAGGCAAATCCATACAGTATGTTGCCTATACGAACCGAAATAGTCTTCGAAAAGTAAACAAAATTTAAATAACCGGGACGACCATTATAAGCCAAAGCTTAGTTCAAAACAATACTTTATCGTACATCTACGAGGCTAGAATCACTAAAAAGCTTCTGAATTATATGTCTTGAGAAAAATAGCCAATAATTTCAACATTCTGTTTTAACGTCAAACCATCAACATTTTGGCAGCTCATGTGTGTTGTCTGTGGTGGTTACAGGGTTTTCTCACCGAATAACCAAATTAATCCATGTGTTAATATTTCAGATACTGGGTCTGTGTATTGTCTATGGTGGTTACGCGATTTTCTCACAGAATAATCAAATTAATCCATGAGTTCATATTTCAGATACTGAGCCTGTGTGTTGTCTGTGGTGGTTACACGATTTTCCCACGGAATAATCAAATTAATCCATGAGTTCATATTTCAGATACTGAGCCTGTGTGTTGTCTGTGGTGGTTACACGATTTTCTCACGGAATAATCAAATTAATCCATGAGTTCATATTTCAGATACTGAGCCTGTGTGTTGTCTGCGGTGGTTACAGGGTTTTCTCACAGAATAATCAAATTAATCCATGCTGGGTAAGTGCTCAGTTTCGTTACCGCTATCTATTTTCTAGAGGCAGCGTGGCTGACTTACCATTTGATCCAAATCAATCAAAGTAAGAGATCAAATCAATCAAAGCAATCAAAATGAATTAACCAAAAGTACATGCTTTCTGACAATACCTGTTCTGATTTTGTTCACCGCTGTCTGTCTTAATTAACTTAACTTAATTTCAACTGGGATAAAACAAGTTCTATGAACTTTATTCCCGCCACCTGTAAGTATATTAATATTGCTTTGCTACCTATGTAACTTTAGTGGTGAATAAAAAACCAAATCAAATCAAATCAAATATTAGATAGACATGTGACCAGTAGATCATACCCAGGGAAAGTGGCCTTATACAGCCTCCATGTGATTTGCGAAACACGATTGTGGATTCTGCTTGTACGTTTATTTCACTGTTATGTTTCAAAGTTGATTTAATGCTGCATTTTTCTGTTATATATTACAGTACAGGTCGTGCCCACCGAGGACATCGTGTGTTGTCCAGAGATTCAATTGTTATGGGTGGTCGTGTCCATCGTTTGCCCAGTGTGTGCCCGTCAAGGAAGACTTCTGTCCATGGGCCCCTAACTTCTATAACTTCATTCCCTGTGTGAACCAATGTTCTTACGACGCCCAGTGTTCGGATGACGAGAAGTGTTGTCAGATTGGCCGGTGTCTGAGGTGTGTAGATTCGGTAGATTCTCCCTGGGACAGGACGGTCACATCTGAGTCAGCGGACGAACGGGCGGACTCCAGGGATGACTAAACAAAGAAAAAACTATACCAAACAAATGTGTTTGCATTGACAGAAGGTTTCAATAGCGACGATGTCACTGTTTTGTACATGACGATCGATTTCCTGTCATTTTAATATATATAATACTTACCAAAATACTAGCAAGTGAAATTCATTAAAATGACCCTCAATGTGTATTACTAACTCAGTTTACCTTCAGGCTTAGTATTTAAATGCCAAAATGATCTTATGTTTCTTTGACTAGAGTAGACACTAATAAAATGCACAATCTTTGAAACTTTTAAAACCTCTTCAAGTTTATTGTACCATTTCTTAGACGTTTAAAAAATCAAAAATGCCACCTCAAAATCGTCTGAGAAAGGTGCCAACCTTCGGTCGTTTATAGCAATTTTCTCGATAGGTGTCAACTAACGGTCGTATAGCAGTGTGACCAAATAAGATCCGAATTACGGTCATGCAGCATCATGGGTGTGTGTCAATTTATGCTCGTAATACATCTTCCTATAAAGGTGACTTATTGTCATACAGTATCTTCCTAGATTTATAACAAGGTGTTAACTTAGGTTCATAGAATATCTTCCTGGATAGAACAAGGTGTCAACTTACGTTCATAGAATATCTTCCTAGATAGAACAAGGTGTCAACTTACGTTCATACAATGTCTTCTTGAATAGAACAAGGTGTCAACGTACGTTCATACAATATCTTCTAGGATAGAACAAGGGGTCAACTTACGTTCATACAATGTCTTCTTGGATAGAACAAGGTTTCAACTGACGTTGATACAATGTCTTCTTAGATAGAATATCTTCTCGGATAGAACAAGGTTTCAACTTACGTTAATACAATATCTTCCTAAATAGAACAAGGTTTCCACTTACGTTCATACAATATCTTCTTGGATCGAACAAGGTTTCAACTTACGTTCATACAATATCTTCCTAAATAGAACAAGGTGTCAACTTACGTTCATACAATGTCTTCTTGGATAGAACAAGGTTTCAACTTACGTTGATACAATGTCTTCTTAGATAGAACAAGGTGTCAACTTACGTTCATACAATATCTTCTTAGATAGAACAAGGTGTCAACTTACGTTCATACAATGTCTACTTGGATAGAACAAGGTGTCAAGTTACGTCCATACAATATCTTCCTAGATAGAACAAGGTGTCAACTTACGTTCATACAATGTCTACTAGGATAGAACAAGGTGTCAACTTAAGTTCATACAATATCTTCCTAGATAGAACAAGGTGTCAACTTACGTCCATACAATATCTTCCTAGACAGAACAAGGAGCCAACTTACGTTAATACAGTGTCTTCTTGGATAGAACAAGGTTTCAACTTACGTTCATACAATATCTTCTTGGATAGAACAAGGTGTCAACTTGCGTCCATACAATATCTTCTTGGATAGAACAAGGTATCAACGTACGTTCATACAATATCTTCCTAGATAGAACAAGGTGTCAACTTACGTTCATAGAATATCTTCCTAGATAGAACAAGGTGTCAACTTACGTTCATAATATATCTTCCTAGATAGAACAAGGTGTCAACCTGCGTTCATACAATGTCTTCCTAGATAGAACAAGGTGTCGACTTACGTCCATACAATATCTTCTTGGATAGAACAAGGTGTCAACTCAAGTTCATACAATGTCTTCTTGGATAGAACAAGGTGTCAACTCAAGTTCATACAATATCTTCTTGGATAGAACAAGGTGTCAACTCACGTTCATACAATGTCTTCTTGGATAGAACAAGGTGTCAACTTACGTTCATACAATATCTTCTTGAATAAAACAAGATGCCAACTCACGTTCATACAATATCTTCTTGAATAAAACAATGTGCCAACTCACGTTCATACAATATCTTCTTGGCTAGAACAAGGTGTCAATTTACGTTCATCCAATATCTTCTTTGATATAACAAGGTGCCAACTTACGTTCATACAATATCTTCTTGGATAGAACAAGGTGTCAACTTACGTTCATACAATATCTTCTTGAATAAAACAAGGTGCCAACTCACGTTCATACAATATCTTCTTAGATAGAACAAGGTGCAAACTTACGTTCATACAATATCTTCTTGGATAGAAATACTCATCAAGTTTATTATACCATTTCCTAGACGTTTAAAAAATCAAAAATACCACGTCAAAATCGTCTGAGAAAGGTGCCAACCTTCGGTCGTTTATAGCAATTTTCTCGATAGGTGTCAACTAACGGTCGTATAGCAGTGTGACCAAATAAGATCCGAATTACGGTCATGCAGCATCATGGGTGTGTGTCAATTTATGCTCGTAATACATCTTCCTATAAAGGTGACTTATTGTCATACAGTATCTTCCTAGATTTAGAACAAGGTGTCAACTTACGTTCATATAATATCTTTCTGGATAGAACAAGGTGTCAACTTACGTTCATAGAATATCTTCCTAGATAGAACAAGGTGTCAACTTACGTTCATACAATGTCTTCTTAAATAGAACAAGGTGTCAACTTACGTTCATACAAGATCTTCCTAAATAGAACAAGGGGTCAAATTACGTTCATACAATGTCTTCTTGGATAGAACAAGGTTTCAACTGACGTTGATACAATGTATTCTTAGATAGAATATCTTCTCGGATAGAACAAGGTTTCAACTTACGTTAATACAATATCTTCCTAAATAGAACAAGGTTTCCACTTACGTTCATACAATATCTTCTTGGATAGAACAAGGTTTCAACTTACGTTCATACAATATCTTCCTAAATAGAACAAGGTGTCAACTTACGTTCATACAATGTCTTCTTGGATAGAACAAGGTTTCAACTTACGTAGATACAATGTCTTCTTAGATAGAACAAGGTGTCAACTTACGTTCATACAATATCTTCTTAGATAGAACAAGGTGTCAACTTACGTTCATACAATGTCTACCTGGATAGAACAAGGTGTCAAGTTACGTCCACACAATATCTTCCTAGATAGAACAAGGTGTCAACTTACGTTCATACAATGTCTACTAGGATAGAACAAGGTGTCAACTTACGTTGATACAATGTCTTCTTAGATAGAACAAGGTGTCAACTTACGTCCATACAATATCTTCTTAGATAGAACAAGGTGTCAACTAACGTTCATACAATTTCTACCTGGATAGAACAAGGTGTCAAGTTACGTTCATACAATATCTTCCTAGATAGAACAAGGTGTCAACTTACGTTCATACAATGTCTACTAGGATAGAACAAGGTGTCAACTTGCGTTCATACAATATCTTCTTGGATAGAACAAGGTATCAACGTACGTTCATACAATATCTTCCTAGATAGAACAAGGTGTCAACTTACGTTCATAGAATATCTTCCTAGATAGAACAAGGTGTCAACTTACGTTCATACAATATCTTCCTAGATAGAACAAGGTGTCAACTTACGTTCATAATATATCTTCCTAGATAGAACAAGGTGTCAACCTGCGTTCATACAATATCTTCCTAGATAGAACAAGGTGTCGACTTACGTCCATACAATATCTTCTTGGATAGAACAAGGTGTCAACTCAAGTTCATACAATATCTTCTTGGATAGAACAAGGTGTCAACTCAAGTTCATACAATATCTTCTTGGATAGAACAAGGTGTCAACTCACGTTCATACAATGTCTGCTTGGATAGAACAAGGTGTCAACTTACGTTCATACAATATCTTCTTGAATAAAACAAGATGCCAACTTACGTTCATACAATATCTTCTTGGATAGAACAAGGTGTCAACTCACGTTCATACAATATCTTCTTGAAAAAAGCAATGTGCCAACTCACGTTCATACAATATCTTCTTGGATAGTGTCAACTTACGTTCATCCAACATCTTCTTTGATATAACAAGGTGCCAACTTACGTTCATACAATATCTTCTTGGATAGAACAAGGTGTCAACTTACGTTCATACAATATCTTCTTGAATAAAACAAGGTGCCAACTCACGTTCATACAATATCTTCATTGATAGAACAAGGTGCCAACTTACGTTCATGCAATATCTTCTTTGATAGAACAAGGTGCCAACTTACGTTCATCCAATATCTTCTTTGGTATTTTGTATAACAAGGTGCCAACTTACGTTCATACAATATCTTCTTGGATAGAACAAGGTGTCAACTTACGTTTATACAATATCTTCTTGAATAAAACAAGGTGCCAACTTACGTTCATGTAATATCTTCTTTGATAGAACAAGGTGTCAACTTACGTCAATACAATATCTTCTTTGATAGAACAAGGTGCCAACTTACGTTCATACAATATCTTCTTGGATAGATAAAGGTGTCAACTTACGTTCATACAATATCTTCTTGAATAAAACAAGGTCCCAACTCACGTTCATACAATATCTTCTTGGATAAAACAAGGTGTCAACTTACGTTCATACAATATCTTCTTGAATAAAACAAGATGCCAACTTACGTTCATACAATATCTTCTTGGATAGATAAAGGTGTCAACTTACGTTCATACAATATCTTCTTGAATAAAACAAGGTCCCAACTCACGTTCATACAATATCTTTTTGGATAGAACAAGGTGTAAACTTACGTTCATACAATATCTTCTTGAATAAAACAAGATGCCAACTTACGTTCATACAATATCTTCTTGGATAGAACAAGGTGTCAACTTACGTTCATACAATATCTTTTTGAATAAAACAAGGTGCCAACTTACGTTCATACAATATCTTCTTGAATAAAACAAGGTGCCAACTCACGTTCATACAATATCTTCTTGGATAGAACAAGGTGCCAACTTACGTTCATACAATATCTTCTTGGATAGAACAAGGTGTCAACTTACGTTTATACAATATCTTCTTGAATAAAACAAGGTGCCAACTTACGTTCATGCAATATCTTCTTTGATAGAACAAGGTGTCAACTTACGTCAATACAATATCTTCTTTGATAGAACAAGGTGCCAACTTACGTTCATACAATATCTTCTTGGATAGATAAAGGTGTCAACTTACGTTCATACAATATCTTCTTGAATAAAACAAGGTCCCAACTCACGTTCATACAATATCTTCTTGGATAGAACAAGGTGTCAACTTACGTTCATACAATATCTTCTTGAATAAAACAATATGCTAACTTACGTTCATACAATATCTTCTTGGATAGAACAAGGTGTCAACTTACGTTCATACAATATCTTCTTGAATAAAACAAGGTGCCAACTTACGTTCATACAATATCTTCTTGAATAAAAAAAGGTGCCAACTCACGTTCATACAATATCTTCTTGGATAGAACAAGGTGTCAACTTACGTTCATACAATATCTTCTTGAATAAAACAAGGTGCCAACTTACGTTCATGCAATATCTTCTTTGATAGAACAAGGTGCCAACTTACGTTCATACAATATCTTCTTGGATAGAACAAGATGTCAACTTACGTTCATACAATATCTTCTTGAATAAAACAAGGTGCCAACTTACGTTTATATAATATCTTCTTGAATAAAACAAGATGCCAACTTACGTACATACAATATCTTCTTGGATAGAACAAGATGTCAACTTACCTTCATACAATATCTTCTTCAATAAAACAAGGTGTCAACTTACGTTCATAAAATATCTTCTTGGATAGAACAAGGTGTCAACTCAAGTTCATACAATATCTTCTTGAATAAAACAAGGTGCCAACTTACGTTCATACAATATCTTCTTGAATAAAACAAGGTGCCAACTTACGTCCATACAATATCTTCTTGAATAAAACAAGATGCCAACTTACGTTCATACAATATCTTCTTGGATAGAACAAGGTGTCAACTCACGTTCATACAATATCTTCTTGGATAGAACAAGGTGTCAACTCAAGTTCATACAATATCTTCTTGAATAAAACAAGGTGTCAACTTACGTTCATACAATATCTTCTTGGATAGAACAAGGTGTCAACTCAAGTTCATACAATATCTTCTTGAATAAAACAAGGTGTCAACTGACGTTGATACAATGTCTTCTTAGATAGAATATCTTCTCGGATAGAACAAGGTTTCAACTTACGTTAATACAATATCTTCCTAAATAGAACAAGGTTTCCACTTACGTTCATACAATATCTTCTTGGATCGAACAAGGTTTCAACTTACGTTCATACAATATCTTCCTAAATAGAACAAGGTGTCAACTTACGTTCATACAATGTCTTCTTGGATAGAACAAGGTTTCAACTTACGTTGATACAATGTCTTCTTAGATAGAACAAGGTGTCAACTTACGTTCATACAATATCTTCTTAGATAGAACAAGGTGTCAACTTACGTTCATACAATGTCTACTTGGATAGAACAAGGTGTCAAGTTACGTCCATACAATATCTTCCTAGATAGAACAAGGTGTCAACTTACGTTCATACAATGTCTACTAGGATAGAACAAGGTGTCAACTTAAGTTCATACAATATCTTCCTAGATAGAACAAGGTGTCAACTTACGTCCATACAATATCTTCCTAGACAGAACAAGGAGCCAACTTACGTTAATACAGTGTCTTCTTGGATAGAACAAGGTTTCAACTTACGTTCATACAATATCTTCTTGGATAGAACAAGGTGTCAACTTGCGTCCATACAATATCTTCTTGGATAGAACAAGGTGTCAACTCACGTTCATACAATGTCTACTAGGATAGAACAAGGTGTCAACTTAAGTTCATACAATATCTTCCTAGATAGAACAAGGTGTCAACTTACGTCCATACAATATCTTCCTAGACAGAACAAGGAGCCAACTTACGTTAATACAGTGTCTTCTTGGATAGAACAAGGTTTCAACGTACGTTCATACAATATCTTCCTAGATAGAACAAGGTGTCAACTTACGTTCATAGAATATCTTCCTAGATAGAACAAGGTGTCAACTTACGTTCATAATATATCTTCCTAGATAGAACAAGGTGTCAACCTGCGTTCATACAATGTCTTCCTAGATAGAACAAGGTGTCGACTTACGTCCATACAATATCTTCTTGGATAGAACAAGGTGTCAACTCAAGTTCATACAATGTCTTCTTGGATAGAACAAGGTGTCAACTCAAGTTCATACAATATCTTCTTGGATAGAACAAGGTGTCAACTCACGTTCATACAATGTCTTCTTGGATAGAACAAGGTGTCAACTTACGTTCATACAATATCTTCTTGAATAAAACAAGATGCCAACTCACGTTCATACAATATCTTCTTGAATAAAACAATGTGCCAACTCACGTTCATACAATATCTTCTTGGCTAGAACAAGGTGTCAATTTACGTTCATCCAATATCTTCTTTGATATAACAAGGTGCCAACTTACGTTCATACAATATCTTCTTGGATAGAACAAGGTGTCAACTTACGTTCATACAATATCTTCTTGAATAAAACAAGGTGCCAACTCACGTTCATACAATATCTTCTTAGATAGAACAAGGTGCAAACTTACGTTCATACAATATCTTCTTGGATAGAAATACTCATCAAGTTTATTATACCATTTCCAAGACGTTTAAAAAATAAAAAATACCACGTCAAAATCGTCTGAGAAAGGTGCCAACCTTCGGTCGTTTATAGCAATTTTCTCGATAGGTGTCAACTAACGGTCGTATAGCAGTGTGACCAAATAAGATCCGAATTACGGTCATGCAGCATCATGGGTGTTTGTCAATTTATGCTCGTAATACATCTTCCTATAAAGGTGACTTATTGTCATACAGTATCTTCCTAGATTTAGAACAAGGTGTCAACTTACGTTCATATAATATATTCCTGGATAGAACAAGGTGTCAACTTACGTTCATAGAATATCTTCCTAGATAGAACAAGGTGTCAACTTACGTTCATACAATGTCTTCTTAAATAGAACAAGGTGTCAACTTACGTTCATACAATATCTTCCTAAATAGAACAAGGGGTCAAATTACGTTCATACAATGTCTTCTTGGATAGAACAAGGTTTCAACTGACGTTGATACAATGTATTCTTAGATAGAATATCTTCTCGGATAGAACAAGGTTTCAACTTACGTTAATACAATATCTTCCTAAATAGAACAAGGTTTCCACTTACGTTCATACAATATCTTCTTGGATAGAACAAGGTTTCAACTTACGTTCATACAATATCTTCCTAAATAGAACAAGGTGTCAACTTACGTTCATACAATGTCTTCTTGGATAGAACAAGGTTTCAACTTACGTTGATACAATGTCTTCTTAGATAGAACAAGGTGTCAACTTACGTTCATACAATATCTTCTTAGATAGAACAAGGTGTCAACTTACGTTCATACAATGTCTACCTGGATAGAACAAGGTGTCAAGTTACGTCCACACAATATCTTCCTAGATAGAACAAGGTGTCAACTTACGTTCATACAATGTCTACTAGGATAGAACAAGGTGTCAACTTACGTTGATACAATGTCTTCTTAGATAGAACAAGGTGTCAACTTACGTCCATACAATATCTTCTTAGATAGAACAAGGTGTCAACTTACGTTCATACAATTTCTACCTGTATAGAACAAGGTGTCAAGTTACGTTCATACAATATCTTCCTAGATAGAACAAGGTGTCAACTTACGTTCATACAATGTCTACTAGGATAGAACAAGGTGTCAACTTGCGTTCATACAATATCTTCTTGGACAGAACAAGGTATCAACGTACGTTCATACAATATCTTCCTAGATAGAACAAGGTGTCAACTTACGTTCATAGAATATCTTCCTAGATAGAACAAGGTGTCAACTTACGTTCATACAATATCTTCCTAGATAGAACAAGGTGTCAACTTACGTTCATAATATATCTTCCTAGATAGAACAAGGTGTCAACCTGCGTTCATACAATATCTTCCTAGATAGAACAAGGTGTCGACTTACGTCCATACAATATCTTCTTGGATAGAACAAGGTGTCAACTCAAGTTCATACAATATCTTCTTGGATAGAACAAGGTGTCAACTCAAGTTCATACAATATCTTCTTGGATAGAACAAGGTGTCAACTCACGTTCATACAATGTCTGCTTGGATAGAACAAGGTGTCAACTTACGTTCATACAATATCTTCTTGAATAAAACAAGATGCCAACTTACGTTCATACAATATCTTCTTGGATAGAACAAGGTGTCAACTCACGTTCATACAATATCTTCTTGAAAAAAGCAATGTGCCAACTCACGTTCATACAATATCTTCTTGGATAGTGTCAACTTACGTTCATCCAACATCTTCTTTGATATAACAAGGTGCCAACTTACGTTCATACAATATCTTCTTGGATAGAACAAGGTGTCAACTTAAGTTCATACAATATCTTCTTGAATAAAACAAGGTGCCAACTCACGTTCATACAATATCTTCATTGATAGAACAAGGTGCCAACTTACGTTCATGCAATATCTTCTTTGATAGAACAAGGTGCCAACTTACGTTCATCCAATATCTTCTTTGGTATTTTGTATAACAAGGTGCCAACTTACGTTCATACAATATCTTCTTGGATAGAACAAGGTGTCAACTTACGTTTATACAATATCTTCTTGAATAAAACAAGGTGCCAACTTACGTTCATGTAATATCTTCTTTGATAGAACAAGGTGTCAACTTACGTCAATACAATATCTTCTTTGATAGAACAAGGTGCCAACTTACGTTCATACAATATCTTCTTGGATAGATAAAGGTGTCAACTTACGTTCATACAATATCTTCTTGAATAAAACAAGGTCCCAACTCACGTTCATACAATATCTTCTTGGATAGAACAAGGTGTCAACTTACGTTCATACAATATCTTCTTGAATAAAACAAGATGCCAACTTACGTTCATACAATATCTTCTTGGATAGATAAAGGTGTCAACTTACGTTCATACAATATCTTCTTGAATAAAACAAGGTTCCAACTCACGTTCATACAATATCTTTTTGGATAGAACAAGGTGTAAACTTACGTTCATACAATATCTTCTTGAATAAAACAAGATGCCAACTTACGTTCATACAATATCTTCTTGGATAGAACAAGGTGTCAACTTACGTTCATACAATATCTTTTTGAATAAAACAAGGTGCCAACTTACGTTCATACAATATCTTCTTAAATAAAACAAGGTGCCAACTCACGTTCATACAATATCTTCTTGGATAGAACAAGGTGCCAACTTACGTTCATACAATATCTTCTTGGATAGAACAAGGTGTCAACTTACGTTTATACAATATCTTCTTGAATAAAACAAGGTGCCAACTTACGTTCATGCAATATCTTCTTTGATAGAACAAGGTGTCAACTTACGTCAATACAATATCTTCTTTGATAGAACAAGGTGCCAACTTACGTTCATACAATATCTTCTTGGATAGATAAAGGTGTCAACTTACGTTCATACAATATCTTCTTGAATAAAACAAGGTCCCAACTCACGTTCATACAATATCTTCTTGGATAGAACAAGGTGTCAACTTACGTTCATCCAATATCTTCTTGAATAAAACAATATGCTAACTTACGTTCATACAATATCTTCTTGGATAGAACAAGGTGTCAACTTACGTTCATACAATATCTTCTTGAATAAAACAAGGTGCCAACTTACGTTCATACAATATCTTCTTGAATAAAAAAAGGTGCCAACTCACGTTCATACAATATCTTCTTGGATAGAACAAGGTGTCAACTTACGTTCATACAATATCTTCTTGAATAAAACAAGGTGCCAACTTACGTTCATGCAATATCTTCTTTGATAGAACAAGGTGCCAACTTACGTTCATACAATATCTTCTTGGATAGAACAAGGTGTCAACTTACGTTCATACAATATCTTCTTGAATAAAACAAGGTGCCAACTTACGTTTATATAATATCTTCTTGAATAAAACAAGATGCCAACTTACGTACATACAATATCTTCTTGGATAGAACAAGATGTCAACTTACCTTCATACAATATCTTCTTCAATAAAACAAGGTGTCAACTTACGTTCATAAAATATCTTCTTGGATAGAACAAGGTGTCAACTCAAGTTCATACAATATCTTCTTGAATAAAACAAGGTGCCAACTTACGTTCATACAATATCTTCTTGAATAAAACAAGGTGCCAACTTACGTCCATACAATATCTTCTTGAATAAAACAAGATGCCAACTTACGTTCATACAATATCTTCTTGGATAGAACAAGGTGTCAACTCACGTTCATACAATACCTTCTTGGATAGAACAAGGTGTCAACTCAAGTTCATACAATATCTTCTTGAATAAAACAAGGTATCAACTTACGTTCATACAATATCTTCTTGGATAGAACAAGGTGTCAACTTACGTTCATACAATATCTTCTTGAATAAAACAAGATGCCAGCTTACGTTCATACAATATCTTCTTGGATAGAACAAGGTGTCAACTCACGTTCATACAATATCTTCTTGGATAGAACAAGGTGTCAACTCAAGTTCATAAGATATCTTCTTGAATAAAACAAGGTGCCAACTTACGTTCATAGAATATCTTCTTTGATAGAACAAGGTGTCAACTCACGTTCATACAATATCTTCTTGGATAGAACAAGGTGTCAACTCAAGTTCATACAATATCTTCTTGGATATAACAAGGTGTCAACTCAAGTTCATACAATATCTTCTTGAATAAAACAAGGTGCCAACTTACGTTCATACAATATCTTCTTGAATAAAACAAGGTGCCAACTTACGTCCATACAATATCTTCTTGAATAAAACAAGATGCCAACTTACGTTCATACAATATCTTCTTGGATAGAACAAGGTGTCAACTCAAGTTCATAAGATATCTTCTTGAATAAAACAAGGTGCCAACTTACGTTCATACAATATCTTCTTTGATAGAACAAGGTGTCAACTTACGTTCATACAATATCTTCTTGAATAAAACAAGGTGTCAACTCACGTTCATACAATATCTTCTTGGATAGAACAAGGTGTCAACTTACGTTCATACAATATCTTCCTAGATAGAACAAGGTGCCAACTTACGTTCATACAATGCCTTCTTGAATAGAACAAGGTGCCAACTTATGTTCATACAATATCTTCTTGAATAGAACAAGGTGCCAACTTACGTTCATACAATATCTTCTTGGATAGAACAAGATGTCAACTTATGTTCATACAATATCTTCATAGATAGAACAAGGTGCCAACTTACGTTCATACAATGCCTTCTTGAATAGAACAAGGTGCCAACTTATGTTCATACAATATCTTCTTGAATAGAACAAGGTGTCAACTTACGTTCATACAATATCTTCTTGAATAGAACAAGATGTCAACTTACGTTCATACAATATCTTCCTAGAATACGACAAGATCTCAATTTACGGACGCACAACCGCTTGCTAGATACAAGATGTCAATTTATGGCCGTACAACATCTTACTAGAATACGACAAAAGTGTTATGAGACCAGGTTAGATGGATTGAAATCTGAATGTCGGGTATGCCCTGTTGACATATATTGGACTACATATAAAGATAGTTCTTACTATGGGTCAAAAATTGTCCCCTATGGCTATGATCCAATTATGCTTAATAGAGTAAAGAAGAAGTTCTACTCAAGGTACCTTGCAAGTCAAAGTTTAACATTATTGCGAATGTTAAATGAAACTGTGTACATCTCCATCTCAATGAAGAAGTTGGTCTTCGCAAGTTCTAAGGGAGATAAGCATGTAGGCACGATTGGCATCTGCCATAATGTATCTACTGTTCAAACAGTTGAAAGCGTGGCTTATATTCAATACACACCTGTTCCAATGTCCGGGTTTACCAGAGGGGAAAGGATTGGGTCTAAGAAAGGCTTGGTTTCTGAACACGTTCGATTCAGTGTGCATATGTTCTGAAAAAATGGAATTAATAGCAGCACAGTAAAATATATCCCAAGTGGCAGCCAATGTATAACGTGTGGCAGACCACGGGGATAGCCGAGAAATCTGGGCTCTGCCGAATTTTTTTCTCTCTCCGTGTTCGTCATAGCCCAGATCACTTCCATAGTAAAAAGGTGATATATTTTTAAGGAGATCCGCCGAAAAAAATCGGCGGCGCAAATTTCACAACAAATAAGCAAAGAATAAAGTTTTTACCTCTATATTCCGATAGCATAGACCTAGAAGGAGTTCGTCAACTTTACGGGGCTGTAATGTGGTAAGCTTTAGTTTATGCAGTCAATATTTGCCACTGACTTTCAACCTGCCATAACCGCCATAGTAAAACATTAACCGACCTAAAAACTCGGCGGGGCATCTTAGAAATACGTAACTCGTATTCTTCTGAAATCTTTTGTCATGACCAATGAACTATGCCAAATATGAAATATTATAATGTTATTAATCAGCATATTCCTTATTGGCATTGTTACAGGTCCGAGGATAGTCGTATTGGTCTGAGGCCGAAGGCCGAGGGCTAATACGGCGGTCCGAGGGAATATCCTGATTAATGAAAATTTTATTAATTGGCTTTCAATGTTTTTTTTGCATAAAATATATGTGTAATTTAAAAATAATAGTGTTTTAATAGACACATTCGCAAGGAAAGTTGACCATTATTTTCTTAAAAATTTCTTTAAAAAAATCTAGACATAGTGTACCAAGAGTTGTCCCCCTTTTGTACATAAAACATAGGAACATATTTCTTTATTTTTACAAATTGTTATTAATGCAATTTTTAATTTATCTAATGAAATAGACGGAATATTTGTTTTTCTTTAACTGAACATTGGCTATTTTCTTTTTTTCTGTTGATGAATTCAAGAAAAATAGCGTTGGGATTTTGAAGTGATAGCAATGAAACGGTCGCCATGTTCGATCTCGTATTGGCCCAGTCCGTATTGGCCTTGTTTGTTCGTATTGGCCCTGGTAAGCCCTGTATGAGTGTGACCGTTTCTCCGTATTATGCCAATAACATTGAAAGTCAATTAATAATCGTGGAGTATTAAATACTAGATGTATAGACCTATATTTCTCCACAGTTATATCGATATTATTCTACCCTAGTGATTCGGGCTAAGGCGACAAGACACATTAGCAGCCATATAATACCAGTCGCCATAAGACCGATAACCCGGGCGACAAGACACATTAGCAGCCATATAATACCAGTCGCCGTAAGACCGATAATCCGGGCTAACCACGGGGAGTAATATTCTTAGAACTGAAGGCCGAAAGTTTGTATCCCTAAGAGTCGATTTGATGGGTGTTTTATTTTCTTTTTTGAAACAGCGGTAAACGCAACTTTTGATCCATAGACATTCACTCGAATGACTCAATAGATATACGGTTTATTTCCACCCAATTGACATGCTTATAGTTGTAAACAATGTCTATGCTGGTCCATTTCTGTGCACAACATCTACAAAGATAAGCTGCAAAAAAATAAAATAGAAAATAAACAAGACATCGATCATCGAGGGGTTGATGGACAGGAGCCAAGTGTCATAAAAAGTATAGGACTAGAGATAAAACTAGAGTTGTTATACCTATAATTTTTAGGAATAATAACTCTAGTTCTATCTGACAAATACTTTCCCATGGTCGGAAAATGACACTGGTACCTCCTCTACTAAACTACAAAGCCCCTGTATGTATGAAATAATCTTGAGTAAAGCGTAAAACATCGATAGATAGATAGAATACAAAACAAAGACATGATGTCATCACCAGAGCATGCTGATGGGGTTGTTGGTCCCTTTTGGGGTTTTCGAGAATTCAGCATGTTCTTTTTGTATTCTGGTTTTCTCTATTTTTCTCTAAAAGTTTGTAAGGACTTTCAGTTTTTCCATCGTTTAAACGCTTTGGCGTCATTTTGTATTTATATTTCGAAACTTTGATTTGTTAGAATATATATGCCTACCAGTGTCGCAAAATTTGTAGACGAGTTTCTGCCATTTTTCAAGCAAGTGTAATTCCAAAAATAACGAGATTATTGACTGAATTTCTAAAAGAACCTAATTAAAGTGGCATGAGCTGCCAAAATTCACACTTTTTCATAATTTCTGATCGGCACGACAGTAGGAGGCTTTGAACGCCATCGAAAAACTAAACGATTGGCGTTGGAATGAGGAAAATCCATAGGCCTACAGCATGTGGCCTGTACGAACCGAAAACGTGTTCGAAAAGTAAACAAAATGTTAATAATGTTCTAAATCAAAGTTAGTTCAAAACAATACTTTATCGTACATTTTCGAGACTAGAAGCACTAAAAAGCTTCTGAATTATACGTCTTGAGAAAAATAGCCGATAATTTCAACATTCTGTTTTAACCTCAAATTATCAACATTTTGACAGCTCATGCCACTTTAATTAAGCTGATTCATTTTTACATTTCAAGCATAACTCGACATGTATAATCTGTTCCATGTTCAATTTAGTTGAACAGCAGCTAGCAAGCTCTTACATACATTCGCTTTCCTCTCAAACGTCTGATAGGCCAAGGCGGCCTTTATATTTCAATCAAGCGATAATGGTGGACAACTGTTCTGAGTGCTCTCCCCTTTATCACTCTTATAGCATAGATATCTTCTAATAACTTATAGGGCTAATACGAGTCAATAAGCACCCCCCCCCCCCCTCTCAAGGATGACGAATGCATTCGCGGAATAGGAGTCAAAACCCACTCACCATTTGTTGAAAGCAACACGATTACGCCATCAATATATAAATAAACATTATCCGCGTTGGAGTTATTCCAGCACGAACTCTGAAAGTTAGAACCCATGAATCTGTATAATGTTATTTGATACCCTCTTCCGTGTTGGTTGTCTCGACAAAGTCACTTAATTATAACGCGCTTTTAAAAAAGAAGTGTTGCAACTTTTGGTAAAGAAAATTTAAAAAAGAGACCGTTTTGAGAATAGTTTATTGAACCATTAAACTCAATACTACTTTCAGGATACACGGATGGCAGATTCCTTATTCATGTAGTTACTTTTGAAAAAAGTCCCCGAACTGTATTATTCAGAAAAGTCCGTTTGCGTCTATAGTGTCAACTGTCAACTAACTGATTCACTGATGTTTTCAAACTTTCCACACATGACAACAGCTAGTATCATTTTACACTTTTGAATAGTTCACTGTAAATTTTCATTCGTCGGTTTAAATGTTTTTTGTGTCAAGGTTTGAAAGCAAGTATAAATCCGTGGTTTCCCTTTTATAACAGAATGTACAACGCATCTTTCTGCGCACGGGTTTCTTATGCCATTCTAGGTAATAACATTTACCACATTTCAATTTTAACCGTAACAAAGCCGAGAAATATAGATTGAGACAACCAAATGAAGATAGACAACAACATAACTATCTTTTTCTGGTCGGTATAAAAAGATCCGGATATCCTAAATGTTTGGCTTTTTCTCAAGAACTATAAATTAGAAGTTATTTAGCATTGCTGGTCTATATAATATAGGGTTTGGTATAGTGTTTCGAACTAACAGGACTAAAATGAATAAACTTTCATCCCGGTCATTGAAACGTTGTGTACTTTCCGAACATTATTTCGTTTCAGACAAGCCCCAGACTGCATGGGTTTTTCGTATTCTTACGTCAGTTTTCTAAACTGTGTGTACTTCCCTATCATTATTTCGCTTCAGACAGGCCACAGACTGATCATTTTTCAGTTGATACTGCCGATGATTTATTAAGCTTTTATCATTTTTGTATTTAAACTTTAGTGTACGTACACGAATATTACCTTTTGCTGTCAAAACCAAATTATGAAGACGTGTCTTTTAAGTTTCAAAGATAAAGTGGACGCTCCAATCGTTGAATTGCAAATGTGTCTTAATAACGAATGCAGAAAAATATTCTTTCACATTTGAGCCCATATTTTTATGGGAATATCTTTTAGCGGAAGAATTGTTGATTTCCCCGCCGGATGCTCGACATAGATAATATCGTTTATTTTCTATTTTGTATTCATCGCTGTTCCATTAATAAGGATAGAGTTATAAATATCAAATAAATTTGCATATCTTACTAAATCCGTAACAGGCAAACCGACCGAGGAAATAACTACATATTGTAATGACATACTGAAATGTATTTGTTATCATCTCGATAGAACAATAAGATTTGCTGCTGTTTGGTGGCTAATTTACATATCGCATTTAACCATCACAAATTCTAATGACAGATTCGTACTCTGTAATTATGAAAAGAAAGCAATGGATTTTCTAAACGTTTATTGATTCTTCTAATGTAGACTTGAAGCTATACAATATATAGCTTATACTATACAATACATTGAATTATATTTGATTTCAAACGGTTTAATCACTATACATTTCTAACGAAATCAATTCATAAGTCTTTTTCAAAAGCCACTGGTTTCAGATCTCTAAAATGGGTTTCCAAGATTGTATATATAAAATTATTACTTTTATCCAAACAAAAAATGACACTTCTTGAATTATGATATAATCGTAAACGCTAGAATATTTAATTAATAGTTATATAGAGAGGGGAAAAAAAGGATTTTCACCATTAGATATGTACAGGTACCGTCAATAACAATAGAACGTTAATCTAGTTTTCCGGGACATTCGTAAAGGGCAAAACGATGGTATAAGTATGTCTTATAAGTCAGAGCTCAAAATATGTAGTCCGGGTTTCTGACGGCCTCTGTGAAGATTTACACGTGAACAAAAAAGTTATAAAAGCAGTATCGGCTTGCTCCCCTCCCCCAGCCGGTAAGTGAATAGATATGTAATAAGTACCGTAACAACACAACCCTCGCTTGTAGCAAAAAACAGTTGTGTGATGAGAAATGCCGATGTTTTAATTTATAAATACAATTCATAAAACTGGGAGTTTATTCTACTTATATCAATAAAAAATGTTAATTTATTGCATTTGAACACTTGTAAATGGTGGAATTATTATGAAACACTTTTATCTGAATAGCCTACCTGGTTTGGTATCTTATGAAAGTTGGTGGAGACACGTGTAATGTGCTGGAGCTTTTTTCAGGTTTAAAAAATGATTCATCATATTTAGAAATAACGTCGAGTAGTTTATGCCCTGGGGAAGAGTTCGTGTTTTCTAGATGAGAAAAGCCCACGTATCTTGAGGTTTAAATACATTTTCTTATCAAAGCAAAATGTCGAAGGTCAATGTAACTAGAAAAAAAGAATTAATATTTCACTTGAAGTATCAAAGAATGCTCATTTTTACGTTGGCATTCTTTTGTATAAAAAAAAAAACAAAGGACATTTTTATTGTGATTTTCTTTCTGCATCGGTTTATCGAGGGATAAATCCGTTTTAAATTTTGGGTTAAACATATGCCAAGATCTTGCGGGCCCGACGACATGTTGGATTAAAAGTGTAATTTTTTCTAACCAATATTGGTCTGCCAATAGGGTTCCCTGCATTCAACATAATACTGTATTGGAATGATACGGGATTACGAATAGATTTACTACCCGAAATGAGGGGCGATCGTGTGTACTTGGCTATAACATTGTTATATTGAGCACAAACATAAAAATTCAAATCCATCAAAGATCCAGATTTAAGAGTTGCAAAAAATTCAAAATTGGTTGCGATTGTCAATCCTTACATATTAATTATAACTTATTGTAGACCTAAAGAGTCAATGAAGATACAAGCATATTGTATAAAAGGCTGCCTTTCTGAAATGCAGTGTACTTTTTACAAACAGTGAACTTTATTTGACCTGAGAACATCATCTTGGATGCAGCTTTATGGCTAACAATTTGCACCAATGTTTAACACAAACTTGTTAATTCAAACAACCTTTTTGAATCTTTGCATGATCACAGAAACCACACTGTGATAGATCAAAAGGGAAATGCACCGGAAAGTGACCATCTGACCAAAATAATGGACACTGGGCCACTGTGAATGACAAGACCACAGTGATGCTCAGAAACTGACCAGAGTGGTTTACATGAATAAGATTTTCAGACGATGTCACCTGAAGACACCAGGTTGACAGTTGTAATTATTTCTACTCCAATAGCAAATGGATTTAATAGCTGCAGCCAATTTATGTGTCAGTCTTGTCAAAGGATGTCCCAATCACAGAGATACTACTTCACACCGTGTCTCTATTCAACCACAAGAAAGGTGGTATAAAATCCCATATTGACCTTAGGAATAAAGCCCTAAAGGGTACTAACCGACGGAATGTCACTCTGGATAAACTGTGGATATGGGGGATTTTTCAGTTGAAATAGTTTTTATTATAAGGCAAAGTCCAAAAACTGAACATCTTGCTCTCTCTAGGGTAATTTGTCACAGGTGTTTAAAAATGTTCGTTAAAGGGCCTATAATGGAATGCATCATTTACATGTACATGTACCTACATGAGTTTAATTTGTTTGTGTATTTTAGTCTGTGAATATTACAGATTTCTCGTTATTTTTCATGAAAAATGGCAGAATTTCTTCAACCCAGACTATGGCACCTATACCGACAGCACTAAATTCTACGTGTCTTATCCATTCAGACAATCGGCTACATCTACACCAACATACTTTATTAATAAATTGACATTTCCTCCTGATCACTTATTCAAACTTACACGATTTTATTTTTTCAAGCCTATAACTTTCAGAATTAAAAAGAGACCTTTGTTTTGAAGACGAAATATAACTTATGCAGAAGATATTACATGTCTTGTTTGTTTGTTTGTTTATTCACCATAAGAAATAAGGGAGATATATGAACAGATTGAATTAATTGGCGGGAATAAAGTCCGTGCAGGACTTGATCTATCCCAAAATAGAATTCATGGCAGAAGCAAATATAAGGGGAGGTAGGTGTCAGTTGAATTCTAATAATAAAAAAAACATTTTTGTTTAAAAGATTGACGACAACACAAGAGATAAGCAAAAACAAGTAATAATCAGGCATGCATAGAATACAGGTTTTTTAGAAAAGATATCACTTTCTAATCTTCTAAAGCTTGTAACAAAATATTAGTAATCTGAGAATTTAATAAAGATGAAGAATCATTCGATTTGAAGCACCAAATGGTAGATGAGACTACTATACACTAGTATAGGTAAGGTCATTCAAGTGTATCACAACTTTAAGTGGATACCTGAAGGAAATCAAACAATAAAATGTCCTGTTGTCAACTGTTTATGTGTGTAAAACACGTCTTTAGTATACCTTTGTCAACAGTGTCGACTAGTTGGACATCTTGCTAAACTTGTTAAACCGAGTCTTTGAGTATTCAATAGGTTTCTTTCGGCCCACGTTTTGTCAACGGACAACACCAGCCCTTTAAGTCTGAAGTAATTTTCACTAATTTTAAAGCATCAGTTTGACAGTTTGCGAAACTTTGACAAATCATTAACATTCAGTCCCAGTACTGCTAAAACTTTGCATTAAGTATCTTGTGACAGCCCGATTTATCTACCCTTTAATGACATAAGATCGCCAGTGTGTTGGTAAACAGCCAGGTGGGTGTTGGACATTTAACCATGTTGACTTGGCTAAATTAACTACATCGTTAACAGGTTACTTTAAGACGTTGAAAGAACCCTGGAAATTTACAAACTAAAGGTTTTAAGTAGACTCAATTTTAAACAATCACCACCGTCTTAGAGAACAGAAACCATTAAGAAAAAGGCCCGCTTTATGCCATTGTATTGATTTATAATTGGTCAATTACGCCCTTAGCAAAACTTGACCATTAAGATTCTAAGCAACAAACCTGTAACTAATTAGTCATAAAACAAACATCAAATCTACGTTTTTATCTGTCTCACGAGTCCGTTCTTGTCGGACCCGCCCATTCAATTTAACCTTAATATTACAAAAAACATTGCGTACTTTGTAAAGACCCCACAGTTTATTATAATCTGTTAAATATGAATATGTGATTGATGCATGTTTCAAATTGAAGGGTCTTTTTTACTCTATATTGATGCGGGTGACTTCTTCCCCATGTATCACATTTCATTATACTGTAATGGACGTGTTAGATGAAATCAGTACCTGTAAGTGGACACGAATTAAATATACTATAATATTACTTATAAACAAAAAATTAGATATCTTTGAGCAATATCTCCAGTCGCTTAATCTCCAATTCGATGCTATCGGTAAAGACTTGATTGATTGTGGCTGATCTTATCAATAATTATGTCAGAAAATTGTGAGGAATGTGATAGAAAAACCGGCGTTGTGTTCAATTTCCCGTGACTAATCGCCGGTGTTTTTAACATACAGTTTCATGGTTTTACACAGAAAATTGCAAATTAACAATGTTGAGACTAGGGTATACGTGCATTGCAGCAGCGATATATTTGCATCAGGAGCATAGCCTACAAAGATGATTCTTTGAAGAATGTATGTCTGCTCATTTGACAACGTTTCTGATTCTGCCCGCAGAGATTATGGTGAACTTTGTATACTAGTTCTTGCATCTTAGAATACCATAGCGAATGTGTGGTGCAAAATCTCAATAAGATAAACAAAAACTCTGCACATAACTTTCGATCTAGACAAGAGAAAGCCAGTCTTTGGGATAATGACAGTTAAAACAAGATATATCGGATCTACAATGTACATGTACCTAAACGTTTGGTTTATAATGCTTACTTCAGTCAGAAAATCAGATCTTCAGCTATTAATAAACGTTGAAGAAACATAACGTTCACACAGTAAAATCTAAGAAATACACTGTCTATATCCTTAAAAGAAATACTTCTAGGTGTGTTCTACCAGAAGTCTATAATGTGGTTCTACCAGAAGTCTATGAATGTGGTTCTACCAAGGGTCTATGATTGCAGTTCTACCAGAAGTCTATGATTGCGGTTCTACCAGAAATCTATGAATGTGGTTCTACCAGAAGTCGATGAATGTGGTTCTACCAAAAATCTATGAATGTGGTTGTACCAGAAGTCTATGAATGTGGTTCTACCAGAAGCCTATGAATGCGGTTCTACCAGAAGCCTATGAATGCGGTTCTACCAAAAGTCTATGAATGTGGTTGTACCAGAAGTCTATGAATGTGGTTCTACCAGAAGCCTATGAATGCGGTTCTACCAGAAGCCTATGAATGCGGTTCTACCAGAAGCCTATGAATGCGGTTCTACCAGAAGTCTATCAATGTGGTTCTACCAGAAGTCTATGAATGCGGTTCTACCAGAAGTCTATGAATGCGGTTCTACCAGAAGTCGATGAATGTGGTTCTACCAGAAGTTTATGAATGTGGTTCTACCAGAAGTTTATGAATGTGGTTCTACCAGAAGTTTATGAATGTGGTTCTACCAGAAGTCGACGAATGTGGTTCTACCAGAAGTCGACGAATGTGGTTCTACCAGAAGTCTACGAATGTGGTTCTACCAGAAGTCGACGAATGTGGTTCTACCAGAAGTCGACGAATGTGGTTCTACCAGAAGTCGACGAATGTGGTTCTACCAGAAGTCGACGAATGTGGTTCTACCAGAAGTCGATGAATGTGGTTCTACCAGAAGTTTATGAATGTGGTTCTACCAGAAGTTTATGAATGTGGTTCTACCAGAAGTTTATGAATGTGGTTCTACCAGAAGTCTATGAATGTGGTTCTACCAGAAGTCGACGAATGTGGTTCTACCAGAAGTCGATAAATGTGGTTCTACCAAAAGTCTATGAATGTAGTTCTACCCAATACCCGACAGTCAAAGAATTCACTAGTTATCAAAAATCACCATCACCATAAAAAAATCACAGTTCTTGGAACAAAACTGTATGGAAGCCAAATGAAATAAATATATGATGAAATGACAGTCTTTATTTTTACTGTTTGATGTTATTTTAATTTTGATCGTCTAAGTTACCATCTTATGCTAAACGTGTGTGTGTGTGTGGCATTTGCGTAGTGGCTGCTTGGGGGGTAAGATTGTAGTTTGGTTTGCTATAGAAAAAAGAGAACATTCTCTTCAACAAAACAGCTGATACATTCTGAAGACCGTGTATAACATCAATTCAACGACAAATGCCTATGTAACTCACAGACATACATAATGCGACCTGGGATATATTTAACCTAGAGATATTAATCATTAAACTCCCCATGCTCTCAAATTTAGTTTGCTGACGTTACGTCAGCACTTCGTCTCGAAATGCTTTTAATGCTAATGAATGATTGTCTAAGCGACGATATAACAATAGGCCTGTTTAAACTGGTTAATAACGGGTAAAGATGTGCGTTAACAGTGATTTAAAATTGACCTGATGGGTAGGCTGTGTGACGCCTGCCTGAGGTGAAATAACAGAGCACTTGTTTAAACCCGATACCTTCATTTACCTCTAGCAATTACACCTTTCTCTTCATAACAAAAAAACGTCTCCAAACAATGAAATGTGCATAAGGTCATTAAAGAAATGTCGTTGTTTTCTTTTAATTGTCGTTCAAGTGAGTCAGTTGTCATTCATATATCTAAGCTTACAACAAGCCAATACAGTACCATCTGTCAAGTTAAACCAAGAAAATTATTGAACAACTCAAACGTGATGTCCATTAATTCAAGTAAATGTTGAACCAGAAAGTCTAAACAGGCCATACAGCAAGCATTTCGGTAAACAAGACAGCCCGGAAGTTATAGTTACAGGTGATATTACCTGATGAGGTAAAGAAAAGGAAATAAATGGTCTTGACCGTGAACTCGATTTGGCCTTTGTCGTCCAGAGCCTCTGTTATTGCACAGTACACGTGTCTCTTGTCTTGTTCGCTGGCAGAGGACTTCAAACGACGTTTCCTTGAAACGCAAAACTTGCCATTGCGGGTGCAAGAACTTATACGCTTCCTTAATACGCAATTGAATTAAGTAGTACCAATGAAAGATTCCAATATAGATTAAGCTTCCTTGCGTGTTTAACATTTTTAGCAGCATGTCTCCAGGTCAATTCCCATCCAGACCAAGATCTTCTCTGCATGATTCCCTGACCGCTCAATTTAGATATAAATAATATGCTCCTTCATTCTGATGAATCCACTTGTTAATAATCTCAATCTGGCTTCAAATGTTTGTTTTTTTACAAACAGTCCCAGTCAATATCCGGACCTTTTCACAATCGGTGACATAATTCACACAGGGCTACATACATGTTTGAGATTTAATCAACAGATCTTTATGTAGATGGGTTTGAACATGAAAGGTGCCAATACAAACTGTAAGTGTATCATTGACAATGCAGACTCTGTTAACTGCAGACTAAGATTAACATACTAATACCTATATTTAGCTATTCTCCTATTTTAGTGACATTCTTCTCCCAGTGATCTTTAAGTAGAATTTATATATATATATTTATGAACACTACAACACACGGGCACAGGGAAAATCTTCTATATATATATTTAAAGCAGCCGATATCCGATCAGAATTTAAGAATTTATTTGACATACATACATGTCCACAAACCAAGAGAAAATATAATGACATTTGATTCCTTTTTCAATTTTAAATCATCGTAATCAATATATCGGATCCCCTAAGGTAAACTGATTAAAAACGAGACTGACCGTTTGAATAGAGATCATTCTCTATAGATTAATGGCACAACCATTGAAAACATGATGCTTTTGGATTAGAAATATTCTTTTTCCTTCACAGTCTCGTCATAAAATTCTTTGTGTACCTGGACCCTGTTTCACAAAGCGGCGTAGCGTAAGTTTTTACGTAAATGCCTTAGCAACCCATACTGTAGAGATACGTTAGTGTGAAAGTTACGCAAAAAATTCATTTACGCCGTTTAGTGAAACAAGCTCCAGGTGTGTAATGTATAATGAGTTCAGTGCAGAATATTATTACACAGATAAAGAGCTGAACTCATTTAGAAGTTTGTCTTTCAAATAGTCGATTGTCTTTTATGGAATAAGCATAAAAGATGCAAAGTTATGTAACATGTATGATAAACTTATTGTGATATGTAATACATACATGTCTCATACAATTGGGTCAAAAGCAGCGTTAGAAAGGTAAGTGGAGCGTGTACTGGTTATATCCATGGCACCCTGTAGCTTTATGGTGTACAAAGCACTTCTGAGGGAAAAAGCCGTAAAACAAGACTTTCTGGTCTTGTCAAATGCCTAACATTACTATTAAAATGTGTATAGTGACTCACGCAGTATATTGCCCCCGAGCTTGAACAGTCAAAAAAATGACACCGTTATCATGTTTTCGATCAACATAATTCATTTTTATAACATCTTGCCTATTCTTTCAGAAGCTCCTGTCTTTGCTTACTATATTGTACACACGAGCATATCTAACCTATGGTTTTACACATGCATACTTTATTATTGTTTTATATATCTACCTTCTTTACTGTTTGTTGGATAATACATGCGATGAATTACATTTTAGTTTAAATTGACAATGTTTTTGCTTCGTTTCCGATGCTCTGCCACTGTTGTTAACGAGTTAGTAACAACTTCGACGGATACATGTGTTGTTTTTATAATAATTTGGTTTGACACAAATATGGTCGTAAACCTTCATTTATCGCTTGCAATTTAACAAACAATTTTGCAATTGCAATCCTGAGAAATTCATTTATTTTGTCACTCTCAAAACAAGATTTTGTTCCATGTTTTGTTTGGTCCCTACTTGTGTGGGTTAAAGATCACAATTCTTGTCTAAGTCTTGTCTACAATGTTAAATACTGAGTGATCCATATTCAGTATTCCGTACATGTCTGTGAACTTAATGTATTCTAGCCCGCATGTCAGTCGTTAAACTAAACCCGGAAATGTGGCTGTGGACTGCTGATGGTACACTTGTCAACATGATCAGGGCGAACATGAAAACAGTGTGATTCTTAAACTCTCATTAACTTTAATGACTTGTGGTTTTAGAACCTCCCAATCTGAATATTAACCGGATTAGACAGAATAAAAATTATGAATAACACAGCCCGGAAATGAAAGTATGGAGTTTTTATCCATAACACATGCCGAGGTCAATGACAGTTTGCACTTTTTGGCCGATGTATATTGGAACTTGGAAGTTTATCCATAGCGAAGCCCAATCAATACCAATGGAATTTTTTTTTGGTCGGCAACAAAGGTTAATGTAAATGAAAACAGAGACCAATAGACGTTGGCAGGTTTGGTCCGCCCATGTAATGGAATCCTTTAGTATTTGTTCATACATGTAACAAAGGAATTTGGCAGTTTTTGTATTCGTCAGTGGTCAAAATTAAAGGTTGTAATTTTTGTACAGATTAAATGCTGATGTGAATATTAACTCGCACAATACTTGCCTATAAAAATGTCCATGGAAATATGTTTGTGTGTACATCGTTATGGCCAAGATTATAGTAGAAGAATACAAACGTCTTCAAAATAAAATGGCTCGACCTCTGACCCAAAGCCAGTCACTGGTTATTAAAAAAAAGTGTTTGAGTGATATACTGGTCAGAGCTAAACTCCCTTGTCTGTCTTCTACGTAGGTTTTTCTGGGGGGGGGGCAAAATTGTCACTTTCTTTTCCCATAATCCTTTGGGATTCGATCTCAGTCTACCGATATTCTTGCCATAACTGAAGATCCACAGCATTCAACAGAATCGAGCTGCCAAATAATCAAATTATGTATGTATGAAGATGCGTAAGCATTGCTAATGTATTATTTTTAGTGTTCCAGAACATTCTACTGACTAGGGCCAAGCTCTTGTCAGTCTTAAACCTTATGAAATATCATAGGTTTAGTTTACTACAACAACTTATGGCGGGGTATAAAGGTCTAAATGATATACTTCTTTTTAACACAATTAGAAACTTGTCCCCATGGTTATTTTAGAGATTTGTTCTGTGCCTGTGGATTTAAGTGTTCGTAAATAAATATACTGAGTTGTTGTTATGGGTACACAGATTTTGACAATGATACCACCTAGTCAGCTTCATATACATCTACCTCAGAGTCAGGCACTCAGACAATTATAATTGTCATTTTATTCACGTAGTTGACAAAGTCTTCTGACAAAGACAAATCCTAAAGTGAGATGTACGAATATATTTTCCATATAAAGAATGTTGCATTCGAATCGTTATAGACAAAAAATTATGTTGAATTTCGATACGACCCTATAATAAAATAATTCGAGATGTTTGCATTTGGGATACGGTGGCGAGGCCAATGAAATTGTTTTTAATTAAGAAAAACTATATCGGACTCGGCATCTTCGGCATCTCGGCCGATATGAACTTTTAACCCAACGGCGAGTCGTACAATAAATATAGATGTAACTTCATATAAAAACATCAGGATATAAACGATATTAACGAGGAAATATTAGGTCCCAACAGCAGTGATATATATATTCATGAACGCTAAAAGAGACGGGTAGAAGGGAAATGATGTAATGAGCCATTGCTACAACGATAGACATGATTTTCATCATACGGAGGGTAGCTTAATTTTAAAATGTGTGCATATTCTTTCCAAATCGAAAGCATACGATAACAACAGTATGTGATTTAATGAGCCTTAGCAGAAACATATTATCTTCAGCTACATGCATAAAACTCAAATACGTATTTGAAATCCCTCAACAAACACAAATGGCAGAGGCCCTTAATTACGACCCCTCTGGCGTCGTGTGTTATCACTGTGGAAAATTTTGCATGCGTTACGTTGGAGAAACTCAGAATTCTCTACGACCAAGAGCCACCAACCATTTATCTGCCATTAGACTTGGACATGCCCGTGACACGGCATTTCAATACCCCAGGTCATTGGGTTAAGGGCCATTTCGAATTCATGCCTATTGGAATTTAAACTATCACTTCCGCTGCAGATACTAAATACAAACGTTCAGAAAGGGAAATCCTCTGTGTTTCAGTATAATAAGGCCAGCACGAATATGGCCCAGATTAGACTATAGAAGAAGAATACAAACTGCTTCATAGTACAATGGCTCGACCTCTGAGCCACGGGCCCGTCATTGCTTATAGAAAGAACAAGTTTGAAAAATCTTATAGTCAGGACTAGACTCCCTTGTCTGTGCTCTACATAGGAACCAAATTACATATTTTCACTTAACTTTGTCAATATATTACGAAGTATTCCAGAAAATTTTACTGACTTAAGCCAAACTCCTGTGTCTTCAACCTAATGAAATATCATGGGTTTTGCATTATTACAAAAACCTAGGATTGGGTATAACGGTCTGAAAAATCCCTCTTTTCACTTCCGGTGCAGATACCAAAAACAAACGTTTGAAAAAGGAAAGTTTTTGGATTCAAACGTTACAAACCCTTTCAACGCAATTAGAAACTTGTCTCCATGGTTATTTTAGTCAAGACGATTTTCCCTGACCACGTGTGTTTTTGCGTTTATAGATATATATGAAACTGGTGCATTTTAAAATGGCATGAGCTGCCAAAATGTTGAAATTTTGACGTTAAAACAGAATGTGGAAATAATTGACTATTTTTTGTCAAAACGTGAAATTCAGAAGCTTTTTAGTTTTTCTAGTCTCCAAAATGTACGATAAAGTATTGTTTTGAACTAACTTTAGCTTAGAATGAATGAATGAATGGTCGTCCCGGTTATTTAATTTTTTGTTACTTTTTGAACACTATTTCGGTTCGTATAGGCCAATACTGTATAACTTTTAGTCATTCCAAGGACAATCATTTAGTTTTTCGATGGTCTTCAAAGCCTCTTACAGTCGCGCCGATTAGAAATTATGAAAAAGGTGTGAATTTTGGCAGCTCATGCCACTTTAACCTAATAACAAAAACATCGGTGACATAGGCCTACATTTGACTGCACAAAACGATGCTTTGCCTTCAACTGAATTGATAAACAAGATCATTGTAATCATATTGAAAACCCATGGTAACATAAAGTCTCAAACATTGTCGACGAGGTCAGTTGTTATGTCCTTCTCGAGTTTGAGGCTTGTATCATTTTCAATGAAGGTTCTTCGTCTGCAATAGCGCCATTGTTTTAATAAGAAATACCTGGTCAAACCAGCGGTCGGTTGACAACTTTAGATAAAGGTTTTAATAAGGAAGTAGACAACTTCTGACACTGTTTGGACAGAAAATTAACGAGTACGTCCTTCGTGTATTTCTGTGGCGTATTGTAGATTGATAAAATGGTATGCAAATTATGAATTACAGATGTTGAATGAGATCAGGTTTCGTCTCACACACGGGACACTTGCTTCACTCGTGAATTCGCTTCTCCTGGGGACATTATATCAACCGAATTTGTATCTCGAGTGTTTAACACCCAATAAATCAATAAAAATAGGGCCAGGGGAATAAGAAAGAAGTACTGTGTAGGTCGGCTGTTTGGGAACTACCCCGGTTGATTTATCGCTACACGGACTGTAACACAAACTACAACAGATTTATTCGCTGATATGAGCGAAGAAATTTAATTAATTTGGCAATTAAAATCGGAGTTCGTCTTACCTGATACAATTTATAGATGAAAACTTCATGTAAATCAGTTTACCTTAACGATGATTGATATGTATGGGGCCACACAGCCTATTTATCCCTTCTCAGGTACGGGTTTATCTTCAAACCAATCTGTCACCCACCCAAATCGTTATCATTGTCTCTATAAGTAATCCTCTGAAATCACAAATATCAGCTATCAAATTTATCGTCTAAAATAATACAAACCTCACAAATGTTGGAATGTTTGACAACGTGAATACTCTACTGATGTATTACATCGAAATCACTTTAAAAAGTCAGAGCTGTATGAAATACAACAAAGTTGTTTGTTTCAAGGATATTTACTTAAACTGATCTCACTAGAGACCGAGTCATCAGATGGACTGGTTTGAATCCCACTAGAGACCGAGTCATCGGATGGACTGGTTTGAATCTCACTAGAGACTGAGTCATCAGATGGACTGGTTTGAATCCCACTTGAGACCGAGTCATCGGATGGACTGGTTTGAATCCCACTTGAGACCAAGTCATCAGATGGACTGGTTTGATTCAAACCACCCAATCAGATGACTCAGTCTCTAGTGAGATTCAAACCAGTTCACCTGATGACTCAGTCTCTAGTGGGATTCAAACCAATTCACACGGTGACTCAGTCTGTAGTGAGATTTAAACCAGTTCACCTGATGACTCAGTCTCTAGTGGGATTCAAACCAGTCCATCTGATGACTCGGTCTCTAGTGAGATTCAAACCAGTCCATCCGATGACTCGGTCTCTAGTGAGATTCAAACCAGTCAATCTGATGACTCGGTCTCTAGTGAGATTCAAACCAGTCCATCTGATGACTCGGTCTCTAGTGAGATTCAAACCAGTCAATCTGATGACTCGGTCTCTAGTGAGATTCAAACCAGTCCATCTGATGACTCGGTCTCTAGTGAGATTCAAACCAGTCCATCTGATGACTCGGTCTCTAGTGAGATTCAAGCCAGTCAACCAGATGACTCAGTCTGTAGTGAGATTCAAACCAGTCCACCCGATGACGCTGTCTCTAGTGAGATTTAAACCAGTCCATCCGATGACTCGGTCTCTAGTGGGATTCAAACCAGTCCACCCGATGACGCTGTCTCTAGTGAGATTTAAACCAGTCCATCCGATGACTCGGTCTCTAGTGGGATTCAAACCAGTCCAACTGATGACTTGGTCTTTAGTTGGATTCAAACCAGTCCATCTGATGACTCAGTCTTTAGTGAGATTCAAACCAGTTCACCTGATGACTCAGTCTCTAGTGAGATTCAAACCAGTTCACCTGATGACTCAGTCTCTAGTGGGATTCAAACCAACCAATCCGATGACTCAGTCTCTAGTAGGATTCAAACCAATTCACACGGTGACTCAGTCTGTAGTGAGATTCAAACCAGTTCACCTGATGACTCAGTCTCTAGTGAGATTCAAACCAGTCAATCTGATGACTCGGTCTCTAGTGAGATTCAAACCAGTCCATCTGATGACTCGGTCTCTAGTGAGATTCAAACCAGTCAATCTGATGACTCGGTCTCTAGTGAGATTCAAACCAGTCCATCTGATGACTCGGTCTCTAGTGAGATTCAAACCAGTCCATCTGATGACTCGGTCTCTAGTGAGATTCAAACCAGTCAATCTGATGACTCGGTCTCTAGTGGGATTCAAACCAGTCCATCTGATGACTCAGTCTGTAGTGAGATTCAAACCAGTCCATCCGATTACTCGGTCTCTAGTGAGATTCAAACCACCCAATCAGATGACTCAGTATCTAGTGAGATTTAAACCACCCAATCAGATGGTTCGGTCTCTAGTGAGATTCAAACCAGTCCATTCGATGAATCCGATGACTCGGTTTCTTGTAGGATTTAAACCAGTCCATCCGATGACTCGGTCTCTGGTGAGATTCAAACCAGCTCAGCCGACGACTCAGTAAAGACTTTTTAATAGACACAATCTGTTTCTACTGGTAAAATCATAGTTCTAAGATGGAATCATTTTATCTATGCAAAACAAAAGGTCAAAACAAATTACCTGTAATCACAAAAAATGAAGCTATTCAGGAAGTTTACATAAAATTCCGCATTTAAAAGCGTCCAGTGAATATAATGAACTTCGTTTAAAGGACACACTCGTCACTTAAATACAGAAAATACAAATTGGTGTATTATACATGTCACCCAATAAACCAACAAGTTGTTAAGTAATTCTTAACCTTATTGTAACTGTTCAACTTCTAAATACCATTGCAAGTTTTAAAACTCAAAAGATTTTGCATTACTTTGTATTTTCAATTTGAAATTACAAAGGACGAGTCTAAGCATGCGCACAAACGCGACGTTTAAGTAACTTTACCGGTGACCTATGAAAAGGTTTCATAAATACAGGCGAAGGATTTGGTTTGCGGGAAACAAAAAGGTCTGTCAATGAGTGTGTCTTATCATATAGATAATTCTGACATTGTAAAACTGTACTCACAAGAAGATGTTGTGTAGGAATTGTGTGTTGAAAAGGGTTGCATATGTGAATGTAGTGAAAAAGGAAGCTGTCAGTTGATATAAAAGACCCTCAGATTGCCCTATTCTGCATGAGTGTTAGAGACGCCAGCCTTTCAAGGACATGTCAAAACAATTCTCTAAAATGGAAAGAAAACACCTGAGTTTTTATGTGGTTTTCAAGTATATAGTAACTGGGGCATACCATGTGGTTATCTATTGAGACGATATACAAGCACAATGTCTACAGACACCTCTATCCTTCCCAATAGTGTAAAATTACCTGCCTGCCTTTGAAGTATACCGAAATAAATTTCCCAATTAAAAAGACCAGGTGACAATGTGTCAAGGACTATATGAAATATAGCATTCAGTGGTAATGTAAGGACTCATACGACTTGATTGATTGCCTAAAGGCCGTGACATTAGTTAATACCAGCCACTATATTCTAAGTATTTTAAGTAGTCGAGAAACTGTTTGGACGTCTGGGTTTTGAAACCGCAGTGTTGATGCGCTGTTATTTGATCTGAACGATATTTCAAAATAGGTTGTGCAATTTGTTGCTTTTACAAATACAAGGAAATAAAAAAAACATCCGTCTTTTTCCTCAATTCAGTATGGGGCTTTTCTTGCACTACAAATGCATTAGATTTTTTTCAGCTTATTAGGGAAGTTTTAAAATATTTCCAATACATCACATTGAATGGAGAAAACTTTGTATTTTGTAGTTGCTTTGTTTTACCGCCTTTCGTTGAAACGCTAACGAAGGGGGCCTGCTTCAAGAATATTAGCTTACCGTGGAATCTTTGTACTACAGTTTTATTGTTTCTACAGAAATATGTTACTGAAATAGGACCGAATCCCTGTGAACCCACACATTGTAGTTATTTCTAGATCGAGTACAAATGAACCACGGTAAACAAATTACTAGAATAGTTGTCACAGTTGATATCCAAACTGTTCAGCCAGCAGGAGGTATTGCTGGAATGTCATATCCAAATTACCCGACAAATACTAATTCAATCAACCTTTTTGTAACATTTGAGCTATAGTATGCATTGAGTGGATTAAACGGTAAATTAAAGCTTTAGAAATATAAGTTAATCAATGTATTAGGTTCCAAAGTAAATAGTTGGAAGATTACCAAAGGTGGACGTCTTCTAGAACTGTGTGACGTCAGCAGGTTAATTTGGCAAGTAATATGGACTGTAAGCTATAGACTATATACATGTAGAATTGTGATTTTTCCTTGTAAGTCGACAACTTATAAGTTGCTTGGCCATGTTTTGGTCATCAAATGTCATCTTGCAGTAACAATGGTGCTCACTGCCCAGCAAATGTCAAGTGACCGTCATTACACTTAAATAGTTCATTGGTGCTACCAACATGGCGGAACACCTTAAAGGGAGTTATATAGAGAGACATCGCTAAAATTAGTGCTTTTCTGATACTGTTTCTATAAAGATAAGGTTTCCAGTTGACCATTGGACACCTGCCTAACTCCCATGGACCGTTGGGTAGCGAGTTTTATTTTGGGAATTTCTTTGTAGTCTTGATTCGGGTTATGAGAATCGAGCCGGCTTAGTTGAACACGCTTACAGCACCTCTAGCTGCACATGTGGTGCATCCTCGACTGTTTGTTTATTGACTATCAGACAGAAAACAATAGCATCATGAAATTTCCTAAAGAACTCTTCAAATATACTTGTTAAGCGGAAAATTGACTTTCGGCCCTTCATCCAATATTGATTACTTCTTATATTTCTACTCATTTGGGGGGGGGGGGTCAATCACAAAATTGTGTGTCCGTTTAAAGGTTGAAATTCATTATTTTTTCTTAGCTAACCACTACTGCCGATGATTGGGGATTGGACGTAGCACTGGTGAAAGGAAACTTGTGAAAAAAATTGATTCCGGAGATTTAAGTAACATTTGGCGGAATATCTTTAAAAAATTCACAGAAATTTCTGGCTCGTTACCAGTCTCATTCAGCTGTTGGTCAGCCAGGTATAACATTAATAATATATACTGTTACCTGTGATAAACGACTGAAGTAATATAGGGTGACACACGAATCAAATATCACAAGGAAAGTTCTTATTTCAGACCATGACACAAGTCTTTTAGTTAGAGCGAATTGTAGGGGAGATATTAACTATACTATGAGAGCTGATTGAACTTTGCTCTTAAAATATGATTGAATTATCCAATACTCAACGCCCTTACATGGATGTCCTGGGCCTCCTGGCCCAATCGTATTCTCGTTATAACATAGGAATTAAATACGAATGGACGCGCCAATAAGCTAAAACAACCAACCAACCAACATAGGAATTATCACAAGCCAGGTTGGGTGTCTCTTTGTAAGAAAAATATAACAATCCTGATATCACATTATACCTGAATGTTTCCTTTGAATTTAAGAAACGGTTAACAAGTACTGAAAACTGAGTGTCAATTTCCCAGAGGAATGCCATTTTGACGAAATCCGGCAAGATGGCGATGCTTCCTGTCGACCCAAGAACAAAGGATTAAAATGGCCCGTTTTGGCATTAGAGATCACTTTTCTGGTCGATATTGGACTAGGGTGATTTCTAATTTTAGATTAGCCCTGACCAAACCTTTGGCAGAAAAAAACCGACGGTATGGAATTCGAAACTGTATGTATTCCTTAATGAGCGTGATGAGGAGACGGTGCAACCCGTCAGATCACTGCCCGTGCATGCATCGACATATAAAATTAATTAAAAAATTAAACCAAAATTATCTATAGAAATTTTATTTTTGTATCATGAACAAAAAGCCATACAATAAAAATGATATGTAGACATAAAATAGGTGTCACCGCGAATCAAATAACGTATGTTAAAGGACAGCAAAGTACCATTATAATCCATCCAAAATACATCCGAACCCGTAGCCTTATTAAATCTAGCTACAAAACGTCAATGTCTGCCATTGATTAGCACAACTTCACTGCCACTAATGGTGTTAAATACCAAGCTATTTAGAAATGTCCAGTTAAGAGCCCAGCATTTTTAATTTCAATTGGAGTGGAAAAGCCCTAATGTTTTAATCACTACCGAAGAGGACTGGCTATCACAATACAGTTATTCCCTTTAACATCAACACGTTCTGGGATATCAGCTTAATTTGCATATAACCTGATTAAACCTTAGGCCAATTAGTACAATTTATCGGGACAGAGAAATTAGTTTAACTGGCGGGTTGTGTTGTCAGATCAACTGGACGAAGGTTTACAAATAACTTATTTCAATAATAAAAATAGAATGAGTTTGTAAGTTATTTTCATTGTACAAAACACCCGTGAAAATGGTCATGACGATTACTGCGTAGCCAATTGATACAGACTAAACATTGGTAATTAAAGTTTGGCAATGGAGATAGATCATTATATGGTTATAATGAGTAATGAAGTACGATAGTTAAATTAAAAATAAAATATAACAGCATCCAAAAAGGCATCAAAGTGAATATACAGGATAAGTATAGATTAATTAAGTCATTGCTCATCGTGTATCTCATGCAAACAAAACAGATCTTCTCTTTTCAAACAATCAATTATTAAGTATATAAGAATATGAATAATTCAAAGTTTGGTAGAATATAATAGCGGTTGATTACAAATAAATTACATAGGCAATTTTCAAACGATCAAGTATTGTTTTCACTCTTTTTATAGGAAATCTTAAAATTCAAATTATTTTCGTTAGACACTGGCAAGGACGAGAGAAATAAATATAATTTTATCTAGAATATGATGCTTAAGCATAAAGTTATTACCTATACGAGTGTGTTTGTGTCATGTACTGGAATTTATCTATCAAACCGATTTGGTAGCATAACAAGCAGGTTTAGATTGAAGTTAAGCAGTTAGTTGTAGCACCGGTTTCAATGTTGCTGGTCACAAATGTAGAGAGAGACCTAGGTTATACAGACGGACATACAGACAAACACAAATCAAAATGCATGGATAACTTGAGATAGTTTGTGTCCGACTGACGGGTGTTTCACTTTATCTGTCCCTGTGATTAGCAGTGATATGTGTTTATAAACAAGATTGTTATTGTAGATATTTGTATATAATCTTGGAATGTGCAATGGAAATATAAATGGCGGTATCTTTGTATAACGATAGTCGCATGTGTACAATTGCAATTGATGCATTGACTACGAAATCAGTACAAACACATTTATCAAATACATTAATATTCACGAAACCAGAAAATCTTAAACGTCCAAATGGAAATGAAATAATATTGAGAGCAGAGTTAAACACCAAGCAAAAATATACCGATATTCCTGAGTATACATACAGATGAATCATATTATGCTTAGCTTCCGTTTGCTCGTATGGTTTATCCTGTCACTACAGGCCTCAAACATCAATCTATCACAGTCCTAAGTTAGGCTTTTAAAGGAAATCATAACCATCGTATCAATAACTTGACAAACACAATCACAACCGTATACAGGTCAAGTCAAGCAAAATTCAAGAGATACATAATGTACTTTGGTAAATACCCTCTCTCTCGTCAAATATAACACAGCTGAAATTCAGAACTTTTCTCAAAAACAAATTCAATAAAAAAAACTTAGATATCCACAAAAGACACTGTTTTCTTTGTTAGAGTATATCACAAATTTGCAGTATCATAACTTATTATGTGGCCGCTACAGCTACTCGTTTTTTCTTTTCTACATTGTCAACTTTGCTGCCAGCATCTGACTTCCGGACAGAGGTTCGGTCTTTACTTTTACTAACTATTCGTCTGAAAAACGAGGGTGATTTATCCTTGGAATCTATGGCACAATCTTCAGGACTAAGTTCTGGACAGTTTTCTAGTTCACCATCTTCAGCGATGGAATCGTTATCAGTTAAACAATTTTCAGCAGTATTGTCCTGTTTGTTTTTTCCACCAATCTTTGAAATTAAAGTTTTCATTTTATTGTCCGATTTGGGCTTTGTCTTCTCTTTGAGAACAGATAAATCCGTCCGTGTTGAATTAGAAGCCGGCGATCTCGTGGAAGATCTCATACTTCCAGTTCTAGAAAGACTCGACTGAGTTGGTGACGATAAAGACGACGACAGAGACTTGCGCTCAGGTTTATGACTTTCATCTATTCGCTGTTTGGAAGCACTTGTGGGTGCCATAAAGCTAGGAGTTTTGCTAACACCACTCCTCGAAGGAGTCTCTCTCCCAGAAGACGGAGATGAATCTGGCCCTAAACTACGTCTGGCTGAAGAAGACAATCGTACTGACTGTGTCCTTCGGAATGGTGAGCTAGTTGTGGATGGTGTGGAGGAACGAGACGTGCTTGGAGTACCGGCACTCAGTCTCGATGAGGGCGATTGCATACTGGAGGCCAAGACACGGCGCTTTGTTGGAGACAATGTTGCAGATCGGGATAAAGTTGTGTCAGATGGAGTGGTGGAAGCGACGCTAGTGTTCGATCCTGAAATATTTTTGTTAAGATTTTTGTTGGAAACTAAAACTCTAGAGGTGGTAGATGACGGTCGCTTGTTTACTGTAACAGTGCTCTCACGACCACCAGTCCTCTTAGAGCTACTGGATGTACCTCTCATGTAACTAGGCAAGCTAATGGCTTTCCCACCTCTTGATGTAGGGTCTGTGGATTTCGCCCTTCTATTATCTGCTATTGAATTAAGAGGTTCATTCAGAGAATCTTCCAATGGTAAATTCGAGGAGTCCATGGATGAATTCAAAAGAGAGTCTTTGTCAGTCCATGTATCACTCCTGTCCTTATTTAGTATGGGATCATTGAAAATTGAACTGGAAGGATTGTTGGCATCATCAGCCACTTCTAAAACCTTAGCATACAGAACTTGTCGTCTCTTCATGGTAGGGGTGATGGAACCTTCCTCGGGACCACTACAGAGACTCGTCCTTTGAGACACAGTTCCCTGGGATTGACTTTCAAACCCCTCGTCTCTATCTGAGGCAAAACTTGCTCTTGACCCCTCAGAAAGAAAAGAGATGTTATTCACTTGAGTGCCGTTCATATAGGTTTGATTTAAAGCACTGTCTGGATGTAATAGATTGTCTGTTTTGTTTCCATTGAAATCCTCCAGTTGGCGGTTATCAAGAGACAGTCTGTCACCATTTTGACCGTGACGTTTTCGTTTCCATCGTTCCATAGCGGCACTTGGAGAATCATCTTCGAAATCGTTTTGTTTTGTTAAATGGTCGACGCTGTTTCTTATGTTTCTCTCCGTTACAAATTTGTCTGAATTGTTGGAGATCTTCCTGCGTTGTTCAGGTGTTGTTTCACCGTTAATGTTTTCTGCTCGCAGTGTTTCGGTGGATGTGTTAGTGGACCATATAGAAGAATTTTTAGGACTGTCTTTTGACTTCCTTCTCCTTACGTTGGCTTTGTTTGAAACAGGGGCATCACTATCACTATCATCGTTTGGAATGTATTTAGCATGGCGCCTAGAATTTGAGGAGAGTTTTATCGAGCCGTTTCTCCTAACAACTCGACTATTGCTTACCTCTGGATTGCTATTACTGTCTTTGTGTAATTGTTTGTTTTCATGAGACTCGGTTTTAGCAACCGATTCGTCGTAAGATTTAGATCGGCTCATATTCCCCTGTAAGTCATTTAAAACGTGTTCTACAGCTTCAGTTTCAACATTACTGCGACTTCGCAGCCGAGATTGTTCATTTGATTCTTTATCACCGAATCTATCAGCTCTGAACTTTCTCTTTCCTGTTAGCTTTGGCGTGCCCACATCATTTACTTCAACTTTATTAGTTTTTGGTGGAGTCACAACAGGTTTAATGTTGTCTTTGAGTGAAACTGATCGTGCAACACGAGTAGAGTTGGTTGGGGTTCGTGGGGATCTTTTCTGATTTGTTTTCTGGTTTGATTGATTGAGTGCTTTATGGATATCTGCCGGTGACACTTGTGATCGTTGTTTACGTGTGTTTCTTGCAGCAAGATCCTTGGAGTCGACATTGTCTTTGGTTGTTGATCTTTTGATAGTTGATATCCTACGAGGGCCGCGAGGTGAGAGCGAAGCAGATATGTCCATTTTGCTATTTCTACTTTGTGGCTTTTCACCTTTCACAAGGTTTGTAGGATTTCCCACTCTGTCTATTGGTTTTCCAGTATCTTCTATTGCTTTCAGGACTTTATCAATGGCACCTTCCCCAAGATCACTATGCCATCTACGGGAGATTTTATCTCGAACAGAGACAGAGACATGTCGCTTTTCAGATTCTGCCATTGCTTGCACAGGTTCACAGATTTCAGTCAGTCCTATGGAATCCAGAATTCTATCAAGTTCATCCTGGTCCATGGCACTGTATCTCTTGGCCAATTTTTCTTTACTCTTTTCAATTGAAGCACTATTCTCTTCAGTTTTAACTGATGTAGTCGGTGTATTATTAGTAGTTATGGGAGCGGGTGTGGGTGGGTCGTGGGATTTCGGAGGTTCAGGGGACAGTTTTTGAATTTTAGGAGCTGATACTGGCTCTGGGACAGTAGGTTGCTTGGTGTCTAAACGTTCTTTTTCAACAATTGTCTGCAGACTTCGTAGATCTGATGGCACATTACTCCTCCATCTCATTGAGCCACGTTGTTGCCAGTCATTTTCACTCGATGGCTCGGGAGTTTTAGGAATTGGATTAATCACTTTAGGAGGTGAATTTTCAGGTTTAGAATCAACGGAGTCTTTTGTATCTATCACTTTCTCGCCTTTCACGCGCATTGACCGTCGCAAAAGGCGTCGTCTGGATCTTTCTAAAACACCATCACTTTCCTCAGATTCACTTATAATATCAGGTGTATTAGAACGACTACTTTGTGACAGAGCTTGTTCCATATCTTTTCTGTCCAACAGACTCTGAGTTCGTCTTAACCCACGTTTCTTCTCACTCCCAGAAGAAACAGTTTCAACCGAATTTGGTCTATTAGCAGTTTTACGCATTGTCACATTATTAGCACTATCAGAATTGATATCCGAACCAGTAGAATTTTGCCTATCAAAATCAACACTCGGAGATGCAGTCCTTTCTCTACCGAACATATTTGAATCTAAAACACTGGGACGTTCACCTCGTCTCTCAAACCTTCGACGCCGTAGACTTCCAACACGATCAAACTTTATTTCATTATTTTTTTCCGCATCTTTCGTTTTCGTTAAAAAGTTAAATAATCCCTCGTCCGCAGTCCCGCTACGGCTTCGTCTAACACTTCCACCGGAAGTGGGGGTGGATGGAGAATGATCCACATCCATAGGACTATCGTCCCTATCCTGAGCGATAGTTTCGTACATGAGCTTCTTCATGCTCACACGGCCGTACCCTCCACGAACAAACTTGTCATCCCCATCACTGCTCTTCTCTTTTCCATTTTTTTCACTTAAGTTCACCTTCTTTACTTTCTTTATTGAGAAGTTGCTATCACGTGTTTTGCTGTTAGCAAATCCACTTCTGACATCTGCTAGAAGCATGTCCACAATGGCACCTTCATCCTCTGGCAACTCGGGCTCTTCGTATTCTTCATCCAATAAATCTGTGAAGAAAATATTTTAAATAGAGTAAGAATGCTGGTGATAAGTTCTGTTAATAACATCTTTAAGGATTCAGAGCTGAGTCATGATTTTGATGTTGTGAGTAAACTAGAAAGCTCATTAATGTAAATGTTTCAGTTTATCGGTCTAGAATACAAACACAGCGTTGGAGAGCAAGGTCTTTAAACACAAGAGATGGTTACTGGTTAAAAGTGGCCAATCAGTGACCCAGTCCTGATCGCCTCATACTAATTCCAAGCAGGGAAACTATATTAGTGAACAGGCTTACCATTTTCTGGTTTACTTTCAAGCTGAATGGCCCGAGTACGAGCGGCCTTCTTCTCCTCCAAGATTTCACGTTCTTTATTTTCCTGAGGAAAAAAAAACATTGAAAAAGTTATATATTGAAATAATCACTCAAGCTTTCAAACAGGGCAAAACGAATTCGTTTGTCGAGATTGATTTTTTTTTAATTCATGAAATCTTCTGTTAATTAGGAGAGGAAAATCATTTTTAGATTAGAACGAAATAGACTTTTGTTATTTTCTCGCGTACTTTCTTTCAGTAATCCAAAATGAATAGTAGTACCTGGTAAGCCTTTTGGAACCTTTCACAGAAAGTCCGCAGTGTTTTAAAACATTCCTCCAGAGTAAAACTGGACGGATCCTCACAGAAAAACTCAGCCAGTTCCAGCCTTAGACTTTCCAAATCCTTCAGGTCACCCTCTAGTTCTTCCAGTTCGTTTGTCGATTCCTATTGGTGATGAAGACAATCGGTTATGGACATTTCAAACTGAATCTCTTAATCTCTAATAATGTATTGCTCAAAGAGCAAAATAAAGTACTCCGCTATATTATTTATTTGTTATATTTTTTTTTTTAAATATGTTTCAATCATCAAATTTTACCTTGACTTAATCTTGGACTTTGGCCGAATTCATAACAAACCACAGCGTACTTACCTTTAAGAATCCACCCAACTGTCTGTGAAGATCTTTGCCAGCGGTTCCAATTTGTCTTGTTAAGGTGCGTACTTTGTTAGTCAGATTGGAGATATCAGTCTTCAGCGAATCAACAGAAACTCTGGGAAATATGAAAAAGTGGACAAAATTAAACACTATCGTTAACGTAAAGATGATTTTTCCTAGCCCCAAATGGATCCCTGGATATTGAGTTTTATTTGGGAATTCTTTTCCCTTGATTTTTGTTGTCTGGAAGATTGACACTTTTCTACCTAAGCAGACAATAAGAAGTCACTTCATAACTCTATAAATGTAGGTTTTTTTTAGGAAATCGGAAAGGCTCTTGACCCAAGATTTCCTCTAGCATTTCAGCTAATGTTAATTTTTGGATCGTCTGGGCGATTCAATGATACTCTCTCTGAGTAATTGTTTTCTATGGATGCTATTACAATAGTGTACTTAATGTTGACTATTACATACTGGTAAATTGATTTAAGTGAGGAAACAGACGTTGACACTGATAACGACTACGTTAAAGACTGTAATAGACAGATATGGGAACGTCGGCAGCTTCTGGGCAAGGACTTGGTATTCATATTGAGTCTACACTGGAAACAACTAATGTGAATAATGTGAGTATTCATTCTTTTCAAACTTACTGCGCAGCTTCTTTCAAAAACTTGAATTTGTCGGCAAACTTTAGTAGTTTTGGATTCTTCTTTTCAGCTTGCTGTAAATATAAAAAAAATATGTTTCTAGTGAAATAAAAACCGATTTGTTGATTTTGGTGTAAAAGGTCATGAAATAGAACTTAATTTTTGGTCCGTTTGAAGGAACTTAAATTTGTCATATGTTACCTACCATAACGACATAATGCATCAAGTTCATGCGCGGCTTGTTAGCACGTGTCTCCGTCACCTTTAATAATGACGACATCTTGAAGCCAGCAGCGTTACCGGCGTAATTTCCCTGAAACATATGAAATTATTGGAATCGTGTTAAATTCGACATAGTGTTCTGTGGTTCTGATACTCAGTCTCAAGAAATACAACAGTTTTGGTTGATTGGTTGTGTGACAAGATTTTCTTGCTAATGCGAGTGTAAATTTAGTTCTAGAAAATAAGCAAGAAAATGGTTTATTTGAGTTAAGATAAAGTAGGCTTACAGAATTGAGATAGTTCCCAGCCAGCAGTACTAAATACAAAACCTCCTGTAGATCTTTACTCTGTTTCACATCTGAAATCATAGCCAAATATCATCATTATTATAGGTTTTGTCGAAAATCACAATAAAATAACTTTTTATTTGAACTTATCAATAGTGTGAACTTTTTGTCGCAACGTATTTAAAGCGTGGTGTCGTAGTAGGCAAGGGGTGTGTGGGGGGAGGGGGGGGGGCAGGCCAGGGACCAGACATGTGCCAGTCAGTAACCCGCACCATCCTGCTTTACATCAACTTTTCAATTGCAGCCAACAAATCAGCAGACTCTCTCTCTCGCCTGTTCAAAGACGTTTGGTAAATATTATTCGGAGTCTTTGCTTTCTCCAGCTAATTAAGGGCCACAATGCTAGTCCTATACTCTGGAGGTGTTTTACTTGACCTGTCAAGTTGGCCTAACCTTGCAGGCGAGTTTCATCGTCAGAAAGAATTTCACAGTTTTGCACCGACACTTAAACTTGGATTTCCCAAAATAAATACATTTTTATGTAAACGAGTTTCTGTCTAACTCGGCGACAAACTGCAAGCTTTGCTTATGGCGATGAACACCGGCCGTCCTGGAGCTCTTTGCATCTCACATATTCTTTGACATTTAGGTAAACAAATTTAGCCAGAGACGAAAGGCTTTTGATACATCCGGCCACCGACAACATCGTCATATGCTTTTTGCCGACTGATTTTGAAATATATATATCGAAACGGCATATATTTTCACAGACAGTGGTGACAATGATAGACCGAACACTGTATCTCATATCACAGACAGTGGTGACAATGATAGACCGAACACTGTATCTCATATCACAGACAGTGGTGACAATGATAGACCGAACACTGTATCTCATACCACAGACAGTGGTGACAATGATAGACCGAACACCCTATCTCATACCACAGACAGTGGTGACAATGATAGACCTAACAGTGTATCTCATACCACAGACAGTGGTGACAATGATAGACCGAACACTGTATCTCATATCACTGACAGTGGTGACAATGATAGACCTAACACTGTATCTGATATCACAGACAGTGGTTACAATGATAGACCTAACACTGTATCTCATATCACATACAGTGGTGACAATGATAGACCGAACACTGTATCTGATATCACAGACAGTGGTTACAATGATAGACCTAACAGTGTATCTCATATCACAGACAGTGGTGACAATGATAGACGGAACACTGCATCTGATATCACAGACAGTGGTGACAATTATAGACCGAACAGTGTATCTCATATCACAGACAGTGGTGACAATGATAAACCGAACACTGTGTCTCATATCACATACAGTGGTGACAATGATAGACCGAACACTGTATCTCATATCACAGACAATGGTGACAATGATAGACCGAACACTGTATCTCCTATAACAGACAGTGGTGACAATGATAGACCTAACACTATATCTCATATCACAGACAGTGGTGGCAATGATAGACCGAACACTGTATCTCACACCACAGACAGTGGTGGCAATGATAGACCGAACACTGTATCTCATATCACAGACAGTGGTGACAATGATAGACCTAACACTGTATCTCACACCACAGACAGTGGTGGCAATGATAGACCGAACACCCTATCTCATATCACAGACAGTGGTGACAATGATATACCTAACAGTGTATCTCATATCACAGACAGTGGTGACAATGATAGACCTAACACTGTATCTCACACCACAGACAGTGGTGGCAATGATAGACTGAACACCCTATCTCATATCACAGACAGTGGTGGCAATGATAGACCGAACACTGTATCTCCTATAACAGACAGTGGTGACAATGATAGACCTAACACTATATCTCATATCACAGACAGTGGTGGCAATGATAGACCTAACACTGTATCTCATATCACAGACAGTGGTGACAATGATAGACCTAACACTGTATCTCATATCACTGACAGTGGTGGCAATGATAGACCTAACACTGTATCTCACACCACAGACAGTGGTGACAATGATAGACCTAACACTATATCTCATATCACAGACAGTGGTGGCAATGATAGACCGAACACTGTGTCTCATATCACAGACAGTGGTGGCAATGATAGACCGAACACTGTATCTCATATCACAGACAGGGGTGGCAATGATAGACCTAACACTGTATCTCATATCACTGACAGTGGTGGCAATGATAGAACTAACACTGTATCTCACACCACAGACAGTGGTGACAATGATAGACCTAACACTATATCTCATATCACAGACAGTGGTGGCAATGATAGACCGAACACTGTGTCTCATATCACAGACAGTGGTGGCAATGATAGACCGAACACTGTATCTCCTATAACAGACAGTGGTGACAATGATAGACCTAACACTATATCTCATATCACAGACAGTGGTGGCAATGATAGACCGAACACTGTATCTCATATCACAGACAGTGGTGACAATGATAGACCGAACACTGTATCTCATATCACTGACAGTGGTGGCAATGATAGACCTAACACTGTATCTCACACCACAGACAGTGGTGACAATGATAGACCTAACACTATATCTCATATCACAGACAGTGGTGGCAATGATAGACCGAACACTGTATCTCATATCACAGACAGTGGTGACAATGATAGACCTAACACTGTGTCTCATATCACAGACAGTGGTGACAATGATAGACCGAACACTGTATCTCATATCACAGACAGTGGTGACAATGATAGACCTAACACTGTATCTCACACCACAGACAGTGGTGGCAATGATAGACCGAACACCCTATCTCATATCACAGACAGTGGTGGCAATGATAGACCGAACACTGTATCTGATATCACAGACAGTGGTGACAATGATAGACCGAACACTGTATCTGATATCACAGACAGTGGTGGCAATGATAGACCGAACACTGTGTCTGATATCACAGACAGTGGTGACATTGATAGACCGAACACTGTATCTCCTATAACAGACAGTGGTGACAATGATAGACCTAACACTATATCTCATATCACAGACAGTGGTGGCAATGATAGACCGAACACTGTATCTCATATCACAGACACTGTATTTTGAAAGGTTATTTCAAAGTAGAAAAATCCCCCTTTTCTAGCATGCCTTTGATAACAGATATGCCTTACCTTTCGCAGTCTCTATAACGGCATCAAGGGCAGGGTTAATCCATTCTAGATTGGCCCAGAATTCTTCCTTTGTTAAAAGTCCATCTATGCGAATGTGGTAACTGTGTTTAGAGAAGGGAATGAACATTCTTAGGTATCTTTAAACAGTTCTGTTTTACTGACTGTGAACATATTTATATTCTCTTACTATTCTCACTTACATAAAATACCATTGTTTTAGAAACATATTGCCGAATATAAAGAGAATGTATATTTAAAAGACTAATTACGAATCATGGACAATTACCTTATTGAATACAGATTTACAGCTGCTATTTTTTGTTGTTTTTCACTTAGAAAATATTAAGCAAATGTCTGCCATAAAAGCATTTGTCTTACTGTGGTAACTCTAGCAATTCCAGAAAGAATTTCTCAGCCGCTCCAAGTTTGTTCTTGTCTCCTTCAAACGTTCTCAAACACTCGATCTGAGGGAGAAAAAAACAAAAAAGTTAAAGTTTGAAATGTTTTTGGTTTTAATTCCCCGCCCCCCCCCCCCCCCTACCTTCAACCTGTAGCATTGTACTCTAAAATCTCTGCTCAGATAAATCTGTCGTTTCTCTTCCTATATACTGTCTACCCATGCATTAATATTATATGATAACATGATCCATATTTCTTACCTCGTCTTTATCGGGTTGAATTTTCAATAATCCCTTTAATCTTTCCAGACCAAATTTAGAACCCTCTCCGTTACGTAACATATCAACAATCTCTCGATTACTACATTTGAACTGTTTCAAGTAGATGTTCACGTTCAGACTCCGTTTACCTTCCAGTAAATTCACCTGTAAAAGATATTTAAAGGCAATTAGACGTAGAAGAAAAAGTTTAAAGGTATTGACATGTTGTCGAGATAGATTGAGATGGGGTTGCAGCTTTTCTCACTGCTAAATTTCCACAACAAAATGAGTTTGTTATCTGATATTAATATACAGGCAACAGGGATAAATCGGACAGACAAAAGACAGACAGACAGACGAAACCTACAGACGGTAGAACGAATACATCAAGAACGACTTTGGAGTTTTCTTCTTACATTCGTCCTCGAAGGCACACGTGAGTATTTTTAAGTTACTTTAGAAATAAATTTTACCTTTTATCTACTCGGAAAACACTACCATTTTAATAATACCTATATATGGTTACGGTGGTATAGGGGAAACTGTTTTATATTATTTATACACACAGAAAGATCAGCAGTTTTTAAAGTCTAGAGAAATTTCGAGGATTTTGTGCAATAGTATTTGTACATGTATTAAATGACAACGCTGTGCTTCTTTAGAGATTTACTCTCGTTTACTCTCGTTCATGTATATATGAACTGTGGTATATATGAACTGTGGTGTCAGTGTGGTGTGAATCTATCGAAGTGTAATTATGAGAGGGCGTCAATTGTGCGGAGAGCAAACCCTATAATCACATGGGAGATAGAAACTTTCCCACGCTGTAATTTGTATGCACATGTTCAGCTGTATTTAAACTTTGGTTTATGTGCATGTTCAAAATTTATCGTAATAAAGTAATACAATTTTCCATAAAATGCATTTGTAGGTAAAATGTGTATAGAAATAGTGTTATGTGTACATCGGAGAGTTTATTATTAACGGGTATATCCACGTGAAGAGGACGAGCGGACATGCACGGTCTCTTACACTGGCTGGACAAGCAAAACGCACCAACCGTTAAGTTTTATGACCAAATTATTGTAATTTCCAATAAATATCTTCTGACCTAAGGGAATAACTCAGTGTATTTTATTTGACCGGTTAAATCTACTGGGTCGTTTTCCTTCTAAATTTTTTAGCAAATACAAGACGAGGTCAAGACGACAACCATCCTCACATTCCATATTCATTTACATGAAGAGTCTTTGAACTCATAAAATAATAACTGTAAGAGACCACGTACCTCGCTGCTTTCCGTCTTTTTCTTTTTCTCAATAGTTGCTGTATTTCCTGTTTCAGTACTGCCGTGAGTGTTCAAGGCAAAAAGCTCATCCATTGAGTTAAAGTCCACATTGAAACCGTTGAAGAAAGTGGCTGCCACACGCCACATGTTTGGTTTACCTAGAACGATTTTATTGGCAGGAATCTTTTGCCATGGGAGACTTCGCATTTTGGATTTAGGTTTAGGGATGTTTTGCTGAGGTAGTTTCACTTGTGTCGTCATGTTGGGTGCAGATGGGGCCCTTCCACCGGGTGGTGGGGGTGGCGGTGGGGCGCCGGGTGGAGGTGGGACACGGGGTGGAGGTGGTGCGCCTGGTGGTGGTGGTGGGGGTGGGGGTGGAGGTGGCGGGCCGATTCCATGTGGCGGAGGAGGGGGTGGAGGTGGTGGCGGAGGGGATCCCATGCCAGGAAATGGAGGAGCGGGACCATCGGGTGTATTTGGTCCTGAACCAGTCATCCCCCTCATTCGATGCCGGGATCTCTCCGTCTTATGACAACAACATTCACATGTCCTACTGCCATCAAGTCTCTTTGTTGTCGATGCTATCAGTTTCTCAGCATCACTATTTTTCTCTACATTTGTAGCCTTTAAAACTAAAGTCTCTACTGTTTGCCAAAGTACGTCACTGATTGGCTCGTTGGGATCGATTTGTAATAACTGTCTTAAAACTGCTAGGAAGTTTACCTCCTGGGGTGTATCGTTCACCTGAAAACAAGCAATATTGACATCATTAAACCATGTGTTTATAATAATGTATAATAGTGCAGATGTACTTATGCTATTGGCTTTCATGTCCAGATTGTTCATTAACAGGTTTCTTATGACGATTCCCATTAAATTAGATTTTTAACGGTGTAAAATGAATAGATTTTGATAAACTGCGAATTTTGTTATTTCTGAAGCAGTGAAGCAAAAAAATTTCCTAATTTATTTTTTCTTTGAAGTCAAACAGATTTTATGATGTTCCACTGACTAAAATATTTCAACTAAAAACAGATTTTTCTATGACGATAAATTTCAAAGAAGGTTTTTCACTTTATATAAACCAATGTTTTGGTCTGTTAAGATTTGGTGTGAATCATCACATTCAAAGTTTGAGAATTCCGAGATTGTGGCAGAGCTTATCAAGCTTTTATCTGCATGGTTATTTGTGATATATAACACATTTTAAAGGACTCTATTTTCGAGGCAAATAGCAAAGCTGTTTTGCTGAACGTCAGTGATCCGAGTAGCTTTGGTGTAAATCATTTATCGCTACTCCTATTATCCACCAGGTTTCAATTCTGTTAAATACTTATATCAAAAACTATTAAGATCTAAAAAAAATCTTTGCAATTGACGATCTTTCTATGACATAATAACACATCTTCGCATAATATTATTGAAGACATTTGGAGAGGTAAGTTGAAACGATATGTTCAAGTGGAAAGAAAATAATCATTCTATTAGTAAACTGGGTGGTGTTTCTTTTGGAGATATGACGGTTATGAAATAGACCACTCTAACATTGAAGATAAGTTGAAAGGCGTTAGAGTGACATTGAAATATAATTGCCTGCTATTACACATTGAACAAGTTTCTAAGGCGTCAAATCTCTATCATTTAAACTCAGTTCCCATGCCCAAGATCTCATGAGTTGTTTTCAAATCTTTGGTCTGATTTTAATGCTCAGTGAAGGGAAGACCATAAAACTCAATGTAGCGAAAGACGTGCAAAGTATCGTGGTTAAACGTAGACAATGTAACAGTTTTACCTTGAACCATTCAAAGCCCTTTGGACGCACAGTAATAAGATTGGATTTTTCTCTTTTCATAGGCCATGTTTGTTTGATAATTTAAATAGCATTCCTCTTTAAGAAAATTGTTTTTCCTTAGAAGGCCACATTATCAGAGACAGCTTCAACAAACGAATGTTAACTTTTGTGAAAATATCTTCTTCATTATCCATAAAAACGGCACCATAATTTTACAAGAACTGAGAAAGAAATCCTTATTAAGTACGTATTATCGACATGACATTTTGTATGTATGTGTGTATTTGGGGGTTTTCTTTAAACCTTGTATAGCCTGTATAGGAAGCTGTCCTGTCTTAATTACTTTTACTTGTACGTAAAGGTAAGAGGTTATTTATCAGACAGGTAAGGAAAGTAACAAACAATTGGCCATGCTTAAGATCCGTATACTTAATCGTGACTAGCTTAGGTAACCGGTTCTCTCGTGATCTACACAGGTGTGCTGACCAACTTGTTCAACAACCTCTTAAAGGTTTCAGTTTCTATTAGGAAATGTCATCTAAGAGAACAATGTTACACTCCTATCTCTGCAAGATATTAACAGTTAGTTCAAACATTATCGAATAACAAGCACTTATTTGAAGACGTGTCATGGGATAGATGTAAGTTGATCTGTTAATGAAGGACAGTTTCAGAACGTCTTATGGTATCCTTACAATTGGGCTCATTCGGTTACCTAATCGGATGGTTTAATATTTCCATACGTTACATCTCAATCAAACTTTACGTGCTATTATGTATCTGCCAAAGTATAATATATTAACACACGTAAGTCAAGTGGTGTATCTTAAGTTTATACACAAGGTTAGATTTCTCCGTGTGTGTTCCTTAATTTTATTTGATCATACAAACACTATTTTGTAGTATGTATATCAATAAAGGGTACTTATTTCGTGCCTTACTTTCCTATAATTTCAAGTGGATTATAACATTGTATAATGATCTACAGTAACTTTGTTTACATGTGTTTTCATGTCTGCAAACAGTTACTGTGCAAGGAAGATAAATGGAGTTTTAATTCAAATGAAAAGTCTAAATTCGGGTCAGTTGTGCCCCCATAAGCAACAAACCATATTTTGCCTAGTGTCGCCAACACAGTTCGATGAGTCATGCAAATCTAGGTCACCGATTACAATGCAGAAAAAATCGGAATATATATACATACAAGGTCTATATAATGCAGGTATATTGAAGTCCGTCATACTTTGATTAATATGCAAATTAATAACTTATAATTTCAAAGCGACCCACTTGTATTTATTGGCTCCCTGCTTTCATAAGGTTAAATCACCTTTTCGTTATGTAACACAGGTTAGATTTAGTTTTCACGGTTCAATAATGTTCCAAAACTAAAAGGAACTATGAATTCAATACAAGCTTCACTTCCCAGAAAACATTTTATTCCTTCTGACTTTCACGTTGTTTCTCTCACGATTCAGATATTTAACGTATTGATCAACCATCGATGCCGAGCGTTAAAATATCCGGTAAGTTTCGAGATGCCTGCAGGTCAATATATTAAGCAACTCTGATCTTAATAACAGTATAATTAACATTATACACAAGAGACACAGCAGTCCTCCAGCAGCCATCTAACCGCAAGATGAAGTGTATGCTTTGTTGAGAAAATGAACTTAATGACATTTTACTTTATATAAATTTGGTGCCAGATTTTTCGGTCCAGAAATAGCTTTGGCACGTGCCTTATAAGAAAACCAAGGTGATTTGACAGCCTCTAGACCTGCTGTTACAGTGAGTAAATGTGTCCAAAAATAAATATTTCACAAGTCAAATGAAAACCATAGGCAACTATATGGTAGACGAAAAATACATAGCAGCTAAAACAAAACACCCCACCTCGTTAAAGCTCACCAGAAAATGTCTCATAATTATTAACTTCCGCTTATATATTTGTAAATTAATAAAATGAATGGCTTATTATAACACCTTAAACTTACCTTTTTGTATATGGCTGAAAAGACATCGAATGGACTGTTTAAATCTAAACCTTTCGTACCAGGTAACTGGTCGTCGTCATCTGCATTGTGCGCGTCAAACACGTACAATTGTACGGTCAAGTCGGAATCTTCGTCTTCTAATTTTCTGGTAAGGGAAGAAAAGGACCATATTAATTGGAAATAAATCCATATTACCTTATCATGAATATAGTCTGGATTTCCAGGGCAGGAGTTATTAATGTTTAAGTCATCTCTCTTTTTTCAGTAAATTCCAATGTTGTCCGGAGAAATTTGCCCTACTTAAGGTTAACTACAAGTCATAAGTTCAACAGCAGTTTGTCTTGTTGACGTACCATACTGGAACATGAATTGTTACGGACGAAGTTTAGACTCTCAGACATAAGCTTAATAACCCTACCCTGTATTATAGTCACGTAAAACCATATCCAGATATGGTACGGCAGTGGACGTGTGCTCAGCAATAACCTCTCAAGAAGTCGGGAGTAATATATCTAATTATTGCTTTATGACAATGTTACTTACAATGTGTATACATAGTCATATCAATATTTCATTATCTCAAAACTAATGTACGTTGTACGTAACACTTGTATAGAGCACAATATTGGGGGAATTCATTGTAACTGATTCTTTTGACTTTACGTATATTTTTCAATGTGATCAAAACTACTCGGATATAATTACCTCTCGAAAAGTGCTTAATAGGAAACAGAACTATATTTATAGCAAACTTGAAGGCAAAGGATATTTAAAATTGCTTAACTGGTATTACATTAAAACAATATCCACAAACAGGTGCGCGTATCAATATGCAAATCAGCTGTCATATATGACATGTAAAGGCTTCTCCCAATAGAACGTATATAAATAAATGTAATTATCAGTATGTGACAACGTTACACATATCAAGGGAGATGTTCTTTTCATTGAAATTCATTAGTTAAAGGTATATTACTTACTCGTCAATATGAGGTGTGAGGACTATGTTTAAATAAGGACAACCAATCACCAGTTTTAGAAAAGATCAAAACTGCCTATGTGTTTATTCAAATGCAGTATTTTCTTCTATCAGGAATAAGTCACTATAGTTTAAACTGCCTGAAACTTATATCAACTTTTTGACAATGACCTGGGAAAACTACATCCTTAGTCAGAAAGATCTAAGTTTATAAAACTAGATATAGAGTGAGTGAGTGATTGGGGTTTTACGTCCTGCTCAACAGTATTTCGGTTATATGAAGACGTTGTCTCCTTGTGACAGGGCGGATTTCCACCGCTCTTTTAGGTGCTGTCTCACCGAGACGACTTGCCGAAGACAACCAGCAAGCCACCTCACCCAGTCACAGTATACTGACACCGGGCCAACCAGTCGCTGCTCTAACTCCTATTGCTGAGCGCCAAGCGAAGCAGTAACAGCTACCACTGTTAAAGTCTTTGGTCTGACTCGACCCGGGCTTGAACCCGGATCTCCCAGGCCTGAAGCGGACGCTCTACCGACTGAGCTATCGGGACTGGTACTAGATATAGAAGTGTGACAGCTCTAGTGTATATTTTCAATGAAAAATAACATTTAATAATTTCGATATACCCAGTGACGATTTAAGTAAAATCGCGGTAAAATTTTGAAAAATATATCTGATTACTGTTAAACAATTTTGGTTACTTTCATCGTAAAATGAGACTCCTTTCTTCATTTTTTTTTTTTTTGTCAACCGGTGGCGGATGAAAAAGATGAATGTGTCCTAAAAGCGGGGTGAGGAGGCTTCTCGAAAAGGCTCAATGATCTAGCAGTAGAACGTGGTTAAGCTTTCACAGATATACACGAACTGAAGAAACAACGATAGCAATAAGGCAACTTTCTATAGGGCATAATCTGCAAAAGCTCTTCTCCAAAAACTTTAAATTCCACAGTAAGTCTGCACGTCTGAGTGTTCTGATGCCAGTCGTTCAACGGCCGCTGGGAAATAGACACAAAGCTATTTCCAAATTTTGATCTCTGTAGATTTTCCCAATCTTCACCTGTTCCCGCCATACCGTTTGTAGGACCGTCTCTCTACATATGAGTTCATAGCAACGGAAAGCATGCCTAGACTTTGTCATCTCTTAAACTGATCCCTGTCAGACGGCCTGGCCGGAAAGACGGATTCTAACCTAATACAAATTCCCCCTTTGCCCTTCAACTCAAAACGTTATTTTGATAGCAGTACGGGTCAGTTCGTTCATGAATATAAGTAAACAAAATATTTTCTTACAGGGAGTGAATAAGGTTTGACCACGGTGTGAAATATATCTATCAGGTGATCGTTAAATAAGTAAAGGGACTTTGGGTTAGGCTGTTCCGGCTATCTAATTCTCACTCTGGTTGCCACTTCAAAAGAGATCGGACTGTAAAAGCTCACCCCGGCTTACCACCACGTCCTGTCTCTCATTTAGAGGGGTTTCAGACCATCGGCCAGCTTCGGTTCCAGGCTACAAGTCAGTATGACTTGGGTAGGCTAAACCCCAAGCACTTCATCAATTTTATCTTATTTTAATTTTGATTAAAATATCCGCACTACCATGCACCTCTCAACGTATCAAAAGTGCATCCTCGTTTGAAGCACAGGGGATTAATTAAGTATTGGTTTGAACTAAAAGTAAGCTATCTTTATCAGGAGGATGTTTTGTTTAGAAGGTAGTGAGGTTTTTAATCTCTCGCAATAATATCTAGCCGCGTTACAGTTTACACAGCATTGGGACAGGCTTGAACCCACATTGGTAAAAATGTAAACAGGTCTCTTCAAAATTCCCCAAAATTAACAACCCTCAACTTATACCAAGTGATAAACACTAATATTAGGAATGCAACCAAAGGGTTTTCGATAAAGCAATTCCAAACAAATCTCTAAGAAATACATGTATGTCATGCCAGTCCTCCACAGGTGTTGTCCCTATTCGAAGCTATGTCAAAGGGCCCAATTAACTTCTCCTGTGTTTAAGGCTCTAGTCGCTCTATGTAGACAGCTAAGGCCTCAGTTACGCAAAACCCAGACGGTGTGTCACCTTAGATGTAAAGGTAGGCTATAGACCACACAAGTTGTAACTTCATATGGTCAACAGTTACGACCGATCTTCCTGTTCCTTGTTTTAAATTCCAAACTGTTTATCCCAACAGAAGACACTCTAGAACATGTTGCTTTAAACGTAAGGGCTGCAAATTAAAAAATCCCATTTCCATTTGAAATTCTAAATGCAGATGTACCATGATACTCGATAGCCTGCCCTTGTCTGACCTGGCTTAGTCTTATAGAGGGCGCTATTATCCACATAACTTGTTTCGCTGCAAACAGAATTACTCAATTGTTCTCTGTACGTTTGAAGCCTTTGTAAAGAAGGTTCACAGATGTATCTGTAATAATCTTGAAATGTGATCTTATAAAGGCACTTGGCAAAGAGGAGGGTATGCCAAAGTAAATACTTCTGTGGCTGTGTTTCACAGCCAGACAAATTACTCACTTCCATACGTGCATTATTCCATAACATTGGGACTTTTTCCCCTAACAAACAACCCAACTCACTACTGCGAGGGAACGCACCAAACTGTACGATTGAAAAGAATGGTGTTTAATGTATATATCAGGCAGAAGTAGTTTTTCAATATACCCAATAATCGATCTCTGAAGTATCAATAAGATAGCATAGATTGCTGGCCTGGTGGAGTGGTCATATCAACACACATAAAAACAGCACATCTCAACTTCAAAAGAACGCATTAAAACATCAAAGATATATTTTTCAAAATCTACAATAATTTTGTGTAAATATTTGATGGTATGGACATGTCGTGACGTGTCCTATAGAATCTGGAATATTCCACAGTTTGTTAGATTAGTCTCGATTCGATAGACGTCGTGAGATAATGGTATGCAGAAGCACGGGTTCAGATGAGAAATGAGACACCATGGGTTTATCACCCATCTGTAAGATCTAATTGGACACAACTCAAACTAATCATCGACAGGATCGGGAGAAAAGTTTTAATAGAGGGTTTGTTGACAAAAGGTGCGCAGGCCATACCGTTAACTTTCAACAAGGTACCCAACAATACGGAAACTTAGTCTTCAATATTTCCTTAATTCCTGAAGAAACTTTCTGTTAAACAAATACGATAATGCGTTCCGTTTGTTCCCTGTGTACGTTTTCTTTATGTTTGTGTTGAATACACGTAAAAAGATGGTTATGGTTGGTCAGTACAGGAAAACACCCTGCCATTATCAGTCCTTATCAATGTTGTAATAACAAGAAAAAACACAGTTTTTGTCTCTGTTTTATCCGAAAGCCGCGAAGCGAAGAACCGCGAATTTAAATAAAAGCCCTCGAGAACATTATTGAGCTGAAGCGGCAATTGTTATTTTGTTATAATCTTTACGTAACGATCAGCCAGAACCCAGGGTGACACTAGGACCAACAAAAGACGACCCAACCTTTTTCATCACACCTGAAAGAATTCTTCTTCCAACTAATAAATCAGAAGAACACTCTATGTATCATGTATCTAGCACATGGAAATCACAAACGCAATTCTAATGTGTAAATACCAGTTTATCGTGAGACACCTCTGTCTACTTTTCCCCTCCACTAAGCCATGAGACAGGCCTATTCGGTTAACTTCAACATTTCCCCCAGCATTTTCACAAATTCCTGGTTAGTATTTAACATGAGAAAATGGTTAAGGAGTTAATGTTGCGAAATGAGAAAAGAAAGCTAGAGCTATTATAACATACAGAGATTCATTCTGATAACAACTGAACTTACCTAAGTCGGTTTAAAACTTCCAGAAGTTTAAGTCCTGAAAAGACAAAAAATGTACCATTTGTGTAAGCATTTATAGAATGCGTAGTTTCAAGCCCAGGAAAAAGCAAGGTGACATTGATAAGAAAATTATTCTCTGGTATTGTAGCTTTTTATCAATTTTGGAATGTTCTCACGGCTATCATTTTAGTGTTATTATTAATGGCATAAGCAGTGTATTTGTGAAATGGCTCTTTCTCATAGTTTATTATTGTATCCAGAATAAGCATGGTTGAAAATAACAGGACAACGCCTGTAAGATGAAACCAAAATTTTAGAAGACAAATCTATTCAGATAATCAGCCATACAAATCAACTGTGATTTCAATCGCCTAATGAAAGGTTTTTATTACGAAAGATATGTAATGGTGATATTGTTGACTGCATGGCTCTGGGAAGTATGATGATATTGAAAAATCTTTTTTATTATCACGTCGCTGTGATATAGCTTTGGTCATGGCGCCAATGATAGACAGAATCGGTATAGAATTAAACAAAGACAAAGCCAGAAATCACTAGTGTTGTTTTATATTAAACTTAAATAGTTGATTAATAACCACCGCACAGTAGGCCTATTCGTGTAGTTATGTATTTCCTTCTTAGTGAATTAGTTATTGTCTAAACTTATGGAAATTATAAACTGTAATTAATATAATATGAGATGAAGACATCCTGTTTAACATTATATAAATATCATCTGCTCATGTTCTCTCTGTGTTGATGTTGGTCAGTTTTATTATCACCGTAGCACAAGTTATTAAGGTCTGTCCATGTACTCTCTATATTCGTGTTGGTCAGTTTTATTATCAATGTAGCACAAGTTTTTAAATAGATTGTTAATTTTTTCTGCATATTTTTATAGCATTGAAATCCTCAAGATTTTGTCAGGCTAAATTTGATTTAAATAAAAACTGCAAGCAAATGATAGTGTTATCTATATTTATCATCAGACAGTAGTTATTTGTTTAGCTGAGATTAAGAAAGTGTAATGTAGGGCTAGAATAGGAAAGGTATGAGCGTGTCCAGCCTCTGGCCACTGACCAGACGGCTCTGGCGACAACATAACCTGACCACTGCACGGTTTTTATCCGTTTTCACCACAGAATCATCGAATGGGCTTTATTAAGATTTATCCAGAGGGAAAAGCCAACAATTATCTGGTTTATTGCCCCTCAAGCCTAAAAGTTTTAATCGATAGGCGCTTGACTGAAACAATGGAAATGCACTTGTGAATCTCGAGGTTAAATGAGGTTGAGACAATGAAGATGTGATTGTATGAATGAATGAGATTGACGGCCATCTTGACACCTACAAACTATCTAACCTTCAAGACAAAGACACAACACCTCAGAAACTTCACACCGCTTTCGCGGGATTCGAAGTTTGACGAAATTTGCCCAAAGTTTGTCCCTGGCTTTTGTCATGTATTGGCCTTTCCTGTGGTATTGCTGCCATCTGTCTCAGAGATGAGGGCGTTTGCTATGAGACAAAGCAAAGTTTTAGAAGAGGAATCCATCAAGATGTCGCTAATCAGTCCTTGTATTACTGTCTTGCCGAATCCCAACGACAGACAATGGAGGTATCAAGTCTTATAAAGGCTGTAAAGCGCTGTTTCCAAAACAAGGCAAACACTATTGTGGGTATTAACCGGAAATTACACGCCGTTAATGATTTACTAGAATTAACATAGACAGAAAATGTTGCGAACCGTGTATTTTGTTTATTTGTTTGTGGTTTAGCTTGTTTGTTTGTTTTATATATGGTTTTTTTCATATTTAGTTATTAGTATTAGTCTATAAATAATAAGTTAAGAAACGTATTACAACTGAAATCAGCGCTCATAGGCTTATTTACTTAGTGTCTTTTATAAGACAAATCATATTAATTTAATGAAATGTTTATACAGTATAATTAAATCAAAAGTTATAATAACTTATATCATTACCTGAAACCATTTCTTTTCAGCCGATGTTAATTTCATTCTGATTCACTATGTCATTAGGTACAGCTCAATACAATAGCCTAAAGCTGTTTTCTTTCTTTTTTTCTTAATTTTGTTTTCTTTGGTTAGCTGTTTCTCAAACTTCATTCACATTATATAGTTGATTTTACTGTTTTTACGCATCGGTTATTTATCCTTCTCAAACCGACATTGACTAAGGAAGTTCATTCATTTACAAACCTATTTTTAAAAGCTTTGTTGTTATAGATATACTATCCGTTGAAATTGGAATTAGTTATACAATAAAGTTAATGCAAACAAGTCAAATAAAGAAACATGTGAGGTATACATTAGAGGTTATACTCACCGATGAATTCATTGCGGATTCGAACTCGGTCCTCGATGTTCTTGGAGTAAATAATAAGGCAGTTGATGAACCCAAGAAGAGTGGCTTTGTAGGCCACGTCATCTTCTCTCTGTAACTGATCCAAAATTACCCCAAACCGATAGCGTAATTTCTTCGTCGTCTGAGGAAATGATAACAAAAATAAATGAAAACCCACTTGATCATCTCTATTTGGAAACTTTCATATTAAATTAACAATTAAAGCCAGCTTCGTTGGCCATCCGTCTATAAAATGAAAACAATGTAATATCTATATCATATCCACAAACATTCGGTACAACACCTTCACAAAGAACCAGCTCATTACAGATCCTACCTTTCAAGAAATGATCTAGTATACTAGCATCTCATATAGGATCGGATCATACACTTCAAGCAAGACAATCGCCATGCGGGTCGTGGATTGCTCGCGTTATGACATGTTTTGTATATACCAAGACGATTTTATCGAATTCTATAAACTCTTACAAATCCGTTTTAATGCAAAAATAACTAACGACTGAGATAGAATTATACTTTTCGTTTGAAGCGTATAATTGGATCAAATATTGGATGATGGTTTACCAGACCATTCCTTGAATGGTATGATCCAGAATGACCTGGTTCTAGGGAATGATCTGAATTGTGTCGAAAACAAGCTGCAATCATCATCAGGGAAATTACTGAATTAGTAAATTAACCGACACGGATTGACTTGTATCGGCTGGGTCGGATTGGGCCAATCTGAGTTACCCATTTAACTTTTTCTCAGAGGGGTTTATGAACTTGTACAAGAAGGGGTAAAATCGGGTGTGGATTCATAACAAGTTCTAATGTATTTACGTAGGTAGAACTTATAAAGATGTCACTTGTGGGATTATGTTGTGCTATGTAAACGGCTAATTTATACAAGCCACGACAGCGCTTTCTAATGACCAATGTGTCTATAATTTAGTGGGAGTTGTCTTGGTTCGAGGGTACCATCTCCAACAAAGCGACGGCTCCACTTAACGTTTCTCCCAAAGTACATAATAGTACAAGACAGAAACCACTTAAAGTTTTCCTTCGATATAATCCCGTCTACTTAGACGCACGTAACTCGATCTGGATCTCTTTGTTTTCAGGATGGTCACTATAGTTGACATGTATGGTCTCGTGGAACTTTAAACATTCGTCTAAGGCGTCTATCTCTGAACTATATACCCTAAATAAATAATAGTCATTTTATATCTACGTGTACCTAACAACGAAATCATTCTGGGCCTCGGACGGATTTAGATGGAGCATAACTAATCTCTTTCACGCATGGAATCAATATATTTAGACATTTAAATGGTTTCTGTGTAGTTGAAGAGCTGCTGAGAGGGAGGGTGTCAGCTCGACTGATAGTCAAACCTTAGTCTAAGACATGGTTAGGGTATTGGAAATAAACCAACCATGAAATAGTTTTGGTTACTGAAAATATCATTGAAATATATATAACCTTTGTGTGAAGTTTCCCTGTATTCAAATAGAGAAAAAAAGACACCAAGATAAGGTTTACAGTTCTTGGAGACACGCTGATTAAAAATGAAGAAATCTTGGGGATAATTTCGACTGCCTATTCTAAGCTTTAAAGGTTCTGCTCGCTGCAATACTTTGACTGGTAAAAACACGATAGCATATATAGTATCGTATATGCTTATAAGCGCAAACATTTGAATTTTATTTTATTTTTAACTAGACTCGTGAATGGCATTAATCGATGGAATAAGTGCGTGAATAAACCATACCATTAATCGCCTAGCAGCACATACCATAAGTGACATATCGCTTGTAAACTTTGACAGTGATTCATCTTCAAATGCTGGGTAAAACAATAGACTTTTATTTAGTCTTGATTGCGGCACGAGCTTAAAACATTTCCAAAATTAAGCACAAAGAAGATATAGGACGTTCGTCGTTCAGTTGTTCGTACCTTCCCACTCTGCAACACGCTGACCTTAAACGACGACTTTGTTTGAGTTTTCAAGTTTGTTCAAGAGAAACGTGAATAAAAGACATGCTTCGGAAAAGGGAAATTCTCAAAGGTGACATGGTGGCTTTGTTGGCGGGAAAATCGGATCGTGAAAGAATAAACGTCAACCCGGCGTATATTAGGATAAGAAAAGGGGTTTGCAAAAAACAAGTTTCTGATAAAATTAAATTCATTTTATCGTCTACTACATGGACTATTTTCTCCGCCCGGTTAGCCTTTAACATTTTTGTTGTAAGCGGAAGGGGGTGGTTTATGGATATAAACATTTAACTGTTTTTCCCCTCCTGGGAAGGTCTTCTGTCCTTCACTTTTAGCACCCCGATAACAGGGTCATAAATAATAAAGATGTGACCAAACGCACATACATTCGTCTATATACATGTATATAGTTTATGTAAACATTAAACAGACCCATAAATGTTACCATGCACAGAAAAGATAACGGTTACACAAATAAACCTAAACAAGAACACACAAGTGTACATATGTCACCTGAACCTGTAAAAAAGCGTCAACGACAACTTTCCTTAGTGAAAGTGAAATGCTGCATTGAATCAGTATGTTATTACCCACCACTCAAAGCTTGTCAATCCGAAAATCGGAAGGTAAAAAATCGGATCTCATCGGATGGTAGAAAATCAGATCCTATCAGATGGTACAAAATCAGATCCTATCAGATGGTACAAAATCGGATCTCATCCGATGGTACAAAATCAGATCTCATCAGATGGTACAAAATCAGATCTCATCAGATGGTACAAAATCAGATCTCATCAGATGGTACAAAATCAGATCTCATCGGATGGTACAAAATCAGATCTCATCAGATGGTACAAAATCAGATCTCATCAGATGGTACAAAATCAGATCCTATCAGATGGTAGAAAATCAGATCCTATCGGATGGTACAAAATCGGATCTCATCGGATGGTACAAAATCAGATCTCATCAGATGGTACAAAATCAGATCTCATCAGATGGTACAAAATCAGATCTCATCAGATGGTACAAAATCAGATCTCATCAGATGGTAGAAAATCAGATCCTATCGGATGGTAGAAAGTCAGATCCTATCGGATGGTAGAAAATCGGATCTTGTCAAAAGGTAAAAAAAAAATGATCCCATCGGATCGTCGAAAATCGGATCCAATCGGATGGTAAAATTGGTAAAATCCGTGGGCGCTCTATTTAGAATAACGGTATAATTATTACGATTGTTTTAATTGGCAAAGTGTTATTAACAAAAGCAAATAAAAATATTTTTTCGAAATGTCAGGAATATGCATAGAATAACTGAATAGGATTGATGTGTATTGTTTAATCATCGAGAAAGGTAGTCCAGAACTTAAGCCAAGTAAAACAGACGTTATCATAAGATGGCTTCTCTTATTATCCGCACATTTTTTATCAGCCCTTTATTAATAAATGCCGGTGTAGTATTTGGACTATGTTCAGACTGTGTTTACGAACAAACTAATTGATTGAAAGTTTTAAATTACTTTATAGATCAAAGACATCTGGTGGCTGGTGGTCAGTAGATGGGTTAGTTCGAAAGTTGAACATAATGTAGTTTTAAATATGGCACTGTAAATATCTCATATTGTAGCCCGTCAGTCAAAGGCATTGTAAATCAAGCTTCCGACTGATTGTAGGATTGGTACCTTAACAGCATTTGCGTATTTCGCGAAGGTGCATATGCTCTATTTCATTTCCATGTTAAATTTTCCTCGAAATTTTCTCTACAAAATCGTTTACTTGCTATGGTTTACAGAGATTTCTAATACAACTTTCAAAACAATGTACTCTATACTGCAGACAAAGTAGAACATTGAAAACAATCAAATTTGAATCGTTAGTTTACACATTTTTCCTCTTAGTCTAAAATTCCTTGTCACTCTTTCTAACTGACATTTCCAAAACATGTTTAGTTTGTTGAACTGTGGGAATCTGTCAACAAAATGATGTTTTGCGCAGCTTGATAAAATAGTTAGGTTACCATGACAACATAAGATAGCGTACCTTATAATGTTGCAATGCCTCGAGTGCGCGTGCGTATCCTTCAGGAGAATAGACGCACATGGCAGAGAGAAGTTCAAACACTTGTTTTCGACTGGCCACATTGCTTTTCTCGAGAACTGAAAAATAAAAGTAAAACATATTACATATTATGCAATAAGTTGCTTTATACTTCAACAACTGGACAAGATAACTAAACAAGATAAAGGTTATTATTTCGTGTCTGATATTAACTCGGGCCTATTTTCGTATACCATAAAAGCTGTAAGCTGTAAAAACTATCTGCTGCTGAACAAAACGTTTGCATAGAGAAGGTGTGTGTCAGAACTTCAAAAGACTTGTTCATATTTGTTTTCCCGATTTGGGGTGTAAGCCAACTGAAATATGCAAGCAGTATTCCCCAAACAGGAATATCTTGAAGTGGAATATTCTCCAATTTGCCCTGAGAGGAGAGTGTGGTTTTTAACACAGCTTCACTATATATTACAGACACACGAAAGGACAGTTGCTTGAAACAAAATCCTATCATATTAGAATAACCATTCCTCTTAAAAATTACTCTACGTTGTGGATTCCATTTCCCCCAAATCACAAGCCACTTGAAAATGAAAACTTCTCACTTTGTATTAAAGAAACATTTCTTACAATGAAGTTTGTTTTCAGCCGCGTGGGTCACCTGTAAAAACACCTATGCTGTTATAATCAGATTATGACATTATCTACTCTTCCAGTTGTACCGATTTTTCCATAAATTCTAATTTAAAAGAAGTTCAGTGTTTGGAGTAACTTGACGTTGACATGAAAATATTGACAAAGTCAGTAACCCGTACGAAGATGTGTGCCGGTCGTGAACAATTTGCCTATAAAACTACATAAACGTACATCATCAACAATTAGTTAATTCGGTTTCAACGATTTTTGACAGCTCCTAAGTTTCAGTTGTTGGACAAATATCAAAGGTAGCTGTAAGAAAGAATTGACAGCTAAAATGGTTATAGATGTGATTATGTACGTACACACGTACAATTGTACACACGAGAGCTTTCTTTCAAACTAACTTGTTTTATAAGTTGGAAGTTTATGAAACGAGTGCCGTCTTGTCCATTGAATACTACTAAGGAACAAGGCCGAATTTGCCCACTGATCTTCGCCGGGAAACAAGGACGAAGTTAATCACTGATTACCTCAAAGAAAAAAGACAAATTGTCCAGGAATAAGGACGAACTTATTCACTGATTACCCCAGGGGGTAAGGACGAATTTATTCAACGAATACCTAAGGAAACAAGGACGAACTTATTCACTGATTACCCAAGAAAACAAGGACGAAAATATTCACTGATTACCCAAGGAAACAAGGACGAACTTATTCAGTAATTACCCAAAGGAAACAAGGACGGACTTATTCACTGATTATGCAAGGTAACAAGGACGAACTTATTCACTGATTACCCAAGGAAACAAGGACGAACTTATTCAGTGATTACCCAAGGAAACAAGGTCGAACTTATTCAGTAATTACCCAAGGAAACAAGGACGAACTTATTCAGTGATTACCCAATGAAACAAGGACGAACTTATTCAGTGATTACCCAAGGAAACAAGGACGAACTTATTCAGTAATTACCCAAGGAAACAAGGACGAACTTATTCACTGATTACAAGGAAACAAGGGCGAACTTATTCATAAATTACCCAAGGAAACACGGACGAACTTATTCACTGATTACCCAAGGCGACAAGGAATAACGTATTCACTGATTACAAGGAAACAAGGGCGAACTTATTCGGTAATTACCCAAAGGAAACAAGGACGAACTTATTCAGTGATTACCCAAGGAAACAAGGACGAACATATTCAGTAATTACCCAAGAAAACAAGGACGAACTTATCCACTGATTACCCAAAGGAAACAAGGACGAACTTATAACTGATAACTTGGACGATCGAGCTTCACTCTCTTTGGTCCATTGCCATTAATGCATGGTTGCCTAAGTGATTGTTAAATGTTGATGAACCGATGAATGCTTAAGTGCTAATTAAGTGTTAACAGTGATAAGAGAATAGCGTTTCGTCGTTGTTTCGTAGAACACAATTTAAAAACATGACAAAGCATTGTTAACGTGTTAAGCACGTATAAACACCTTTAACAGAGCTATCAAGTCGATGTGTAGTGGCCATCAATAGTTGTGAACAGTCTAATAAGTATATTCAGTTATATATTGATCCATTGTGTTAAGCATCGGTTAACATCTCGTCACATATAGTTCTATGATAGACCTATCATCTAGACAAAAAAACCTTAAGAAGGCAGTTAACATCTCGTGTAGCAAAGACAATAATGTTATTAGCTTGTTCATTGTTGGCCATCAGAGGCTATTAAGATTACCAGTAGGCTGGTAGATGATATCTGGGAAGTGTAACTCCGAAAACTTCCCTGTTTTAATATAAGAAAAGGCGGAGACCACATCTCTTGATTAAACCCGACCTGAATTACTAGGTAACCGACCTATTGAAGTTATTCGTTATGGTGTCGGTTGCCTTACTTTGCTGAAGGGCGGGTTAAACTTAAATTTAATGTTAATGTAAGGCTTGTTCAACCTGTTTTAGACGTATTATCCACAACGAAAAAACAATAACAAGCTTTGGTATATTGCCTTGAACGTTATTTTAAAGATAGTTAGAAATTTTAATATGCGCCATCTTATATCAGGAAACGGATTAAGACCAATCCGGGTCTTAATCGTGGATAATGTTAAGACGTAGTTAGTCCAATATCCCTGTCCGTCGCCGTATCAACAAGTGTATTTCCCTAATCTATTAAATTCAGGTAGGTGGTCATATAGACTTTGAAGGCAGTAACATTGACGTCATTATATGAACATGGCCCCTTTCTGGTTCCAATCGCATGTGCAGAAAGCTAAGGTATTCAACTTGATTTTATTCTTATATGGGGAATAGGTTTACTTGAAGATGACTCACTTCGCCTCTCGACAAACAAACTCTGTTTTCCGACCAAACATTGGCCAACATTCACAAAGACTCCTTCTCTCTCAATGTTTCCCTTCTCCACGCCCTGGAGCGTTAAACCATTGTCCGGCTAAATCCACCCGCCTGATTTCTTCTCAACTTGTAACACTGTTCCAAGGATGCTGATTAGCGGGCAGATGTACACAGTAAATACCAGGGAATAATCCCAGTCTCATCAGATGTCTGATTTAGTTGGGCGGGGGAGTGTCGGGTCGGGTAGATTGGGGATATGGTCTGGTTAAAGAGAACTCGGTATACGACAGACGATCTCCACATTACCTGTCCAAACTCTAGCCTCGTGTACCCTCCAGCCGTCTGTCGGACACTTAACCATTAATCCGTGTCCATAGACGGTTTATTTCCACGCGGAAAGGGGTTACAGGGTTGTTCATTCGCTAGTGGCCAGGTAAAAGGCGCTCTTGCAGGCCGAGATCTTTCAACTGGTTATCTGATCTACGAAATAGGGACGTCAAATGTTAGACCACCCTTTGAAGAGTGTTCGATAAGGCGGTCTCCGGTGGGGAGGGGCTGGGAGTGCACAAGTGAGCCACAGGCTGAGAATTACAAAAGCTCCTTAGGGGAACTATTATGGTTAATTGACCTGTATTTAGTTTATTTAAGCGGCGTCTAAACGTGATTATCTAATCTTATTGTCACCGTGTCTTTTATTCTATTTTGTCCCCGAGATGTGTGCCATGAATGAAGGAGAATGCATTGAACCATTGTTCAGAGAGAATCTGGTCACTTTGTGAGCAGGTAAACAAACTCGTGTTGTCGTTCAGTCCCTCTCAAACATGCTTTCCATTCAATTACATATTGCCATACCAGAAGAGGATCGACGATTCTCACATCCAACTCTATGAATTTTCCATCAGCTTTACTTTAGTGTAAATATTACTGCTGTAAATTTGTATCTCCAGAAATTAAACTCTTTAGAAGTTTATATGAGTTCTATCTCACTTATTCGAGATCTGTTACCGTCTTTTCCATGGAGTATTTGACTCTCACATTGGTGATCTGTCTACAGGAGTTGTTATGTATTAATAAAAAAACCTGTAACAAACTTCTTATGCGTTTTCTATGAACACAAAATCTGTATTATGATGGAATTAGTTATGTTATACAACCAACTAATTGTTTATCCGCTGTGATGTACAATCTCTAACTTTTGAATCCTGAAGTTAAATTCTGACGTAAATTGACTTAGAGGATAACTGTTTTAGACGCTACTTGATGCGGTCTGTCACCAGCTCAGCCGGTTTTCTCTGTTACTCACAAATCGTTGTATTGTCTTCTTTAAAAGCGTTAGGAGATCTCTAAAGTTGATCCTTGATAATCTACCCCCCCTAGCGGTTTATATACGACAGTTATGTCACGAGGAGATCAACCCAGATTAGAGAAAAAAACAGGTTAAGCTCATGATTGGGTAACTTCTGGCGTTTTTATTGCATGGAAACTTTTTAGCAACTGTTAATACTTTGTTAAACTGTGAAGTGTCATTAACGTAATGATCAGAAGTTGGCACTACACGGTGAATTCGACCCATTTGACCCTTACAAACAGTCTCACAAAATTGGAACTTATTCCAAAACATTTGTTGTATATTTTGTCGCGTATTGGAATGTGTATAAGACACTATTATACGTATGTTTTTTCTACGAATTAGGCGACTTCAAGTGGTCGTATCAGTCACCATACGATTTCTCCTCATCCATGAATCAATACGTCTATCAGACAGTAACAATACCAAAATGTGTTCCAATGTTACACGCAGCACTATCACTGATATATATGCTTTCACACAGTGCTGAAATTCTCTTAATTCACCCATCGCTAAAATTCATTTTCCTTATCTTCCTAAAACTTCAATATCCTCCCTTATTCCATGTTCCTTGAATTCCTAACCTCAGGTTAAATTTCTGCAATGCCCACTCTCCCTTCTCCGTAATACGTGTCCGAACTTAAAGTGGGTTAATTCCCCAAAGTCAACAAATCAGAACGGCATTTAGTTTGCATATTTGGGTTAATATTTCATGTAAACAGTTGAAGGGAAATGGTTATTAATTAACTGGCAGTAGCTGGGGAGACTACGTTCAGCGGGCTGACAAGAAAACATTTAACTCGGACACACAAGTAAACAGACGGACAGAATATTTGTCTTTCAGCTGTAGCCATTTAAAAGTTTGTACAAAAAGTAGAAGTCATGCAGTTTGAGAAATATTACTTGTTGTGAGCACACTTTCCCCTTAATCAAGGTCAACGTTGTTTGAATTCATCCAACACCTCTCGTTCTCAGACTTATTGATCGCACACTAAGGACAACAAAACTTCTGAGCACTTCCCACATATAGTGCATAATTTTACCCTTAGCGAAGTCAGTTGATATGGAAAAAGAGCGAACTGGTCAGATGGGGGGTATTTAGGGTAACATCTGCCCCATGGGCTGGGTAGATAGGAAATGTAGATCGATATATTTTAAAATCAATAGAATGGTTATACTAGTGTCATAAACTGGATTTAGTACATAGATCGATACAACAGGGTAGGATATGACCAAAAAGTGCCGATAACCAGGCCGCCCCTTTAACAAATGGCCAGGTCTCGTAATAAAAGCATTTCTTTAAATGCGTGAATGATGGTAACATTTAGCTTGTTGTTAAAACAGGTACGTGAAAACCATCGACTCCAGAGTTACTTTGATTAACGATCTTTTTACCAATCTAGGCTTAAAGAATTTATATTTCCTTATGATTAAAGTGGTGTTGATTATCTATACTTCTGAGATTGTTTTCGACACATATTAAGCTGAACCTAGTAAAGGCTAATAGAAATAGCCCCGTTGACGATGTGCCTTTATAGGGAAACTCACCTGTGGTAAACTTCTCCGTAAACTCCTTGTTCTCAATAATGTAATCCAAGGTGGAGTGAGTCGTCATCTTGTAGCAGGTAATCCTCACTCACTGTATATAAGTGAAAAACAATTACACATCAATTAACATCGAACATTCCCCCAGAATGAATCCATATTGAAAGGGGTATTTCCACGAGCGAATCCACATGATTCGAGAACAGGTAATATTAAATCCGACCTCTGGCTGACTGAGCAGCGATCTACCGTCAACTTCAGCCTACCACCTGAACGGCCATGCATTCGGGGCTTTGACATATCGAGGGTGGAGTTTACCTGACGCTTCGTCCAATCAGCGGTCTTTAAAAGCTTGCCTTCAAACTTTTTGAAATTGACAGGTGAGATACGATTACATTTGACATCTGTTTAAAATGTTTTGTTTTAAATACCTGAAACTTGTAAATAAACATTATTGTCCAACGAAAATTCATATTTCTACAGAAAGTAACAGAACTGTTTAATATTCAGTAAATGGAAATGCATTGTCATAGCTTTATTTCACAAATATATAGACGGGCTGTTCAGAGTGAAAAGAATTCTTCACAACGGACATATTTTAATAACTGGGCTATTGAAAGCAATGGTTGGCTTTACTGGCCTACATTAATTTTCTTTCTTAGTAATTTTAATCTAAATACCCCATATACCACCTACTCAGGTTTGGGCTTGACACAATGTATATGCTATACTCAAAAACTGGATTCAATTAGCCTATAACACATAGGAAAGCAATGCGAATTTTCTGACACAGCGAATTTCTTTATTGTTTAAAATAAGCCGAATATACTAATTTCTAAGAAAACGATAGATATCACCTGTTAAATGTTTACATCTGGGGGATATGCCAAGTTTTGTTTTCAATTTAGATCTTTTTTTAACCTAGATTTGTATTAAAGTGGCATGAGCTGCCAAAATGTTGATACAGAATGTTGAAACTATCGGCTATTTTTCCTAAGACGTGTAATTCAAAGACTTTTTAGTGCGCCTAGTCTCGGGAATGTACGTTAAAGTATTGTTTTGAAATAACTTTTGCTTAGAATGAATGAATGGTCGTCCCGGTTATTTAAATTTTGTTTACTTTTCGAACACTATTCCGGTTCGTGAAGGCCACATAATGTATGGATTTTCCTCATTCCAACGCCAATCATTTAGTTTTGCGGTGGCCTGTAAAGTCTCTTACTGTCGGGACGATCAGAAATTATGAAAAAAGTGTGAATTTCGGCAGCTCATGTTTTATATTAGTATTACTTTGCAAAAAATGTTCGAATATTTATAACTCAAGCATTTCATTTTGTCGTAGAGGAAAGTTTCTCGAAGTTTCCTGAACCGAAAAATATATTTCATTAAAATATTTCATGGGCACGGGCCGGGGAACCGAGCTTCCGGGGCTAAAGAATATTTATTGTGTATTAGAAGGTAGATCCTGGTTAACTCGGTAGTGTTCCCACACACCTCCATTTGGCTTTCACAACACTAGTTCATCTCCATATCACCTCATCTCCAGTCTGCTTTTCATAAGTTATATACCCTATCTCTTCACAACCAGTTTCTGAACGTTAAAAACGACACGGTGACTCATCTAGGCCATGGAGCGTGAAGTACCCAAATGTCAATCATATTCTCTACTTGTTTTTTTCTCCTTAACCTTAAAGGGGCATGAGCTGCCAAAATGTTGATATTTTGACGTTAATACCGAATGTTAAAATTATCGGCTATTTTTCCTGAGACGTATAATTCAAAGACTTTTTAGTGCGCCTAATCTCGGGGATGTACGTTAAAGTATTGTTTTGAACTAACTTTGGCTTAGAATGAATGAATGGTCGTCCCGGTTATTTAAATTTTGTTTACTTTTCGAACACGTTTTCGGTTCATACAGGCCACATACTGTATGGATTTTCCTCATTCCAACGCCAATCATTTAGTTTTTCGATGGCCTGTAAAGCCTCTTACTGTCGGGACGATCAGAAATTATGAAAAAAGTGTGAATTTCGGCAGCTCATGCCTCTTTAACTGAGGATGAGCTGAAATATACATTTAGTGTCAATGTCTAAGACTTGCCATTACACTATGGACACTCTTCGACAGGGTCTTTTTGAGACAGATAATAGTGAGCTCAATTGTTGTTGTTTTTTTAGATGTCACAGGTTTGGTATCATTGTAAGAGTGAGGATGACGGTAACAACTGGCAAGGTGTTAACTATGATGACAATTAAGAGATACACGTTTGTCCCTTTTCTGTAGAATCTCGGAGTAAAGGGATTTCTCCTCCAGAAATACATTATCAGAGCTGTTCCACTTGTTGACAATTTCCCTTCTTCCCATAAACCCATACATCTATGATTTTCTTGGTTACAACTTGATTATAAGCATTAAGAGAGGATAAATAATTGCCGAAGTAAAATGTCCCTGTGGGCATATTTCAGGAATGGGAAGTGATATAGCTCATATTTTACAACATAACCCCGCCGTACTACATCTTGCTGTTATTTGGTATTTCTACCTTTTTATGACCGGTCCAATAACAATATGCACGGTCTCTTTACATATATGAATTCATAATGAGAGGACACACGTGGGTTAGGTCAAATGTTTTTGAATGGAATTCTAAACACGGATACATTTGACAAGCTCCCCCACAGCAATTCAGAACTTTTTTTTTTTTTGTAAAAAGGAATGCGTAGGTTGAGGCATTATTACATTAAGTACCATAAGTGTGCCTTACTGGACGTTATACATAAGGACGTAATTCTTCATGGAGTGTAAACCACAAAACCGCATCATCATTGGTAGTGTCAGTAGTATGTAACACACCCTCGCCTCAACACTAGCAAATAGCCAATTGTTTGTGAAAACGCGATACTTGAGTGATCTTGTCTAAGACTAAAGCAGCGACGACACGCAAATTATCCCACTCACATTATGTCTCTGGGACCCCTGATAGAATTCCTGTCAAAGGAATTAAAAAGCCCCAAAAAACCTGACATATGAAATCACATGTTTGAGTGTGTCAAAACACAGTCATCGTGTCTGGCGAAAGAACGGATTGAGTATTAAAAAGCACAACCCTGACAGACGAAATCGTGGCTTTGTGTGCGGGAAAATCCGACAATCTGATAGAAGAAATCAAGTGTTAAGTCGGAAAAACAGATAACCTGGCCACATGAACCAAGACTTGAGTCGGAAAAACGGATTATCTGGTCACACGAACCAAGAATCAAGTCGGGAAAGCAGATAACCTGGTCACACGAACCAAAGACTTGAGTCGGAAAAACGGATTATCTGGTCACACGAACCAAGACTTGAGTCGGAAAAACAGATAACCTGGTCACAAGAACCAAGAATCAAGTCGGGAAAGCAGATAACCTGGTCACACGAACCAAAGACTTGAGTCGGAAAAACGGATTATCTGGTCACACGAACCAAGACTTGAGTCGGAAAAACAGATAACCTGGTCACAAGAACCAAGAATCAAGTCGGGAAAGCAGATAACCTGGTCACACGAACCAAGACTTGAGTCAGAAAAACGGATTATCTGGTCATACGAACCAAGACTTGAGTCGGAAAAACAGATAACCTGGTCACAAGAACCAAAGAAAAACCCGACACTCTAGTCATATAAACCATTGAATTCAGTGACAAACAACCGTGCCAAACCGAGACCCTTGTCCAAAAAAATCAGGAATCAACTCAGGGCACACAAGATCACTATCAGATGAAATCATGGTTTGGGTTAGAACAAACCGAGAATTCGGTTAGATGAAATCTAGGCATGATCGGAACAAACCGAAATGCCTGTCAGACGAAATCACGACTCGGAGACCCATGTCTCGTCTGACAAACTGGTAGATGCTTTGTCTGACAACGATCCAGACCAACAGCGTCTTCACGGGGTGAATACCCCTGATAGTCAAACTGTTGCTTGAAGCTGAATCATAGAAACATATGTATGGAATATTCATGTTTGTCCCATCTACATTATGCACCAATTTATCTCATAGCATGGAGATTTGCAATTAAAAAAGCACTGTCAGAAGAGTTTAAATATGTATGTTCTAAGGTATGCCCAAAAGGCTGTACACAGGTGCAGGCTGATTTTATTATCTGCTTGGAAATGACCTACATCGCCCCTGTAATTCTATGTTAAAATAAAAACAAATTAAAATAAAATAGTTTAATTGATGAAGCGTATTACGGATCACATGAAGATACTCTCGGATTATCCGATATGGACCTAAACTACACTTAAATAAATCCTTAGCCGGTAAAAAGAATTTTTAGGTTTACATATTTTTGTGCTTGCGGTTATTTTGGGCTTTGACCTTGTTCTTTTTTTCAAACAGGACAATCGGCAATAAAGTTTATCCACGTTTTGCCTCAATATTTAACATACAGATATCCCACTGATTTGCTCTGACTGATTTAACACATCACTATATTTAGTTGTCTAACCATTCGACTTGGTGCCAAGACCACTCAAAAGTAAAATATGGATAGAGATATACCACAAAAGGAAAGATGATTCAAGCTGTATTTGAAAAATATGAAATATTACGATATTTCAAAGGAAAAAACCGAGATTGTTTGATGAAAGGGTATTAACTGGCTTTTAGTTTTATAAACGATAGCACAGTAAATGTCATATCTGAGTGATATTCGGGGCAGCAGCACATTACTGACAGGCATACCTCCAATGGTCAAGAGGACGTACTCTGACTGAGTATAGCTGTTTGGGATATCACCTTATTATAAAACGTTGAACACCTTGGCGACATTTAGTGCTTTCATAACCATACATCCATCTAAAAAATTTGAAGAAACAAAAAATAATTTGTACTGCAACATGCTCTCGGGGAAATGCACTAAAGTGTCATGTGCGACAACAGCTAATATAGCCAATGTCTTGTATCATTAACTCTTATCGCCCAATTGTATCTACTGAAGACATTATCAGTTTCATTTTTTTCTGGCTAGTTCAACTATAAATAGCAACATTTTCAGCTGTCATAACTTGTTAAACGAGTCCTGGTCAACAAATAAACGCGTGCATCTTTCAGGGCTCGTTGGTAATTTATGTGAATATTATACAAAATGGGAGACTTTTTGTCGCGGAGCGTCTAGTCTGTGCCAATATTTTTAAACATTTAACATTTTCACATATTCTTCCACAAAAATGTCATTTCTTTTTGTTGTCCGTGCGATTAAGAACAATTGCTACGTCAGTAGCTTCTACTGCCGATCTGCCATTGTTTCCAATTGTTGGAGTCAAGAGCCTGTGTTATTATTGATGTTATATATATCCGGTTTTGGGGGGATAACCCGAATTAAACAGTTTGCCAAAACGTATACATCTACCTTGTGAAAAAGTCATTTGTATAGAATTGAAATAGCAATTGTCCCATTGATATTGTTATGGGATAGGTTTAAGTAAGTTTACTGTATTGTTACTGAAGGTCAGGTATATTAAAGCCACAAACACGAATAACATAAGCCTGATTGTTCATATAGCCAAATAGAAAGTAAAACGGCCTGGTGAACCTGTCCAGTTGCTAACTGGCTAAAGAGGTCGATTTACAACCATTGTTACGGGTCCGGGTGATTATTATAGTGTGAAGTGTGTACGTCTTTGTAAGCCTTCAAGACTTACCCTCCCAGGTCTCAAACAATAGAACATTAAAGGAAGGAAAAGCCGAGCAACATTAGCGTTACGCTTAACTGCTTCTTGTTCTGACCATTCAGTTAATAGAATATGGTCGAATTTGGTTGACTGCTTACTGACCGCTGTGGTCATTTCACCTCTCGTGACCCAGACCAGTTAACACACCGGGCATTTTGCAGGTCATCTTTTGTCCATTTTGCCACGTGATCCTATCTAGATTCTACTCTCACCGATTTGTGAATATTCCTACTATATTATCAGTCAAATTCAACTTCGATTTATTATTGAGGAAAATGACCTAACTGTCTCTAGATAGAAACTAGGTCCACGTTCAATATGGATTCATATAAATAATAATATAGCATCTTATTTTGAGGTAATGCAATAAAAGCTGTTGGCAAATGGCATCCTTTAATTCGAAGACACTGATTCCATGGCGGTATGTAGGTCATCCTGAACACCTTATACAAAAACTATAAAATAGAATCACTTCGGGCCGACATGCTATATTAATCTTGCAAGTGTACAACTTTAATGAATCGATGTGTTTGATTCTGAGATTATTATGATACCGAGTTAACCAGCCATTTTTAACCAGTTAACCAGCCATTTTTAACCAGTTAACCAGACCACTTCCGATTTTACATGTACGGTGGTTAAGGAAGGAGTTCATTTAAATATTCCCTCTAACATTAAACCCTTGTGATATAGGTTAGCGTTGAAATTCAAACTCATCTCATCAATACAACAAACCAGCATACTATATCTTGTGAAAAATCACAACTATGAGTAAACATTTGATACGGAATAATAAAAAAGACGATTTTTTGTATTTCAAAAGAAAGGTTCTGCGTTTCTAAAGTATACTTCGTTATTAAATCCGATGCCTGGTATGATTTCCTAACGGCTGTTATACTAAGTATATCAAAGATCGTGTCCAATTGGTGTCACGTTATCTGTATTATACTGACTGTTGTCTCTAAAGTCGGTGGAATAAAGAGGCACAGAGAGGAAATAATGGACGTTCCAGTAACCTTTGACATTGTCCAAATGGATAGACGAGGGCATCTCGGGCAAACCTGTCCTGGAACAATTGCAGAAGCTCTACTTCAACAACTGTCCCGTGGCTACTTCACTAACAACCAGTGTATTATGTTTGTTCAGATTTCCTCGATCATGCCAGGATAACTGTCAGCTTCAAACGGACACTACACGTTCTATATTGTAGGAGCGTGAACCTCAAACAAACACCTGAATGACCAGTGTATTTCCCATACTGGCGAGAAGGAGTTCTTCCAACCTTCAATAATAACGATACTATCAACATCCTCTAGATACATGATGTTATATTTATCCCCCACAAAACTCTTAAATATACCGTTAACAGTGGCGTTTCAATTTTGTAGACGTTAGCGTGCATCAGATGGATGTATTCGTATGTTCCATCTTTCGCTGGATATAACTAGATCTTGTATGAAATCAAATACGTCTGTTTCGTTGCTCTCATTTTTCATTGTTTGTGTTTATTGTTAGTTTAGTTTGAACAAACCAATACGGTGTAACAAGTTGATATAAGCAGTAAGTAGGAATGAATATATTGTGAGGCTTATACCCTTATAGAAAGATATTCGGTTATCATGTTTGTTCACTTAATTCTAGATTGACAATTGTCACACCAATAGTTCAACAGCGTGTTTTTTCAGAATATCTTATCTCAAAAGATAAACAGATGACCATAGTAAATCACTTGAATAGTATGTCTTTTTGACAATATTCACCTTCCTTAATCGGGCGCCCAGTCCGGGTTTCTGTCTCCAAAATTACTATCTGTTTATACTAACGGTCGTATTTTGGAGTCAGGGCTCATTGCAATCAAAAAGTCTGAGTAGAATGCACGCCTCTGATCGGGCAGTTTTAGACGGTACATAGCAACATAACTAACTCAAATAGTAACTAACCCAAATGCATTCATAATAGTTTAGCCTTTTGTAAAGTGAATTTAAAACTGAAAAACCGGTAAACAGTTACGTCATCAATGGCGGAGAGTTTGAGACTGGAGAAGGCGAAAGTGAATTCAGGGGAAGAATAATGTTTACTGGCCGATCCTGCTCGTCCATACCAGGCACTGCTAGGTAGCGAAATTATCCATGAACGCGATTATTACCGTTTAGACACGATTTGAGTAGGTTATATTGCTATTTCTTTAGCTGAATCGGACCGTATTGCAATGAACCCTGACTCCAAAATACGGCCGTCAGTAAAACAAAATAGTAATTTTGGAGTCAGAAACCCGGACTATGGGGCGCCATGCCTTGTGAAAGCGTTACTTGTATTCAACGAGACACGATAAAAACTGCAATCCAAATAAAAAGATCGAGTTTGTGAAATATACGGCACATTTTAATTTGTCTCATAGAGACTTGATGATGTTTTATCTGGGTGATTTTGCATTACCTTTTCAGAATCGTAATGAATTAGAGGAATAAAACAAATTGTCAATCTGCTTAAACTGTTAACTCAAGACAAAGTGATGTAAAATTCACACGCCACATTATATCCACTTCGGATATACTAGATTTCTCCAGATGAAGAAAATAATATTTTAAGAAATTTCCTGTAAAACCAAGGAATAAATTATTTTTTCCAATAGTGTTCCTGATGCTAAAATTTCCGTTTTTCTTTAATCCCATTATCTTCACAATGACCTTAAAACTCCCAATTGAACTACATTTAAATTGTAATGGCTATATGTATATATGAGTTTTAACACGAACACCCCTTAGTGAGACAGAATTGTAAAGGCATTTATTCTTCGTCTCCAAAGTGACGAAGGTTTGTGGCCTGAAAATAGGCCGTTACCCTGGAATCTGAGCCCATGCTGGGTCCTGACATTATGTATCAACATCGCCCTAGGAAACTTTATATTCTCCAAAAGGCAGCTTTCATGCTGTAACTTTACGGCTTCTATTCGCTATTTGATCAGATAATGTTCCTCTATAGGTTGTCTATAAGGACCCTGGTAAAGCTTCTGTCTCGAACAATACACGGATATTTTGTGACCATCATGTTAGGAGAGCGGAACGAAAGAAAACCAGAATGTAAAAGTAGGCTGGTAATAAGTTACCTGTAATTGTAGAGAAGATTTCTATAGCCAAGAGATAAGAGACAACTGAGGTATTTCCTTTCTAAAAGGTATTTGCACGAAAGGTGCTGAAGCAAGCAGCTGTTGAACAATATTCAAAAGAACTGCCTGACACAATTATCAGTCTACACATATCATCTTTAAAACTACTACTGAATGTGTTTCTGTTGCCACGAAGTTTTTTTTTTTGCCTGCAGACTTTGTCATGTTTTCTAGGGCGCCTTTTTGGGATTGTGTATTACCTTTGACAATGTTACAATACTATACTCAAAAGACGACGAAACTTCTCCAGAGAAAATGTTATTTCTGGATAAAAAAGATCAGAAAAATCACTTTTCTGTGCTGTCGGTTCCTATCAATAAGTTTCCAAAACGGAATTTAGTCGCTAAATTTTGCCACAGAACAATTTACTCATTTCTTGAACACTTTTCACATTATGATGCAAACCCTTGCGAAAACATGTTTCTAGCAGTTTCAAGTTTTTATATAATTTGGAAACACTCGGCCAATTATTTGTATTAGACACTCTCTTAATATTCTCAGTGATACATTGCATTATGTTAGCTTACAACACCTACCTGTGCGTATGTTAAATTGTATGCTTCATTAGCTACCATTATCTTGTCTGTTATGGAGCGTCACTACTGGATATATCTATGTTATGTTTGTTTATGTGGACAAAACCCCCAGAGCCAGGCATTGTCCTTGACTACATACCTAGCTATCGGGTTACCTTTTTAAAGTCTTGTTTCCAAAGACTGGAAACAAACAAGATCGCAGAGTCATCCTCTGTGTAGAAGATATAAGACTTTAGAGATCTACATGATTGTCTATTATTGTTTACTTTGTATAGCTGAAGATTCCACTAACATAGCCGGGCAATTATAACCACCATATGACATAGTCTCTTCTTTAAAAGACACAAAACTGTTATAAGATACCCACATTTCTTTCTTTCAATTATCGAAGAACAGTGACATATTAACGCCATAAATATTTTAACTGACATAAACCATTAACATAAAGCGGTCGTGTTCAGATATGTTCAAAAATTCCATACACCTTGAGTTTAGTTAAACTCTATAGTGTTTTATTCTTAAGGGATTTTATCTGAGATAAACAATTGTCCTGTTCGGTTATTAAGATACAAAATTTTTAAAAAAGGCCTTGTGTTGTTGACAAAATATGTATTTTCAGAATTGAAACTTGTCACACAGTGTTATGTAACTTAAATGTATGTAAATATTTGAGTGTAAAAGACATTTGAGTTTTCTTTGTTGAAAATAGTCGAATCAGTCGAGATAGTTTTTACAATTCTCTATAGAAACCTTTATTATAAGTATTCTTACAATTCTGATCATTTGACATGGATATATGATTGATAGCTTATTAACTTCACCACCACTATAGATAAAGTTAAACTAACAACAATACCGCTGACATTTACCCTCACAGATAGCCTCAAAGCAATGAATGTTCTGTCAATGCTTCCTTATTGAAAGGGTTGGGCTACGCGAAACACAGGTCAAAGTGCCATATTTTTTTGCATATTTTAACTCAGTTTCTATTAGATTATTCTTTAAAATGAACCATTAGTCATCGAGATTTGTAAAAAAGAAACTACCGTATGATAATACCCTTTGTAAAGCCAACGTGTTAATATCGAGTCTACTCTTGTACATGAAGGCTATTGAAATAGAAAGACTAACGTTTAATATCATAAATAATAAGCAAAACGAATCATTTTCCTTAATACAGGACGGAATTTTGAACTAATTCTCCTCGCACTACAACTAGGTATATTCTTGCAATTAGATAGCTACACGTGAGCAGGGTTACATTGACAATTTTGTTTTGACCAAACAATATTCCAAAACATTATATGAAGGGTCCCAAAAAGACTCGAAATAGCACCATGTGCTCAGATCTCGAGTATTCACTTTTACACTGGAAACTTACCAAAGTCAGACAAAATAAAGCCTTGAACTTTGTCCTCTCAATTGAATTATAATACAGGTAATTATTGAAATTGTTTAGAACACTTTTGACACATTTTGAAGTATTGTATTCTATAGCAAAGGTAAATTGTGTTTTTTACAAATTGCTGGATTGGGGATGGTGTATTTAGCAATTGGTTTGAGTTCACTTTAAATACGAGCCATTCGTAATACTCATTTTCTAACACTGATATGCTTTCAATGCAATTATACACATTTATTTACAGAACAAAAATATTTGACGTCACCAGCTTTCTTGGCCTAAATAATCCTGGAAACATGCTACAAATGAGCCTGTTTCACAAAGCGGCGTAGATGTATTTTGTGTAAATTTCAGACTAACGTATCTCTACAGTATGGGTAGCTAAGGCATTTACGTGAAAACTTACGCTACGCCGCTTTATGAAACAGGCTCCTAGAGGTCCATTTTGAAATGGTTAAGTGTATAAGGTTTAATCGGGGTGTGGGAGGTTCTCATTCTTCCAAAACTCCAATCTACGTCTTTATTTACCTCGGCAGATTGAGTGAGATAAAACTGTGGGTTTTTGAAGCCATGGCTTATTCTGATCAACAACTGGCCAGTTACACGACATGTGTAGGGGAAGAGATCTGGCTTAACTGAGGAAATGACCCTGTTTGTATCGTCGACGGAATGATTTAAAGGATATATTTCACATAAAAAGCCTCCGCAACAAATACGGATTAAGTTTGACGGGAAAGCCTTGAAAACAGGCGATTAAAATTCCAACCAGGTTAATGATATGAACTTGAAACTGATGCCCAATTCAAACTGTAAACCCACTTCTTGCTTCGCGCCACGCGTGTATATGCAAGATAACTTCTTGCTTCGCGCCACGCGTGTATATGCCAGATAACTTCTTGCATCGCGCCACGCGTATATATGCCAGATAACTTCTTGCTTCGCGCCACGCGTATATATGCCAGATAATTTCTTGCTTCGCGCCACGCGTATATATGCCAGATAATTTCTTGCTTCGCGCCACGCGTATATATGCCAGATAATTTCTTGCTTCGCGCCACGCGTATATATGACAGATAATTTCTTGCTTCGCGCCACGCGTATATATGCCAGATAACTTCTTGCTTCGCGCCACTCGGGTATATGCCAGATAACTTCTTGCTTCGCGCCACGCGTGTTTATGCCAGATAACTTCTTGCTTCGTGCCACTCGTGTATATACCAGATAACCCCTTGCTTCCCGCCACTCGTGTATATGCCAGATAACTTCTTGCTTCGCGCCACTCGTGTATATGCCAGATAACGTCTTGCTTCGCGCCACTCGTGTATATACCAGATAACTCCTTGCTTCGCGCAACTCGTGTATATGTCAAATAACTTCTTGCTTCGCACCACTCGTGTATGCAAGATAACTTCTTGTCGCTCGCCACATCGTTTATATGCCAGGTAATTTCGTGTATATACCAGATAACTTAATGTATATACCAGATAACTTCTTGTATATACCAGGTAACTTCTTGTATATACCAGGTAACTTCTTGTCCCGCGCCACGTCGTGTATATAACATGGAACTTCTCTTTCCGCGCCATATCGTGTATCAGATAACATCGTGTATATGCAAGGTGACTTCTTGTCCCGCGCCACATCGTGTGTATGCCAGGTAACTTCTTGTCCCGCGACACATCGTGTATATGCACACGTATGTCACATAGCTGCATTATTGTATAATGGGCAGGTTGTGAGTGAGTGAGTGTTGTATGGTGTCCAGAAGCTAGGCACACAGAAAATATGCATTAATAAAAGGCCATTTACGATGTGTCTACATGAATTGACGGACGGTAAGGAGAGCTCTTCCTTTACTCAGCAATACGTCAGTTTTTTACTTATATACGTCAGAGGTTCAATTAGTATCCGTTTGTCCTAGAATATTGTATCGATTGGTTGTAAGTTGCCTATATAGACCCTCGAACATTCATATCCAACCTGCAGATCCCTTCATAGAAGTTAAACAGTTTTAAGTCGGTCTACAATGTATTGTTTTAAGTTTGATGTCAGTTTAAATCTGTATGTGTATATTGAGGGTATATATGTTTTAGTAGTATCAGCAAATACCCTTATATTTGTCATTTAATATTACAAACATTATAAAAAGAGCATCACTCGAAGGTATAATCAACATATATCATCTTATTTTCAAGCAGTAAGGAGATATAACCCCCGGCTGTTGTTGTCAAAGTGTGACATAGTCATTTAAAGCTGAATCGAGATTCTCTTACGATAAACTTATAAATGTAGGAGAGAGCTAATTGAAACTAGCGGCTTGTTGTTCTAGTCCTCTAAGTACTTATGAAATATTAAAGGAATGGTTTCAAGGGGATGTACATTGCGGATGTTGACTTTAAGTGGCTGAAAATGTGTTCTGGTTGGTTGGATTAGGATTAACGTGAGATAAAGATATGCTGAGGGGATTAGTAATATATACTTCTTCATAAACACATCCTCACTTGCTTCTATTTGCCAACAGATATAGATTCGATGGCTTGAATAATTTCTTTCATATTAATTAATTACCGATAATTTGCACTAACTTGTGAATTAGCAGACTCACATTAAAAACCAAGGCTTTGTATGCATAAAAGCCTCTGTTTTTATTGAACACCGAATGTTTGGCGTTGAGTCTGTTGTGCTGATTTCGGATCAAGACCTTAGGCCAAATACCTTATAATGCTGTAAAACCATTTGATAGCAGCAATGCTTCTAGTTTTCTAGTTCAATTGATTTTCGTCCTCGACAGCTTGTGTTATTGAAATAATCATTGTATCATATTGTATCATATTATTTTGATATCCTTATACAGTCGGTCATAAACCAGTGCTGGAATTTACATATTACAGCCCGGCCTTTGTTAATGTTTCATTTTAACATTATTACATTTATTCATCTGAACATCCGAATGTTTCGCCTACAGGTGGATACATCTCACATTGTAAAGCATAAGCTACAAGGAGTTTTTGTTTGTTTTTCTAATTTCTCTGTTGCCTATCTTATATCTAAAGGCAGATACAAGTTTTATCATTTTCTGCGCTGTTTTGAACTCAGTTATCTATACAAAAAAAATCCTCATTTTTGGTCAGTCATGAGAAAACAGCATCGATTGTTCCTATTTAAAAATGCTTTTCTAGATCTAGTGCTTTAGATTTCAAATTGTTTTAAGTCACTATATCTTTGTTATATTAAGCTAATTGTTAGCGTTATCATTCGAATGTCTTTCTATTGTTAGTCTACTTCGCCTAAGGGACAAAGAAACAAACTGTTTGTGTAATCAAGAACATGATGTGTTATGGGGACAAACAAACACCCACTATGCCTCGACCCACCTCATACCCTTTAGAATTGGGTGGGTGTTCGCAACCTAAAATATGAATTTTCATTCTGCCTGACGTTGAGCTATCATACCTCGGACAGAAGGTCACATAGAAAGATATCGGTTGGGGTGTTTGGCTATCATTAGCCAAAGCATGGGTTGGTATGAACTAGTCGTTTTCAGGACATCGTGTCTCTTATGTAATTTTCTTTGATAACATCCAAACCATCTTGTCGTCTTGAAAATCAGAATTTAGGAGAAACATTGAATTTTGGCAGCTCATGTCCTTTAAATTTTCTAATGTTAGTACATTGTTTTAATCCGGTTATGTTGCCAGAACTGACTTAAAACCATTGTTTCGGCGCAAACGGGCGTTAAACATTTGGAATAAGGTCGTCAGCAAACGACCAAATTTGACAACATTGGGCCTATGAAGCTATCTCTAGATATACATGAGGTTTAACGATAACAACCATGGAAGTACTTAAAACATCCCACGATAAGCTTGCTTATATGTGACGCTATTTTCTCCGCTTTAAGATGACATGATGTTGTATCAGTATTGATATGTTTGTAAAACAAGGCGACAGACATGAAGCGGGAAGATTGGTTCGGAGTATGTCCTCTTCGCATAACAATTTTGATGCATTGATGCATTGACAGCCACCATTACGTCATAGATCAGCTAGTGGAACGGTGCCAGTGTCGAGAAGATGCGAGAAGTCTTCCTCGGATCCAATCAAAAGTCGTTGTTTGATGTACAGGTTGAACGTCATATTCCGCCAGGGTAAAACACTGAATGGCTATATGGAGATTTCCCATTGGCTTGAGAAGATAGATCAGGGGTCAATTGCACAAATGTGTATTAAGCTTAAGTCAGACACAAAGGAATTTGATTATGACGTCGCATATAGTTAAGTCAGACTTAAGCCTTTCTGCAACCGGCCCCAGTGCTGCAATCGCACGTCATTTCTCAGCCAAGCGATTGGCTAGGATCCATCATATGACTTTATAATGCATCATGATTGTATTTACCGTTGATTTGATAAAACTAATGAAAAACATGGTAGTTGTCTTGTAAATGGCTCATGGGGCTTATTCTCTATCATAACAACACACTCAAATTTCAATTATTCGCTTTCGATGGGATAAAACATACATTGGACAATTGTTTAGACTTGAGGAATTCTCTTTCCATCTGAACTTCCTATAAAGCACGCTGGGGCTCGTTTCACAAAGCAGTCGCGTCGCAAATGAACCGTAGTTGCCAATGGATACCATAGTGAAGAGATACGTCGTCATGGAAACTGCGATTGGTCGCACTCGGCGACGGCTTTGTGAAACGGCCCCCAGCATGTAATTCCCAGCGCACGATTCCCAGGCGCATGAGAGCGCTAAACTAGTTAAAGTAGCATGAATTGCCAAAAAGTTTTATATAACTACTAATACATCTGGCCGAGTACAGAGGAGGAATAAATCAGTATATGAGAGTAACCGAGACTGAATTTCTCCACGTGGATGTGATGCTCTTGTCTCTCCTAGCCCAGTAGAATAAATACAAAATGGATGGTAATGACCTTAGAGGTTACACTCTTGAACATAGGAATAGAGAGGCATCATTTTCAAAGATTGACCACCATTTAGTTTTGAGCGCGTTTGGACTTGGGTGCTATCTTTTGAAATGAAATTTCAAATTACTTACTGTAAACTTTGATGTGTGCGAATAAAAATGACGGACCTATTTTGGGAAAAAGCGCGGTTTAATCATGGGCTCCTCAAACGTTAGAACAAAACAATATTAGAAACTTTGACATTTATTGGAATCAAACATTGAAGAACGAAAGTATAACATTCAACTTCAAACGTTATAAAGGGTTCCACAGCGAACTGTTAGATATTACATTGCAGTGATGCGATTTCCGGTTCCGGTATATGTGAAATAGTTATACAATAAGTAAAGATTAACCTTTCCATGAGGTCACCCCATTCTGCACGTTCCAGCAGGATTATATTCCATTCTCTCCACACTTTATACTTCACCAAAGGTGTTAAGCTTACATCTGTCAAATTTCTATAACAATACATCCTTTTTTTCTCAACATTCATAAAATACGTTGAGCTTATGGGATTGGTGACATCTGTCTGGGGATGATGTATTTGTAGTTAGACAAGTCCCGCCATAGAGGTGCGCCCATCACTCACTTTAACCTGTTAACAAACTCCATTGTTACAAGCTTCAGGATCAGCCTTACTGAATTCTATCGTCTGCCTTGTTTTAAACGAGCATAAATTCAACTATATTATCATATAACAATGTACAGAGATGCTATTTTTAGAGGTGAACAAACCTGGCATCTATCGGTAAATATTCCTGTCAGAAATCAAACGAAAGTTTCGTCTCCATTTCCCCTTGCTACTCATTTACTTACATTATTCTGTAAGACTGTTTGGTGTCATATGACACAATACAATAACATAGTGATATGTGTGTATATAACGATGAAGAACAACATGGTGGCTTAACATTGTCATTGTAAAGACTAATAGCCCATCCTTGACGGAGTTGGACAAAGCCATGTATAAACTATAACATGAAACATTCAAAACGTGACAGCCAAATAGTGATACGATTTTCCAAAGTTTACTCTTCTCATTGTAATGGTCCAGATGGTTCATGAAGGAAATTAACGATTCGTTTCTTAGGACTTTCTCCCCACACCTAGTTTTTTTTATATAGTTTTGGATTACCGATTGTAATAAGAGAGACTGAATTACCGAGATGTCCTACTCGATTGCATCCACGTCATTGAATGTCTGAACTATTGACTGAACGTGCTCTTGTATATGGAAATACCGTGTCGGCCAATATGTTAACACCTACAGTTTGTTTCTATTTTTCAATTCCGCAGCTTTCAAATCGTCCCCTTAAAACCATCATTGGTGTAAAGGAAAGAACAAACTCTTCTAACATTTTACCGTTGGTACATTTGATATCTGCGATAGAAGAAGGATGATCAGAAAGTTTGATTGCCAAGAGCGTTGTAATCTATTTGAACAACCTATGTCCCTTTTCCTGGCATTATATCTGACCAAAAGAGCGTTGTAATCTATTTGAACAACCTATGTCCCTTTTCCTGGCATTATATCTGACCAAAAGAGCGTTGTAATTTATTTGAACAACCAATGTCCCTTTTCCTGGCATTATATCTGACCAAAAGAGCGTTGTAATTTATTTGAACAACCTATGTCCGTTTTCCTGGCATTATATCTGACCAAAAGAGCGTTGTAATTTATTTGAACAACCTATGTCCCTTTTCCTGGCATTATATCTGACCAAAAGAGCATTGTAATTTATTTGAACAACCTATATCCATTTTCCTGGCATGATATCTGACCAAAAGAGCATTGTAATTTATTTGAACAACCTATGCCCGTTGTCCTAACACTATCTGACCAAAAGAGCGTTGTAATTTATTTGAACAACCTATGTCCGTTTTCCTGGCATTATATCTGACCAAAAGAGCATTGTAATTTATTTGAACAACCTATATCCGTTTTCCTGGCATTATATCTGACCAGAAGAGCGTTGTAATTTATTTGAACAACCCATGTCCGTTACCCTTACACTATCTGACTAACAGAGCGTCGTAATTTACAGAAATAGATTAAGATTAAGAGTGCCTACAAATATGGCCATGAAGGTTTACGTTATATCGCATATTTGGTATACCTACAGTTAAAGACAACATAATCCACTCAACTCGACATTTTATTATTGACCTTTTATCCTCAGCCTATATCCGTGAACTTGCGACGCCAGGTATGTTGTCTTGTCGGTCAATTCACACTGGGACAAACAAATGGGGCAGGAGCGCCCGGTAATGAGCTAAAAGAAGTTACTAGAAGTGATTAGTAGGATTCGTTTTAGTGTGACCACCCGGGGTAATTAATGACTAAAAAGATGACCAGTCATAGAAAAAACAGAGAAAAACAACACAAAAACAACTTTGTGCATCATCATTAGTACTAACTGAGAGGGCAATTTGTTAAAAACTTGTTATGACGAGCAGCTTATCCTTAAATCTGGGCAGTTTTTTATTTTAAGATGTAAATGATGTGGGCTGCAACATAAAAACTAAAGCTTCCAATTATAAACCTTCCCTTAATAGAATGAAATGATATAAACGTTGATATTGTTTAAAAAGTTGTATCCAGTTTACCTGAATCCTACATTATATCCTACATACAGGTCCTGCCTTTTACCCACAATAACGAACACTCCGATCTAATTAAGTAACGGGACCTGCCTTATACCCACAATAACGAACACTCCGCTCTAATTAAGTAACGGGACCTGCCTTATACCCACAATAACGAAAACTCCGGTCTAATTAAGTAACTGGACCTGCCTTATACCCCCAATAACGAACATTCCGCTCTAATTAAGTAACTGGACCTGTCTTATACCACCAATAACGAACACTCCGCTCTAATTAAGTAACAGGCCCTGCCTTAAACCCACAATAACGAACACTCCGCTCTAATTAAGTAACGGGACCTGCCTTCCACCCACAATAACGAACACTCAGCTCTAATTAAGTAAAAGGCCCTGCCTTATACCCCCAATAACGAACACTCCGCTCTAATTAAGTAACGGGGTCTGCCTTCTACCCCAATAACGAACACTCCGCTCTAATTAAGTAACAGGCCCTGCCTTATACCCACAATAACGAACACTCAGCTCTAATTAAGTAACGGAACCTGTCTTATACCCCCAATAACGAACACTCCGATCTAATTAAATAACTGGACCTGCCTTATACCCCCAATAACGAACACTCCGATCTAATTAAGTAACGGGACCTGCCTTATACCCCCAATAACGAACACTCCGATCTAATTAAGTAACGGGATTTGCCTTATACCCCCAATAACGAACACTCCGATCTAATTAAGTAACGGGACCTGCCTTATACCCCCAATAACGAACACTCCGATCTAATTAAGTAACGGGACCTGCCTTATACCCCCAATAACGAACATTTCGCTCTAATTAAGTAACGGGGTCTGCCTTCTACCCCAATAACGAACATTCCGCTCTAATTAAGTAACGGGGCCTGCCTTATACCCCCAATAACGAACACTCCGCTCTAATTAAGTAACGGGACCTGCATTATACCCCACAATAACGAACACTCCGCTCTAATTAAGTAACGGGACCTGCATTATACCCCCAATAACGAACACTCCGCTCTAATTAAGTAACGAGGCCTGCCTTATACCCCCAATAACGAACACTCCGGTCTAATTAAGTAACGGGACCTGCCTTATACCCCTAATAACGAACACTGCGGTCTAATTAAGTAACGGAACCTGCCTTATACCCCCAATAACGAACATTCCGGTCTAATTAAGTAACTGGACCTGCCGTATACCCCCAATAACGAACACTGCGGTCTAATTAAGTAACGGAACCTGCCTTATACTCCACACCCCAATAACGAAAACTCCGCTGTAATTAAGTAACGGGACCTGCCGTATACCCCCAATAACGAACACTGCGGTCTAATTAAGTAACGGAACCTGCCTTATACCCCCAATAACGAACATTCCGGTCTAATTAAGTAACTGGACCTGCCGTATACCCCCAATAACGGACACTGTGGTCTAATTAAGTAACGGAACCTGCCTTATACCCCCAATAACGAACATTCCGGTCTAATTAAGTAACTGGACCTGCCGTATACCCCCAATAACGAACATTCCGGTCTAATTAAGTAACTGGACCTGCCTTATACCCCCAATAACGAACACTGCGGTCTAATTAAGTAACGGAACCTGCCTTATACCCCCAATAACGAACACTGCGGTCTAATTAAGTAACGGAACCTGCCTTATACCCCCAATAACGAACACTGCGGTCTAATTAAGTAACGGAACCTGCCTTATACTCCCCACCCCAATAACGAAAACTCCGCTGTAATTGACCGATTGTTTGATGACGTCACTTGGAATATACGCGCAAAGCATTTCGGGGTATTGAGGGATCTTAAAATAATTTTTAACTATGGCGGTTGGAATAATACTCTATCGAGAAAAAGACGTAAAAGGCGATAAGTTATCCGAAAAATGTGTGGATAAAAACAGGTTTATGTCATCAATGTTTTCCAAAAAAGTGACAGCTTGCTAAGTACCAACAAACAAAATGGCGAACTGAGGTATATTTTACCCAGAAAGCTTTGCGTAAATCTATGTGACGTCATCAGGCTCGGCGGTAATTAAGTAACGGGACCTGCTACCCCCCAATAACGAACATTCCGCTCCAATTAAGTAACCGCACCTGTCTCATACCCAAAATAACGAACATTTCGCTCTAATTAAGTAACAGGTCCTATCTTACCCCCCCCCCCCCCCCCCAATAATGAAAACTCCGCTGTAATTAAGTAACGGGACCTGCCTTATACCCCCCAATAACGAACATTCCGCTCCAATTAAGTAACCGCACCTGTCTCATACCCAAAATAACGAACATTTCGCTCTAATTAAGTAACAGGTCCTATCTTACCCCCCCCCCCCCCCCCAATAACGAAAACTCCGCTGTAATTAAGTAACGGGACCTGCCTTATACCCCACAATAACGAACATTCCGCTGTAATTAAGTAACGGGGCCTGAAGATGATATTTGTGGATATTGTAAAAAAAAAAACAATTGAAGATGTATTTATAGAATGTCCAGTTGTCGAAGATTTTTGGAGAGAATTACAAACATGGCTGTCCGTTAATACAGGTTTTACTGGGCCCCTGTATGCTGAGCAAATTCTAATAGGTATTGGAAAATATCCACCCATCATAGGATGTCTTTTAATTGTAGCCAAATCTTAGAAAACAAATTCAAGGACAGAGGCCTTCAGACATAGAAAGGATTAAAGTTATTCATAAAAACGAAAAATACAATGCAACAATAGATGAGAAATTGCAATCGTTTACAAGGAGATGGCAATTACAAATGATGCTTTTTGAGAATTTCCTACTAGAAATAATGCGAGATGAGGTTTTCAGTAATGTTCTATTATTAGGTATTTTTTGGTATAATTTGTTGTGTGTTTTAGTGTTTTATTTATTCATTTATTTGAAAATCTATGTAATTTGTATTATGTATCTGTGAGAAAGTGTATGTGTAATATCATAAAGAAATAAAAAAAAAGTAACGGGGCCTGCCTTATACCCCCAATAACGAACGTTTCGCTCTAATTAAATAACGGACCCTGCCTTATATCCCCCCCCCCACACACACACACACACACGCACACACAATAACGAACATTTCGTTCTAATTAAGTAACGGGACTGATTTAAGGTCAGTCGAGAAACTGTTCCATACATAATAACCCGGTTCCATTGAACATGTACGTTGAGTTATACAGTAATTCTACTTAACAAAATATTTTATAAAACCTTATTAATATTCTCGTCACTACAAAAACAAACATATATTTAATTTGATGGTGGATTAATTGACCACCGCCTATATTCCTTTGAGGCAAAGAAAGAGCATACCAACCCACGCATATCAAATGTATACTCACCCGTAACAAGTCCATGTATGTAAACAACACCCTTTTAGATACTTTGAAGTGCAGCATGAACTTACTTTGCTTTTTGTTGTTTATTTTTTAAAGTTTTCCCTATTTTTTATTTTGTTTTTATTGGGTTTATTTTCTTCATAGGGTGGGTGTTTTGTTTTATTACTTCTTTTCCTGCAGTGGGTGCTTATTTTAGTCAGGTATGGAATTCAATGGCCATATCTTGTAATGATCGATTATGATGATTTAGTCATCAACCAATTAATTGAAAGTTGTTGCTCAGGAATATTTTCCCCATTACCCATTTTAATTTTATTACCATTTTAGTTTAGCAAAATCTTTTTTTTTTATTGTTTTTACCCCCAAAATATCTCTTGGAGTTGATGAAGAAAATTTCTCTATAACTGGGATCCTGTAGCTGATAAACAGTTTGGAGTCGGTTCTAGAAATACAAAGTAGCTATAACATATAAATTATCGATGAATCGGTAAACCAGGCAAGTGGCCAATCAGTAGGTCGGCCTTTACTGATAATGCAGATGAAGATGTTTATCCAGGCTTCTCACACTACACCTCCGATAATTCCACTCCCAGGCAGTGTGTTATTTTTTGCATAATCAACGTGTGAAATTATGGCCCAAGTAACGCTATGACCTCACGAAAGATCAGTCAAAACTGACGTCACAAATTAATTACGTTATCAGTCGGTATGACGTTAAGATCAAGGGTCCAGCAGCAACTCTATATTGAAGGGCCTGGGATGCCGTCTTGATGACGTCATTTCTGGCGTCACAATGCCTTATCGAGTCTTTTTTGGACAGCCATTCTTGAAAATAGTGACGTCGCCAAATATTTAGAACGCTGTGTTTTTTGTGTAGTGTGAGAAAAAGATTATCAGACTCGAGTCAGTGTATTACAATGAATATCACTCTCGTTTATTAATTTCCAAAGTCACTTGCCAGAGGCTCGTGACTTTGAAAATTAATAGACTCGAGTGATATCTATCGTAACACACTGGCTCTCGTTAGATAACCTCTATATATCATTGTCCTGAAACTGTACACAAAAATCTCTATAACTTCTGCACGCGTATAATCAGAAAATATCTCATAAACAGTAGTCGGAAGACAGCCTATGAAAGTAGCATGAGCTGCCAAAATTCACACTTTTTTCATAATTCTGATCGTCACGATAGTAAGAGGCTTTGAATGCCATCGAAAAACTAAATGATTGGCGTTGGAATGAGGAAAATCTATACAGTATGTGGCCTGTACGAACCGAAAATGTTTTCGAAAAGTAACAACATTTAAATAACCGGGACGACCATTCATTCATTCTAAGTCAAAGTTTGTTCAAAACAATACTTTATCGTACATTTTCGAGACTAGAAGCACTAAAAAGCTTCTGAATTGTACGTCTTGAGACAAAATAGCCAATGATTTAAACATTCTGTTATAACGTCAAAATATCAACATTTTGGCAGCTTATGCCACTTTAAACTTTAAATCATTTCAGATTTGTAATGTTGCATCGGTATTGTAGGAAATGTTATGCAGTCAAATTCATGTCCGATTCTAGAGGTTGGTTTGAAACTTAGGTAATAGGTAGATTGTAGTTATGCTGCAAGGAGAGGTAAAGAACCTGACCGTGGTGAGACTGATGGTATTCAGTTGGTATGTACAGGTGGGGTGTACCTTTATTGGGTTAGGATAGGGAAATAAACCCTGTGTAAATAGCAAGAAAGTCCGAGCCCTTTACTGTTACATAGTGGAGACAGTCGTCTGACACAACCAACACCTGACATGCTAACAAACCACCAAAGCACTTCTCTAACTGGCATTTAACTGCCAACATGCTAACCTTTAGAAAGATATCATTTACAAAGACAAAGTGACCTGAAATAAATCAGGGATGGTAACCCCTTAAATTCTGCACAGTTACGCAACATCCTCTCTTCAAAGCCAGCAGACAAAATTATATTTATAAAATTAGCTTTTTGGTAAATTGGTTTTTGTTAACTAATTATGTCGACTGTTCAATTTAGCTTCCAACATACAAACAGCTAGATCCAGACGTCTTAAAACTCTCTCCTTTATAATATCAAATTAAATATAGATTGGCTCAGTCAGAAGTTTTTAGATAAAATACGTGTGATGAAAAGTGTTTGTCAATAGTAGATTGGCTGTACATCTGTCACCAGTGGGTCCTACTGCATTAGGCAGGGGAAGCTGGCTTTAGTGTTAACCAACAGTTTTATATATTTAAGAACACTACAACACGCAGGTACAGGGAAAATCGTCTTGTCTAAAATAACCATGGAGACAAGTTTCTAATTGTGTTAAAAAGAGGTATATCATTTAGACCTTTATACCCCATCATAAATTGTTGTAACAAACCAAACCTATGATATTTCATTAGAGCTTGGCCTTAGTCAGTAGAATTCTCCGGGACACTGTAATACATTGACAATGCTTAAAGGATTTATGAACAGCTTTTGGAAATATTCTCTAATTTGCTTTAGGTGTGTTGTAGAACATGTACTTTAAAAGTCTGACCAAAAAGAAAATTAAATTTCGGTCGCAGCACATACAAAATTCAAGCTACGTTTACCGATCTACAATGCTTACGAAAGTTAATTATCTCAGAGACTTATGACGTCAAACACGACCTCCGTTGTGTACGTACCCTCAGAGCGATGACGTAATAAACGATTTCTGTTGTCTCAGCAAAGAGAGTAGATTGACAAGAGTGGTCACTTCGTCCAATCAGCATTGCCGGCATGTTTTTCGGCCCCCTAGCGGAAGGGTGTTCCGATTGTACAGGATTCGACTGTAAAGCGCCCTCTACTGAAAGGAGGTTCCTAATAATTGAATCGCGTCCGTGTCAGCGGGTACTTTAGTTACCATTGTAAATATTTCCAAGTTATGATTGTTACACTTTTTGTTGTTTGTATTCTGCTTTGTTCAAGTGCCAAGTACAATAAAATTGAATTAAAATGAAATTTTTCAAATTCAACATGGCGCGGACGAAGTGACCACTCTTGTCAATCTACTCTCTTTGGTCTCAGTACGTCTTCGTGGCAGTTTGTACACATCGAAGGTCGTGTATGACGTCATTTTTCCGAGCAGTTACGAAAAATACGGAAAATATGCATATTTCCTCCCTGTTCGTTTTTTGACTACCAGGGAACTAACGCGAAGGTTGTTTCGTTTCAACTGATAACTTTCAAATATATATTAAGTCAATAAACAAGCACAAACCAGCTTTAAATCTTGTTCATATCTCCTTTAAGCTATGGCAAGAATATCGACAGACTGAGATTGAGCCCCATAGGGACCCATAGAAAAGTGAAAATTTCTGGCCTTTGGGTAAGAGGTCTATGGAAGACGGATGAGGCCACTCGCGCCGCGTTTTGGTGACCTGTAATAACACGCGGCACGAGAAAACGAGAAATCGCCAAAACGGCTAATTCTCTAGAGATATATCCGTTTTGGCGTTTTCTCGACCTATTAAAAAATAATAACACGCTAAATTGAAATGTTTCGAGATTTTTTTAATTCTGCTCTCTTTGTTTTCTCGCATAAATTTTTTATTCAGGGCGGGAAAACGCCAAAACGGCAATATCTCTAGAGAAATTGCCGTTTTTGGCGATTTCTCGTGCCGTGCGTTTCTTAAGTCGCCAAAACGCGGAGCGAGAAAACGCCAAAACGGCAATATTTCTAGAGAATTAGCCGTTTAGCCGTTTTGGCGACGCCAAAACGGCCGGAAGCTCGTACATTCTCCCGTGATTTAAAAAGATCACTTGCAAGGCGCACAACTCACAAATGAATTAAATCATTACTACATCAATACTTTAACTTCAAAGACTTCTTTACTTCCAATATCCACGAAAAGATTGATGCTTTAAATATTACATAGCCTACATTTTGTCCTTCGCAACAATTCGGCTGGAAAGATATAAATGTACGAGCTTCCGGCTGTTTTGGTGTTTTCTCGCGCCGCGTTTTCTCGCCCTGGATAAAAAAGTTATGCGAGAAAACAAAAAAAACAGAAACCTTTCAATTTAGCGTGTTATTATTTTTTAATAGGTCGAGAAAACGCGGCGCGAGAAAACGTCAAAACGGCAATATCTCTAGAGAATTAGCCGTTTTGGCGTTTTCTCGTGCCGTGTGTTATTACAGGTCGCCAAAACGCGGCTCGAGTGGCCTCATCCGTCTTCCATAGCGGTCGAGCAATTTTATTTTGAAGTAGTTTGGCCATTACGATGCTGGCCTTGTTATACTGAAACACAAATGGTATTATTGTTTTTTCACGACATCATCCCGGGTCCAAGTTCAAACCTAAAGGATAAATAGTTTGTAATGTTTGAATCCAAAAACTTTCTCTTTCCAAACGTTTGTGCTTGGTATCTACAGCGAAAGTGAGAAAAGGGATTTTTTCAATAGGCATGATTTCAAAATGGTCCTTGACCGAATGACCTAGAGTGTTGAAATGTTGTGCCACGGGCAGATCATGTTTAAGTCTAATACTAAATAAATGGTTGGCCGCTCTTTGTCGTAGAGAATTTTCTCCGACGTATTGTTTGCGACATTTTTCACGTGACAACATACACGAGATGAGAGGAGTCGCAATTAAGATCCTCTGCCATTTGATATTTGTCGCGATATACATAGGCGCATAGGGCAACTGACACTAGGTGGGGTTTATTAGTTAGCTACTATTGGACTAATAGAACTCTTAACGTCCAGCTCCTAACCTTTACAAATGTCTCTCTGATTGTATAATCACTTACTCTGCTGACTGACTATTCTGACTCTCTTGCTCTCATGATTATCTATGATATAAATTCTCTTTTATATACTTGACATAGCTTGGTCAGGTTTGCTTACTTGGACATGTTCTAGTACTGAACCAAACGTTCCTCTTAATACAATAGTGATCTACTCTAGAATTAATAAACAATAAGGAAAGATTAATTGTGGACAGTCTGACAACTTGTGTTATAGCATCCTATCTATTGTGGACCACTGCTGGGATGACATTGTCACCTACTGTGATTACTACTTTCTAATCTAATAAACATATAATATTAATTTATGAACACTAAAACATACGGGCACAGTAATAAACTAAACCTATGATATTTCATTAGGTTGACGACTGACAGTAGCTTAGCCTTGGTCAGTAGAATTTTCTGGAATCCTTTTGTAATACATTGACCATGGACAGGAAGAGGGGGGTTCAGTTCATGAAAATCCAAGATATTCATAACTCAATCCAGACAAGTTTTAAATATATTTGTATCGACTTCATAAGGCTAATAAGCTACATTGTATAGGCCTTCACAACTGCATTGGGTATCGGAACGGGCCAAATACATGTAACGTCAATCCACCCAGTGATAATGCAGCCTCGCCAATAATTAAATCAACTTTAAAAGCATTTGATTTGTATTAAAACAGCTGTTTTTGAGAGGAATTGATAAACACTAGAAGTATGATATACCCGTAGACAGGTAAGTCTGGTTTCGATGAACTAAGACCCGCCTTTATAATACATGTTGGTCGGCAGGTGAGTCATACAGTCAGTAATTAACATAAGCTGGTCCCGGACACTTTCACACTTATAATTCTTTTTGTCAAACTAGATATAAGACATGTGAATTGGAGCGTATCAACGATAATCTTAGGAAACATATTAACGAAGAATACCCTATAGACTGAAACAAACCGCAAACTATTTTCCAGAGAAATCTCTACTACAGTTTAAAAAATGGGATTGGGAAGATTTGTAGAAAGAAAAAGTACCTTTGTATGTGGTGAGTTTTGCTCGTGTGGCGGAATAACAAGCTTTTATAATAAGCCCTTTTGAATATAAAAGCAAACGGCATTCTTCAAGCTGACCACAGCAAGCAATTTAAATCTATTTTTTAGTCGAAGTTACAACCAAAAATGACAGACTTGGCAACGGTGTCAAACAGGTCGAGTCAGTGCAAAACCCCATATAATTAGAAAACTCGACATTTTATTCTAGAGAGATTCGGCTAGAGGAAAGAGAGTCTGAGTCTTTATTGAGTTGGATTCCGATTAATCATTGCAGATAAAACAAGGGAAGAAAGTGATACTATTGTCCTTTCTTTTATATAAGTTTGGAAGCTAATTTAAAATTTGTTTCGAATGAAAATATCCTTTTCTTTAATTCATGCTATATGAAACAACCAAAGTTTCCTACCGGGCCGCCCTCCCCTAGACCTAATACCTCTGCCCCTTCTTTTCTTCGCCCTCAGAACCGCACCCCCAGACCTAGTACCTCTGTCCTCTTTCTTCCACCACCCTCCCCAGTTTCTACTAGGGTGCCCTCCCCAAGACCTAGCACCTCTGCTCCCTATCCTCCTCCCCCCTCTCCAGTTTTGTCAGCCTATTCCCCTATGAGATATTCAGATGCAGTGATATCCCCTCGAAGAGGTCAGCGCAACCCTCGGAATAACTTAGTTAATTCTAAATTTTGGAAATTTCGGCACACCTCCTCTAAATGACACATTCCTAATGTAAATAAGAAAGTAATATTTTACCCCCACCCTGATATGCAAGTAAAATATTTTTCTAGTGCCAACTTCAATCCCATCTTTCAATGGCATTTAGAAGTTGGAAGGTTACAATAAGGTCAAGAATTACTTATGGATACCAACTTCTTGGTTTATTGGGTGACGACGTTTCGATGTAGTTCTTACATCGTTATCAAAGTCAATGACTACAGCGAAACGTCGTCACCCAATAAACCAAGAAGTTGTTATCCATAAGTAATTCTTGACCTTATTGTAACTTCAATCCCTTTTGGACTGGAATTAAAAAATATCAAGGTCCCAAACCTGAGAAAGTTATCTTGAATATTGGTATCAATAACAAGACAACTACTGAGCCAACCATTTCGTTACATCAGATGCGCAATATGATGACAGAAGGTAGAGTTTCAAACATTTCTTAGGATGACAGCGGTTAGGAAGACTTTTTCCAACTCGCTCATCCACTTTGTAGAGATTCAGTCATCCACTAAATTACCGGCCAGTGAAGTTTCGAACCTCAACCTATATAACTCTTCTGCTTCCAAGATGAAGAGAGTTATGGTCATACCAAAAATATCTCAGCCAAAATCTAAAGTATCCTCAGACAAAATTCACTGGGCTGAAGATACAGCAAATTGCTTGTATACCCACTGGCTTCAGACACTTGATTTAAACTAAATTTGGGACAGGGCATGTGCCGCCCTACTTTCGGCTTAGGAAGTAATATTGCTATTAGAAACGTAAGTAATGAGGAACTCACTGCTGATAATATATATCTCTACTCAATAGAGGACTTTCATTTCTGCTTTGCCCGAAATCATTATCTGATAGGGACCTTTTTATTAGTAAATTAGTTCATGTTATGGACTTCTCCAGAATTATAGGTCTGGGTGATATCTACTGATTTTTTTACGCCTTAAAGCGGCTACACGCCCCCTTCTCACATATATGATCCAAATATAAACGTAAGTAGTGACTCTGTATCAAGTAAATTTGATGGTTTAGCTATAATCCTAGAAACTAACATAACCTTACTTAGTCAGAACGTCTTGCCTAAAGTAAGCTAATGGGACATCGAAACATATATCGCTATAAAACCTGCTGATAAATGCTTGACAATAGTTATTACATGTATGTCTAGACAGGATTATGATTGAGGAGGTAGAACGGCAGCTAAACAACCCTTTGTTACCAAAAACTTGATATGGAAATGAGGCCTTAAAATGTTGGAAATTGCAATAGAATTCTTCGTTACCTTGAAGAAAAGGGCTATATTAATAAAATGCAGTATTGCTCTTTGGAATCTGGCCTTAATTCTAAAAACAGGGTACTCTTTATTTCGAAAATACACAAACCCATCGAAAAAATGACCCAAGCCTCCAATGCCCCCCAGGGCGTCCTATTACCTCGGATTTTGGTAGTGAACGTTAAAGGATATCACAGCTAATAGATTACTATCTAAAACCTATAGCAAATCGGCGTGTTAAGTTTACCAAAAATACTGATGATTTGTTGCCAAATTATCTGTTCCAGAACATTCTACTGACTAAGGCCAAACTCCTGCCTGTCGTCAACCTAATGAAATATCATGGGTTGTGGTTTATTATAACAACTTATGATTGGGTATAAACGCAAAAATGATATGCCCCTTTTTAACACAATAACAAACTTGTCTCCGTGGTTATTTTAGAGAAGAAGATTTTCCCTGTGTCCGTGTGTTATAGTGTTCAAAAATATAAATGAAATAGCATACGAATTGAAATATAACATGGAAACTTGCTGGAGTTATACGAGTTAAGGTGGTTTACGAAATTAATTTTTGATAAAGATCGAAATAACTATAATTATGATTGAAATACGTGACAATGTTCTTCTATCTTTTATGACTTAGATTTAATCCAGTTAATAGGTCATAAAACTGGAATGAGGTATTTTAATGAAGTTGTAGTTAACGACTTTTGGTGTGACTAATCTAACGGTCTGTGTAACTCAATGTGCTTTAACCATGTGTTTCGGCCAGTTGAGAGAAATACACCTGAGTTAGCTCTTTAATCGCTTTGACTTTTATGTGTGAAAATCAGAATACGTTAATAGTTAATTAATTTCACGCAGGACTTGAGCATGTGTTGACTGCCGGGTGACTTAGTACAGAGTGATGTAGGGTAGTAAGACAAGAGATTCAGCTTGACGAAGGGTGTTTAGAAGTTCAGTGACGATAGGAAACTTGTAAAGCTTCGTCACACCTAAAGAATTGAAATAATTTGGTTAGAATATATTAGTTGGGTCATTTGAAAGTTTAATATAACTCCAAAAGAATCGACAATCTGCCAGATGAAAATATCCCAGCCACAACAATAAATTATCTGGGTCCGCTAAAACTAGACAGCGAGCCGAATTCATAAAGGCCCACTCGCTGTCGTAGCTTTTCTGACATTCGTTAAGAAAGCCACTAAACCACACAGGGCACATTATGCATGCCCAGTTAGGTTCAAAATGTCTAACTGGGAGTGTAGAGCATACTATCAATCGAACAATAATGGTCAGAAATCGATTAGGCCTTTTTTCATTATTGGATTAGCCTCATTTCAGCCCTTTTTGTTACACTCTAAAATGTATCGACAGGCTTTTAGTGTTCCTCAAACCAGATTCTCTGTCTGTATTTCTCAGACAGAGTTCGTAAAATTATACTGCACTGTTAGATCCCTCACACTGTTCAAATCATCAGACGCTTGTGCACATGCCCAGACTCGGACTTTGTTTACATTGCTGGTACAAAACATCGCAAAATGATGCCAAAACTTTCAATTTGGGGCAAAAATAGAAAGTTCCTAGCTTCATCTAATCGGGAAAAATACAAAAAAAAACGTCGCATTTTTTCTTTATTACAATAGACATTATTCTGGATTTTCGCGGCGAGTGTGACTTTAATACTTTAGGAAATCCTTGTAGAAAATAATAACAATTAAGAAAGAACACTTTTTCTGTGTAAAAAAAAAAAAAAAAAAAAGGGCAGTATTGTTCTTGAAGTAGGCTAAAATATATTTTATTAAAAAGTGTTCTTAGTGCAGAAAAAAGACAATTGAATTATTAACCAAATGCGAAGGATACGTTAACTTATAGGCGTTAAATGGACGTTATTGGAAGAGATTTATTGGTGTGGACGTACATCTGCAGTGGGAGGGGGGGGGGGAGGGGGGCTCAGAATTAAACAAACTAAAAATACACAAATTACACGGAATCAGGAGTATTTGATGGTGACATAAATCGATCAGTTGGACGAAGTTAGAGGCAAACAAGGATATTTCATCTTTTGGGAGGTATTGTCAAAATTTATTGACCGACCTTATGAATCTTCCAAATATTACCTATTGAAAAAATTCTCAATCTAATTCCCATTTCAGTTATACCCGCGTGCCTAAAATAGATGGTCCAGGAGAAATCTGGAAAAAAAAGTTCAATAGCCAGCGACCAATTAGTTGAAATTCTATTTGTCCGTCAACGCGACTTGTTGCAACAACTCTTCTTCTGTCAGAGTGTACAGAGGCGGTGTTGCATATATTTGCGTCTGTATCCTACATGTCTGTTTACATATAGCTTACCTCAACATTTACAGAAAACCAGACGACTTTATTGACAGATGTGTCTGTATATTGTCGGGGGGCTGAAGATACATCTAGTAACATAAACGACATACTGTATATTGTCGGGGGCCTGAAGATACATCTAGTAACATAAACGACATACTGTATATTGTCGGGGGGCCTGAAGATACATCTAGTAACATAAACGACATACTGTATATTGTCGGGGGCCTGAAGATACATCTAGTAACATAAACGACATACTGTATATTGTCGGGGGCCTGAAGATATATCTAGTAACATAAACGACATACTGTATATTGTCGGGGGCTGAAGATACATCTAGTAACATAAACGACATACACGACTTCATCCCTGCACAATTAGTAACAAGACACATCTTTTAATTTAGATCTGTTTTTCTTTTTTAAATTAGTATATAAAGATAGACCAAGCTTATGTATGGGTATATCAGGTTTGAGTGAAAAAATCTATAGAAGCTTTAATGCAATAACAATCTGGTGTATTCCAGACGTAAAACATTGATTAATCCAACCATTCTTAATGCCGAACATCAGATTTGGCAATCGATGGATTCAGTAATTTCCCTGATGGCGATTACAGCTTGCTTTCGTAACACGACAAAACTCGATGGATTTATATACTGAATTCTGCATTTATAAAAAAGGATTTCTTTAAACCATAATATTAATGTTGACGACACAAGGCACAATAATACAGCGTCTCGAAAACAAAAGCACGAGAATATTATTAACTTATAGGGTATGATTTATAAGACTTTCTTTGCTAGTCAAGAGGCAGGTGGGAAAATCTAACAGAAAAACTCTTCACACCAAGGTTTGTGTACTGACCATCGGCTATAGGAGTTACTTTAATTACCTGTATATACCTATAACTGGCCTCTCTGAAATGGCTCGGGATATATCAATAGTGTACAAACTGTAGGAATCGGTGTAAAACCGCCACAAATCATATTTCGGTGACATTTCTAAATAAAACACATTGCTTTTCCCATAACCTATATTTTGCCTTCAAAGCGTTTTCAACACTCACTAGTCATTTATTTACTCCGGGTATTTCCAATATAGCCCAAATCAAGTGGGCAATTTCTGCACGAGACACTCCTCCCGAGACTGGAGTTTTGAAACTGCATTTTTTACAATACTTATTTTCCGAATAAAAGAATTCTAAAAATTGCAAAATATATCAGATAAAGTGGTATGATTGTGAAACCTGATAGATGTTATCTACAACCCAGCGGTAAGTGCCTCTATGGAATATTTTGGACAATTTCTAAACAATATTGTGTTGTAACAAAACATTGAAACTGAAACTTAACAGTAGCTTTTGAGTCACGCGATATTTATTATTTTTTTTCAATTCAAACTCAGCAGGTGTGAAAACCAATTTGCAAATAGTCCATACGGGAATGGCACAGACCCTCAATCTTTTCTTAATAGTTCGTCACAACAAATATTTCTAGAATTATTATCAAGTAGATGTGTCTCTCAAACACTTAATAAGTTACTTAAAATTGGCTACGTAATGTTTAAGTTTTGGTAGTTTATTTGCTTCGCGTTAGCTGAGAAAGATCCATGCATTGACCCTGTGGGTTTACCCCCCCCCCCCCCCCTTCATCTGTGAGACTAATGGCAAATCTCTCCGTCCAATTTCATATAAATAACTCTAAAGATATACATGCAACTAGTTAAATATACAGGGAGTTAAACGTTACATCCTTATTTTTAAAAAGCCAATTAATTCATTCGCCTGTCTAGGGTAGATTCACATGCAGTCCTGATCAAATGCATGCTAACAAAGAACAAAAAATAGCTGTTTATGATTGGACAGAGAGACAACTGGGTTTTATCAGTAACAATAAGATGTAATATTTTCCTTGACTTCCCATACAATAGTGTATCAGTGGGTTTGCTTTCTTATGGCGACATTTGCAGAATAGTTCCACGCTTGCTGTGAGCTTAACGGAGGGCACTCACTTCACACTAGCCGGTTTGTAAGACTGGCACGGGCTGATACCTGGCTAACACCGCAGCCGGGTAACTATCTGAAACACGCCGAGTTCGTTATCGGGTCAACTTTATACTTCCAGACAGATATAGACTTTTCTTTCACACAATCGGAATATAATTGGTGTAAAGCCGAGGATTTGTCCACCTCAAGCTCATTATTAAAGGATTCAGGGTTGGAGCACACTTCAACAATGACCCGCTAAGACAACATCCATTCCCAAACTTCTCATGAAGAGTTTGTGTAATCTGCTTTATTTTACGAGGTGAACATTGTATTATGCCTTATGTGTCTGTCAAAGTTGGCTTTAGTCTTCAATTTGGTAATAAAATGAGCAGTTCGCTTCCCGATGATCACTAAATCCAATTCCCATCGGCAACCAACATTAAGGCGACCTTAAGCTGAGGTTAAAAGTGATATTGCTTTGGTAACCGAGTAGCAAACCACGTTGTTTTAACTCTTATTGCCTGCATGTCCAATTCTAGCCCCATATATATCAAGGTCCCAAACCTGAGAAAGTTAACTTGAATATTGGTATCAATAACAAGACAACTACTGGGCCAACCATTTCGTTAAATCAGATGCGCAACATGATGACATCGGTTAGGAGGACTTTTACCAACTCGCTCATCTACTTTGTAGAGATTCAGTCATCTACTAAATTACCGGCCAGTGAAGTTCCGAACCTGAACCTATATAACTCTTCTGCTTCCGAAATGAAGAGAGTTCAGGTCATACCAAAAATATCCTCAGACAAAATTTAAATTATCCTCAGACAAAATTCACTAGGCCGAAGATACAGCAAATTGCTTGTATACCCACTGGCTTCAGATACTTGATTTAAACTAAATTTGAGGCATTTGCCACCTTATTGCTATTATAAATGTTAGTAATGAGGAACTCGCTGCTGATGATATATCTCTACTCAATAGAGGACTTTCATTTTTGCTTGGCTCGAAATCATTATCTGATAGGGACCTTTTTTATTAGTAAATTAGAATCATTGTATGTAGCATGGCAAACTACACCACGTGCCAATCGTGACGAGATTCTCGATCAGTATATATGCCTCCTGGCAAGCTACGCCGTCACCACGACAAGAGACCCTCACATTTTCTCCTGGCAAACTACACCGTGTCAACACGACAAGAGACCCTTACAGTTTCTGCTGACAAACTACACCGTGTCACCACGACAAGAGACCCTGACATTTTCTCCTGGCAAACTACACCGTGTCACCACGACAAGAGACCCTTACAGTTTCTGCTGACAAACTACACCGTGTCACCACGACAAGAGACCCTCACATTTTCTCCTGGCAAACTACACCACGACAAGAGACCCTCACAGTTTCTCCAGGCAAACTACACCGTGTCACCACGACAAGAGACCCTTACAGTTTCTCCTGGCAAACTACACCGTGTCACCACGACAAGAGACCCTTACAGTTTCTCCTGGCAAACTACACCGTGTCACCACGACAAGAGACCCTCACAGTTTCTCCTGGCAAACTACACCGTGCCACCACGACAAGAGACCGTCACAGTTTCTCTTGGCAAACTACACCGTGTCACCACGACAAGAGACCCTTACAGTTTCTCCTGGCAAACTACACCACGTCACCACGACAAGAGACCCTCACATTTTCTCCTGGCAAACTACACCGTGTCACCACGACAAGAGACCCTTACAGTTTCTCCTGGCAAACTACACCGTGTCACCACAAGAGACCCTCACAGTTTCTCCTGGCAAACTACACCGTGTCACCACGACAAGAGACCCTCACAGTTTCTCCTGGCAAACTACACCGTGTCACCACGACAAGAGACCCTCACAGTTTCTCCTGACAAACTACACCGCGTCACCACGACAAGAGACCCTCACAGTTTCTCTTGACAAACTACACCGTGTCACCACGACAAGAGACCCTTACAGTTTCTCCTGGCAAACTACACCGTGTCACCACGACAAGAGACCCTCACAGTTTCTCCTGGCAAACTACACCGTGTCACCACGACAAGAGACCCTTACAGTTTCTCCTGGCAAACCACACCGTGTCACAACGACAAGAGACCCTCACAGTTTCCCCTGACAAACTACACCGTGTCACCACGACAAGAGACCCTCACAGTTTCTCCAGGCAAACTACACCACGTCACCACGACAAGAGACCCTTACAGTTTCTCCTGGCAAACTACACCGCGTCACCACGACAAGAGACCCTCACAGTTTCTCCTGACAAACTACACCGTGTCACCACGACAAGAGACCCTTACAGTTTCTCCTGGCAAACTACACCGTGTCACCACGACAAGAGACCCTTACAGTTTCTCCTGGCAAACTACACCGTGTCACCATGACAAGAGACCCTTACAGTTTCTCCTGGCAAACTACACCGTGTCACCACGACAAGAGACCCTCACATTTTCTCCTGACAAACTACACCGTGTCACCACGACAAGAGACCCTCACAGTTTCTCCTGGCAAACTACACCGTGTCACCACGACAAGAGACCCTTACAGTTTCTCCTGGCAAACCACACCGTGTCACCACGACAAGAGACCCTCACAGTTTCTCCTGACAAACTACACCGTGTCACCACGACAAGAGACCCTCACAGTTTCTCCAGGCAAACTACACCACGTCACCACGACAAGACACCCTTACAGTTTCTCCTGGCAAACTACACCGTGTCACCACGACAAGAGACCCTCACAGTTTCTCCAGGCAAACTACACCACGTCACCACGACAAGAGACCCTCACAGTTTCTCCTGGCAAACTACACCGCGTCACCACGACAAGAGACCCTTACAGTTTCTCCTGGCAAACTACACCGTGTCACCACGACAAGAGACCCTCACAGTTTCTCCTGGCAAACTACACCGTGTCACCACGACAAGAGACCCTCACAGTTTCTCCTGGCAAACTACACCGTGTCACCACGACAAGAGACCCTTACAGTTTCTCCTGGCAAACCACACCGTGTCACCACGACAAGAGACCCTTACAGTTTCTCCTGGCAAACTACACAGTATCACCACGACAAGAGACCCTTACAGTTTCTCCTGGCAAACTACACCGTATCACCACGACAAGAGATCCTTACAGTTTCTCCTGGCAAACTACACCGTGCCACCACGACAAGAGACCCTTACAGTTTCTCCTGGCAAACTACACCGCGTCACCACGACAAGAGACCCTTACAGTTTCTCCTGGCAAACTACACCGTGTCACCACGACAAGAGACCCTTACAGTTTCTCCTGGCAAACTACACCGTGTCACCACGACAAGAGACCCGTACAGTTTCTCCTGGCAAACTACACGGTGTCACCACGACAAGAGACCCTCACAGTTTCTCCTGGCAAACTACACCGTATCACCACGACAAGAGACCCTCACAGTTTCTCTTGGCAAACTACACCGTGTCACCACGACAAGAGACCCTTACAGTTTCTCCTGGCAAACTACACCGTGTCACCACGACAAGAGACCCTCACAGTTTCTCCAGGCAAACTACACCGTGTCACCACGACAAGAGATCCTCACAGTTTCTCCAGGCAAACTACACCGTGTCACCACGACAAGAGACCCTCACAGTTTCTCCTGGCAAACTACACCGTGTCACCACGACAAGAGACCCTCACAGTTTCTCCTGGCAAACTACACCGTGTCACCACGACAAGAGACCCTCGCGGTATCTCCTGGCAAACTACACCACGATGCCAACCAGCCACGGGTAGAATCTTGACATTGTATGCCCCCCCCCCCCCCCCCTCCCGGACAATTAACTCACAAGAAAAGTAGCAATGATTGTCTGTTCAGGCATGGCGAAAGCTAATTGTGATTGGGGGCAACTCTGTAACACTAATGTCTCGATGGACCAGGAATTTGTCAAGACACGGAGAGGAAGGGGTGGACGAACGACTCTCTTACACTTGGCTAGAGCTATCGTTAAGCCTAGCGCACACGAGAGGCGCCGGCTGAGCTACAAGGCACGCGTGGCCCAGGGAACAGCTACAGATTTCAGCGCAGACTATGAGCTATCGGCTTAGACAAGTTCCTGGTCACCCAAGTTCACTGACCCACATAAGTGTCACTACCCGTGTTACGTAATATTCTAAGTGGTCACGTGGTTCAATAGGTACACCCGATTGGTCCCTCCTCTCGGCTCAGCTGGTAGCTTACGTTGTGTGCAAACGGTGAAGTTCTTGCCACGAGAGGCAGAACATATCAAACATGCTAGATACTTTCCTCACCGCCTCGAGAGGCGAAAATCTCACCAAAATTTACGCGCACACGGGGGAAGCAGCTTAGCTTTCCGCCACACGTAGCCGGCAGCTCAGCCGGCGCCTCTCGTGTGCGCTAGGCTTTAGTTACAGTATCAGCTATTGGAAAGCCCAGTGGAACCTATAACGGAGTCCGCTCAATAGTCCCCCGTCTCATTAGTCCCTCGTCTCATTGAGACGGTGGACCAATGAGACGGGGGATCAATGAAACGGGGAACTATTGAGACGGGGGACCAATGAGACGGGTGACCAGCGACATGCTTCCCCTATAACAGTGGCCAGTTCAAGGTGAATCGGATCGACAGGGAACGTCGCCACCTTGCCTGTTTTTCTTGGCTGGCTCTCGTCGATGTAAAATTGGCGCAAAAGGTAGAATAATCACAGTGTTCTTGTACAACAACCCTAATTCGAAATAGGCCCTACATAGCAATAAGTTCATCCCTTTCCATGTTGACCTGTACGCATAGCCTCACTTTGAGAACATATTTCTAGGACGACAACAACGGAAGCCATAATTCGTGGAACGAAGCCATAATTCGTGGAACGAAATAGTAATTCGTGGAACGAAATAGTAATTCGTGGAACGAAATAGTAATTCGTGTAACGAAATAGTAATTCGTGGAACGAAATAGTAATTCGTGGAACAAAATCTTTTTAGAGTTTTTTTGTTTTTTTTTTGTTTTGTTTTTTGCATGTCCCCTCTACGGTTCCGTAACTCCCTGTGCCACGAGGAAAGGCTGGTCATTGTCCTATGGGTACCTAGATCTCATCTCGTGTCGTGCAGCAAGGAGACTTTCGTTGTCCAACAATGTCTCCTGGAAAACTACACAAGGTGCCACGATACATGGTGCGTAGAGTCGATCTCGACCCCTGATTCCTGGTGATCTTATGTACGTCGTGCCACGAAAACAGTCTGACATTGTCCCATGGCTAACTAGACCTAACCACGTGCCGTGCAACTAAGATACCCTCGTCGTGGACCATTGTCTCCTGGAAAAACGAGGCACCTTCGGAGAGTTTCGACCTCCCACGTCACCTTTGCATAATTATTTCCTGACTTAAAGTGGCATGAGCTGCCAAAATTCACACTTTTTTCATAATTTCGATCGTCACGACAGTAAGAGGCTTTGAAGGCCATCGAAAAACTAAATAATTGGCGTTGAAATGAGGAAAATCCATACAGTATATGTGACCTGTACGAACTGAAAACGTGTTCGAAAAGTAAACAAAATTTAAATAACCGGGACGACCATTCATTCATTCCTAGCTAAAGTTAGTTCAAAACAATACTTTGTCGTACATTTTCGAGACTAGAAGCGCTAAAAAGCTTCTGAATTTAAAATACGTCTTGAGAAAAATAGTCAATCATTTCAACATTCTTTTTTAACGTCAAAATATCAACATTTTGGCAGCTCATGCAACTTTAAAAAGAGTAGATCTATATAAATATATAATTTGATCTGTAAGGAAACAAAACTAAATTGCAAAGCTGTTTAAATTAGAAGACATATAATTTTATAACCTCAGCAAAAACGACCAATGAAAGGGTATTTCTTTGATCGGTCGCTTGTGTCGAAAATAGGCTTAAACCTCCACCAGTATAATAATAAACAATCCATAAAACACCACAATGTGTTATAACATAACAATATATAATATCCGGTGAAAAAAAAATTTCACGAGTATGTTTAAATAAGCCCATTAAACACTCTCTTAAACTCGGGGAAATACTTTTACAATTATGGAATATAGTAGGGGAGGTAAGCAAGGCGACTTCTTTGTGATGCTCCAAAGTTATTGCCCCTGCTTTTAAAAAAATCTGTGTGCGCTTGCGTAACATTCTTTAGAGAACATCCGGAATAATATTCACATGTGCGATTGACGTTTAAAGAAAAAAATATGCAAGATCCTCTAAAATGTCGGTGTACCATGATGAAATAGAAATAGAGGACTTTGAGTTCGACGAAGAAACTGAAACGTATCATTACCCGTGTCCTTGTGGTGACAGATTTGAGATAACAAAGGTGATCAGTTGATAAAACACGAATGTTAAGTAACGAAATATGGGTTCCAGGTAATTGTAGTAAACAATCATCTAATAGGGCCAGGGAGCCTAACGAGAGATTTCGCGATATCCGGTGACAGATGACGTTTTTTGAAGACGTTGTTAGCTCGATTGGGTTTTTTTTGCTCTACCACGTCAGAAGTGAGCGTCAAATCCGAACGATAAAGGCTCCCCACATGCGTAATGACAACGTCGGTGACAGGAAATTTTTGGAATTGTCACGTTAAACGGTGTACAGACAATGCGGCCACATGGACAATGCGGCCACAAGGACAACCCGGCCGCCAGGAGTTAGCTCACATCTGGAATATGAGTTCTCCCCCTTACATGTAATGGCTGTCAGTCAGACAGTAGTCATATCGTGTTAGTAGTCAACCTTATACTTGCGGTCAGGTTATCCATGTGGCTGCATTTACCTGAGACCACTTCCGCTCCCTATAGACCCTTCCGGCTAAAGGATTGACACTTGCGCAGGAGCCTTGTTGTATGGCAAAATGACGCTAAATTGAGTTTCTGGATCAATTTGACACCAGAATCGTGTTCATTTCGTCTATGACTTACCGTATTTCGTCTAATGTTTCGCACGCAAAAAAAGACGATAACCCCCTGGAGAGAGTATGGGGAACGAGGGGATAATCCTATAACCACCAAACAATGAACCGCTTGATTAGACCACGGAGGTGACGACTGTGACAGTGGGCGGTATACAAAGGCCTAAGTAGATAGTACAATCAATAGATGAACACTTTGCCAGTGTTTTAAATTTAATTATACAGCAGATATTATAAGTAAAATGACACTTTGTCAAGTCTTTGTTCTGGGCTAATATACTTTCAAATTATACTTTACAGATTGTGGAGAAATGCCGAGATCAACTATGACAATTTTTTAGTAGGCCCTAAATGTCCGCTTTTGATTTAAAAAATACCTCCACGATAAAGAACAAATCAAAGGGAAGCTATCGGCACTTACCAAAGTTATTTGTTCTTTCGAGTATAAATCTTAATTACAAGTAATGGTAACATTGCAAATGTACGAGAAGTTGCTTTTAATATTACAGCCCTAACTATAACCAGTAAGACTACCGTATTTTCACGCAAATAACCCGCGGGTTATACGTAAATAAGTGTTGTGAAATACGCCCTACGGGTTATAATGTGCATTTCTGCTTATTTTGGTGAGAATAGGCGTGATTATATTACCAAATTGATTATAGAAGTAAATTTCTAAACAATAAATTACTTTCATTCTTCTCTTTTCTTTTTACAGCGATCTTATTGTATGAATATCTTCACTGTTTTCAACTTCTCGCGCTTTATTCTATACTATAAAAGTATAAGACCTACGGCTACGGTACATGTACAGAGTACAGCACGGCCGTAGTGTAGAAGCGGCAACAACGTCCGTTACGGAGCTGCAATATTTATGTCATGCAGTCAAAGATTGTGGGGAAAACTAAGTTTTTTCTCACGAGTACAATATTCCCGATGTAAAAAGATGGTATGATCATGAGGAAATAAAGCTTTAATGACGGAAATCTTGTTTGTTATACATGGAGCTGCAGAATGCCAAAGTATAAACGGAACGGTCTACTTAATAATAGGGGTGATGGCTCAGTCCAAATTAGAAAACCATAAGAATTAAATTCACGGAGTACGGCGTATAACAACCCATTCGATCAATGACATTAATTTGTAGAGCTAGTATGATTAAAAGCCCAAGCGTACCTTTTTATCAAAATTTAAAAAGAAAGAAAAAAACAGTTACTGGCTTGAAGTGTGAACTTGACTCTTGACACGACTTGAGATCAACTCAGTCGACTTCGAAGTCAAACTCAAAGTTTCGTCAGGGACCGATTATTAAAAATAATTCCCTTATATTGGAACAAACTTGGATTCTCCTTTACAAAAAGATCAATTATAGAAAATATTTTTTAATAAAATCAATAAAAATGTACAAGTAATCGCTAATTAATTTGAACAGTACGGATAACGTACGCCGTAGTGAACTACTACCGTAGTGTGACAGCGTGATCCGGCTTTGTAAAAACCTTTCACACTTTACAGATAAACAGGCTGTTGTGGACGACGAGTTCATTTTAAATACATTATTTACAACTTCTGGAACGGATTTAATATGAATATGATGTTTCGGTGTGTTGTTTCTAATACAGTTATCAAGTAAGTGTAACTGTCTTCACTGGTATTTTGCTAAGCCGTTTACTGACCGATCAGTGATGAATAACTAGCTCCCCTGCCAGCCGCTTTGCAGTCACTCGACTCGTCACCGCGGGGCTCGTTAGCAGAGGTGTGAATATGTCCCCCCACTTCTGGGCGGTTCCTTTCATATCAACAGCCGTGCGAACAGTGAGGGTAAAAACTGGCGTGTGAAACAGACGAAATACGGTAATGCAAAAGAGGCGTGTCATAGCGACCGCAACAGAGAAATGACGTCAATGCCTTACAATTCGAACAACGTCATAAAAACGTCATTCTAAGCCGAAAGGGTGTATGAGCTAGGAGCTCCAGGATTGTAGAATGGACTCCATTTTGAAAACGTAAACCTGCAATTGGCATAAACAGCTGCCAAGCCGTTCCCTTCTTTCTTCTGAAAAAAATGCATTCACTGATACAATAAATGCCTTGAAATGAATGACCAACCTTTTCTGTATGGATATCCATTCCCTTATTGTCGAATTATAGGTCAGAGTTATTGCAATACATCCATATTTAAAGTTGGATGGTGAATGGCTAGTTCTACCTTCAAAGTCAACTTGCGTGTGCGCTGAAGCAGTTGAAATTTGTTTCTTAAAGTGTCAAACAAATTGCGGCATTACGCATACATGTGTTTTGAAATAAAACAAATATCTACTCACATGTTTTACCTATCTGCATGTAACGCACACTCTGTAATTTAATATCAAAAATAACCAAGAGGCATAAATCCATCCCCATGTGAGGCTGACATTGTTGAAGAACTGTAAGCCACCAACTCTAACGCTGAACTTCCCGTCACTCTTCTGATTGACCTCAGTTGACCTTTGCTCACTGGCGTCGGAAGCGGGGGGGCCTGGGCACCCCCACTTTTCATCAAGGGGGGGCCAGAGTATGTTTAGGCCCCCCCACTTTTCGACCTCTCAACTGACCTCTCTACGACCTATTACCCTCTCAATTACCCACTTTTGGAGTTTAGGAAACTCAGAAAGTGTCATTTTTTCCCGGCTGCGCCGCAGATCATTCGAACATACATTGCAACTATAGTTTTTGAGGGATCTAAAGACCAAAGAAGATCCAAGTTTTCTGAACTGCGCTTTTAACTCAAACTGTCTTTGTTAGGTTGTTCTTTGATATTTGATCGTCTTAACGCAATGTTGGCTTATATGATAATTGGCAATTGTAGTGATTTGGGGACTGTATAAATACGTGAAAGTCGTGTGTTAAGCGGCGTTTCCACTTGTGCGGATACGGTGGGGATACGGAAAGCCCTACGGTAGGCTATGCAGCGCGTGTGTTTCCATTTGTGCGATTGTCTGGAGATTTTCTTGTACAAAATACCCATGTAGTTACCAAATCTGATAGACTTTTCTTGGTTAAGAAAATTATTTTTTGCTCGCTGTGTGTGTTTTTGGTTTCCTTCGAACTATGTAGACCAAAACAAGCTTCACTGGATTAATTCTGTTGTATTTATGTATTCTAAAGATAAAGGAATTATGTCTTACATAAACTTGGTATTGCCTATATAAACGCATGTTTGTAAAAGCCGGATTTCCACAAATTATTTTATTTTAAGAGCAACAATCCCAACTTTTTGTGAGAGAAAGGGACTTCCACAGTAGGTTTACCTGGTTTAATATGGAAATCACCGTGCGGTTCCGCATTGGCGCCGCGCCGATCGCTACATGGTCCGGTCAGTATTTACCCCACCGGTACAAGTGGAAACGCCTCTTATTTAAAGATTTTTGCCTCACCCATATCCGCACAAGTGGAAACACCTCTTAAACCTTAGTGGCACATCCCTCTTATAATATGATTCGCAGAGGAAATCATTAACTTTTGGTACCAATAGCATGAGGAATATCGACTTGAAGACAGCGTTTAAATAGAATTTTTTTTATGTTCAAGAAGTTGATAGAAAAATATTAGCTTTTGTGAACGAAAATCATGAAAAGAGAACGAATTATTTGCAGGCCAGTTGATCAGATTTATTTCCAAAATAACCCTCAGAACGTATCTCCGGCCGTCTGGGTCCCAAGAGCTTCCGGGACCTAGGCGGCCCCTGGACCCTCGCCTGTTGTTCTGTGATAGTTTGGCCCCCCCCACTTTCAATTACGTTCCGACGCCACTGCCTTTGCTCTTCTATGTTTGGTAGAGGTCGCTTCCAGCTTTTGCAACAACTTCAGTCTCATGATCCATACTAATGATAAAAGATTTAAGACATCACCACGTAGTAAGTTGTTTTTTTATCAACACAAGCTTTCAACACCTATACCGGTGTCTTCGTCAAGTGTAAAGTGTATAGGTGTCGAAAGCTTGTGTTGTTCAAAAAACAACTTACTACATGCTGATGTCTTAAATTTTTTATCATTAGTATGGAACCCACGTTTAAAGAGAGTTTCAAATATTTCTTACCACGTCAGTCTCCTTTTGGACTTGGATTCACGCCTCGTGATTATTTTTTAAAACTACAGAGCAAAAACTTCAAAGTAAATTTAATTTTGAAGATTGTAAATTGTATTCTACATTCCTTGATCCTACACTACATATTCTCACAATATCCAACAGTTGTGACGGTGACTTTAGCAGGTTGGGGAAAGTCGACTATCAGCCAGTTGTTCACCTATCGGTGGGTAAACAGCTGCTACCAATCAAACATTTAGACCAAAATTACTATTTGTCTGGACACTGGACACTTAATGATGTGCGCCTTGTTTTATTTAATGATTAAATTCATTTCTCCACAAATGCCAGACAGGCTATGATGGTGGGTTTGCCTTTAATGAGGACATTGTTTGTCCTTTTCGTTTTATAAAACCTTTTAGTTAAATATACTACCCGGTATGCACATTTCAATTGTGATAAAGCAATACAGGCAGTTAGTTGTGTTTGTGTCTCTGCCAGAAAATGTCAGAAAGTCAAAATACCGATGAGCATTCATGACATATTCATTTTTTTATGGTCTTTTAGGAAGAATTAGAAAGTGGAGAAGATATAGCAAAATGTCCTAGTTGTTCTCTTCTGATCAAAGTGATATATGACCCTGTAAGTATTCAATGCTAAGTAATGCCTTTTTCACACAAAGAGCATATTGAATCTTAAAAAACATAACTTTGTATTTGAGCAAATGGCTACTAAGGAAGTTTGCGCTTTGTTAATCTTCTGTAAAAAAAATGTATTTAAAGCCTACTGTTGCAAATTTATTGTGGCATTTGGTATAGGTTTTATCAAACTCATAAATTAGTGGAATCATCTTAAGTAAAAATCAATTTATAACAAATTCATGTTTTGCTGGATGTAGGAAGACTTTCTGGTGGGAGAAGAGTTAGCTGCTCCCATTAAAGAAGGACTTGAATTGGCTTGAAGGAAACGCTCTGTTTCTGCAGTATTGTAGAACCCATGCTTGTAGTACCTACCCATACAACTAGGTGTGTACCTTCTTTTTTTCAAAACTTATCTGTGTTTTCAGACTAGCGATCATATAATTTTTTTTAACACTATAAAGCCCGGTATACACTGAGAGTTTTGCTGCGACCCGACCCGACTGGAAAATCGCGTCGCGTCGCAGAGAAAAAGTGTAGTGTATACCAGTCCACGACGCAAATCGGGTTCAGTTGCGTTGGGGCGGAAGTGATCTGGACGTGCCAGATATTTTGTTAAGAATCGGGTGGAGTCGGGTCTGGTCAGACAGTGTATCCACTCTTGCGACGATCGTCGTAGAGAGTCTGAATCCGTAGGCCAATCAGAAATTTTACTACAGTCACGTGACGTCAAACAAGCGTCTTTTTTCTACCTTTTTTGCTAGAGAGTTCCGAATGTCATATTTCCCAATGACTTTATTTGTGTACAGTGTATACCGGTCTACGACGCGACGCAACTCAAGCCGATTGAACCCGACTCGAGTCGGGTACAGTCGCGTCGGGTTGGGTCGCAGCAAAACTCTCAGTGTATACCGGGCTTTACACACAGGCACATGGAAAATCATCTTGTCTAGCGATCATATCATACAGGACTCCAGGATTTGCTGGGATGGTTAGACACATTCAGCTAAAGAATTTAGGTCAAAGAGATTCTTGCGACCTCAGTATTTCCAAATTAGATGTTATTTTGGAGTATGATGTTCGAAAATTGAGTGCAGTATAGAACATCAGTCAATCAATTCCAGGAACTTGGTTAACATTGAATGACGGAGTTTCCAGTGTCACATAAAACTAGCTTCGGTGAGTTCATTGATTGATTGATGTTTTACGTAGCACTCAATAGTATTTCACTTATATGGCTGCGTTGCCAGGTTTTACTTTAGTGGAGGAGGAATCCGGGCTCATCGCCCGGAGGAAACCCCAGACTTTCGGCAAGTACCTGGCAACTCCTCCACAGAAGACAGAGTGAAAAATCCACTCAGAAGCTTCGGTACATAATTCTTTATAGTTCCTGTGTATGTGAAGAAAAGTGTCAAGAAAAAAGTTAATCAACTCAATTTTGTTCTTCTCAAAGCACCCAATCTTAACTAAGTACCTGCTTAATTTGGCCGAGCATAACTTGAGAAATGAAATATATAAACTCTTTACGTTTATTGTCAACTAACCATGGCATTACTGATTTGTTATTTCCAGATAGATACAAGCTTTGTGCTAAAGTCCTGTAACTAACATTATCTTATCAGAATGAATGGATCGAGCCCTGGGGGGACACACATGGATCTGACAGACGCTCAAGAACCTACAATAAACATTAACCCTGCATTAGATTCTGAACAGCGTCAAAATTATGTGGATATATTGCTTCAACAATTCCCTAAGGGAGATCGATTGACTTTTGATCAAAGTAAAGCACTGAATAAAGAGAGTTCAACTCCCGCTAAAAAACGCCATCGTCAGAAATCTGCTCCTGATGGAATTTCATGTCCAGATAATACAGCAAAAACTGTGGCGAGTAGTCCCGGACGATCACGAAAACAAAAACCAAAGAAGAGTAATATAGACGGGCGATTTCATCCCAACCAAGGAGAGGTAATGTGTGTTATATTATTATAGAAAATTCATAACCTAACAAATTCATAAATAAAATGTCCCAATAATAATACCTGTTTTTATTCTCTTCATAAACCGAAGTGTCAAAACTGACAATTTTCCCCATTTTGCCAAGCTGTTGGTCTTAGCAAGTTGTACAGTATTGTGACAGTTTCTTCACTTTATTGTACTTTGAAATGAACCAAATTATGGTTGGTTATAAAAAAAATACCAATCTGAGAGGGCTGAGCACTAGTATCTCAGACCCACACAGGACTCCCATCAATATTTTGTGGGTTCGAATATCAGTCCTTATAGGGGTCTCGTGTCAAAGGGTTGCAAGGTACCCTCCAGAGGTTTCCACCAGGAAAAGAGGTTTTAACAACAGATACAAATACATGTAGATATCAGGAGAGTTGATACAAAGTGTTGGTTTAACAATAATATATTTCAGGCTGTACGATCTGAAGGGCTGGTTCTGCTTTCCCCCACCCCGTCCCATGGTTCAGGGAGCGAAACCTCTGATGTAGGATTTAAATCCAGTCTACTGGATGAGGTACTTACAGACAAAAAAATGGTGAGATTTTAAGCTAATATTAATTATTATTCATTTTCCACTAGTCATGGCAAAGAAATCTGTTCGTCAGAGCCAAGAAAATTAGATTACTGGATATTGAGAATTAATAATCTTTTATCTATCCTGCTGAGATGGGTCGCGGGTTCGAATCCCACTCAGTCCAAAAATTGGAAAATTTTCTGACTGGGTTTTCACTCGAACGACCTATGTGGGATGGTTGCCAGTTACCAACGGAAGGTCGTGGGTTTCCTCCGGGCATAGAGCCCGGTTTCCTCCCACAATAAAACTGGCAACGCCGCCATATAAGTGAAATAATCTTGAGCGCGGCGTAAAACACCAAACAATCAATCTATCCTGCTGAGAAAAAAAACGTCAGCACAAATTTCTCAACAAGCATAGAAGAGATTATTTAACGCTACAGTCCATACCTTACGTTTCCATTCTTTCCTTGTTGGGCTCTCTATTGTTCCCAACTTGTGTTTAATGAATGGGGCATTGTACAGAAAGCTGTAGACAGTATTCCTTTGAGCTTTACCTCAGATAATACAACAAAAAATATAAAAGTTAATTATTTCATTAAAACCTAATGAAATTATCTGTTATTACATCTCTTTCATAGTTTGTATTTATGTTCATTACAACGAGAACGAGCTTGTCCCACTCACACCACCAAATGCACCTCCACTTTGAAGAATTTAACTAATGGAAATAGGACGTGTTTATGGGTTTAAAGCAAATCACATTGTCATTTCGCTCATATTAAGTTCTAAAGAAGGTGTGATTCAGACTTTAGGGTGCATACGTTATGGAGTGTATGTTAGATTCTCAGCACCATAGAGACATTGTGTGGTCTATACTCCCTTTTCTCTCTTCTACCTGGGTATTTCTGTTGGAACCAAAAATCTTTTACCGATATTCTTGCAATAGCTGAATATCCATACAACCTTGTACATAAGGATATATATTACGAAGTGTTCTAGAAAATTTTACTGACTGAAGTCTAACTCCTGTCTTGAACCTAATTTTAGTCCAGAAGATTTTCCCTGTGCCCGTGTGCTTTAGTGTACATAAATGCACATTTTGTTCTAGAATTTAGTCCATTATGCAAATATTGAGGTCCAAGTTGTGAGACCCTTGTATGCTATTTCTCTTGTAAATGTCTGTGAATTGGCATAGAAAATGTTTTATTCTCTGAAACGAGTCACAAAACATAATATAAAATGTAGTATTCTCTTGTATGTAACATCGCAAATACCAGAAAGTATACCATAGTTAACTCCCTTGAATTGTGTTGTGTGGTTGATCATAAAGTGATTATTTCCTCTCACCAACAATGATCAGTCATCTTGCAATCAATCTGTGTTCATTTTAATTTTCAAACTGGATTCACCTAAATTACGCTGAGAGAAGTGAGCAAGAATACATTGACTGGAAAGTATCACGGTCACAAGAGTTCCCAGACATGATGTGAATTATTTTAAATATTTCTACAAGAGATTTATTTAAGTTTTGGCATTAAGTTCTGTGATTAAGACTTAGCATCTCAATAATCCTTGCAAGGTCCACAATGAATGGCAATTACCATGCAGTACCTTCAAAATACATCTCTTATCCAAAGATACTTTTATACTACAAAACCAATTCAACTCCCTAAAAACATTGATTTACTCTTTACAGGCTACTAAATTCTTACGTTTTATTCAACTTAATTTTGCAGGCACTGTTGAAATCCCCGGAAGTCAAGGCATTTTTACAACAACAACAGGCTCGTTCAGCTTCCAGTAAGATGGCTGGATTGAAGAAACAATGATACACTTTTTGAAGACTTATTGTGTGCTGTTCAAATTCAATGCTTTTTTTACCACTATAATAATGTCTACATATATCATCTGACTTCAAGAAATTCTCACTTTGGGTTGCATATGATGAAATTCAGTCATGTTAAAAGATTTTAGGAGGATTTCATTATTTTCTACAAGTCCAACATACCTTTTATCTGGATTTGTTCTTGGACACAATGAGCAAAAGGCCAGACAATTGTAATGACTTAGGCATAAAGGACTTCTCATTCAGCACATTTTATTTATCTTTAAATTTGATAGGTTTTATCTCTTATTTATAGCAATAAATTATTTTAATCATGTTTTATGTGGTGTTTTTATCAACGACTTTTATTGGTCACATGTGGAGTGATACATGTACCTAAATAAAGCTTAACCAACTTCATCCTTCATTTTTGAATGGATTACTTCCCAAAATCAAGACATTTTTCATGTTTGATCGATCAATGTTTTTCGGCCCACTGAAAATTATTTCACTTTGTTGGGGCATTAGTGGAAGAAACCCCCAACCTAAGGCAAGTACCTGGCAACTCTTCCACATATGACGACAGTGAAAAATCCAGTTATTCATTTTTTCTTAGGACTGAGTGGGATTCAAACCCCCATCTGGTCGATGGAAGGCCTTTGTCAGGCGGAAAGACTGTCACTCTGCTGACTGAGCCACCAAGGCCCGTGAAATGTGGGAGAGGAAACGAAGCTCCAGGGTCACCATCCCTAAATCAAGGCACTTAGGTTTTATTGAACGAATCTTAAATGCAAAACCAATAGTTACATCAGTTAATTTCTGAAGTGTATAGCATTCATTAAGATAGTTATGTGCAGAATACAGCAGTGTAGTTGCTTAGCAACTTTCTTTTTGGCGTAAATGTTGCATGAACTTGGATGTGTGGTTTTAGTTTAGAAGTAACATGATTGTCAAATGCCATGGTCCATGCCTCATATCCACTATTTACCAACTTTCAAAAATGTTGAAAGAGATGCAAAGCTGCAAGACATCAGCACAAGGGTCAGCTGACACATGAACTCAGGGCCCAGATGATCCAGAGAATGGATTTAAAGTGCAGATGTACAGCTAAATCTGTTGGTCTTAAATAGCCTTATAATTCACAGAGATCAAACAAGTTGAATAAATATGTTAACATAACTCTGTGGAGAAATGCCATTTGGCCATATGTGACATCATAAAAGCATCCCCCTATCAACTCATGGTCACATCAAAGCATGCTATGTATGTAACACAGACTGGCCGAATCCGAATGACGTCTCAAATTTTGAGCTCAGCAGGTAGAGCATTTGACGATTAATCCAAACAGCCTTCCACCAATGGGTCGCAAGTTTGAATCCCACGAAAATTGGAAAATTTTCTGACTGGGTTTTCACTCTAACGACCTATGTGGGATGGTTGCCATTTACCACCAGAAGGTCGTGGGTTTCCTCCGGGCATAGAGCCCGGTTGCCTCCAACAATAAAACTGGCAACGCCGCCATATACATGAAATAATCTTGAGGGAACATTTACAACACCAAACAATCAATCAAATTTTTATTGATATGTATTAACGATTTCTTAAATGTGTCAACTTGTTCAATCCATAACTACAGAAGCCTCATCACATCAGATATCACTTGGCAGTTGAAAGCTGCAGGATTCAGGTTAGAATAGACAGATTTGATTAATTGAGGTTTACAAGGCACTTAAGATTATTCCACTCATTTGGCGCTAGTGCTGGGAGCATCTTCGCAAGCCAAATTAAAATCTGTGTCCCAATTCAGAGTTTTAACTAGGTGGACTAGTCCACTCTAATAGAACAGTGCCCACTGGTGGGAATGTGAGAGTTGTCTTTCCTATACTTTCAGAGTCTTGGCCAATCGGCACTCGTTAAACAAAAGCTTGAGGCCATTACGTTATTTTCAGTGTAAGCTGCAAGAAGTTTTACTTGCATCCAATCCAAAAGAGCTGTTTGATTTAGGGGTTTGGGTGGAGTAGTCGGCTAAGGTAAAACACGGAATGGGGACAGGACAGATTTAAACTTGGCTAGAGAAGATCGTTTGGGAGCTGAGGAACCCTGACCAAACGGTGATCGAATGAAAATCCTACTCAGAATTTGGTCTTTTTTTTTTAATTTGAACTGAGTAGGATTTGAACCAAAGACCCTGGCATCGATGGAAAGCCCGCGTCGAATCAAGATTAGGGAATAAGTCCCCGAGGCCTCCAGGTAAGAGAAGTATAATCCTTAATTTATATCACCATCTTTTGAACAAATAAAACATACACAGGTATCCCAAGAACACCTTTATTTCACTTGCATACAGAAAAAAAAAACTTCACAAACAATATATAGATATATGTGTGTAGGAATTAATGACAATTTCCAAAAATAGTGTTGAATACTTGTAAAGACCACACACTAGCTTTTATTCTCCAAAGAGATAAGAGTTAAACAAGAAATAAAATTTTTAGGAGTGTGCAACTTGCAGGCACTACATTTTAACAAACACAAAAAAAAGCCAGAAAAATCCAACAAGGAAAACTTTTGATATTTGAACCCAAACCTAACAGTAAACATGTCACAAAAATTGTCAAAATTTTCAAAAAATCACAAACCACTTGCAGAAAAAGATATCTGAAAAATGTGGTCAATATTTATCTTTTTTATTTTTTCTTATAATTTGTTGTTCATTTATCTGCTTAATAAACCCATAACAATTGTCTAAGGTATCTAGTTAGTATTAAAAGGTACCAAAGGAAAAAGTGAATAAGACTACAGGGAAAAGCATATGCCACTACTTGAACATGTTAGATCTGTCTACAATATGTGCTGCTCGCAACAACAAAAATCAAATAAAAGTGAAAACATCTAATCTAGCAACTTAAGCATTTGGTCTGGCAGTAAAACAGCCAAAATAAAATAAAATGTAAAGAAAAAAATCTCTTAATATAACGTTTGATAAATCAAAACTGCGGCCTGAAAAAATCCGATATACTCCAGAATGTATGTAAAGATAGCAAAGAACCAGGTCTGGAATACACTCAGGGGTAAAAACAGAGAGAGGGAAATCCCCTCCTCCATCTCTGCCTCCAGGCAGACAGACAGCAGGATAAATCAAAATATCCAGGAATATTAGAGGAAAAAACATTGCAAAATATTATTAAATATATAATTGTATATGAAAAGTGTAATTAATAAAGTATTTCAAAAATAATAATAATAAAGTAATAATACCAAATAAAACACCCAGCTAGCAGTATAAGCTAGGTCACCACTATCACGTTCTTTCCAATGCACTAAATACTGAAGAAGAAACTGATTGGGTAAAGGTGTCAGCGCAACTTGACAATGGGGAGGAGGAGAACGGGTAATTGTCCACAACTCCACCTCTGAAGTGACACGTTAAAGGAGAAGTACAGCTGACTACAGCAACTAATACAACAAAGAGAATATGCAGAAAAAAAAATAAATCCATAAAATAACAGTACACATGTATAATAATATGTTAGAAGCACCGTCTCAGTCAAGTTTCCCTGGGTCAGCCACAGAAGTAAATTTATTTGAAGAGGGTGTAAACAGAAGTTGTTCACACGACCTTCACCCCCGGGACAACAAACTAGTAACACTATCACTCGGCTGACAGGAACATCACAATTTAACATCTCACATCTTCTGTCAGAGTAAACAAATCTAAGGTAACACCAAGCCTCTATTGCATCAAATGCAAAGTTGCATTATCTAAACTTTTGGAAGTTATTGGATCTGATATTTCAAAAAAAGATAAAGTTTTCTCAAAATGAGTCTTGAAATCTTTATAAAATTGCCATTAAAAAAAATATGTTTTACATGAGTGGCGTAAAGAATACTTTGACTGGTATATAGAGATCTACTTGGATTCAAGTGAACTGCTTTTCCCAAGCTTGCTTTGTGACCAGTCTCACTAATCCATGCAGGAAAACACACATCTTTCAATCATATTAATAACCCTTCTTAACCATAAGTATGTTATGTGGTAACAGAAAAAAATGGTATGTAACTCACCCTAAATATATAATATATATCTATATATGTATATACAAATATGAAACTGTATGGCAAGAGAGGCTAAATTGAACCTCTGGATAAAAACTGTAAACTGAGTGTACATATGTTTGACTGATCACAACAGCAGTCCATGCAATATACAGTTCATACAACAGATAAACTGGCACTGTATATTACAACTCGCAAGGTTAATCACTGCAATTACAAATTTCTATGTTCTTTATCCACCTATTTCATTCGTACAAAAACTGTAATAAATCTCTATGTACAAGATCAGAAAATAAGAGCTATTTTAATCCAGCACAATCCTTGCATCTTTCTTTACTCCAGAAGGAAACAGGGAATAATCAAAACAATCAAAATATTAAATGCAACCCTTCCAAAAAATACAAGAAGGTATTGTTAAATGATAAAATGTGATCTCAAAAAGCTTTTTTTTTTTTAACTTTTAAATATATTTTTGTTTTTTAATTATTTTTGTTTTTTTTCATACATTTTGTATATTTTCTTTTAAACATCATTAAATCTGGAATTATAAGGAAACATTTGAACACCAGTATGTATATAACATGAAGACATCGTTGTTAACTCCTAAAACTAGATTGTCTATCTTGAAATCTTGTCAGAAGGCAAGGGACAGTGGGAGAGACTATAATATGTAGACTCTGTAAAAGAAAATGTGCTCAAAAGGGAGCAACATTTTAACCCAAGGTGTTATGTCTTCTTTTTGTAGCATCTTTTAAACCACTGTCCAAAAAATGAAGAGTAAAATATATATATATATATCCTGAATAGATTCAACTAAATACAGGCCATCACTTAAAGTAATGACCCAAAGATACACAATATCTTTTAATATAATGAAATGTTTGGAAATTAATACAGAAATAAACATCAATTATAATGATCAACAATAGATTTTGATTAACACATATATCTCTATCTAATGAGTAAGGGTGGGTATGCTATTGTTTTGGCATGTAAAATGTGTGTATAGACCATATCTAGATACATCTTGTAAAGTAACTGTGAGCAAAGTTAATTGCCATCTGACTGTTAACACATCAAACAGAACAAAATCAATATAATAATAATAATAAACACAATAGGCTTTATGCATCTAAATATAAAGTGTCTTCAATAAACCATGCAAGACAAGAATAAAATTTGTTAAAAAAGAAAAAAAATATAAAGTAACAATTCTACCTAAATGTACGAATCCTACTTTGTAAAGAAAAAATCTGTTAATTTGTGTAAAGCTTTTATATTCATTTTTCTAATAACTAGAACCAAAAAAAAATACAATTTGTAAGGCACAGCAAATAAGTCATGTTTAGAATTGAGTATCTGACTAGAAAAAAAGCAAGTTGCATATGGTATATAATAAGTAGAAATGCCTAATGGCAAAAAAGAGGATCTTGTTTAACATGTTATATATATATATATATACCCCTATCCCTGTAGTTTCAGCAGTTGAAAACAAGTTACTGAGGCAGACAAGCACATGTTTTGATACGAGCCCACATCAACGGGGCCACCTGTGCGAGATTTCTTGTGCTTATCTATCTCCTTATAAATCATACTTGTTACATACAAATCTGGGGGACCACAAAATAATTGTATATAATTAAAAACATATGTGAATATACCTGATGAGAAGTTTATGGCTGTGGTAAATATGCCGCAACATTTCAAACATCATCTCAAAATGGAATACATGAAAATTGTGTATACATATACATATAGACTTGTATATATATATATTTGACCTCTTATTAATAAAGATCTTAATAAAGCACAAAAAGATATAAGAAAGAAAAAAATCTGAGGTTAGATGTTAATAACCTTTCTGACACTGGAAGTTCAACATAAGCTATCTTATGTGATGTATAAAGTGTTTAGCACAAGTACATGGTGGTTGTTCTTCGCCAGGGTAACAACAAATCCCTCACTTGTGATCTTGAGACCACAGCATCGACTAACTTTAACATAGGGGCATTCAAACTCCCCAATAAGGGAGCCATCTCGCTGAAAAACGGCAACATGGAAACGGTTCCCATGACTGTCACCTACCAGTACGTCCCCTGCATCACTAATATCAATCCCATTGGGGTAGTTAGTGATGTTTTCACAGCCAATTCTGCGCAGGAAGACACCATCTTCGTTGAAAACAACCACACAGTGACCCTGTGAGGGAAAAAATAACATCTCGACTATACTAAGGATTTATAAGACGCAAATACAATCTGCCGGAGCTATTTGACATTTGGCTATGAGCAGCATTTAAGTTGCATGAGCTGCCAAAACGTTCATATTTTTCCAATCAAACAATTCAATCTTTTCTCAAGAAGTATAAAATGATAGAAGCAAAATAAACATAAGTTCCCAGGTAAGCTTCTGAGACAAATACTTGATTGATCAGGGTTTTTTACATTGCCGAAGATAATTTTGTTGGTGTTGGTACAATGCCAGTAAACTTTAGGAGGAAAACCTTGATATTCCATCAACAGGCCAAACAGGAAAATTTCAAGTTTTTTTTTTCCTTAACCCAGAGGATTGTGCCATTGTGTTATGTTTGTCAAATTGAGAGCAGAACACAGACAAACTTCCTCAAAAGAAGTTTTGAAAGTGATGGGAGTATTAGAGAAAACAACTTACTTTAAAGTCACAAACATAGTATTCTCTGGAACTGATGGCAATATCTGAGGGTTCCCTCATGTAGTCACTACAGTCAAACCATTTCAGTAGATCACCAGTCTCAGCAATACAGAACACTGTTGGGGAAACACTGTCAACAGCAACAATGTGACCTGCAAATACACAACAATTTGAGTGTAATTAGTATACCACCCACAGGTAAGGATGTGACTGTACTTGAACATCTGTCAGGAAAATTGCCAGGAAGACACAAAGAAAATAAACATTGGTTTAACACTCAATGAAGTTCAAGATCTTAGGGCAGAATTGTCAGCTACATGTAAACTGCTATATACGCGAGTAGCCTTTAAAAATATATTGTCGGAGTAAAACAGAAGCCAGAGTGGTGGAAAAGCAAAATAAAACAGCCCTGTTGTCCACTGGGTGAAAATTGAATCGTATTGCCAGACTTTTAAATATTTTTATAAGAACCTTCAGTTTAACATTATGCAGTAAGTTCTCATTTTGATTACATGCAGCCTATTATTACCTTGCTGAGATATTGCTAGACCAGCAACTATGTCAATATAGCGAATAGCTATTTTCCTTAAGAAATGACCATTCTTAGTAAATATCTGCATACGAGATCTCTCGTTGCCACGATCACATACAACATATTTGCCAGAATTGCGCATGACTGCGACCTTACGAGGATACCAAAGTTGTCCTTCTTCACGACCTGTGTAAACAAACAAAAAACATCCCATGATAGTTGAAGTGCTCAAGTTTTCAAAAGAAAATACAAGTTTTTTCATCATGCTGAAAGCTGTATAATAGAAAGTAATGAGGTTTCTACTTGTGCTGATATTTCTTCCACCTAAAATACATAAGGCAGAATAGTCTGCAAGAATAAATACCCCCAACACTACATTGCAATGACAAGCCAACACACAAATGGCACATCGCAAGAACTTGTGAAGCATTTACATGAGTTCATTAAACTAGCATGAGAAGTAGTAAGCCACACAAGACTATATGTGAATCTGAACTGAAAAATTATTTAGCGCAAAAAAGTCTTGAAAGAAATCATGAATGAACAACTGCACACCATTTGGTAACATGTAAATTTCATTAAAAGTCTGACCAAAAAAGAAAATTAAATTCCGGCTGCAGCCCACGACCTTCGTTGTGTACAAACCCTCAGATCGATGACTTAATAAGGCCAAAAAAAAAAATACCTGTGTTTCCGCTTGCAGGCCTAAAAAAAATAGGGTAGGTAGGTAGGTTTTTTTTTTTTTTTCTTTTTTTTTTTTTCTTCGGCACAAGAGATACATGTATGAAACTGGGCGAATGAATGAAATACTCTTACATGTATAAAACATACCATTTTCCATATTTAGTTTCTTTAACAGTCATAATTTCTGATCTATACCTATCAGAGAAGAATGCGATTTATGAAACAAAATCAGAGATGCTTCACTGATAAAGAAAAAAAAAACGAAAATGAACTATTTTGGAATATATACAGAGGACACTTAAGGCGTGTTCTTACTGTGTGATTTGTCGTACCGACTTGTAGGATGCGATTAAAATGGCCCTACTCAGTGCTCCAGATAATTATTTTCTCCAGCCAGTACTGTACCCGCCATATAAGTGAAATAATCTTGAATGCGGCGTTAAACAATCAATCAATCAATGGTATGGAATATACACATTAATGAATGTGAATGTACATGCAAGTAACTGAAATAAAAAATAAAAATATTATTTATAGAAATTTATTTTTTATTGTAGTTTCTACGCATGGACTTCTTTTTATTTTTTACATTATATTTATTAAGTTAATAAAATATATAATATAGATATAATGTCTAGCTGATAAAATTAGATAGTGCCAAAATGTTCATGTGTTCAACTTTCACGTCAACTTTGACACGATGCCGAATACGATGTATACTATATAGCCTACACAACCTTGTCATGTAGGGCTACACCACTGCATAAGCCAGAAAAGGAGTATGTTCAGTGTTGAAGATTTCGTACTTTTAGGTCTAGTTTGACTTGTTTTATTAGAAGTTTCAACACCAAAAAGTAAAAGTGTAAACAATAATGTATAAATCAAGTTGTGAATGTGTGTTTTTGATGAAAACATAACAGAAATGTGTTTACCATCGGACACTCACAACTCAGGACAAAAAATGCTATAAATAGCAAAGGGGAGTTAACTTTTGTCAAATAGAAAATTTCAACCAATCATTGATCTCCATTTTCGCAAAGCTTGGTCAATTAGGTCAAAAGTCAACCAATGAATGATCTCCATTCTTGATATTCCTTGGAGGTGACATATTTCACGATCTTCAGCCTCAGGTTTTAAGAAAATTTAACACTTTATGATGGACAACAACTACAAACAATAACATATTCTTTTTAAACCAGATTTTCCTATTTACTTTTTCTGTTGTACTGGCCATATTTGCAATATACCCGTATTTACCGTTTCAGGCAGTATTATTAGTACGGTTAGTTTTCTTTCCTTGTCCGTATTGTGCAATTTTCCCGCCGTATTTACGCGTGTACGGGCCTTATCTGTAGCACTGGCCCTACTCGCAACTCCAGGAAAACGCTCTCAACCATTTCCCGATGGTACTACAAGTACAACTTAAAAGTACAAACGTTAAACGCGTTCGCCGGACATTTTTTTTTTTTTTTTTTTTTAACAGCCGTCTAAAAACTTTTGACTCGGCGTAAATTTGTTTGAGTCGGTCGGAAGACGGAAACACAGGTATTTTTTTTTTTGGCCTAAACGATTTCTGCTGTATCAGTACATCTTCTTGGCAGTTTGTACACATCGAAGGTCAAGTATGACGTCAATTTTCAGAGTAGTTACGAAAAAATACGGAAAATATGCATATTTCATCCTCATTCTTTTTTTGACTACCAGGTAACTAGCGCGAAGGTTGCTTCGTTTCAACGTATGTTTTTCGAATATATACATTTAGTCCAAAAACAAACCAGCTTTAAATCCTTTAAACTTTGTTAAACTAAGGTGATGAAATTAACCTTTAAATTTTAGCCGAGACACGACCAGGTACAATCTCTGACACGGGGATCTGCTATATGGTTAACATGGTTATCTCACATGTGAGCAGATATAGGTCTCAATACATGGTCATTCAAGTACCTCGTCATAAATCAAGCATAACATTGCGTAGTATTGTCTATGTTTTTTCATAATACCTCTGTAGAACTAGTAGAAAGTAGAACTAGAAGGTTTAGGTAACAAAACATATCATAAATCCTTTAAACCTTTGTTTTAGGGTTGAAAACATTACCTGGTATACCAAATTGGTATTTGAATTCGCCTGTCTTCTCAAACACTTGAAGACGATGGTTGTTGGTGTCTGCAACTACAATATCCTCATCCATCCCAAGACAGAATCCATGAGGAGAATTAAACTGTCCTTTACCAGGTCCCAGTTGGCCAAATTTACTCCTGAATAAACAGCATTTCAAAGGTTTGAAAAATTTGATAATTCATTTCATCATGCATAGGTGCAGATTTAGAGCACAATATATAATCCAGTGCAGGAGTTAGCAGAATGTGATCAAGTAAGGATTAATGTTTGTGGAAATCTCTTCACAGAAACATAACATTATTAAATCTCAAATTACTTTACGAAAAACCTAAGTGTTGTTATTCCTACCACAAAAAGTAACAGTAATAGTGGACATAGATTGAAAGTGCTATTAAGCAGCATATAAGAGAAGACATTTAGTGTTTTGTGACTTCATGGCACATGTGTACCCTAAAGTCACCACGCTGATTTGTATAAACATTTTTAACATTTAGTTTGCAGAGAGATCAATTCTTGATCTAAAGATATAAAGCTAATAAATAATATGTCAGTGTGTTAAAAACAAGAAATTCAAAAAGTTTGCCTGCAGAGATAAATACGCTTTAGTTCACATTTTCAGATAAAACTTTTAAATAGAAATTTAAACAGACATTTGAAACGATAAAAGAAAAAAGATCTCTACAGGCAAGCTTTGAAAAGAGTTTAAAAGAAATAAATGCTGATTATTGTGTTAGTGTAAAAAAAGAAAGATCAAACCTGAAGGTTTGAGAGTAAAAAGCTTGTCCAACCAAATGATGGAAACTGTATGTGCTCAAGGTACTGCTCATTTGACCTTGTCACATTCAGAGACCATTTACAGGGACATCAAAAACACAACTGGAACAAGAAACAGAATACTTACACATACCTTATCTGCATGGCACTCATCTTACCACCTCTGCGGGCAATAGAGCCCGTACCCTGACCTGGGAAAGTGTTTGACACACCAGCCCCAGCTAGAGAAATAGCAATGGACAAAGTTTACATACATGTACAGATTAACATTGAATCAATAATATAGATAAAAAAAAATTCACAAGTTTGAATAAAAGAACAAATGATTATATCTGGTTTGATAGATTGTGTTTTAGGCAGCGCTCCAGATCATCCCACTTATATGAGCAAATTGCCGGGTTTATTCATTTTTTCCTATTCATTTTTTCCGACAGGATACAAGAGGACTTGGCACATACCAGGATAAAGTGACTACGCCCTGAAATATAGCTATATTAGGCGTATAAATGAAATTGATGGGACATTGCACTCAATAGCCAAGGTTAAGGTGACCTTGGTAATCTCCCAAGGTAACTCATTTTAGCCCGTTTCCCGATAGAGGACAAGCATTTCCTGCCACACAGAAATTGGCCCACACACAGGATACTAAAAAAACAGTTGGAAACGTTTAGCATTTTTTCAGGCGAAAATCAAAGGCAAATAGCTCTCATATTTTTGTTAACGCAGACATTAGACTTTTCTTTAGCCAAGTGATGATGAATGCCACGATTCTTTCCATCTAAAATGATCTTGGTTCAGTCCAAGTTCTAAGAGTCTGCTTGTCACCTATATTAATGTAGGTATGGGTTTAACACACTGCTGTTTGGGGTAATTGCAAATGCTTGTTCGGTATCACCTCTGCCCTGACCAATTAAGCATTTAAGATTTGATACTGACTGTACTAGCCGGTATTGCCAATCGGACGATGGGGGTAAATCAGACACCACCAGTTTATATTTTGTGCATACAAATGTATCCATTTCATTGGTTGTAGCTTTGTTTATCTGAACCAAAGAATAACTATCCACTGTCTTAACCAGCGGGAAGCCGTTTTGACACCAACGACAGGTGCCTGTGAATGACTGAGAATAAAAGTAACTGAAAGATCTCAGCCAACACATCCCACCTAAAGTTTTGTAAAACGCTCCACAGATAGCACAGAAGAGCAAGCAGTAGATTTAGATACTTCCACTTTCATGAGAGCAGCATTTATTGATTGATTGATGTGTGATGCCCCTATTGAGATCATTTCACTTTTATGATAATGCCACATAGAGCTTTGGACTGAACACCAACCCAGTTTGTTTTTGTTTTTTTTAGACCAAGTGGGATTTGAAACAGCAACCCAATGACAGATTTACATCCGCATGAGAGTAGATTGCTCAATTGACTGAGCAATATTAAGTACATTAAATGCTGAACTTAAATCAAATATTATTGAACAATGCTTACATTCAGTGGGTGATGGTAACATGCTACTCATGCCAGACATGCTTCCTAAACTCCCCAAGTTACCAAGATCACCAATACTGCTGATTCCAGCCAAGTTGTTAGACAGAGGACCAGGAGGCTGTTGGTTAAAAATACCAGCCAATGTTTCCAGGTTGGGTGTATCTGATCTGGGGGTAGGTGTGGACAGAAGGTTACCAAGGCTCGACTCCGGTGGGCTGATAGGGCCTGGAGTAATCCGACCAGTAATTGGCTGATTGCCAGTCATTCCACTTATATTTGATATATTCAGACCTGGAATCAGCTGACCATTTATGGTCACTTGCCCTGAAAACAATACAGAAAGTTCATTTCTATTTAATCCTTTTGCAAGCATTACATTCATGCTTCTGCCCAAATATTCAAACGTGGGTCAAAAACCTGGTTTAACAAATTAACAATCCATGGGGATAAAAAATCATGAAATTCTATGAGAATCTTCTTAACAATGCCATCTTGTCCAGGACTGTTACTGCGTTTCAGGTCAAATCAAATCAAATGAGGTGAACGATCGTTTACCACCGGATTTCGGATGACCAAAAAAGCGATCACCAGACATCAAAATCAGGAGAACGATTTACCAATCACCTGAAAATCCCTTATATTGAGGCCTGTCATTGTTTTCATAATAATCTTGCTAACTAATAACAACAAATGGTTCTAGGCCAATATGCAGCAATGGCTTTGATGGTGACTGGCATTGGAAGTCCAAAATTACAAATTGAACACTGAAGATCCTTGGGAGTCTATGAAATCTTCAGATGGTCATCACATAAACAGCTGATATAGGCAGATGATTACCATACATACAAACAAACTAAATACAAATAAAAATAATAATCCTACCCTGTGGAGTGAAGGAGACAGACCCCATCTTTGCCAATGCAGACAAGCTAAACAGAGAAGCATTAGAATTGCTCCCATTGCTCGCAGCATCCACGGATATACCACTGTCAGACATTGCTGGGCTCTGAGAGTTCCTGGACAAGCTGGAGTCTGGGATACTGTGGGACCCAATCACAGGGGTGGGCAGAGAACGTGGCATAGAGGTCAAAGCAGTCATACCAGCTATTTCTGGGCTGGGTAACGACATGGGCGCTAATGAATTAAGAGAGGGCAGAAAATCTGATACTGATGAAGGAGGCATACTGCCATCCACCCCAAGATTGGCAGGCAGAGTGAAGCCTTCATTCTCAAAAGAATTCTGCAATGATGATGTCTGTGGATCCACCTGTCAATGAGAAAAATGGCATTCAGAAACTCCTGTTAGGACTTCAAAACTTTCCTATGTTTCTAAAAATTGATTTATTAGTTGATGTTTTAAACCGCACCTAAGATTATTTCAGTTATATGGCCAGATTTAGTAGGGGAAGGAAAACGACTCTTTGTCCAGAGGAAACCCCCAACCTTCTGGGAGTACTGTAGCTGACAACTCTTCCACATACGACAATCGAAAGAAAAATCCACTCGCAATTTTTTCCCATGTTTTACTTGGTCTGAGTGGAATCTGATCCCACACCGCATCGATGGAAGGCCTGTGGTGGACTGAGAGACTATCACTCTAACCACCTGAGCCACTTCCCTTCATACAATTGACATCCTTACCTTGTTGTCTTCTTCCTTGTGGAATGAACCAAATGACTTTTTAATGGCATTCTCAAAGCGGCCTGAATCCGTAAAAAACTCAATGCTTGTGTTAGCCTCCGGGGTTGGCGTGTTGTTGATCAAAGAGAGAAGCTGAGACTTAATCAGCTTCTTCAACAGAAGGATCTGTAAACCACTACCATTCTTCAAAATACGTTCTGTGAACTTAGTACCATCTTCTATTTTATCCACGGTTTTCTCCACAACATTGAAGGTGTCCATGATAGAGAGTTCACGTGTAGAATGGATTTCTTCCAGTTCCTGGAGAAGGTTATCCTGTAAAACATTGATTGATTGATGTAGCACTCGAAGATTATTTCACTTTTCTGGCGCCATTGCCAGGTTTAGGGAGGGAGGACAGGAGAGTGCAGGAGAACCATATGGGGTTTTGAGAGACTAGCTTTCGAGTTATTTAACAAACTACGAAATCAATAAATGTCTTTTCGGTTAACATTGCCCATGATGCATTAAGTACCAGAGAAAGGAGAGTTCATATTTATGCTAATTAGGAGAAAAAAAACTCATAAAATCAAGGAATTTATGTCACTAAAGTCTACAAAACAGTACTGTGGATTGACTAGACAATCCCACACTTACAGTCAAAATATGTAGACCTAAATAATAAAAGAGTAAGTCCTTGATTGAATTTAGGTTTTAGCTGCAAAAATTGGCCCTGCCTATCCTGTCGTCCACCGGTTACGAACGGCGGCCTTCTGCAAGTTAGAGGCCTACGGGGTGTTCACTTCAAAAAGGTATCAAACAAGTTACATGTATGATGTATAACTCATGATAGATAACACTTTGACATTCAACATGGAACAATTTGAAATGTTCTGGAAATAAGGTATTTATTTTCAATATAATGAAACATAACGTTCAGGTGATCAGTTGAGGTGAATGATCATTTACCAATAAATTTCAGATGACCGAAAAATCGTTCAGACGTCAAAATCGGGAGAAAGATTTACCGACCACTGAAATCCCTGATATCGAGGCCTGGGTTCCGTATATGGAAATGCTATGGACCACCCGTACCGATCCAAGTTTCACTATACATCATACCATATACTGGCTTTCATGATGGCTAACAGATTTTCGTTTCCATAGTTTTAGAACAACGGTAACCACAGGCTACCGGAACCGATCATTTCCGTGAAATCCTATGACCTGTAAGATAGCGATATTTTATTTCTCACGTGATTTTGAAGCTGTCAATAGTAAAACTCAGATATCGAATGTTTACTAGTTAAGCTTACTGACCAGCTGATCCAAAGCATATGAGTTAAATAACAAGTAGAAATTATTTATTTAGCATAAGATACATGTAATATTTATAGTTAAACGGGAAGTTCCAGCATTGTATTTATAAATGCCTGAATGCTCTGGGTAATGACTTTATTCCAAAATTATTTTCAACTTTTGATAATTTCAAGTTTCTCAGTACAATTGGCAGGGTGTCCAATATCAAAGATTTTCATGAAGTGGCGCAACAAGGGTAAATATAATTACTGTTACTATACAACTTTTGAAGCAGCCTAATGTGAATTAAATGAATGAAAAAACAAACTGAATACCTTGTGTTTTTCAAGGATTGCTTTGTAGCTTTGGAATGTTTCTTGTATCAGTGCCTTGGCATCGTCTCTGTGTGTCTGTAAATCAGACAAGGCATTTTCCAGGTTTCTTGATGCATCTTCACAGAATTTGATTTTACTTTTACTTTCCTTGATAAGATTATCCAGTTCCTCAACTTGACTTTCTTCCAGGTCAATGATGCGTTCATGTTGATGCAGGGGCTGTTTGTGCTCATCAACAATACACTCACTACAGATTGGCACCTACAAACAAAATTCAGCCGTAACAGGGAATGATCTTCTGTTTTACTGCTGTATATTTTATGGGATGGTATAAGGAGCGCTTTTTTAGTTATTTTTATGTTATGCCAGGATTAGGGATAGTGCTGACCAGCTAACAATACTGGTTTTGGCAATAACATTTTTAAAAAATCATGAGAGTTCTGACCCACTCAGATGTTCAAGTCTGTATAAAGCTTACATCTTTTTGAGAGGTAGTGAAGTCAGAAGGTGATGAAAATGACCAAAAAGAAAAAAACATGCAGACATGCATTTTCAATAGGCTTCCTTGTTTGTAGTTGACTGTATTGTAAAATATGAGTGAAAGACTTTGAGGTGTTTTACAAGGAACAATTTACAGATGGAAGCAGTAAGAATACTGTTAAAAGTAAATTTTGCTGGAGGGTTATTAAAATATAGCTGTGTGGACACACATGTGAACTCACCTGACAAGTCTGACAAAACAGTTTGAGAGTCTCTGAAGGATGCGTCTCACAAAATATTGGCTTGTGGATAGCTACCTTACCATTTCTCATATCTTCAAAGGAGACAACCTGAAAAATAAATCAAAAGTGAAATTTGAAACTCTGTAAAGAGCAACCTTTCTGTGTTCTGTTGGTGTGGAGATGGTTGTCCAGATTGGATGACTTGGTAAGTCAATTAATCCTAAAAATCGCCTATAAAAAAAATGCATGCTCCATTTTAATGCTATTCAGGGGAGGTAACTAGCAAAGTTTATTAACAATTTCATGTTGTAAAACACTAGTTCTCTCCCCTTAAATTTTTCTATACAGTCAACAGCTGAATAAGCATTAAATGGCACAAATGTTTTACGAATATAGTGGAAAATAGTCCCCATATTATCAAAATCAGCTTATTTTAGAAGTGTTTTGATTGCGGTTTCTAACAAAACTTCTGTTTTCTCTGCACAAGAACCTCTATTTTCGCAGCATAACTAGTCAATATCAATCTAGCAATTTTTTCACATCAAAATTGCGTTTAGAAAATGTAAACTTTCAAAATGAATTTTTTAACTGAATATATTGAGTTCAAATTCAGTTTTTAACTTAATTTTAAGAACCGAATATTGGTTGGTAAAATGGACATGTATGAATCCATATAAAGATGTAGCTTTTTTATTTTCAAATAAAGTATTAGAGTGAAAAAGATAAATTCTTATTAAGTTTAGACTATAGTATAAAGTCAAGTTACCTTATGATTTTCAAAGCACCTCATGTATTGATGAGCCGTTACACAATTAGGACATAAAAAATTTGCACAGTCAGAGCAGCGTGCAACGGCTTTTTCCTTTGCTTTGCAGCTGGTGCACACAATCTGCATGTCATCCATGGCAGACACATCAAGTTGATCAAGCATGACATTGTCACTAGCCAGGTCACAAACCCCTTTTGGAGGTACCTTAGTCTCCTGTTTACAAACTGGGCAAACTATGATTTCAGGTTGTGGGCCATCACTGCCTATGGCCAGTTCCTGGACTTGCTTCTCCAGACAGAGCAAACAAAACACATGTAGACATGTGAGCACCTTTGGTTGTTTGAATTTCTCTTCACAAATAGAGCACTGGTGTTCCGGGTTGACAGGCGTGGGAGAAGATCCAGGACTACTTGCCCCGGATGATCCGAGTGAATGATGTTCTTCTTCACAATCTCCATTATTTAGAGTAGCACTTTCCTCCATGTTTGTCATATTGCCAATTATTTTCTGAATAGAAAAGTGAACATTAATTCAGATTGCAAAGTGAATATATTTCAAGTCTAACAAACACGTCTTATTTTTTGATCGCGTAGGAAATGCACCGCATCGATTCGTGCAACGCAAGTCGAACAATGCTACCTTGAGTTGGCCGCTTTGATTGATGCTCAACGCACTCAAGGTTATTTCACTTATATCGTGTGGCATTGTCAGGTTTAGTGGTGAGAAAACCGGGCTCTTTGCCCAGAGAAAACCACTGACCTTCAGAAAATATCTTGCAACTCTTCCACATTCAGCTATCAAGTGAAAAATCCACTCCCGGATTTTTCAATTTTTATTTGGTCTGAGTGGGATTCACGCCAGCGCTGCATCATTGAAAGACTCGTGTCAGTCCGATGCAGTTGTTTGAAATGGTCACTTTGTTGGACCAACAGTTAAATACAAATAGCATTTTTTTAACGGCAAGGAAGTTGATAACCTCAGAAAACAACCAAAAGCTGTTAAGTGATAACGAAAAATCCAATTTTTTTGTATTTTCATAGGTTACACAAACTTTTGCAGACGTAACAGAGCGGTTGAATTTCACGAGAATGGTGGATTTTTCCATGCTAACTTTTGAAAAATTAAGGCCTGAACATGAAATTTCAGGTGGGCAGGAAATTTGAGATTATCATTAGATGTCAGTCATTTCTCCCCCTATTTTTAATTAGTATGAATTGAATGTAGCCATATTTGAGTAATAGTATAAATAAAGGTTGCAGCAAATTATTTAATTCAATTTATCCATACTTCATCTATTTCAGATAGTAATAGAACTATCAAAGCTAATTTTTTTACTTCAGTAGACGTTAACAATATATCAATGACCAGTCTGTCAAATGTAGGTAATCAACTATTTTAACATTTTTTTCTTCATTGTACTTAATCCGCAGTTTCACACACGCGAAGGAGATGTTGTAGACATAGAGGACACCTGAGTAGGCATATCAGAATAACTTGTGATCTTCTCAACACATTGTGGACTAGGGTATCTTCAACTATTGGACATTGAGTCTGATTGCAATCAGCAACAAAAGCACATTGTTAGGACGCTAATAAATGTCAGACCCCTCGCAAGGCCCTGCCCCTTATTTCTCCCGCCCCTGTGCCCTTTCATTGCGCCCCTTGTGCCCCAAAGACCAAGTATGACTACCCACTGTCTCCACATCAGTCCTTCCCTGACCAAAATTTATTTACCTGCTGTCAAAAACGTGTACAACACCAACACGTTACACTGTACACACTTCCATTCAGGTAAAATTATTCCGGAAATTCAGCTTCCCACAATGCATCAGTCATTGATGCTCTCCTTGCAGACATACGTGTTATGAAAACTTAGAGAAAAACAGACATGCTACGGAGAGTCAACCTCATTCCCATGAGCCACTTGTTGTGGCGGGTATTGTATCACTTCAATATGTCTGAAAATAGTGACCTCCTTCACCGTAATAATTTACTAAGGACAAGTGCCTAACATCAAGCACTGCACAGTCTTCAAATGGTGAATAGAATTCACTCAAATAAAAGAAGTTAATAATAGAATTTAGTCCCCTGCCTTGACACAGAAAGCTGCCATTGCCAAAGGTATTCAGTTGAATCAATTGTACAGCAACGACAACAACACGATCCTCTTTATCAAATGAAATCGTGTTACAGTTGGAGTTTAAGGCAAACGAAAAAGAGACACACAAACACATTAGAAATTGTACAAAATACTAGAAATAGAGGATAGTTTGGGACATTTTGAAAGAAACTTGACAGTTACATAGCAATTAGTTTTGGATTTTTTTCATTGGATTGTTACACGGCCAAGTTAAGCAAACACCGTCTACAGCCAGTCAATGTCAGATTTGCAGTGTCAAACTTCATTTAAAACTTGAATTTGTACTAATAATTTGTTAGAGTGTTTTCTGATAAAAACACCCTAAGGCAACTTAGCATTAATGATACATTTAAAAAAATACTAGAATTATGCCTATAGAAATTAAATAGATTTAAAAAATGGACTTCCCCTGCATTTTTAATTTCATAAAGTGGATTACACAATTTTCCTATTGCCATTCCCTACTCTTGTTATTATCCCAGCAGAAATGTCTTAAAATGTTTAAGGTATCATAGTTAGACCAAAACATTGAACCTAATGAAAAAACTACTAGTGTATTTTTTTTTTTCTTTCCTAAAAGTAAAATTGAATAAGAATCAATCTGCATGTAAGTGGCTATCAGTTTTGTAAATTCCACTACTATATAAATTAAGTGAGTGATTTGGGTTTTACGTCCTGCTCAACAGTAACCATATAAATTAAGACGTTCAGTGAGATGCTCAGACCAAATGAAGTAAACGACGATGAGGTGCCCCTTTTTTTCTGAAAGTGCCCTTTTTTTTTGGACAGCACCCTGCCCCTCCCAAATCCTAGCTAGGGGTCTGAATGTCAACAAAACCTAATAGGCATACAAGCATAGACTGAGCTATTTGTAGCAATTCCAGATCTGTTCTACGCACCCGTGAATGTCAGACTGATGGACTTATGAAAATTGAATTCCATTATCATACACACAAATTTTCGCACGATGTTGTCTCTGTAAAGTTTCTCCATGTTTCTATCTTGTAATCTAAATTTTGGGTTCCCAAAAAGACTTAACAAGCCAGATAATTTTGGTGTCTGTCAGAAGCACCGAATCTGTTCCGTGTATTGAGTGAGTGAGTGTTTGGGGTTTTACGTCCTGCTCAACAGTATTTCGGTTATATGAAGACGTTGTCTCCTTGCGACAGGGCGGAATTCCACCGCTCTTTTAGGTGCTGTCTCACCGAGACGACTTGCCGAAGACAACCAGCAAGCCCCCTCACCCAGTCACAGTATACTGACACCGGGCCAACCAGTCGCTGCTCTAACTCCTATTGCTGAGCACCAAGCGGAGCAGTAACAGCTACCACTGTTAAAGTCTTTGGTCTGACTCGACCCGGGCTTGAACCCGGATCTCCCAGGCCTGAAGCGGACGCTCTACCGACTGAGCTATCGGGGCTCCGTGTATTGAAATGTATTGCTGGGAACCAAACAGTACCTACATGTATGCTAGTTTCGTTGTACATCATACCATGTATACTGGCTTTCGCGAACAATAGTAACCACAGGCTATCAGAACCGATCGTTACCGTGAAATCCTATGGCTTGGTTTACATTTTTCAGAATATAAAAAAAAAAGCTTTTAATTTTACTTACAACACAAATTGGTATCCGCCATTTTCTTTTTGTTTTCAATGGAAAGTAGACGCGTACATTTACCAAAAGTGCTTACATGGGGAAGTTTGAAAAATGCTGAGTAGTTATCGAAACGAAAACTATTCCCATCGATACAACATTGTTTTGTCAAGTCTAGACAGGTGTATTTTATTATCTCCTTTGCTTGCATGCGTAGTTTCCCACGCTAGATGGCGTTTCAAATTAAAAGTTTCCCATTGACAAGCTCAGCTTTGTGAGTGAAGCTGGGGATACAAAATACGTTGATTTCTAGCCCCCGGTGACTATCCTGCCATTCGGTGGCATCTGGCCATGTAGGACCGTTTAAACTCTTGGTCTTGTAGCCTCCATGCTTTCCACGATTAAATAACCTTCTTTGTTGACAGTTTGGGTGTCACACTTGCATTTCCAATGATAAAAATCCAAATTTAAGCGTAAATACTCTTTTTATGGTCTATTTTAACCTTACCTAGGATACCAATACTCCTAAAATCACCAGAAGAAAACGGAATGTTGAGCGCTCCCTCTGTATGACCTACCGTTGTTTCGTATAAAATTTGTCACAATACACATGCGCTTTAATGTAAAATTTTAGTCTGAAATACGAAACGGTGACATTCTCCACAAGTTAACGGTCGCCATACTTGACAAAACTGTTATCGTAGGTAAATTGGAAAGGCCTGATAAAGGCTATAAGACCAAAGTTTGAACAGTTTTACAGAGCCAAATTGGTAACAATCTGTAACTATACAACAGAAAGTCAGGATAGTCACATGGGGATAATATACCCTTTTGGCTTAAGGATTGACACTTGCGCCTCGGTGTATGGCAAAATGACGCCACATTGAGTTTTTTGGATTAATCTGCCCGTGAAATCATGCTCCACACAATTTGAATAACGTCACTAAAAGCATATTCTAAGCAGAAAGGGTATATTGATTCATGTACGGGTATCCGATCAGTTATCGTACAGAACCAATTATCATACACCCAACATGTAAGCGTGTTTTACCCAAGTGATCACGTTTTCCCGCCGATTACAGCCGGCTTACTTATCGAAGCATGTTATTGCAAAATTTCACCCTCCAAATATAAACAAAACTTTTTATGGATTTAGATTTGTCAGTTGACTCAAGAATAGTCGCTTTCGGCCGTGTCAGGGACTTTTCAAACACGAGAAATGACGTCACAACAGCTTTAACGTTGGATGTACAATAACTGATCCCCATCCCTCTACAAAAACATGCAGACGAGCGGGTGAATGACCGGTCCATAAAACTTCATTTCTGAGTCTTGGGAACAATTAAAGTATTTGAACAAAAGTAGACTGAGTCCAGCTTCACTTCTGTGGAATTTCTTGTCATCGCAAACAGTTACATAAATTTTAGCATTGAAAAACCGGCAAAAGTGTACGATAACTGATCGGATACCCGTACTAGAAATTGATCTTGATTGACTTTGTTTTTTAATGATTTTGATAGTACGGCTTAAATTAAAGATGCTATTGCTTCGATTAAAAGCTTTTTTCATCACAATTGGACAATTTTTATACGACTTCTGACTTCATCTTGTGGAATCCCTCCGCTCCAATTTGTAAATACAGTCCTTTGAGTTTGAGTTACGCCTACTGAAATATTTTAGTACAAATTACATGGTGGAAGACTTTCTTTCTCTTCACAGTAGGCATTCTTTTAATAATGCAAGTTCATATTTAACAACATTACTGTTACATACCGTTGCTTTCCTTCTACTGTAACAGGGATCTGGCTTTCATTTTGTCAGCCCAGACGGTCGCAAATATTTTAAAAAGAGACAAATGGCGTTGAATGTCTGTCGAGTGAAGAATGGTTGCCATGAGGGAGAACCTGTGCGCGCGCAGCCATCCAGACGACAGAGAATTTCGAGAACTCGTGATTTTTCAGAACCGCCTCTTTTTTTTAAAGAACTTTTGCACTGCAAACATCACATAAATCATGAATAAGTCAATATTCACAAGAGGTAGCTACTAACTCAGCGGACGAATAAATTTGCTATATATATCTTTCAGCCACTTGCTGGATCACGGCTTCCTCTACGTCACTTGAAGCCGTACGAACACAGTAGAAAAAAGGCAGCCTCATTCACTGTGGGAACTTGAGGTCAACGCGTCTACACAACCTTGGCTAACATACGAGCTCGAATTCGAAGTGCAATGAACCATTAAGCGTTCGTAGAACTTACCGCGAATTCTGGAAGACCTTTTCAGACGTTATGTTCACAAGAGATAGCGAGATTTTATGGAAAACGACAACCAGACTGCCACGCACAAGACCACCTTCCCGCCATCTTGTGGCACAGTATATAAATTTAGACACTTCGCACATGCGCATTATACCATGGGCGGGAATTTTTAGTCTCATCCTCTTAATCAGGTTTCAAATAATTCGAAATTCAATTAAAATTAATGAAAATTTTTGTCAATTTTTTCGTTAATTAAGTGAGGCACTATACCCGCCACGAAAAATCCAGAATAGTGCATATTTACATTAAAAACAGAGGTCGGTTTCCGTATTTTTCCCACGCAAAAAAAAAATAGGAACTCTATTTTTACCAAAATTTAAAAGTTTTGGCATCATTTTGTATTTTTAACTTGAAATGGAAAATTTGATTTGTTTTGTACCCTTGTTTCGTTCATTGCACAAGAATTAATAGGTAAATGCAAATTGCAAATCTTTTGCGTGATTTAATTAACATGTAGGGGCCTAGGCCTAGGCCTATCATATAGACCTACATGTAGGGCCTACTGTGATAGTCCGGCCTATACATGGAAGAATTGCTTATTGAAATGGGTAGGGCCTAACGATATTATATATTTTTAACACTAAAACATACGGACACAGGGAAAATCTTCTCTCTAAAATAACCATGGAGACAAGTTTCTTATTGTGTTTAAAAGGGGCATATCATTAGACGTTTAGGCCTACACCCAATCACCTATGTGGGATGGTTGCCAGTTACCAAAGGAAGGTCGTGTGTTTCCTCCGGGCATAGAGCCCGGTTTCCTCCCACAATAAAACTGGCAACGCCGCCATATAAGTGAAATAATAATAATAAGTAGTCTAGTTTATAGCATAATAAACCACAACCCATGATAGTCCATTGGGTTGACGACTGGCATGCATGAGTTTGGCCTTAGCCAGTAGAATTTTCTGGAAAAGATAATATGGCAACAAATCATCGGTTGTTTTGGTAAAGCTAACAGGCCGATTTGCTATAGGTTTTAGATAGTAATCAATTAGCTGTGATATTCTTTAACGTTCACTAGGCCTACCAAAATCCGAGATAATAAGACGCCCTGGGGGCATTGGAGGCTTGGGTCATTTTTTCAATGTGTTTGTGTATTTTCGAAATATAGAGTAGGCCTATACCCTGTTTTTAGAATTAGGCTAAAGTCAGACTCCCAATAGCAATACTGTGTTATATTAATATAGCCTTTTTCTACGAGGGAACGAAGAATTCTATTGCAATTTCCAACATTTTCATGCCTTATTTCCTCATCAAGTTTTTAGTATAATAAAGGGTCGTTTATAGTTGCCGTTCTACCTCCCCTATCATAAATCTGTCTATTCATACATGTAATAACTATTGATGAGCATTTATCAGCAGGTTTTATAACCATATATGTTTTGATGTCCCATTATAGCTTGCTAGGATTAGCTAAACCATATTTTCCATGGTTATTTTAGACAAGAAGATTTTCCCTGTGCCCGTGTGTTTTAGTGATCATAGGCCTAATATATTTATTTTATGAACACTAAAACACAAGAGCACAGGGGAAATCTTCTACTATAATCTTGGCCATAGCTGCTGGCCTTCTTATACTGAAACACAAATGGCATAGTTTTTTCACGACATCTTCCCGGGTCCAAGTTCAAACCCAAAGGATAAATAGTTTGTAATGTTTGAATCCAAAATAAAAACTTATGCTTGGTATCTGCAGCGGAAGATGTTTTTTTCTGTGGGTGTAAAAACGTGCTGCATGGTTATTGGAACAGGGCACATGACTGTTAGGCCTATATAGGTTTATGTTGTATTATGGGATAAACCAGAAAATGTATCAGTAATTCTTGTCCAATGAAGAAGCTGAGTACATCCATCGGCGTAGGCCTTTATCAGTCTTTTATAGATAAATCTTTGTAAAGGCCCGGTCACACCGCCCGAACTTTGCTGGAGCGTTTCTGGAAGGGTGAAAAAAATCTCCACCGCTCGTTACCGTTCACCACCGTTTAACAGAAGTTGTACCCCGTTAATGCAACACCGTATTCGCTCGGCCACCGCTGATGGTACCTCCTACCTCTCCGAAAGCTTTGAGCTGCACAAACTATTGCGAACGGTGAGCAGCGAGCAATTTTCCGCTCCGGCAAAGTTCACCACCGCTCCAACAGCGCCCATTTTATAGTTTGGCACCGCTAGACGCAAGTTCGTGGAGAAACCAACCGATAATTTTTCTGACTTTTTCTTAAGGAAATCCTGATTGAATATCCTTATTAGCCCATAGGCATGAAGCCAAGTTTCCCAACAAACATTTTCATATTGGGCCAATACCAGCCCAATAACAGCTGTTTAATTGGCCCGATACATCATTTCTTTACAGGCCCTGTATTCTTCTTGCACATTGGCATTTAAGTGGACCATTACCGGGAAACTTAATTAGACCATTATGGCACCAATATCAACCTGTACTGGCCCTGCATTGGCGTTAAGGGATTGGCCCTGTTTTGTTCGCCTTAATACAACCACTTATGCACCATTACGATTTCAGTATTGGCCCAGTATATATGTACCCGTATTGGCCCTGTTTCCTTTGCCTTTATGATACGAAAACGATTTCAATATAGGCCCAGCTCATGTCTCTGTATTGGCGTTTTTTTCGTTGCCTTAAATGAACCCATTCGAAACCATTACGATACCAACATAGGGCCAACACAAACCTGTATTGGTCCTGTTTTCGCTACCTTTATGAACCAATTTAACACCAATGGTTCCAATTGCTCTCAGATAAATACACAAAGTCATTAGATTTGTCTGTAGGCATTATTTTGAACACATATACATTTATATAAGCTTAGTCTCGTTTAAATAGAACTCCGAAACAAAACTCCTACAAGTGACATCCGAAATTTGCATAATCTTCTGACTTTACTCTTGATTATAGGTCTAACAACTTCTCATACTTATCCAATCAGTGTGAATTCAGTGAAAATGTACATCTTAAATAGTGCGAGCTGGAGCAAATATAAAAATATAAAAAAATTTAAAATATGTTGTTTTTTTTTTAATTATTAAGCAAGACTAAGCTTATGACAATTTGTTTGCACTAGCTAGGTTGGACATGTTTCAATGATTTCACTTGGTCTTTAGTAACGTTCACATGCTAATTTCAGCAAAATCAGAGGTGAATAGTCTTATGTACATGAATGAAAAAAATGCTCACAGACAACAATGAAAAATTTCATTCCAAGATTACTAAAAATTTCCATGACTCTTAGGTCGGACTGGAGCGGTAAAACGTCACCTACTGTCGCCTACCGATAAATAACAAGGAAATATGTGATCAAACTTGATATATTTTATTGAAAATAATCAAAGGAAAGTTAGTGTGTAATAGGGGGAAATGGGGCGGGAGGGGAGGGGGTGGATTCTCTCTGAGCCTCCTGACGCTGGACATGGCGTCTCCTCCGGCCACCGTTTCTATCAACGGAATTTTTAAGCCGGACCATGATCTCACTGTCGACATCATGGCAGTTGTCGTTTTCGTTGATTTCATGACTGCACCTGCAATGACAAACACGTACATGTTCTGATACTACAACATCTTACCCTAACTGCAATATGCAATGCATAGTCTACACCAGAGTCAAATCTATCAATGGCATTTAGAAGTTGAAAGGTTAACAATAAGGTGAAGAATTACTTATGGATAACTTTGACTTTGATAACGATGTAAGAACTACATCGAAATGTCGTCACCCAATAAAACAAGAAGTTGTTATCCATAAGTAATTCTTCATCTTATTGTACACCATAGTCATTGTCTTGTGTAGGGACTTGTAAAATATTACCTTCATTCCTACAGTTCAGTGTATAAGTGAACTACTAAAATCAAACTCGGTAGGCCTACTTTCCTCAATTCCAAATGTTAAATTAGTATCGCTACTTTCAATAATAGTAGTATCAATATTCCTAAGATGGGTTGTCATAACCGTGCTGTTTGTTAATCATAGGTTATGAGATGGAGTTTATAACCTTGTTATTTGTTGGTTGTATGTTATGAGATGGAGTTTATGACCTTGTTGTTTGTTGGCTGTAGGTTGTAGGTTATGAGATGGAGTTTATAACCTTGTTGTTTGTAGGTTGTGAGATGGAGTTTATAACCTTGTTTTTTGTTGGTTGTATGTTATGAGATGGAGTTTATAACCTTGTTGTTTGTTGGTTGTAGGTTATGAGATGGAGTTTATAACCTTGTTGTTTGTTGGTTGTAGGTTATGAGATGGAGTTTATAACCTTATTGTGTGTTGGTTGTAGGTTGTGAGATGGAGTTTATAACCTTGTTGTTTGTCGGTTGTAGGTTATGAGATGGAGTTTATAACCCTGTTTTTTGTTGGGTGTAGGTTATGAGATGGAGTTTATAACCTTGTTGTTTGTAGGTTATGAGATGCAGGTTATAACGTTGTTGTTTGTTGGCTGTAGGTTGTGAGATGGAGTTTATAATCGTGTTGTTTGTTGGTTGTAGGTTATAAGATGGAGTTTATAACGTTGTTGTTTGTTGGTTTTGGGTTATCAGATTAAGTTTATAACCTTGTTGTTTGTTGGGTGTAGGTTGTAAGATGGAGTTTAGTACCTTGTTGTTTGTTGGTTGTAGGTCATAAGATGGAGTTTATAACCTTGTTGTTTGTAGGTTGTAAGATGGAGTTTATAACCTTTGTCGTTTGTTGGTTGTGAGATGGAGTTTATAACCGTGTTGGTTGAAGGTTATGAAATGGAGTTTATAACCTTTTTGTTTGTTGGTTGTAGGTTATGAGATGGAGTTTATGACCTTGTTGTTTGCTGGTTGTAGGTTATGAGATGGAGTTTATAACCTTGTTGTTTGTTGGTTGTAGGTTACGAGATGGAGTTTATAACCTTGTTGGTTGTAGGTTATGAGATGGAGTTTATAACCTTGTTTTTTGTAGGTTATACAATGGAGTTTATAACCTTGTTTTTTGTTGGTTGTAGGTTGTACGATGGAGTTTATCGCCGTTTTGTTTGTTGGTTGTAGGTTAGCAAAAATTATAGTTACAGGGAAAATCTTGTCTAAAATATAATATACATGACGTGTAGCATTATGGTTTACTGCAGAAGAAAATGAAAAGAGGATTGGAATAGGGCCTATACTGTTAATGGTACTGCTTTGCCTTTAAGTGTACTAAATGTAATGTACCTGTATGTGGCCTGTATGGTGCCTGTACTACAATATACAGATTAAAACCTTAAAATTAAGCAAGCTGATTGTTGCGTAAAACGTTGTCACGCACACACACAAAACACCGATTAGACTGTGCTTGACATAATGCCCAAATAAAACTTGAAAAGGACAAAACAAAAATAAAAAATAGGCTGATGTTGTTGTTGTTACTACGAGTAAAAATACGCCAGTCAGAAAATAAAAATCCTTTTTTCAGTGTTTTGAAAATGTTTTGTTTTTGTAACATAAAAAACTTACACTTTTAGGACAATACAGCCTGGATGTAGTGGTCAAACCATAGAGCTTAAACGTTCTAGTTATAGGGGCAAACTTTTAAGCGCAAGTGAAAGACAAACTCGTGGCGATATCCCGTAATGCCGCGTAACCGGAAAAAAACAACTGTATATACCCGATATATAAACAGTACATAGAATTGGAGAGAAGTGGGTCATATTGGGGGAATACTGGCAAACATATACACAGGCGTATTACAGTTATTTCGGTATTGGCCCAATACGGGTTACTTGGGGGAATGCTGGCAAACATATACACAGGCGTATTACAGTTATTTCGGTATTGGCCCAATACGGGTTACTTGGGGGAATGCTGGCAAACATATACACAGGCGTATTACAGTTATTTCGGTATTGGTCCAATACGGGCTACTTGGGGGAATGCTGGCAAACATATACACAGGCGTATTACAGTTATTTCGGTATTGGCCCAATACGGGCTACTTGGGGGAATGCTGGCAAACATATACACAGGCGCATTACAGTTCTTTCGGTATTGGCCCAATACTAGCCGAGAAATCTTGGCTCTGCCGAATTTTTTTTTTCCGTGTTCGTCATAGCCAAGATCACTTCCATAGTAAAAAAGGGATATAAGTTAAGGAGACCCGCCGAAAATATCGGCGGCGCAAATTTCACAACAAATAAGCAAAGAATAAAATATTTACCACTGCATTCCGATAGTATAGACCACGAAGAAGGAGTTTGTCAAACTTACGCCGCTGTAAAGTGGTAAACTTTCCCTTATGCAGTCAATATTTGTTTCGAAGTCCACTGGCTTTCAACCTGACGTAACCGCCATAGTAAAACATTTAAACGACCAGTTAAACTGTGCGTGGCGTCGTAGAAATACTTCAATCATATATCTTTAGTCACTTTACAGCGGCCTAAGTTTGACAAACTCCTTCTTCGTGGTCTATGCTATCGGAATGCAGTGGTAAATATTTTATTCTTTGCTTATTTGTTGTGAAATTTGCGCCGCCGATATTTTCGGCGGGTCTCCTTAACAAATATCTCTTTTATACTATGGAAGTGATCTTGGCTATGACGAACACGGAAAAAAAAATTCGGCAGAGCCAAGATTTCTCGGCTAGCCCAATACAGGTTAGATTCAGTATAAACACTGTGCCCGTTTGCCGGTATTGACGGTACCTGCCGCTATAAAAACAATACCGGCCCAATGGTGATATGTTTGTTGGGTTAGCACTGGATCAATTTTTCAGGACAAGTATGCGGCCCTTGAGGAGCTCATGCTCAAATCGACCAGTTTCATTCACAACTTTGTTATCGTCTTGCATGGGCATAGCTTAGTTAGGGCTTTTGTTGGAAAAAAGCCCAGTCATAACCCGAAGTATAGCCCACACCAGACCCAAGTGGTAGCCTACCCAAATGCCCAGGTGGGTTAGCCGAGTTAGGAACCGGGTGATCCGAGTATTGTCGCAAAACCAGGTGGGTCCCACATGGATAGCCCATACAGTTGTAACCAAAAATATTGCCAACATATATGGCCCAAGTGGGAACCATCTACCCCGATTGGCTATAGCCCTCTCGGGGATCATCCTATACCCAAGTGTGCAACTCCAATTAGGACCTGTGTGGGGCCCTAGCTGTAACAAAATCAAGTGAGGGCCCAAATGGATTGCCCAATCGGGTCCCAAAATGTTGCCCACAAATAGGTCCCAGGGATGTGTGCGTCATGATCGGTCAAGTGCCTATCTCGAAGCAATAGCGGTGCTTTTTACAAGGTCAGGTCCAAACCCGCCAATGAGAAGTGGTTATTCCACGTAAGATTCACGTAAATAGTTCATTGGTTGGGTTGATATTTGGCTTCGGCGGTGGTTCAAAGTATATAAAGACCCAGCTCGACACTTTTTTTTACATTACATTGATTTTTACATTGTGTTCACATAAGTCAGGGATTATGATCTGTTGTCATCATAAAATTATTTCCATACAGGAAATCATGAGGCTATTTGGTAACAGCCATATATAACGCCATACAGTTACTTATGAGTGATGTAGTCGAGCTCTGATTTACGAAGAGCTCGGCTCCCATAAGCAATTACCTTAACCACATTGTCAAGCCGTTCCTGTCTCAACACAGCGACGAGCCTACAAAAGTTGAGGGAGTAAAATTTGGGAAGGTTGCGTAAGACAGGCGATCAACTCTGCAAAACCACCTGCTGTTCAGGACCCAAGTCCAGGATTTCCTCTTACAGGCGTTCCGGCAAAAAAAGATGTTCAAGTCTAGCAATTTTTGAGAAATCCTTAACAAATTTTCTGTGAAAAACCGGCAAATCCAATGAATTTTGGTAATTCCTTAACATTCGCCGGTGGTGGCTACTTTCAGAATTTTTATTTTATCTGCATCACATTCAGTAAAACGTTCTGATATCACATGTCCCAAGAAAGTGAGTTTGCTCTCAAGGAAATAACAGCTCTCTGGTTTAAGTCTCAAACCAGCATTTACTCAACTATCTAGCACTTGCTCAAGGAGGCTAAATCGCCCTTGAGCTGAGGGAACCTGTTGCGTCAGGCGTTGGAAAGTGCCAGTGGCATTCGTTATGCCGAACGGCATTTGGCTCCACCAAAGAAAACAAAGCGTCCCAAACGTGAATGCTGCTTTAGGTCTATCTGACTCATTCACACCAACCTGCGAAGAACCACTTTTAAAGTCAAGCTTCTAAATAACAATTTTCAGCACGACTTTCAAGTGTTTCGTCAATTCCAGGAATGAAGTAAGCGTCCCTGAAGGCGCCAGTGCCCTGAATATGGGGCAATGTGATCTTTCAAACTTCCTCATTCATAGACTTCTGACTCAACATATCGCGGACTAAACCCAAGGAAGGTCCAAGTCTGCATTCACAGTGCCATCTTCTGGGTTTAAATCGTTTTAGCGTCAAACTGGTATTGGTGCATAAGTAAAAATCCAGGGGAAAAATAAGACTTCAAATCCAATCGAGGACACACATTAGAGAAAGCCGATCAACTGTCGTACCGTGTGTGGTAAATTCGTGTTTTGTCTGGCGAGCTAATTAAGGATAGTGATCAGAGAGTTTTCTAGTAGACTTCGGTCCAACACACGGAAAAGACACATAAATAAATACATTTAACTTGCTGTGGAAAACACATTTCCCGAAAAAAAAACTCCCAGGACTCCTTATTCCCATTTCGCTGGTGGGTGCCGACGTCTTAAATCAGACAGTGGAAGAGAAAATTGCGACGTGCTTGAAACACAGAAGGATGTTGGACTGGTCGACTTAAAGACCGGAAAATGAGGATAGCACGGAAGAAAAATTGAAGAACAGTCACCACACCACGAGATCTCGTGAGACCCGTTTTTGGGGGGGGGGGGGGTATAACTTCCATCGTCGATTAATCAATCAATCGCCAGATTAACATTAGTGTTTATTGAGATCGGCTGTAACCCTGTTGTTGTGTATGTGATTCTCAGTTTACAATCTATATTGTTTTTATCAAGATATATCAAAGCCATTAGATACTTTTTTTGACCGACAAAAAAGTATTATTTCTAACACAAAAATGAAACGTCGTATTTGTGTTTTCGCCGTTGGATTTTCACAGCTTGTTTCACAAGCTATACCCCTAACCTCTTTTCTGCCGTGATCTCGCGGGGTTTTAGTCAAACTTGAAAGGGTTATATTAGGGTATGCTCCTAATCGTAGTCTCGCGAGATCTCCTTTAGACGTAGCTAAGATGGCCCTCGTCCGCCTTTACCGGACATGGTGCAGGGGTTTTCGCGTGACATCTAGGGTAACATTTTTAAATTGATTGATTGATTGTTTGGTGTTTTACGCCGCGCTCAAGATTATTTCACTTACAGGCGGCGTTGCCAGTTTTATTGTGGGAGGAAACCGGGCTCTATGCCCGGAGGAAACCCACGACCTTCCGTTGGTAACTGGCAACCATTCCGCATAGGTCGAACATTTTTAAAAGCTTTCAGATAAATTAAAAATCCTGACATCACGCTGTACGTGAATATATACTTTGAATTTAAGAAAACGTTAAAGTAGCAACGAAAACGTAGGGGTCATTTTCGCGAAATAGTCCCATTTTGACGAAAACAGGCGAGATGGCGACGTCGATCCGATTCACCTTGAACTCGCCGCCACTGCTATAGGCTCAGCGGGGAGTTTACAATAGCTGCTAGTGTTTGAATGTTCGATGTAACTAACGATAGCTCTAGCCAAGTGTAGGAGAGTAATAGAACGGCACGTAGATGTGAGTAAATGCCAGGTAAAATTCCATGATGTTGTTGTTTTGTGGAAAACTTAAAAGTCACATGATCAATTGACCTCCTAGGTGAACTCTCTAACCCCATTCCAATGGATATTTCCGATAAAAATGTCGACCATTGGCCTTAGAGGTTAAATCTGGACTTAAGGTCTAGGGTAAGTTCTAATTTTAGATTGAGGGGATTCCCCATGGCACGGGCAACATTTGGGATAGTAAACTGAAATACAGATGACCATGGGCCTACTGCTGGTCAAAAGAAACTAACGAGTGGTTTAGGTTTAGTAGGGAGGAAATCGGGGGTTATTTTACATTGAGTCCAACTTGGAGCAAGGTCGAACGATTTCTCAGAATTTGTTACTCAGTTGAGAACAGAAACACCTCTTTCGCACCGAGTTGTGCTCAAGTGAGGTTTACGCCGAGGCAGAAAGGCATCTTACAAATCACACAAATGGTGCATATCAAGGGAATAGGCCTACTTTGTTTGCCGGACAATTTAAGTCAAAAGCAACCACCTGATCTTAGTGATTTGATACTAAGTAGTACCAGATCAGTAAATGAAAAGTACTCCTGGTAGTAGGCCTACTGTTATTCTTGACAAGTCCTATCACTGGTCTGATATATTATTTAAAAAGAAAAAGAAAAGAGACCTTGTGTGCGTAGATATATACCCATTCTAAACCACGGTCTTAAAGCTAGAACTGAACTTGTTTTGTTTAGATAATTTTGATCTAGTTATTATAAGCCCGTGGTATACATTATTGATCTTTACCGTATGCATAATGTAAACTCTAGCCAACGTTAATAGATCAATTTGACGGCATGTCGCTATGCTGGTCATGTATATCACTTTCGTCTCTTTGGTAGGCCTATACCGGTATTAATGATTTCTATGTATATAACCAGAACCTGCTCATAGACTTCTGATATAACCCACTGAAATATCATGGGTTTAGTTTATTTCTAGTTGGAGATCTCCAAACTCTGTGGCCAGAGTGTTTTGATGATGGGTGACCAACAGACCAATATACTCTGGCCACAGGGTTTGGATATCCCTAATTCAATAATATCAAATGCCTACAGGTACCTCGTTATTTATGTTTGGATATTTATTGGTCGGCACCTGGTCGACGACCAATAAATGTCTGAATTATAAATAACGGAGTAAGACCTTTACTAAAGCGAAGTAGGATATCCCCAACTAGTTTATTACAACTTATGATGGGGTATAAAGGTCTAAATGATATACCTCTTTTTTTTAACACAATTAGAAACTGGTCTCCGTGGTTATTATAGAGAAGAAGAGTTTCACTGTGCCCGTGTATTTTAGTGTTCATAAATATATATAACGTGTGTTATTTGCCACTCCGCTCACTCATGCGTGATAGATGGTATATAATAAATGCTGAAATATTGAAGCTGTCGTTTTTCGGGGTAACAGTTACACTACTTGTGTATTACATCAAAAACTAATCCCACTAGGCCTATCATAATATTAACCATTCAGACAAGAACCATGTCAATCAAAACAGAGAAGTTAATCTTCGCAAGGGAGACCTAATATAGTTCTGAAAACAAAGGAAGGTATGCATGTGGTCCCGATGGATACCATCTAGACAGTAGTTGTCTCCCCTGCACTATTGTGATTTGGGGTCATAGAGAAGAGAAGTTATACACTAACTAATCAATCAATTAAGACATGCAAATGTGAATAAGTTCCTGAAAAAATCCTACCGGTACGAATCCTGAGAAAACAATAACCGTAATACGATTGAGGTTAAAAGAGACGATGGGCACTATCAATGGAAAATAAAGGTGTCCTCATGTGCCATATATTACTCCATTTTACTGTTGTATCGTACCTGTAACATAGTCTATTGGGAAGGTGTTGGGGTGATCAGTGGTAAGAGCTGTCGAAATTTACCCTTGAAAACAAAATTTCTCTTTTCCCCGAAAAGTATACAAATTTAAAACTTTGCATCGATACCAGGAGCCAATGATTCAAAAGTGTGTTTAAGACTTAATACCGGTTTAACTTAGTAATGTTACAATCGAATTTCTTTGTTTAATTAAGAAAAGTCATTTTTCGACAACTCTGCCCAGTCTCAAGAATGTATGCCTTCGTTAAAAGTCATATAACAAGGTTTTAAAATAGGTCCATCTGTTGAAAAGCTGATACATATTGTTTATATGAATCCCCCGTAAAGAGAGATATTTCAAAACGTGATATCTGTAACAATGTCACCGAATATTTAGTTTTGTTGAAGACGAGAAATTATATGTGTGAAGCTATACGGATTTTAAACCCAGTCATATATACTTCCTCTCTTTTTAGATTTTGATAGCAAACCACTATTTGCTCAATTTGGGGTCATGAAACACAGACAAACAACACAAACAACAAGAAAAGCATCAGTAAAACTGATGGATGCTCCACGGTTCCCCATTGCAGATATACGCTCAGCAAATTTGACCAAATAATGAGAAAAGGACAATAACTCTGTAAATATCCATTTTCTGGAGATGCTTAAAGAATAAATCCTACCGCGCTATTTTACTTTGTAAGGATTTGTCAAAGCAGGAGAATGGCGAAAAAAAAAAGACTATCGACTGATTTGGAAGGCCATGAATGGGCCATCCAAGTTTACTGACATTTAAAGAAATTAAACAATTAAACAGAAGTATACCAGGCACTGCACAAGGTCTTAGTAATGACTATATACCAGCCAAGTTTCAAAACAATCCTGATAATATTAACCAAGGTATGGCCCGGACAAGCAGTCTGGGTAAAATTTAACAAATTGAAGAAACCAAGGGCCATAACTCTAAAATTATTCTCGTGACGGAGAGAAAAGCGTATCACTGCATAAGGTTTTGGTAATGACTATATACCAGCCAAGTTTCAAAACGATCCTGACAATATTAATTAAAGGCACACTTGCCGCGAAAATCAGGAATATTGTTTACATTAAAAAAGAAAGACCGTTTTCTGTATTTTTCCCAGACAATATAAGTTAGGAACTTTCTATTTTTACCAAAATTTGAAAGTTTGGACGTCACTTTGTATTTTTAATTTGAATTTGAATTGTTAGGTACCCGGAACGTAAACAAACCAAACTGCTCGCACAAGCGCATTTTATGTTTCGGTCGAGTGAGTGAACTTACGGCACAGTGTAATTTTACGTAGGTCTATTTATCTGAGAAATACAGACTGACGGATCGGTTAACAGCGACTGGAAAAGCCTGCTGATAATTGTTTGAGTGTAAACCACAGATACAAAGGCCTGAAAGGAGGGTAATCCAATATTAACCAAGGTATGGCCAGGACAAGCAGTCTGGGTAAAATTTGACAAATTGAAGAAACCAAGGGCAATAACTCTCAAATTATTCTTGTTATGGAGAGAAAAGCGTAACACTGCACAGGGTCTTGGTAATGAGCAAAGTTTCAAACCAATCCTGACAATATTACCAGAAATACATGTATGCCACGGACAAGAAATCAGGACGGACAGACAAAGCGGCGACTATATGCTCCCCCGAAACTTTTCAGGGAGCATAAAAAACTGTCGGCCTGTCGGTACCATAAGCAGGGTTCACTTTCAATCCACCCATAAGCAATAGAAAAATAATCATCTTGTGATCTGTAAACCCTTCTGTACTGCACATGTTGTGCCAGACTTTTACACGGAATCTACTATCTATTCTGACAAATCTTTTCTAATATCTGTTTGCCAGATGTCGTAACTATGTACCACAAAAAATAGAAAATCAACACAAAAAGTAACAATTGTAAAAATGTATGGTTGAAACAGGTTGATAAAGTATATTCAGGACATGAATTGGTAGTAAAGAGAATAAATACATTAACACAATCGAGTTGGTTTCAACTGCCTCATCAGTGTCGTATTATAAAAGAGAATGAGGTTGAAATGATGGCGATATGATTGAGAGTGTTACAGACAAATTGAGAGGAAACATTTAAAGAGGTGGTTATGGAGGAGTTATCACCAGTCATCATTATCACTGCTATCATCATCATCCTTTCCACGTACACCTTTCTTCTTCTCATAGCCAAATATAGACTTGCTGGGTTTCTTTGAAGCTTCCGGTAGAGGTGGGTTAAGCAAGTCCCCTTTGTAGTTGATAACTTCTGAGCACCCTAACCGCCACTCCAACATTTCAGTTGGAAACTCGTCTACTCCACCTAAATCATCAAAACCTACAATATAATCAAATGTTTTTTCTTCTTTGGCAATACAGATGGTGGGAATTACCTTTATACGTAGACGGTCAACTAGAAATGGGCATTTTTCCACATTTATCTTCATAAATTTGGCCTCCAAATGTTTGGGAGCCAGGAGAGCCAGGTGCTTGTCGACAATCTTACAACGGAAAGTGCTGTCTCTGTAAAAATGACACACAACATTCTTGCTTTTCTTGCATTCTGCAAAAAACTCTTTTTCATTGGCAACCTCCATATAACTTCCATGTCCATTTGCCAGCCATTCCTCTTTCTGTTTAGAAGCTTTCTTCAACTGCATCATTCGCTTCTTTCTCAGGACGTCAAAGTCATCATCATCCATATTGTCTAACTTGTGAATTTCAGCATCAAGCTTGTTTTCTATCACCTGGGCTGCATGTGTTAGCTGTTGTTCTACTAAATTCTCCATTTTGCTACAAGACAAAAAAAACATACATGAAATCAGCCGCACGTGTGTCTCAACCTGTTTTACTTACTCGTTGGTCAGGTAAATGAAATGTAATGCAATTTACAGTGTATGTAAATTAATGGCATACATTTTTAAGAAATGTGTGGTACTAAAAATGTAAATTAATCCCAATATTATCAAACCCACAACCTAAGTAGATGCATGCAAACATAATTCTGTGTATTTTTCAGGGAGGAAACTAGTTGGAGATCTCCAATCTCTGTGGCCAAAGTATATTGATGTTGGCCAGTGGCCACCCACCATCAATAGACCTATACTTTGGCCACATAGTTTGAAGATCTCCAACTAGGAGGAAACAAGGCTCAGTGGCAGTGCTCAGACTGTGGAGAGAACATGACAATGTAAATCTCCATTGGTATTCTGCTGCGTGTATGTCAACCATTCCTCATCATAGCTCAGTTAAAGCGGCATGAGCTGTCAAAATTGATATATTTTGCCATTACAGCAAAACGTTAAAATTATCGGCTATTTTTCTCAAGACCTACAATTCAGAAGCTCTTTTTAAGTACTTATACAGTTATAGTCTCGAGAATGTACGATAAAAAGCATAGGGAGCACAAGTCACGTGTGAATTCCACATATTTCGACGCATGTGATTGAGCGTTTCTCGTTTCAATATGACGTTTAAATCTGATGTTATGGAACAAAATACGTCAAATGGAATTGCAACGTCATCAAAAACGTTCTTAATGGCGTCATCTGTCACCGGATATCACAAAATCTCGTAATAATTCTTATGAGACTTGTGCTCCCTATTGTTTTCAACTAACTAAGGCTTAGAATGAATGGTCGTCCCGGTTATTAAAATTTTGTTTACTTTTCGGGCACTATTTCTTTTCGTATAGGCCACATACTGCATAGATTTTCCTCATTCCAACGTCAATCATTTAGTTTTTCGATGACCCTCTAATCCTCTTACTGTCGTGACAACCAGAATCTATGAAAATTAATTAGTCCGAATTTTAGCAGCTCATGCCACTTTAAAGAACTACATGCAAGCACAGGCACACGGAGTGCTCTCCCTTATCCACCCTCTGTTATACTATAAATATGGACAAGGCAGGAAACACTTATTCTGACTGCCTCCAGCAAAACCCGTCAGAATTTCTTAAAAATATCTCCTTTGTACATTAAACTTCACACGAGTCTCAGAGAGATCCTTGTCAAGCAATATCAAGGCCTTAGAGCAAACAAAACACCCTTTGCCGAATGATTTATCAAGTTTTCCAGCGAAATTCAAGTTGACAGAAAAGTCCAACCGAAGTCTCAGACACTTGCCGCTCTGGGAGCCTCGCTTTCACTTTTGGGCTTTACGGGATCTTACGAACGGTTGTGCGCGCCAATTCCAAACCGTTTTACAGATTCCGTAAAGCTCCGAAGTGAAAGCGAGGCTCTCAGAGCGGCAAGTGTCTGATACTTCAGTTGGACTTTTCTATCAACTTGAATTTCGCTGGAAAACTTGATAAATCATTCGGCAAAGGGTGTTTTGTTTGCTCTAAGGCCTCGATATTGCTTGACAAGGATCTCTCTGAGACTCGTGTGAAGTTTAATGTACAAAGAAGATATTTTTAAGAAATTCTGACGGGTTTTGCTGGAGGCAGTCAGAATAAGTGTTTCCTGCCTTGTCCATATTTATAGTATAACAGAGGGTGGATAAGGGAGAGCACTCCGTGTGCCTGTGATGCAAGTCAAAGATGATGCTTAAAAATGGCGCAATTTGTTTGACACTTTAATTAAAGTAAGTAATATAAGTACTCTTGAGTGTAGCCGCACTCGTGTGTCTCAATCTAGCCCCACTCGTGTGTCTCTATCCTGTTTTACTTACTCGCCTGTCAGGTAGAAGTCTCAATCCTGACCGGTACTGTAGTTTGCCGGTCAGTACGGCGTAAGTCTCATAAATCAATCAATCAACCGCTTCAACGCACGCCACCGCAGCGAGTTGACTTAAACATTTTCAAAAAAATAATAACAAAAACGTTTAACTTACATTTTTGGAAAGCTCAAATTATCAACAGACGTTTCTCGACCAATTCGCGCTAGAGATAGTGCGGATAATGTGCATGTAACGGTGAATCCGAAAAATATTTTTTTCTGTCGCTCAACGAGTCCAATAGTGTTCTGTTTCAGTGAGCATCATTGGCTAAATGTATGTTTGACGTCATTTCCAGCCAATCAAAAGCGGCATAACAGAAATGATCTCAAAGCATGGCAACCAGCACATGCTTCCGGTATGACAGGCTGATGCGTGAACTGGCACGATGAATCACGTTATCAGCTGTTTTTAATGTTTACATCACACAACTTTTCATATTGGGGATCAAATCGTTTCCATAGTTACTGTGAACCATGAATAGGAAGAACTTTCTCTTAACTTGGCCAGTATTATGTTGTTGTTTCTTGCGTTGTAAGTCACTCAGCTACTCCCCCCACCCCCTAAGACCCATAATGCACCCGTTCCTCTGAGCTGTCCTGTACTGGGCTGAGTCGTTCAAAAGTTTATTAGACTTAATACCGGTCTAAATGACGTCGCGTAACAAAGAAATTCAATTGTTACGTTACAAAGTTATACCGGTATTAATTCTAATACAACAACCGGCCCCTGGAGCCTTTTTCACAAAGCGACGTAGCGTAAAGTTTGACGTTACTGCCATAGCAACATATCTCTATAGTATGGGTTGCGATGGCAGTTACGTGAAAACTTACAGTAAGCCGCTTTGTGAAACAGGCTCCTGGAGCAATGGTGTGAGGGGGGCATTATTAATGATGTAACTTAAGCCAAGGGCGCATAAGCTAAGAAAATACATAAATATAATAATAATTAATATAGATAATTTGAGAAGTCATGAAAATTGAAATGGGTTTTTTCACCAATGCTCAAAACGGAACAAATAAAGTAATTTTCGATCTGAAAACTAACCTAGACTCTCCCAGTTACCTTCTTATCCCTGTACGCCTATATTCCAAATGATTACCAACTTGTTTTGCTGTAAAATCAACTTCTGTCCACTTATACATATACTTTATAGATTGGCGGTGGTTGTAAAAAAATTTTCTCTGCAAAGAAAACAAGACCCTGGATGCATAATATTAGGCCTATAATACATCTGTCAGGTCAGTTGACAAAACTGTTCGGTTGTACTAAAATATTTGTGCGACTTGGTAAGCGAAATTAGTGACTATAAATTATTTTGCACATGCTGCTTGTCTCGTTAGACAAAAAATATGATGTATTTAAAAACGCATCCACTGCGAGCTGTCGTAAGTTGTTCATTTTAATTGTACACTTGTTTCTTTTCTCTGAGTAAAGGTCACATGGTCATGCCAGATGTGTTCTGCATGCACTGTCTCGACTTCCATGCAGAAAATAATGTCCAGCCACTGAGGAGAATCAATATGTTGAGTTAGATTTCCTTGCAAAACATGAGCGGTCAAAGTTTTTAAGCGATTGAAATACAGGTGTACAATGATTACAAGGTAATCGAGAGAGTCTAGGTTAGTTTTCAGATTGAAAATGCATTTATTTGCTCTGTTTTTAGCATTGGTGAAAAATAAAAAAACATTTCGTAACTCCCCATATTATCTATTTATCGATCTTATGCAATATAAAAGTTGTTATCGATAAGTAATTCTTCACCTTATTGTAACCTTTCAACTTCTAAATGCCATTGAGAGATTTGATTTATGCGGTAGGGACTGGACTTTCACCTGTGTCATCCTACACTGCAGTTATTCTATTTTGAAGCAAGAGTGCAACCTTCTGGGTCCAAATAAGGGAACAACTTCGGTTTTTCCCGGGTCTGTATTCATAAAGAAACTGGAGTTCAGTTTTACACTTCAGTCAGCTGAACAGGCTATAGAATTTCACGATAACGATCAATTCCGGTAGCCTGCTGTTAGTGTTATCCTAAAAATATGGAAAATAAACCCTTTTACCCATCATGAAAGCCAGTATATGTGGTGATGTATAACAAAACTTACAATGGTACCCGGTTGGTTCCCAGCATTTCAATATACATGTATGAAATCGATTCAGTGTTTCTGACCAACACCAAAATTATCTAGCCTGCTGAAAAAAATAAGTTTTTTCCAAAACCTGACTTAAGTTTCAGAAAAAAAATTAAGCCATATTCATAAAACGTCTTAAGCGGACTATCCATGTACATGTGTACGCATGTGTGCGTATATATATGTGTGTCTGCATATGCAGTGCGTTTTTATACATCCATACATATTTTTCAATGTGTTTTTACTTTTCTGTCATATATAAACTCTACATTGACCCCAATTTAGTTGAAGATCGTGGGGCTAATGGACTGAGGTTCACATCTTGATCTTCATTTCCGTCAGGCTGTACCGCAAGGTGTTTAATTCCAGCTTTCAGTCCTAACAACTTTATAACTGCCAAAGATGTGCTTACGCTTACTGTGCTCCTCATCTTTGACAGCACTGGAGCCACTTTGATAATTAGGCCTAGAAACACCTCAGATCTATGATGACTTCAAACCACAGATTTCCCCCATGATCTGTTCATAAAAATCTCTCAGAAAGCCATTTTATACGCATACGGTAAGAATTCGGCTAATTCAAGTACTCAAAACATTACAAAAAGCACTCTAAAACTTTGAGACTTTTCGTTGGGTGTCTTACCTCCTGCATGGAGTGACCGATAATCCTATCGAGCAATCGCTATTGTTGTTATTTTAGACCAAACATAGCAGAAAGCAGTCTAATAATTTGTTATCTTCACATTGCTTGTCCTTGAATTAGCGGAATTCTTACCGTATGTAGACAGACAAGCATACACAAAGTCTCACATGGATAGGCCCTGTATTTTTTTATAATATGTATTTGATTTCATCCGCATACGCACAAATTCACACACTATGAATACATAAATGCATAGTCAGAAGTTCTGCTTAAATTAAATTTAAATCTTCAGACTGTTACATGCAGAAAGAAGGTTGAAATCTCATAACAGTTCAATCATTACATTTCAAAGGATAAGCTAAACAAAAAAAGAAAGTATAAGAAATATATATGAGAATTCATTAAAAAAAAAAAAAAGGTTAAATTCAGAGGGTTTATAGTTTGTAGCAGATTTTCTGAGGCCATGGAGGATCTTATTTCATCTTCTACTTCCAAAAATATAGCTCCACTCGTAAATCTATGTTTCCTATCGGCTCTCATTAAAGAGTAGAACTTTGACCTAGAAATAAAAATGGAAACCCCTTGACATCTCTAGGAATTCCTGAGCTACCTGAGGGATCTTTTAGGACAGAGAGGAAAGTTAAGTGCCTCCCATCGAACTGAGCTTAGTTTTGACTTAGACTTAGACATTTTGACTTAAAGCTTAGACCAATGAAATTGCGCTTTTCTACAATACATACAGGAATATTTTGTTGAGAACTGAATTATTGGCATAATTGGAACTCTTGTGTGTTTAACAGCTCTACATTTGCATGCTGAGAACTTTGTTGATCTGTCCTGGAGTTTGTCAACTTTTGGTATAAATGCTCAATTGTAAGGTATTTAGGCATTTCCATCGGTTTAAATTTAAATTATATGCTGCACATCACCTATGAGCAGGTCAATGGCTGGTCCCTCAGCTTGGCTGGAGCTTTATCCAGCGAATAAAATGCTTTTAACAACAGTGGACTTGAGTGAAATCTATTGTCAATACAATTACTAATATAAATTCTTGCAGCAATAAAATCACCATAAGTGTAGGTTAACTGATCATATACCCATCCGAGATGGCACAAAGTCGTCTTTTGGATGTCCGACCATCTTCAATCCAATAATATCCGCTGAAAGACGTCCAAAAGACATGATTTTGCTTGTCAGTCCTGTGTCCTGTTGCCAATGTCGGCCCTATTGTTGACGTCAGTCCTACTTTGTACGTCTAGTTGTTGGCATCGGCAGCACTAACACATCCTATTATAATAGACATCAGTCTGTCCTAGAGCTGCTGCTTGAAATAAATTAACAACATAATTAGGATCAATAGAATGTTCTTCCCTATTTTAATCCAAAGATAATTTTTTTTAACTTACTAAAACCCTAGAATGTTATTAAAATAACATTATGCCACATTCTCTGTTAATTGTATATTAATTCATTTCTTTATCTAATGTTTAAGTGGGTAATAAATGAATGCAATATGACGTTTTAGCTTAATTAAAGTTTTAAAAAATCTGTTTTAGGTTATTCTGGAGTTCCACAACCCAATGTTTTGTTTATTGTTGTTGATGATTTGCGACCATCATTAGGTTGCTATGGATACCCAAACTCCATTACACCTAACATTGACCAACTGGCAGCCAGATCAATGTTATTTACACAAGCATTCTCACAGGTATGTACATGGATAGTTTGTGTCACCTTCATCTTTCTCTACTTTTAAAGATGTCTTATCACCCTTGTCTGTCATTGGTTATTGGGTCAGATTTAATCCCTTAATACTGAGCGGAAATATCATGAGAATTCCACAAATTTCCGGTCACCGGCGCTGCCGTTGTAGATGTTATAAACCTTTATCCTTCAAATATGACGCTCAGTTTTTACAAAAAAACATCAATCAAAGCGACGTCATCAAAAACATCATCTCTCACCTGGTATTGAGAATTCTCTCGGGACACTCCCCAGCCCTACAACTTGAATTGTATCCTTAAACTATATAGTTTTAGTATTACATGTATTGACAGGAATCAGTGAACAAAAACACTTTACAATTAATAGCTATGAACAGAAACTTAATTCATTTGCAATCAGTTGGTAATTTCTTTGTTAATTATTCTCTCAAGATTCACAAACACATGTGTGTATTTCAGCAAGCTTTGTGTGGACCAAGTCGAACATCCTTCCTTACAAGCAGGAGACCAGATACAACTAGGGTGTTTGCCAACCCCAATCAATATTTCAGAACATTCTCCGGAAATTTTACTACACTGCCCCAGCATTTTAAGGAACACGGTTACTTAACACAATCTGTGGGGAAAATTTTCCATCCAGGTATGGTCTACTTCTGTAAGCAGCGATAATGGAACAAGATTTTATATCAATGGTCAATCACCATATTTTGGGGCTGAATACAAACAGTACATTGTGATATATTTTACTACAGATACAAATGAAACAAAACAGGAATTTTGAAAACAAAACAAGAAATGTTAAAATCATCCATATAGTTGGTAAATACTATGATCCCACAGAATAACTCTGCATAATAGACCACAGTCAAAACTCTGAAGAAAGAAAGCATTGTAATAGTTCAATATAAAAATCTAGACAGTATTAGTTGTGGATGAAAGTCAGGGAAAATCAAGGCTTTTCTGGTTTTAAAAGCGCCCATAGACATCTTGAAAAATAGATTTTATAAGCCCGGCTTTGTGCCAGACTATTAACTCTCAAGTGCTAGAATATTAAAAGAGATCTGCTGGATGTCATTGCTGGACCCCAGCAAATTTCAAATGCTCCATTTTAATTTTTTTTTAAATTAACAAAAAAAAAATGTAAATTTAGAAAACCTATTTTTGAAGAATGAAAATTCCGCGTAACCTTTTAGGTCATCTAAAATTGATATATTTATATGTAATTCAGGTTGTTGGTAGCTTAGTTTTTCTTTAGTAAGTGGCAAAGCAACATACCTTTTACCTGATTATTAGGGGTGGGTATTGCCTGAAAAATTCTATTGCTATATACAAAGACTGTATTATGATAGGTATTGCAATATATTGAATTGAGTATAATTTGAAAATGTATATAACCAGGATAATTTAAACATAATAAATGATTTATATTGAAACTTGAACATGGAAACTATCACTAATCACATTCCTTCTTCGTCGTTTCATTATTTATTAATCTCTTCAGTTATACTGTCTACGCAAGAATATATTTTGGAAAAGATAGACAATGTGAATAAACACTTTTACAAATATGAAAGTTACACATTCTCAGAAAAGTACATTGCTTGATATTCCAACATTTATTTGTTTAATTATGTATGTTGCTAGGTAAATTATCTGACTTCACTGATGACTTCCCATACAGCTGGTCCAAGCTACCATTTCATCCCCCTACACAGCAGTTTATGAATGCCAAGGTAAGATCCAGTCTCCTCATATTTACACATGTTGATTGGCGTGTATTTATGTTATTGAATTAGAGATGTGTGCTTTCGTGTGTAAATCTCTAACAAGTGGTAAGATTTACCCATGAGCTCTGAATCCACTGCGGATTTCTTCGTAAGTATCATATACAATCAATTTCTTGTCGCTCAGCAATGTTATTTCCCCTCTTGAAGCATGCCGTTTTTTCCTTCCCGCAGAGTGTGCATCGCTACACTAACATCCTTATGTGTGCTCTTTATGTGACATCCTTTTTTGTCTGCTTAATGTATTATTTGCATGTATCTTAACCCTATTTGTTGCCTTTAAACTGCTATTATTTCCTGTGCAGGCCAATGCTTCTGTAGTTTTTTCTGAGCCTAATACGCATGTTTTGTTTCCTTGTGTTTAATAGATTCACCGCTTTCAGCATGTTGATGAAAATCCGTGTTCTCATTATTTTTTGGCTCTCATACGTAATAGTGAATGAAGAAGCCATGGCATCACCATCTCCCTTTGAAATTGATCAAATTAGAGTTGTTCGAAGGCAACGGAAGGCAGCCATTACCCGCCATATAGGTACATAAAATCGACTAGTTGCGGAGGAAGATAGTGCTGGCGTAGAGGCAAGATTAAAACAATTATCTAATTCGTTTCTAGAGTTCAAGGCCTCCCATGATAATTATAGTAAATATCTCTCCTCTGATGATCTTCTTGAGGAGAGTGATGCTTGGTTTTTTGAAGTACAATCATCATATTCCTCTGCCATCAAAGAAGCTCGTGCATGGCTCAAGTCAGTTGCTTCATCACCTCATGACTCTTATGAAGATGACCAAAAACCTTTATCTAGTGCTTCATTTGAAGACTCTTTCAATCTCATGAGTATCCCTAAAGTTGAGCTTGAAATTTTCGATGGTGATCAGTTGAGTTATCAATGAAGCGGTTGATGGTAAAGTTGTAGACAACCAGGTTAAACTAACTAGACTTTTACAGTATACCTCTGGTCCAGCCAAGGCCACTATTCGTGGATGCGCCTTACTGGGTGGTGACATAGGGTATCCCCAAGCCCGGGATATTCTTAAGGCCCGTTTTGGAGAGTCCCATCTTGTATCTCAAAGAATAATTAACAATCTCAAACGTGGAAAATCTATATCTAAGGCCACTGATCTCCAGCAGTTAGGAGATGATTTATCGACTGCTTTAATTACCCTTGGTAAAATGGGCTTTCTTTCTGAAATCAGTACCATAGAAAGTATTCTCGATCAGGGACTGATCCAGGGAAAATTTGGGCATACCATTTCGGTTCAAAATGTTCCAACAATAAGACAAAAACAACATCTCTGGCCTAAAATTCAATATTAAATGCTATTTTGACATTAAAATCTGTTGGTTTTAAGAATTTGGGCAGATTTTTTGCTTGTGAGTTTGGGCGCCCATACCTGTATACAGGTATCAAAATGTCTCTGGATCAGTCTATGTCGATTTTCTTCAAAGATGTCGGCCATACATACACACCCGTTGGAGAGATAACTGTTACGATTTAAGGCACACCTCCGTAAACTGCCTTGTGTTGAGGGCTTTGTTACTGTTAAAGAGCTCGGTGAGGCTGAGCAATGGCTTATCAAATATTTGCAGGAACTGTTTTATGGTAAGGAGCTGTCTGCTCTTCGAGTCGGTAAGAATGTATCTCGTTCTAGTTCTCTATATAAGCTGTCTCCTTGTGTGGATAGAGGTTTACTTGTAGTAGGTGGTCGGCTTAAACACGCTGCCGTGGCTGAGCGGTTTCGGCATCCTTATATATCGCCCTATCAGCATAGATTGTCAAAACTTATGGTTGAAAGTTACCATGGGACCGCACATTTAGGAACTGAATGGACACTTAGCCAACTTAGAAGTCGTTTTTGGATTACACATGCTCGTAATCTTATAAAGGCTGTGAAACGTAAGTGTGTTATTTGTAAGAAGCTTTATGGCAAACCTCCAGTTCAGAAAATGGCTGCAGTGTTTGACATTGGCATAATTTTCACCATAGACATCTTGACAATATTTTAAATCTCCCCATATACCTACAGGTTATTAGGGATCCCCAACTTGGTGGGGATACCTATTGAAATCGTTCTGCTTTTTCTTATTATTCTTATTTGTTTTCCACGGTTTTTGTAGGTGATATAACTCAAACAGTTTTCTAGGCATGACTCTCATCTTTCACATACATATTCTTAAACAAATTATCTAGGTCCATTTTTTCTGAATTGTCGCTACGCTACGCCGTTTGTCCGCCATTTTGAAAAAGGCGTATTTGCCCAAAATTTTTCTTCTCTGAAACCGTTCATCCGATTTAGCTCAAATTTCACATACACTTAGTAGAAGTCGGGGGACTACTAAGTTGTCCAAATCAAGAATCTCCGCGGAAATTCAAAGCAGACTTTTATTCGTCAAAGTTATGATGTTTTTAACTTTTCAAAAAAAATGCAATATCTAGAAAACCATTTATTGGAACTTAACGATAATTGTCATGCTTGTAGACCTATTATACATATAGATCTATGAAATTCCCAAGTTTTATGAACGTGCAACAAGTCACGTGACCAGGACGCCATTTTGAATTTTTGAAAACTTTAATGAGTCATATCTCAGATAATTTTTTTAATACAGCAATCGGCTTTTTAAATTTAGATAGACAATATCTTTCTTCATCTTTGAACCGCTTGGTAATTTTTGATTGGATCAATGGTTTTGCCGCCATATTGAATTTTATTTAAAAATTAAAAACTTAAGTTTTTCAAAATTGCTTTAAGGTATCAACTTTAAATTCAACATACCAATAGTGTTGATCAAGGTCTATGTCTTGTGTGAAAATCAACCAGTTTCAATAAAAACTCAATAAAATATGACTGTTTAAAAATATGATGTTAATAAACTATGTTCAAATATTTATAAGAAAAGTCTTCGACCACACAGACATAAACCCATATCAAGTAAAGGACAAAAACATAGGATGTTAATAAAAGATGTGCATTTTATCGATAGAATCTTGGTAAGTAACATGATAGACGGATATTTTCACCATCGAGGATACAAATGCGCCCAATATTTTAGGAAAAGAAATAGCAGACAGGGTCTCAATCAATCGCCCATTAGTTTAAGACCATAATAGAACTTTTGCGCAATAATTCCCGTATAGAGATTAAATGTTCCAGTAATCCACAACTGGCTAATGACAAATTTCAATGTCATTTGGCGCTCGCAAGCAAACTTACCGCAAACTGTAAGTTGTTTTAGCGACTGACACACTGAGAGCGACATTGATTTAGTGACCAGCGCCAAAACTGCTAGGTTCAAGAAGACAGACCTAATCTTGTACAATTTGATATGACATTATAGAAATAATACATAGTATGTTACCAAACTGAAAATATCAGAGACAGTGCTAAACATGTTTAACGCAAATTATGATTAAAAAATATAAGCAAATAGATATTCAATTTCCCGGTTTTAGGTTTTATTTCAGAGATTTCTGTCTCGATGTGGCGAATAATTACGATATAAAGAAAAACCAACTGATAAAAACTTAACGGGGGATCCCGGACCTTGAAGTTGCCCCGCTGCAACTTCATCAACCTCTAGTTCTTATTCTTATTTGTTTTCCACGGTTTTTGTAGGTGATATAACTCAAACAGTTTTCTAGGCATGACTCTCATCTTTCACATACATGTTCTTAAACAAATTATCTAGGTCCATTTTTTCTGAATTGTCGCTACGCTACGCCGCTTGTCCGCCATTTTGAAAAAGGCGTATTTGCCCAAAAATTTTCTTCTCCGAAACCGTTCATCCGATTTAGCTCAAATTTCACATACACTTAGTAGAATTCGGGGGACTACTAAGTTGTCCAAATCAAGAATCTCCATGAAAATTCATAGCAGACTTTTATTCGTCAAAGTTATGATGTTTTTAACTTTTCAAAAAAATGCAATATCTAGAAAACCATTTATTGGAACTTAACGATAATTATCATGCTTGTAGACCTATTATAGATCTATGAAATTCCAAAGTTTTATGAACGCACAAGAAGTCACGTGACCAGGACGCCATTTTGAATTTTTGAAAACTTAAATGAGTCATATCTCATCTAATTTTTCTAATAAAGCAATCGGCTTTTTAAATTTAGATAGACAATATTTTTCTTCATCTTTGAACCGCTTGGTATTTTTTGATTGGATCAGGGTTTTGCCGCCATATTGAATTTTATTTAAAAATTAAAAACTTGAGTTTTTCCAAATTGCTTTCAGATATCAACTTTAAATTTGACATACCAATAGTGTCGATCAAGGTCTATGCTTTGTGTGAAAATCAACCCGTTTCAATAAAAACTCAATAAAATATGACTGTTTAAAAATAGGATGTTAATAAACTATGTTCAAATATTTATAAGAAAGATCTTCGACCACACAGACATAAACCCATATCAAGTAAAGGACAAAATCCCAGGATGTTAATGAAAGATGTGCATTTTATTGATAGAATCTTGGTAAGTAACATGATAAACGGATATTTTCACCATCGAGGATACAAATACGCCCAATATTTTAGGAAAAGAAATAGCACGCAAGGTCTCAATCAATCGCTCATTAGTTTAAGATCATAATAGAACTTTTGCGCAATTATTCCCTTATAGAGATTAAATGTTCCAGAAAACCACGACTGGCTTAATGACAAATTTCAATGCCATTTGGTGCTCGCAAGCAAACTTACAGCAAACTGTAAGTTATTTTAGCGACTCACACCAATTATTGTTTTCACACCTATAGCGACATTGATTTAGTGACCAGCGCCATAACTGCTATGTTCAAGAAGACAGACCTAATCTTGTACAATTTGATGTGACATTATATAAATAATATATAGTACCAAACTGAAAATATCAGAGACAGTGCTAAACATGTTTAAGGCAAATTATGATTGAAAAATATAACCAAATAGATATTCAATTTCCCGGTTTTAGGTTTTATTTCAGAGATTTCTGTCTCAATGTGGCGAATAATTACGATATAACGAAAAACAAACTAATAAAAACCTAACAGGGGATCCCGGACCTTGAAGTTGCCCCGCTGCAACTTCATCAGCCTCTAGTTACTTCTAATTTTATTGACCAAATGGATTTACAATAGATTTGGCTATGGGTCCATTGCTTATGTCACGCACTGTGGCTGATTTACCTCCAAAGCGATGTGAATCAGGTAAACCACCTTTCAGTTTCGTCAGGCTCGATCTTTTTGGACCGGTGTTTGTTCGGTTTGGTCGTTCTACGGCTAAAAGATATGGATGTGTATTTAAGTGTTTTGTTACTCGTAATAATAATTTATGTGAGCAATGACCACATTTTACCAGCATGTTAAAGAATTAAGTAATACCCTTTAACTGGATGCATAATGGCTTAATATGAAACTAACGAGTTGCATTGTGGGAAAGTGGGAGGGGCCGAAGTCTACCATTTTCATCGATCCAAGGTGTAATCATGTTCACAGATATCTTGTACGGAGATGATATGCCGGAAACTTTTTCGTTCAGGTCATATTTTATTATAAAAACAATCCATAAAACTAATATCTCTTTCATAATTCTTTTCAACACATTTTTCTTGCAACATAATATTCTTATATTCTTGGCCTTGTGTAATACTATCCGCCATCTTGTGAACATTTAAACCCCAACTGGTATCCTGTAATGCCCTCATCTAACAGTTGATGACGTCGTCAGGGAATCACTCTATTTACTCATCTTTCAAACTTCAACAAAAAACTGTTCCTTTTTCTTCAGGTATGCCCTGGCCCAGGGGGTAAGACATATAAAAATATAGTTTGCCCTGTGAAAGTATCTGACCAACCAGGGGGGTCACTTCCAGACATTCAGAGTACAGAGTTTGCTATTGACTTCCTCAAAAACCAATCCCAGTTACATGGAACTGATAAACATCCCTTTTTCTTGGCTGTTGGTTTCCATAAACCTCACTTGCCCCTCAAATATCCAGAGGAGTATAAAAGTATGTAATTTCTTCATTTGTTTTTTTGTTTTTTCTAGAAATCGGTATCATTTGTTTGCACTATCAGTTAATAATATCGTCAGAAGCTGTTACAGACTTGGTACTTCACAGTTGCAAATGATGATAAGTGGTAACTTTCAGTCATCATGATTTATCACTAAGTTTGGCTATTTTGTAGAATGGTTGCTAAATATCTGTCAAAGGTTAGGTGTTTTCTCAATCCATAGAGCTAATGCCTAGCGCACACGAGAGACGCCGGCTGAGAGTTAAGCTGTTTCTTCCGTGTGCGCGTAAATTTTGGTGAGATTTTCACCTCTTGAGGCGGTGTGGAAAGTATCTAGCATGTTTGATATTTTCTGCCTCTCATGGCAAGAATCTCACCGTGTGCGCACAACGTAAGCTGCCAGCTGAGCTGAGAGGAGGGGTAGTCCAATCGCGTGTGCCTATCAAATCATGTGACCACCTAGAATATTACATAACACAGGTAGTGACTTTTATGTAGGTCAGTGAACTTGGAGGACCAGGAAATTGCCTCAGCCGAGAACTCATCGTCTGCGCTGAAATCTGTAACTGCTCCCTGTGCAACGCGTGCCTTGCAGCTCAGCTGGCGCCTCTTGTGTGCGCTAGGCTTAAGTTTTCTCTTCTGCATGTATTAAACTTGTGAACGCTCCATAAGAATTGTAGGTGAAAGAATACGAGGCAATAGAACATTATCATACGTATAAAGTAATCTTTGAAATCTACACCCAACGTTCTGTACGTGAAAAATTTAGCTGAGCTATGACGTCACAGATCGATCTAATTCACACAACCTGCATTTCAAGCTTAGATTTATAGAGTGCTTATAGCGATAAAAATGCGTACTATATCAAGATTTTTCTCACGAACCACTCTGGTGAAGTCACTCTCTAAGCAGTGAGCCTCGCTTGGCTGCCTGGGTATGGCAGAAAAAGATTGATTTCGTAGTATCGCTTTTATCAATCAATCAATCAATTAGGCTGCAATATCTTCTTGAATATGGACAGGCTGTAATAAAACCTCATATAAGAATTTCTATTTCCTGAAATCATCTTTTTTTACAGCATTTGGCATACTCTTTAAAATCACATTCATGGTGATGTTCCCATGTTCGGTGGGGGGCAGCAAGGAAATCTAGCAACCCTTAAAATAGGCAAAAAAAAAACACAAAGGATTTTTTTAAAAATTTGCGATTAATGGACGACTTGTGTCCGACTAAAAGACTGTCTCTCTACGGACCAAGCCACTGATGCCATTATATAGAACTAGACTGACCATTTACCAATAATATCTTTATTATATTTGTAGAACTGTTTCCTCTGTCCGAGATTCAGCTGGCCCCTGGACACACACTGCCTGTGAAATTACCACCTGTGGCTTGGAACCCTTGGCAAGATTTCCGATCACGAGATGATGTCAAAGAGCTCAATGTCAGCTTTCCCTATGGACCATTACCAACACACTATCAGGTATGGGGAATCTCTATGATTCTGTATTCCAAATAAAGTTTTGGAACATCTCATTCTCATGTCAATCTTTGAAATGATATCTTTTTGAAGATCTGACAGTCATTGGATTCTGTGACAGCTAATCCATTTCTAGGGTTTTGATCGAGCCAGTTCCCTCCCCTGGGGAGAGTTGAACATTGATATATCTTATAATAACTAGATTGGCTAATGACAAGCAACTTCTGGTAAGTCGCCATTTTGGAAGTTGATTTTTGACTTGAGTTAACATATTGTTTTGCAGTCTGATGTGAACTTTTCTGCCATTTTTTCAAGAACGGAATAAATTTCAAGCAGTAGCTGTATGAAATTCCTTGGCCATCATGACAAACATTTAAAACTTGCTTTAGTAAGGCTTATGTCTTGACTACCGTGCACCAACAAGCTTCAACTTGTTCTGAAATGTAGCATTAACGTGATACTAGTCAACTAGCAAGATGGCAGACTATTGTGACGTTTTCTTCTATGCAGCGCATAGCGCTTAGCCAATCTAGTTAACATATCTATGAGTTGAAAGATCACCGTATAAAGAGACACTTAAGGTTGTTGTGGTTCTCTGTTGACCTTCAGATTATTCGAAAAATTACTGAGTGATCAATCTCGTATAAAATTGTACATTTAACGAGTTATTTAGAGAATTCGGTGCTGCTATTGTTTTGTGTCAGACAGTCAGTAAACAAACAGTCAAAAGTACATGTGGACCAAACAAAAGGGCTGTACTGCGCACTCGATTCTTTTTACTACAACAAAGCAGACATTGGAATCCTCAAATAAAACTCCCTCTCCAGTGGTCCGTGGGAGCTGGGAAAGTTACCAATGGTCATCTGGAAAACTCATCTTTATATAAACAACGGTAGAATAGCACACATTTTAACGATATTCGTTCCTGGCACGCCCCTTTAAGGTTAACATTTAATCATTACTATTTATGAAACACCAAATAATCTAGTCTTTGAATTTTCATTACTTGATTGCTGGTACGCACTTTGGAGTGCATTGTAATTTGTAAAGAGCATATGTATTTCCTCTACAATCCAATACCAATAAAGTCAATAGCCTGAAAATTGAGTAGTATTCATATGAAATTAATTGACATTTGCTTTGTAATATTGCTAATTAATTAATACACTTATTTTTCAGTTGCTTGTCCGACAAAGTTATTATGCAGCCACTACGTACATGGATGATATGTTAGGAAGGTTACTGTCCAAACTTGATGAGCTGGGATTTGCTAACAACACAATTATCAGTTTTGTCGGAGATCATGGTACAGTTTCAGTACATCAATACAATGTAATACTGTCTCGATATTTTATCATTTGAAATAGTGAGGCAATTTAATTTTTTTAAACCTATTAGTGTACATGTAAGTACTGGATTTAGATCAGGATTAACTTGAGCCCAACTCTGGGTTAAAACCACCGCTCAATGGACCTCCCCACCAGCAGCCACATGTTTTGACCAAACATTCCAAAAGGTTAGACAAACCCAAGAGGGTTGGCTTTGTGACGTTACAAATGTCATGATGTCACAGAGTTATTTTGCTGAAGGTCAAAAAAATGTGCATTATAAAAGTGTGATTTTGTGAAATTCTAAGTAAACTGTTCACCTTGCTCCAAGTCTCACTAAATACAGTGAAGTCCTTCTGGGCTTATGTTGTTCGTTTCTTTTGAAACCGACTTTAAGTAAAGTTTCTTGTATCTTGTGCTTAATGATCAAAACTGATGGGAGATAAGGATGTGTTTAATGATCTGTCTCCCATCAAAACTCATAAGATAATGTTAGACTCATAGGGAGTCGAGGGTTGACTCAGTTAAGTATGACAAAGTTTCTTTGTCCTGCCTCTTGCCCGAGATATCTTGTATAAACAAAGCAATAAGTATTTTTTGGGAAAGTTGAGTTATGGCAGTTAAGATTGCTTTCAGGAAAGTTCTAAGACTAGAGGGGCATTGTGGCTTTGCCATGTTTGCTGACCTAGCAAAAAGGAACATTAAGCATGCCATGATCTTTAGATACTTTTGTTGCCATATGACATTAGCTGTTGAGTATGACCTATTATTCCCAATCAATCATTGGTGGCTTGGACTATGATAACTCTATTGTTATTGTTGCTAACCCTGTTGGCAGCATTTAGCCATAGTTGATCATTGAACCTTTCTGTTAGAATTATACATGTCTAATTCTACCCAGTCCCAAAAAATAACAGAAAATAGTCTAGAGCGTTTCCACTCCATGGTCTGTTAGAAATGGTTGCCACCATTATATCAATCAATCTAGCCCGGATTTTCGATCTTAGGACGACTTGTATAAGGTTTGGCTGGTAATGTGAATCGCTGAAAAAAGAAAAATTTGACAGAGCCCAGATTTCTCGGCTACAATCGATCAATATGTTTGATAACTAATGGTTGTTGTTGTATCTTTCAGGCTGGTCATTAGGTGAACACCAAGAATGGTCAAAGTTCAGTAATTTTGAAGTTGCCGTGCGTGTTCCACTGTTGATGTATGTTCCAGGCTTGACCAGTTCCTCTCAACCATCAGGATCTAACTTCCCCTATCAGAACCCATTTCACAACCTTCATCATACACAGATACAGGAAAGGATATTTCACAAGGCAAATGTGATTCAGATGATCCAAGACTACACACAAATGAATGATGAAAGGCGTAAGATTAATAATGAGCTGGTGGAACTGGTGGATTTATTTCCCACTCTATCAGAGTTAGCCAAACTTCCAGTACCTCCACTTTGCCCTCCGAACTCTAATAATGTTACATTTTGTACTGAAGGTGTTAGCTTTGCTCCCCTGCTAAATAAGAAGTCTTTACAAGGAGACTGGAAATCTGCAGTGTTCAGCCAGTACCCGCGACCATCACCGGCTCCTACTATCACCAGTGATGAACCACACCTGAAGTACATCCGTATCATGGGGTATTCAATGAGAACTAAACGTTATCGCTACACAGAGTGGGTCAGGTACAGCAGACATCACTTCAAACAGGACTGGCACAAGCTTATAGCTAAAGAGTTATATGACCACCAAGGTGATGCGCTTGAAGGGGATAATATAGCCTTTGATCCAAGCCATAAAGAGTTGGTCAGAAAGTTATCTAAACAGTTACGTAATGGTTGGAGATATTCTCATCCCACTACATCCTAACATACATTTGTAAATTCTAGTCTGAAGGGACTAAAATAAATGTCCTTTTGACAAAATCCATTTACTAATGGGTTTATTTATCTAGTCACGAGTTAAAACAACCTTTTCTCGTTGAAGAATAATTCTGAGTAGAGTATGCTTTCAGTGTTTCAGAATTTATTATGGAACATTTTTAGTCAAATGTCTCAATATGTAATGTCTACAATCAATTAATTACCTACTTAATTTCTAGTCTTCCTTGGGTCGGTCTTACAAAGCTGGATACAAATTGGAACATTTTCTGACTGGATTTTCACTTGAACGACCGATGGTTGCCAGTTACCACCGGATGGTTTCCTCCGGGCATAGAGCCTGGTTTCCTCCCACAATAAAACTGGCAACGCCACCATATAAGTAAAATAATCTTGAGCGCGGCATAAAACACCAAACAATCAATCAATCAATGTAGGCCTATGATATAGTCTAACTGAAAACAGATTGTATGTATCTCTATAGTTTTATTGATTTACATTGGACATTACAATTGTCAACTTTGTTAGACTCGGCCCAGACAACTAATCAAAAATGTTAGTCATGTACATGTTATACCAAAAATCTCATTCTTTACCCTTGTGACTGAAAATTTTGTTTCAGTTGGTGGATTTTAATATATATTTTTAATTCTTTTTTAAAAATGTTACTGCCCTTTTTAAGTCCTGTTTTTCCCATTATTCACATCTGGGATGTTATGTTAAAGATAAATGAAACACAAACTAACCTTACTGCTAATATTATTTTTTTGTCTATTTATGTGGATATGAGCGAGAAAATCAAAAATTATGTGGTGCTTTATACAATTATATTAAAGTTGATATTTTCAAATATCAAAATATGACCAGGTTTTTTTTTAATGAAAGTATGATAAAGAATTTTGTACAGTTAATACAAAAAATATATGGAAGGTTTCTAATCAGACATATGTTTTTATGAAGATAAACAAGGTCTACAGCAATGTACATTTAACTCAATTGTAATTTTTACATTTTTTACATTTGGAAAGTTTCTAATCAGATATATACGTTTTTATGAAGATGAACAAGGTCTGAAAATATTACTACAGCAATGTAACTCAATTGAAAGTTTTGATTGGTTTATTTTACTATGGTTATGAAATTATAATAAAATTTCTAATGCAAATGAGAATAACTTTGTTGCTTTCTTTTGCAAGAGGCAGTATTATTTCTTTATTTTTTATATTGGCCTGAGCCGACAAAATGTTGATATTTTTAGGCTAAAATAGAAATGTGAAATCATCGGCTATTATTCTCAAGAATGTACACTGAGTGTTAAGATAACTTAGAAGCAAGAGGCCTGAAGTAAATGCAAGTTCTTCCTTCTTCATTTCACTTTAGTTTACAGGTCCTAGATTATGGATTTTCCATATTTCAGACATTAAAGGATGGGAAATCTCTAGAAATACATAGGGATTATCGTCGATAACAACCTTCAAAGTACTTAAAACATATCACGTTAATTACCGCATGGCGACAAACTTGAATTGGGAATATTGTCTCTGAATAAATAGGTCAGTATGCAACATGTCATTTCAAGCCATTGGTTAAATTGCATCACATGGCTACTCTATAACGCACTTTAATTTTTATTCAACAATAATTGGATAAAACTAATGAAAAAATGGTGGCGTCCTTGTGAATGGCCTATGGAGCTTATTCTCTATTGTAACGCCATCTTCAAATTTCAATTATTTGCTTACGAGGGGATAAAACATACATTGGACAGTTGTTTTGGACTAAATGAACTCTACTCTTTCCATCTAAACTAGTCTAAACTCTAAAGCTTAGATTTTCTTTCCCTTTAATCATGAATTTCAGTTAACTTGCAACATTTAATATTAGGGATCAGAATTTAGTATCTGAACTGTTTCGGAAATATTCAAACTCTATGGCCAAAGAAGTATATTGATGTTGTGCTGGCAAGTAGAGTAACCAAGTGTATCTTAAATTTTCTCTTTCAATGAATTGAAGCAACAATGCCAAAAGATTTTTTTGTGCATTCCAATCAACCATTTAGTTGTTAAAAATCCTGCTCACATTTTGCTGGTACCCTTGACAGAGTATATTTTGGTTGATTGATCGTTTATCGATTGACTCAACAAACAACTATTTCAATTATACATCATGTTAGCAGATTTATTGTGGGAGGAAAAAAAGTTTTATGTACAGTTTTATCCTTTACATGTCAATTCATTCTTGTTACATTTCTCTGGAAACTGGGTCAATTTAGGTAGCTGACGATGGAATGATTCCTCTATTTGTAACCATGTCTAATCCCAACAAGTTACCAGCTTGTGAACTCCCCTTTTGGATGGTTGTCTCCCTTTGGTCCACTTTGTTTTCATAAACACAACCATATCATTATGTTGTCAGATTAGAACTCTTGGTTTCTTTGTGGCATACACAGGTTATAATGAGCATTTGATACCCAGAAGTCCGGGCCCTTCCATCCACACCAACCCTGAAAGACATTTTAAGTACAGTATAGATCAATACAATATTAGATAAAAGAAAGAGTATAATAAAATTAGTGCAGTATTGTATAATTGATTTCAAATAATTGTCCCATGCTTTCGACCCTCATAATGAAAGCAAGGATGCTTTGGATAGTAAGTAAGGAAGGTTGGTGGTTCATGTGTACTCAAGATAACATCACTGACAATATATAGAAATATATGGAACTGGGTCGTCAATTTCAAGATTTTTGCTATGAGTGTGACTCTTGGTAATTTACCTGCTGATTTTTAGCATTTTCCAAATAAATAAATTTGTTGTTCAAACCATTTTTTTAGCAACTAAAATAAATTTAGTTTTGAAATGGTCTTACTTGTAAAGTACATGTTCTAAAACAAATTTAGGATATATTAAACTTCATATACCCTTTTTAACTCAGGTGATCAAATCATAATAGAATCAAAATTCTAAATTGACATACATGTATCTACATTTATTGATGGCACATTAATTCACATTGCTAATTGCTTGCAGAAGAAATGGAAAATATTTTGAAAGGTTGGTGGTTAGCATAAAGCCACACATACAAAATTCCTGTCTTTCTGATTAACTTTGATCATCAGGGGAAATAGCATAACCCAGATACAAATACAGATCAACAGGTATGCAAAGATTGATTGATTGTTGTTTTACGCTGCGCTCAACATTATTTCACTTATATGGCGGCGTTGCCAGTTTTACTGTGGGAGGGACCGGGCGTTATGCCCGGAGGAAACCCACGACCTTCCGCTGGTTACTGGCAACCATCCCACATAGGTCGTTCGAGTGAAAACCCAGTCAGAAAATTTTCCCATTTTTTGGACTGAGTGGGGTTCGAACCCGCGACCCATTGCTGGGTATGCAGAGATAAAACAATAATAACACGTTACCTTATTCTGTATGACTTTGAGATCCTCTGCTCCAGTATAATGGGGATCAAGGATAAGGAATTTGATATCTCCTGTCTCAGAGTTATAGTCAACACCTAATATAGTGTGTGCCGAAACTCCACCACCTACGGGAGACAATCAGAATTATTATCCATACCACTCCCTTAGGCTCTGTGTATATAAGAGGCGTACCTGCTAGTTTATTTTGGCAATTTTTTTCGGGTGTTGGTTATTTACTACTGTAGTAGTGATTGTTAGAAATGGTTGCCACCATTATATCAATCTAGCCCAGATTTTCGGTCTAAGGGCAACTTGTATTATGTTTGGCTGGTAATGTTAATCGCTAAAAAATAAAAATTAGACAGAGCCCAGATTTCTCGGCTACAATCAATCAATATGTTTGATAACTAATGGTTGTTATTGTATCTTTCAGGCTGGTCATTAGGTGAACATCAAGAATGGTCAAAGTTCAGTAATTTTGAAGTTGCAGTGCGTGTTCCACTGTTGATGTATGTTCCAGGCTTGACCAGTTCCTCTCAACCATCAGGATCTAACTTCCCCTATCAGAACCCATTTCACAACCTTCATCGTACACAAATACAGGAAAGGATATTTCACAAACCAAATGTGATGCAGATGTTCCAAGACTTTACACAAATGAATGATGAAAGCCCTAAGATTAATAATGAGCTGGTGGAACTGGTGGATTTATTTCCCACTCTATCCGAGTTAGCCAAACTTCCAGTACCCCCACTTTGCCCTCCGAACTCTAATAATGTTACATTTTGCACTGAAGGTGTTAGCTTTGCTCCCCTGATAAATAACGAGTCTTTACAAGGAGACTGGAAATCTGCAGTGTTCAGCCAGTACCCGCGACCATCACCGGCTCCTACTATCACCAGTGATGAACCACACCTGAAGTACATCCGTATCATGGGGTATTCAATAAGAACTAAACGTTATCGCTACACAGAGTGGGTCAGGTACAGCAGACATCACTTCAAACAGGACTGGCACAAGCTTATAGCTAAAGAGTTATATGACCACCAAGGTGATGCACTTGAAGGGGATAATATAGCGTTAGATCCAAGCCATAAACAGTTGGTCAGAAAGTTATCTAAACAGTTACGTAATGGTTGGAGATATTCTCATCCCACTACATCCTAACATTCATTTGTAAATTCTAGTCTGAAGGGACTAAAATAAATGTCCTTGTGACAAAATCCATTTACTAATGGGTTTATTTATCTAGTCACGAGTTAAAACAACCTTTTCTCGTTGAAGAATAATTCTGAGTAGAGTATGCTTTCAGTGTTTCAGAATTTATTATGGAACATTTTTAGTCAAATGTCTCAATATGTAATGTCAACAATCAATTAATTACCTACTTAATTTCTAGTCTTCCTTGGGTCGGTCTTACAAAGCTGGATACAAATTGGAACATTTTCTGACTGGATTTTCACTTGAACGACCGATGGTTGCCAGTTACCACCGGATGGTTTCCTCCGGGCATAGAGCCTGGTTTCCTCCCACAATAAAACTGGCAACGCCACCGTATAAGTAAAATAATCTTGAGCGCGGCATAAAACACCAAACAATCAATCAATCAATGTAGGCCTATGATATAGTCTAACTGAAAACAGATTGTATGTATCTCTATAGTTTTATTGATTTACATTGGACATTACAATTGTCAACTTTGTTAGACTCGGCCCAGACAACTAATCAAAAATGTTAGTCATGTACATGTTATACCAAAAATCTCATTCTTTACCCTTGTGACTGAAAATTTTGTTTCAGTTGGTGGATTTTAATATATATTTTTAATTCTTTTTTAAAAATGTTACTGCCCTTTTTAAGTCCTGTTTTTCCCATTATTCACATCTGGGATGTTATGTTAAAGATAAATGAAACACAAACTAACCTTACTGCTAATATTATTTTTTTGTCTATTTATGTTGATATGAGCGAGAAAATCAAAAATTATGTGGTGCTTTATACAATTATATTAAAGTTGATATTTTCAAATATCAAAATATGACCAGGTTTTTTTTTAATGAAAGTATGATAAAGAATTTTGTACAGTTAATACAAAAAATATATGGAAGGTTTCTAATCAGACATATGTTTTTATGAAGATAAACAAGGTCTACAGCAATGTACATTTAACTCAATTGTAATTTTTACATTTTTTACATTTGGAAAGTTTCTAATCAGATATATACGTTTTTATGAAGATGAACAAGGTCTGAAAATATTACTACAGCAATGTAACTCAATTGTAATTTTAGATTGGTTTATTTTACTATGGTTATGAATTTATAATAAAATTTCCAATACAAATGAGAATTATTTTGTTGCTTTCTTTTGCAAGAGGCAGTATGTGTACATGCAATATCGGTTTAACCTCACATTAGAAGTTTATGTACTTCTGGTCACACTCAATATTATTTCCTGTTATTATTGGCCTGAGCTGGCAAAATGTTCATATTTTTAGGCTAAAATAAAAATGTGAAATTATCGGCTATTATTCTCAAGAATGTACACTGATTGTTAAGATAACAGAGGCCTGAAATACATGGAAGTTCTTGCATGGTTATTTCAGTTTAGTTTACTTTTTGAACAGGCCATAGATTATGGATTTCCCATATTTCAGACGTTATATGTATACACAAAAAAAAAAGTTAAGCACCCCCCTGGAACGTCTGCACCGACCGATAAAATCATTGGTGTGGGGAGATTGTTGGCAAACTGATGTTGCAGAAACTATTGTGATCATTAAGTGCAACATTCTGCCGATAAGAAATCACCATTAATGGTAATAAGCTATCGTTGGCCAAATCAAAAGTGTATTTTAACAAAATAAAAAGATGCTTGTAAGTATGAAACTTCAGAGTCCATCTGGCTTCACAGGCCGAACATAGCGAAGTAAAAATGTCACTAAGTGTGTAGAACACATCCCTAGAGCAGCAGGTCAATAGTGTGTATAGCTTCCAACCTGCGTCTCGTCCCTCCAGTGAGAAGTCAGATCTGTTGAAGAGGTAACTGCGCGGATTTGAATTTAGGATAGGATGGGCAGGAACATCAAAGCCCTAGAGCCTCCTGTACAAAATCTGCCGGAATTGGAAGCTGCATTACATCGGTTTAGGCGGCAGTTACCCCTTCAACATATTTTGGTTGATTGATCGTTTATCGATTGATTCTATAAACAACTATTTCAATTATACATCATGTTAGCAGATTTATTGTGGGAGGAAAAAAAGTTTTATGTACAGTTTTATCCTTTACATGTCAATTCATTCTTGTTACATTTCTCTGGAAAGTGGGTCAATGATTCCTCTATTTGTAACCATGTCTAATCCCAACAAGTTACCAGCCAGCAGAGTGAACTCCCCTTTTGGATGGTTGTCTCCCTTTGGTCCATTTTGTTTTCATAAACATAACCATATCATTATGTTGTCAAATCAGAACTCTTGGTTTCTTTGTGGCATACACAGGTTATAATGAGCATTTGATACCCAGAAGTCCGGGCCCTTCCATCCACACCAACCCTGAAAGACATTTTAAGTACAGTATAGATCAATACAATATTAGATAAAAGAAAGAGTATAATAAAATTGGTGCAGTATTGTATAATTGATTTCAAATAATTGTCCCATGCTTTCGACCCTCATAATGAAAGCAAGGATGCTTTGGATAATAAGTAAGGAAGGTTGGTGGTTCATGTGTACTCAAGATAACATCACTGACAATATATAGAAATATATGGAACTGGGTCGTCAATTTCAAGATTTTTGCTATGAGTGTGACTCTTGGTAATTTACCTGCTGATTTTTAGCATTTTCCAAATAAATAAATTTGTTGTTCAAACCATTTTTTTAGCAACTAAAATAAATTTAGTTTTGAAATGGTCTTACTTGTAAAGTACATGTTCTAAAACAAATTTAGGATATATTAAACTTCATATACCCTTTTTAACTCAGGTGATCAAATCATAATAGAATCAAAATTCTAAATTGACATACATGTATCTACATTTATTGATGGCACATTAATTCACATTGCTAATTGCTTGCAGAAGAAATGGAAAATATTTTGAAAGGTTGGTGGTTAGCATAAAGCCACACATACAAAATTCCTGTCTTTCTGATTAACTTTGATCATCAGGGGAAATAGCATAACCCAGATACAAATACAGATCAACAGGTATGCAAAGATTGATTGATTGTTGTTTTACGCTGCGCTCAACATTATTTCACTTATATGGCGGCGTTGCCAGTTTTACTGTGGGAGGGACCGGGCGTTATGCCCGGAGGAAACCCACGACCTTCCGCTGGTTACTGGCAACCATCCCACATAGGTCGTTCGAGTGAAAACCCAGTCAGAAAATTTTCCCATTTTTTGGACTGAGTGGGGTTCGAACCCGCGACCCATTGCTGGGTATGCAGAGATAAAACAATAATAACACGTTACCTTATTCTGTATGACTTTGAGATCCTCTGCTCCAGTATAATGGGGATCAAGGATAAGGAATTTGATATCTCCTGTCTCAGAGTTATAGTCAACACCTAATATAGTGTGTGCCAAAACTCCACCACCTACGGGAGACAATCAGAATTATTATCCATACCACTCCCTTAGGCTCTGTGTATATAAGAGGCGTACCTGCTAGTTTATTTTGGCAATTTTTTTCGGGTGTTGGTTATTTACTACTGTAGTAGTGATTGCAATAAAACGTAATTTAGCAAAGAAGTTTACCAGTGGAGGTTATTTATTCAATTCAATTCAAAATCAATTTTGTAGTTTAGTAGAGTCGGTTATTTAGAAATGATTTCCATTCAAAATCAATTTAGATTTTTGAGAAATTGGCCAACCACTTATGACTTAAAGATGTAGTTATCATATTTCAAAAAGTTTCACAAAAAATTTTATTCAGCTCTCCATTTTACTTGTGGTTTGGTCATTTTTAAACTTAATTTTCAAATCCATTCTTAACATATATTTTTCTCTAATAATACATCGTCAAACTTGATGATCTCTCTTGAACAATCTCTTTAATAATATTTATTTTGACACAAGAGTATCGCTTGAATAAAGTGAGTATGTCTTTTGTCGCAATGCCCAATAAAAACATCCTTTACCGATCATAACTGGTGTCCCTTGAGTTTCAAAATGCATGGCCAGTTCTCTCCCTTTGTAAGCCAATTCAGATCCTTCACTGACGGAGAGAAACTTTGAGGAGACCTACGGTCAAACAGAAGTAACTAATATAGAACATTTGTAGAAAAGCAAGTTCTAGGTAGTAGCCTGTGGGGAATAAATCGCTGGTATCTCCTTAGTTTTTCAAAAAGGTAAGTTCAAGTGACCAAAGAACAATTGGTAGCAGTCTGTAGCAGTCAAATCACTTGGACCACACTCAGGGGTTTAAGTACCTCAAATACCCTCAGTCAAACATATGACCTAAAAATACGTCAAAAAGGAACACATTGACCCTCCAGTAGGGAAGCCAACCAAAGTAGCTTAGTTGAAACATACTATTTGTTTACTATCTGCCACAATTAAAATAAGTGAAGACATTATAGTTATCCAGAGATGTATTGAAATTGACTGAATACAAAATTACTCACCCCAAGAAATTGATCCAAACATATACTGACTTCAAATGAGCCAATCCATTGTTTACTGCCAACAAATTTAGGTTCCTTGTCCCCCACATCTACCAATGCCTTAAACAAAACACAAACTTTTATTTATGGCAGATAAAAGGGTTCAAGAAGCAAAACATAGTCAGAAAATTTTGTAAGTCTTTATTTTTGAACAATCCTAAGCTCAATATATTCAATTTTTATCAACATGTTAAAACGGAAATTTTTTTAGAGCTTCACATTGAAGAAAATCTTATATGGCAATCAGATATAGACTATCGAACTACCTCTAAAACATAGACTCTATCTGCACCAAGCTATCCTTAAAACTTGACATTATGTACAGCAATCAAAACCTCTTATTTATAATGCTTACATATGGATTACTGTTGTACAATCTCAGGTAATGCCAACACTTGTGACATAAGTGATGTATTATACTCTTATTAAGTCACATTGGAGTCATTACCATGAATACCGGACCCGAGGTGAGAGACACTGCCAAAGGTACTGAATTCATGGTAAGGACTCCGATGTCAGTTAATAAGTGCTTTATTATATCAATTTCTTCATATTTATACCAATTTCTTCATATCAGCCAGCTGAACTTTGCATCTTCCATCCCTTTGGGACTGATTATTTCATTAGTTTTCTACCCATTCATCATCATTGTTTGATTAGCTTTTAACCCATTCGGTACCACAGACCTCAAAAGACGTCGCTGTGAAAGCCTGCCTCAGTACCACTGTCGCCAAAAGACGTCGCGATATCCAGTGCCTATATCCCACTGACGTCTTTTGGCGACAGACTCCTGTTGACTCTTTCATTTCGCAAAATTTCGTATTTACCCGTTAATAAACCCAATAAATATTTACTTTTGTGTATTCTTTATATGTTGGGAACATTTTTTTTCGCTAAAATATAAAAGTTTCGCCCGTAAAAAGGATGAGAAATCATGCAAAACTTACGGCTTGTAATTTTGTTTACTGCCGATATGACTCAAGTTGCACGATAAAACGGTTGTGTTCAAAGAGATATTATCGATATTTGCAAAAGCCGACATCGCCCAAATTTAAACTGGATAAACACTTATGAATCTGGCGTAGACTTTTCTTTGTTTTTTATAATCTGACTGTACCGAAAATAATATATCTGATATATTTTCTGACTGGTGTTTAGTCGATCTCTTACTGGCTTTACACAAGCTCCATTTTGAGCTGACAGCGGGCCCCTGAACAAGCGTATTAAAGAGTCAGCTATATGAATGCTGTGTGTAACAAGCTGCACAGTGAGTGACCTACTTTATCCATATAATGCGGCCCGCAGTTCAACTCCGGTCAAGGCGGCAAATTGTCCGAGGCGTGAACTGCTGACTATTTTATAAACCGCTTGTACTTCGTTATTTCGCTCTCAATTGCAAATTAATAAAAACCAAACGAATCATCAGCGACTAAAGACAATAGTTCCTTCCAGTTGTAATCTTCGTTTCCGAGTTCCTGTACATAAAATTTCACTGAAAGTGGAGTCATTTTTGTACGCGATGAAATATTCAGTTGACAGTAACGTGCGAAAACAAACCGTCCGATGGATTCGTTAAAATTCTGTACTTTTAGGATCTTACTGTGAAAAATTCAACCTGGAATCTTGGTGGTAAATTCTGTCGGATTACAGTAGTCTTAACCATGTTTTATTCGATCACCTCAGAGGTGAGGATCCTACCGTTGAAAATTGATTTGTGCTGCGACTTGTTTACGAGTTACATAAAATGGCGGCCGGTAACTCTTCAGTTTATTGCCATTGATCGCTACTCTAAAATTAATTTTACGAGCTTATTTCCTCGGAATTTCGTTCTGCTAAGTTTAGAATATTAAATATCAACTACCATTTTGCATCTTATATATTATTTTCGTTAATCAAATGCGTTTTCCCCTGTTTTTCTCCAACTTTTGATAGGTGGTGTATATTTCTAGGGGGTAGGTCGAAAACGGCCGCCGGACGATAACGGCCGCCAGGTTCTGGTGACACCCAACGCGCGGATTAACAATAGACTCAGCTTGACATGTGAGTTTACGGTCTAAGCCTTTAATTATTTGCTCCCATTCATTAACGATTAAAAGGATAATGATTTTTCTTGCAGAATTCTACAGCTGTCAATCACTTGCTGATTTTATGCACGGATAGGAATCATGCAGTAAATTGAGTAATAATGTATGCCACTAGTCACAAATCAATTTTAGATTATTTCACTTCTACGTCGCGAATTTATCCTTTAAGCGACTTAGTACTTCTTTCATTCAATTCCCTGTTCTTTTTCGATTTAGTAGAAGTATTCTAGCCTCATTCTTAATCGATTTTACAAAACGTATGGTTACTTTAGTACATACATTTGATATGCTACATAACCATAAGGCTGGTAAAATTAGCATTACCAATGCCAGTCGGACGTATCGTCGTTTGAACGGAAAAGACTTATGTCTGGGATTAAAACCAAAGACTTGTAAAGAATAAAACGACAAAATAGTTGCAAAAAATTTTAAAGGTTTTTATTTGGGCATGGTGACATTTATGACGATAAGACAATGTACAGAGATTGAACCTCCAAAAATATATACATAAAGTAGCTTACTTTTGATGAAAATTTACAGTAGAAAATATCATTTACAAATATATTATCTTGAGCCGTCCACCTTTGAATAAATTGCATTTACGTTAAAGGGTGGGATATCTCTAGAAATACATAAGGATTAATATCGATAACAACCATCAAAGTACTTAAAACCTTTCACGGTTATTACCGTCAGTGACCAGCAAGCTAATAAAACAGACACAATTATGTCCTTTCAGTGGTTAATGTGTGTCGCCATTTTGTTTCCGTTGTAAGCTGATGTGATGTTGCAGTAGCTATTTTTAGATCAACAATGACGTATTTATACCGCTCACTAATGTAAGATGGTAGTTTTATTTCAAAAAAACATGGCGACAGACTTGAAGTGGTAAGATTGCTTTGGAATATATCGGTCAGTTCTGCAAGCGCACGTCATTTCTTAGCCAAGCCTTTGGCTAAATCACCTGACTACTCCAATTACGAATCTTGGGCTGGACAAACAAGCTGACTCCCAGCCCTCAGCAAGGACTTCGCCGATCTTTCCTTTTTGGCATACTCCTCCCAGTATTGATTCAGTTTTGAGGTTATCGTTTTCGTTCCATTTTTTTGAATTCTTGTCACCTCTTCTCTCAGAACAAGTTCTGCGGTCATGGTGACTAGACGAGCCTCTTTGTACAGGAGACCACATAACAGGTAGAATGTTAGGTTGGCTGAAATATAAAAAAAAACAACGTAAATCATGATTAAGTTTACTGTCGCTGGTACAATTAAAGTATCTGAATTATTTGCTATTATTATTCTTACATTTTTTTCCCTCTGTGGTTCCGGCGATAATGCCATCCTTGGACACCATTGTTAGTTCTGATTGGTTGTCTGTAGACACTCCAATCAGCTGGACTGAAAATCCTCCCCATAACCCAAGTGTCTTCTACATACGTCATCAGGGACAAAAGCGGGGCGTTATTTACTGGCACAGCTGCTTTTAACTTAGCGAACATAGATGGAATATGCTCTTGGGGCAGTAGTGGTAATGTCATAAGACTTCGACATACCTTGAAAAGAGAACAAAAAGAAAGAAAAAGTATATTACAAAGATTAATTTTTTCTTGAATGTTACTAAAGGGGTTTCCAATACATGCACATGACTTACATCATGGGTACCAACATCTCGTCCGTTGTATGCACTCTGCAGACCAAGATCCTGAATCTTGCGGTACACAGACTACAAAAATAGAAGACAAATTATAAGTAATTGTCTGAAGCTGAAATAGTAACATGGTTCCGGTGATAAAAGCACAGTATTCACCTGAGTAAAATGGAACAAACATCCTTTTATTTCTGTTCCGGGAAAAACTGTCCTGACAGCTTGCCATGCAGCTACTTCGAAATCCAGGACAATCTTACGTACGGCCGGTGGACGGGGGAGAACAGATAGTAGCGCTTTTAATACCTCTCGGTAGTCGTCTGCTCGACGAGAGGACATCAACACAAATGCCAGCGGCACTTGCTTCAGAGAGGTTCCCGACTTCAGAAATGCGTGTACGCTGAAAAGTTGGTAAAACGGATGTTTCACAACTTTGAAAGTTCCGTCTAAATACCTGTGAAGAGAACAGAGAATACGTGGGGTTAAATTTGCCTTGGTACAAAGGTGTGAATACAATACCATAGTAAAATACCAGTAACATACCAGGTGTGGGCTTTGCTCAAAAGATCCAGCATTACTAGGGTTGCGAACACTGTGGCGTGAAGTGCCAACACGAATATCCCTTTGTACAAATTCTCCCTCTGGAAGTCTGTCCCGGTCCAACTCGAAGTCTAGATCTTGTGGATCCTGAGGCCGGGTCTTCCTCCTATTATGATTTCCCTGTCTTGCAACATTATTCGGTTTGGGAAGAGTTGGGTGCAAGGCCATCTGTCCAGGAGGAATCTCTTCCAGAAATACCTGAAAATAGAGAGCGAGCCGACATTATAAACCGTTAGCAGGCATACAGCTTTGCACTAAACTGAAGCATTTTTATTTATGATCACTAAAACACACGGGCACACTTGTCTAAAATAATCATGGAGACAGGTTTCTAATTGTGTTAAAAAGAGGTATATCATTTGGACCTTTATACCCCATAAATTGTTGCAACAAACCAAACCTATGATATTTCATTAGGTTGACGACCGGCAAGAGCTTAGCCTTGGTCAGTAGATTTGTATTAGTAGCTGTGCTTACTTCCTCTGTTATCTCAGCAGCTGAATCAAACACTCGTCGTTCGGCTCTCTTCTTGACTTCTTTTCGTATTTCTAGGACCTTCACGCGACCTTATAAACAGAAGAAGAAAAACAAAACAAACTTGAGTTTATGCGGTACACGCCTATCGTGATTATGCTAAGGATATAAAAGACAATAAACAAAATCTCACCTGGTTCTGCATTACACACGTGATGTTGCGTGCCTCGGGTAAATGCTCCCTCTCGGTACAAAACAGTGGCCTTACATACCAAAGTTTTGGACCTTCGGTGACATCTCCATGTAACTGCAGCGCGTCGTTTATCCACTTTCATAGTGTATTGGTAGCCAAGAGAATCTACCAAAACGTCCTAAATGGTGGAAAAAGAAAGAATATATCTCCATAAATTACGTATATGTTTCTGTGTATAGTTGTTGGCAATAATGAATGAATTAATATATTACCTTGCTTTTATTAGAAGCGCCTTCCACAATACTATACGTGACGGGCTGAGGCTCCTCTGGCGGGATGAACACAGGTGATGGTCCATCGTCAATACTCATGTCCGTTTCATTGTGGATTTGGGGCTCTGTGAAGGATCCTAAATCTGATGCATTTGGATCGTCAATGGTCTGAAATACAGAAAACATATATTGATTGATTGATATTTCTACGCAGCAACAGAGATCGTTTCATTCATATTGTAAGTTGAGAGGGGATGAAACATTTAGGTTTTGTTGTATCGTCCAGAATATAAATCGAAATAGGAGAAAATATACAATGTAAAATATATGTATTTACCTGTTCATAGATGTTTGTATTGTCATTTGTCATGGTAGTATTGTTGAGAGAGGGACTTGGTGGCGTGGTAGAAATCTCGGAAGTAATCTCATCATCATTGACCGCACTGCAAAGTTCACATTTCCAATCAATGTAACCATTACGACACGCGTTTCGATATTCTGCTCTTGTTATAAAAGATCCACATGTACGATGGCACCATCTCTGACAACCATCGCACTCAAGACCTTCTTGACGAGGGCGGACAGCTTGATGGCATTTCAAACAATTATTTTCCATGTCGTGTTATTCTCCTCAAATGATCGAATGGTTTTCTCCCAAAATTTACATAGATTTTATATATTTACTATGAAAACCCGAATAATCCATCCAAATTGAAATAAAAACATATTACAAATACGGACAACGGAAATTATATAAACCATTTTAATAGTGTCATATCTGAACGGCGGGAAGCCATTTGTTTCTTCTTAGGGAACGTGGAAAAGAGCAGACTCTTGTATGTATTAGAGCCGTTTGCAATCATTACTGGCAGTAGGGTGTCATATAGATATAAAATCTACCATGCTGGGAAAGGATTAACCTTTCTACCTAAGTTTGTTTGTAGTTGTTTTAAGCGGTTACATCCTAATTTCTCGACAAATCTGAATTGTCTGGTTTACAGAACGTATTATAAACAAGTATTTTAATTATTGACAACGATATTATAGTGCATGTTTGGATGAATCAGAAATTGTAATTCATATATTTTTGACGTACATCAAAAAAGGTCACTTATAACCAACCATAAGAAGTGTAGCCTGACTTTTATTTTGCCAAAGGGAATATTCTCTTTAAAGGAATTTCCTTATTCTGACTGTGAACTCTGCTGGATATTTACACGGAATAAATGTGGCATAGGCCTACATAGTCATACTCATTTCTATATCTGTGGTATATCCTATATAGGCATATCTATATTTAAAAAAACCCATACAGGTGATAATTTGATTTGATTTGGTTTATTTCACCAAGATTCATGTAATGTTTCACAATTGGTCGATATTTACAAATAGCAATTAGGTAAAGAAGAGATAAAAAAACAAATACATCTGAAAATATCCGGGCGGGAATAGAAACCCCTAGAGGCTTATTTCATCTCATATAGGTTTGGTTGTTAAATGGTTAGGTTGGTGATCTAGAATTGGTTACAGAAGACATATCTTAGAGTATAGAGAATTACATATTTTAATTTAAGACAAGAATAATAGTTTATACCACGTACTAACAAAGTATAACATGAAAGGACCATATATTGCAAAGTGTGAAAATGGTTATCCTTGAACACAACTCCATGTCTCCGTCGATCGGGCCCAGACTTAAGCCTATCATGCTGATCACAGGTGGTCCGACTTCTATTTCAATAGCTTGGATGTTAAACACGCCCACTTCTTGACTGACATGCGATCCCGTGTACATTCATATAGACGGCGGCCGTTATCGTCCGGCGGCCGTTTTCGATGTAGACCATTTCTAGTCTGTGAATTTTTATATTTGTTTATTTTTGTGAAAATCTAAATTGAAATCCCATTATATTTTTCGGTGGTTGGCGTACCGTATTTCTAAAAACACGACTGGCCGGCCCAGAAATCAGACTTTATTTTAGTGTCATTTACAACTGATATTCGACAAAAATAACATAGCAATTTACGTAATATAAGCATCTGTAGATTTGGCAGGGCAGGGCTGCTACGGCTGTGGGGCTGAGGCCAAGAATGATGTGTGAGGCAGAGCCTAGGAATGAGCTGTGGTACCGAATGAGTTAAGACCATGGTTAACACCTACCTGTTGAATGTCTCTGTGTGTAGGAATATCACATGATGAATAGCCTTGTAGGATAAACCATGAGACAAGAGTCTGTAACGATCTGTAGGCACAGCCCCATTTATCATCATCAAATCTATCCTGCATGTAATGGTGATATGTATAGTCACCTTTCACCATATACACTTCACCATCAACAACTACAATATAAACCATTTTTGTACACTTTACCATCAACAACTACAATATAAACAATCATTGTACACTTTACCGTCAACAACTACAACATAAACAATTATTGTACACTTTACCATCAACAACTACAACATAAACAATTATTGTACAAGTTACCATCAACAATTACAACATAAACAATTATTGTACACGGGTAAGATTATTCCACTTTAGACTTACAATTGCAATCCTACATTGAAATAACAAATAAATAAAAAACTCCATCAAATCCTATCCCGCTGATATATATAAATAAATAACAAAATGATTGAATGTAAGATTTGGTCAAAAACAGGTGCTCTTATCAGCCCATTTAATAGAAGAGGATCACTCACCTCCAGATGGGGGAAGACCAATATGAGGGTTTCTTAAATATCCACCTGCATCTATTTCTTCAGGGAATCTGAATACATTGGCTTTTCTGAATAAAGGTCTGTCTAAAGGGTACCCAAGGAGCTCATGTACACCTTTTCTATAACTTTCTACAAGAAATAAACAATAAAAGAAACATGACAAAAACAAAACACACACAAGAATAAGAAAAGATAATATATTTGCATACATTTATAACATTTTAATAATATTGGCTGAAAAGTTTTTTTTCCAATTCAAATTTCAGGTCAATGATTTTTATAGCAGAACCAAATAGATTGACATTTCAAAAGCTAAAAATTACAAAGTTGATGGAGGACCTGGATTAAAAAAATTCCCTTCACTTCATAAATTAGTGGAATATAAGATTTGTTGTTTCAACGAAGTTAATTAGAGAGGGCATCACGTCTCAGAGCCGGTTTTGTAGAAGTTGTGTAACCTTTCGAAACATTTGGCTTTGTCATGCCAAGAGGTCAATTTGTTAACTCTTTGGTAAATTCACTGACTTGCCTTTAGAGTCTGATGACACCGCAGGTAAAAAATTAGATAAATTGACACTGTGACATTAAATCAATCAATGCAATGCTTTGGAAACTAATCTTACTTAGATCTTCTTCTGACTGTTCATCTGGATACACTACACTGAACAATGTCTGACTGTTAGACGGCCGAAAGTGATACACACGGGGAGTATTAAACTGGCGGATCTGAAATAACAATGTGGTGAAAGCAAAGATGAAAGAATTTCCCTGATTTTTTATATCTTAGAAATGCAATTTATATGTTATGTCATACATGCTACCTAACTTACAGAGGTCTTTAGAAGTGTATGGAAAAAAACAAACAGTTGTCTCAAGTTCTTACAAATGAATTATGTTGATATTACCGTTAGACACGTAATAAAGTTCGATACTGGTATCTAGAAGCTTGCCATACCTGTTTTGTATTGATCTGAGCGATGAGACAGTTTTGCATAGCTCTCAATTGACGAGAGATTCCCTGTGACAATAACGTTGATAGTTGATCACATTTAACCCCTCCATCCACAACAGCTACAACATCTACTGGGAGACTACTTCCAATGTTATTAAAGGATTCTGTGCAACAACAACAACAATAATAATCAAAATCAGCCATCTTAGATGAACAAATAAACTGGATATGGGCAAAATAGATTCAGGTTAAGGCATTACTAACAAGCACTTATGAGGGTTAGTACATTGATGGTTTAAAACATTTTCACATTTATAGACCAAAATAGAATAAGTCAGTTATGGGTAGTCAGTTATGGGTAGTTAGTTATGGGTAGTCAGTTATGGGTAGTCAGTTATGGGTAGTCAGTTATGGGTAGTCAGTTATGGGTAGTCAGTTATGGGTAGTCCGTTATGGGTAGTTAGTTAAGCCTTTAGTCTTACTCTTTACCCCCCTCCCCCACCCCTCCAAAAACCAGGATAACCAACAAGTACACAGCTGATACAATATGTAAACCAATAAGTACCTGAGAAATAGTTGATGACAGGTGAAAATGTTTGTGTTTGATTCAGTGCATTTGTGCCTGTAGCATGGCGTAATAAACTCACTTCAATCGTCTGAAATAGTAAAGAAAAACAGCTTAGTTTTTTAAATAAACGTTTTATTTCATTAAGAGGTTTAATTTGTGCGGTTGTCGTCATAATGTTCCATCTTACCAACCATAATTTGCAGAAGTTCACCGTTTAAGAAATCATTTTTCATTGACGATTAGATTGATAAAATCACATAACCAATAAGAATACAATTTTAGGCCAATAACAGATTTCTGGACTAATCCCTGTGCTTCTGCAATGTACTTATATGATACCAAACCTTGTTTCAATGCTCATAATAAGTTGTACAGGTTTATCTGTCATTCTGACTTTAGCCTCTACATGACAGTATGTCAACATTTTTAGACTAATAGTGGGAGGACAGAGGAAACATATAACTAAGTTAAAGGATTTATGAACAGCATGACAAATATACATGAAATCAGCTGCCTCCAGGCGGCTACTACACAGTAACTTGGGCTCTATGCTGACTATTATAGATTTCATATGAATCTGATTGATGAGAATTAAATGAAATTACCTGTTTTTTCTGTCCCTTTTTCTTAGTATTACGTAGGTATTCAGGCTGGTCATGGTCAGTGATGATACAGTTGGGTAAATCCTCACAGGTAGATGGACAATCACCACTCTCCTCCGACACAGGTAACAATACAGGGCTATTATTAATGTGATATACAACACTGCTGGTGGCACTCTCAATTTCACAGACTTTTCCATCAAATGACTGTATAATGTGATTTTTGGCTGAAAGCGTAAGCAATTAATATGATATATATCTTACATGTATTCAGCTATCTTTTACTGTATACAATATAAATGTATATTAGTTTTCTGCCCTCAAAAAAATGTTATTGAAAGCAGCAATATCTTTAAATTATAGTCCTTCACATGGCATACATCTTTTAAATTCACAACTGGACAATAAATACATCTGAATTTGACACTTACAAAAGAATGGAGACTTGAACACCCACCAAAACTTTATTAATTACAAACGTTTACACAAATAGACTATAAATACATTTTCATAATTAATACTCAGCTGTTCAGGAGATATCATGCATACAGGCAACAACCAATACAAATATTTGATTTGGAGGCAAAAGGAAGAATGGACAGACGTACACACACCAAAACTTGATCAATTACAAACAACTAAATCAATAAGGTATAAAAATAATTTAGCAAATTCCACCCAGCAGTGTGGATGTTAATGAAGGTGTACAGTTTCATGTCTTACCTTTCATTGTTGATGAAGGTGTACAGTCTCCTGTCTTACCTTTCAATGTTGATGAAGGTGTACAGTCTCCTGTCTTACTTTTCATTGTTGATGAAGGTGTACAGTCTGTTGTCTTACCTTTCATTGTTGATGAAGGTGTACAGTCCCCTGTCTTACCTTTCATTGTTGATGAAGGTGTACAGTCCCCTGTCTTACCTTTCATTGTTGATGAAGGTGTACAGTCTGTTGTCTTATCGTTCATTGTTGATGAAGGTGTACAGTCTCCTGTCTTACCTTTCATTGTTGATGAAGGTGTACAGTCTCCTGTCTTACCTTTCATTGTTGATGAAGGTGTACAGTCTCCTGTCTTACCTTTCATTGTTGATGAAGGTATACAGTTTCCTGTCTTACCTTTCATTGTTGGTGAAGGTGTACAGTTTTCTGCTTACCTTTCATTGTTGATGAAGGTGTACAGTCTCTTGTCTTACCTTTCATTGTTGATGAAGGTGTACAGTCTCCTGTCTTACCTTTCAATGTTGATGAAGGTGTACAGTCTCCTGTCTTACCTTTCAATGTTGGTGAAGGTGTACAGTTTCCTGTCTTACCTTCCATTGTTGATGAAGGTGTACAGTCTCTTGTCTTACCTTTCATTGTTGATGAAGGTGTACAGTCTCCTGTCTTACCTTTCATTGTTGATGAAGGTGTACAGTCTCCTGTCTTACCTTTCATTGTTGATGAAGGTGTACAGTCTCCTGTCTTACCTTTCACTGTTGATGAAGGTGTACAGTCTGTTGTCTTACCTTTCATTGTTGATGAAGGTGTACAGTCTTCTGTCTTACCTTTCATTGTTGATGAAGGTGTACAGTCTCCTGTCTTACCTTTCAATGTTGATGAAGGTGTACAGTTTCCTGTCTTACCTTTCATTGTTGATGAAGGAATATAGTATCCTGTCTTACCTTTCATTGTTGATGAAGGTATATAGTATCCTGTCTTACCTTTCATTGTTGATGAAGGTGTACAGTCTCCTGTCTTACCTTTCAATGTTGATGAAGGTGTACAGTTTCCTGTCTTACCTTTCATTGTTGATGAAGGTGTACAGTCTCCTGTCTTACCTTTCATTGTTGATGAAGGTGTACAGTCTCCTGTCTTACCTTTCATTGTTGATGAAGGTGTACAGTCTCCTGTCTTACCTTTCATTGTTGATGAAGGTTTACAGTCTCCTGTCTTACCTTTCATTGTTGATGAAGGTGTACAGTCTCCTGTCTTACCTTTCATTGTTGATGAAGGTGTACAGTCTCCTGTCTTACCTTTCATTGTTGATGAAGGTGTACAGTCTCCTGTCTTACCTTTCATTGTTGATGAAGGTGTACAGTCTCCTGTCTTACCTTTCATTGTTGATGAAGGTGTACAGTTTCATGTCTTACCTTTCATTGTTGATGAAGGTGTACAGTCTCCTGTCTTACCTTTCATTGTTGATGAAGGTGTACAGTCTCCTGTCTTACCTTTCAATGTTGATGAAGGTGTACAGTTTCCTGTCTTACCTTCCATTGTTGATGAAGGTGTACAGTTTCCTGTCTTACCTTTCATTGTTGATGAAGGTGTACAGTCTCCTGTCTTACCTTTCATTGTTGATGAAGGTGTACAGTCTCCTGTCTTACCTTTCATTGTTGATGAAGGTGTACAGTCTCCTGTCTTACCTTTCATTGTTGATGAAGGTATACAGTCTCCTGTCTTACCTTTCATTGTTGATGAAGGTGTACAGTCTCCTGTCTTACCTTTCATTGTTGATGAAGGTATACAGTCTCCTGTCTTACCTTTCATTGTTGATGAAGGTGTACAGTCCCCTGTCTTACCTTTCATTGTTGATGAAGGTGTACAGTCTCCTGTCTTACCTTTCATTGTTGATGAAGGTATACAGTCTCCTGTCTTACCTTTCATTGTTGATGAAGGTGTACAGTTTCCTGTCTTACCTTTCAATGTTGATGAAGGTGTACAGTTTCCTGTCTTACCTTTCATTGTTGATGAAGGTGTACAGTCTCCTGTCTTACCTTTCATTGTTGATGAAGGTATACAGTCTCCTGTCTTACCTTTCATTGTTGATGAAGGTGTACAGTTTCCTGTCTTACCTTTCAATGTTGATGAAGGTGTACAGTTTCCTGTCTTACCTTTCAATGTTGATGAAGGTGTACAGTTTCCTGTCTTACCTTTCATTGTTGATGAAGGTGTACAGTCTCCTGTCTTACCTTTCATTGTTGATGAAGGTATACAGTCTCCTGTCTTACCTTTCATTGTTGATGAAGGTGTACAGTTTCCTGTCTTACCTTTCATTGTTGATGAAGGTGTACAGTCTCCTGTCTTACCTTTCATTGTTGATGAAGGTATACAGTCTCCTGTCTTACCTTTCATTGTTGATGAAGGTATACAGTCTCCTGTCTTACCTTTCATTGTTGATGAAGGTGTACAGTCTCCTGTCTTACCTTTCATTGTTGATGAAGGTGTACAGTCTCCTGTCTTACCTTTCATTGTTGATGAAGGTGTACAGTCTCCTGTCTTACCTGTCAATGTTGATGAAGGTGTTCAGTCTCCTGTCTTACCTTTCATTGTTGATGAAGGTATACAGTCCCCTGTCTTACCTTTCATTGTTGATGAAGGTGTACAGTCTCCTGTCTTACCTGTCAATGTTGATGAAGCTATACAGTCTCCTGTCTTACCTTTCATTGTTGATGAAGGTATACAGTCTCCTGTCTTACCTTTCATTGTTGATGAAGGTATACAGTCTCCTGTCTTACCTTTCATTGTTGATGAAGGTGTACAGTCTCCTGTCTTACCTTTCATTGTTGATGAAGGTGTACAGTTTCCTGTCTTACCTTTCATTGTTGATGAAGGTGTACAGTCTCCTGTCTTACCTTTCATTGTTGATGAAGGTATACAGTCTCCTGTCTTACCTTTCATTGTTGATGAAGGTATACAGTCTCCTGTCTTACCTTTCATTGTTGATGAAGGTATACAGTCTCCTGTCTTACCTTTCATTGTTGATGAAGGTGTACAGTCTCCTGTCTTACCTTTCATTGTTGATGAAGGTGTACAGTTTCCTGTCTTACCTTTCATTGTTGATGAAGGTGTACAGTCTCCTGTCTTACCTTTCATTGTTGATGAAGGTATACAGTCTCCTGTCTTACCTTTCAGTGTTGATGAAGGTGTACAGTCGCCTGTCTTACCTTTCATTGTTGATGAAGGTATACAGTCTCCTGTCTTACCTTTCAATGTTGATGAAGGTGTACAGTTTCCTGTCTTACCTTTCATTGTTGATGAAGGTGTACAGTCTCCTGTCTTACCTTTCATTGTTGATGAAGGTATACAGTCTCCTGTCTTACCTTTCATTGCTGATGAAGGTATACAGTCCCCTGTCTTACCTTTCATTGTTGATGAAGGTATTGTTATATCTACTTCTATGACTGTCTTCAAACGCAAGATTTGAAATGTTGAAAATAAATCTTCTTCTACAATGGCAGCTTTGCATGCTGTCAGAGCACCAGTATTTGATTGTGTGAAAAAGACGGAGTCGGAACCAGACACCTTTTGTATAATCACAAGTTCATTCAGATTGAGTTGTGACTGTAATGAAAGGAAACAAGTTTCAATTTAGCAAGCTCAATATACATGTATACCTGACATTACATAGTAAAACCACCTTGAATAAAACTTACATTGTAGATGACCTTTGTTTATATTTCAAAGATTAACTTTTAGGGATTCATATGCAAAATACAATTGTCACAAGACATTTTTACATGCTTTACCCAAATTGTCTGGAGTAGGCTCAGTTAAGACAGATTGGTTGATGTTTTACACTACACTATCATAAATAGTTAATGACATAACATCCACTCGCAACAAAATTGTGAAAAAATTAGATTTGATCAAATTTGTTGAAATTGATTTGTATGAGCAGCATTTCAGGACCTACCTGTAACTGAGTGGTGGTAAACTTCTTTACAGTTTCATCTAAATTCTCCTCCTTGAGAAACACACCAATAACTGAAATTCCTGCAAATATACGATTTAAAATGAATAAAATATTTGGTCCCATGAAATAAAATTGTTCTCTTATTATCGAAAAATGTATAAAAATAGACTGAATAAAAACATTTTACGCTTAGAAGTGGTAATGTGTCGCGGACTCTATAGAGTAGCACTTATGTAACCGGATTGTAGATGCAATCAACGACCATAAAGTCTGTGAAATGAAGTCTTTTTTTACCATGTAATCACTTCATTTACAAACAGAAAACTCACGGTCAGCTTACTGCCTGAACACCAGACTAAGTTGTACATGACAGTCATCATGACAACTACCACTGAGATGGAATTGACTACACCTCAATTAGGCAACATAACGAGTATATCACAAATAAAAACATTTAAAAAAATCATAAAAGCGTTGATGAATGCACTACAAGAATGGAATAGGCAGGTAGAGCTGCACACCTAACAGGGTTTCTTGCAGGTAAATTTCTTAATAAAAACTAAATTTGCCACCAAAACCTGAATTGTGCATATAATTTAGTATAGAAATATTGAATTTCTGAAAAATGAAATACTTAATTTGTCTGTGAAATATATTGTAACTCAATACTTAAGCCTAAGCCTAAAAAAGTGGGAGTTCCACGAAACCCTGCTTATCACTGTTTTAGTCTTAATTCTCAGATTTCACTCAAAGCTAAGAATGCATGGCGAAATATTGCGAGGAAAGAAATTTCAAAATCTGCTATCCATAATGTCTTATGTATTCTACACTTTAATTTACAACTCTGGACATGTCTAATCTAATGTTAAAGTAGTCTGCAATATGTTTTAGTGGATTGAAGTCATTCTGATGCGCCCACAATACGGGCCCCTTCATCACCAGATCAACAGAAGGTATATTGGAAAAATCTAACTGTTGCAGTGGCTAAACTCATATGAAACAAGTGAGTATATGACGTCAACAGTAAATTTGACTGTCTTAAGTGGCATTTAGAAGGTGGTATAGATGAATAACGTAAGACTTTTATATGGGTAACACACTTCTAGGTTTATTCAATGATGACGTTTCTGTCTTTCTCCGAAGATTTGAAAACAGTCTTCGGAGAAAGACAACCGTCATCATTAAATAAACCTAGAAATGTCTTATCCATACAAAACTCTTACGTTATTCAACAGTAAATTTGTTCTCATACAGAGGGAGCCAAATTTGTAACTGACCTGCAGGTAGGAGAATCTGTACATTATAAGCCCCAGAAACAAACTGGTCACCACTTTCAGAGCATGGTACAAACGACAGGACAGTAATAACACTATTCAGTTCATAGCCTAATAAATACCCAACTGCTGGTATTCCATCATCATCCAATTTCTAAAACAAGACATAAAACAATGGATTATGCTGTAAATAAGGCTTGGAAGTTACCTACTAGATTTCAGGATATCCACTGACACAGGACACTATTAAGAGCATTTTTGGTGACGTTGCCATTACATTTGATGTATGTTTGTTGTACAGTTGACGTATACTTGTCATGTTAGAAGCCACATGTTCAATGCAGCTTCAGTGACAGGATAGCAGATAGGGTAACTAGTCTAGGAGAAAACCCCATTCAGAATTTTTAACTTTGGATGCAGAAGACTGCTTTTGAAGATTGATTTACACGAACTATTATGGTAATAGGTTTCGTAGGAAATTTTTAATTCTTAACAACTGTTTTTCTTCAATTCCGTAGTTTAACTTTATAGATTGATTGATGTCAGGTAAAGGAGGGGGGGGGGGGAACTAGGCTCGTTACCCGGATGAAACCGCTGACCTTCGGCGAGTACCCATAGAAAAATCCACTCAGAAATTTATTAATTTTTATTTGGTCAGAGTGGGATTATCTATAAAGAATGTAGGTTTTGATTATAAGTGTCTGTTCAAAATTAATAAACCATCATAAAATTCTTAAAAACACCACTACCAACTATGCACAAACAAAACTTCCCTACCAAGAGTCAATTTAGTTATATACAAAAAAATCTGTCTAAATTTTATCATGCTTGCACTGGTCAGCCATAACTTCCTGTGTATCAACAATCAGTTTCTGTGTGATAAGAAAAAAAAACTATAGCTTGCACAAGTAATGCCCTGTCAGTCGTTGATTAGAAAAAAATATATTTATATACCTGAAAAACCTATAGCATGGGCCTAATCTATACTGATTTTTAACCCCATATATAATGAACCCAAACGAGGATATGGACGAGAAAAAAATAGTTTTAATTGTTGCTCTAAATATGGAATACAAGTAAAAACTGCTCTGCAAAGACAAAGTATTTAAAACATACAGGCTTCATGGGCCCTGGGATGGCATTGTCAAGTCGATTATGCCCTGATAGCTTGCATGGGTGCCCTGTCAGTTGTTTTTGGTTTCATATTATTAAACAGATACCTTTAATCTGGGAACCTGCATTATACAGGTGTCAAATTTCGTTACTGACATATGTTCATGAAAAGGGAAGTTTCATATTGATGAAAATGTTTTGATTAAATATTTGACATTCTGATAAATAGATCAGAGGGAAACTCGCTTCCCACCGACTTTACCTTGATTATATCGGAATGACAGCGGACGGTCATACTGATCGTAAATGTTCTGTTGACGTCCAGTTGGCAAAGGGGAGACAATCATGTCTGCATTGTTCCCCCTTGTCAGATGGGGAAGAATAACAGCTGTAAAAAGATGCATTAGGCCTAAAGATTACTTCACGCTTATGACTTAAACTGAGAGGGAGGAATTGCTTCGGTTTCAATGTCAAGGATTAAATATATCAGACTACTGGTATCAGCTGCCAAAGTTTTTTTTTTCTTTCTTTTTTTCTAGCCGTATACTAGTTGGAAATATCAAACTTTATGGCCAAATTATTGATGTACCGCTGGTCAGTAGAGTTGGAAAGTTTAGCGCTTTGAAAAATGTAACTTAATTAGAGAATAACCTCATTTTTCTCTTAAGTGAAGCAGCAAAGCCAGTTGAAATTTTCTGTGCGCCTCAATTAGCGATCTTTTACTTTTGTTTTAGTTCCCCGCCGCTAACACCAAACTAGGCCTAGGGCTATCCCCATATATCTGATATGCTATGTCTGCTATGAAAATCAATCATCTTACTTAGCTACAAAATGAAGTTCCATGTTTAGATTCTGATTGCAGACAGACGAATAAATACTAGATACCAATGGATAAATGCATCAGCCAAACCGATCAGAATTCCCCCGATTTTAATATATAAAATGGGAATTCAGTGCAAACCAATGCTATATTGAAATTCGAACATGAAACATACGACTGATTGTCAGAGTAAAAATCTTCCATCTACAGTTAGGTCTATTGGAAAATAATCGAATCGGATTAGGTTGATGTCCAGGACAGTTGAACTGCCTTGTTCCTGTATTCAAATAAAAAAACAGACTTAACCGAACACTGAAGTTGCAGTGTTACGGATCGATGGGCTTCATTTTTACCCCAACATCTAGACATTTTAAACATCTCGACATGTATATATGTGATATATATATGTGATATATATATGTGCCTCATGCTCAATTTGAGTTGTTCTACTATTTGTACGATGTACCTGAGCATGCTAATCGTACACAAGTTTAGAAGGAATCAGAACATCATGAGAGTTTAGTGCATTTTTTTAATTTATTTATTTGTGTGTGTGTGTGCGTGCGTGTGCGTGTTGTTGTTTTCCTCCTCTCGTACAATTTTCTTTTTTTTTTGTCTAGAAAACTTTAAGACTGAAATCAACATTAAGTTTTAATGGGTAATGGGGACGGCAAGGTGGATGCAGATGTGAATGTTGGGTGTGTTTGGTTCTGTCGACACAGAAGTCAGAATAATAGCCTATGCCTAAAATGACCCCTGTCCAATGTTTTTGTCTAAACAAAAATTTTGTCCCTTGTTGGCCGTGTTGCCATGTAAAAGTAAAAGACTTCGGCACCCACCAAGGTGCGGTGAGACAAAACATTAATATTACCGCAAATGGGAAATAAAACTGTATTCTATCTAGCCTGAATTTTCGGTCTTACGGCGACTGGTATTATAATTTATATATGTATATGGCTGGTAATGTGTCTTGTCGCCTTATGACGAACACGGAGAGAAAAAAAAAATTCCGCAGAGCCCAGATTTCTAGACAATATTCTATTCATAGATCTTTATAGGTGAACTTATATAAAGATCTATGATTCTATCGTATCTTCAGATTACAGTGTATACTCATGGAACTAAAACGCGTGTTTTGGTTCTGAGGTAGACTGTCAGATGATGTCACATGACTATCACGTGGGACTCTGATGTCATGGTGAAACACAACTGCCCGTATGATCAGAATTGGTGACGTTTTTGTCAGGGAACGGATATTTTATGCGTGGTAATACTCTCAACATATACAAAAGAATATATAGAAATTGAACTATGTCTACCCCAGCTCGGAGGAGACTTATGAGGGATTTCAAAAGGTTTGTTCTCTGAGAATATAGCGAATTCGTTGTGCCATATTCCTCCTTGACTTAGAATTTTAGATCGAGTTCACTCCAACCAGGTCATTCGGCAGTGAAACAAAATGGCTGCTAATGCTATTGCTAAATGCTAAATATTAAACCGAAAAGGAAGTAAAAAAAAATGTCTTTTCTGAAACTGACTGTTTAGAAGAACCTATTTTGCGTTTTAGTTCAAATCCACATAATATTTAATAATACTCAATCAGTCCAGGGTCAAATTATTATCAATTATTATATAATTTATAAATCTAGACTAGTCTCCACTGTCGGGATTTCTGACTCCAAAATTACGGGTATCCGATCAGTTATCGTACAGAACCAATTACACGTATTACAATTACACCCAACACGTATGCATGTTTAACCCAAGCGATTAAGCTTTCCGGCCGATGACAACAGGCTTACGTATTGAGGCATCTTCTTGCAAAATTTCAACCTCCAAATATAATTTCATTGTAATTAACAACTTTTTGTGGAGTTACATTTGTGCGCCGACCCAAGAATAGTCGACTTCGGCCGTGTTGGGGACTTATCGAACACGAGAAATGACGTCACAACATCTGTAACGTTGGATGTACGATAACTGGTTCCCGTCACTCTACAAAAACATGCAGACGAGCGGGTGAATGTTCGGTCCCTAAAACTTCATTTCTGGATCCTGGGAGAAATTAAACTATTTCAACAAAAGTCGGCTGAGCCCAGCTTCACTTCTGTGGAATTTCTTGTCAATGCAAACACTGTTGTAAATTTTAGGAGTGAAAAACCGGCAAAAGTGTACGATAACTGATCGGGTATATATTTTTAGACCACCATGATCTCATGGTGGTCTTATCAAATCGCTTTTTGTCCGTGGTCCGTCGTCCGTCGTCTGTCGTCCGGTGTCTGTAAACATTTCTTGTGATCGCGATTCCAAGAGAACTACTGGTCGGATTTTCATAAAATTTTACAGACATGTTCCCCTTATGGTCTAGTTGTGCAACATCTATTTTGTTTGCAAATTGGCATATTAAAATGGCCGCTGGCGGCCATTTTATGATTTTTACCTACATAGTTTGTGATCGCGGAATCTAGAAATCTACCAGGCCGATCTTGATGAAATGTTTTTATATTGGTTCCCCATATAGTCTAGTTGTGCAACATCTATTTTTCTAAGCTCATTTGCATATTAAAATGGCCGCTAGGCGACCATTTTGTTTTTCTATTTTTTATCGCTTTTCTGTCTTGTGACCGCGATTCCAAGAGAAGTCCTAGTCGGATCTTCTTTAAATTTCACACGCACGTTCCTCCTATGGTCTAGTTGTGCAACATCTAGTTTGTTTGCTCATTTGCATATTAAAATGGCCGCTGGCGGCCATTTTGTGATTTTTACCTACATAGTTTGTGATCGCGGAATCTAGAAATCCATCAGGCCGATCTTAATGAAATGTTTTTGTATTGGTTCCCCATATGGTCTAGTTGCGCAACATCTATTTTTCGAAGCTCATTTGCATATTAAAATGGCCGGTAGGCGACCATTTTGTTTTTCTATTTTTTATCGCTTTTCTCTCTTGTGACCGCGATTCCAAGAAGAAGTCCTATTCGGATCTTCTTTAAATTTCACACGCACGTTAATCCTATGGTCTTGTGCAACATTTATTTCTTTTGCTCATTTGCATATCAAAATGGCCGCTAGGCGACCATTTTGTTTTTCTACTTTTTATCACTTTTCTCCTAAAGTAATGAGAGGATCTTCGTAAAACTTTGTACGCAGGTTAACCCTATGGCCTCCTTGCGTACTATGTACTTTTTTGCTCATTTGCATATTAAAATGGCCGCCGGGCGACCATTTTGTTTTTCTTCTTTTTGTCACTTTTCTCCTAAAGTAAAGAAAGGTTAGGATTTTCGTAAACTAATTTACGCATGTTAGCCCTATGGTCTCGTTGCGCACTATGCACTTTTTTGCTCATTTGCATATTCAAAATGGCGACCACTGGCCATTATTTTTTTATCACTCTTCTAAAGTAATGAAAGGATGTTCATAAAATGTTATACACAGGTTAACCCTATGGCCTTGTTATGCACTCGCTGCTCATTTGCATATTCAAAATGGCGGCCGGTAGCCTTTTCTGTGATTTCTATCTACATAGTTTGTGATTGCGGACTAAAAACTACCAGGCGGATCTTGATGAATTGTTATTTGTGTTGCTTCCTCATATGGTCAAGTTATGCAACATGTATTTTTTTCGTCGTTGACGTTTTCATTTAACACATTCGGTACCGCTGTCGCCATTTGGCGTTAGAGTGCTAGCCTGCTTCATTACCGAAGACATCGTAGGCCTATGGCGACAGCAGAAAAGTCGGCTAAAACCCCACTGACGCCGTATGGTTATTTTTTCTTACAACTTCAACTGATTTTGAAAATGCACAAATAAAATCATGTTGCATCTGTTGGTTGCTTTGTGTTTTGTTTTGTCAATCTTCGAATACGGTTAAAGAGGTTTAATTTACTTTAACGGACGCGCAATTCACTGATAACTTCCAACTTGTCTAGGTGAGAACGGACACTTCAAGCATACGTATATATCAAGAAAATGTTAAATTTGACAATAAAAGCTTGTGGAATTCCTTATATTTACAGCTTCAGATCTTAATATATATTTTCCCTGTCTCCAATATACTGACAGTGAGTGAGATATTTAAATATCTATGATTAAAAAGTGCTAAAATCGGGTGGTGAAATTAGCTAGTGCGAGTTCCCGCTGTCAATCACAGGGCCCCTACCAGGCATTTTAAAAGCATGGCCCAGTTAAAGACAAATAAGCTATTTTTGGCACTGAGGACGTTATTTTGGAATTTCCTAGTCCAGGGTAGTGGAAAAAAGGCATTTATCGGAGCTTTATTAAACCTCAGAGTGAAATTGCAATCCTCGTGTCATTTTAAAACGTATCAAAATCGACCCCTTTCAGATTTCCAAGGGCGACTATAAGAAACAGAACTTTATATTATCTATGCATGTTGCCGGCCGTCACGGCTTGTTCGAAGTCGGTAAAATGGCCTTCTCGAATTTGGATTTTAAACGCCTAAATTCTTTCCAAAAATGTAACAATAATGAATATTTTTAAAGGAGAGTGTTTCCTAAGACACTTAAGAAGATCCATATTGTATTTTTCGGAGTTTGAAAGGAAGGAATATTTCAAAATGAAATGAAATACACGGCAACGTACAATCACTTTTTTGCCGATCGAATTTGCATTCAGGCAGCTATGTACAACAACTGACTTCGCAATTGTAAATGCTATTTACCAATAAAGTAACTGAAATGTTTTTATTCAATCATATATTGATATCAAATCGTGCATGAAGATTTTTTTATAAGTTCACTAATTTCTGAACGAATCGGGACATTTTTTGCCATTAATTTTTAAACTGACTTTCGTCAAGTTTAAATTTTTACTCATCAGACGAGTGATACGTCGCCCGTTCTTCACTTTTCACGGGCTATTTTTGACACATATACATTATCTTTTGATTTGTAAACAAACACTCAATGCATCTTGGTAACGTGTACAATCGTTTTGGATTTTGTAAATTTTAATTGTGTACAGGACAAACAAGCGATATCACTGACTGGCCTGTGTGCAAGTACATATAGCTCCGGTAAGTAGCGTTAATATGCGTCCTCCTTGAAGAAAGTTGGTTTTGAGTTTTCAGATAACAGCCACTATCTACCGAAGAAACTTTGTTCTTGTCCAGCCACCCACCAACTGAAGAAATAAATTTCACATATCAAATTTGCGATCCGTTTATAAGCAGCCTCACTTTCTGATAGTGTTCTATGGTGGGCTAAGATCAGTTCACTGATCTCTTGTTTTCTTACTGGCGGCCGTATTTTGGAATCAGGCTTCATTGCAATCAAAAAGCTGAAATAGACCGCCCGCTCAGAAGCGGTTTATGTGGTCCGATTTAGACAATGAAATAACAGCATAACCTACTCAAGTCGTGTCTAACTCTAAACGGTCATAATCGTGTTCATGGATAATTTCGCTACCAGTGTCTGAAATGGATGAGCCGGATCAGCCAGTTACAAGCATTATTCTTCCCCTGATTCACGTTTGCCTTTTCCAGTCTGAAACTCTCCACCATTGATGACGAAACACTGTTTAACGGTTTTTGAGTTTTTAAACGTTAAATTCACTTTACAAAAGGCTAAATTATTGATGAATGTCGTGATGACACTAATTGAGTTACATTGTTATTTGCTGTCTAAATCTGACAGCAAATTGCCCGATCAGAAGCGGGCAGTCGAAATACGGCTGCAGTATAAAACAAATAGTTATTTTGAAGTCCGAAGCCCGGACTATAAATCGGCCTACCGCCTAGGCTATAGAAATTACAAAATAATGTTTCTTTAGTATCATATTATAACTGTTGTTCTTCACCTACATAAAGCCATGTCGTAAATATGGTATGTAACGAGATAGTACATAGCACTTGATGGGGTCCTCCGTGGCTCAGTAGGTAGAGCGCTGGACGCTCAATCCAAAATAGCCTTCCACCAATGAGTCGCGAGTTCGAATCCCACTCAGTCCACTAAAAATTAGAAAATTTTCGGAATGGGTTTTCACTCGGACGACCTATGTGGAATGGTTGCCAGTTACAAACGGAAGGTCGTGGGTTTCCTCCAGGCATAGAGCCTGGTTTCCTCCCACAATAAAACTGGCAATGCCGCCATATAAGTGGAATAATCTTGAGCGCGGCGTAACAAACCAATCAATCAACCATAAGCGCTAATGTATACAAAATATAGAGTTGCAACAGCCAGACGAGTTGACAGTTCAGCTGGATCAATATATAGGTCAACTCCTGACTTTCTCAGTGTGGGATAAATAAAGAAAACATGTATGGCTTTTAAATAAACATTGTAAGTGGAGTAAAAATTAAAACCAACTTCTTAGATGTGTAAATTAAGTGACATCATCAACTGGAGGAGTTCAAGTTGCTTATATAGAAGAAAACACAGAGGACTTGCAGGGAGACTGGAATTAGGCCAAGATAGCGCCATAAACGACCAGTGTGAATCAACTGTTCATGGGGGAAAATGTCGAACTGAAATATGATTTTTATGATCAATCTTAGTGGTACTTTCTGGAATTTAATCTTAATATTATTTGACTGTTTACTTATTTCAGGCTGCAAGCTGAGCCTCCCCAAGGTGTTAGCGGAGCACCAACAGACAACAATATCTTGTTATGGAATGCAGTTATATTTGGGTAAGTATCAGTAAATTTCAGATTTGGTCTTGCAAACGTTTTTGCCATGGTAAACTACATGAAGCTATACTACAACAGCAGTTATGAAGACAGAATTTTTTATGCCAATAGAAGGCCTGAACATAATAATAATAGATCTACAAATAAATCCAGTGAATGAAAATTTTAACAACTAATGATTATGAATATGCGCTGCTTTCTAAGCTTTCACTGAGTCAATATACTTTTCTTAGGCCTGGCAATTTGGTTTTATGTGAAAATAAAAGGGTATTTTTGTCAGACTAAGATGAACAATATAAACTGCAGTCCACCCTTAATAGAATTAGTTTTTTGCTTATCAGTTGTCTGGAAGATTTTTAAATTATTTAAATTTTATAATACTAACACATTAGATTGAGAAGTTCTAGTGGAGGGGAAACTTTCATAAAGAACATGTTCTGTTTGAAATTATTTATTCTGGATTTATTCAACGGCAACTGTTCATGGAGTCCGAGAGTAAGACAGAAATATGATCACTGTTGTGTGAATTACCATTTTCCCAAGAGTGTTCCTATTCCCCCATCCATGTGTAATACAATTACTTCTAACAGCAACTGCTTGTTCACTTGGATGCATGCATGTAACTAACCCCTTATAATAAAAACCTGTCAGATTAGTGCAATTTTAGGGGTAATTGTTACTTTATTTTTCACAGCCAAAATGGCTAATTAAACTAATTTTTTTTTTCAGTGAAGAAATTAGACTTCAATTTGGATTTTATAACATATATGTGGAATTTAACCAATTTACCAATGCCATCATTTCAAATGCTGTTATTGTACCAGATCCTCATTTGCTGTTATTGTACCAGATCCTCATTTGTTTGTTTTTTTCTAGTCCTGAAGACACACCCTTTGAACAAGGCACATTTAAACTTACAATTGAATTCACAGAAGACTATCCAAATAAACCACCTATTGTTCGCTTTACATCAAAGATGTTTCACCCAAACGGTAAGAATTGTTCAAGTGGTAGAATCTTTGTCTGGGGGTCCATCATTCTTGTCTTTGTATATCAAACTCTGTGCTTATATAGGGCTTCTGTAACAAGGCTATTGCTGTTGAGTGAAAATCTGTTTGAAATTGTTTTCTAAGACCGGTATCCGAACACCTGACCTACATTTATGATAATTTATAAATATAGTCTATTTGGTTTCCAAATCTTAAACTGTCATATAGTACCTTTCTTCATGTGAGGATTTTCAGTTTATATTATCAAAGATGGTTAATTTTAATCTTAAATAACTTTAAAATATGTCTGAAATATTCTTTTTCAGTGTACGCAGATGGGGGTATATGTTTAGATATATTACAAAATAGATGGAGTCCAACATATGATGTATCAGCTATTTTAACCTCAATTCAAGTAAGTCTCTACTGATAACGTACATTTCTTTACTGTTAAGTCATTTCTAATGCTGTAAGTTTTAGTGAGCAGTTTGAAGTTGCAGTGCTAAGAAGTTTGATTTTCATTCTCATTACTATACATTCTTCACCCATCTTCATGAAACTTTAGGATCATTCATAAAATCAACCATCTAATCAAAACAAGCCTTCAAAACAAACGACAACGTTGAACTTTTTCTGTTTTAGTCTCTTCTAAATGATCCTAACCCAAATAGTCCGGCTAACAATGAGGCGGCCCAGTTATATCGTGATAATCGTCGGGAGTATGAGAAAAAGGTGATAACTACTGTAGAGGAAAATTGGAAAATGGACGGTGTTGATGATGATGATTCTGAAGATGATGATGACAATGCAGCTTCTTAGCACTGAAACTTTAATATATTCTGGCCACAAGGAAAATCCACTCACACGATGAACCACTTTTTCCCCTCTTACAACATACTTATTTATTCTCATCAGAGATCTGGCTGAAATATTTATATCCTAATCCTTCAAGAGGGTGTTGAGGAATGAAGTGCTATAATAGGGGTCATTGTAGGTAATTGTTCCAAAGACTAAGTGATATGTAACAATATTCCGTTATTCACAGTCTCTCCTTGACGAGCCCAACCCCAACAGTCCTGCCAATAACACTGCAGCACAACTCTACCAGGATGATAGACGGCAATATACAAAGGAAGTGAAAGCTATTGTTGAGTTAAGTTGGATTCATCATTGACATGTTTCATGCTGTTTGGTGAATTATGTTATCCTCAAAACCCCTGAATTCAGTGGTTTGGGGGAAGACTTTAAGGCAGTGATTATTCTGTATATCCTTCAATACAACCCCAGGATTAGGTCTGTCTGTGTGGAGAGTAAGATGGCTCTGTTATGAACACTTTGTGATTGCTATTTTCATGGTTTTCTTGTGTGCCAGTAAACTTAGTGATATTTTTTACTGTTGTAGCATATCTTTCAAATTTTTTCATTTGATCACATTGTATAGTTACAGTTGGCAATACTTATAGACTTTTAATGTTTCACTTGGGGTATACTAACATTACAGGTGTTAATGTTTTCTTAACCTGAACTTGACTATTGATGTAATATTTTTCTGACCGTTGATTTTTAGTCAGTTTGAGCTTCAGTTACTTTCACGTCTATGTTACTTTTAGTCCTTAATCATGGTACACTATAAAATGCCCAATATCAAATCTTCAATTTAATTTCATGTGCTGAGTAACAATGGCACTTGGTTTTATAATTTAAATCTTTTCTGCATAAAGCTGATTGTTTATAAGTTTTATTAGTGTTTACATTTTGTGCCATATCTGTTTTAAGGTCAGAATTGGCAAAAGTAAGCCAACATATTTGATATTTCACCATTATCACATGTAGCATGGACTACCATTGAAATGTTAAGTCTTTATTGTACAAAGTGTAATAAACTGTTACATACATGTAGAAAAATGTTTTCTAGGTCTTATCAATCATCTTAGAGAACTCTGAATGAAGTGATGACATCAGGGCCCTGTCTTACGAAGCTGGCGTAAAGTTGCGCATAGGCCTACAACATAGACCAGTTGCGACTAAGGCGTAAGTTCCTATAGTTTTAACACTGATTTACGTCTGACGTAACTTACGCCAGCTTCGTAAGACAGGGCCCTGCTGTATCATACAGCACTCACCAACCATCCATGACTTGGACTAATGTAAATAAGAAGTTAAATCAACACCTAAATAAATCTTGTGAATAGGTTGAGAGATTTTTATCATGAACTATCATGGTGTTTAAAACTTAAAATCCAGAGAAGAATATTTCAATTATTTACTCGTTCTTTGCTCAAAATAGTGGTACTAGTATATACCAAATCTTGTTTTCTGAAATATCAAACGTGATGGTTCATATTTAAAATTTCTAATCCCTGTCAAAGACAAAAGCCCTTGTGTCGTTAAAGGGTATACCAAATGCCTTAGATTTCCCTGAAATTACATTTTTTAGTAGGAGAGGATTACCTAATAATTTAAATTGCATGCTTACGGCCATCTTCGAAATCTAAACCCTTGTTGCCTTGTGCTATCAATCAATCTTCCCCAGGTAGTATTCCTCCGGGCATAGAGCCCGGTTTCCTCCCACAATAACGCCGCCATATAAGTGAAAAAATCTTGAGCGCGGCGTAAAACACCAAACAATTCATCAATCCCCAAGAAGTATATGATGTCAATCAAGCTTCTCCAAGAAGTACACTGCACCAGGCCAGGAAGAATGATGTTGGTTGTGATCTAATCTTGATTAAACTAAACTTGATTAGAGTAAGCCTACATATATTAGGGTTGTTGTCAAGTAGAAATATCGGGCGTATCTTCCCAATAGATTTACCAAGGAGCAATTTAAGTCAAATATTATATCATAATCATGCAATTGATTAAACAAGTATTTTTATTTCTTCTCACATATATGATAGTGTGTTTTGACAGTGATAGTTCACCATGATCTCAGAACAATAGTTCAATCAGAATAGCCCTCCTATATGGATGTCTAAGATGAGGGGCTATCTACAGAATGGGTCGTTGAATCCTGGTTGACAACCAGAGGGACATTCACCAGACACTATATTACAGGCATCTCCATTAGCACAGCTCCCACATTGCCCCGAACAGTTCTCGCCAAATGTACCCGCACTGCATTCTGAAAACGTACATTAGCAATGCAAAAATTACATTTTCTTTGAATTTCGAAAATATCGAAATGTGCTTAGAGTTGTCAAAATGCTCCCATGTCTTCCTTAAAACTAAATGTCTTCTTTCTGAGTCATCTTCGTGCTGTCAATTTAGTGATACAAGTCTCGAATATTTCCAAGTAACTTAGGTGCAATTTGCGATGGTGAATTGAAGGCTATTTAATTTTTGTTTAATTTGCGAACAGACTATAGACTCAGTGAATATATTTTTTATTTGAACGCCATTGTCTTGGCAATGGGATATTGTGAAAAAAAGGTGCTCATGCCACTTGAAACTCGTTTTTGCAAGCCACCCAATGCCTAGTCCGTGTTTCTGACTGCAAATGACATTTTTTTATACTGACAGCCGTATTTTCAGTATGAAAAATGGTAATTTTGGAGTCAGAAACCCGGACTACCCAATGCCAAGTAATTCAGTCGGGCTGCACATGTTGCATCGGCATCTCGACCCTGAAACTTCCATTCCACTTGCGATGGCAACGGCTCCGATTTCTAATATGTGTCTTACAGGTATGTCTGGGTCCTCATCTATCCATTTTTTCCCCGTTGAACTTGACCACGTTTTTCACTCGAATAGTCGATAGTCGACTTATGAACAGTAACCATGTGTTGACCCGGCTGCTGAACCCAACCAGTTTAGGCTACAACTGGTGTCACAATTTCTGTCCCCATTACGTCTTGCAGCTTTGTTACCTTGTTTGTTATACCCCATGTGTATCTGACATATTATCCAGTTAATATATGTTTACTTACGTGTATCACATTTGTTTCCCTGGTACCCGGCCTCACATCTTCGGAGACCATTGTTAAGTGGACAGTTTCCGGTGACTGGCTCACAGGACACCCCTTGATAACATTTCCCGGGACAGGCCTGAGTGCAATCTTCACCGTAAGTACCCGGGTTACAGGCTGTGGACAAACGTTTAGAGAATGCATAGAGTTATTGTACACATAGACTCCGAAAGGTTATTAGTATATATACTTTTTTCTTCTTTTTTAAAACCCAGCCAAATAGAGTTAATTTCCTATTTCTTACTCCATTGACACGAATTTCCAAAGAACCCAGATTCACATCTGGTGCCATTTTCGCTAGATGGGCATTCCCCCGTCACAGAATCGCACGTCGCTCCACCATTGCAGTTCCCAGAACAAACAAACAGACAATCTTCTCCATATCGACCATTTATACAGGCTGCAAAAAAAAAAAACCAATAAAGCACCATGAACCCTCGAGAATGTACCATGAAACATATGAGGCATCACTTAGCTATGTATAGTTTCAGTTTAGTGTAGAAAATGAAACAATCTGCTAGATGAAAGATTTCTATGATGCTTGAACCAGTATAGAAAGGCGTCTGTCTTCGGAAGTCAGTGACTGTTAACGTATGGATATATCTTCTCCTCCTTATTTATATAGACATGCTTGTATTCCTGGTAGCAAATCATCGCAAGAAACTCCAAGAACCCGATACGAAACAGGAATACAGGCAACCCATTGAGGAATTTCACAAAATACTTACTTTGATCACAGTATGGGTTTTGCCATCCAGCCCGACATCGAGGTTGTCCAGCTATTTTGGGACAAGAGCCTTCAACTTTATCACAGGATGTGTCGTTGTAACATTCACCGGCACACAGGGATGTACAGTCCGCACCATATGTATGGGAGGGACAAGCTGCACAAGATAGAGAAAACCGGTTGATGTGGAAACACTTTGCAAATAAGTCTCTTCCGAAAAAAATGCTTCAATTACTAGATCATTGGGGTTTCTAATTGTCGAGAAAATAAATTACCTCATCCATGAAAACTTTGGTAAATGTTGAAGAATACATCAAGATGGTTTGGTAAAAGTTGAAGAATACATCAAGATGGTTACTTGCACCTTGGTTTGCAAAGGATTGAAAATAGAACTAAAGACTTCAAAATTTTTTCTATAAGGTGCCCAACAGTGCAGTGTTATATATAGCCAGCCGATGAGACCAGAGGAGAGGTCGGAACACAAAGACAGGCTGGCTGTTTATGTACCTATTGGAAATAATCGAGAGTTCTACTTATAACACAAAATAACCAAACATTCTTTTTACGCTACTGCAGAGGAATGTCCGTACACTGGTCACATCTCTCTCCCATCCACCCGGCCTCACATCTGGCTCTCACACCATTGTCTGGACACAGGCCAGTCTCTCTGTCACAAACCGCTCCGTGGTAACAGAACCCGGAACATGTTTGTTGACAATCTGGGCCGTATGAACCAGGTTCGCAAGCTAGAAGACAGAAATGGATGTTTGATGTCAAGGTAGAGTAAGACAAGGCACCGTCTAGCTGGTGATGCTCGATGTTTTAAAACAAAATAGTTTTTTCGGTTCCGTGAAAGAAATACCTTTTAATTAAATCGCTGGGAATCGCAAGGATAAAAGAACGATCTTCTAGACAATGGGAAATATACTTGGGGTCAGTTTCCAGCCTTAAATTGTTTTATATGAACCATTAATCGTTTAACAGGCAGCTCAAGAGTTGTTGTAGACAAATTTAGTTCATTAGCTTATAGCTAATAGGATAGATTGAAGTTTATCAGAATCAACAATTGGCTGCCAGCCTTGGGAATACAATGCATTGTAACATCGTGCAAAACTTATCGAATTCAGAGCGGGACAAGAAATTAAAGACCTATTGCAGCGGACCGACAAAATTGTAAGTTCCTACTCACGGACATCGCATCTACTTCCAAACCATCCAGCCTTACAGCGTGGCGATGTCCCAGACACACTACACACACCAGTATTGGGATCACAGGCATCAGTCGAGTAACAATGGGCAGTGCAGGTTTGGATACAAGATTCACTTGAACTACCCGAGCAGACTGAAACCGGGAAAAACATAACAAATAACTGAACATTATATGAGAAGAAATCAAAGTCTTTATTCGAGTGATATCGATTAAGGACCTAGCTGGCTTTTTTTCCTAGAGAAAGTATCACATGGCATCATGATGTACACCCCTTACATTGCATTTATACCCGAGTCTACATTATTGAGAGGGAAAATATTGGTTGGCCATACATAACACATTGGTTTACATATTATCAATCCTGCTGAGAATGACATTATTGGTATGCATAATTGTCTTACCTTGGTTACACCTGGGGCCAGTCCAGCCGTCGTCACATCGTGGTTGACCCTCTACCAGGGGACAGAATCCCGTTATTCCGTCACACAGACCACCATGATAACAATGACTGCTGCATACTTCCACACAGTCTTCGCCATAACGGTCATGTGGGCACGCTAGAAAAATATATACATATATGAATATATATATATTGGCCACAACACAACGTTGAACGAGAATTATCAAAATCCCAAGGACCATCATGGATTTCTCGGCCATAAAGCTTCCGGTCCATTGAACCAGTATATATTATTATTAACGGTCCTGGATGCATGGCATCAAAATAATTTTGAGTAATGGAACCGGTATATATTTTGAGCCATCTAATACAAAAAGGTTTTGGAACAGTGGAACTGGTAGATCTTGGAACAGTGGAAACGGTAGATCTTTTGAGCCATCTGATATAAAAAGGGTTTGGAACAGTGGAAACGGTAGATCTTTTGAACCATCTGATATAAAAGGGGTTTGGAACAGTGGAAACGGTAGATCTTTTGAACCATCTGATATAAAAATGGTTTGGAACAGTGGAACCGGTAGATCTCTTGGACCATCTGATATAAAAAGGGTTTGGAACAGTGGAAACGGTAGATCTTTTGAACCATCTGATATAAAAAGGGTTTGGAACAATGGAAACGGTAGATCTTTTGAACCATCTGATATAAAAAGGGGTTGGGGCAATGGAACCGGTAGATCTTTTGAACCATCTGATATAAAAAGGGTTTGGAACAATGGAACCGGTAGATCTTTTGAACCATCTGATATAAAAAGGGTTTGGAACAATGGAAACGGTATATCTTTTGACCTATCTGATATAAAAAGGGTTTGGAACAGTGGAACCGGTAGATCTTTTGAACCATTTGATATATAAAGGGTTTGGAACAGTGGAAACGGTAGATCTTGTGAAACATCTGATATAAAAAGGGTTTGGAACAGTGGAACCGGTAGATCTTTTGAACCATCTGATATAAAAAGGGTTTGGGACAGTGGAACCGGTAGATCTTTTGAACCATCTGATATAAAAGGGTTTGGAACAATGGAAACGGTAGATCTTTTGAACCATCTGATATAAAAAGGGTTTGGAACAGTGGAAACGGTAGATCTTTTGAACCATCTGATATAAAAAGGGTTTGGAACAGTGGAAACGGTAGATCTTTTGAACCATCTGATATAAAAGGTTTGGAACAATGGAAACGGTAGATCTTTTGAACAATCTGATATAAAAGGGTTTGGAACAATGGAAACGGTAGATCTTTTGAACCATCTGATATAAAAAGGGTTTGGGACAATGGAAACGGTACATCTTTTGAACCATCTGATATAAAAAGGGTTTGGAACAATGGAAACGGTAGATCTTTTGAGCCATCTGATATAAAAGGGTTTGGAACAGTGGAAACGGTAGATCTTTTGAACCATCTGATATAAAAAGGGGTTGGAACAATGGAAATGGTAGATCTTTTGAACCATCTGATATAAAAGGGTTTGGGACAGTGGAACCGGAAGATCTTTTGAACCATATATACGTATTAGCCACAACACAACATTAAACAAGAATTGTCATAATCCCAAGTAGAGGAAACCATATACATGACGAAGATCGGGGATTTCTCGGCCATAAAGCTTCTGGTCCAATGAAGTATTATTATAATTTTATTAACAGTCCTGGCTGCATGTCATCAAAATAATTTTGAGTAATGGAACCAGTATATATTTTGAGCCATCTGATATAAAAGGGTTTGGGACAGTGGAAACGGTAGATCTTTTGAACCATCTGATATAAAAAGGGTTTGGGACAGTGGAACAGGTAGATCTTTTGGACCATCTGATACAAAAAGGGTTTCGAACAGTGGAACCCGTAGATCTTTTGGACCATCTGATATAAAAAGGGTTTGGGACAGTGGAAACGGTAGATCTTTTGAAACATATGATATAAAAAGGGTTTGGAACAGTGGAAACGGTAGATCTTTTGAACAATCTGATATAAAAAGGGTTTGGAACAGTGGAACCCGTAGATCTTTTGGACCATCTGATATAAAAAGGGTTTGGAACAGTGGAAACGGTAGATCTTTTGGACCATCTGATATAAAAAGGGTTTGGAACAGTGGAAACGGTAGATCTTTTGAAACATCTGATATAAAAAGGGTTTGGAACAGTGGAAACGGTAGATCTTTTGAACAATCTGATATAAAAAAGGGTTTGGGACAATGGAACCGGTAGATCTTTTGGAACATCTGATATAAAAAGGTTTTGGGACAGTGGAAACGGTAGATCTTTTGAACAATCTGATATAAAAAAGGGTTTGGGACAATGGAACCGGTAGAGCTTTTGAAACATCTGATATAAAAAGGGTTTGGGACAATGGAACCGGTAAATCTTTTGAACCATCTGATATAAAAAGGGTTTGGAATAGTGGAAACGGTAGATCTTTTGAACCATCTGATATAAAAAGGGTTTGGGACAATGGAACTAGTAGATCTTTTGAACCATCTGATATAAAAAGGGTTCGGAACAGTGGAACTGGTAGATCTTTTGAACCTTCTGATATAAAAAGGGTTTGGGACAATGGAACTGGTAGATCTTTTGAACCTTCTGATATAAAAAAGGGTTTGGAACAGCGGGGCCGGTAGATCTTTTGATCCATTTCATATGAAAATAATTGGGGGCTGGGGGACCTAACTGAGACTTATAATATCAAAAGGGTTTGGGAAGTTAGCACGGGTAGACATTGCAGAGCCTTCTGATATGGAAAGAGTTTAGAGCTTTGTGAACGGTTGACGGAAGTTGTTCATTTCAAATGAACTAGAAACCTTAGATGCAGAACAGGTTGACCAAACGATTGTAAAGCGTATCGGATTCTTGTTAATATTAAACTTAAATTGACACTGTGGAAAACATCAATTTCATTGAGTGCTTGTGGGAAACTTTCTATGAATTCATTAAAGATAAACACAAAGTCCCATATGATACAGTAGACCTATGAACATTTTCCGGATAGTGCAAACTGATTGTTTAGTGATAATTATTATTATTAATCCTTACATATTTGACAGGTTTCTCCTCTCCAACCAGCAGCACATCGGGGATCACCTTGGAACACTGGACAAAATGACGTTACCGGGTCGCATGCTGCACCTTGGTAACATTGGCCCGTGCAGTTGTTTGCGCAATCTTCGCCAGTCATTCCACGAGGACATTCTGATATAAACATATTTGCAATTTAAATAATACTATTCATTTTCTAAAAGTACGAGAAGAACCGTTATCTTCGAATTATTTGATTCCAACAATGTGGTTAGCTACTTCGTTAGAGTCATTCGCTTCTTGGCTTTTCTCTAAAACATGTCACCTATGTTATGATCCTATATCTCTAAGACATATAGACCTATACTTAATATTTCTTGAGATAACCATCGGACGTTGGTGTTTCCTGACATCAATTAACCACATCTAAACGATGTCATATGTAAATGTAAATTCAAACCAGTGTAAGATATCTGGTGCAAATAATTCGCTTTGGTGTAAGTGAACAATGCTTTGTGGGTCACAGAAGCCACCATTCCATACATAGTGTCACCTGTCACATCAGTTATATACTGCACCATACATGTACTTACGTTTGTCACAGAAGTCACCATACCATCCGGAGTTACATCTGGGTTGCCCGTCAAACTTTTCACAGACTCCACTAACAGCATCACACGGGGAGGAATCCCAACAATGTGAACTGCAAACGTTGATACAATCTTCTCCCCATCTACCCCGTTCACAATCTGGAACCAATAGAATTTAACTAGATTTTAGATTCATTGGTGTCGATTTTCCTGATCAGATGAGGACTAAGAGAAGTCACCCAGAGAAGTTTTCAATGTTGACTATGGTATGAAGTTTGCAATGTATTTTATTTTTACCCAGTTGACTACGGTATGAAGTTCTCAATGTGTTTACTATTACCCAGTTAACTACGGTATTAAGTTCTCAATGTGTTCTACTCTTACCCAGTTGACTACGGTATGAAGTTCTCAATGTGTTCTACTCTTACCCAGTTGACTACGGTATGAAGTTCTCAATGTGTTTACTCTTACCCAGTTAACTACGGTATTAAGTTCTCAATGTGTTCTACTCTTACCCAGTTGACTACGGTATGAAGTTCTCAATGTGTTCTACTCTTACCCAGTTGACTACGGTATGAAGTTCTCAATGTGTTTACTCTTACCTTGTTGACTATGGTATGAAGTTCTCAATGTGTTTACTCTTACCGTGTTGACTACGGTATGAAGTTCGCAATGTGTTTACTCTTACCCAGTTGACTACGGTATGAAGTTCTCAATGTGTTTACTCTTACCGTGTTGACTACGGTATGAAGTTCTCAATGTGTTTACTCTTACCAAGTTGACTACGGTATGAAGTTCTCAATGTGTTTACTCTTACCGTGTTGACTACGGTATGAAGTTCTCAATGTGTTTACTCTTACCGTGTTGACTACGGTATGAAGTTCTAACTGCCGTATGAAGTTCTCAATGTGTTTACTGTTACCCTGTTAGCGAGGGTATGAAGTTCTCAATGTGTTTACTCTTACCCAGTTGACTACGGTATGAAGTTCTCAATGTGTTTACTCTTACCCAGTTGACAGTAAATTCCTTCCCATCCAGCACTACATCTATGGGCACCGACTGACAGTACAGGACAATACCCACTCTCGGGATAGCATAGTGAACTGTTGTAACAGTGATCGGAACAGGCGTTAAGACATTGGGATCCATAGCGACCTCCATCACAAGCTGTTAAAACATACAATCATGGATTAACCGTAACGCTTTCTTCGGCAGCATTGCCCCTTTCTACATGTCTTAGAATAATATACAAGAGGTAGAACTAAATGGGAGCATCGGTTGCTCAGCTAATAGAACGAAAGTCAAGAATTCCATTTAGACATTGGGCGCTGGATCGAACCCCACTTAGTCCAAAGACAACATTTTCTGAATGGGGGTTTCTCTTGATCCTCACATTCGAGATTTTTGGACCTTCGAGATTTGCAATGAAAATCCTAACAAAGAATAATGTACCCCCCAGGCAAATAGCCCGAGTGCAACGTAAAACACCAATGACTCAACCAGAAATCGATAAAAAAATCAATACATAATTCTGCAAAATGTATACCATTTCGTTTAAAAAGACAATCAGCATTTTGCTTTATACTGAACAACATCTAGATTCATTGCTTTGCCTGGATTGGACATCTATAAGATGGTTTTTCACGGAACGCTCGTTCAAGAACATTTCCCATTGTATTTGCTCTATACCAATCGATAACTATAAGTTCATTTTTAACAATATTGAAAAAATATATCATTCCTCTGTGTGGTGTTTCAAGTTACGTCCTGTTTTAAGCAAAAATAAACTCTGGACTTTGTCTGCGAAACCTTGACTTACGTTGATCACATTTGTTGCCTTGGTAACCAGGTTTACATCGGATGTTATTAAGCTCCGGGCACTCTCCTGTCTCCGCATCACAGCTAGATCCAAGATAACACTGTCCGGAACAGAAGTTCTCACAGTTAACACCATATCGCCCCGCTGGACAGTCTGTAATCGAGTAAATTCATTAAAAGAATGAAATGTGGTTAATGTTTTAACATTTACGTATATCTGGATATGCTTTATTCGCTGTATTGATAACTAAGCAAGAAAAAAAAATACAAAATATCAAACAGTATTATACCAATTGATAAAAGTGACCATTATGAATATATGAGCACTATTTTCCCCTTCTTTTCGGGGGGGAGGGGGGGGGGGTGTAGATGAGAATTGGTTGTCATGTTTTTTGTCAGCGGTCTTTGCATGGCTTTGCTCGTGGCTCTTGGTTTGCTTTTATCACTGTCACATGAATTATATAACCAATTCAGTTCTCTATCTCCAATGGCATGACGTGAGGAACTTGGTAATGTACAATAGACTTGTAATACCACGTCTCCCTTCATATATACAGGGGGGGGGGACTATTAGAATAAGAATAGGACGTGTTTGAGGTAAGATTTCTAAGATTTCAGATGAAAAGGAGGGACTGCCTGCCAATATTGTTAATTCAAACATGCATATTCCAGTTTCAAGACAATAAAATAATATTTCATTACCTCCTGTGGGGGGTGGTGTGGGGGTGTTTGGTTCTTCTGAAAAAAAATCAGAGCTAGCATTAGTTTTTTAAATCAAAGGTACTATACCATACTGCATGCGAAATGCGCCTAGTTCTAAAATTGTAAATGTGAAGGGTAGACCAGGAGCCTGTTTCACAAAACGTCGTACATGTTCTTTTTGAGTAATTTTCATACCAACGAATCTCTACAGTATGGGCTGCCAAGACAGTTACACAAACTTACGCTATGCCGCTTTGTGAAACAGGCTCCTGCTCTTTGAACAGCGGACCGCACCCTTAGATAGAAAATGTTTGGTGATTGCTTACCGATATCACATCTATATCCAAACCATCCATCGGCACAACCCGCCGGACAGCTTCCGTCACTGGTATCGCAGGTAGATGCTCCACTCGCACAGTTTCCACAGGCTACACACTGCCCTCCACTTGGATATTGACCACTTGGACAAACTGTATTTATAAGACAAAACAAACGACTAAGCAATTAACATGGGAAGACACAAAAACATCGTGCTTATTGTATGAACTCGAAATTTCGAACTTGGTTATTTAATCTACTTGAATTGAAGAGAAAGAGATTGCCATAGCTGACTTCTAGATGGATTTACACGAGACTTATTTTCAGATTGCTTTACACGTATAGCTGACTTCTAGATTGCTTTACGCGTAGCTGACTTCTAGATTGCTTTACACGAGACTTATTTTCAGATTGCTTTACACGTAGCTGACTTCTAGATTGCTTTACGCGTAGCTGACTTCTAGATTGCTTTACACGTAGCTGACTCCTAGATTGCTTTACACGTAGCTGACTTCTAGATTGTTTTACATGTAGCTGACTTCTAGATTGCTTTACATGTAGCTGAATTCTAGATTGCTTTACACATAGCTGAGTTCTAGATTGCTTTACACATAGCTGACTTCTAGATTGCTTTACACATAGCTGACGTTTAGTTGATTTGCACGTAGCTGACTTCTAGATTGCTTTACACGTAGCTGACTTCTAGATTGCTTTACGCGTAGCTGACTTCTAGATTGCTTTAGACGTAGCTGAATTCTAGATTGCTTTATACGTAGCTGACTTCTTGGTTGCTTTACACGTAGCTGAATTCTAGATTGCTTTAAACGTGTCGTAGCTGACTTGTACATTGCTTTACACGTATATGACTTCTAGCTTGCTTTATACGTAGCTGACTTCTGGATCGCTTTGCATGTGGCTGACTCCTAGATTGCTTTACACGTAGCTGACTTCTAGCTTGCTTTACACGTAGCTGACTTCTAGATTGCTTTACACGTAGTTGACTTGTAGATTGCTTTACACGTAGCTGACTTCTAGATTGCTTTGCAAAAAGCACATTTCTATATATTGCTTTGCATAATAGGCCTACACACTTCTAATTGTTTCGCACGGAACATTCAGATTATAGAAAACTTACCGATTTGTGAATTGCATAAATTTTCAGAGCAGCATTGCGGTTCCTGGCAAAGCTGTAAACGAAACAAAGAAAAAATATTCGATCATAACATCTAAATTATACAGGAAGTCGTCTAAGTTGAGAGCTTAGTTTAGCTGCCAAACCAGAAGAATACCAGAATACTGTTTACATAAAAAAAAACACGAAAATCCAGAATATTGTTTAACTGAGAAAAACAGACTAACGATTAAGAGGGACTTGAAAAGACTGCCGATAAATAAACCGAGACTGATTGTTGTTGCTGTAATGGGGCTTCGATTCTTCGTTTGTTTTCCACCCCCATTTATACATTCTTAACCTAACTGGACATGTTTTACGTGTCCTATGTTAATTTCTAGTGGTTTTAGTTAAAGTAAGCTCAATAACAAATGTCAAACAGGCTAAGGCGGGCAAGATTGGGCCTTTAATTAACATAGATTACCTTGTCTCCGCAACCAAGATTCCAGACGGGACCAAATTGTTGTATACTGCACTGAAAAAAATAAGAAAATTAAAAATCTGGTATCCTGAAATCGGAGGCACCCTCACTGCCCGTATGCGTACACTGCTTCCATAGGATGATTGTACAATTCTAAGTACCCGGTAGAATAAATCTGTTACGACTACGTTCATTAAAAAATACGAGATACCGGACTGATCACAAAGGAGTTTCATGCTTTCAAGTTTTTTAGATGGGTTTCTTCATCTATTTGGACATTACAGCCAAAGTTTACTGCAAAAGTTAACAACCATTTCCCCTAACGTATTTTATACCAGTAGTTACTGTACGTCTACACTACGGCCTACACTGCACTTACTGTGTGACATTTACTGGTTACGAATCTGCATTCTGTCGGATCAGAAATCCCGGTACATTGATAACATATGACATGAGCCCTCTTGGAAATGCCACCAACATTCCCTAAAATAATGAGTAAACAAAACCCATATACTGGATGTTATCTAGAAACTAAAACAAGTTTTACTTGTGACATTAATTATTAAAGTTGAATCATTCAACCATAATCAAAATTGTAAAAGATTCAATCACATTTGCATTCCGTCACATTTTGCTTTTTGTTTTGATAATTAATTATATTTTCTGTCAAGGGAGCACCAATTACTCACGCAATGGTAAAAACTAGATAACTTTTCATTATATCTTAGATAAATATAATAGGCCCTATCTTAAAATTCTGGAACCTGTAACTAACCTAATGTCCCACTCTACAATCATTGTAATTACGTATTTATCATAAGTTTGTATAAAGAGAAGCGCTTACCTGACACTCGAAAAATAAAAACTGAAATAAGAAAAAAAATGATTTTAATTGTTTGGATGTGTGTGTGTGTGTGTGTTTTTTAACGTAATTCCGTTTTAATCCAAAGAGATCCTCGCAACTTCGTATCGGGATTTGCAAATCTCAATAATGAATGATAACCCCCCCCCCCCCCCCCACCCCCACTCCCCACCCCTATGTACGTAATTTTGTACTCTTTTTAGAGTGATCTCCCAGTTGTCACAATAATTTTTAATATTGCCGAAATGTTTAATTGATATCTATTCTCTACATACCAGCTGCTACCAAAATCCACGGAAACCACATTGCTGCCACCTGTCTGTGTGCGCACTTGTTCTGGGAGAGCTATATGGTTCCACACAAACTTTATCTCTATAATCTTATCTCAGGGGAAAAGGTCATCGTTTCAGAAGGAGTGTTCAAGATTCGCAAGATGTATCCTAGTGCACTTGACTTTCTCATCGGTCGTTGAAATTTGTTTGCCATTTTGGACTCGCATTATTAGGGTATATCAAGCTTACATCTCACAATAGTTACGTAATGACCTAGGTCTATCACAGTCAATTCTCACGTCGTGGGCCTATGATGAGAATGTTACAAAACTTTCACAACTTGTTTTATAGCCGCTATAGTATTCTGATCATAATAGGCGCGAGAATTGACTGTGGGTTTACCGAGTATAGTAAGATTATCAGTTATTTATGTTTCATCGAAAAGTGATTTTTAAATTAGCAGGCCTGCTATATATTATATAGCCTCACTCCTAATTACTGACGGGAAAGTTTGTTATAGTAGGTCGGTATGGAAGTACTTTTAGAGGAACGGAAAAATCTTAATGCCAGTAATCCAGTATTTTTGTCATATTACAAATCCTAATCTTAGATTAGAAGACAATTGAACAGAAGTGATATATAGGCGCAGATACATATGACTAGTGTAGCCTACTGCTTCACCTCCCCCCCCCCCCTTTTTTTTTTATTTATCTTTTTTTCCCCATACATATGCATAGGCATTTATTTATTTATTGCCACGATTTTACAAGCTTATCATATGTATGTTGTCATTCACGTGGACAGGAGATGCAACATTTGTGAGATATATTATTGTGTAGGCCTAATACTATAGGCTATATGCTGGATCTTGTATAACAGGTTACGTTAACATTTTCTCATTTCGATTGCTTAATTAGAATTCGAACCCACCATCCATAGATTGAAGATAGGCTTATGACTTTTTTTGTCGCGAGTGTGGATCGTCCTACCCAGTTTAGCATAGAACTATATGTTTTAGTTCTCTATACATGTACATTTTAAGTCTAAGAGGTCCTCAGTTCATTTAGAGTTATCTACCTTAGATAGCGAAATCTTCTGTAGGTCGAGGAATAAATCTATGATCGACCTTTTCGTTAGTTAAGTTTTGTGCTTTCCTTCTAACTTCTAAGGTCGTCAGCATGCCTTTTCCGAAGCACTGTACCGAGTCTTTTCGACGTTTGGTACCAATTTACAGGTGGCATTCTGCTCTGCACGGTTCTTCGGTTGTCAGTTCACGTATGTTTCTTAAAATTAGTGACTATGAAAATGTTCAGAAATAAACATACATGTAGCATTGTAATTTGTAGGCTACCGGTACGGGTATCCGATCAGTTATCGTACACTTTTGCCGGTTTTTCAATGCTAAAATTTACATTAGTGTTTGCATTGACAAGAAATTTCACAGAAGTGAAGCTGGGCTCAGTCGACTTTTGTTATAATAGTTTAATTTCTCCCAAGACTCTGAAAATTTTTTTTAGAGACCCGACATTCACCGGCTCGTCTGCGTGTTTTTGTAGAGTGAAGAGATCAGTTATCGTCATAGATCTTTATAGGTTCACCTATAAAGATCTATGGTTATCGTACACCCTACGTGAAAGCTGTTGTGACGTCATCTTTCGTGTTCGAAAATTCCCCGACTTGGCCAAAGGCGACTATTCTTACATCGCCTGACAAATGTAACTTCATAAAAAGTTCTATTAATATTTGGAAGTTGAAATCCTGCAAGAAGATGCCTCAATGAGTAAGCTGGCTGTCATCGACGGGAAAACCCGATCGCTTGGGTTAAAGACGCATAAGTGTTGGGTGTACGATAATTGGTTCTGTACGATAACTGATCGGATACCCGTACGTTAGCCGCACACAATGACACATGTAGCTGCACTCGTGTGTCTCTATCCTGGTTTACGTACTTTGCCGGTCAGGAAGAATATACTCATGTAGGCTTCTTTTTTGGTGTTATTTTGACAGTCGACGCCGACACTGAACTGCCCCAGCATAAAAGTTTAAATAAAACCATAGTAAGAGTTCTAGAGACACACATGTGCGGCTAACAGTGACACTGACAGACAGACTGTGTCATCAAACACACATAACCCCTTTAATTAGAAAAACAGAATGTTACAGATTTCTCATATATATATATAAATGAACCCAGTAACCAGAGTCAATCAAAAATGTCTTGGAACAGACCATATGTAGAAAGTATACCGAGTGAAATAGGTGCTGTCAGTGTCATGTCAAACGTGATGACATCATAATTCTGGGATGTTGTGACGTGATCTAACACAGCTCTCTCTCTCAAGTGGCATCTCAATCAGCCAAATAACCAAATTAATAATGTCATGAAGTTTGTCATGTCATGAATTTTCTGACTTGTTGGAACACAGCTGTCACTCAGAATGTTAGCCCCAAGATTATTCTACACAAACTCATCCCTAATTTCTAGTTACAAGTGGTTAAAAACCTGCAAAGGTACTTTATTGTCTCAGATAATGGGTCTTTCTTTTTCCCATCTCTATAATGTTAAATGAGTTTGTTTGTTTGTTTGATTGTTTTATTTACCACAAATACAATATACAGATAACACAAATTACAATACTGGAGTGGTGGGAATAAAGCTCGAGACGAGCTTGTTCTATCCCGTTCGGTAAATAACTATTAAATAATTGTAGCAGTAGGAGACACAACGTGGTACATAATCTATTTCTACGCGTAACAACTAAATACAATTTGCGACAAGACAATGACAAAAAATAGAAGAAAAAAGCAACAACAAAAAAAAACAAACCATGCCCTAAATCATACTCACGGAATAATGTTGAACACGTAGATATTTCTGAATAGAATAGAATGGATCGCAAAAAAATTATTAAAGATACACAAATGGTTCCTGAATTAACCTCTGAGTAAGAAGTCTTTCAATTTTGATTTAAATAATGATAGGGAATTAATGTTTTTCAAGCATACTGGCAATTTATTCCACTCTTTAGGTATCGAGACAGACGGTGTGTGCTGCAGTGTGGCATTGTTAAAATAAGGTTGCTGTAGGTTAAGGGTCCGTGTTCTTGTGGGATAGTTATGGGTTGCAGATGTTTTTACAAATTTCGATTTGATTGCATATGGTAGTGTATCAGCATTGTACATAGATTTGTGAGCCAGAGAAAGAAGGATAAAAAGGTTTAATTGGTAGATATTGAGGATATTGAGGCGTAGGAAAATAGGCTCTGTGTGCTCGAGACTCTGAGAGCACGTTTTTGAAGTAGGAATATACATTTTAAGTGGGATTTGAACGTGTTTGCCCAGAGAATATTGGCGTAATGTAGATATGGATAAATAAGGGAGTAGTATAAAATAAATAGGGCTTTCTTATTCAATGATTTTTTTATGTGATGGAGAATACCTAGATTACGAGAAATTTTGCTGCTAATGTAATTAATGTGGGCATTCCAGGTAAGCTTGTTGGTAAGTATGATGCCGAGAAATCTAAAGGTATCTACCAATTCAATTTTCACATTGTTTAGTACCATATCTGGTAGTATATGGGGAAATGTTTGACGTGCTGGGCAGATAATCATGAATTTAGTTTTTGATATATTTAAAGAGAGCTGGTTTGCTTGCATCCAAGTCTGAATCTGCTTGAGTTCTCTGTTTAAAACTTGCATTGCTTCAATAATATTGTCTGTAGATAAAAACGCGCTAGTGTCGTCTGCAAATAGGATAAAATTAAGCAAATTAGAACAGTTTACAATGTCATTAATATACAACAGAAAGAGTACCGGTCCTAAAATCGAACTCTGTGGTACTCCACAATTTATATTTGTTAAGGGTGATTTTTTTCCATTATAAGTAACATATTGAGAACGATTTGCTAGATAGCTTTTAAACCATTGTGTTTTAAAGCCATAATGACGGAGTTTCGATAGGAGGATGTCATGATCTACAGTATCGAAGGCCTTTGAGAGATCCAAAAATGTAACTATACTAAATTGTTTCAGGTTTTTGGCTTCTACAAGTTTTTCATATAATGAGATTGCAGCAAATATTGTCGAGTGGTTTTCTCGGAATCCAAATTGTTGATGATAGATTATATTATTTGTACTAATATATTCATTTACCATGTTACAGGTTATTCGCTCTAAAATTTTGCTAAATGATGTTAATAATGAGATAGGTCTATAATTTTCTATTTTGTCTTCTTCTCCAGATTTGAACACAGGTGTTATTTTAGCTACTTTAAGAGAATCTGGCACAATGTCTGAACTAAATGAAAGATTAATGATATGAGCAAGAGGAGAGCAAATGTTTTCTGATACAAGTTTTAATATAGACATTTTGATTTCGTCTGTCCCAGGGGAAGAAGATTTTAAACGATCTATTGTAGATTTGTCATCCTCCTTCGAAACTACATTGAAACTGAAGGTTGAGGGAATAGGATCGCCAAGGTATTCGTGATGGTTGACATTTGTGGCAGGGATTTTATTTTTCAATTCCTGGGCTACTGTACTAAAATAACCATTAAATTTAGAAGCAATGTCTGCACTGTCAGTAACTTTCGCATTATCTATTCTAAATGTAATGTTTTTGCGTTTATGTTTATTCCTACAAAGCAGTTCATTTATGATGGTCCATGTCTTTTTTATACAATTATTTGATTCATTAAATTTATTTTCAAAGTATTGTTTTCTTGATTTTGATATTAGACTATTTAGCTTGTTTCGATATTTCCTGAAAGCGGTTTTAGATTGGAAATTACTTGTTATTAGGGAATCACGGTAGAGTCGGTTTTTTTCGTAAATGGAGTTTAATATCGCTGGGGATACCCAAGGTTTTAATATCTTCCGTCTTTTAAATGTCCCCGAACAAATTGGAAAATTGGAATTATATGTATTTTCAAAAACTTCCTTAAATGAAGAGAAGGCATCAATAACGTGTTCAGCTTGTATGACTGTATTCCAGTTAGTTTGCGCGATAGCCTCAATGAATTTTTCTTTTTGTTGCTGGTTTATTAAACGAAACGGTAATGGTGATTCTTTTTCGACATGGATGGATTCAGTAGCTTTAATTATATAAACAATAGGGAAGTGGTCAGTTATATCTGTTAATAGGATTCCTGAAAAAAGTTTTTCTTCGTGGAAGTTTGTATAGATATTATCGATCAAAGTAGCTGTGTGGTTGTTTACTCTTGTAGGTTTGGTGATCTGTGGAAATAAATAATTGCTCTTCATTAAATTAAAAAAGTCCTTGGTTGGAGGATGGGTAGCTGTTTTAAATAAATCAGTATTAAAATCACCTAAGATTATACATTTGGTAGAGGATGGTATATTTTCTAAGGTTGAGAAAAATAACTCATTAAAATTTGTTAAATTTTTACCAGGTGACCGGTATACAATTCCTGTTAGATAAGTCTGTCCACAATAATTTATTTCCACAAATAGCGACTCAAACTCTCCGTTGTCAGAGTAGTATGATAGGTCCTCTCTAACTCGTCAAGAAGTTATTGTTTCATGTATATATAAGATGACCCCTCCTCCTTTGCGACTAGGTCTTGAGGCAGAGTATGTTTTGTAGCCAGGGATCTCACAAAGCGTTTCAGTCGAGGAGTTCAAGATGTATTAGAATTAAGAAATTCATTTAGAGTATACATGCCCTTTGTTTATAAGTTTGTAACAAATAATGTCTGCTAGCCTTTCTTTTACTCCTGTCCAACTTGAACTTTTATTACATATCTTTTCAGCTCCTTGTTTGCACCATGTCCGTTCCATGGCTGGAGTTCCGAGTAAATTTAAATCTAGTTCTGAGATAGTAAAAGAAACAAAGACATCTATGGACTTCCATCCCAAACCAGAGGGTTCGTGGACTGAGAATCATGGAGAGAGAAACCGCAAGTGGAACCTCATGATAGCTGCTACTTCTGCCTTACTAGCAGGAACACTCTATGCAGTAAGCAGAAATATTACTTCCAGCACCAATGAATGTTAATCATTATTACACCTGTGTAAAGTTGTCAATACTTTCTGCAAGCATTAACTAAAAAGTGCCCCCCCCCCCCCCCCCCTCCAAAAGCGATGTCATTCGTGCTGATTTTTACTCATCTGATGATTTTAAGACTTGAGCTTTTTGCGTCAAATTATAAATTCAATTAAATGAAATAGTTACCTCATTTAGATTTTCATAAATTTGTGATCATCCAATGCTGTATTTGGATAGTTGCATCATTTAGGTTATCATAATTTTGTAGTGATTCAATGCTGTTATTTAAATCTATATTCTTTTTACAGATGTACAAAACCGGTTGTTTTTATCTTCACGAAAGACCAGCTAAACCTGTGACGGAGAAAAAAGAGAAGTCCACATCAATATTTTCTTCCAAAAGTAAACCTGCCCCACCTCCTCCAGGTAGACCAGCTCTTTGTTCCAGCCTTGACACCAACAAAAGGGTGCACCCCCAGCATTTGACTCTTGTCCAAAATCACACTCACAAGCATTTACCGACCTTCACAAAGCGAATAGCATACCACCCAGCATTTTACTTGTGTTCACAACAGGTTCAGTCAGTTTTATGGGAATTTTTTTACCTGCTAATATTTTTGTGGTTTCTAAACTACTCATGAACACCAATTTTATAGGGGGCTCTTGGTGGCTTAGTTAGCATTAAACCAACCAACCATTACTCTTATCGTAAAATGTATAACATCACATCCACATCCAAGTATTTGCCTCCTGTTCCAAATCATATAACGTCACACCCACAAGTATTTGACTCATACCCCAAAGCATATAACATCACACCCACAAGTTTTTGACTCCTGCTCCAAAGCATATAACATCACACCCACAAGTTTTTGACTCATACCCCAAAGCATATAACGTCACACCCACATGTATTTGACTCTTGCCCCAAAGCATAACGTCACACCTACAAGTATTGGACTAGTGCCCCAAAGCATATATCGTCACACCCACAAGTATTTGCCTCCTGCCTCAAAGCATATAACGTCACACCCACAAGTATTTGACTCCTGCTCCAAAGCATATAACGCCACACCCACATGTATTTGACTCCTGCCCAAAGCATATAACGTCACACCCACAAGTATTTGACTCCTACCCCAAAGCATATAACGTCACACCCACAAGTATTTGACTCCTGCCCAAAGCATATAACGTCACACCCACAAGTATTTGACTCCTACCTCAAAGCATATAACATCACACCCACATGTATTTGACTCCTGCCCCAAAGCATATAACGTCACACCCACAAGTATTTGACTCCTGCCCAAAGCATATAACGTCACACCCACAAGTATTGACTCATACCCCAAAGCATATAACATCACACCCACAAGTATTTGACTCCTACCCCAAAGCATATAACATCACACCCACATGTATTTGACTCGTACCCCAAAGCATATAACATCACACCCACAAGTATTTGACTCCTGTCCCAAAGCATATAACATCACACCCACAAGTATTTGACACCTGCCCCAAAGCATATAACATCACACCCACAAGTATTTGACTCCTGTCCCAAAGCATATAACGTCACACCCACAAGTATTTGACTCCTGTCCCAAAACATATACCGTCACACCCACAAGTATTTGACTCCTGTCCCAAAGCATATAACGTCACAACCACAAGTATTTGACTCCTGTCCCAAAGCATATAACGTCACAACCACAAGTATTTGATCCCTGCCCCAAAGCTTATGTCACACCCACAAGTATTTGACTCCTGCCCAAAGCATATAACATCACACCCACAAGTATTTGACTCCTGCCCCAAAGCATATAACGTCACACCCACAAGTATTTGACTCGTACCCAAAGCATATAACATAACACCCACAAGTATTTGACTCCTGCCTTAAAGCGCATAGTGTCACACCCACAAGTATTTGACTTTTGCCCAAATCATATAACATCACACCCACAAGTATTGGACTCCTGCCCCAAAGCATATAACATCACACCCACAAGTATTGACTCCTGCCTTAAAGCGTATAACGTCACACGCACAAGTATTGACTCCTGCCCCAAAGCATATAACGTCACACCCACATGTATTTGACTCCTGCCCAAAAGCATATAACGTCACACCCACAAGTATTTGACTCATACTCCAAAGCATATAACGTCACACCCACAAGTATTGACTCCTGCCCCAAAGCATATAGCGTCACACCCACAAGTATTTGACTCCTGCCCCAAAGCATATAACGTCACACCCACAAGTATTTGACTCCTACCCCAAAGCATATAACGTCACACCCACAAGTATTTGACTCCTGCCTTAAAGCTTATAACATCACACCCACAAGTATTTGACTCCTGCCCCAAAGCATATAATGTCACACCCACAAGTGTTGACTCCTGCCCCAAAGCATATAACGTCACACCCACAAGTATTTGACTCATACCTCAAAGCATATAACGTCACACCCACAAGTATTTGACTCATACCTCAAAGCATATAACATCACACCCACAAGTATTTGCCTCCTGTCCCAAAGCATATAACGTCACAACCACAAGTATTTGACTCATACCTCAAAGCATATAACATCACACCCACAAGTATTTGACTACTGCCCCAAAGCATAGTACGTCACACCCACAAGTGTAACATCACACCCACAAGTCTTTGACTCGTACCCCAAAGCATATAACGTCACACCCACAAGTATTTGACTCCTGCCCAAAGCATATAACGTCACACCCACAAGTATTTGACTCCTGCCCCAAAGCATATAATGTCACACCCACAAGTATTTGACTCCTGCCCAAAGCATATAACATCACACCCACATGTATTTGACACCTGTCCCAAAGCATATAACATCACACCCACATGTATTTGACACCTGCCCCAAAGCATATAATGTCACACCCACATGCATTTGACTCGTACCCCAAAGCATATAACGTCACACCCACAAGTATTTGACTCCTCTCCCAAAGCATATAACGTCACACCCACAAGTATTTGATTCCTGTTCCAAAGCATATAACATCACACCCAAAAGTATTTGACTCATACCCCAAAGCATATAACGTCACACCCACAAGTATTTGACTCCTGTCCCAAAGCATATAACATCACACCCACAAGTATTTGACTCCTGCCCCAAAGCATATAGCGTCACACCCACATGTATTTGACTCGTACCCCAAAGCATATAACATCACACCCACAAGTATTTGACTCCTGTCCCAAAGCATATAACATCACACCCACAAGTATTTGACACCTGCCCCAAAGCATATAACATCACACCCACAAGTATTTGACTCCTGTCCCAAAGCATATAACATCACACCCACATGTATTTGGCTACTGCCCCAAAGCATATAACTTCACACCAGCAAGTATTTGATTCCTGCCCTCAAGTGTATAACGTCACACCCACAATTATTTGATTCCTGCCCTCAAGTGTATAACGTCACAACCACATGTATTTGACTCCTGCCCTAAAGTGAATAACGTCACAACCACAAGTATTTGACTCCTGCCCTAAAGTGAATAATGTCACACCAACAAGTATTTGACTCCTGCCCTAAAGTGAATAACGTCACACCCACAACAGTATTTGACTCTTGCCCTAAAGTGAATAACGTCACACCCACAACAGTATTTGACTCTTGCCCTAAAGTGAATAACGTCACACCCACAACAGTATTTGATTCCTGCCCTCAAGTGTATAACGTCACACCAGCAAGTATTTGATTCCTGCCCTCAAGTGAATAACGTCACACCCACAATTATTTGATTCCTGCCCTCAAGTGTATAACGTCACACGCACAAGTATTTGACTCCTGCCCTAAAGTGAATAACGTCACAACCACAAGTATTTGACTCCTGCCCTAAAGTGAATAACGTCACAACCACAAGTATTTGACTCCTGCCCTAAAGTGAATAATGTCACACCAACAAGTATTTGACTCCTGCCCTAAAGTGAATAACGTCACACCCACAACAGTATTTGACTCTTGCCCTAAAGTGAATAACGTCACACCCACAAGTATTTGACTCCTGCCCTAAAGTGAATAATGTCACAACCACAAGTATTTGACTCCTGCCCTAAGGTGAATAACGTCACAACCACAAGTATTTGACTCCTGCCCTAAGGTGAATAACGTCACAACCACAAGTATTTGACTCCTGCCCTAAAGTGAATAATGTCACAACCACAAGTATTTGACTCCTGCCCTAAGGTGAATAACGTCACACCAACAAGTATTTGACTCTTGCCCTAAAGTGAATAACGTCACAACCACAAGTATTTGACTCCTGCCCTAAAGTGAATAACGTCACACCCACAAGTATTTGACTCTTGCCCTAAAGTGAATAACGTCACAACCACAAGTATTTGACTCCTGCCCTAAAGTGAATAACGTCACACCCACAACAGTATTTGACTCTTGCCCTAAAGTGAATAACGTCACAACCACAAGTATTTGACTCCTGCCCTAAAGTGAATAACGTCACACCCACAAGTATTTGACTCCAGTCCTAAAATGAATAACGTCACAACCACAAGTATTTGACTCCTGCCCTAAAGTGAATAACGTCACACCCACAAGTATTTGACTCTTGCCCTAAAGTGAATAACGTCACAACCACAAGTATTTGACTCCTGCCCTAAAGTGAATAACGTCACACCCACAAGTATTTGACTCTTGCCCCAAAGCATATAACTTAATCCACAAAGCATATAACTTAATCCACAAAGCATATAACTTAATCCACAAAGCATATAACTTAATCCACAAAGCATATAACTTAATCCACAAAGCATATAACTTAATCCACAAAGCATATAACTTAATCCACAAAGCATATAACTTAATCCACAAAGCATATAACTTAATCCACAAAGCATATAACTTAATCCACAAAGCATATAACTTTTAATAATCCACAAAGCATATAGCTTGACTCCGACCACACCCATGCCACAAAGTGCTTGAATTCCCATCCAAAACCATTTAACTGAATATATAACCAAGATATGATTGTTATGTTTCAGTGGTCCTACCTAAACATGTTCCCTATTTACTTGTGGGCGCTGGCACAGCATCGTTCGCTGCCTTTAGAGCAATAAAGGCCAGAGATCCTCAAGCACGGGTTAGTTATGGATCTTTATTTTTATTAGAATGTTTTTTTCTCTTGACTATCTAAATTCATTAAAAATTCCATATTTTGGTATGGTTGAAGTTGACCGTTGAATTTGTCATGATGTAACAGTCTTATGGTTAGAATTGAGTTGGTAAAGGAGTAGAAAACTACATGCAATTGACCTCTCTTTAGGCCATGCCCCTAAACAGTTAGGACCGACAACTCTGGTCAGGAATCACAAATGTAAACAATGTCCACTGCTGTTACTTACTCCCTAAATTTTCCTATCCAATTTCGCGCCTCTATGACATTTGTACTGGCTAACTTTGAGAATTCACACATTTGACCAAGACTTTGAACTGGGATATATTTAAAGATGCCCATTGGCTGTAAGCTAAAAAGACCATGGAAATCGCCAAAGTCAGACACTTGATTGAAATTTGAATTTTGTGTTAAATCAACAAATATTTAAGTTGTATTTGTCTCAATTAGCGCATTTCTTTTGATTCCTTTATTCCTGGTTTGATGAGTTTAGACTTAGGTTCATGAAAAAATGTTATTGGAATTACAATGTTTTTAATGCTGCTACTGCGGAATTTTTTAGTGTGAGCTGTGGCCCTTTTTAGTTCATATTCAGCCAAATGCTCATATAATAGCTATTTGGTGATCTTTCAGTTTAGATATTTAAAAAAATTATTCTCATGCACGTTCAATACCCATGATCATGTGTATTGAAAAAATCCACATCACTCAACATATTGCAGACTAAGGAAATAAACCATATTTTTTTAATGTATGTTATACCATACAAGACTCAGTTCCTAGGTTATCCTTCCATTTGTTCATGCCACTTGGGAAATGGTTACCAGGTACCCACAGAAGGACATCCTCCCCAACAAACAATGCCGCCATTGTAATATTGATATGAGATATGAGTTTGTCTCAAGACAATAAAGTATTGAAACCAAAGCCAGGCAAATATTAGTATTCCTTGACAGCAGTTTCACTATATTCTGTAGATGTTTTTTCCATTTTTATTCAAGCGGATTCCTTGAATTGAGGTGTTGTATGCTCCTGCTTCCAAAATGTTCATCTCTCATATACTTATGAAGACTATATGGGATATATTTTTAAATTTCTCAACTCACTTTAGATTTGCTTTATTCCCACGACTATCTTTTTGGATGAATTTCAAACACTTATATTGTCTCCTGCCACTTTAGCGCAAAAAATCAATTTTTCGTATGATATGATTTTGTTTAAGCTATTTGACCAACATCCATTTTGACATACCTACACGCTTGACGGGCAAATGGTGGATACAACAAAATTTGTATGCATTGATGGTAATCGAGGGCTTTTATTGGATTAACAAATTTTGATTGACAGCTGCTGATAGGTCAATTGCACAAAGCTAGCTCCCACAAAGCATCAATTCCATGTGTACGAATCATACATGGGGTTTACAGTGTGAAAGGAAATTCTCTTTTATGATGATTTATTGAGGAATTTTATCTTGCAGGTTCTTGTATTAGGTGATGAGGACTGGCTACCTTATATGAGACCACCTCTCTCAAAAGAACTGTGGTTTAGTGAAGATAGAGAAGCTCTTAAGGATTTAAGATTCAAACAGTGGAACGGAAAGGAGCGCAGGTAGGGTCACATCTAAGGAAACCCCATTATTTGCACACTTTTGATTTATCACTTGTAAGTTACACATCCAAACCTCTTGTTTGTTTAAAGAGAATTTGGCACGACATGAATGCATTTTCATTTAAATTGGTACTCACTGAAGGTCGGGGGTTTCCTCCTGGCAATGAGCCCGGTTTTCTCCCCCACTAAACCTGGCAATGCCGCTATATAAGTGAAATAATCTTAAGTCCGGCGTAAAACATCAATTAATCATTTAAATTGAGGTATTACTACTTATTTCATTCTGTGAATTGTTTTCGGTTTGATGGCCTTTTAGGCAATGGTTTTCACTCTAATAATGTTTATATGTTTCAGTTTATTCTTTGAACCTGAGGGGTTTTATGCCAAGCCAGAGCTGTTGGAGAGTCAAGAAAATGGTGGAGTGTCTGTTGTATTAGGTAAAAAGGTAGGTGAACTTGGACAGTCACTTCAAAGTACCTCGTGCTGCAGATTTCTGTCTCATTTAGCTCCTAAAAAACCCAAATGGGAAAATGTTCTTTCATCTGATTGACTTATCCAGATTTTTTGCCAGTTACCAGTTATAGATGACCTGAGTTTCCGCTGGTCATAGAGCGTTTAAAACTCTAATGAATCAATCAACTAACTCCAGTTTGCCAGAATTCTTCTCATGGGGATAGGGTATTTCATTGAACCTATTCTGTTATGCTTACAGGCCTCCATGGCTCAGTAGGTAGAGCGTTGGACACTCAATCCGAACAGCCTTCCACCAATGGGTCGCGGGTTCGAATCCTACTCAGTCTCAACAAAAAATTTGGAAAATTTTCTGACTAGGTTTTCACTTGGTTTCCTCCCACAATAAAACTGACAACGCCACCATATTAGTGAAATATTCTTAACCGTGGCGTATAACACCAAACAATCCATCAATCTCATTGGGATAGGAGGGGTATTTCATTGAACCTGTTATGCTTAGCTTTGGTGATGTATTGATATTCCATTATAGGTAAAGTTTTTTTTTGTCTGCAGGTAGTGAAGTTAGACTTAGAGGAGAGAAGAGCGTTATTGAACGACGGCTCTAGTGTTACCTTTGATAAAGCTCTATTAGCCACAGGTAACTAACCCTCTTCACAATGGTTTACAATGGTTTTCTCCTTTGACATGAAACAAAGTCTGTTTAAATATGTTATAGAATTCGAAGTCCAGAAGGTTGTTCAAACTCATGTTTCCTACCTTACTAAACCTGACAACGCCACCATTTCAGTTAAACAGTCTGGAATTCCTTTTTGTTTTCCAATTCTTTTCTTCAATCATGTACATTTCTCTGGCTTTGTAGGAGGAACTCCCAAATCTCTGCCAATATTTGACAATGCACCCCAAGAAGTTAAAGACAGAACTACACTCTACAGAAGGGTAATGCACTAAGCCTAATTCAATATCCTTTACTTAGAATGTATATATGCTATAGTATTTCTGCATCTTATGCCTGTGATGATACTGCCAATAAAATTTGTGTGTGTGTGCGTGCGTGTGTGGGTGGGAGGGGGGAGGTTACAAGAGCTATTTTGAACTTGGTTCAACAATGATGATTAAATATTTCCAGTTTGTTATTGTTCCGCTTGTGCAAATTCAACGGTTTGATATTATGGGTAACAATTAATGCTCATACCGACACAAACCTTCTTTCTATGAGTAGCAGGTTTGAATCTCACTCAGTCATGATAGAATTGCAAAATAATCTCACTAGATGTTCACCTAATTGTTGTATGTAAAACAGTGGCAAAATATCTGAATTCCTCCTCTCAATAAACGTTGGAACCTCGCTAAATTCATCTTAAATATGACGTAAAAACATCAATCAGTATTTCTGACGATGAAACCGCTGGTACGAGTTGAAATTAGAACTGATCACAGCTGAATATTCAGGGTTAGAGAAGTCTGTGTTTTACGGATAATAATAGGGGATCATCGTAAATGTTTTATAACTCATTGTCAGCATTTCTCACTTTCAGATAGATGATTTCCGTACACTAGATGCTGTTACTCGTAAATCCAAATCCGTCGCTATCATTGGTGGAGGTTTTCTGGGCAGTGAACTGGCCTGTGCTCTAGGGAGAAGAGGTAAACTGGTTTTGATATACTTCTTCACCTCTAAGTTAATCAGATTCAGCTTGTGTTAGTCTACCAAGAAAATCTATTCTCTATTCCATTCTCTATTCCATTCTCTAAATTTTGGTTTGAATTTTCTTATGTGCTTGTTTTCTTTATAGGGAAGGACACTGGGCTAAAGGTGTATCAGATTTTCCCAGAAGAAGGTAGTTATGACTGCTTTTTTTTACTTTTAGTCATAGTTTTTTTCTAGATCTTTCAAGATTGAATATAAAAAAATTCATTGAAATTGTTACCTGTACAACCGAAGCTGCTGTGGATAAATGCACATTATGCAAATAACTGCAATTCAAAATTTAGATATTTATTTGTCCTCTGCTTTTGTGAAAAATGGTTTTAAAAAAAGTTAAATTATTTCCCTGTGGTCTTACAGATTACATTGTTGATCTTCAAGGTTACATGCTTTTTAATTGCAAAAAGAATTTCATCGCAAAAGTCGAACTTGTTTAATTAGACCAATTATGACAACAATTTTAACTTCATTTAAAAACAAAAGGATTGACTTGAAGTAAAAATTATAAAGCGAATCAGTGATTTACATAAAGAGAAAGTGCCACAAAATGTAAATAAAATGTCTATGACAAGGGTGATTTTTAGAATTATTTTTCACACCAAACTTATCTTTTATATTTCATTTTGTTGATTATTCAGGTAACATGGGCAAAGTTCTCCCAGAATACCTGTGTAAATGGACAACAAATAAGGTGAAGACAGGTGAGAATTCCTATAGGTTTTGTTGGATTTATTACTCATTAAATGTATTGACAAAATTTATATCTGTCCCCCTCCATCTGTTAGGGCAGTTTTATAAATCAAATCTTTTGGGCCAGTAGATTTTTTGTCATTCTTAAAGAAAATTTTAACCCAAATTCTACCATTGTTGACAATTTCTTGTAATGTAAAAGTATTGCATCAAAACCTAATCACTATACACTATTGAACGTGACCCACACATGGAGATTGGAGCGACCTGTGAAATTCTGACAAATTCTTACTTTCCAATGGATTTAAAAGTTGAACGGTTACAATAAATTGTAGCATAGACTTTTATATTAAAGTAAGAAGTACATCGAAACATCGTCCCCAAGTAAACCAAGAAGTTGTCCTGTCATCCCTCACAGCGGTCAGACCCAAGAATGACGAGAACTTCACCGTTTACAGTTGTTGTGACAAACTACATTAAAATCCTACCTGGACCATTCCAAATGTTTTGGGTGGAGTCCCTGGTGATTTGAGTTACTGACATTCTACCTTTATGATATATTTTATTATTTTTAAATAGAAATAATTTCATTGCCATGTGCGTAACAATTTCACAATTGTCCACATTCTCTAGCCTAAAACCTACAGGAAAGACCTTGACCAAAAACGTCATTTTTTAAAACGTTATTTTTTAAATAATACTACATTTACTATTTGAAAGGCATGTAGAAATTTTAACTGGTTATTTATTCCTGAATATATTTCTACTTGTAGAGGGTGTTGAAGTGATACCACACAAACATGTGACATCAGTCAAATATAACAATAAACAAGTCCAGATATCTCTTGATGACAATCAGGAAGTAAGTCATTCATTTTACTTAGTTATGTCTGATTGATTGATTAATTGTTTGTTGACTGTAAAAATATATGTTATATGTGTGTTTACACTGTGGGTATATATACAACGAAGGAGTTCGAATCCCACTCAGTCCAGAAAAAAATTGAAAAATTTTCTGACTTGGTTTTCACTTGAACGACCTATGTGGGATGGTTGCCAGTTACCAGCGGAAGGTCGTGGGTTTCCTCCGGGCATAGGGCCCGGTTTCCTCCCACAATAAAACTGGCAATGCCGCCATAGAAGTGAAATAATCTTTAGAGCGGGATAAAACATCAATCAATCAATCACACAATGAAGGATATGTAGCTTGTCCGGCATCGTCAGAACTCTTGATTAAAACTTACATGCGTTCAAGCTCACTTTTACCCTTGGGCAGATTGGATGAAATAACAATGTTTCTAATTTGCATGGAAGCTTTAATTGGCTCCACCATGTTGTCACTTGTTGGCAAGTCTCTAAGGTGGTAATAGTGGTAAGGTTATCCCTAAACTATAGCAGCGTGTCTTATTAGTCTGTCAGTGAATGGGCATTCCTGGTAAAACAACGCTTCAGTTTGCCCAATGCCCAGGGGTATAAATATGAGCATATTGGGATATAAACCCGGGCTAAGGATGTGTATCAGTACACTAGGCCAAATAATTTCCAGGAAAACCTTAAATTTGAATGTTTTGAAGTTTCATTTTCTTTTGGGTTTCTGTTATTAAATTAATTTAGTCCAATTTCAGAGATATTAACCTACACTTCTGAGAAGGTTTTTCATAGTTTGATCATTATACTTTCTTGTAGGTGTCTGTTGATCATGTTGTTGTTGCAGTAGGTCTTAATCCAAACACTGAGTTAGCGACAACCTCTGGATTAGAAATTGACCCTGTTAACGGAGGATTTTTGGTCAATGCAGAGTTGGAAGCTCGATCAAATGTTTGGGTGGTAAGTGAAAATCAACAATATGCACGTAGTAATGCAAAATAAATCCTTATCAACTTTTCTGTAATTTGTTATATTACAATTAATACTAATTCTAATTGTCTTTTGGTATAGATTTAGACATTTTTACCCCTCGGGCAAATTTTGCCCGAAGGGTATTGTCGTTGCCTCCGTCGTCCGTCTGTCCATTGGTCCTTGTAAACACATTATCTAATAAAGTCTTTAAATTACAACTTTGAAACTTCACACATTTGTTTAATACAGCAAGTGCAAGAAGCCTACTTAAAATCAACGCGCTCGGATGTTTTTTTCAAGAGTTATGCCCCTTACATTACCGCTGCTATAAAAAGCCTTGTAAACACATTATCTAAAAAAGTCTTTAACTTACAACTTTGAAACTTCACACATTTGTTTAATACAGCAAGTGCAAGAAGCCTATTGAAAATCAACGCGCTCAGATGTTTTTTACAAGAGTTATGCCCCTTATATTACCGCTGCTGTAAAAAGCCTTGTAAACACATTATCTAAAAAAGTCTTTAACTTACAACTTTGAAACTTCACACATTTGTTTAATACAGCAAGTACAAGAAGCCTATTTAAAATCGCTCGGACGTGTTTTTCAAGAGTTATGCCTCTTACATGACTGTCAGCCAAAAACCTCCTTGTAAATGTGGTTCGAATCCCACTCAGTCCAAAAAATTGGAAAATTTTCTGACTGGGTTTTCACTCGAACAACCTATTTGGGATGGTTGCCAGTTACCAACGGAAGGTCGTGGGTTTCCTCCGGGCATAGAGCCCGGTTTCCTCCCACAATAAAACTGGCAACGCCGCCATATAAGTGAAATAATCTTGAGCGCGGCGTAAAACACCAAACAATCAATCAATCCTTGTAAATGTGATGTATGTATGTGGAGTAGTTTTTAACTTGCAACAAATTGTCTGGAAAATAAATATATCTTCGGTTTCTTTGGCCCAGACCCGAGGGGTCCTGATGGTGACAGCCACTTATTTTGATTTATAAGATTTGGAGGTCAGAAATGATATCTTGTTTTATGTTTTTTGGATTGCTTCAGGAAACACCTCAATCTGACATGTCATTAGGAAAATAATATTTTTTATTTCAGGCTGGAGATGCAGCATGTTTTTATGACATTAAATTGGGTAGACGTAGAGTTGAACATCATGACCATGCAGTAGTGAGCGGGAGACTGGCAGGGGAAAATATGACCGGGGCAAGAAAACCCTACTGGCATCAATCCATGTTTTGGTAACAATTTATTTACTCTCATGTCTGCAGAGATGTTTATGTGCTTGATTTGTTTGGCTATATTAGAATTTGGGTTCTACTTGCTCTTTAATGGTAAAGGCAAAATAACCGCTAAAATCCAGACAACCGTTTACATTAGAAAAAGAAGACTGTTTTCTGTTGTTTTCCCAGCTAAGCTAGGAACTTTCATTTTTTGCATAAGTTCAAAAGTTTTGACATCATTAAAGTATTTTTAATTTGAAATTGTTCATTTCTGTATCTTTCCCACTTAAGGATAAGTTAGAAAGTTAAATTAAAGTTTTGACATTAAATATTTTTAATTTAAAAATCAAAATTTGATTTGTGAAGTACTTGAAATGTGAACAAAGGATGTGCCCTGCCATGCATAATATATAAGTATCCTAAATGGCTGGAATCATGAATTTTAAACCAGCTGGCAGTTGACTCAATTTTTTCTGAGAAATACAGACAATTGTGTTAATTTGAGGGAGACAGAAAGGTCTTCTAATACATTTGAGACCGTAAATTTGAAACAAAAAGATCTGAAGTGAGTGCAGACCAACATAGAACTTGCAGGGTTTCTGATTGATGTTCACACGTCACTTCTCCGTACACCTTTATACCACCATTTACACATTTTAAACATAAGAGGACATATTTGAGTGGTTTTACTAGTAGTAAGCTCGTATAAATTGGTGTTCTTCACAAATGTCAGAAAGCTTACACACCAACTTAATTAGGGGTTTAACACCGAATGAGAGGTTGTAGTTGCGTGACCACACACCGCTGAGGACTGTTGGCCACCAAGTCAACCCCCCGAAACATTCAGCCACACGCTTCATCTGACCGGACGAAAGGTCATATAAGTCATAAAACCAGAAACTATTCACTGGCTGACAACTTCTCTTTAATTTGTTTGAGTGGCATTTAGAAGCTGAAGAATACAATAAAAACAATCAAGGCTATATGGATAACAACTTCTGGTTTTATTGGGTTGCAACTTTTCGATGTAGATACTAACATCTTTATCAAGCAAAGTTTGCTTGATAAAGATGTTAGTATCTACATCAAAGATTTTAGAGACTGGAGAATAATATGTGGCATAAAACATTGAACAAGCTGTTTATGTCTGAAGTTTGAACATTGTATCATTTACAGTTTGTTTATCTAATTGTTTTCAGGTCTGATCTTGGACCTGAAGTTGGTTATGAAGCTATTGGTATTGTTGACTCCAAACTACCCACTGTGGGGGTATTTGCTAAAGCCACTGAAAAAGACACACCAAAGGCTGTGGTTGAAGAGACAGGTGAAGGAATTAGATCTGAAACAGAACAGGTACTATTTAGTTCTGTATTAAATACAAAATATCCATGCACATTTTGATAATATCCATATAGCTATGGAGAGTCCATTTCGTTAAGCCTGCCATCTTTGCAATTTGGTAAATTCGAAGGGAGAGCACTCTGCAAGCAACATTTCATAAGTGTTATCTTACTGGAATTACCTTCAGGCATTATTGTAAATGTACTATCAGAGGGAAAACAATTTTTGAATTCAAATAATTATGGACACGAGTTTCTATTTTTACTGTTATTTACCATTTACTGATAGCCTTCGTAACTTATGGAGGCTATCACTATATGGTAAATAAAAGTAAAAATAGAAACTTGTAAGTCTCAATAAGTTGAGAACGCTTTGGAACCTCACTTGAGTAAGACGTTGAGGTCACCTAAAGGACAGATGGGATTGCTTTTCAGGATTCTGTGAAAATTGAGATGGCTTCCAGAGCCCCATTGTTCCCAATGTACAATGTGTTGTCCGCTCAATAACTTGAGAATGCTTCTCTGTATCACTTTCAAACTTGAATAGTGTGTTGAACTCATGGAAAGGACGAATGGGATTGCTTTTTAAGATTCTGAGCATTGTATACTGGGTGCAACAGCCAATTTACCTTACTCCCGATGTATGAATTTGGTGTCTGCTCCATAACTTGATTGATCAATGTTTTACGCCGCACTCCAGACTATTTCACTTATATGGTGGCTTGCCAGATTTAGTGGGGGAGGAAACCAGGCTCTTTGCCCGGAGGAAACCCCTGACCTTTGGCGAGTACCTGGCAAATCTTCCACATACGGCGACCAAGTGAAAAATTCACTCAGAAATTTTTTAATTTTTATTTGGTCTGAGTGGGATTCGAACCCGAGCTGCATCGATGGAAGGTCTGTATGGGACTGAGAGACGATCAATCTTACCCACTGGACCATTGAGGCCTCTCCCATAACTTGAAAACGCTTTATCGTATTACTTTAAAAAAAGTTTGTTCTTATGGAAAAAAAACCCAAATAAGATTGCTTTTTCATTATATAAACCAGTATTTCTAAATTGAGGTGGAAGGAAATGTCCTCTATTGATGACTTTTGTTACTATTTACTAATGTAGCTCTCTAGAAATATATTTTTTATATTATCCAATAGTAAATATTGTTTGATAAATTAATCTATTTCTGTTTGACAGGCTGCCACACCATCCATGAAGCCAGGAAAAGTTGGTATCCCCAAATCCCCCTCTAATTCTGACGACTTTGGTAAAGGAGTAGTTTTCTATATGAGAGATAAAACTATAGTAGGCGTTTTATTGTGGAATATCTTCAACAAAATGCCGATAGCAAGAAAGGTGAGATTTTCATAGACCTCTATAATCCAGTCACCATCTACAATTGTGACCCATGCTAGAAATCCGCTCACGTCACCAAGACGTTAAAAGATAGATCACACATTGACATAGATTCGTCAGTGCAGCTATGTTGCAGGTTCACAATGTCGTGGGAAATTTAAGTGGCATGAGTTGCCAAATGTAAGGAAAAGTCCGTTAAAACAGGATTAACTAATTGTTCGTTCCTTTTGTCCAGAAATACACTCTTACTAGTCTTGGACATGTACGTTTAGGTAGTCTTCTAAGCAACAAAAGCCCCAAAAATGTAGTCCTGCATCATGGCTATTTGAATTTTGCCCTTTTTTAAGCACACAATTTTGGATCATACAGGTTACTGTCTTTACCAATACTTTTATTTCAATGTCAATTCTTGTCAGTAGCTGAAACTCTCTCAGCAATTAAAGAAATCCCAAGTTTGGCAGCTCCTATAATTAAGATTTGACTATATTGAGGTCAGTGAATTGACTGATGAATTAACTATTGGGAGATGCTTTTTTTAAACTCAATCAGGACAACACAACGTGTTATTACTGATACAAATCACACTTACTGTAAAAAGTATTCAGCTGGCCATAGTCATCAAGCTTCCTCTAACATTGACAGATTTGAGCTGTGCATAGGGCTGTTTCCTCATCTCATTAGACTTGGCCATCATTAAAACACCTCCAACTTAATGAGCAGAGATACAGAGTGTGGCGTAAAACACAAATCAATTGATATATATAACCTCTCCATGGTTATTTTAGACAAAAAGATTTTCCCTGTACTCGTGTGTTTTAGTGTTCTTAAATATATATAACCAAGATACTGTAATCTAATTTCCATATTCCCTTTTTCTTACAGGTTTTAAAGGATGGTGCAGAAAATGAAGATCTCAATGAAGTTGCTAAATTATTTAATATACATGAGTCATCCAGCTAGAGTTTGTTTTCTACTTATGTAGGATTTTATTGATAGTCAAATACAAGTGCTTTACTAATTAGATTTAAAGAATCCGGTGTAAAAATTATTTATATTTCTTCCATTATGAGAAATTTTATGTAGACAAACTTCAAGTGTGCTTGGATTATTAAAGCTAGTGAAGTATGGTCTGGTTAATACTGGAAACATATAAACAAATAGATAAAGGTCACAAAATTCAAATCAATGAATGCTTTAAATGTGCTACTCTTTCCAAATGATGAATGGTTTTCTCTTTCTGTACATATACATGTATTATGTCCCAATCAAACTGTACTCATACCAAGGGGATCTCCGTCAATCAGAATAGGTTTCAATCAATTGAGATATCAGATAATTGTATGTGAAGCTAGTTTATTTCAATGTTGCCACAGATTTAGACTGCTGTGGGGAGTGTGAGAATTCCAGAAATTGCCTCTCACAGGCGCTGCCATTGTGCATGTGCTATACAGGAACATTTTTTTGTTGAGTTTCTCAATTTATCAGGGCTTTGACCTTCCATTGATGGGTCGTGGGTTCGAATGCCACTGTCCAAAGAAAAATGTATATATATTTAAGAGTGGAGTTTTTTTCTTGATCTATACATGTGGAAGGATTGTCTACGGTTTCCTCCCCCACTAAACCTGGTAATGATGTAATATAAATGAAATAATCTTGAGTGTGGAATATGATATTGATGAATCGCAAAAGCAGGTATCTTTCACAGGGGCTATTGGTCATTATCTCCCTTTGTGAGATGGAATTCAATAAATCATCTGTTAGTGCTAATCCATTGGTCAAACATTTTAATAACTATTTTATTCAAGTTGATTCACAGATCATGAATGGAATTGAACAAAATCAATAAATATTTTTGTTGACGTTAGATTGTTTTTCTAATTGTCTGTTCAAAAGGCAGGGTAGACAGCCATGATTGATTGATTGAAAATTATTTCACTAATCACAAGTGTGGGCAGTTTTATTAGATGGATTGAGACATTAACTTTATCAGGGAACCTTTTTCAGTCCATGTACCGGGTATTCAATTGGATAATATGGCAGCCCCGGTGGGTTAGAGTGATCGTCTCTCAGTCCAACACAGACCTTCCATCGATGTGGCGCGAAATAAAAATTGAAAAATTTCTTTGCGGATTTTTCACTTGGTTGCCATACGTGGAAGAGTTGCCAGGTACTCGCCGGAGGTCGGGTTTCCTCCCCCACTAAACCTGGTAATGGTGCCACATAAGTAAAATCTTGAACGCGGCATAAATCAATTGGATAACCTAACCAAAATAAGCTTTCTTCATTGGACATAACTGGAACCATATTATTATTACAATTTGCCTTGAGCAAAGTAGATATTTCATAAATTCCATTCCAAATGCAACCTCCACTCAGCTTTTGAAACTAAGGATTGCAAATATCGCTACTGATGTTTGCATGCTGCAATATTATTTCCCTTGTATAATGGCCTCACAAGCTTTATTGGTTGCCAGTTACCACCAAAAGCTCATGGGTTTCCTCCGGGCATAGACCCCGGTTTCCTCCCACAATAAAACTGGCAACGCCGCCATATAAGTGAAATAATCTTGAGCGCAGCGTAAAACACCAATCAATCAATCAAATGCATAAGACCCTTGACAGATAGGATACTTTGGACTCTTCAATAGAGATAACCGGGGCCTCCATGGCTCAGTAGGTAGAGCGTTGGACGCTCAATCCGAACAGCCTTCCACCAATGGGTCGTGGGTTCAAATCCCACTCAGTCCAAAAATTGGAAAATTTTCTGACTGGGTTTTCACTCGAACTACCTATGTGGGATGGTTGCCAGTTACCAACGGAAGGTCGTGGGTTTCCTCCGGGCATAGCCCGGTTTCCTCCCACAATAAAACTGGCAACGCCGCCATGTAAGTGAAATAATCTTGAGCGCGGCGTAAAACACCAATCAATCAATCAATAGATAAACATTCCACACTCAACAAATGAATTCAGCACAGTACATTGGTTACATATCCTCCAAGAGAGTTAACGATATAAAAACACTTGAAACAAATCCCAGACATTATAAAATATTTATTTCTTGTTTATCTAACAACACATAACAAACCAATGACTATAAATTATAAACATTTGCTATATAGAAATTCCCTGAAAATTTTGAAGAAAAATAAACTGCTTGGAAATGTTTAGCACAAAACACCACAAAAGTTATAAAAATCTGATTGAGGAAGTAACTATTGTTGAAGGGAGAACTAAAGTGTGTTCTTGAAGCTGACAGAATGGTCCTTGAGATCTTGGCAGAGTTTGCTTGTTTTTTTTACGAAATAAGAAGCCTTTAGTCTGTGGTCAGACATTTACAGGATTAAGTTGCTTAAGGTTACTACTGATCCCCCCATTGTCTATGGTTCTCGCTGAGGTCACTTGCTGGTTTTGGGTGGACGCTCATGTAGATAGAAACAGCCGGTTTGATACATCTGAAAAGGGAAACATTCAACAAGTATTGAAAACACAATCATAATCCACATATATGGAATTTTTTTTCATATTTTCTACAATGCTACTAAAAGATGTAAACTTTCTGTTAATTTGTTAAATTACCCCTTGCTTACATTTAATAACACAGACAAAACAAAGAGACATGGAGTCCAATAGGGTAGGCGTTTAGGCTATTTGGGCAATGGCCTTCATGAGTATCATGGTAACGTTTCTGAATTAAAAGGCATGTATCAGTCACAGGATGTCTTGTTTCCAAGGGGTTTCTTGTGTCCTTGGTGTTTTACTTGTGAATAATATAGCTCTTTGTTTACAATACGGAGCTCTTCAGTTTTAGATTTCAATGATATGAATGATCTCAGTTTATATTGTGACGTTCCCACAACCTGGAATAGTCACAGTTAACAAAGAGAACAGAACCAATTGACTTCTCCGCGACCGTCACCTGTTTCAGCCAAACATTCCAAAAGGCTAGACAAACCTAGAGTGTTGGCTTTGTGACCTTACAAATACCATGACTTCACACAGCTATATCACTGACTGAGTGTGTCTTACATCATCAAACATTTGGACTGGACGTGGTGAATTGTGCCTCATCTATATTAAAACTCCTGGTTTCATATGACAATTAAAAAAGCATGTCTAACCAGAAGAAGTTCTGCTGGAAGTCACATAATACAAACTAAAACAGTGCTGTCATTTTATTTACCAATTCCATATGGGTGTATTATAGCCTTTATAAGAAAAAGAGGAAAATTGATGGACTCTTAGTAGTTGTTTTCCAAATATTGCTGATCAAATAATCCTGAGTGATAGCAAGTTAGTACCAACAAAAATGTAGTCGAGGATCACTTTAAAGCAAAAAGCAAAATCAACAAGATATTAACTTACAGCGACTAAAGTGGCAGCCAGTAAAACAGAATTAACTGCAATCATCATGTTCCACTTGGAGTTACGTTTGTTATGATGTTCTTGCCAGCTGCCCTCTGGGACTGGATGGAAATCCATAGAAGTCTTATGTATCTGTGAAATTTCTCGATCAGATTTGAAATGGGCTGGAGCATGATCAGCTAAACAACGAACTGCTTGGAATCCTAGCAAAGTAAAAAAAAACAAAAAATTTCTCTTAAATTAGAGAAAATACAGAATGGAAAATAAACATAAATCATTAAAAGTGTTACCATCCAGAAACCATGACATAGCACTGCCAATTTGTTGGAATTTTCTCAAAACACTCAAATTCCATTCTAGGTAAATAGATATACCTAACAGAAAATAATTTAACTTAAGTGAAGCTATACGAGCGTATAAATTTGAAAACAAAAAACGCTTGATTTATTCTTAACTGATTTTCTTAAAAGTATCTGTCAAAAATATCATAATCCACGAAGTTAAAGGTTAATCGTGAAAAAAATCTGAGTTTGAATGTCATTCAGCAGACAAGTGCAATTTGACCTTTTGAATATGAATAAATTATTAATGATTTTGGAAAAAAAACAGCAAAAGCCAAAAATTAGTGGTGTATATTTCGAAATTTGTATTGCATGTGCTGTCTGAACTTCCATGAGGGGAATAATGTCGCGCAACTGACTGTGGAGAATCAATATGTAGACAGAGGTTGATTTCCCTGCAAAACAAGGGCTTTCAAGGTTTTTAATCGGATGGGATATAGTCTAGACATACAGCAATAAGAAGGTGATCGAGATAGTCCAGGTTAGTTTTCAGATCGAAAATGCGTTTATTTGCTCTGTTTGACTGTTGGTGAAAAAAACCTTAACTTAATTTTCTATAATTGTCTATAAGTCCTATAAGGGGCATTTAAACTAATTCTGTCGTCATTTGGTCTTCAGTCAAAAACTATTTCTGTACACCTGATCATTTTTCAGTATACCTTTGCGTTGTTTATGATAGCCTTGAGTTTAGTTGTTCACACAGGCACACAGAGCGCTCTCCCTTATCCACCCTCTGTTACTATAAATATGAACAAGGCAGGAAAGACTGCCCCCAGAAAAACTCGTCAGAATTTCTAAAAAAATATTTCCTTTGTACAGTTAACGTCACACGAGTCTCAGGGAGGTCCTTGTCAAGCAATATTTCAATGAGAGCACTGTGTGTCTATGGTTTTTCGGCAAATTTTAGTTTTAATCTATTTACTTTTACTGTTCAGTTCATTGTTTTATTTGATTGTTTATTCGGTGCAAATATAGAATAGGTGCGTCGTTTTTAACTTTTCTTCAAATTCGTCTTTTAGATGTTATTTCTTTTAGCTTTTACTAGTAGGGATAGTTTAGTTTTAAGCGTTGTAATATTAAACAAGGCATCGCAAACGATACAAATCCCCTCGCGTGCTAACACAAGAACTCTGACGCAAAATAGGGGATGGGGATGAAGTTTGGTCAGAACCCATTTAAAAATGAAGTCCCAAAAGCGGTGACGCGTTAGAGGTATTGCCATGCTGGACCCATATAGGAAGTTTGGTCAGGGTCCATTCAGAAATGAAGTCGCAAGAGTGATGACAAAGATTTTCTATAAATAGTAACGATGAACTTGACCTTGACCTTGGCACCCTGAAACATGAATTTGTTCCAGGTATTCCTATGCTGGATTCATATATAAAGTTTGGTCAGGATCCGTTCAAAAATGAATTTGCAAGTGCGCAGACAAAGATTTTCTATAAATAGCAACGGTGACCTTGACCTTGGCACCCTGAAACATGAACTTGTTCGAGGTATTCCTATGCTGGACTCATATATGAAGTTTGGTCAGAATCCGTTAAAAAATAAAGTCGCTAGAGCGCTGACAAAGATTTTCTATAAATAGCAACGGTGACCTTGACCTTGGCACCCTGAAAAACGAACTTGTTCGAGGTATTCCTATGCTGGACTCATATATGAAGTTTGGTCAGAATCCGATCAAAAATGAAGTCGCTAGAGCGCTGACAAAGATTTTCTATAAATAGTAACTGTGACCTTGACCTTGGCACCCTGAAAAACGAACTTGGTCGAGGTATTCCTATGCTGGACTCATATATGAAGTTTGGTCAGAATCCGTTCAAAAATGAAGTCACTAGAGTGATGACAAAAGGTGAACATACGTACGTACTTACGTACGTACAAACGCAACGCTATATCCCTCCCCGACTTTCGTCGCGAGGGGATAATTAGTCATAAGTTCTAGTAGCTCCGGTATGTAGCGTTACTGTGAGGACCGAAGGTCCGAACGCTACGGAGGTTTGCCTTTTGTCAAACGCGAAGAATTAAGTCGAGTGAAAAATGTGTCAAAATAAAAACAAACTCACTGCCAGTCTTTGAATCCCACTTCAAATGGTACCAGGATGCATATTCTTACTTGATAAGCCGATGTAGCTTCTTTGTGAACATATTTGGTCTTGTTATATCGATTTATCCGGTTTACTTCCTCAATTACAAGATTTTCGTCGCCATCTTTACTTCCGTTTTACCGCGATTGGTCACGTGGTACCGATTGACCCCAAATTTGACAGTTCTGACGTAAGAGGTCACCATGTGACCCTCGTTTTCGTAGAATGGCAGAATGTCAAAATGCTGCAACTGTAGATCGGATTTTGAAAAGAAACATTCAGGTTATAATAGATATTCTGTGCGAAAATTAGTGGCTAAATCTAGAGAACTGTCCCAAATTTAATTTCGCTCCATTGTCCAAGCACAGTGAACAGCTGATTCGAATGTTTACTTTTGTATGCTAATGTGGTCGGTTTCAAGAGGTCACGTCATGTGAGCTCCGTGAGTTTCCGTGAAAAGGTGAGAGTACAGAACATGGCAGTCGTGTTCGCGGTAAATGTGCCAACCCTCTTTCGATATCGATGTAATGCAATAACCCAAGCCTATAGTTCGACAAAAGGGGAATGGATACTAAGACAGAAAAGGTTTGTCATTCATTTTAAGGCATTTTAAGGCATTTATTGCATCGGTAAACAATTTTTTCGTAGGAAAATAGGGGCCGATGCTCCAGTATCACCCGGCTTGTAACTAAGACAAAATGGCGTCCCTTCTACAAGGTCCGAACCGCTCCCAGCGGTTAGACCATTGTTTACTACAATTAAAGTTCTAGAAGAAATGAATACAACGGGGGGTTTCAGGGGGGCTTCAACCCGGCTTGACCCCCTGACGATTATAGCGGTTTGAGACTGACGGACCTATTCTATAGTCTGTCCGTTTATTCTAATACGGATGATTTGTACAATAAAGATTTAAATTGAATTGAATTATATATCCTATCCGGCCTCTTTCCCTCTACGTCATTGAAAAGGCCTCTTTTTACAACATTGCTCCGCTTGACTGTGTCGGTACTCTAAGTCACTAGAGCTAGAGACTGAGAGAGGGCTCAATTTTCGTTTATTATATACTCAGTCTTCATTGAAACCTTTGAGGTCTATTTTCCTTTTACAAACAAGTGGATTTAACTTACTGGCATGTTGATTTGCCAACCGAAAGACTGGTGCAATCTTAGTAATCATTCTTCTTTCTTGGTCGACCGATCTCAGGGCTAACAAACGTGGTGACCTTGGTAGGGATGATGGCGTCCGCGGGTGGCTGGCAACGTACTTCAACCACACACTTAAATCTTAGTCAATAGGCCACGGTTCCTAATTGACAATTGCTCTTTTAACTGTAAGGGAAGAAATGCATTTTTCAAAAGAAAATTCTCTGACTGATTTCAAAAAAAAAAAATAATTAAAATGTACGAGTACAGATTTCCGGTTTGTGTTCCTTTCATTTTCTGAAAATCTCTTTTGACAGCCAAAGATGGACAGATTTGAATGGACGTCTGCAGAATTGGACTCAGACGAACGTCTTATTATTCAACAAAATGGAGTGCGCATATATGATGGTGATCACAAGGTTTCTGTTCATTATTAATAGCATCAAATAGTGTAAACTTAGTAAACTAACTGACGGGCAAGAAAGTAAAACGGATTGGGTAAAACTAAAACTAAAAGTATGGACGTCAAATTCAAATTTTAAATCTTCAAGAATTTAAAGGCTCTTTGGAGTTTATGCGATAGATATGACCTCATTTGTTCACTTAAAGGTTTAAGACCGGGACATTGGGATTCTGAAAAATCAACCTTCAAATGCTGCCATTTCATTAATTCGTATCCGAACAACTTCAATCCACTCAACATATTGCGGACTAAGTATTAGTAGGTAACGTAAAACTTACAGTTTGTAAACTTATTGAATACCGTGACACCGCTTTTATTTAGGCGTGGCTTTGCACGTTGAGTGGTGGGTCTTCGTACTATGCTAGCTCCGGCATGTAGCGTTAATGTGAGGCCTGAAGAGCCGAACTCTACGGAACGTAGCCATATTTCAAAAAGGAAACTTCCTGAATGGTTGAGACACTGTGCTCTCCCCTTACCCCTCTATCTAATACATATAATATATATTAAGGGGAGAGCACTCTGTGCCTGTGGTTGAGAATATAAAACATGACCGCCATGTTCGCGGGAAAGTGTCAAACCAGCTCTAGATATGGATGTAATGCAACAACTGGCCTATAGTTCGACAAAAGGGAAATGAATATAAAAATGGATATCAAGGCATTTATTGCATTGGTGAAAGATTTTTTCGAAGGAAAAAGGGGTTTATGTACAGTTGAATCGTAGAGTAGATCTGTAGAAAATGGCGTCCATTCTACAATCCTGAGCTCCAGCTCATTTGAGGATAGTTTACTACAATTAGGCACTATGCCAGCTCTTTGATGTAGACAGAGGCTAACTTTGGTCCCCCCCCCCCCCCCCCCCCCCCCACAGGTGTCAACGGCTTGGGTAAAGTTAAGTGGCCCAGATAAAGTGGCCCAGCTTCTTGGGAAATACCCATCGAGGGCAGGTTGAAATAGAAAAAAAAAAACCCAACATTTTCACTCAGTAATTAAGTGCAATAAGCTTGTTGGGAGTTACGATAGCACATACATCCGAATAAAGGTGGATAAACAAACTAACGTGTGAATCTACTATGTTGGTTAAAGTCTAATGGTGCTCTCTTAAATGTCTATTATCCGACGTGGGGACGATCATATTAGTACGAGTATAATTGGGAATGTTTTACAGGTGACACAATAGAAATCACTTGTCTTTTAAAATCTACCTTTTTTGTAAGGAAACTGAAAACTATTTTGGATGTATATTTCTTTCCCTTAAAACATTTGACAAAAACTTCCACTGACTTGTTTTTGTTCCATATTGAAGTATGCACATGGCGTTTATCCACCCTCAATTCCAGAATACACTGCGAATGAAAACTTTTTGAGTTGAGTTTTCTCTTGATCAGGGTATGTGGAAGAGTTGCCAGGTACTTGCTAAAGGTTGGAGGTTTCCTCTGGGCAAAGAGCTCGGTTTCCTCTCCCACTAAACCTGGCAACGCCGCAATATAAGTGAAATAATCTTGAGTGCGCCATAAAACATCAATCAATCAATGGAACTTTTCAATGATGTACATTTTTTGTTTTATGATGTAGACACAGTTTGATTATGGTAATTTGAGTTTGACGACACATAGAATACTATGGAGAGACCATTCAGATCCGGTATGTAAGATTTCTTCCTTATTAATTGAACTGTAAGTGAAGTACACGTAAATTAGTTTTGTAGTATGGATGATTTATTCTTTTCTGGTTATACTAAATCTGGTTTAATTATTGAAAATCCTTTTTTGTTTTGATCTGTAAAATGCATCCTGTTTTCTGCTTTGATTTATAGAATAAGATAAAAGTTTATACTTGAGTAAAAACACTTCATATGGTCTGTTGTGATGAAAACTGCTCTGTTATCCAGTGGAGATCTTGTGTTATTTCTTTTAGACTTGTAAACTGGCCTTACCATTGTCCCTGGTTGTATTAACTGAAGAACAACCCTCTGGACTGGCAAAGAGGTAAAAACTGACTGAATTTTAAACCAAAATGTTGAATGCCCTTTGTGTTTGTTCAAATATTTAGATAGTATATCAAAATATTTGCGATTTTAAAGCAGTATATTGACTCCTGTTGAGATGCCACCAAAGAACTTTCTGTTTTAATTTATAAATTGAAATCAGATATCATAATATCAGATATCATAATACATGTATGTAATACAGGATCATCTCCACATTATCAGATTTCTCACTTTGCATCATATTAACCTGGAGTTTGTTTCACAAAACAGCGTAGATGTATTTTTTCACGCAACTTTCATAGCAACGTATCTCTACAGTATGGGTCGTCATGACAGTAATTGTAAATTTATATCAGTCTGTGTGCTTTGCTTAAATCTTGCTGTGTTTTTATGTTTCATTTGACAGTGCCAAAATTGTGTTACACTTAAGCAGTCCTAAACCAGGCCGGCCTGTTGGTCCTGTAGCCAGCAGTCCAAATAACTACATTCGATTATCATTCCGCGAGGCCGGGGAAAGGGAGGTAAATCTGAGAGCAAGAGATCTATATTTGCATATTACATTTCTGCTTAGAGATTTGTCATGTTTTTATTATGGTAATTTAAAAAAAAACCCAACTTAATATCCCCTATAATGAAAATGATGATGAATAAACCTGGTGCTTTTTCCTAACAACAATATTTTCTTATATGCTAGAAATCTAACTAATGTTACCATTGAGTTTTAGTGATCATATACGGATGGATAAATTCATGTTTTAGTCACAATTTCATTTTTAAGTACCAGTTTTTACAGGGGGGTTATTTATTCAGTTTTTCCGCAGTTTAAACGAGGCTGTGAAGAGAAAACAATGGGAACACAGTCGGAATCCAGCTCCAAAGGGAGCTCCACAGGTCAGACTCAGATATACTGTCTTTTTTCCCCCTAGATTGTTTGGTGTTTTAAGCCGCGCTCAAGATTATTTCACTTATATGGCTGCATTGCCAGTTTTATTGTGGGAGGAAACCGGGCTCTTTGGCCGAATGAAACTCACGACCTTCCGGTGGTAACTGGCAACCATCTAACATAGTGACATCGTTCAGTGAAAACCCAGTCAGAAAAGTCCCCCCACCCCCTAGAGAATTATCTTCCTCTCTTTTATGACCCACAGAAGATTTTAATTGTGAATTGACTTTTTTTCAACTGCCAACATTTAATCACATAATTGCAAGAAATTGACATGTTGAAAATGATTTGTTGTGAAATATTTCCATGTGTATATCTCACATCTGATTGATAACAGGGCAGACGAGCTGGTCCAGGAATTGTAGGCATTGAGAGAGCAATACAAAGGAAACAACAGGCTACAGATAAAAACATCTCACAAGCTTTTGAAGATCTGGATAACCTTATAGAAATGGTAATGTTAACCTCTCTCTATACTTGTTATATTGGGATTACGCTTTCTTGAAATATGGCATAAATTCTTCTATTTATTTTTGAGTGCCCTCGAAAAGTGTATTGAAACTGGGTCCCAGAGTATGGCACATATTGCCGGCACTAAATGGCGACTGTTTCATCCATTAAGACCCCTCTGAAAGGAGGCAGTTGGATTGTAGATACTACAGTGGCCATTTAGTAATCTTAAGCCCGGTATACACTGAGAGTTTTGCTGCGACCCGACCCGACTTGAAAATCGCGGTGCGCTGCAGAGAAAAAGTGTAGTGTATACCAGTTCACGATGCAAATCCGTGTCAGTCTGCTTCAGTTGCGTTGGATCGGAAGTGATCTGGAGGTGCTAGATATTTGATCAAGAATTGGGTCTGATCAGACAGTGTATCCACTCTTGTGACTTTACTACAGTCACGTGACGTCAAACAAGCATCTTTTTTGTACCTCTGCTAGAGACCCTATTGCTCAAACTTTTCTTGTAAGTTTTAATTATACCTTTTTGTAAATCTGTGTGTTTGTTTATTTCTTTTTTTTTATTTCAAGGCAAAAGAAATGGTCAAACTTTCCAACACAATTGCATCAAAGATTAAAGAACATCAAGGGGATATAACTGAGGATGAGGTATTCCTTCTGTAGTTATCAAGTCCAAGATTTATGTCCCTTGTCTTTGCCCACTATTCAACCTGTATCCCAGGTTTTCAATACTTTAAAGGGCATATGACAAGCCTGCTTCAGTAATAAGTATTTAGCACTTCTAAATAAGCTATAGGCTATGATTTTAGTGAGACAGATATTCAAATTTGTTCTGTTTTTTTTTGGAAATAAAACTAGTTCATAATATGTTAATATCTGACAACTGTCCACAACGGATCTCCATTTATTTCATGAAGTCTATATGACCAAAGCTTGTAACAACTAAAGATTACTTAAGAGTGGTAATATCAACAGTAAGTTTGGTGCATTAACTGTTTCATATTTGCGTAAAAATTCAACATGATTGGGCTCAAAAAGCATTTTAAATTCTGATTCTTTTCTTCCAATCCATAAGCTCAGTCCCCAAAAAATTGTAAAATTTTCTGACTGCGTTTTCACTCGAACGACCTATGTGGGATGGTTGCCAGTTACCAGCGGAAGGTCGTGGGTTTCCTCCGGGCACAGAGCCCAGTTTCCTCCCACAATAAAACTGGCAACGCCGCCATATAAGTGAAATAATCTTGAGCGCGGCGTAAAACACCAAACAATCAATCAATCAATCAAATCCTATCTATTAAGTATGGGCATCCCTGATCCTGTTACACCATCTGTACAATTTCCCTTTATTTACAGACTGTAAAGTTCAAATCCTATCTATTAAGTATGGGCATCCCTGATCCTGTTACACCATCTGTACAATTTCCCTTTATTTACAGACTGTTAAGTTCAAATCCTATCTATTAAGTATGGGCATCCCCGATCCTGTTACACCATCTGTACAATTTCCCTTTATTTACAGACTGTAAAGTTCAAATCCTATCTATTAAGTATGGGCATCCCTGATCCTGTTACACCATCTGTACAATTTCCCTTTATTTACAGACTGTAAAGTTCAAATCCTATCTATTAAGTATGGGCATCCCCGATCCTGTTACACCATCTGTACAATTTCCCTTTATTTACAGACTGTAAAGTTCAAATCCTATCTATTAAGTATGGGCATCCCCGATCCTGTTACACCATCTGTACAATTTCCCTTTATTTACAGACTGTAAAGTTCAAATCCTATCTATTAAGTATGGGCATCCCCGATCCTGTTACACCATCTGTACAATTTCCCTTTATTTACAGACTGTAAAGTTCAAATCCTATCTATTAAGTATGGGTATCCCTGATCCTGTTACACCATCTGTACAATTTCCCTTTATTTACAGACTGTAAAGTTCAAATCCTATCTATTAAGTATGGGCATCCCTGATCCTGTTACACCATCTGTACAATTTCCCTTTATTTACAGACAGTAAAGTTCAAATCCTATCTATTAAGTATGGGCATTTCTGATTCTGTTACACCATCTGTACAATTTCCCTTTATTTGCAGACTGTAAAGTTCAAATCCTATCTATTAAGTATGGGCATCCCTGATCCTGTTACACGAGATACACATGGCACTGGAGCTAACTATTATTCTGAACTGGCCAGAGAGGTTTCTAAACTGATGGAGCAGCCATTGAAGGTTAGGTCAACATGATACATGTACAATATATAAATCCCATGTTATCCATGGCTAAACTTTTAGGGCTCCGTCTTATGTAAAATATCAAGGGTCCTCAGTAATACTTGCATATTAATACCCATCTTTATATTTTTGAACACTAAAACACACAGGCCCATCTGTATATATGTAGACTAATACTAAGGTTGATATACAACTTAAAGAATGTATTATTAGTTATCATGGTTGGTGGAGGGGGGGATACAAAGTATTTACATGGTCAGTGTGGTAATTGATAACGATCGAGCCGTTACGATTTTTTATCTCGAAGAGCTATACTTTTGCGTAGAATCAGCCAAACTATCGTTCGTTAATTCAATCGCACACGCACAAAATAGTTGCAAATGGTGACCTAATACGAGCACCCGCTACGGAGTCATCAAACGACGTCGCCAAAAAAACGTTGACATAACGTTCGCCCGTCACCCACAATATAGTTGAAAAAGGTGAGTGATACGAGCACGCTCTATGACGTCACAAAACCACTTTCAAATCAGGTGTGTGTGAAAACGAGGTGTGTAGGACACCTAATACGAATATTTATCGGATGGCAATTGACCAATCAGATTGCAGAGAAACTACTCTGAGGGATAATAAGTATGCCTTATCCCATATAATTAGTACTCTCATGTATGTACAAGTGTTTTCTTTAGTTACTGTTGCTATTCCTGTAAACATCCTCCTTGACATTGTCCCTCGTTGGCTGATATGTGCACATCGATGAAAACAAAATACCAATGACTCTGTATATGGTATTACCCTTGTTACAGACAATATCAGCCGATGCATACAGTTTATGTCTGCTGTAGATCCAATAAAAACTATTTGCTGGGTTGAAAATGTTTGGCTGGGCTCATGTAGCTGTTGTTCTCCTGCAGACCATGTCACAGAACATGATATATACTTGTATATGGTAATTTTGACAACGTTTCTGTTGTTAAGACAAGTTTTAGCAGGTGCTTGCTTGGTTGATAATTTAACATTGTATACCATCATTGGATTGGCTTGTAGTTGTATGATAATAATAATGTTTGTAAAGGAATTCCCATTGAACTATGGGTGTCAGTCTCTATTCCTATCTTCAGCAGTCAACAAAATTGTGTTGCATGTTAAAGCTTGCTCTTTTCAGGGGCAAGTAACTCTGTCAGACTTGATATGAAATTGACCTGTCTGAAATGGAGAAACGCATTCAGTCTGAGTGAAAGCCAGTGTCTGCTGTGGTATAATACATGTAATGACAATGTGGGGATATAATGAGGTTGATTGATATTTATTGACAGGAATGTGGTGGTATAATAACATTGACGGATGCTTACTGTAGGATCAACAGAGCTAGAGGGATGCAGGTAAGGATCTTCTGTCAGGGATTACAATTGTATCTGCTTACCGATGTAATAGTGGCTTAGACTTCTTCAACTAATCACTTGCTTTAAAAATTACCATGAATAAACTTAATTTATTTGATGTTTTCTATTTTTCCAGCTTCTCTCCCCTGAAGATTTATTACATGCCTGTGAAAAATTAGATATCTTAAAAGAACCAGTCAGGTAAGAAAACTGGAAAACTCTCACGCTGATACAAAACTGTGCAGACCAATGAACTAAATGCATGGAATGGTATCACATGACATATGATATGTAGTGAGGACCTGTGAGTGAGAGAAGATTTAAGGATCACTTTGCATTACTATGAGAACAAACGTGACAGATTGTCAACACACTGTTACTCTGAGCTGAGAGAGGTTATTGAAAGCTTAGATGTCCACTGTATTTGAAAGAGTTATTTTATTGCAAGATTTTTCTCAATTTTGAATGCATTAGATAAACTGCAAAGTAAAAATTTCAACCAAACTGGTGTAACTGAAAGCCATTGGTCAAAAAACTAACAATATAGTCTAAGTGGAAGCAAGGGAGGCGATATTCAGCACAAAGTTACATATCCGGCCAAGTTCCTGTGAACTCTTGACATTTTCAGGGGCCTCTGGATAGGGAGTTTTATTTGGGGATTCCTTTGTCTGCTTTGTTGTATTAAACAGAATTGACCTGGGTCAGCTGTCCGATAACACCCTTGTTGGCTGCGCGTGTTGTGCATTCTCAATGCTTGTTAATTCACTGTTAGACAGGATACAATAGCAACAGGGAATTTCCTAAATAACTTATTAAATGTACAGTTTTGGTGGAAAGTCGACTTGCAGCCTTTCATTCGATATTGATCACTTCTTCTTTTCTTCTTATCTGAATGTGCCCTCGGCTTGGAGCATTGTGACTCTGATCTTTTGGTAGGTTGGTACTTTTGTCGTCATATAACCTTAGCTGTTGAATGCGACGTTAAGCCCCAATCAATCAATAAATTAATCTTATCTGAATGTTAACGGAGAATCACCACAAATTTAGGCGGTGAGTCCTTTTAACATTAAACAGTATTCTTCAGTCACTGATGTATAAAGGGGAGGAATGTTAACTTTAACCTGCCAGTATATGTTTCTATTCACAGATTACGACTTTTTGATAGTGGGGTGATGGTTCTACAGTTACAGTCACATAGTGAAGAACATGTCATCAAAGAGACATCTAGAATGGTAAGCCACAACATGTTCTCTCTCTAATTATACAGCTGGTTTTCATTCCATCTTTCTAATAAGTAGAGAATTGTCATTTAACTTGTTGAAGGCCAAGGTGTCAACCCCCACTAAACCTGCCTACACCATCATAAAAGTGAGATAATCTTCATTGCAGAGTATACCATCGATCAATCCATCTTTTAATACAGCTAAATCAAGTGTTAATCTGTGTTGGATAATGTTTGTCTTAAATCATATAGGATTTGGTTTCATTGGTAGGGACCCTTGCGTATGCAGTTTGGCTTCTTAATTGAGCCTTGAAATCTAAACCTAATAATGACATATCTCTGCTAGAAATAAGGGAGATAACTGTCATGATCTTAGGTCATTATTACAAAATTTTAAAGCTTGTTTATTTAGCTGGGTAAAAACGGTATAGATCACTTGACATAACTTCAGCCTGTTTTGTCCAGGTAACTGCATTTGTGATGGTCAATCAATCAAAGCATACCAGAATGAAATCAAGCTTTTTGAATTTGTAGGCAGCAACGCCACATAAGTGAAATAATCTAAAGTGTGGCATAAACATCAATCAATCAATCTTTACTGGCTGGGATTGAAGGAGGATGGGTTGAATACATGTGTTTGTTTCATGGGTGGTTTACATGTGTTTGTTTCATGGGTGGAATAAATGTGTTTGTTTTTCATTGATAGGTAGAAGAGAAGGGATCTGTAACAGCAGAAGAGTTATCTGCCATGGTTGGTTTATCCGTTATTTTAGCCAAAGAAAGGTAGGAAAATAATACAATTTATATCACTTTTGATGCTTTCCCTAATACTTGTAACATTGAAAATCATTGCATCAAAAGCTCATAACAATGCACTGTTGAACATTGTTCTGCACGCACGTATCCATATCCGATGTAGAAACAAACAAACACGCTATAGGCTTTGTAATCCTAAAATCAGCAATTCAAAGTGACGTCATCATCACAGGAGAAAAAGGCAGAAGAGTGAGACAGAGTTCAATTGAGTCCTCCAACAGCCATTCACCCCTAGCAGTGGTCAAATCCAAGGACGAGAACAAGTCCACGTTCAATTGGCGTGACAACAAGCTGCAGACAAAACAGTCAAATCCTGACTGCACTATTCCAAACGTTATTGGTGGAGCCATCGGTGACTTGAACTACTGCCAACCAAAGATAGTCCAAAATACATATGAAGAGTAATAGAAAAGAAATAGTGTTTTCGTTCTCGGTCATTGTCATGGGATTTAGGTTAGATAATGTGAATGAGTTTAACAATCTGTGAACTCATCCATATTACCTAACCTTGTAAATCCCACTACAATGAAAACTTTATTTCTTAAATAAACTACCAAATTAACAGTGCTTTCTTTATGTTTTGTCATTTGTTCTGTTTAGTTTTCTAAACTACAATCTCTGTGACTGGCTCTCCACCAATCCTCAGATATTGGTTATTTAGATTCAAGTGTGGCATTAAAAAGCAAACACACATTTATCCAAACATGTTTATGGAGTTTTTCCTCTCATTTGCAGGTTACTTTTAACAGAGAAGTCTGGGGGTGTGTGTAGAGATGAAACAGTTGAAGGATTAAGGTTCTATCCTAATCTCTTCATATCTAAAGCTGCTTAATCAAGAGTTGAAAAGTAGATAATCTGTGATTAAATATGTTAGTCTATATATTGAGGTATAATTCAGCTTGGGACAGAACATGTTTCCTGTCAGCTGACTGGACACTTTATCCAGAATTTGTATTAAAACTACAAAAAGCCATGAGAATGCTGCCATTAAGCATTAAATAACATTCACTTCAGTGTTCAATTGTCCATAGATCAAGACAACCCTTAGGAAGAAATTATGGTGGTCCATTTGAACCACTCTAAAATAACATGACTTGCTGAAAGTAGAACTGGTATATTTTTTCAGCATTTCTCCCATTTGTATCAAACTGTTGTTCCACGTCTGTTTTGTAAATACATGTGATTTTGTACATAGAAATATGTTTTAATAAACTCTTTAATATGTGAAAATCATTTTTATTTTAAAGTCAAACATAAACAATTCTGCAAAGCTGTAGTGTTAAATATTATGTTATTATTTTAACTTACATCCTATATGGATATTTATTGTTCGAGCTGCCCTTTGGGTTGAAAGTCCAGACACCGAAGGCATCAAGTCCGAAATGGAATTTCAATCCAAGGGTGGCGATTACAATTAATTTCATTAAATTCATACAGGAGAAATCGGACTCTGAAGTGAAGCTGGGAACAAGATGCATCTCTCATAGACATCTGAAACTGTAATGGTGTGTTTCCACGGACATGCGTTAACGCGTGCGTTGACGGATGCGATTTTCCCCAAAGAATGGGAACTACAGAACTACACTACAGTGTTTCCATGGTCAGTACGATAGTTTTTAACGCACGCGTTAACGGACAGGGAATGGAGCTTGCCCCATTTTTAACGCATCGGACGAGGGATTTCGCTAATAATGACGTCATTGAAAGGGTTTTCCGACCCCGATGACCTTTTGCTGTCAGATGGAAATCCACAGAAACACTGAGTGAGTTTGTTTACTCATTTTTACTGACTTGTGTTTGTGCTGTAAATGTATTTTGTAAGAAAAAGCTATATTCACATTCTTTCCCCAAACCGAAAAAAAATGTTCTCAAGGATATGACCTTGACTTTTTACCGTAACCTTATGACAGATCGCACTGTCGATCGCATGCGTTAACGCAAGTCGTGGAAACACTTCCTCCTATCCGTTAAACAATCGCATTCGTCAACGCCGTCCGTGTAAACACACCATAATACTGTTACCTTGCTGTGAGCTACCTGCTGTGTAAGGAGATCATGAACGCGTAAATCAGAACAAAGCATTTGAATTAGTAAATTTGAAGTGACTTTAACTGCTAAAAGAAATACGTGAGAAATAACCCTGGAAATCAGACAGTATTGTCGGTGCGCTCTCTGTTGTAATAAAAGGACTCCAGGCGAAACCAGGCAAGACCTACTTTCAGTTAAAGGCCCACTTGCCGCCGTAGCCTGTTTAAATTTGCTAAGAAAACCAATTTACATGAGCTTACTACGACTAATACAACTTAAACTTAAACATAGGACACATAAAACATGTCTAGTTAGCTTTAGAATGTAGAAATGGGGTGAAAAACAAACGAAGAATCGAAGCCTGATTACAACAACAACGATCAGTGTCGGTCAACTTTCGTGTTGGATTACCCTCATTTCAGGCCTTTTTATCTGTTGTTTACACTCAAACAATAATCAGCAGGCTTTTCCAGTCGCTATTAACCGACCGTCAGTCTGTATTTCTCAGATAAATAGGCCTACGTAAAATTACACTGTGCCGTTAGTTCACTCACTCGACTGAAACATAACATCGCCAATAGGGGGCAGCTTGGTTTGTTTACGTTCCGGGTACCTAACAATTCAAATTTTCAAATTAAAATTAAAAATACAAAGTGACGCCCAAACTTTTAAATTTTGGTAAAAATAGAAAGTTCCTAACTTATATTGTCTGGGAAAAATACAGAAAACGGTCTTTCTTTTTTAATGTAAACAATATTCCTGATTTTCGCGGCAAGTGTGCCTTTAAAAAACGCGATAAATTTCTTCCAGTTAACACAAAGTGTAGACTCATTGAATCATTTTTTACTCTGTATGACTGGTTTAGGTTTTCAATGAACTGCAAAAGCGCTATTTCTCGTGACAATCTGAATTCATTCAAATATCTTCATTTTGGTCGCTCATGTCACTTAAAACGATCAACATCTCGCAATTTATGAAAAAGTCCGAATTTTGGCAGCTGAAGCCACTTTATTGAAGCTGGATTTTCACTTGAACGCATTTTGTGGACTGGTTGCCAGGTAGGCCCTACCAGTAGATTTTTCTGTGCTGCCCACTTAACCTGGCAAGTCGCCATATAGGTTACATAATATATTAATATGAGAGTGGCAGTGAATCTACCGATGCAACCAGCTCACCAAAATTAAACAAAACACACTTTTTTTTCCATTTATCCCTGTTTATTTTTTGAAAATATAATTACATCTCGGTTTGTTTAGTAAACTTCAGTAGGCCTATCAACAAATTGTTAAACAACAAAATAATAAACTTATGAAAAGACAATATATTAAACATTAAGAAATTGTTTTAGGATTATTAAAAATAAATCTCCAGTCACCCATCATGCATTGCGCTTACATGAGTTTCTTTTCATATCGCGTTTGTTTCTAAAGAGTTTACAATTTTTTAGTTTAAAAAATCCATGGATCAATCTCTGTTAGTTCAATATTTCATGACAGCAGCGAACTGACACTTTTAGACACATTAGGTCTACTAAAACCTGGGGTCCCTTCACGGAGATAGGATTGAACTCGCACACATTTTCATATGATTTTATTCGTATCAAACACTAAACGTCCTGGATATCAAACCCGCTTATACAAACGGAAGTGGTGTAGTGCTGTGATGAATCTCCCAGTCTATATTAGTACCAGAACAACCAGGAAAGTTAAAACCGGACATAACCTTGATAACTTATAGATCCGCTCAAATGACCTTTTTAAAACCTCCATCACATATTTTCATGCACGGCTTTGTTCAGTAAGAAATACACGTGTTTCAGAGATATCCTAGAACGTAACCGTTAAGGCAATGTATCCATAATCGTTATCGTACATAGATTTCAAACAACCTTATTTTCAAATTGTCTATAGGTCACCTTGTAATCGAACCATGGGTTTCGCACATCTGCCAGTTCATAGCCCTTGTGAATTCCCTAACCACGGGTAAGACTGCGGACACGGCTTACACGTGTACATGTTGTGCCATCCATTGTAAGCTTGCCGTTTGGGACGCAGAGATCGACGAACTCGTTTTCGGTTATTCTTGGTAGATTCTGGTCGTTTATGGCTGTTTCTGGCGGAACCTAAGTATTTCAGAGAAAACTTATCCAAGGATGACTGCTCAATGTTATCTGTGATCATGTGCCCAACTTGGTTTCCCGCTGTCTGGTTTCCCGTTGTCTGGTTACCGCTTGTCGTCTGGTTTCCATCTGTTTGATTCACTATTACTTGTTGGTCAAATTCCGTGTCATCAGCTGCATTAGTCGACAAGTTTCCTACAGTTTGGTTCCCATCACTCTGATTAATTAAAGTTTGTCCTTCTAGGATGACATATTCACTTAAAACAAAGCCACTTTGGTTCGTTTGGTTTGTAAATGTCTGGTTGCCAGAGTTGGTTTGGTTTGTAAACGTCTGGTTGCCTGGGTTGGTTTGGTTTGTAAACGTCTGGTTGCCCGAGTTGGTTTGGTTTGTAAACGTCTGGTTGCCCGAGTTGGTTTGGTTTGTAAACGTCTGGTTGCCCGAGTTGGTTTGGTTTGTAAACGTCTGATTGCTTGGTGCATTGGCGACAGTTTGATTTCCTTGGTCAGTTTGATTGACAAAAGATTGTTCTCCGAAGAAACCCGATGCACTTCGTTTTTTTCTGTTGACAAGACTAGCTCCGGCATCATAAAGACAGAAATTGGCTTGTTCTTCGGGACATTGCAAAGCAGTTTGTCTGATTGGACAGAAGTAGTTATTAATCTGAGCCAATGTGACAGGGTTTTTCATCCACTGAATCACTTGCCAGGCTGTTACGAAGAAAACATCTCCTCTTCTTGAAACATCTGTCATAAACTTATTAAGAGCTTGGAACCTGGCTTCGTCCTCCAGAAAAGGCCCGTGTAGGAATATACCAAAAGGAGCTCTGTTTGAGGTATAGTGTCTCTCAAAATTGGAGAGGAAATAGTCATAGATTTCGTTCTCTGACATATTAGAAGTACATTCATCTTCCATTGAGCACCATCGCCCTGATTCAGTCTGTGTTGATACCAATGGGATCTCCCAGACACCAGGGAAGGATTGACTTGGACAGGGACCTATTAAACATTCGTCAGTTGGAGGGTAGTCCATTGTGTAAGGCCACGTGGGACTAATAAAAGCTGAATCCCCATGAGCACGAGATACAACAGAGGAGTCATACACAAAGTTATCAGCTAGACGACTGCTGATCATTTGGAACTGTTCATCTCCGCCAACAGAAAGGTAGGGTGCTCTCATTCCTCGGATCTCAGACTTGGGAATATTTGTCCAGGATGCGAGGATTTCTCTCTGGCCCTCTATTTCCTCCGACCATTCTTCGGTACTAGCGGAGCTCCACCAGTTGGAGGGGAGACGATGGCTGATGGAATGACTGGCGATCTCGTGTCCGTCATCATAGAGTTTCTGAATCATTTGGTAGTTTGAGTAATCGTGACATACGTAGAACGTACCTCTTGATGGACAGCCGTCTGGGTTGAGTTTGTTGGTGTAGAGGGATTGGTACAAAGGGAAATATGCCTGATTGACAGCATCATCGAATGTAAGCATGATCATCTGTGGTGTATTAGCCACCGACAAACCTCCTGGGATGTCCCCTCCTTTACAGAAACAATCTGGAGGTCTGCAGTTCTGGGCGGTGCAAGTTTGTGCATTGCCAACGGGTACTAAACTAAGGAGAGAGAGGATCAGGACAAAGGAGACTTTCACTCTGACCATCGTGCCATCAGCACACTCTCTATCTCCTGCCATATTACTGTCTCTGCTTTCTGCTTACTTTTCCCCGCCCGACACACTGTATTTATCACTACCATGGGATTAACCTGAGCTAATATTAACAGGGAAACATAGAAATGAACAAGTGATCTCTTCCTGAAAACAATACACTTATCTTTATATATAAAAACGTTTTGCTGACTTGTCTGTCAGTTGTGCTGATGCGGCTTTCCTTGTCTCTTTATAAAGAAGGATGTTTAAAGTATAACATCGCTCTTTATACACCTTTTTGATACTGTGGTGACTTACGTTGAAGTAGACTTACGTTTAGAGGTATTCATTCATTTGAAATACATCTGTACAAGTTTGAGCGGTGGGGGGGGGGGGGGGGGAGGATTATTTTTCTAGGTTTTTATTTTATGATGCTATTGGTATGGTTGTGTGATATAATAGCGGTAGGTCGGAGATTCCCTCTGAACCATTAAACCAAGGACCTTGCCCGTCATATTAAGATATAATCTTTGTTGTATATGTTTATCAGTCTGACAAATACTAGTGAAGACTCCTAACCGGATAGTGTGAGCATCCTGATCACTGTCCTCGTTGGCGTCAGGAAGGGTCGCGGTTTCCAATCTCCCCAAATCCAACAGAAACGGAACGATCTCTTAGTGGGTTTATATATGAAGGGTTGCCTACCCGCTTATGATCGGGGATTTCCTCCAAGCAAAAAGAAATAGCGTGAATTGAGGTGTTTCCTGGGTCGTTTAGGATTATGTTTTTGTCTCCAGTCATTTTGGCTGATAGTGACGTTTCCAGGGCCATACAGACTTATGGTAGTGCTTCCAGGATCATTTCTACTCAAAGTGATATTTACATGGTCATTTCGGCGTATGTAGGTGTTTCCAATCCGCAGAACTTTACCATTTTGTCCTACAGGATGTCACATTTCCTTACGGAAGAGCTCATTTATTCCTTATTTTTCACATCCATCCCCATATCTTTTATATAGGAATGTTTTGTGTAGAAACACATACACATTACATTTTCGACCGCTTCAACTCTACCAAATGACAGCCGAAAAATCTTAGTTCTGTCGGATTTTTTTTCTGTGTAAAGTCAGGGAGTGTTTGATAGATTCTCAGCACCACGACTAATCTAGACGAGAGAAATTCGCAACATCACGTTGTCCAAACACCTCTATACCATAATCAACATTTACTGTGAAAGCTTCAGTTTGTATTCATATACGTGAAGAGATTTTTTCCACTCTGCTATTGTCGGTTTCATATCATTAGTCGCAAGTTTGTATGCTGATGGAAAATGTGTTTGAGGTGTAATCTGTTTTAGCTTGCTAACACGCAATTTGTTTGCATGAAGGCCACCAAATTAAAAACACATAATGATGCCAAACTTTTCAAGTATACGGTAAATAAAATCGTTCTTGATTTTAGCCATGAGTGTGCCTTTAAACAGACCAACATAAAAATTTTAAAAAATGTTTTTATTACTTCTTTCAAAAGCTCGGCCTCTTAAATAGATAAAATTATATCATTAACCATTTATCCAGGGCCATTGTTTAAAAAACATGCGTTCTCCTAAATTTCCCATGAATTTAAACCGCTTTGGCTCACTGTTATGATGTATTGCACTAAACTCTGATCTGTATTCACGTTTATATATCCACTGTTCAATTTTCTTTTATTACTTGAGATAGATCCATCTCGGTACACCCCGCGCAAATATCTTCTACATTCAAACTGGACACATTTAAAATCATTGCCATTAGAGTTGATTAGTTATTAATCAACCAATCCATTTGCCCTTGAAAATCAGGCGAAACTTCTTAAATGGCCCTACACTATTTGTTTTCCATTACCATATCACCTGAACCGGTGGATTGGCCGTCAAGGACAGTCTTTGTTTGATTGATTAGATCAATTCGCTTTGCTCAACAAGGTTCTTTCATTTAGAATGATTCTTTCACTCGCTTATTCAAATGATCAGGTGCCAGAATATCTTTTAACCAATCACATCGGTATTTCTACAACAGTTCTATAGTAATAGCATTGGCGTTTGGGAATTTCAATAGGCAACATTTTTAGTGTGATGCCAAAAAAGTCCCTATAAATAATTGAACTACTTCGTCAAAAGCACCTGTAGTTGTTGAAGCATCAACGAAAGGGTGATATGTTTAGTATAACAATGCAGACATATGCTTTATTATATATATTACATAACCTATACATGTATTTACAAGCATTACAACAATATTGACTAATATGTTATACAGTTCTATTTTGTAGCTTCTGTTTTGAACACATATATGTTTGATTAAAGGCATAAAATAAATTATCGTTTTATGATTGCTTGGAAAATACATGAGATTCTTAAATACGACAAGAAGCACGAAGCCAAGGAAGGTGGGGATGGGGTGATGTATAATCGGTAACGTCGACATTTGAGGGCTTTTAAAGGCAGAATAATCATACATTTGGTCTAAGCTTTGGTTTTGGAAGACCGGGTCCACTTCAGAGAGATTTGCCCAGCTGCCCACACATTGGTAGAAAGCTCATTAAAGCTAAATTGGTGAAGAGGACAAATTGTCCGCCATAGAACCTTATTGGTTAAGAAATGTTTGAAACTCTCTTTAGACGTTGGTTCCACAGTAATGAGAAATGAGTAAGGCATCACCACGAGATAAGTTGTTTGTGTTGCACATGTTAAAGACACCGTTATAGGTGTCGAAAGATCGAATTGTTCACAAACAACTTACTTCGTGGTGATGTCTTAATCCTTTCTTATTGGTTTAGATTATAAAACATTATGCATAATTCATAAAAAAAATACCTTAGCTATATACCATCACCATTTCAGTTAATCTACGCCAACAGCATGTCAAACGACTTAGATAACACAACACATTGTCTGTTTAATTTGAGATCAAATTAGGCTGTTCTTATTTACGGGTTTGCCGTAACGCCTTTCAAGGTTTTAATTTTCGGAAGGCTAGAAGTGAATCGTATAGCACCTGACCATCACATAAGTTCGTGTCTTCAGAACATCAGCTGACGTAGTTTTTTGAACACCCCAGAATCACTTTTTAATTAGTTATTCCTCGATGGATTTTATTGGTGACCGTCTATATTATAAATCCATGGGTAGGTCGGTGGACACTCGGACTTACAGGAGTGTAAACGATGCTCCGTGTAGGACTGTCGCTTAAATCGAGACTTCACATTGTCTTTTGAATTGGATCTCCTGTTCAGGAGGTCTTTTAAGCTGACAGAAGAGTTCTGTTTGACGTCTGGGAATTCCAAATGTTTTCCTCTGTTATGACTGTGTGAATGATGAAAGTGATTTTGTGGCGGGATTTTAGAGATCTTGGATCGGGCGTCCCTTGTTGAGTTCTGTCCAATGTCTCTTTTACGTCTGTACTCTGACAAGTACCCATTGATATCATACTCACATACACTGATCTCTTCTTCATTACAGCTCCAGGCATTCTCCCGGATCGGACAGAATTGAACACCATCTGTTAGTGATGTTGGATACATCATCCAATTGATGACTTGCCACGCAGTCACGAAATACACATCCCCTTTCTGTGTTATATCACTAATGAATCTGTTGAGGGCATTTATATTGGACCAGTTCTCTAACCATTGACCGTGAAGGAATATTCCAAAGGGAGCTCGATTAGAGTAATAGTGACGGTTAAAGTTTTTCTCCAAGTAAAGATATACTTCATCCTCGGAGTAACTCCAGGTGCAATCATCAGCCATTGAACAGGGTTCACCATTCAAACCCTCGTAATCTACTATAGGAACCTCCCAGACACCTGGCAGTGCCCACCATGGACATGGTTCGATACCACATTCATCGCCGGGAGGATAATCCATGGTGTAGGGCCAGCTGGGGGGAGGGTACGGCCATTGGCGATGACGATAGGAGAGAAGCGAGGAATCATACAGAAAATTGTCCTCCAATAGATCTTCAATCATCTGGAACTGGGCATTTCCGCCTACCTGTAAATAAGGCGCTCTCATACCTCGAATTTGCCATTTTGGAATATTAGCCCACTCTGCAATCATCTGACGTTGCCCTTCTATTTCTGCCTTCCAATCTTCATAGCTGGCCCACTCCCACCAAGCAGCGGGGGTTCGATGACTGATGGAATGACTGGCGATTTCGTGTCCTGATTTGTACAAGGCCTGTACCATTTGGTAATCGGTGTACTCATGGGAGACATAGAAGGTTGAGAGAACCGGACACCCGCCGGGGTTGTATTTGTCGTCCAATATCTTACGGTAATTATAATAGTTAGCCTCGTTAACGGCATCATCAAAGGTTAGCATTATCATCTGTGGAGTGTTGGAGGGATCGAAACCACCTGGTATATCATCCGACTTACATCGACAGTTGGGAGGATGGCAGTTGTCGTAGGAACAAAACTCGCCACTTGACAAGCAAAAAAACATCGCCAGTAGTAGACATTGAATTGATGAACCCAGTCTCATTTTCTCCACCGACACTGGGTTAGGGACTTCTGCCGAGTCGTGGTCTTTACAAACGGAAATAGTTTTCTCTTCTCCTAACCAAAGTCACCACTGACATACAGATAAAAAAAACTGACTTCAATTATCTATTGTGGCTATAGTTTAGGACAACCTTGTATGAATGAAATGACGGTCAGTTGTCCTTGGTGGCTGTACGCAGACAATTCAGCCCTCTCTAAGCCCTCTTTTGATTTTACCTTTTTCACAAGTCGCTTCCATCTTATATTCCCCTGGAATTCGGTTGACCACGCGTGGATTTGCTTCATCGTCACGCTTTGCAAACATTATCCCGTCCATACTGTCTTAAGTTGATAAGTTACTGGGAGGGTGTTAATACTGCGATGGTATTAATCGGGTGTAGAGTGCAAGACATCAGCTCTCCAATAGTAAGTTTTAACCGGCCCTCGTCCGTCACGTTTTCCACCCTCTCGCAAGCTGTACGAGCTCCCTGAAATTCGGCTTTCATATTTCGATTTTTGACGGCACATTCTTAATAGTTGTGTAGATTACGACCATGAACTATGTCATCAACATGTGTGCTAAAAACGTGAGTTTATATAATTAGACGTCAGTACGTTAAACTTTCTTCACTTTGCCTTGTGATTTAATGGAACATTAGGCCTATCTCGCGTTTGACATTTACAGATAATAGAACTTTTGCTCGGTCAAGATTATTGTGCTGTTTTTCGACTGTACTAATAAAAGTAGCTCTACCGATATTATCTTAAGCCTTAATGCTGTGTTTTATATTTTTCATGATATTTCGTAAACGGTTTACACTTGCTGGAGTACGCGTATTGATAACTAATCGGATTGGGTTGGGAGGTTGGTACGGCTTGTCGTTCACAGACAATTTTTAAGTCCTATGAACTTACAGAAAACACATTACTTAGATCAACTGGTACACTTTTAGCAAGTGCAATATGGCATTTGTATTTACCTTTGTATCATCCACTGTGATTAAAGAGATGATAGAGACTAACCCTACTCGTTATTTGTATACATGTAAGCGTTACTTTTCACGTTACCAAAATACCATTCCAGTCCTAACTAGCTAGTAGCCTGATTATCGGTGTAAGGTTCACTGAGGTTATGTAGATGGTAATGTGGCTGGTCGTGATCAAGATTGATTGATTGATTGGTGATTTACGCCACACAAGATTATTTCACTTACATGCCAGGTTTAGTGGGGGAGGAAACCGCTCTCATTGGCCGGAGGAAACCCCGACCTTCGGCGAGTACCTGGCAACTCTTCCACATACGGCGACCGAGTGACAAATCTACTCAGAATTTTTTCAATCTTTATTTGGCCTGAGTGGGATTCGAACCCGTCCCGTATCGATGGAAAGTCTGTGTGGAACGATGACTCTGGACCACTGAGGCCCCGAAAACTAATTGGAAAACAGAACAAAGAAAACCCTGATGGTATAGCTTCATATAACCTAACTTATATATTTAAAGTTTTTGTTACAGGGAGGGGGGGGGGGGGGGGGGGGGGGGCTCGGTGGCGATGTTGTCTCCCAGGCGGACACAAGCCTCCAATCGAGGAGTGTCGGAATCGAATCTACACTCAGTCAAAATTAAGAAAAACAACACTTGGTTTGCCCTATATGTATGAGAGTAGCCATCATGTAGTACTCATCGAAGGTCAGGGGTTTCCTCCAGACAAGGAGTACGCTTTCTCCTCCAATAAACCTGGCAACACCGATATAGGTTAAATAATCTTGAGTGCGGCGAAAAACATCAATCATTTAAGCGCAAGAATGTGTAAGAATCTTGCAGTTTATCTAGTATATGGGATTGAATAATTGGATAGTCTTTGTGTCTTTTTATTCTACAATCTCTCTATATATATCCTTCCTCTTAAGGTGAGCTATGTCTTGTTAACCTATGTTGTGGAGGTAGTGATAATTAATCAACCCACACCGTGTATTTCGTGTAAACATTGCCCCCTGGCCACTCACTGGCCGTTCATAAATCCGCACTTAAATCGCCACTATGTATCTCTGACATTTCACCAACCCAGGACGTGACATCTCCGACCACCGCACATATGTCCAGTAAAGGACAGTTTCAATCCACCCAGTTGTTACAGGCCCGTGAACCTAATATATAGAGTAAGTCTTCCCATTCCCTGCAATATACGAGATCTCGGTCTAAAATTTCTTCAAGTCTACACCTTTTGATGTCTTTTTTAAATTTCGTCAAGACGACATTTTGGGATATGGCCTATTCTGTTGCTGGTTATTCTAATTTAATCATCACCAGATGTCCTTGTCCGATCTCGATTTATTTTAGTGGGTTTGATATGAACTGCTTTTGAACTCTTCCTCGCCTCATTAAATGTTTTGAATTTGTTTCAAGCCTAACTGATGGGACTTGGTTTTACTTACTAACAGATTAAATGCATTTTGAGGAAATTTTGAATGTTATTAATTTTGGTTGGCGTTAGTTTAGCTCAACGAGAAGCACTGAAACTCGCTCAAAATAAACTCCAAGTACACTCATTAATAGAACAGATCCTGGTACATCGGCTTAATAGTTTTCTTAATTTGCACTCTAGAAAAAATATGCGGCATATCTCATTTGGATTTAAACATTTTAATATTTCTTCAAAACTTTGATTTATTATTTTAAATTTAGATCAAGAAGAAATGCTTACTACAAGTAAAACAACTATAATTAACCATTGGACATGTACACTATACCTGTCCAGTTAGGTTTGAATTGTCTAAATGGGGATGAAAAGCATACGAAGATTACTAGAATTAGGTCAGAAACTGGTAAATTTCAGTATTTCGTTTGGGGCCTTTTTTCTGGTTTATTCTCTAAAATTGATCGACATGCTTTATGTGTCTCCCAAACCAAATCTGGGCAAAACTAAAACGTCCTTAACTTCATCTGTCTGGGAAAAGTGCAGAAAAACGTCCACTTTTAAACAGTATTTTGGATTTTCACGGCGAATGTGCCAATAAGGACCATTTTGAAATCATACCGATTGACAAAAAAAATCCCTTTTCCCACTTCGGTTGCAACCGCCAAGCACAAGCGTCTGGAAAAGGAGAGTTTTGGGATTCAAACTTTACAAACTGTTTACCCTTTGGGGTTGAACTTAGAACCCGGAAGGTATCGCGAAAAAAAGTATTATACCTTTTGTGTTTCAGTATTATAAGGCTAGCATGAATAAGGCCTATAATAGACGAGTATACAAACTACTTCGGAATAAAAAGGCTCTGCCTCTGAGTCAACAGCCAATCATTGCTTGTAAAAAGAACAAATTTGACTGATGTACTGATCAGGGCTAGACTTCCTAGTCTGCTCTACCTAGGTACCAAATTACATATTTTCATATTCCTTTGCCATTAACATATTTTGTTTTGTTTCGGTTTACCCGACTTGTGTAATGGCTGAAGATCCGCAGAGCCCCCGAAATGTTTTGCGCGTAAAATGTAAGTGACGCCATCAAGCAATCAGTCAATTAGGTAAAACAGGATGAGACATCATCGTCGGAACCCACGATTAAAACCTACACTCACGCTGACATTACCCGTGGGACAAGTGGAACCAAATCCGTCGTTTCTAATTTAATATGCACGTAGACTTTGATTGGTTCCGCCACAAAAATTTCACCAATCAGAATCTGCGTTACGTAGGAATCCAGGCAGTGATCAAAACAATGATGGACGACTTTTCGGTTTACACTTCAATTCGATTAACGTGCCTCAAAAACTGAAGAGTTCCAACGTTTAGAAGAGAATTTTTGATTGGTCCGGCAGTAAATGGGCATTCCCAGAAAACGAGACTTTAAATCGCAGTTGGCTCAGGGGTAAAAGGTGAGCTTGTTGAGAATTTAACCCTGGGTATCCGAGGATGGATGAGACATACGAGTTTGGCTAACGCGCGAATGACAACACCTTTTAACTGGTATAGAACTAAAGTGCTTTACTAGATATTTATGGTCAACTTCGATCCCTCCATGACTTTTCTGTCTTTAAAACAAGTAGATAGATCAATGAAACATTTTGAATAGAAGAGTCATTAGTGACAATCTATTTTTCACCCGGTTCCCAGTGCGGTTAGGCCAAGTATGTCATGAGATCCATATTGGACAGGCTCACATATACTGTGCAGAAATACAGATGTCTACCACCCTAGCTGTCTTTCAAAATGTCATGGAAAGATATAAAAAGTAACACAAGAGAAATATGTAGTCTTTCAAAAAAAGCATTTTTATTTTTGCATAATTTCTTATCTATGGAGCAAATCATGTGAGTGCATTTAGTTTTTATCAAAGATCGTGTTTACCAATAATGAAGATTGTAGGGTGGTGGGGCAACGGCTGGTGGAGGATTGCGGTTTCCATTGTTCTTGTTGTTGTTGTTCTTATTCTTGTTTGGTCGGTTAGGTCGGTTTTTGTTCTTATTTTTGTTCTTATTCTTGTTCTTGTTTTTGTTGTTGTTGTTCTTGTTTGGTCTGTTTGGTCGGTTAGGTCGGTTAGGTCGATTGACTTGTGGTGCTGGTGTCCATGGGTCTGGGGTTGTGGTTGTCGGTGGTTGAGTGACGGGTGCTGGAGGTGGGTTGTTTACGGGTGGTCTCCATGGGTTCGGGGCTGGAACATTTGGTTCTGGCTGGTTGAATTTATCGTTGATAAAGTCATCCAAGTTGTTACTGGCTGCCGGGGAACACTTTTGACGAGCCAATTCCCGGATAAAGTTGATGATCCTGTAATAAAATATAAAAAATATAAAAATGAATGTTATATAATTTAGGAAATGGGGGATGTCCGTGGAAACACACCATAACTAGGCCTATGTGAAACATATAAGCCATTTTTTAAAATAAAAACTGGATCATTCGGGCTAATGGGCTTCTAACACATATATTGTCATCTGGTATTTCGCTGGATTTGAGTAGCACCATCATTCGGATGGTGTGTGCATGATAGCGAGATTTTCGTTTATTCGGTATATATATTGCTTTGAACTCCGTTTTAGAAGGTGAGGTGGATGTATATACAATAACATAGCGCGGTTCCAAAAGAAATAACATTGCGAATACTAGCCCGAATAATCAGCCTCTGCGGTGCCGAGAATCTAATACACTCCCTGACGTATGCACCGCATAGAAATAAATCCAGATTACTGTTTACATAAAAAATATAGTGGGCGATTTTCTGTATTTTCCCAGACAGAAGAAGTTAGGAACTTTCTATTTTTACCAAAAAGTTTTGGTATCATTTAGTATTTTTAATTTGAAATTGAAAATTACATTTATCAAGTACCCGCAATGTAAACAAACCCCGAACCTGAACATGCGCATAAGCACCCTGATGTTTTGAGTCGCGTGAGTGACCTAATGGCACTGTATAATTTTACGTACTTTATCTGAAAAATACAGATTACTGTTTACATAAAAAATATAGTGGGCGATTTTCTGTATTTTCCCAGACAGAAGAAGTTAGGAACTTTCTATTTTTACCAAAAAGTTTTGGTATCATTTAGTATTTTTAATTTGAAATTGAAAATTACATTTATCAAGTACCCGCAATGTAAACAAACCCCGAACCTGAACATGCGCATAAGCACCCTGATGTTTTGAGTCGCGTGAGTGACCTAATGGCACTGTATAATTTTACGTACTTTATCTGAAAAATACAGATTGACGATCGGGCAAGAAGGGATTCGAAAAGCCTGCCGAAAAAGTTTTGAGTGCAAACCACAGATGCCTGAAACGAGGGTAATCTACTAAGTTAATAGACATTGATCGTTGCTGTTGTAATCAGGCTTCGATTCTTCGTTTGTTTTTCACCCCAATTTCTACGTTCTAAACTTAACTGGACATGTTTATGTGTCCTATGTTTAATTTTAGTGGTTTTAGTTGTAGTAAACTCATGTAAATTGGCTTTCTTAACAAATGTTCAACAGGCCACGGGGGCAAGTGGGCCTTTAAATGATTCTGGTGCACTTATTCTCCCCATTAGCTTTATCTGGGGCCGTATTTATCAGTATTTATCAAACAGGAATCAGAGCAGGACACCTATCGTTATAAGATGATTTACCAATCTATGCTATATTAAATACCATTTCTTCACCTATGTTTTGAAATAAGATTTATATATTATAGATGTGGTATAAAGATAACTTACGCCTCAGAATCTGGAGTGGCACATTCTTCTAGAATTTGCCAATAAGCCTCGAGATCATCGTCATTTTCGATGACGTCACATAGAAGTCCTTGCTGGAAGAGACAGCTGAGAGGACTTTCCGTCTGAGAAAACCAACTATCTAGACCAGCGGTCTCTATGGCAATACAGGTTCCGGCGGAAGTGCCATAGTAAGGAATCAAAGTTTTGATCTGGCAGGCTCGAACTAACTCGGCGTACTGTTGACCCTGTCAGAGAAATAAGGCCTTCAGTAAACAGAATAATAAAATACAACCTGCTGAGAGTGAATTTTTGAATGTCTTGAATAATCATTGTAACATATACCAGTAGATCACCTTACGTAACTCAGATCATCTCTTTCAAGAAGAACCAGATCACTCTAGATCATATCTTTGCAGGAATGATCTGGTATACCACCACCCCATGTTAGATCGAATCCAAAAGGCGTATTCCTATCTCAGCGGCTATTGGTTGTTTAATTTTTCGGAAGACACATTTGTATAAATCCAAAAAGATTTCATCAAATCACTATCTTAAATTCAACCTTGGTCTAATCATGGTCTCATTTCTAAATAAGATTTATGTAGGTTGAGAACTTACAGTGCTTGAGAGAGAGTTGAACTCATCATCAGTCCGTTCACAGTATCTGAATAGGGTCTCGGTCACACTGGGATCACAACCTTGACGGTGGGCTATCCAACCAAAAAACTTACACATGTTACAATCTCCGGCATCTACACACGCTGGAGTCACCAGACCTGGCAAATAAAGAGTGAACAATATCAGAATGAAAGCGTAAAAACACAACTGCAATGGTGAATCTAAAGCAATTACAAGTTAGCCCTATAAACACGGGTTTTCTACACACTTAGACCATTCTATATTCAAAATATAACTTTGAACAAGTTTTATGCAATTTGTTTTGCTTTTTAGTCCATTGCAAACATAGACTTTACTCCTAGAAAGGTTGTCCTAGTTACTAGAATTACAGGAACAGTTGTAAACAACGGGACACGTTTTGCCACATGTCGGTGACAATAGGTAGATCTGTTTGAAATTCTATGATGCATTAAATTCACATTAAACATAGATATTGAGACTGTATCTGTTCGAATTTACAGACGAAATCTGAGATTTACTAAGAGGGATATTGACAGTTTCGGTTTTTGTTACACATAAACACTTGTAAATGTACTAGTCCATTTCAGCAACTCATGTCAGTTTCAGTAACTTACTGGGGTCTGGTCCACGAACTCCTGCAGCCCATAGAGGATCCAATGTAGTGGCAAAACATCCAACAAGCCCTGACAACAAGACAGCAAAAACAATCCAATTCATTGTCAATATATTATTATGGACAACTAGAAGGATAGAACATGAGAGGTAGATGGATATAGAGTGGCGATATTTAAAGGAATGCCCCGAACTAGTTTACACATAAGATCGAGTCATTAGCACGCCATTTTGCTGAAGCACGGTCGTATCAGTAATTGACGGTTGGGGGAAGTTTCGTAATGTAAGTTTGTCTAACTCGGTAAAACAAACATTTCATTAACCCGTTCTCTTGTCTAACGACAAGCGTACATGATGTCTGTAAACAGTTGAAGAGAGAAACTTTCATGTTTAGAGATCGTGTCAGAAAAATAACAATTTACCGTCCCCGAATGTTTGACTAACCCCCTTAAATGTATTCTGTCTTGTCCGTTGTATTTGCATGAGAAAAACTGAGGGTGGATGATTTTTGACTTTTTATTCCATATTTGACCACGAATGTACAATTTCCTTAAATTGGTAAACTTTCGACCAATCAACACACGGCGCTAGAATGACGACAACATGATGGACCTTTGTCACCAAGACTGTTGTTTTCTACTGGTTAACTACCTAATTAGCATGGTGATGTAGGAGTACAAATGGATTAAACCTCATGGGGTATTCATGTTCCGAAAACACTTGTCCCCTATGTTCCGTTATTTTTAGTTTCATGGCAAAGTACTAATTTGGTGTATTCAGTGTTTTAGAAGATATTGATGCACAAGATATTAAGTCTAATATGCTCATCTTGTAATCTACAAGAAATCCACAAATGAAATATTATTACACAAATAAAAACGTTTAATGGACATGTATGCAGTATATTGTTTCCAACAGCGTTATTAAACCCCGGACTGAAGCTCTGTGCGACCGACTTATGAGTAATTCAAATAACCAGGACACTATAAGAGGGTAGGCCTACTGTCAGAACACTGTCTTCACATTTCTTCCTGGTGGTGAGTGCAACAGAATGTAGATATATTGTACATCTTTCGAAACATATAGCAAATTTTGTGGTTAGCGATGTTTTTACCGGAAAATGTCACGTTACTTGATTGATTGATTGTTTGGTGTTTTACGCCGCTCTCAAGATTATTTCACTTATATGACGGCGTTGCCAGTTTTATTGTGGGAGGAAACCGGGCTCTTTGCCCGGAGGAAACCCACGACCTTCCGTCGGTAACTGGCAACCATCCCACATAGGTCGTTCGAGTGAAAACCCAGTCAGAAAACGTTACTTTATGAGCTTGATGACACAAGCGTAAAGATGAACAGGATATCCATGGAAATGTTTACCTGTACTAGCAATCAAACATAGTTTCTAGTATATTCAGATACAGTCTCATCAACTCATTTTATGTCATAATTTGCACATTTTGTCTTGGCACTGGCAGTTCATAAAAAAAAATGCTGACAGTCAGTTGTCACATATATATATATATGGTATAAAGGTCTAAATGATATACCTCTTTTTAACACAATTAGAAACTTTATTTTTCCCTGTGCCCGTGTGTTTTAGTGTTCATAAATATATATATGATTGAAACCTATACCCACTGTAATTTATTGGTTATTGTATTTAAAACAAAATATCAATGACTAATAAGTATGGGTAGGTCCATGGATATCATAAATGGAGGAATTTTAGATGCGCTTTATTCAGACGTTTGGAAGGATGAAAGTCAAAATTAAAGCTTTAATTCACACAGATAAATAACCACATGAAATGTGTACTGTCTTTGTGCAATCGATTTATGTTTCTTGAATCAGTCTTCGTACTGTTGGAATGATTGTACAATGATCAAACTCAAAATCAGCTCACAAATCACAAGTACATGGGTTGCCATCTCAGAAAGGGTCTATCCCACATTGAATCACTCGCTCGCAACTTTGATGTCATCAGTAAAATTGGTTGAAATAAAATGTGTTAAGTCTTCAAAGTCCTTAAAGGGGCATGAGCTGCCAAAATTCACACTTTTTTCATAATTTCTGATCGACACGACAGTAAGAGACTTTGACCATCGAGACCATCGAAAAAGTAAATGGTTGACGTTGGAATGGGGAAAATCCATACAGTATGTTGCTTGTATAAACTGAAATAGTGTTCGAAAAGTAAACAAAATTTAAATAACCGGGACGACCATTCATTCATTCTCAGCCAAAGTTAGTTCTAAACAATACTTTTACGTCAAAATATCAACATCTTGGCAGCTCATGCCACTGTAAAGGTTTAAAGTCGAATGATCAGCAAAATTTCGCACTTTTTCATAAATTCTGATAGTTAGCGGGTCAGCTCATCAAAAAAAAATTGAATGATTGACGGATATGGAACATCTATGTTGTCCTGGATTATACGGACCAAAATAGTATTCGAAAGTAAAAAAAATGTAAATAACCTCGACGAACGTTTATTTTTTCTGTAAGCCCAAGTAAATTCAAATACTAAAATACATGTACTTTATCGTACATTGTGGCTGTAGAGGCACCAAACAGCTTCTGAATTGTGTGTCTTGAGAAAAAATAGCCGATAATTTTAACATTCCGTTTTAACGGAAAACATCAACAAGTGACAGGAAGGTCCTCTGTGACCTTGTGTTATTACTTGCAATACTTTTTTAAACTTTCTTCAATATTCTTGTCATAGTTATTTTGTTTGTTCTTTTCGAGAGTTTTAGTGTTTGTTGTAAAGAGCATATTTGTTACATACTTTCCATACTGGTTAACTTCAGCGGCTGAACCGTTGTCGTGTATTCCACCTAGATATGTAACTCGGGTTCTTTATGTTTTTGTCCCTATAGGGCCTTGTGTTCTTCTAGATGATTAAATGTTTCTATAGTTATGCAAATGGGGGTTTATACCAAAAAGACCGTTTTGGAATTTCCAGAGGTCTATTTGAAGGGGGGGGTATTTGTATTGAGACACTCAGTTCACAGCTGTGCTCAACTGTACTTAGTATGCTATTAGTCTGCTTTTGGCTTGTTGAAGGGATTTCTCTGTTTATTCTTATTAGGAGTGTTACAATATACAAGAAACTTTATTTTACGTCGGTTTCAGCATACAATAAATAACATTAGCCAGTCTGTGAGTATTGCAGAAATTTGTGTGAGCTGTGAATTCTTCTATTTGGGAAAAGAGTTAGCCAGTGCATTTTCAGGATTATTATCTGTGGATTGCATTCAAGATGATCGGATCTATACTGCTATACAGGAATCAAGTATGTGTTTAAATACGGGTCCTATTTGGTATTTGATTTATAATTGTCTTGAATTCCGGAGCTATAGAAATACGGGATTTCAATGCTAGTGTTAACTACGAGAAGTGGCGTTCAACGCCGGATTGTCGTTCAAAGATAAGTGATTTAAATCTTGTAATAAGGTGTGACATTCGACTATCGAACCCGGTACTTAACACAAGTTTCGGGATATGAATCAACCGGGATAATTTCAACCGCTTGGAGACATTTAACGGATGTGCTTTCTGACAGTTTGTTTAAAGGATTTGGCCGATCCATCTTCTGTTCGCCGCCATATTTCAGAGAAATAATCTTGAACGCTGTGTAAAATTCCGACCAATCAATCGAAATTTGGATATCTGAAAAATGAAGATGATTGATTGCAGTTTAACGCCACGCTTAAGATTATCCGTAATGATAATATACAGAGTAGCTATTGTGTAAATTTTAATTTTAAGTTGGTAAGAAATACCTTTGTGACGTTCAACGGGATTTCATTGTTATTATATTAGCTCTCAAGATTTTTACAACCAGTGTGTGTTACGTAAACTGGCATATGATACAATATATATGATTTTAGCAAACTATGTTTTGAACTCCATAGTTACTTCAGGCCCAGTTAAATATATCCAAACTCTATGTGTTGGCCATCACGACAGCCATGGACTTTGGATATTTCCAACTATTTCAGTTCAGGAGATATCCCCTGTAAGTTTTAAACTAGATAATAATCATCTATACTGTAAATAGAAAATCTGATCAGCTCTGTGACTTAAGAATCCGTTGACTTATGACCATAAATAAGAATGCGCTATAAGATGTTGGTAAGACTATAAGGAGGGTCCATTTTCCTGATATTTTACGTATAATATAAAAAGAAGGGATTTCTCGTCTTGACTTTCGGGGAATCCAGATGAAAGACGGTTAATATTAACAGTTGTATTGTATTTCACCTCTAAAGATAGATTAACAAAGTCTATAAGAAATGTTCAACTCTATGGAATGTTGACAGGTATTTCATCGCCTACAGAAGGCCTGGTAGCCCTGTCTCTTCTATTCTGCTCTGTTATTGTCAGAACAAAACTACCCATAGTCTCATACAACGAATACACAACAATGATTAGCTTAAGGGATGCAAGTCTTACAATATTTATCGTTTTAATCCATCTAGCTTGCTTTGGTTTGATCGAGGGAAGATATGATGAACACCAGAAACCAGAAAACCTTGTGGAAACAAGTCCCGGAAGCTATGTCAACAAACAAACGTCAGACGATTCCATTTTAAACAGGCCTAAGCGGGGCTCATGGACCTCTACACGCCCGAATCAGGCGACGAGGAGACCTTTCTCAACACGACCACCCTGGTACACACGCCCAACGACCCGCTCGACAAGGCGACCGTACCGACCCTCTCCTGACCCCTGGTATCGCTACACTCCCACCAAAGCACGAAGAGTCACAAGGAGACCAGCACATACAAGCGGTTCTTGGAACACTCGACAGTCATGGAAACCGTCAGAGAGTACAAGAAATCCATGGTACACGAATCGATCAACAACAAGACAACCATGGCAACCTTCACGGACCACTAGTGACCCTTGGTACACAAATCGACCAACAACAGGACAACCATGGCGACCATCACGGACCACTAGTGACCCTTGGTACACAAATCGACCAACAACAGGACAACCATGGCGACCATCACAGACCACTAGTGACCCTTGGTACACAAATCGACCAACAACAGGACAACCATGGCGACCATCACAGACCACTAGTGACCCTTGGTACACAAATCGACCTACAACAAGACAACCATGGCGACCACCTCAGACCACAAGTGACCCTTGGTACACAAATCGACCGACAACAAGACAACCATGGCGACCACCTCAGACCACCAGTGATTCTTGGTACACAAATCGACCCACAACAGGACAACCGTGGCGACCATCACAGACTACAAGTGACCCTTGGTACACAAATCGACCGACAACAAAACAACCATGGCGACCATCACAGACCACAAGTGACCCTTGGTACACAAATCGACCGACAACACGACAACCATGGCGACCATCACAGACCACTAGTGACCCTTGGTACACGAATCGACCTACAACACGACAACCATGGCGACCATCACAGACCACCAGTAACCCTTGGTACACAAATCGCCAGACGACAAGACGACCTTGGCGTCCTTCACAAACTACGCGGGATCCATGGTACACAAATCGACCGACAACTAGACAACCATGGCGTCCGACTCAACCTACTAAGGATCCATGGTACACCAATCGACCGCCAACGAGAAGACCTTGGCGTCCGTCTCAAACTACGCGGGATCCATGGTACACAAATCGACCGACAACTAGACAACCATGGCGTCCGACTCAACCTACTAAGGATCCATGGTACACCAATCGACCGACAACGAGACGAGTGTGGCGTACTTCACAGCACACAAATATACCAACGAGATTTCCTAATTGCCAGCCCAGACCAAATCAAACACAAAGACCCCTAGGGGGGTGTTATCCCCAAGGACCAAACTCGCCTCAACGGCCTCCGGGATGCTACACTGGAACGTACCCTAGTTGTAGCCCGTCCACGAGGCCACCACAAGGTTGCGGTCCGGGACAAAACCCTTCAAACGGATGTGGACCTCAACAACCTATCCAACCAAACCCACCATATGGTACTAATCCCCCTTCTGGCTGTGGACCCCGAAATCAACCATATCCAAACGGCTGTTCTCCTCCTGGACGAATACCTCCACAACCGTATCGTCCTCAACAACCCAACAGACCACAACAGCCAAATAGGCCACAGTATCCAAACAGACCACAGCAGCCGAACAGGCCTCAGCGGCCCAACAGACAACCCCAACCCAATAGGCCACAGCAACCAAATAGGCCACAGTATCCCAACAGACCTCAACAGCCGAACAGGCCTCAGCGGCCCAACAGACAACCCCAACCCAATAGGCCACAGCAACCAAATATACCACAGTATCCAAACAGACCACAACAACCAAATAGGCCACAGTATCCCAACAGGCCTCAACAGCCGAACAGGCCTCAGCGGCCCAACAGACAGCCCCAACCCAATATGCCACAGCAACCAAATAGACCACAGTATCAAAACGAGCCACAGCAGCCAAATAGACCGAGGTATCCAAACAGACATAAACAGCCGAACAGACCGCAGCAACCAAACAGACCACAGCAACCTAAAAGACCACAGTATCCAAACAGAACACAGAAGCCAAACAGACCACAGCAACCAAACAGACCACAGCAACCAAACAGACCACAACAACCAAACAGACCGCAGGGTTGTTCTTCATGGCGTCCAAATGGTTGCAACAGTCCACAAACACATTCAAGACCCACTGGTATTCCGTACACAACCCGAGCATCGAGATGTTCTCAAAGGAATGGATGTCAGTCACCACAGCCGAATCCGTTGCCGAGTAAGTTTTATTTTTCACTATTATTTTTTTGTGTAAGTAAAAATTCTGAATCTTGCGTAGATCTTACTATTTTGTGTTTGAGTACATGATGTTTGGTACTTAGTATGGGTCGAGTTTATTGGTTAATACCTGCCCAGAAAAATACATAGTGATAGTGAAACACTTTGTGAAATGTCTGTTAAGCAGCAATCAATTAGTAATGGAAACTTGTTCAGAAAGTGATAGGTTTCAAGGCGTATGTAGCCAACAGTCGGGATTAACGTTCCCGTTTGATCTGATCTACTTTCAGATTGCAGCAATCAAAGAGGGAGATGTCAGTTTTACAACTGTTTGAGTGAGAATAGTGGTTGTCCTCGACTCACTGCCAATACCATCGATGTAGGACGGCAATTTTGTGACAGAACTGATAAATGTTTGGCCTCTTATACCAGCCAGGTAAATATGACTACTACAATTTATATTTAGTAAACCATGTGGGTAACGAAAATATCGAACGCTATTAAATTACAGCTCCCTTGGTATGCCGCTGGTTTAAAACCGTGCCGCTCCAACCAGAAGAGGTTCTAAAGTTGCTGAACAAATTTGTTTCTGTTAGAAGAGGTACTCTTTTCTATTGGAAAAGTTTGAATTTTCCTGAAAAAGATATGTTTCCTTCTGGACAAAGCTTTCCAGAGGTTCTCATTTCTTCTTGTGCTAATTTATGTCAATCTGAAGAGAAAATGGATGTCATAAACAATACTTGGCCCAGTATTCTGAGTGTCTCGAGAGTTTTAATATTCTATACTTGGAATGATCAGATCTATATGAAATACCTGACATTAATAATCAGTTCATATATACTTATTTAGCTATTTATTTTCTTCGACTATGGTGTTGGTGTATGTTTTAGGGAAGGAGATATATGTGGTGTTGGTGTATATTTTAGGGGAGGAGATATATGTAGTGTTGGTGTATATTTTAGGGAAGGAGATATATGTGGTGTTGGTGTATATTTTAGGGAAGGAGATATATGTGGTGTTGGTATATATTTTAGGGAAGGAGATATATGTGGTGTTGATGTATATTTTAGGGAAGGAGATATATGTGGTGTTGATGTATATTTTAGGGAAGGAGATATATGTGGTGTTGCTGTATATTTTAGGAAAGGAGATATGTGTGGTGTTGGTGTATATTTTAGGGAAGGAGATATATGTGGTGTTGCTGTATATTTTAGGGAAGGAGATATATGTGGTGTTGATGTATATTTTAGGGAAGGAGATATATTTGGTGTTGATGTATATTTTAGGGAAGGAGATATATGTGGTGTTGCTGTATATTTTAGGAAAGGAGATATGTGTGGTGTTGGTGTATATTTTAGGGAAGGAGATATATGTGGTGTTGGTGTATATTTTAGGGAAGGAGATATATGTGGTGTTGCTGTATGTTTTAGGGAAGGAGATATATGTGGTGTTGCTGTATATTTTAGGGAAGGAGATATATGTGGTGTTGCTGTATATTTTAGGGAAGGAGATATATGTGGTGTTGCTGTATATTTTAGGGAAGGAGATATATGTGGTGTTGCTGTATATTTTATGGAAGGGGATATATGTGGTGTTGCTGTATATTTTAGGGAAGGAGATATATGAGAGATGTCCGTAGCTGTCAGATGGAGAATCTGTCCCAGGAAACCTACACCTGTTCACTGAATAGTCGGAGGGAAATCCGAGCTTTATTAGGGGACGGAGATGGCCTGGAAAGCTGCTACTGGCAGAACGGGGAATTTTGTGACATCATCGGTAACAGTAGAGACTGCCAAGCTCTGTACATAAATTACAACGGGACAGACTACTCTAATTATTGGTAAGACATTTTAAATCTCTCCAAATGTCATCATCAGCTTTCGATGCCTACCAGATCTCCAATAGCATTTTACTTTGATTACCAATTGAATGCCAGTCCTTTATGTTCGAAATGATAGGAACAATTATCACATCTGCCGAAGAAGACTTGTTTCCAATAAGGATAGAACTTAACAAACTTAGTAAATGTTTTCTGTTATTAACATAGCACTAATGATAACATGTTAAACATTTTAAAAAAACGAAAATCTGAAAGAAAAGAAAAATGTTTACTACTCTTAGGCTTTCCTATTGTCCTATTAACATAAACATCTACCAGAGATTTCGTGAGAAAATAGCCTTGTATAAGGTAACTTAATTGTAGGCTATGACAGGGCATAGAATTTCGGCTTTGGCAAGTTAATTAAATCAAATGGCCCTGCGCTTAATTCTGTATGCCTCCTCTTAGTCTTAGATGGTATAAAATAGGCGCCAATAGTATAATTGACAATGTAAAATGCATATCAAAACAAAATACTATATGAGTTATTTACATACTTTTTATTTGTTTTCAGCATTTACCAGTCTCTGTCCAATTTAACTAAAGCCTGTAATGTTAATCAGCGGGATAGTTTTCAGGAAAACTTTGGTCGCCCTTTCATGGCTGTTCTGAAGGCTGCAAACGTTGATACAGAGACCTACCAGAGAAACCTTGAGAAAGATTTTTCGTTTGTTACCAGGCAGTGAATATGCCGTAGAGAAGAGACATTCACCGAGTCATTCTTAATCCTTATATCTTATATCATACCTGAACTGCAGTACCAAAATACTCGTCAAACATCATCGATTTATTTCTGGTAGTTCAAATTATGAATTTATTTAGTGCTTTTCTCTATATACAGTTTCGTCTGTCAAAGTTCAAGGTTTTTGTTTTGCGATCCCGACTGAGGTTTATTTATTTGAACAGTTTATATGTTTAAGATTTGTGCAACAAATGAAACACTTCCTTGATCGCTTGTATCTCTCAACATTCTAAATTTTCCCCTCTCAACCTCAATTGTAGAACAGAACTGTCGATTTCCTCTCTAAACCGTAACTGTATAGAAACCAAAATTGTCGATTTCCTTTCCCAATCTTAGAATAGTAGAATTTCTCTCTCAGACTTAATTGTATAGAAACAAACTTTGTATACATGAAACGAATACTGTAGATTTCCTTGAAACGCTTGATCTCTCGACATTTTTTCCTCTGAACCTCAATTGTAGAACAGATCGTTGTCGATTTTCTCGCTAAACCTTAACTGTATAGAAACCAACATAATCGATTTTTCCTCTCAACCTCAATTGTATAACAGAACATTGTCGATTTTTTCTCTAAACCTTAACTGTCTAGAAACCAACATAGTCGATTTCCCTCTGAACCTCAATTGTAGAACAGAAAATTGTCGATTTTTTCTCTAAACCTTAAATGTATCGAAACCAAAATTGTCGATTTTCTTCATCAGTCTCAGTTGTATAGAAACCAACTTTGTATACATATAGAAACGATTATTGTAGATTTCCTCTTTCAATTTAAGTAACTCTTATTTATGTCATTTGGTCATGCTTCTACGAGATATGTAAAATTAGATTTTTTCAAAGCAAGGGCAAGGGGTCTGAAGATATATATGCCTACTTCCATCCATGTTGATGAATGTCACAACAGAAAAAGGCGTTATTTACGAAATCGTCCGTATTGTGTAATGTATACTCCACCTATTCTATATCGATTGTTATAAACGTTTACACATATATTTCCTTTCCTTTATTTGTCTTTAATATTTTAGAAAATTATTACTGATTTAAATTCAGATTGATCGTTAGGAATATTTAAATTATAATATTCCATGTCACTTTTCTTTTCCACAAATTTGCCATCTCTCAAATTTTTTTTGCAATTCCTATTCATTTTCTTAGAGTGAAAATATCGCTATAATACACTATATATCTGTCTAAAACTTATTTAATTGCAATTAATAGCAATTAAATATGGCTTCTGCATTCCATAGTCGACCTTTCAACAAACCTTCCTTTAAACTATTTACTGGGCCTCGGCGGCTCAGTCGGCAGAATGAAAGTCCCTCGGTCCGACACAGGCTCTCCACCGATGCGGTGCGGGTTCGAATCCCACAGATCTTACAGCAAACGTCCCAGATTGTATTAACTTTCTTAGTACTTCAATGTTTTATTGTCGATCTTTAAGTGATTTAATCACAATGTATGCCAACTTACTTTAATAGCGGTTCGTCATTCTAGGCCACCGTAATCGATTTTCCAAGAAGCTGATTACAATTAATATCAACTTTAATAATGTTTTCGTCACTTTGTACTCGTTCTTCCATTGATGAGCTTAATGAAATTTATGTCATCTTACTGTGTCCAATCATATAGTCGATCTCCAAGCTATATATCTTATTTCAATCTAAAATTATTATTATCATTGGCACTTCAGAATTATATACGTCTGAAGAAAAAGTTACACTGGTACAGGGGTTAGTATTGTAATTGTTTTGCGCTGATAAGTCATTTACCTATAACCCTTGAAAGGTGTTGAGCATAACTTTAGCATGTGGTGGAAAGGAAAGAACTCTCTCTTCCGTTTTATAATCGATTCCTAAGAAAATGATTGCTTTGTATTTGGTGGCTCAATAAAAACGCAACATAATTGAAATTCAATAAACTTGTGTTCATTAATTTTTATTCAGTTAAAAACTTCAAAGGCAAAATACTTCAAACCTATGTTTCAAGCATTGTCCTTACTGTAGAACCATCATTAGCCCAATAAAACTGGGTTATGTAATAGGGCCAGGGAAAGCCGAAAATTCAAGTATTTTGCCTTTGAAGTTGGCGATGGATGCCATACTCTGGGACCCGGGTTCGATTCCCGTTTCGGGTTTCACCCAAAATCCATTTTTCAAGAAAGTGTAATCCCAAAAAATAACGAGAATACTGTTATACTCACTTTCTAAAAGACACTTACTAATTAAACTTATCTGTATCTTAAATGAAATATTCAAGTTCTAATCTAGTAAAATGTCAAAAATGACTTACACAAAAATGTTCTAACAGAAATAGAAAACTGCAGTCTGAAGACTCACAAAGTTCACTGGTAGGAATAGCTGTATCGATCCGATGATCTCAAACATAATTCACAGAATACAATCCGAGAAACACACAGGTTACCTCTTGGCCCAAATAGTAATTCACAGAGCACAAAAATAACTGTGACACTGACAACTAGATAATTTAACACTCTAAAATCCAAATAATATTAGGCAGGCAGCATGCAGGAAACGCTTGCAATTAGCATTCCAAAATTGACTAAGCAGTTGTTAACTGACTACTGCCTACAAATATTACGCTCTTTAAACAGTTTCCCTGGACCTCTTCGAAAAATCCTATTATTACGCCTAAACTTAAATTCATATAATTATATTTTAGTCTATTTTATCTTCTAGTACAATCCACAATCCTATCGGCACACTGACATAAATCTAACTGACTTAAATCTAGGTCGACACAACATCAACTGCCTATAGCCAGTGACGTAAAGTGTCAAAAGTATGTCACAAAGCTGGAAGAGCTAATCTTGTGAGTGGGCCTTTAATAAACACATGGGGAGTGGTGTAAACTTTGAAGAATATTATGTGCCAAGTACTGCATATATTTCAGTTTCCATTCAAATACGTTTAGTTAAGAATCTAAATATTCTCCTCAAAAAGTGAGTTATCGAGGTTGTGGTATCGCTTACGCCCGGCGCACAATGACGTCATATGAAATCGGATTGTGGGAAATTTGGAGGGGTAGAATGTCCGCCGTTTTCTTCTTGGTGTAAACAAACTTGGTGGTCAGTTCAAGGAGAAGATAAGTGGAATGGCCTAAAGTCAAATCGTAGTCATAAGTGGAATGACCTAAAGTCAAATCGTAGTCATAAGTGGAATGACCTAAAGTCAAATCGTAGTCATAAGTGGAATGGCCTAAAGTCAAATCGTAGTCAAAAGGGGAAGACACCAGGGAAATACCCACTGCTTGTAGAAGTGTACTAGGGATGAAACGCAACTCCTAATTCGCTAAACCCACTCCTTCGAAAATCAGGGTTTAAACAAAATATACTACGTCTCTATCAACATCATGCAAAGGATACTAACTGGATGTCTCAAGAATAACTGTATAACAGATACAGTTTGTCCGAATTTCGACACTGCCCAGTTTGCTCTATCTAGGATTGGTGAAAAAATATATACTTGTATGTATGAGAACGCGATGCATTTTGGTATAGCGAAAAATAATCATGCAGCCTTTAATCGAATATTGATTTTTTTATACTTAAGTACAACAAAAAATTGATATTATTAGTTTAAACACATCAGGACATTTCTGGTTATTTTTCGATTTAAGTCCAAACGAAAAACTATTTATTGACGTTAGACTGGAGAATGTTTATTAAGGCGTTAAACTACCTAATGTTCTTCATAGTAGACCAGTTCCATTTGATTAATGCACAAGCACAGTTTTCAACTATTTGAATGAATTTTCTCTAAATCCCTCTACACCTGAAATGAATTTCAGTTTTCAGTGTATGGGAAACCGTTTATAGTAATAATCTAACTGTCCATTAGCTATTACAAACATTAAGACGGGGTTTCAAATAAGTTGTATAAAAATATTGAGCTGTCAAAATGCTGTTTTTCTTTAAGTGGCATGAGCTGCCAAAATGCACACTTTTTCATAATTTCTGATCGTCACGACAGTAAGAGGCTTTGAAGGCCATCGAAAAACTAAATGATTGACGTTGGAATGAGGAAAATCCATACAGTATTTGGCCTGTACGAACCGAAAACGTGTTCGAAAAGTAAACAAAATTTAAATAACCGGGACGACCATTCATTCATTCTAAGCCAAAGTTAGTTCAAAACAATACTTTATCGTACATTTTTGAGACTAGAAGCACTAAAAAGCTTCTGAATTATACGTCTTAAGAAAAATAGCCAATAATTTCAACATTCTGTTTTAACGTCAAATTATCAACATTTTGGCAGCTCATTCCACTTTAAGAAGTATGAATTAGAACCTTATGACTTATGTTTCTAGTCTCCATATTAAAGCGATATTTTGAACTAACTCAGGTCTTAAATATGTTCACTTTTCGATCACTATTTTAAGCCACACACTGTATGGATTTTCCTTAGTTTAACACCAATCTTTTGTTTTTTCGATGGACTCCAAACCCTCTAATTGTCTTGACAATCAACATTTATTTAAAAAAGTGCGTATTCCGGCAGCTCATGCCACTTCCATGGTCAGTTTTATGATATATTGGCTTCATATCAGATTCTAATATTGTTTTGAAATATTTGATTAAATCTAAAAAAAATATAAAATACCATATTAATCATCGGACACCTACATGTACCATTACCACTATTTTTCAAAAATATGTGATTAAATAACACATGTATGATTGTTTTTTAAAGCTACAGTAGAGAAAATTATACAATTTTTGGTTAAATCAATTATTACATATATTATATACATGTTTTTATACACAATTGGAAACTTGTCTCCATGGTTATTTTAGACAAGAAGATTTTCCCTGTGCCCGTGTGTTTTAGTGTTCATAAATATATTATATTATTATACATTTAACCAGAAGTCTATCAAGGGACTTCTGATTTAACATTTTTTAAATGAAATCTTTGTTTATAAAATTATATCTGACAATTTAATACATTTGCAACTATATTATATCTATATGATTAAATGTAAAAACTATGGTTATACAGACAGTTATATCTAATATTTATCAAATCTTTGAACAAATAGTTGTAAATATATTATATCTTTGAACGGCTATAGGTGTAAATATATTATATCTTTGAACCAATATTTGTAGATATATATAATACTAAATATGACAAGCATTATGCCTTTGTACATTGTACTTGTCCACCCCATATAAGTACATATAGGTCGCGTTAGTGATTTTAACAAGTCTTCCTATTCTAATGTACGGCGGATTGTTTTCTTGTGCAGTGGAATAAACAATAAAATGAAGTCAGTGTCCTGACTTGGCCGGCCAGTTATATTTCTAGCTAACTATCCATCCTAAAGAAGATTAAATAACTAATCGACCATCGGCCCACCAACAGGTCATTTAATATTTCACAAATTATCTTAAGGCGACAGGTCAAAATCCAGCATCCGTTTTAATACAAAAAAACAGAGCCTTTTAATTGTAAATAAGATTGTTAAACAGTCCTGATTTGTCTCAAAGTTGCCATGCAGTTACTACATCTTTCTTCTTAAGCCATATACATATAAAACTTATATACAAGCTATACTCCAAATAAATGTTATAGGTTAAATACCTCCTTTGCCTTCTGTACGCCGAGAAGTTAAAAATGTCTTCAAAAGGAAAAAATGGAGAGCCATAGGAAGTGAACGACAACAATGCGCATATCTAAGATGTTGAAGAGTCAAACATTCATGAATAGCTTCTCAAACATTTTATATGCCAAGGATTAATGAAGATAAGATTGCGAGTCTAGATTAACAAAAAAAAGACTTAGAAATGTCAAGGAGCGCTTTAATCTCGTCTCCATAAGTAATACATACAAAAAGTCCACTCATTTACAGCTTATTCATTTTGCAATGCCAAACTTTCCGGTTGTGCACGTGCTTTCTGTTTACCTTATCATTTACTGGGGAAACTTTGTATTGGCAAAACGGCAAACAGTGGAGATTAGCAACACTACTAAGCATGGGAACTACATCAGCAATAACAGCCAAAAGAGTGACGCAGGCAATGGAAGTATCAGACTAAGACGTGCCTCGTGGTTATATCAGTCCACACAAAGTCCATGGGTCTACAACACATCAAGGGAAACACCTTGGCTACAAGTCACCTCAAGCAATCCAAGATATAGACCCCCTTCTACAAAAAGGCCACCATTTCAAACAAACAGACCACCAAGGACAACCCCTCCTCCATTACTAGGTAATCGCACAACAAGTCAACCTTCACGAAGGCCTACAAACCCGAGACCAAATAATTCACGGAGGCCGTCGTTTACAACTCAATCCCCATGGCATACAAACAGGCCTTCAACAAGCACTACCTGGAGACGAACGTTTCGTCCTCCAAGGCCCACAAACAGGCCACCAGTATCGTCAAGACGACCATCATTTACGTCAAGACAGCCCTCGTTTACTCAAAGGCCGCCAAGTACTAATTATCCCACAAGACGCCCAGGGAGGGTAACATTCCACACGCCGTCTCAAAGGACTACATTGTCAAGGTCAACTCGACCCGCATGGAACACACCATCCACAACATCTTCTTGGAGGCCATCTACAAATCGTCAACCATCCTTCACAACACGCCAGCCAGCAAGAACGACACCAGGCAAAAGACCTCGGCCATCATTTACCACCAGGCAGCCTTCCAACAGATTTCCTTCTACAAGAAGACCGGTAAGACCAACATCTCGACCACCATTTCAAACAAACAGACCACAAAGGACAACCCCTCCTCCATGGATAGGTAATCGTACAACAAGTCAACCTTCACGAAGGCCTACAAACCCGAGACCAAATAATACACGGAGGCCGTCGTTTACAACTCAATCCCCATGGAATACAAACAGGCCTTCAACAAGCACTACCTGGAGACAAACGTTTCGTCCTCCAAGGCCCACAAACAGGCCACCACTATCTTCAAGACGACCATCATTTACGTCAAGACAGCCCTCGTTTACTCAAAGGCCGCCAAGTACTAATTATCACACAAGACGCCCAGGGAGGGTAACATTCCACACGCCGTCTCAAAGGACTACATTGTCAAGGTCAACTCCACCCGCATGGAACACACCATCCACAACATCTTCTTGGAGGCCATCTACAAATCGTCAACCATCCTTCACAACACGCCAGCCAGCAAGAACGACACCAGGCAAAAGACCTCGGCCATCATTTACCACCAGGCAGCCTCCCAATAGATTTCCCTCTACAAGAAGACCGGTAAGACCAACATCTCGACCACCATTTCAAACAAACAGGCCACAAAGGACAACCCCTCCTCCATGGATAGGTAATCGCACAACAAGTCAACCTTCACGAAGGCCTACAAACCCGAGGCCTAATAATTCACGGAGGCCGTCGTTTACAACTCAATCCCCATGGAATACAAACAGGCCTTCAACAAGCACTACCTGGAGACAAACGCTTCGTCCTCCAAGGCCCACAAACAGGCCACCAGTATCTTCAAGACGACCATCATTTACGTCAAGACAGCCCTCGTTTACTCAAAGGCCGCCAACTACTATTTATCCCACAAGACGCCCAGGGAGGGTAACATTCCACACGCCGTCTCAAAGGACTACATTGTCAAAGTCAACTCCACCCGCATGGAACACACCATCCACAACATCTTCTTGGAGGCCATCTACAAATCGTCAACCATCCTTCACAACACGCCAGCCAGCAAGAACGACACCAGGCAAAAGACCTCGGCCATCATTTACCACCAGGCAGCCTCCCAACAGATTTCCTTCTACAAGAAGACCGGTAAGACCAACATCTCGACCACCATTTCAAACAAACAGACCACAAAGGACAACCCCTCCTCCATGGATAGGTAATCGCACAACAAGTCAACCTTCACGAAGGCCTACAAACCCGAGGCCAAATAATTCACGGAGGCCATCGTTTACAACTCAATCCCCATGGAATACAAACAGGCCTTCAACAAGCACTACCTGGAGACGAACGTTTCGTCCTCCAAGGCCCACAAACAGGCCACCAGTATCGTCAAGACGACCATCATTTACGTCAAGACAGCCCTCGTTTACTCAAAGGCCGCCAAGTACTAATTATCCCACAAGACGCCCAGGGAGGGTAACATTCCACACGCCGTCTCAAAAGACTACATTGTCAAGGTCAACTCGACCCGCATGGAACACACCATCCACAACATCTTCTTGGAGGCCATCTACAAATCGTCAACCATCCTTCACAACACGCCAGCCAGCAAGAACGACACCAGGCAAAAGACCTCGGCCATCATTTACCACCAGGCAGCCTTCCAACAGATTTCCTTCTACAAGAAGACCGGTAAGACCAACATCTCGACCACCATTTCAAACAAACAGACCACAAAGGACAACCCCTCCTCCATGGATAGGTAATCGTACAACAAGTCAACCTTCACGAAGGCCTACAAACCCGAGACCAAATAATTCACGGAGGCCGTCGTTTACAACTCAATCCCCATGGAATACAAACAGGCCTTCAACAAGCACTACCTGGAGACAAACGCTTCGTCCTCCAAGGCCCACAAACAGGCCACCAGTATCTTCAAGACGACCATCATTTACGTCAAGACAGCCCTCGTTTACTCAAAGGCCGCCAACTACTATTTATCCCACAAGACGCCCAGGGAGGGTAACATTCCACACGCCGTCTCAAAGGACTACATTGTCAAAGTCAACTCCACCCGCATGGAACACACCATCCACAACATCTTCTTGGAGGCCATCTACAAATCGTCAACCATCCTTCACAACACGCCAGCCAGCAAGAACGACACCAGGCAAAAGACCTCGGCCATCATTTACCACCAGGCAGCCTCCCAACAGATTTCCTTCTACAAGAAGACCGGTAAGACCAACATCTCGACCACCATTTCAAACAAACAGACCACAAAGGACAACCCCTCCTCCATGGATAGGTAATCGCACAACAAGTCAACCTTCACGAAGGCCTACAAACCCAAGACCAAATAATACACGGAGGCCGTCGTTTACAACTCAATCCCCATGGAATACAAACAGGCCTTCAACAAGCACTACCTGGAGACAAACGTTTCGTCCTCCAAGGCCCACAAACAGGCCACCACTATCTTCAAGACGACCATCCTTTACGTCAAGACAGCCCTCGTTTACTCAAAGGCCGCCAAGTACTAATTATCCCACAAGACGCCCAGGAAGGGTAACATTCCACACGCCGTCTCAAAGGACTACATTGTCAAGGTCAACTCCACCCGCATGGAACACACCATCCACAACATCTTCTTGGAGGCCATCTACAAATCGTCAACCATCCTTCACAACACGCCAGCCAGCAAGAACGACACCAGGCAAAATACCTCGGCCATCATTTACCACCAGGCAGCCTCCCAACAGATTTCCTTCTACAAGAAGACCGGTAAGACCAACATCTCGACCACCATTTCAAACAAACAGACCACAAAGGACAACCCCTCCTCCATGGATAGGTAATCGCACAACAAGTCAACCTTCACGAAGGCCTACAAACCCAAGACCAAATAATACACGGAGGCCGTCGTTTACAACTCAATCCCCATGGAATACAAACAGGCCTTCAACAGGCACTACCTGGAGACAAACGTTTCGTCCTCCAAGGCCCACAAACAGGCCACCAGTATCGTCAAGACGACCATCATTTACGTCAAGACAGCCCTCGTTTACTCAAAGGCCGCCAAGTACTAATTATCCCACAAGACGCCCAGGGAGGGTAACATTCCACACGCCGTCTCAAAGGACTACATTGTCAAGGTCAACTCCACCCGCATGGAACACACCATCCACAACATCTTCTTGGAGGCCATCTACAAATCGTCAACCATCCTTCACAACACGCCAGCCAGCAAGAACGACACCAGGCAAAAGACCTCGGCCATCATTTACCACCAGGCAGCCTCCCAACAGATTTCCTTCTACAAGAAGACCGGTAAGACCAACATCTCGACCACCATTTCAAACAAACAGACCACAAAGGACAACCCCTCCTCCATGGATAGGTAATCGCACAACAAGTCAACCTCCACGAAGGCCTACAAACCCGAGACCAAAGAATTCACGGAGGCCGTCGTTTACAACTCAATCCCCATGGAATACAAACAGGCCTTCAACAAGCACTACCTGGAGACAAACGTTTCGTCCTCCAAGGCCCACAAACAGGCCACCAGTATCGTCAAGACGACCATCATTTACGTCAAGACAGCCCTCGTTTACTCAAAGGCCGCCAAGTACTAATTATCCCACAAGACGCCCAGGGAGGGTAACATTCCACACGCCGTCTCAAAGGACTACATTGTCAAGGTCAACTCCACCCGCATGGAACACACCATCCACAACATCTTCTTGGAGGCCATCTACAAATCGTCAACCATCCTTCACAACACGCCAGCCAGCAAGAACGACACCAGGCAAAAGACCTCGGCCATCATTTACCACCAGGCAGCCTCCCAATAGATTTCCTTCTACAAGAAGACCGGTAAGACCAACATCTCGATCACCATTTCAAACAAACAGACCACAAAGGACAAACCCTCCTCCATGGATAGGTAATCGCACAACAAGTCAACCTTCACGAAGGCCTACAAACCCGAGGCCAAATAATTCACGGAGGCCATCGTTTACAACTCAATCCCCATGGAATACAAACAGGCCTTCAACAAGCACTACCTGGAGACGAACGTTTCGTCCTCCAAGGCCCACAAACAGGCCACCAGTATCGTCAAGACGACCATCATTTACGTCAAGACAGCCCTCGTTTACTCAAAGGCCGCCAAGTACTAATTATCCCACAAGACGCCCAGGGAGGGTAACATTCCACACGCCGTCTCAAAGGACTACATTGTCAAGGTCAACTCCACCCGCATGGAACACACCATCCACAACATCTTCTTGGAGGCCATCTACAAATCGTCAACCATCCTTCACAACACGCCAGCCAGCAAGAACGACACCAGGCAAAAGACCTCGGCCATCATTTACCACCAGGCAGCCTTCCAACAGATTTCCTTCTACAAGAAGACCGGTAAGACCAACATCTCGACCACCATTTCAAACAAACAGACCACAAAGGACAACCCCTCCTCCATGGATAGGTAATCGTACAACAAGTCAACCTTCACGAAGGCCTACAAACCCGAGACCAAATAATACACGGAGGCCGTCGTTTACAACTCAATCCCCATGGAATACAAACAGGCCTTCAACAAGCACTACCTGGAGACAAACGTTTCGTCCTCCAAGGCCCACAAACAGGCCACCACTATCTTCAAGACGACCATCATTTACGTCAAGACAGCCCTCGTTTACTCAAAGGCCGCCAAGTACTAATTATCACACAAGACGCCCAGGGAGGGTAACATTCCACACGCCGTCTCAAAGGACTACATTGTCAAGGTCAACTCCACCCGCATGGAACACACCATCCACAACATCTTCTTGGAGGCCATCTACAAATCGTCAACCATCCTTCACAACACGCCAGCCAGCAAGAACGACACCAGGCAAAAGACCTCGGCCATCATTTACCACCAGGCAGCCTCCCAATAGATTTCCCTCTACAAGAAGACCGGTAAGACCAACATCTCGACCACCATTTCAAACAAACAGGCCACAAAGGACAACCCCTCCTCCATGGATAGGTAATCGCACAACAAGTCAACCTTCACGAAGGCCTACAAACCCGAGGCCTAATAATTCACGGAGGCCGTCGTTTACAACTCAATCCCCATGGAATACAAACAGGCCTTCAACAAGCACTACCTGGAGACAAACGCTTCGTCCTCCAAGGCCCACAAACAGGCCACCAGTATCTTCAAGACGACCATCATTTACGTCAAGACAGCCCTCGTTTACTCAAAGGCCGCCAACTACTATTTATCCCACAAGACGCCCAGGGAGGGTAACATTCCACACGCCGTCTCAAAGGACTACATTGTCAAAGTCAACTCCACCCGCATGGAACACACCATCCACAACATCTTCTTGGAGGCCATCTACAAATCGTCAACCATCCTTCACAACACGCCAGCCAGCAAGAACGACACCAGGCAAAAGACCTCGGCCATCATTTACCACCAGGCAGCCTCCCAACAGATTTCCTTCTACAAGAAGACCGGTAAGACCAACATCTCGACCACCATTTCAAACAAACAGACCACAAAGGACAACCCCTCCTCCATGGATAGGTAATCGCACAACAAGTCAACCTTCACGAAGGCCTACAAACCCAAGACCAAATAATACACGGAGGCCGTCGTTTACAACTCAATCCCCATGGAATACAAACAGGCCTTCAACAAGCACTACCTGGAGACAAACGTTTCGTCCTCCAAGGCCCACAAACAGGCCACCAGTATCGTCAAGACGACCATCATTTACGTCAAGACAGCCCTCGTTTACTCAAAGGCCGCCAAGTACTAATTATCCCACAAGACGCCCAGGGAGGGTAACATTCCACACGCCGTCTCAAAGGACTACATTGTCAAGGTCAACTCCACCCGCATGGAACACACCATCCACAACATCTTCTTGGAGGCCATCTACAAATCGTCAACCATCCTTCACAACACGCCAGCCAGCAAGAACGACACCAGGCAAAAGACCTCGGCCATCATTTACCACCAGGCAGCCTCCCAATAGATTTCCTTCTACAAGAAGACCGGTAAGACCAACATCTCGATCACCATTTCAAACAAACAGACCACAAAGGACAAACCCTCCTCCATGGATAGGTAATCGCACAACAAGTCAACCTTCACGAAGGCCTACAAACCCGAGGCCAAATAATTCACGGAGGCCATCGTTTACAACTCAATCCCCATGGAATACAAACAGGCCTTCAACAAGCACTACCTGGAGACAAACGTTTCGTCCTCCAAGGCCCACAAACAGGCCACCACTATCTTCAAGACGACCATCATTTACGTCAAGACAGCCCTCGTTTACTCAAAGGCCGCCAAGTACTAATTATCCTACAAGACGCCCAGGGAGGGTAACATTCCACACGCCGTCTCAAAGGACTACATTGTCAAGGTCAACTCCACCCGCATGGAACACACCATCCACAACATCTTCTTGGAGGCCATCTACAAATCGTCAACCATCCTTCACAACACGCCAGCCAGCAAGAACGACACCAGGCAAAATACCTCGGCCATCATTTACCAGCAGGCAGCCTTCCAACAGATTTCCTTCTACAAGAAGACCGGTAAGACCAACATCTCGACCACCATTTCAAACAAACAGACCACAAAGGACAACCCCTCCTCCATGGATAGGTAATCGCACAACAAGTCAATCTTCACGAAGGCCTACAAACCCGAGGCCAAATAATTCACGGAGGCCGTCGTTTACAACTCAATCCCCATGGAATACAAACAGGCCTTCAACAAGCACTACCTGGAGACAAACGTTTCGTCCTCCAAGGCCCACAAACAGGCCACCAGTATCGTCAAGAGGACCATCATTCACGTCAAGACAGCCCTCGTTTACTCAAAGGCCGCCAAGTACTAATTATCCCACAAGACGCCCAGGGAGGGTAACATTCCACACGCCGTCTCAAAGGACTACATTGTCAAGGTCAACTCCACCCGCATGGAACACACCATCCACAACATATTCTTGGAGGCCATCTACAAATCGTCAACCATCCTTCACAACACGCCAGCCAGCAAGAACGACACCAGGCAAAAGACCTCGGCCATCATTTACCACCAGGCAGCCTCCCAACAGATTTCCTTCTACAAGAAGACCGGTAAGACCAACATCTCGACCACCATTTCAAACAAACAGACCACAAAGGACAACCCCTCCTCCATGGATAGGTAATCGCACAACAAGTCAACCTTCACGAAGGCCTACCAACCCAAGACCGAATAATACACGAAGGCCGTCGTTTACAACTCAATCCCCATGGAATACAAACAGGCCTTCAACAAGCACTACCTGGAGACAAACGTTTCGTCCTCCAAGGCCCACAAACAGGCCACCACTATCTTCAAGACGACCATCCTTTACGTCAAGACAGCCCTCGTTTACTCAAAGGCCGCCAAGTACTAATTATCCCACAAGACGCCCAGGAAGGGTAACATTCCACACGCCGTCTCAAAGGACTACATTGTCAAGGTCAACTCCACCCGCATGGAACACACCATCCACAACATCTTCTTGGAGGCCATCTACAAATCGTCAACCATCCTTCACAACACGCCAGCCAGCAAGAACGACACCAGGCAAAATACCTCGGCCATCATTTACCACCAGGCAGCCTCCCAACAGATTTCCTTCTACAAGAAGACCGGTAAGACCAACATCTCGACCACCATTTCAAACAAACAGACCACAAAGGACAACCCCTCCTCCATGGATAGGTAATCGCACAACAAGTCAACCTTCACGAAGGCCTACAAACCCAAGACCAAATAATACACGGAGGCCGTCGTTTACAACTCAATCCCCATGGAATACAAACAGGCCTTCAACAGGCACTACCTGGAGACAAACGTTTCGTCCTCCAAGGCCCACAAACAGGCCACCAGTATCGTCAAGACGACCATCATTTACGTCAAGACAGCCCTCGTTTACTCAAAGGCCGCCAAGTACTAATTATCCCACAAGACGCCCAGGGAGGGTAACATTCCACACGCCGTCTCAAAGGACTACATTGTCAAGGTCAACTCCACCCGCATGGAACACACCATCCACAACATCTTCTTGGAGGCCATCTACAAATCGTCAACCATCCTTCACAACACGCCAGCCAGCAAGAACGACACCAGGCAAAAGACCTCGGCCATCATTTACCACCAGGCAGCCTCCCAACAGATTTCCTTCTACAAGAAGACCGGTAAGACCAACATCTCGACCACCATTTCAAACAAACAGACCACAAAGGACAACCCCTCCTCCATGGATAGGTAATCGCACAACAAGTCAACCTTCACGAAGGCCTACAAACCCGAGACCAAAGAATTCACGGAGGCCGTCGTTTACAACTCAATCCCCATGGAATACAAACAGGCCTTCAACAAGCACTACCTGGAGACAAACGTTTCGTCCTCCAAGGCCCACAAACAGGCCACCAGTATCTTCAAGACGACCATCATTTACGTCAAGACAGCCCTCGTTTACTCAAAGGCCGCCAAGTACTAATTATCCCACAAGACGCCCAGGGAGGGTAACATTCCACACGCCGTCTCAAAGGACTACATTGTCAAGGTCAACTCCACCCGCATGGAACACACCATCCACAACATCTTCTTGGAGGCCATCTACAAATCGTCAACCATCCTTCACAACACGTCAGCCAGCAAGAACGACACCAGGCAAAAGACCTCGGCCATCATTTACCACCAGGCAGCCTCCCAACAGATTTCCTTCTACAAGAAGACCGGTAAGACCAACATCTCGACCACCATTTCAAACACACAGACCACAAAGGAAAACTCCTCCTCCATGGATAGGTAATCGTACAACAAGTCAACCTTCACGAAGGCCTACAAACCCAAGACCAAATAATTCACGGAGGCCGTCGTTTACAACTCAATCTCCATGGAATACAAACAGGCCTTCAACAAGCACTACCTGGGGACAAACGTTTCGTCCTCCAAGGCCCACAAACAGGCCACCAGTATCGTCAAGACGACCATCATTTACGTCAAGACAGCCCTCGTTTACTCAAAGGCCGCCAAGTACTAATTATCCCACAAGACGCCCAGGGAGGGTAACATTCCACACGCCGTCTCAAAGGACTACATTGTCAAGGTCAACTCCACCCGCATGGAACACACCATCCACAACATCTTCTTGGAGGCCATCTACAAATCGTCAACCATCCTTCACAACACGCCAGCCAGCAAGAACGACACCAGGCAAAATACCTCGGCCATCATTTACCACCAGGCAGCCTCCCAACAGATTTCCTTCTACAAGAAGACCGGTAAGACCAACACCTCGACCACCATTTCAAACAAACAGACCACAAAGGACAACCCCTCCTCCATGGATAGGTAATCGCACAACAAGTCAACCTTCACGAAGGCCTACAAACCCGAGGCCAAATAATTCACGGAGGCCATCGTTTACAACTCAATCCCCATGGAATACAAACAGGCCTTCAACAAGCACTACCTGGAGACAAACGTTTCGTCCTCCAAGGCCCACAAACAGGCCACCACTATCTTCAAGACGACCATCATTTACGTCAAGACAGCCCTCGTTTACTCAAAGGCCGCCAAGTACTAATTATCCTACAAGACGCCCAGGGAGGGTAACATTCCACACGCCGTCTCAAAGGACTACATTGTCAAGGTCAACTCCACCCGCATGGAACACACCATCCACAACATCTTCTTGGAGGCCATCTACAAATCGTCAACCATCCTTCACAACACGCCAGCCAGCAAGAACGACACCAGGCAAAATACCTCGGCCATCATTTACCAGCAGGCAGCCTTCCAACAGATTTCCTTCTACAAGAAGACCGGTAAGACCAACATCTCGACCACCATTTCAAACAAACAGACCACAAAGGACAACCCCTCCTCCATGGATAGGTAATCGTACAACAAGTCAGCCTTCACGAAGGCCTACAAACCCGAGACCAAATAATACACGGAGGCCGTCGTTTACAACTCAATCCCCATGGAATACAAACAGGCCTTCAACAAGCACTACCTGGAGACAAACGTTTCGTCCTCCAAGGCCCACAAACAGGCCACCAGTATCTTCAAGACGACCATCATTTACGTCAAGACAGCCCTCGTTTACTCAAAGGCCGCCAAGTACTAATTATCCCACAAGACGCCCAGGGAGGGTAACATTCCACACGCCGTCTCAAAGGACTACATTGTCAAGGTCAACTCCACCCGCATGGAACACACCATCCACAACATCTTCTTGGAGGCCATCTACAAATCGTCAACCATCCTTCACAACACGCCAGCCAGCAAGAACGACACCAGGCAAAAGACCTCGGCCATCATTTACCACCAGGCAGCCTCCCAATAGATTTCCCTCTACAAGAAGACCGGTAAGACCAACATCTCGACCACCATTTCAAACAAACAGACCACAAAGGACAACCCCTCCTCCATGGATAGGTAATCGCACAACAAGTCAATCTTCACGAAGGCCTACAAACCCGAGGCCAAATAATTCACGGAGGCCGTCGTTTACAACTCAATCCCCATGGAATACAAACAGGCCTTCAACAAGCACTACCTGGAGACAAACGTTTCGTCCTCCAAGGCCCACAAACAGGCCACCAGTATCGTCAAGACGACCATCATTTACGTCAAGACAGCCCTCGTTTACTCAAAGGCCGCCAAGTACTAATTATCCCACAAGACGCCCAGGGAGGGTAACATTCCACACGCCGTCTCAAAGGACTACATTGTCAAGGTCAACTCCACCCGCATGGAACACACCATCCACAACATCTTCTTGGAGGCCATCTACAAATCGTCAACCATCCTTCACAACACGCCAGCCAGCAAGAACGACACCAGGCAAAAGACCTCGGCCATCATTTACCACCAGGCAGCCTCCCAACAGATTTCCTTCTACAAGAAGACCGGTAAGACCAACATCTCGACCACCATTTCAAACAAACAGACCACAAAGGACAACCCCTCCTCCATGGATAGGTAATCGCACAACAAGTCAACCTTCACGAAGGCCTACCAACCCAAGACCGAATAATACACGGAGGCCGTCGTTTACAACTCAATCCCCATGGAATACAAACAGGCCTTCAACAAGCACTACCTGGAGACAAACGTTTCGTCCTCCAAGGCCCACAAACAGGCCACCACTATCTTCAAGACGACCATCCTTTACGTCAAGACAGCCCTCGTTTACTCAAAGGCCGCCAAGTACTAATTATCCCACAAGACGCCCAGGAAGGGTAACATTCCACACGCCGTCTCAAAGGACTACATTGTCAAGGTCAACTCCACCCGCATGGAACACACCATCCACAACATCTTCTTGGAGGCCATCTACAAATCGTCAACCATCCTTCACAACACGCCAGCCAGCAAGAACGACACCAGGCAAAATACCTCGGCCATCATTTACCACCAGGCAGCCTCCCAACAGATTTCCTTCTACAAGAAGACCGGTAAGACCAACATCTCGACCACCATTTCAAACAAACAGACCACAAAGGACAACCCCTCCTCCATGGATAGGTAATCGCACAACAAGTCAACCTTCACGAAGGCCTACAAACCCGAGGCCAAATAATTCACGGAGGCCATCGTTTACAACTCAATCCCCATGGAATACAAACAGGCCTTCAACAAGCACTACCTGGAGACAAACGTTTCGTCCTCCAAGGCCCACAAACAGGCCACCACTATCTTCAAGACGACCATCATTTACGTCAAGACAGCCCTCGTTTACTCAAAGGCCGCCAAGTACTAATTATCCTACAAGACGCCCAGGGAGGGTAACATTCCACACGCCGTCTCAAAGGACTACATTGTCAAGGTCAACTCCACCCGCATGGAACACACCATCCACAACATCTTCTTGGAGGCCATCTACAAATCGTCAACCATCCTTCACAACACGCCAGCCAGCAAGAACGACACCAGGCAAAATACCTCGGCCATCATTTACCACCAGGCAGCCTTCCAACAGATTTCCTTCTACAAGAAGACCGGTAAGACCAACATCTCGACCACCATTTCAAACAAACAGACCACAAAGGACAACCCCTCCTCCATGGATAGGTAATCGTACAACAAGTCAACCTTCACGAAGGCCTACAAACCCGAGACCAAATAATACACGGAGGCCGTCGTTTACAACTCAATCCCCATGGAATACAAACAGGCCTTCAACAAGCACTACCTGGAGACAAACGTTTCGTCCTCCAAGGCCCACAAACAGGCCACCAGTATCGTCAAGACGACCATCAGTTACGTCAAGACAGCCCTCGTTTACTCAAAGCCCGCCAAGTACTAATTATCCCACAAGACGCCCAGGGAGGGTAACATTCCACACGCCGTCTCAAAGGACTACATTGTCAAGGTCAACTCCACCCGCATGGAACACACCATCCACAACATCTTCTTGGAGGCCATCTACAAATCGTCAACCATCCTTCACAACACGCCAGCCAGCAAGAACGACACCAGGCAAAATACCTCGGCCATCATTTACCACCAGGCAGCCTCCCAACAGATTTCCTTCTACAAGAAGACCGGTAAGACCAACATCTCGACCACCATTTCAAACAAACAGACCACAAAGGACAACCCCTCCTCCATGGATAGGTAATCGCACAACAAGTCAACCTTCACGAAGGCCTACAAACCCAAGACCAAATAATACACGGAGGCCGTCGTTTACAACTCTATCCCCATGGAATACAAACAAGCCTTCAACAAGCACTACCTGGAGACAAACGTTTCGTCCTCCAAGGCCCACAAACAGGCCACCAGTATCGTCAAGACGACCATCATTTACGTCAAGACAGCCCTCGTTTACTCAAAGGCCGCCAAGTACTAATTATCCCACAAGACGCCCAGGGAGGGTAACATTCCACACGCCGTCTCAAAGGACTACATTGTCAAGGTCAACTCCACCCGCATGGAACACACCATCCACAACATCTTCTTGGAGGCCATCTACAAATCGTCAACCATCCTTCACAACACGCCAGCCAGCAAGAACGACACCAGACAAAAGACCTCGGCCATCATTTACCACCAGGCAGCCTCCCAATAGATTTCCTTCTACAAGAAGACCGGTAAGACCAACATCTCGACCACCATTTCAAACAAACAGACCACAAAGGACAACCCCTCCTCCATGGATAGGTAATCGCACAACAAGTCAATCTTCACGAAGGCCTACAAACCCGAGGCCAAATAATTCACGGAGGCCGTCGTTTACAACTCAATCCCCATGGAATACAAACAGGCCTTCAACAAGCACTACCTGGAGACAAACGTTTCGTCCTCCAAGGCCCACAAACAGGCCACCAGTATCGTCAAGACGACCATCATTTACGTCAAGACAGCCCTCGTTTACTCAAAGGCCGCCAAGTACTAATTATCCCACAAGACGCCCAGGGAGGGTAACATTCCACACGCCGTCTCAAAGGACTACATTGTCAAGGTCAACTCCACCCGCATGGAACACACCATCCACAACATCTTCTTGGAGGCCATCTACAAATCGTCAACCATCCTTCACAACACGCCAGCCAGCAAGAACGACACCAGGCAAAAGACCTCGGCCATCATTTACCACCAGGCAGCCTCCCAACAGATTTCCTTCTACAAGAAGACCGGTAAGACCAACATCTCGACCACCATTTCAAACAAACAGACCACAAAGGACAACCCCTCCTCCATGGATAGGTAATCGCACAACAAGTCAACCTTCACGAAGGCCTACCAACCCAAGACCGAATAATACACGGAGGCCGTCGTTTACAACTCAATCCCCATGGAATACAAACAGGCCTTCAACAAGCACTACCTGGAGACAAACGTTTCGTCCTCCAAGGCCCACAAACAGGCCACCACTATCTTCAAGACGACCATCCTTTACGTCAAGACAGCCCTCGTTTACTCAAAGGCCGCCAAGTACTAATTATCCCACAAGACGCCCAGGAAGGGTAACATTCCACACGCCGTCTCAAAGGACTACATTGTCAAGGTCAACTCCACCCGCATGGAACACACCATCCACAACATCTTCTTGGAGGCCATCTACAAATCGTCAACCATCCTTCACAACACGCCAGCCAGCAAGAACGACACCAGGCAAAATACCTCGGCCATCATTTACCACCAGGCAGCCTCCCAACAGATTTCCTTCTACAAGAAGACCGGTAAGACCAACATCTCGACCACCATTTCAAACAAACAGACCACAAAGGACAACCCCTCCTCCATGGATAGGTAATCGCACAACAAGTCAACCTTCACGAAGGCCTACAAACCCGAGGCCAAATAATTCACGGAGGCCATCGTTTACAACTCAATCCCCATGGAATACAAACAGGCCTTCAACAAGCACTACCTGGAGACAAACGTTTCGTCCTCCAAGGCCCACAAACAGGCCACCACTATCTTCAAGACGACCATCATTTACGTCAAGACAGCCCTCGTTTACTCAAAGGCCGCCAAGTACTAATTATCCTACAAGACGCCCAGGGAGGGTAACATTCCACACGCCGTCTCAAAGGACTACATTGTCAAGGTCAACTCCACCCGCATGGAACACACCATCCACAACATCTTCTTGGAGGCCATCTACAAATCGTCAACCATCCTTCACAACACGCCAGCCAGCAAGAACGACACCAGGCAAAATACCTCGGCCATCATTTACCACCAGGCAGCCTTCCAACAGATTTCCTTCTACAAGAAGACCGGTAAGACCAACATCTCGACCACCATTTCAAACAAACAGACCACAAAGGACAACCCCTCCTCCATGGATAGGTAATCGTACAACAAGTCAACCTTCACGAAGGCCTACAAACCCGAGACCAAATAATACACGGAGGCCGTCGTTTACAACTCAATCCCCATGGAATACAAACAGGCCTTCAACAAGCACTACCTGGAGACAAACGTTTCGTCCTCCAAGGCCCACAAACAGGCCACCAGTATCGTCAAGACGACCATCAGTTACGTCAAGACAGCCCTCGTTTACTCAAAGCCCGCCAAGTACTAATTATCCCACAAGACGCCCAGGGAGGGTAACATTCCACACGCCGTCTCAAAGGACTACATTGTCAAGGTCAACTCCACCCGCATGGAACACACCATCCACAACATCTTCTTGGAGGCCATCTACAAATCGTCAACCATCCTTCACAACACGCCAGCCAGCAAGAACGACACCAGGCAAAATACCTCGGCCATCATTTACCACCAGGCAGCCTCCCAACAGATTTCCTTCTACAAGAAGACCGGTAAGACCAACATCTCGACCACCATTTCAAACAAACAGACCACAAAGGACAACCCCTCCTCCATGGATAGGTAATCGCACAACAAGTCAATCTTCACGAAGGCCTACAAACCCGAGGCCAAATAATTCACGGAGGCCGTCGTTTACAACTCAATCCCCATGGAATACAAACAGGCCTTCAACAAGCACTACCTGGAGACAAACGTTTCGTCCTCCAAGGCCCACAAACAGGCCACCAGTATCGTCAAGAGGACCATCATTCACGTCAAGACAGCCCTCGTTTACTCAAAGGCCGCCAAGTACTAATTATCCCACAAGACGCCCAGGGAGGGTAACATTCCACACGCCGTCTCAAAGGACTACATTGTCAAGGTCAACTCCACCCGCATGGAACACACCATCCACAACATATTCTTGGAGGCCATCTACAAATCGTCAACCATCCTTCACAACACGCCAGCCAGCAAGAACGACACCAGGCAAAAGACCTCGGCCATCATTTACCACCAGGCAGCCTCCCAACAGATTTCCTTCTACAAGAAGACCGGTAAGACCAACATCTCGACCACCATTTCAAACAAACAGACCACAAAGGACAACCCCTCCTCCATGGATAGGTAATCGCACAACAAGTCAACCTTCACGAAGGCCTACCAACCCAAGACCGAATAATACACGAAGGCCGTCGTTTACAACTCAATCCCCATGGAATACAAACAGGCCTTCAACAAGCACTACCTGGAGACAAACGTTTCGTCCTCCAAGGCCCACAAACAGGCCACCACTATCTTCAAGACGACCATCCTTTACGTCAAGACAGCCCTCGTTTACTCAAAGGCCGCCAAGTACTAATTATCCCACAAGACGCCCAGGAAGGGTAACATTCCACACGCCGTCTCAAAGGACTACATTGTCAAGGTCAACTCCACCCGCATGGAACACACCATCCACAACATCTTCTTGGAGGCCATCTACAAATCGTCAACCATCCTTCACAACACGCCAGCCAGCAAGAACGACACCAGGCAAAATACCTCGGCCATCATTTACCACCAGGCAGCCTCCCAACAGATTTCCTTCTACAAGAAGACCGGTAAGACCAACATCTCGACCACCATTTCAAACAAACAGACCACAAAGGACAACCCCTCCTCCATGGATAGGTAATCGCACAACAAGTCAACCTTCACGAAGGCCTACAAACCCAAGACCAAATAATACACGGAGGCCGTCGTTTACAACTCAATCCCCATGGAATACAAACAGGCCTTCAACAGGCACTACCTGGAGACAAACGTTTCGTCCTCCAAGGCCCACAAACAGGCCACCAGTATCGTCAAGACGACCATCATTTACGTCAAGACAGCCCTCGTTTACTCAAAGGCCGCCAAGTACTAATTATCCCACAAGACGCCCAGGGAGGGTAACATTCCACACGCCGTCTCAAAGGACTACATTGTCAAGGTCAACTCCACCCGCATGGAACACACCATCCACAACATCTTCTTGGAGGCCATCTACAAATCGTCAACCATCCTTCACAACACGCCAGCCAGCAAGAACGACACCAGGCAAAAGACCTCGGCCATCATTTACCACCAGGCAGCCTCCCAACAGATTTCCTTCTACAAGAAGACCGGTAAGACCAACATCTCGACCACCATTTCAAACAAACAGACCACAAAGGACAACCCCTCCTCCATGGATAGGTAATCGCACAACAAGTCAACCTTCACGAAGGCCTACAAACCCGAGACCAAAGAATTCACGGAGGCCGTCGTTTACAACTCAATCCCCATGGAATACAAACAGGCCTTCAACAAGCACTACCTGGAGACAAACGTTTCGTCCTCCAAGGCCCACAAACAGGCCACCAGTATCTTCAAGACGACCATCATTTACGTCAAGACAGCCCTCGTTTACTCAAAGGCCGCCAAGTACTAATTATCCCACAAGACGCCCAGGGAGGGTAACATTCCACACGCCGTCTCAAAGGACTACATTGTCAAGGTCAACTCCACCCGCATGGAACACACCATCCACAACATCTTCTTGGAGGCCATCTACAAATCGTCAACCATCCTTCACAACACGTCAGCCAGCAAGAACGACACCAGGCAAAAGACCTCGGCCATCATTTACCACCAGGCAGCCTCCCAACAGATTTCCTTCTACAAGAAGACCGGTAAGACCAACATCTCGACCACCATTTCAAACACACAGACCACAAAGGAAAACTCCTCCTCCATGGATAGGTAATCGTACAACAAGTCAACCTTCACGAAGGCCTACAAACCCAAGACCAAATAATTCACGGAGGCCGTCGTTTACAACTCAATCTCCATGGAATACAAACAGGCCTTCAACAAGCACTACCTGGGGACAAACGTTTCGTCCTCCAAGGCCCACAAACAGGCCACCAGTATCGTCAAGACGACCATCATTTACGTCAAGACAGCCCTCGTTTACTCAAAGGCCGCCAAGTACTAATTATCCCACAAGACGCCCAGGGAGGGTAACATTCCACACGCCGTCTCAAAGGACTACATTGTCAAGGTCAACTCCACCCGCATGGAACACACCATCCACAACATCTTCTTGGAGGCCATCTACAAATCGTCAACCATCCTTCACAACACGCCAGCCAGCAAGAACGACACCAGGCAAAATACCTCGGCCATCATTTACCACCAGGCAGCCTCCCAACAGATTTCCTTCTACAAGAAGACCGGTAAGACCAACATCTCGACCACCATTTCAAACAAACAGACCACAAAGGACAACCCCTCCTCCATGGATAGGTAATCGCACAACAAGTCAACCTTCACGAAGGCCTACAAACCCGAGGCCAAATAATTCACGGAGGCCATCGTTTACAACTCAATCCCCATGGAATACAAACAGGCCTTCAACAAGCACTACCTGGAGACAAACGTTTCGTCCTCCAAGGCCCACAAACAGGCCACCACTATCTTCAAGACGACCATCATTTACGTCAAGACAGCCCTCGTTTACTCAAAGGCCGCCAAGTACTAATTATCCTACAAGACGCCCAGGGAGGGTAACATTCCACACGCCGTCTCAAAGGACTACATTGTCAAGGTCAACTCCACCCGCATGGAACACACCATCCACAACATCTTCTTGGAGACCATCTACAAATCGTCAACCATCCTTCACAACACGCCAGCCAGCAAGAACGACACCAGGCAAAATACCTCGGCCATCATTTACCAGCAGGCAGCCTTCCAACAGATTTCCTTCTACAAGAAGACCGGTAAGACCAACATCTCGACCACCATTTCAAACAAACAGACCACAAAGGACAACCCCTCCTCCATGGATAGGTAATCGTACAACAAGTCAGCCTTCACGAAGGCCTACAAACCCGAGACCAAATAATACACGGAGGCCGTCGTTTACAACTCAATCCCCATGGAATACAAACAGGCCTTCAACAAGCACTACCTGGAGACAAACGTTTCGTCCTCCAAGGCCCACAAACAGGCCACCAGTATCTTCAAGACGACCATCATTTACGTCAAGACAGCCCTCGTTTACTCAAAGGCCGCCAAGTACTAATTATCCCACAAGACGCCCAGGGAGGGTAACATTCCACACGCCGTCTCAAAGGACTACATTGTCAAGGTCAACTCCACCCGCATGGAACACACCATCCACAACATCTTCTTGGAGGCCATCTACAAATCGTCAACCATCCTTCACAACACGCCAGCCAGCAAGAACGACACCAGGCAAAAGACCTCGGCCATCATTTACCACCAGGCAGCCTCCCAATAGATTTCCCTCTACAAGAAGACCGGTAAGACCAACATCTCGACCACCATTTCAAACAAACAGACCACAAAGGACAACCCCTCCTCCATGGATAGGTAATCGCACAACAAGTCAATCTTCACGAAGGCCTACAAACCCGAGGCCAAATAATTCACGGAGGCCGTCGTTTACAACTCAATCCCCATGGAATACAAACAGGCCTTCAACAAGCACTACCTGGAGACAAACGTTTCGTCCTCCAAGGCCCACAAACAGGCCACCAGTATCGTCAAGACGACCATCATTTACGTCAAGACAGCCCTCGTTTACTCAAAGGCCGCCAAGTACTAATTATCCCACAAGACGCCCAGGGAGGGTAACATTCCACACGCCGTCTCAAAGGACTACATTGTCAAGGTCAACTCCACCCGCATGGAACACACCATCCACAACATCTTCTTGGAGGCCATCTACAAATCGTCAACCATCCTTCACAACACGCCAGCCAGCAAGAACGACACCAGGCAAAAGACCTCGGCCATCATTTACCACCAGGCAGCCTCCCAACAGATTTCCTTCTACAAGAAGACCGGTAAGACCAACATCTCGACCACCATTTCAAACAAACAGACCACAAAGGACAACCCCTCCTCCATGGATAGGTAATCGCACAACAAGTCAACCTTCACGAAGGCCTACCAACCCAAGACCGAATAATACACGGAGGCCGTCGTTTACAACTCAATCCCCATGGAATACAAACAGGCCTTCAACAAGCACTACCTGGAGACAAACGTTTCGTCCTCCAAGGCCCACAAACAGGCCACCACTATCTTCAAGACGACCATCCTTTACGTCAAGACAGCCCTCGTTTACTCAAAGGCCGCCAAGTACTAATTATCCCACAAGACGCCCAGGAAGGGTAACATTCCACACGCCGTCTCAAAGGACTACATTGTCAAGGTCAACTCCACCCGCATGGAACACACCATCCACAACATCTTCTTGGAGGCCATCTACAAATCGTCAACCATCCTTCACAACACGCCAGCCAGCAAGAACGACACCAGGCAAAATACCTCGGCCATCATTTACCACCAGGCAGCCTCCCAACAGATTTCCTTCTACAAGAAGACCGGTAAGACCAACATCTCGACCACCATTTCAAACAAACAGACCACAAAGGACAACCCCTCCTCCATGGATAGGTAATCGCACAACAAGTCAACCTTCACGAAGGCCTACAAACCCGAGGCCAAATAATTCACGGAGGCCATCGTTTACAACTCAATCCCCATGGAATACAAACAGGCCTTCAACAAGCACTACCTGGAGACAAACGTTTCGTCCTCCAAGGCCCACAAACAGGCCACCACTATCTTCAAGACGACCATCATTTACGTCAAGACAGCCCTCGTTTACTCAAAGGCCGCCAAGTACTAATTATCCTACAAGACGCCCAGGGAGGGTAACATTCCACACGCCGTCTCAAAGGACTACATTGTCAAGGTCAACTCCACCCGCATGGAACACACCATCCACAACATCTTCTTGGAGGCCATCTACAAATCGTCAACCATCCTTCACAACACGCCAGCCAGCAAGAACGACACCAGGCAAAATACCTCGGCCATCATTTACCACCAGGCAGCCTTCCAACAGATTTCCTTCTACAAGAAGACCGGTAAGACCAACATCTCGACCACCATTTCAAACAAACAGACCACAAAGGACAACCCCTCCTCCATGGATAGGTAATCGTACAACAAGTCAACCTTCACGAAGGCCTACAAACCCGAGACCAAATAATACACGGAGGCCGTCGTTTACAACTCAATCCCCATGGAATACAAACAGGCCTTCAACAAGCACTACCTGGAGACAAACGTTTCGTCCTCCAAGGCCCACAAACAGGCCACCAGTATCGTCAAGACGACCATCAGTTACGTCAAGACAGCCCTCGTTTACTCAAAGCCCGCCAAGTACTAATTATCCCACAAGACGCCCAGGGAGGGTAACATTCCACACGCCGTCTCAAAGGACTACATTGTCAAGGTCAACTCCACCCGCATGGAACACACCATCCACAACATCTTCTTGGAGGCCATCTACAAATCGTCAACCATCCTTCACAACACGCCAGCCAGCAAGAACGACACCAGGCAAAATACCTCGGCCATCATTTACCACCAGGCAGCCTCCCAACAGATTTCCTTCTACAAGAAGACCGGTAAGACCAACATCTCGACCACCATTTCAAACAAACAGACCACAAAGGACAACCCCTCCTCCATGGATAGGTAATCGCACAACAAGTCAACCTTCACGAAGGCCTACAAACCCAAGACCAAATAATACACGGAGGCCGTCGTTTACAACTCTATCCCCATGGAATACAAACAAGCCTTCAACAAGCACTACCTGGAGACAAACGTTTCGTCCTCCAAGGCCCACAAACAGGCCACCAGTATCGTCAAGACGACCATCATTTACGTCAAGACAGCCCTCGTTTACTCAAAGGCCGCCAAGTACTAATTATCCCACAAGACGCCCAGGGAGGGTAACATTCCACACGCCGTCTCAAAGGACTACATTGTCAAGGTCAACTCCACCCGCATGGAACACACCATCCACAACATCTTCTTGGAGGCCATCTACAAATCGTCAACCATCCTTCACAACACGCCAGCCAGCAAGAACGACACCAGACAAAAGACCTCGGCCATCATTTACCACCAGGCAGCCTCCCAATAGATTTCCTTCTACAAGAAGACCGGTAAGACCAACATCTCGACCACCATTTCAAACAAACAGACCACAAAGGACAACCCCTCCTCCATGGATAGGTAATCGCACAACAAGTCAACCTTCACGAAGGCCTACAAACCCGAGACCAAATAATTCACGGAGGCCGTCGTTTACAACTCAATCCCCATGGAATACAAACAGGCCTTCAACAAGCACTACCTGGAGACAAACGTTTCGTCCTCCAAGGCCCACAAACAGGCCACCAGTATCGTCAAGACGACCATCATTTACGTCAAGACAGCCCTCGTTTACTCAAAGGCCGCCAAGTACTAATTATCCCACAAGACGCCCAGGGAGGGTAACATTCCACACGCCGTCTCAAAGGACTACATTGTCAAGGTCAACTCCACCCGCATGGAACACACCATCCACAACATCTTCTTGGAGGCCATCTACAAATCGTCAACCATCCTTCACAACACGCCAGCCAGCAAGAACGACACCAGGCAAAAGACCTCGGCCATCATTTACCACCAGGCAGCCTCCCAACAGATTTCCTTCTACAAGAAGACCGGTAAGACCAACATCTCGACCACCATTTCAAACAAACCGACCACAAAGGACAACCCTTCCTCCATGGATAGGTAATCGCACAACAAGTCAACCTTCACGAAGGCCTACAAACCCAAGACCAAATAATACACGGAGGCCGTCGTTTACAACTCAATCCCCATGGAATACAAACAGGCCTTCAACAAGCACTACCTGGAGACAAACGTTTCGTCCTCCAAGGCCCACAAACAGGCCACCAGTATCTTCAAGACGACCATCATTTACGTCAAGACAGCCCTCGTTTACTCAAAGGCCGCCAAGTACTAATTATCCCACAAGACGCCCAGGGAGGGTAACATTCCAAACGCCGTCTCAAAGGACTACATTGTCAAGGTCAACTCCACCCGCATGGAACACACCGTCCACAACATCTTCTTGGAGGCCATCTACAAATCGTCAACCATCCTTCACAACACGCCAGCCAGCAAGAACGACACCAGGCAAAAGACCTCGGCCATCATTTACCACCAGGCAGCCTCCCAATAGATTTCCTTCTACAAGAAGACCGGTAAGACCAACATCTCGACCACCATTTCAAACAAACAGACCACAAAGAACAACCCCTCCTCCATGGATAGGTAATCGCACAACAAGTCAACCTTCACGAAGGCCTACAAACCCGAGACCAAATAATTCACGGAGGCCGTCGTTTACAACTCAATCCCCATGGAATACAAACAGGCCTTCAACAAGCATTACCTGGAGACAAACGTTTCGTCCTCCAAGGTCCACAAACAGGCCACCAGTATCTTCAAGACGACCATCATTTACGTCAAGACAGCCCTCGTTTACTCAAAGGCCGCCAAGTACTAATTATCCCACAAGACGCCCAGGGAGGGTAACATTCCACACGCCGTCTCAAAGGACTACATTGTCAAGGTCAACTCCACCCGCATGGAACACACCATCCACAACATCTTCTTGGAGGCCATCTACAAATCGTCAACCATCCTTCACAACACGTCAGCCAGCAAGAACGACACCAGGCAAAAGACCTCGGCCATCATTTACCACCAGGCAGCCTCCCAACAGATTTCCTTCTACAAGAAGACCGGTAAGACCAACATCTCGACCACCATTTCAAACAAACAGACCACAAAGGACAACCCCTCCTCCATGGATAGGTAATCGCACAACAAGTCAACCTTCACGAAGGCCTACAAACCCGAGACCAAATAATTCACGGAGGCCGTCGTTTACAACTCAATCCCCATGGAATACAAACAGGCCTTCAACAAGCACTACCTGGAGACAAACGTTTCGTCCTCCAAGGCCCACAAACAGGCCACCAGTATCTTCAAGACGACCATCATTTACGTCAAGACAGCCCTCGTTTACTCAAAGGCCGCCAAGTACTAATTATCCCACAAGACGCCCAGGGAGGGTAACATTCCACACGCCGTCTCAAAGGACTACATTGTCAAGGTCAACTCCACCCGCATGGAACACACCATCCACAACATCTTCTTGGAGGCCATCTACAAATCGTCAACCATCCTTCACAACACGTCAGCCAGCAAGAACGACACCAGGCAAAAGACCTCGGCCATCATTTACCACCAGGCAGCCTCCCAACAGATTTCCTTCTACAAGAAGACCGGTAAGACCAACATCTCGACCACCATTTCAAACAAACAGACCACAAAGGAAAACTCCTCCTCCATGGATAGGTAATCGTACAACAAGTCAACCTTCACGAAGGCCTACAAACCCAAGACCAAATAATTCACGGAGGCCGTCGTTTACAACTCAATCTCCATGGAATACAAACAGGCCTTCAACAAGCACTACCTGGAGACAAACGTTTCGTCCTCCAAGGCCCACAAACAGGCCACCAGTATCGTCAAGACGACCATCATTTACGTCAAGACAGCCCTCGTTTACTCAAAGGCCGCCAAGTACTAATTATCCCACAAGACGCCCAGGGAGGGTAACATTCCACACGCCGTCTCAAAGGACTACATTGTCAAGGTCAACTCCACCCGCATGGAACACACCATCTTGGAGGCCTTCTACAAATCGCCAACCATCTTTCACAACACGCCAGCCAGCAAGAACGACACCAGGCAAAAGACCTCGGCCATCATTTACCACCTGGCGGCCTTCCAATGGATTTCCTTCTACAAGAAGACCGGTTAGACCAACAACTCGACCACCATTTCAAACAAACAGACCACAAAGGACAACCCCTCCTCCATGGATAGGTAATCGCACAACAAATCAACCTTAACGAAGGTCAACAAATCCAAGACCAAATAATACACGGAGGCCGTCGATTAAAACTCTATCCCTATGGAATACAAACAGGCCTTCAACAAGCACTACTTGGAGTCAAACTTTTCCTTCTCATAGAAAAACATCACAACTCTCTACCAGAGTGCATTTCTTGACATCAGGACAGCGAGACAAAAAAGATTTTTTTTATAGATTAAGTCAACATGAATGTATAGGTAATCGAACAACCGGTGAAAGGTGACCAAAATAATCGATACTTTAAGAGGGGTTTTCGTTTCATTTGTATCTCCTTATAGTGAGTTGTTGACTTTGTTGTGAAATTATTACATTGTGATGTTTAACGATGAACGCCTAGAGAAACCATATGATAAACAAAATCTATTGGTATTTGTTGGTATTTTTATTACGTTTTTGTGAAAGTTTTTAAAATTGTTTCCATTTTTAATGAAGGTTTCTAGTGAAGGTGTTGTGTGTATTTGAAACGCATTAGTAGTGATTGAAAGATAAATTAATAAATTTAGTTTTAACGGAGAATATTTTATTTTAGGTCACTGCGTTTAACTAGTATTCTATGATTAATTTGAGCAAATTCTTAATTTGGAGAAATGACAAGAGAAGCATGTTAAGTTTCAATATTTCGCTTAAATTCCTAACGATGATTTACTCAACCGAAATGTTGAAATTTAATATTTATCGAACTATTTAGTGGTAATCATAGCATTCCATGCTCAGTTTCGGATCAATTTTCCTCAAAATTAGGATAATAGTGAAACATACCCTCTCTGAAAGCAAAAAGACAAACAAACTATATTTTCATTGGCGCTCTGTTTGTATGTTTGATCCTACTGATGGGTAATGATGATCCTACTGATGGGTAATGATGATCCTACTGATGGGTAATGATGATCCTACTGATGGGTAATGATGATCCTACTGATGGGTAATGATGATCCTACTGATGGGTAATGATGATCCTACTGATGGGTAATGATGATCCTACTGAAGGGTAATGATGATCCTACTGATGGGTAATCATGAACCTACTGATGGGTAATGATGATCCTACTGATGGGTAATGATGATCCTACTGATGGGTAATGATGATCCTACTGATGGGTAATGATGATCCTACTGATGGGTAATGATGATCCTACTGATGGGTAATGATGACCCTACTGAAGGGTAATGATGATCCTACTGATGGGTAATGATGATCCTACTGATGGGTAATGATGAACCTACTGATGGGTAATGATGATCCTACTGATGGGTAATGATGATCCTACTGATGGGTAATGATGACCCTACTGATGGGTAATGATGACCTTACTGAAGGGTAATGATGATCCTACTGACAATTGTTATCATGATATCTTGGTATTTGAAGTACAGTACCGTTACAAAGAACAATTTAGTTCATGTAAAAAGTCGATAAAAAAAACTTTTAAACCGCGTGAAACCCCCGAAAATTGAGATTGAGTAACAGATCTTTATTTTCCATCTAGTGTATTGTCTTCCGACAAATGAACAAACAAGTACACATCGAGGAATTAGAACAGTAGTGAAACGTTTTATGTTAAATTGAAAATCTGGATTTCAAGTATATCTTGACAACTTTCTTAACGGTTTAACTGTATTAGACTCTGAAAGTATGTTGTGTTTGGATCATTAATGGAGCCATCAATAAAATGTATTTATTTATCTTTTTTGTGGACGTTACTTTACGTTAATTTGTGAAATGAGAAGATAGTACTGCACTGGGCAGATGAGAGAGCTCCTGTACTAGATGATACTTACGTTTACATTCTTCTATCTGTATACCTTCCCATTTTACGCAGCATTCAAGATCATTCCACTTATATGGCGGCGTTTGTAGATATAATATGGAAGGAAACCGGAATCCTTCCACAGAGGAAACTACCATCTTCGGGGAATCCTGTCAAATAGGGAGATCGTGAATAACCCACTCTGAATTTCTCAATTTTATTTGGTCTGAGTGTGATTCGAATCCTATCCATGTCATGAAACTTAGAACACAGAGAGGTCGGGTCTGCATGGAGCTGGACTAAAGAAGACTGATTGATTGCTGTTTTACGCCGCACTCAAGATCGTTTCACATATATGGCGGCGTTGCCAAGTTTAGTAGGGGAGGAAACCGGGCCTATTGCCCGGATGAAGCCCTTGACCTTCGGTGAGTACCTGACAACTCTTCCACATACGGCGATCGAGTGAAAAATCCACTCAGAATTTTTTCATTTGGGATTCGAACAGCGCCGCATCGATGGAAAGCAAGTGTCGGACTGAGGGACTATCAGCCCCTACCCCCCCCCCCCCCGGAACAAAGAGAGTTTGGGTCTGCTTAGAAAGGTCTTCATGGAAAGGGTGGAAAACAAAAAAAGTTCGGGTGTGCATGGAGCGGGCGGGTAACAAGAGAGTTCGGGTATGCATGGAGAGGGCGGAAACAAGAGAGTTCGAGTATGCATGGATAGGGCGGAAACAAGAGAGTTCAGATATGCATGGAGAGGGCGGAAACAAGAGAGTTCGGGTTTGCTTGGAGAGGGCGGAAAACAAGAGAGTTCAGGTATGCATGGAGAGGGCGGAAAACAAGAGAGTTCGGGTTTGCTTGGGGAGGGAGGAAACAAGAGAGTTCGAGTATGCATGGATATAGGGTGGAAACAAGAGTTAGGGTATGCATGGAGAGGGCGGAAAACAAGAGAGTTCGGGTATGCATGGAGAGGGAGGAAAACAATTAAGTTCGGGTCTGCATGGAGAGGGCGGAAAACAAGAGAGTTCAGGTATGCATGGAGAGGGCGGAAAACAAGAGAGTTCGGGTTTGCTTGGAGAGGGCGGAAAACAAGAGAGTTCGAGTATGCATGGATAGGGCGGAAACAAGAGAGTTCGAGTATGCATGGATATAGGGTGGAAACAAGAGTTAGGGTATGCATGGAGAGGGTGGAAAACAAGAGAGTTCGGGTATGCATATAGAGGGCTGAAAACAAGAGAGTTCGAGTATGCATGGATAGGGCGGAAACGAGAGAGTTCAAGTCTGCATGGAGAGGGCGGAAACAAGAAAGTTCGGGTATGCATGGAGAGGGAGGAAAACAATTAAGTTCGGGTCTGCGTGGAGAGGGAGGAAAACAATTAAGTTCGGGTCTGCGTGGAGAGGGCGGAAAACTAGAGTTCGGGTTTGCATGAAGAAGGCGGACCAAGAAATTTCGGGTCTGCATGGAGAGGGCGGAAAATAAGAGAGTTCGGGTATGCATGGAGAGGGCGGAAAACCAAAAGATTTCGGGCTTGCATGGCGAGGGCGGAAAAATAAGAGAGTTCGGGTCTGCATGGAGAGGGCGGAAAACAAGAGAATTCGGGTAAGCATGGAGAGGGCGGAAAACAAGAGAATTCGGGTAAGCATGGAGAGGGCGGAAAACAATTGAGTTCGGGTCTGTATGGAGAGGGCGGAAAACAAGAGAGTTCAGGTATGCATGGAGAGGGCGGAAACAAGAGAGTTCGGATATGCATGGAGAGGGCGGAAAACAAGAGAGTTCGGGTAAGCATGGATAGGGCGGAAAACAAGAGGGTTCGGGTCTGTATGGATAGGGCGGAAAACAAGAGAGTTCGGGCTTGCATGGAGAGGGCGGAAAAATAAGAGAATTCGGGTCTGCATGGATAGGGCGGAAACAAGAGAGTTCGGATATGCATGGAGAGGGCGGAAAACAAGAGAGTTCGGATGTGCATGGAGAGGGCGGAAAAATAAGAGAATTCGGGTCTGCATGGATAGGGCGGAAACAAGAGAGTTCGGATATGCATGGAGAGGGCGGAAAACAAGAGAGTTCGGGCTTGCATGGAGAGGGCGGAAAACAAGAGAGTTCGGGCTTGCATGGAGAGGGCGGAAAACAAGAGAGTTCGGGCTTGCATGGAGAGGGCGGAAAATAAGAGAATTTGGGTCTGCATGGATAGGGCGGAAACAAGAGAGTTCGGATATGCATGGAGAGGGCGGAAAACAAGAGAGTTCGGGCTTGCATGGAGAGGGCGGAAAACAAGAGAGTTCGGGTATGCATGGAGAGGGCAGAAAACAAGAGTTCGGGTATGCCTGGAGAGGGCGGAAAACAAGAAACCTACGAACCTCTACACGGAAGGCTGACTTTAACGTGTCTGGCATTTCTTTGTTGGTAAATGCAGATAACGTCGAGTTAATAACTACCTAAAATAACGTTTTCTCACTATTTTGCATACAAATATATTTTACTATTGCGTTTGAGTACAAAAATGTCTGCCATGTAGTCAATTGTCGTCTATAACTAATCAAATAAAAAGGTTTTCCCTTTCTGGGAGTATATAGCTTGTTTATATGGACTAATTAACAGAAGATTGTCATTCAGATAGAGCTCAAAGACAAAGAGGAAAAGAGAAATTTTGAACTAGTAATGAGCGGGGAAATGTCAAATGATTAAAAAGATTAAGGAAAAGGAAAGAATGGTTGTCGTACTCCCTTCCACCGAAAGGATATGGATGCACTTGACAACATGCTATATATAAGACATATTTTCTCGTATCAACTTTCACTGGTGTTTTTAACAGTTGTGTGAAAAGAAAGGCGTGCGCCATGATCTTCACCCCTGGCCGTTTGTTATTTTTTGTTCTAACTTTATCCTGTATACTCCACATAACGTCGAGTGAAGAGCGTAAATCCACCAATTCACAAGATGGCGACCCTAAAAAAGATACAGTTAGTAAAACAAAGGACGAAGCTGAGAAGAAGAATATATCCTCAAAAGCTGCGAGTTGGAGGCGAAAACAAGTGACAGCCTGGAAGTGGCAAGGCGGCGGTAACAAATGCAGAGGAGGAGGCTGCAGGCCCAGTGGATGTTCTGGGGGCCGATGCGGCGGTGGTGGTGGTGGCGGTGGAGGAATTTACCCTGGTGGTTGTCAAGGTGGAAATTGTGGTGGTGGCGGTGGAGGAATTTATCCTGGCGGTTGTCAAGGTGGAAATTGTGGTGGTGGCGGCGGAGGAATTTATCCTGGCGGTTGTCAAGGTGGAAATTGTGGTGGTGGCGGCGGAGGAATTTATCCTGGCGGTTGTCAAGGTGGAAATTGTGGTGGTGGCGGAGGAGTTTATCCTGGCGGTTGTCAAGGAGGAAATTGCGGAGGTGGCGGAGGAGTTTATCCTGGCGGTTGTCAAGGAGGAAATTGCGGTGGCGGAGGCGGGGTTTACCCTGGCGGTTGTCAAGGTGGACAATGCGGAGGGGGAGGCGGTGTTCATAATGGTGGATGTCAGGGGGGACAATGTGGAGGCGGTGGAGGAGTGTATCCCGGCGGCTGTCAAGGTGGACAATGTGGAGGCGGTGGAATACACCCTGGCGGTGGTGGCGGTGGGGGCGGCTGTGGTACATCGGGTTGCATTAACTATGGGATAGGATACAACGGTAACCCATCGCAAAATTATAACCGTAAGTACCAAACCTTGTCTAATAACAACTATATCGGGTGGCTCAAAAACAAAAGAAAAAAACCTACTAGAAATTGAAATTTGAAGTTTATCAGACAAGATGAATAAGTTATATCATCCGAATAACAGCGGTAAGCTAATACCGGTAAAATCTCGCCGGTAAAATCCAGACCAGGGCCTACTGTTTACATTAAAAAAAAATCGGAATATTTCACTAATAAAAGTTGATATGAATATGTTTTACCTTCAATATTACGTTATGACGAGGGGCAAAGTTACGCTAGGCGTAAATGTCTTAAAAAAACAGCCCCCCCCCCCTCCCCTCACCGGACAGCAGTATAAGCGCTCTAATGATTTTAATCGTTTCAGCGATCTAAGTATTATGATACTGAATTTATATCAGTTTTACAGACGAAGGATTTAGTTTGAGGGACACAAAAAGGCATGTCGAAGAATATGAGATAACTACAGACAAAAAGATCTGAATCGAGAGTATTCAAACACTTGACTTAACCAGTTTCTGGTCGTTGTTGTTGTATTCGGGCTTCAATTCTACGTATACATTTACACCAGCATGACATTTCAGACATAATTGGACATACATATTGTGTCCCATGTTTTAATTTTAGTGGTCTTACTTGTAGTAAGCCCGTGTGAATTGACTTTCTTAAAGGCACACTCGTCGCAGGAGCCTCGATGACATCTAGCTGGAGATATCCAAGTCCCGTGCCCAAAGTAAATATTGAAGGTGTGTTGGCCACACATCATCAGTATTTACTTTGGTCACGGGGCTTGGATATCTCCAGCTATAGTAACAATGGCGAACTTACATGGATGTACAGTTATTTTCAAAATGCCTAAATGACGGTGTAAAGCCGTAATGCGTCACTAAGGCAGTGGATAACTTTCCCTTCGGGTGGTTTGGGCTGTAGTTTAGGCTGTAGTTTAGGCTGTAGTTTAGGCTGCAGTATTGAATGTATCTGTACGTTTTCTCCCCGTTCCTGAAAACAAATACTTCGCTGTAGATTTCAGAACAGGTCTCTAAAAAGCGCTTTAATACCGTTAGGTCGTTTTGACGATCCAAATCATAGACTGAGACCAACGTTCAATCTTTCTAGGCCTAAGTAATTAAAAAAACCCTCTACTTTAAAGTGGTATGAGCTGCCAAAATTCACACTTTTTTTAATAAATTCCGATTGTCCCGAATATAAGAGAGTTGAAAATTCATGAGGAAACTCCATACAGAGTTTAGTGTCCGAAATGTAAACAAAATTTAAATAACCGGGACGAATGTTCATTCATTGTAGCTATTGTAGTAATTTAAAGCCACTAATTTAATGAACCTCCTCGAGATTAGTAAGAATAAAAAGCTTTTAAATTTTACTTAATGGGCAAAATAGACGATAATTTCACAACGGAAAGATATCAACATTTTGCCACCTAAACGAGTACATGTAGTGGTGGCACCAATCTGACTTCTTGTCAGTGAACATCTCGTCATAGTTAGATTGTAGTAGCACTAAAAAGCGTTTGATTTGTCAGATTTTCTTCTGTAATTAAATGTATGTAAATTAACCTTGATAAACCGATACCTGTCTAAACCAGAACTCAAAGAGGGGCCACTACCCGTATAAAAAAATGAATCATATATTTATGAAAACTAAAACACACGTGCACAGGGAAAATCTTCTTGTCAAAAATAACAAAGGAGACAGGTTTTATATTGTGTTAAAAAGAGGTATATCAGGTATATACCCAATAATAAGTTGCAATAAACTAAAACTGCTTTAGGTTGATGGCAGTAAGGAACACCTTCTAATACACTGACAATGCATATATATCTATTTCCACTGGATTACCAGAAGCTTTTATTTCGGTCGCCTTCATTTTTTAACGAGCTATAAAACCAAACAGTTCAGAAATGTTAGTTAGTTATACATTCTTTTGAAAACGCGTAGATTCTTTGTCAAGTTGAACTACAGGGATACCAGCCGCATCCTGGCACAAGCTATTATAAATATAAATACAACATTCTAAGTCAAAGAGGTTAATAGCCTTAAAATGGCTCCAAATTCCACAAAGGTCAATTTATATCTTCGTTTGTAACTACACAGTAAATACAAGCCTACAGGTTCGAGGAAAGATATATGGACTTATCGTCATTATATTAAAGACTGAGAGCAATGCAATATATATACTGTTCCAAAATTAATGAATTGAAATAAGTGTTGCGATTCAAGATAACTACCACCAGTGAATTAATCCATATTGACCAAACAACAATAGTTGATGAACTACACCTGTATAAGCTATAACATTTATCCAGTCCTGTATCTTTACCTATTCATTGACATTTGCCACGAAACAACGATCCTTTGAAACACACATCTAATTTTTCTTTAGGTTCCATAGTATACCAGGCTGAAAATGTAAGTGCTGAGATCAATGGCTGAAAACAAAATAATAAAGAAAGCTTCCGCTGGTCTACGCGCTCCAGTGAACAATTTCTGGAGAGGGGAGCGTTTTCCGTAATTTGGTAATAATGATAAGTTTGATTTGAATTTTGTTTAGAGTGGAACAGTCAACAGAATTGCTACCAACAGTTTCAACAAGGCAGTTGTGGATTTTATAATTGTTATAACCAGCAGAACTCGTGTCCGTCAACACAGAATTATTGTATGGGTTATGGTCAGCCGTACTGTCAGCGATCCAACCAATGGTACAACTCCTATAACCAGCAGGTAAGAGGTATACAATTTTTGTTCCCTGTGTTCATGTTAACGAACTTGACGGATCCAATGTGTAGAAACTTTCAAAATAAGATGAATTCTCCCTCAGTCAATCTTTCTTGTCTTGGTATTTTACGGAGAACTTCAACACAGTTTGGGTTTGTAACTGTCTATAGTGGGATTGAGTCATGAGGCCCCTTGGGTAAGGAGAGACAGTTTGTTGTGCTTCTGATTGATTGATTGATTGTTTGGTGCTTTACGCCGCGCTTAAGATTATTTCACTTATATGGCGGCGTTGCCAGTTTTATTGTGGGGGGAAACCGGGCTCAGTGCCCGGAGGAAACCCACGACCTTCCGTTGGTAACTGGCAACCATCCCACATAGGTCGTTCTAGTGAAAACCCAGTCAGAAAATTTTCCAATTTTTGGACTGAGTGTTGTGCTTCTGAAGGTTTATACAGTAGGGTTGATCATGATGCCTACAGTAGGGTTGATCATGATGCCTACAGTAGGGTTGATCATGATGCCTACAGTAGGGTTGATCATGATGCCTCTGGGGCAAGGAGAGACAGTTTGGACTTTCAACTGTCTGTCGTGGGATTGAGTCATAATGCCTCTGGGGTAAGGAGAGACTTTTGGACTCCCGGCGGTCTATCTAGTTGGATTGAGTTATGAGGCTCGTGGGACAAGGAGAGACAGTTTGGGCTTCTAACGGTCTAGTCGGATTGAGCCATGAAGGCCCTGGGGCAAAGAGTGACAGTTTGTGCTTGCAACGATCTAGTCGAATTGTCAAGAGGTCCCTGGTTCAAGGGGGGGGGGGAGTTTGGGTCGGATCTCGTCATGATGAGGCCCCTAGAGCAAGGAGAGACAGTTTGGGCTTCCAGCGATCTATAGTCGGATTTAGTCATGAGGCCCCATCGACCCAGCTTGAGCTTCAAACTCTTTCTCTATCAACTTTGGATAAGAAGCTCGGACAAATGATATTTTCGGTCACACATGTAGTATTTCATAAAGAACTCGATGCCCCTGCGCTGTGTAGAATAATCCTTCCTGGACCGCCAGTAAATTTCTCGTTTCTATCTTACCAAACTGTAATGTTCATGTTACTGTCATATCAAATAAGAGACAGTATGAATGCAACCTCTGGGGAAGTCAAGTTTGGAATAAACTACATAAGTCTACAAACAGAATCAAGGTAACATCGAACAGGCAAAGGAGTGAAAGAAGCAGTCCCATAAAAGGTATATCGCTCTTGAGAGTAACACGTCTATAAGTCTTGCGTCGGAAATCAGAAATAGTATGTATTGATCAGTCTTGTTACATAAATCTGGTTCATACCATTATACGCAATGCATCAATTACAGTACAATTTTTATATTCCAGGGTCAGAATTATATCGGCAACGTTCGTCGATGTCACATGGGTGCGCTGTACCCTGGTGGAGGTTCTTGTTCTCAGATTAACCAGCAGGGGTATGGGGCTCTGATTGGACTGGGCAATCAACAGTCTTGTTATTGGCAAAACGGACAGTATTGTAACGTCCTTAACAGTCAACAGAACTGCCAAGCTCTCTATAACAATTACCAGGGGACCGGATATACAGACTATTGGTAAGTCAGGGACACTCGAATATCATATGTACACGGTCAGTTCAAATCACTCATCGATACAAATATTAGATGAGGGAGCTTATGTTAATTTTTGTTCGGTTTATGGCACCACTCTAATCCAACAATATTAAATGTGTATACACACCTCGCTATATTTACATTTGGATACTTATTGGTTGGTACCGGGTCGACTCCCAATGAATGTCAAAGTTACTAAATAAGGGATTTACATCTTTACTAATGGTTTAATGGGTATCATCTCTGTAAGCTTGTAATCTCCATTCACCATTCATTAAAGTGGCATGAGCTGCCAAATTTCACACTTTTTTTTCATAATTTCTGATCGTCACGACAGTAAGAGGCTTTGAAGACCATCGGAAAACTAAATGATTGGCGTTGGAATGAGGAAAATACATGCAGTATGTGGCCTATACGAACCGGAATAGTGTTCGAAAAGTAAAAAAAAATTACATAACCGGGACGACCATTCATTCATTCTAAGCCAAAGTTAGTTCAAAACAATACTTTATCGTACATTCTCGAGACCAGAAGCACTAAAAAGCTTCTGAATTATACTTCTTGAGAAAAATAGCCGATAATTTCAACATTCTGTTTTTACGTCAAAATATCAACATTTTGGCAGCTCATGCCACTTTAATTAATAATATAAGCGGGTTAATTTATACTGATGGCCAACACTTCATCAATGTATGTTTACTTCACAGAGTTGGACACCTCATTTTACATCCTGTGAAGATAATAAGAGCTTAATAGTTTTTGTCATTATTTGTTTTTTCAGTATTTACCGCTCGTTGAATAATCTGGCTTCTCAATGTGGACAAGGCGCCCAGCAGAATTTCCAACAGTACTATGGTAGCCCGTTTATGCAGAACCTGCAGCAGTCCGGGGCAAATTACGGAGCTTACAACACTCATTACAATCAAAACTATGGTCAACAAAGCTGGAAAAAATAATTCAACAACATCTACTATGTTATATCCAATCCTTGTATATACCAATATGTAGATATACCAACAGTAGAAATTAATTTATTTACTTATTACCACTGGTATCATTGCAGGGTGTTTGTCGGTCTAATGCAGCTTATATTACCCAATTATTTACAATTTTGTTGTGAATGGTTTTTGTAACTTGGGCTTTTATCTTAATAAAGTCTAGAATTTTGGAAATAAAGTGAAGAAACAAAGACAAATATTTGATTCCCATGGAGCTGATTTATTAACTGAACAATTGATGTTTTATACTGAAGGCCTACATAAGATTGTTTCCTTATTTGGAGGCGTCACAAGGTAATACCTGGATCCGTGCCTATATAGGAACACTCTGCCTTCTTCTGCCGCCTGGGACATTGATTGATTGATTGAAAACCTAATGAGATTTAAAGACACCAGTGGAAGGGCAACTGTTGTGATTGAGCATCCAAAGCTCTACTTTAGTCTTTACCCTCCCTCAGGACAGCCAGAAATAAAATGAAATTTCTAAGTATTTTTCAAACCTACTGACACACATCAGCTGCTACATGCTGGGCCATATATCACCCCCCCCCCCCCCCCACTCCTTGAAGGAAGTCATTGAGTCTCAGGTTTATAGATTCTATCAAAACTGTAGTTCTTTGGATTTTTTTAATTAGGCTTGTTCTGTTCTTTTTAGAGCTCTTCTCCGTAGGGGGCATTCTATTAGGTTACTCCAAAGGATCAAATCTGACACATTAAGACATATCATTTCTCCCCCTTTAGCCCCCGACATACTTGCTTTTTATTCATGAGTGTACCATCACCGCCCAACATTTCTCTCAGGTACATCAATGAAATGCCTAAACACGCAATGCAAACTCGATGTATTAGTGACTGTGCCAGATCGTGGAACTTTTACGGAGAACAATCTCGCAACAAATATCAAATGGCAGAGAGTCTTAATTGAGACTCCTCTGATATCGTGTATGTTATCAATGCAAAAAATGGTGCATGCAATATGTCGAAGAAACTCTACGACAAAGAGCAGCCAACCATTTATCTGGTATTAGACTTGCCCTTGGCACAACATTTCAACGCTCTAGTTCATTCAGTCAACAACCATTTTGAAATCATGCCCATTGAAAAAATCCCTTTTCTCACTTCCGCTGCAGATACCAAGCACAAACGTTTGGAAAGGGAAAGTCTTTGGATTCAAACGTTACAAACTATTTATCCTTTGGGTTTAAACTTGGACCCGGGAAGATGTCGTGAAAAAACTATTAAAACATTTGTATTTCAGTATAACAAGGCCAGCATTGTTATGGCCAAGATTAAAGTAGAAGAATACAAACTACTTAAAATGGCTGGACCTCTGACCCAAAGGCCAGTCATTGCTTGTAATAAGAACAAGTGTTTGAAAGACACACTGGTCAGGGCTAAACTACTTTGTCTGTCTTCTACCTAGGTTTTTCTGGATGGTGGAACCAAAATTCTCAGTTTCTTTTCCCATGATCCTATGGCGTTCAATCTCAGTCTGCATATATTCTTGTCATAGCTGAAGATGCGTAAGCATTGTCAAAGTATAACAGCTTTAATGTTAGGTTACGATAATTGGCTTTCATCCCTCAAAGAAAACAGACAGACAAGCGGTTGAATGGCCGGTCCCTAAAAATTTCTTTCATTTATTTGGCGTATAAACCAACAAACAAGGGTCTTGGGAGAAATTAAACTTAACAAAAGTAGGCTGAGCCCAGCTTTACTTCTGTTACATTTCTTGTCAACGCAAATACTGAAAAACGGAAAAGTAAACTATAACTAGAGGTACAAACAGGATGTGAAAGACCAAGTAAATTGAAACATAACAAGATTTGTATAAAAATCAGTAAAGTATCAGTTAAAGTGGCATGAGCTGTCAAAATTCACACTTTTTTTATAATGTCTGATTCCCACAACAGTAAGAGGCTTTAAAGGCCATAGAAAAACTTAATGAATGGCGTTGGAATGAGGAAAATCCATACAGTATGTGGCCTGTACGCACCGAAAACGTGTTCGAAAAGTAAACAAAATTTAAATAACCGGGACAACCATTCATTCATTCTAAGACAAAGTTAGTGCAAAACAATACTTTATCGTACATTTTCGAGACTAGAAGCACTAAAAAGCTTCCGAATTATACTTTCAAATAATTTCAGCATTCTGTTTTAACCTCAAAATATGACCATTTTGGCACCTCATGCCACTTTAATCAGAAAAAAGGGACAAACAAATTGATTTTTAAAATGTTGGACATTTATTTCTGAGTTAAATAGATAACCATAAACCTGACACAAACAGTTTCCGTACTAAATATAAGGGTATTGTCTACATCTACAGCCTGTTACGTACAATTCAGGGTGGAACTCCTACTAGCAGATTGTTTTTAGTTGTACATGTTAATGGTTGAAGACTGCACAGTGTCACGTTATAACCATGTCCCCGGAATAACAAACCACGATCAGTGTCCACAAGATTACTGCAAAATTTACCTAATAAAAAAAAAAAAAAAAGAACAGCATGAAATATTTTTCTAAAAATTCAAATAGGGAGTAAATTTGTCTTCTGTGCAATAAAACAGGAAAAAGGTTGCATGGCATTTAGACAAAATGTTAGCTTACAGCCATGCTTTTAAACAATTTTATTTTAAGCAACCTCGCCAGTTTTCAAACTTTTAGTTCACCCAATCCAAAAATAGTGAGAAATCTTTAAAAAGATAGAAGGGAGATAACTCCATAAACATCTTACCTTGTTCTTCCAACTCAATCCCTATTTCTGTTTGGTCTGCAGCATGCCCAAGCATAATATACTCCTAAAATAACAGAATAAGTTAATTTAAATTGCTGAGTAGCCCAAAATTATAATGTTCACTTAGGTTGGATGTTGAAGTTGTCATAAAATATAATTTTTAACTATTTCTAAGATGATAAGGAGACTAAACTTAAATAATTTTATTCAGAGTATTTATGAGCTCTGATAAATGAAAGGGATACTCAAGAAACCAGTTAATCAACTGAATTATAAAAAAGTTCATTAAGGTGAATCTAAGACAACTCGGTATGGCATCTCTGACCTTCCCTTTTATACTGATAGTAACATACAGCACCTGACCTTCCCTTTTATACAGACAGTAACATACAGCACGTCTGACCTTCCCTTTTATACTGACAGTAACATACAGCACCTCTGACCTTCCCTTTTATACTGACAGCAACATACAGCAACTCTGACCTTCTCTTTTATACTGACAGTAACATACAGCACCTCTGACCTTCCCTTTTACACTGACAGTAACATACAGCACCTCTGACCTTCCCTTTTATACTGACAGCAATATACAGCAGCTCTGACCTTCCCTTGCCATACCGATAGTAACATACAGCACCTCTGACCTTCCCTTTTATACTGATAGTAACATAGAGCAGCTCTGACCTTCCCTTTTATACTGACAGCAACATACAGCACCTCTGACCTTCCCTTTTATACTGACAGCAATATACAGCAGCTCTGACCTTCCCTTTTATACTGACAGTAACATACAGCACCTCTGACCTTCCCTTTTATACTGACAGCAACATACAGCACCTCTGGCCTTTTCTTGCTATACTGACAGTAACATACAGCACCTCTGACCTTCTCTTGCCATACTGACAGTAACATACAGCACCTCTGATCTTCCCTTGACATACTGACAGTAACATACAGCACCTCTGACCTTCTCTTGCCATACTGACAGTAACATACAGCACCTCTGACCTTCTCTTGTCATACTGATAGTAACATACAGCACTTCTGACCTTCTCTTGCTATACTGACAGTAACATACAGCACCTCTGACCTTCTCTTGTCATACTGACAGTAACATACAGCACCTCTGACCTTCTCTTGCCATACTGACAGTAACATACAGCACCTCTGACCTTCTCTTGCCATACTGACAGTAACATACAGCACCTCTGACCTTCTCTTGTCATACTGATAGTAACATACAGCACTTCTGACCTTCTCTTGTCATACTGATAGTAACATACAGCACTTCTGACCTTCTCTTGCCATACTGACAGTAACATACAGCACCTCTGACCTTCTCTTGTCATACTGATAGTAACATACAGCACCTCTGACCTTCTCTTGTCATACTGACAGTAACATACAGCACCTCTGACCTTCTCTTGACATACTGACAGTAACATACAGCACCTCTGACCTTCTCTTGACATACTGACAGTAACATACAGCACCTCTGACCTTCTCTTGCTATACTGACAGTAACATACAGCACCTCTGACCTTCTCTTGACATACTGACAGTAACATACAGCACCTCTGACCTTCTCTTGTCATACTGACAGTAACATACAGCAGCTCTGGGGGGTATTTCATAAACCACTTATAGCCGACTACGGTCAGATAGTCGACTAAGCAGTAATGTTAAAGCATTGCTAATCTAGTCGGCTAGGTCAGTTTAGCCGTCTAAATCTGTTTATGAAATACCCCCCTGACCTCCCCTTTTATACTGACAGCAACATACAGCAGCTCTGACCTTCCCTTTTATACTGACAGCAACATACAGCACCTCTGACCTTCCCTTTTATACTGACAGTAACATACAGCAGCTCTGACCTTCCCTTTTATACTGACAGCAACATACAGCACCTCTGACCTTCCCTTTTATACTGACAGTAACATGCAGCAGCTCTGACCTTCCCTTTTATACTGACAATAACATACAGCACCTCTGACCTTCCCTTTTATACTGACAGTAACATACAGCACCTCTGACCTTCCCTTTTATACTGACAGCAACATACAGCAGCTCTGACCTTCCCTTTTATACTGACAGCAACATACAGCAGCTCTGACCTTCCCTTTTATACTGACAGCAACATACAGCAGCTCTGACCTTCCCTTTTATACTGACAGCAATATACAGCAGCTCTGACCTTCCCTTGCCACACCGATAGTAACATACAGCACCTCTGACCTTCCCTTTTATACTGGCAGTAACATACAGCACCTCTGGCCTTTTCTTGCTATACTGACAGTAACATACAGCACCTCTGATCTTCTCTTGCCATACTGACAGTAACATACAGCACCTCTGATCTTCCCTTGACATACTGACAGTAACATACAGCACCTCTGACCTTCTCTTGCCATACTGACAGTAACATACAGCACCTCTGATCTTCCCTTGACATACTGACAGTAACATACAGCACCTCTGACCTTCTCTTGTCATACTGACAGTAACATACAGCACCTCTGATCTTCCCTTGACATACTGACAGTAACATACAGCACCTCTGATCTTCCCTTGACATACTGACAGTAACATACAGCACCTCTGACCTTCTCTTGCCATACTGATAGTAACATACAGCACCTCTGACCTTCTCTTGCCATACTGGCAGTAACATACAGCACTTCTGACCTTCCCTTGCCATACTGACAGTAACATACAGCACCTCTGACCTTCTCTTTTATACTGATAGTAACATACAGCACCTCTGACCTTCTCTTGCTATACTGATAGTAACATACAGCACCTCTGACCTTCTCTTTTATACTGATAGTAACATACAGCACCTCAACCTTCTCTTTTATACTGACAGTAACATACAGCACCTCTGACCTTCCCTTGCCATACTGACAGTAACATACAGCACCTCTGATCTTCTCTTGCCATACTGACAGTAACATACAGCACCTCTGACCTTCTCTTGCTATACTGACAGTAACATACAGCACCTCTGACCTTCTCTTGCTATACTGACAGTAACATACAGCACCTCTGACCTTCTCTTGCCATACTGATAGCAACATACAGCACCTCTGACCTTCTCTTGCCATACTGACAGTAACATACAGCACTTCTGACCTTCCCTTGCCATACTGACAGTAACATACAGCACCTCTGACCTTCTCTTTTATACTGATAGTAACATACAGCACCTCTGACCTTCTCTTTTATACTGGCAGTAACATACAGCACCTCTGGCCTTCTCTTTTATACTGATAATAACATACAGCACCTCTGACCTTCCCTTTTATACTGGCAGTAACATACAGCACCTCTGGCCTTCTCTTTTATACTGATAATAACATACAGCACCTCTGACCTTCCCTTTTATACTGGCAGTAACATACAGCACCTCTGGCCTTCTCTTTTATACTGACGGTAACATACAGCACCTCTGACCTTCCCTTTTATACTGACAGTAACATACAGCACCTCTGACCTTCCCTTTTATACTGACAGTAACATACAGCACCTCTGACCTTCTCTATTATACTGACAGTAACATACAGCACCTCTGACCTTCCCTTGCCATACTGACAGTAACATACAGCACCTCTGACCTTCTCTTTTATACTGATAGTAACATACAGCACCTCTGACCTTCTCTTGACATACTGACAGTAACATACAGCACATCTGACCTTCTCTTGCTATACTGACAGTAACATACAGCACCTCTGACCTTCCCTTTTATACTGATAGTAACATACAGCACCTCTGACCTTCTCTTGCCATACTGATAGTAACATACAGCACCTCTGACCTTCTCTTGTTCATACTGACAGTAACATACAGCACCTCTGATCTTCTCTTGCTATACTGACAGTAGCATACAGCACTTCTGACCTTCTCTTGACATACTGACAGTAACATACAGCACCTCTGAGCTTCTCTTTTATACTGACAGTAACATACAGCACCTCTGACCTTCCCTTTTATACTGGCAGTAACATACAGCACCTCTGACCTTCCCTTGCTATTCTGACCTTCCCTTTTATACTGATAGTAACATACAGCACCTCTGATCTTCTCTTGCTATACTGATAGTAATATACAGCACCTCTGACCTTCTCTTGCTCTACTGACAGTAACATACAGCACCTCTGACATTCTCTTGTCATACTGACAGTAACATACAGCACATCTGACCTTCTCTTGCTATACTGACAGTAATGTACAGCACCTCTGACCTTCTCTTGTCATACTGACAGTAACATACAGCACATCTGACCTTCTCTTGCTATACTGACAGTAATATACAGCACCTCTGACCTTCTCTTGCCATACTGACAGTAACATACAGCATATCTGACCTTCTCTTGCTATACAGACAGTAACATACAGCACCTCTGACCTTCCCTTTTATACTGATGGTTACATACAGCACCTCTGACCTTCTCTTGCTATACTGACAGTAACATACAGCACCTCTGACCTTCCCTTTTATACTGATGGTAACATACAGCACCTCTGACCTTCTCTTGCTATACTGACAGTAACATACAGCACCTCTGACCTTCCCTTTTATACTGATAGTAACATACAGCACCTCTGACCTTCTCTTGCCATACTGATAGTAACATACAGAACCTCTGACCTTCTCTTGCTATACTGACAGTAACATACAGCACCTCTGAGCTTCCCTTTTATACTGATAGTAACATACAGCACCTTTGACCTTCCCTTTTATACTGATAGTAACATACAGCACCTCTGACCTTCTCTTGCAATATTGATGGTAACATACAGCACCTCTGACCTTCTCTTGCTATACTGACAGTAACATACAGCACCTCTGACCTTCCCTTTTATACTGATAGTAACATACAGCACCTCTGACCTTCCCTTGCCATACTGACAGTAACATACAGCACCTTTGACCTTCTCTTTTATACTGATAGTAACATACAGCACCTCTGACCTTCTCTTTTATACTGATAGTAACATACAGCACCTCTGACCTTCCCTTTTATACTGGCAGTAACATACAGCACCTCTGGCCTTCTCTTTTATACTGATAATAACATACAGCACCTCTGACCTTCCCTTTTATACTGGCAGTAACATACAGCACCTCTGGCCTTCTCTTTTATACTGGCAGTAACAACAGCACCTCTGACCTTCCCTTTTATACTGGCAGTAACATACAGCACCTCTGGCCTTCTCTTTTATACTGACGGTAACATACAGCACCTCTGACCTTCCCTTTTATACTGACAGTAACATACAGCACCTCTGACCTTCCCTTTTATACTGACAGTAACATACAGCACCTCTGACCTTCTCTTTTATACTGACAGTAACATACAGCACCTCTGACCTTCCCTTGCCATACTGACAGTAACATACAGCACCTCTGACCTTCTCTTTTATACTGATAGTAACATACAGCACCTCTGACCTTCTCTTGACATACTGACAGTAAAATACAGCACCTCTGACCTTCTCTTGCCATACTGACAGTAACATACAGCACATCTGACCTTCTCTTGCTATACTGACAGTAACATACAGCACCTCTGACCTTCCCTTTTATACTGATAGTAACATACAGCACCTCTGACCTTCTCTTGCCATACTGATAGTAACATACAGCACCTCTGACCTTCTCTTGCCATACTGACAGTAACATACAGCACCTCTGACCTTCTCTTGTTCATACTGACAGTAACATACAGCACCTCTGATCTTCTCTTGCTATACTGACAGTAGCATACAGCACTTCTGACCTTCTCTTGACATACTGACAGTAACATACAGCACCTCTGAGCTTCTCTTTTATACTGACAGTAACATACAGCACCTCTGACCTTCTCTTGCTATTCTGACAATAACATACAGCACTTCTGACCTTCCCTTTTATACTGATAGTAACATACAGCACCTCTGATCTTCTCTTGCTATACTGATAGTAATATACAGCACCTCTGACCTTCTCTTGCTCTACTGACAGTAACATACAGCACATCTGACCTTCTCTTGCTATACTGACAGTAATGTACAGCACCTCTGACCTTCTCTTGTCATACTGACAGTAACATACAGCACATCTGACCTTCTCTTGCTATACTGACAGTAATATACAGCACCTCTGACCTTCTCTTGCCATACTGACAGTAACATACAGCACATCTGACCTTCTCTTGCTATACAGACAGTAAGATACAGCACCTCTGACCTTCCCTTTTATACTGATGGTAACATACAGCACCTCTGACCTTCTCTTGCTATACTGACAGTAACATACAGCACCTCTGACCTTCCCTTTTATACTGATGGTAACATACAGCACCTCTGACCTTCTCTTGCTATACTGACAGTAACATACAGCACCACTGACCTTCCCTTTTATACTGATAGTAACATACAGCACCTCTGACCTTCTCTTTTATACTGATAGTAACATACAGCACCTCTGGCCTTCTCTTTTATACTGAGAGTAACATACAGCACCTCTGACCTTCTCTTGCTATACTGATAGTAACATACAGCACCTCTGACCTTCTCTTGCTATACTGACAGTAACATACAGCACCTCTGACCTTCCCTTTTATACTGATAGTAACATACAGCACCTCTGACCTTCTCTTGCTATACTGATAGTAACATACAGCACCTCTGGCCTTCTCTTTTATACTGATAGTAACATACAGCACCTCTGACCTTCTCTTGCTATACTGACAGTAACATACAGCACCTCTGACCTTCTCTTGCTATACTGACAGTAACATACAGGACCTCTGACCTGCCCTTTGATACTGAGAGTAACATACAGCACCTCTGACCTTCTCTTGCTATACTGATAGTAACACACAGCACCTCTGACCTTCTCTTGCTATACTGACAGTAACATACAGCACCTCTGACCTTCCCTTTTATACTGATAGTAACATACAGCACCTCTGACCTTCTCTTGCTATACTGATAGTAACATACAGCACCTCTGGCCTTCTCTTTTATACTGATAGTAACATACAGCACCTCTGACCTTCTCTTGCTATACTGACAGTAACATACAGCACCTCTGACCTTCTCTTGCTATACTGACAGTAACATACAGCACCTCTGGCCTTCTCTTTTATACTGAGAGTAACATACAGCACCTCTGACCTTCTCTTGCTATACTGATAGTAACATACAGCACCTCTGACCTTCTCTTGCTATACTGACAGTAACATACAGCACCTCTGACCTTCCCTTTTATACTGATAGTAACATACAGCACCTCTGACCTTCTCTTGCTATACTGATAGTAACATACAGCACCTCTGGCCTTCTCTTTTATACTGATAGTAACATACAGCACCTCTGACCTTCTCTTGCTATACTGACAGTAACATACAGCACCTCTGACCTTCTCTTGCCATACTGACAGTAACATACAGCACCTCTGACCTTCTCTTGCTATACTGACAGTAACATACAGCACCTCTGACCTTCCCTTTTATACTGATAGTAACATACAGCACCTCTGACCTTCTCTTTTATACTGATAGTAACATACAGCACCTCTGACCTTCTCTTTTATACTGATAGTAACATACAGCACCTCTGACCCTCTCTTGCTATACTGATAGTAACATACAGAACCTCTGACCTTCTCTTGCTATACCGATAGTAACATACAGCACCTCTGACCTTCTCTTGCTATACTGATAGTAACATACAGCACCTCTGACCTTCTCTTGCTATACTGATAGTAACATACAGCACCTCTGACCTTCTCTTGCTATACCGATAGTAACATACAGCACCTCTGACCTTCTCTTGCCATACTGATAGTAACATACAGCACCTCTGACCCTCTCTTGCTATACTGACAGTAACATACAGAACCTCTGACCCTCTCTTGCTATACTGACAGTAACATACAGAACCTCTGACCTTCGCTTGACATACTGACAGTAACATACAGAACCTCTGACCTTCTCTTGCTATACAGACAGTAACATACAGCACCTCTGACCTTCCCTTTTATACTGATGGTAACATACAGCACCTCTGACCTTCTCTTGCTATACTGATAGTAACATACAGCACCTCTGACCTTCTCTTGCTATACTGATAGTAACATACAGCACCTCTGACCCTCTCTTGCTATACTGACAGTAACATACAGAACCTCTGACATTCGCTTGACATACTGACAGTAACATACAGAACCTCTGACCTTCTCTTGCTATACTGATAGTAACATACAGCACTTCTGACCTTCTCTTGCTATACTGACAGTAACATACAGAACCTCTGACCTTCGCTTGACATACTGACAGTAACATACAGCACCTCTGACCTTCTCTTGCCATACTGATAGTAACATACAGCACTTCTGACCTTCTCTTGCTATACTGATAGTAACATACAGCACCTCTGACCTTCTCTTGCTATACTGATAGTAACATACAGCACCTCTGACCTTCTCTTGCCATACTGACAGTAACATACAGCACCTCTGACCTTCTCTTGTCATACTGATAGTAACATACAGCACTTCTGACCTTCTCTTGCTATACTGACAGTAACATACAGCACCTCTGACCTTCTCTTGCTATACTGATAGTAACATACAGCACCTCTGACCTTCTCTTGTCATACTGATAGTAACATACAGCACCTCTGACCTTCTCTTGCTATACTGATAGTAACATACAGCACCTCTGACCTTCTCTTGACATACAGACAGTAACATACAGCACCTCTGACCTTCTCTTGACATACTGACAGTAACATACAGCACTTCTGACCTTCGCTTGCCATACTGACAGTAACATACAGCACTTCTGACCTTCGCTTGACATACTGACAGTAACATACAGCACTTCTGACCTTCGCTTGACATACTGACAGTAACATACAGCACCTCTGACCTTCTCTTGACATACTGACAGTAACATACAGCACTTCTGACCTTCGCTTGCCATACTGACAGTAACATACAGCACTTCTGACCTTCGCTTGACATACTGACAGTAACATACAGCACTTCTGACCTTCTCTTGGTATACTGACAGTAACATACAGCACCTCTGACCTTCTCTTGCTATACTGATAGTAACATACAGCACCTCTGACCTTCTCTTGCCATACTGACAGTAACATACAGCACTTCTGACCTTCTCTTGGTATACTGACAGTAACATACAGCACCTCTGACCTTCTCTTGCTATACTGATAGTAACATACAGCACCTCTGACCTTCTCTTGCCATACTGACAATAACATACAGCACTTCTGACCTTCTCTTGCTATACTGACAGTAACATACAGCACTTCTGACCTTCTCTTGCCATACTGACAGTAACATACAGCACTTCTGACCTTCTCTTGCTATACTGACAATAACATACAGCATCTCTGACCTTCTCTTACCATACTGACAGTAACATACAGCACGTCTGACCTTCTCTTGCTATACTGAATACAAACATCAACTATTGTAGCAAACTGTGAATTCAACTGAGTGAGAAGCTGATCTGTGGTCAGAGAATAATACTTACCTTCAATTGTTAACAATATTATCAACTTGTTAAAAGTACATTACCTTTGAAGACAAGTTGGTGCTCTGAAATTCCTTACTCCTTGGGTATGTGATCATGTGAGTGTTTTGTACTTTCCCATAGCAACAAGGGCAGACAACAAAGGCAGCCATGTTGTCCAGACATTTCTGTAGCACCATATCCGTGGCAACCCCACATCCATGGAGACAAACTCCAATGTTGAAACTTCCACTAAAATACTCTAAGTTACACTGTTAAAGAAAATAACATTTAAAAAAATCCTTCAAACTGTTATGGGAAGTATAACAAAAGTGTATTGATAAAAGCAAAAGTTGACTAAATCTATAACTAAATGTGATCCCTTTATAGTTTGCTTCAATACAGCCGAGAAAAAAAACTCACTTGGGTGATTTGATTGAGCATCTGGAAAATTGTTTAACTAAATGTATGTAGTGATCTTTATATTTTTCGGAATTCTAATTGAATCACCATCTGTGGGCCTAAGTAAAGTTATATAAGAGAAAGCCATCAGTCATCTACATATCAGATTGATATATCTGGGAGAGGGTATATCTGAAGTCTGTATAGCTTCACCATATATCTGAAAGTTAGTGTAAACGTTTTCTTTCATAAAACTTACCTGAAATAAGGTAACATTAGTGAGATTTAAGTTGGTTGTTCTCTGTTTAGCTCTGGTCAATGACTCTTCTTTATTATCTATTAGGTAAACCTGTAAGACAAAAGACCATTGACTGTATGGAATAAACAATGTTTATCTGTAGTTTTAATTACTTCCCAATGTACCATTTCTTTCCTTTCCACCAAATACACAAGTTTTGTTCAATAACTTCTAAGGTCTATCTATGTGGGATGGTTGCCAATTACCAGCGAAAGGTCGTGGGTTTCCTCCGGGCACAGAGCTCGGTTTCCTCCCACAATAAAACTGGCAACGCCGCCATATAAGTGAAATAATCTTGAGCGCGGCGTAAAACATCAATCAATCAATCAATCTAAGGTCTATAGTCAATTATCATGACTTATCAACATGTAACTTTTTGGTAAAAAAGATCATTCTTGTTTATGCCCTTGTATCAGTTGGACTATTTTCAAAATTCACTCTATAGTGCAATAGCAAAGACACAATTCTTTTAGTTCAAAATTGATTGATCAACTCAGTTCTATTATCGTACTCAATAGAATTTCACTTCAATGTTAGCCCTTCCAGCTTATGGCTGATGAGATTGGAAAAAATGGATGACCGATTTCAAAAAGCCATGCATTGAAAATATCGACAACCCAAAGCTGATGAATAATTCACAACAATGGAAAAGAATTAAGTTTTATGCCCAAGTATGACTTCTTTGTTGCTTGCTTTACTGAATTAACTTTCATCGTATCTACGTCAAAAAGAGTAATATATTTTTTTATGCCAGTCCATATTGGTACCTTACCCAAGATAGGCTATAACAAATTTATAAGGAAATCAGAGCATATTGTGGGGCCTGTTTATAAAATGGGTGTAGCGTAACTGTCATGTTAACTCATATTATAGAGATACGTTGCTGTGACAGTTACCTGAAAACAATCTTTTTGTGGAACTATTTATACTGAAATCGGTTCCCTGTCTGGTGTGAAATGTGTACATTCTTAACCAATTTCCCTGAAATGTGCACTTGCCAGGATTGTTCACTGGTAAAAAAAAATGGCTATTAACTGTTAAAAAAACATGGTTCAATATGGCCAGTCACTACTATACTATATTATGTAGCAGGCAATGACAAAAATAATTCATGACTCACCATCTACCCATAGTATACATTTGTATTAATATTGATTTGTGAATCATGTGTATGTATATTTATTTATGGACACTAAAACACACGGGCACAGGGAAAATCTTCTTGTCTAAAATAACCATGGAGACAAGTTTCTAATTGTGTTAAAAAGAGGTATATCATTTAGACCTTTATACCCCATCATAAATTGTTGTAATAAAGTAAACCTATGCTATTTCATTAGGTTGACGACTGACAGGAGCTTGGTCTTAGTCAGTAGAATTTTCTGGAACACTTTGTATTAAATTGACAATGCTAACGTATCTTAAGCTATGGTAAGAATATCGTCAGACTATATATTATAGGGTCATGGGAAAAGACAGTGAAAATTTGCCCCCCACCTACATACATGTGTATGTATATTTGATGGAGATTGTACAACACAGAATAAAGAAATGAAATTATCACCTACCTGACACTGAGGTAACATGTAGGCTATAACGATACCCAAATGGCCCTGTAAGATAACAGAACATATCAAAACTCTCCTGACGCGGCTGATGTTAAAAAGAGCATGGTATTTTTCTTAGTCTCAAAAAGTGTGTGTTTGGAAGGGGACTAATTATGTATGGTAACATACAAGTACATATTTGTTTCAAGTAACCCAAGTCATCTAAACATATTTCAAATATGAAAAAAGTAGACATTTGTTATTAATGTGAGTGCGTAGGCGAGGGGACAATTAATTTTTTCTTAAAAGAAGATGTAATTCTGATTTTTCTTTAATGCAGTCTGCTTTGAGTTCCCTTTATTTTCTACTGCATGTAAATGATCACACTTAAATCACATGCCAATCAAATCTTCTACTATTCTTAGTAAATACATGTATGTCATTGATTGATGGTTTATAATGCAGTCAAGATTCATTCACTTATATAGTGAAATCGCCATGTTTAGTGGGGGAGAAAACGGGACACTTTGCTCTGTTGAAATCAACAACCTTGGGCAGTGAAATACCCAATCAGAAAGTATTTCAATTTTTCTTTATATTTAATGGGATCCAAACCCACTACCCATAGATGGAATGCACGTGTGACTAACAGGCTAGCCCTTTACCGACTGAGCCAACAAGGTGCCCAGTAAAATACCTGTCCTGCTCAGGCATAACTTGCTTGCTGTTTTACTGTAAACACAAATGAAGGCGAAAATTCTGACTTACCCCTCCACAACAAAAGTCAATGATGATATCCCCCGGTTTGGCTATACCTATCACAATGCTGACAAGGTTCTCCAGTTGCTGACATTTAGAACGAGCTTTCTCCTTATTGAGGTCTCCGTGAAATGGGCGGACTTCTGCGGGAAACTGATTCCATTGTAAAGTAACATCTTCTCCACATGGGTGGCAGCCTACATCAGGTAGTATACCAGATATCTATGATTCAGAGGGGGGAATTAATATAACTGAAACTGTTCATCGTTGATCAATTAGCATTATTTTCAATCAACTAAAAGAATTTCCCATAGGTTCGATGTAAGAAATGTTTGAAACTCTCTTTAAACGTGGGTTCCATACATGCACTAATGATAAAAAATTAAGACATCACCATGAAGTTAGTTGTTTTTAAACAACACAAGATTTCGACACCTATACCGGTGTAACACTTGACGAAGACACCGGTTTAGGTGTCGAAAGCTCGTGCTGTTTAAAAACAACTAACTACGTGGTGATGCCTTAATTTTTTATCATATATAATAGTAAAAGAATTTCATGGTAAAAAAAATGTTTTCATTATCCTAAAAAGAAATCTTTGTATAGTTTGCTAAAAAGGGTTGTGTTTTAAATACTTTCATAGCCTGGTCAAAAACAAAAAAAACATAAAATGCTATTCAAACACAACTGTATGTAAATATTCTGTTTATTATTTATACTATCATTTTTTAAGCTACATATTGTTTTTTAAGTATTCATTTATAAATCACAAAAAAGACAATAACCACAAACTGATGATGGATTAGGTTTTGTATTAGGCGTTAGAATGTTACGTATATCACTGACCAATGAACCACTGTTAACTGTCAGATTTGTGGACATTTGAACTGTGCAGTGCTCAAGGATAAATAAGTGGCTGTCGCCATCAGGACCCCTCGGGTCTGGGCCAAAGAAACCGAAGACATATTTATTTTCCAGACAATTTGTTGCGAGTGAAAAACTACTCCACATACATGCATCACATTTACATGTAGGTTTTTGGCGGAGTCATGTAAGGGGCATAACTCTTGAAAAAAACATCTGAGCGTGTTGATTTTAAAAAGGCTTCTTGTACTTGCTGTCTTAAAAAAATGTGTGAAGTTTCAAAGTTGTAAGTTAAAGACTTTTTTAGATAATGTGTTTACAAGGCTTTTTATAGCAGCGGTAATGTAAGGGGCATAACTCTTGAATAAAACATCCAAGCGCGTTGATTTTAAATAGGCTTCTTGTACTTGCTGTATTAAACAAATGTGTGAAGTTTCAAAGTTGTAAGTTAAAGACGTTTTTAGATAATGTGTTTACAAGGCTTTTTACAGCAGCGGTAATGTAAGGGGCATAACTCTTGAAAAAAACATCCGAGCACGTTGATTTTAAATAGGCTTCTTGCACTTGCTGTAATAAACAAATGTGTGAAGTTTCAAAGTTGTAAGTTAAAGACTTTTTTTAGATAATGTGTTTACAAGGCTTTTTATAGCAGCGGTAATGTAAGGGGCATAACTCTTGAATAAAACATCCAAGCGCGTTGATTTTAAATAGGCTTCTTGTACTTGCTGTATTAAACAAATGTGTGAAGTTTCAAAGTTGTAAGTTAAAGACGTTTTTAGATAATGTGTTTACAAGGCTTTTTACAGCAGCGGTAATGTAAGGGGCATAACTCTTGAAAAAAACATCCGAGCACGTTGATTTTAAATAGGCTTCTTGCACTTGCTGTAATAAAGAAATGTGTGAAGTTTCAAAGTTGTAAGTTAAAGACTTTTTTTAGATAATGTGTTTACAAGGCTTTTTATAGCAGCGGTAATGTAAGGGGCATAACTCTTAAAAAAAAACAGCCGAGCACGTTGATTTTAAATAGGCTTTTTTAGATAATGTGTTTACAAGGACCAATGGACAGACGGACGACGGAGGCAACGACAATACCCTTCGGGCAAAATTTGCCCGAGAGGTAAAAATGATGAATCTAGGATCTAGGACTTCATCAACTTCGATCGTGTGCAGTTAAAAAACAAAAGCGTTATTGCACTGCAGTGAATTATGAAATTTCTGAGACGGAAATCCCTAGTTTTCACTAATGAATAAATAATACATGTATTTTTTCTGGGTATGGTTACTGTAAACGTGAATAATATTTAGATGGCCTGAATTAAGTTTTCTCACCTGTATTTTCTCTAAAGCTGTAGCAACATCAGGTTTTATTGGTCGACATTTAGATTTTGGGTTGTGGCTGTAAAAAAAGATAAGAGATGGTGAGGCTACAGGCAAGGGGAGATAAATCTATGATTTCCTAACTGGAAAGTTCTTAGAGAGACCATTCTCGGTTTCGGCCATCCGGGTACCTGACCAGCCGAGTATGGTACATAGGGTCACGTGGTCTTCCCTCAGCCAGTCAAAATGGAGTCGTCAGGGATTTGTTGTCACCTCGGAAGCCTTGTTGCCACGATCGTGACAGAATTCAGCAAGACATATTTAAAACAAATACATTTTTGAGCAACATACAAATCTGACACAGAAGCCAATTTATTAACTTACTTGATCCGAGTTTCCAACATTGTGCCATTGAGTGAAAGTTGAGATCCAAGAACCATTTCCTGATTGGTAGAACCATTAATCAAACACGGGATAAATGGACATTTTTCTACGGCACTATAAACTCTGGGAAGGCTGATTAAATGCTCTGACCATTCTAATGAGAGAGGACAAGTGGCTTGTAAAGATAGACCCACACTATGGACTGACTCCTAGGTAGATAAAATCAGCAAAGATGAACAAACATATAAGAGAAGGCTTAACAGGTTTCTTAAACTGAATTCAAAATATTAAGAATTGAGCGAAAGTAAATAAATTGGTCAATACAAACACAGGGTGGTTGGAAGACTTTGCAACTAGATTAAAATAAACATAACCTATTAATGCAATACCATATCCATTACAGCAAATAACTAATGAATTATTCAATAGCTGGAATAAATGAATAAATTGTATAGCTTATTGCCATTAATGGTGATTTCTTATCGCCAGAATGTTGCCCTTTATGATCACAATCGTTTCTGCAACATCAGTTTGCCAACAATCTCCCTACACCAATGATTTTATCGGTCGCTGCAGACTTTCCAGGGGGGTGCTTAACTTTTTTCTTCGTGTATATAAAAGAACATATGAACAGTATAAGGAAACATTTATAATTTTTTCTCACCTGGAAAAATTTGAAATAAACAAATATGAGAAGATCAGAGAGTGTTAAGTTGATTCCTTCTAGATAGGTGTGCTTCAGGTGGATATCAGCTGATGTTAAACTGTGTATAAACTTAATAACATGCTCAATGTACAACTCTTCATCATTTAACACAGCTTCAGCTTCACATTGCTTGGTATCTCCAACAGTCAGTGTAATCAAATTGGATGTTATTTCACCAACATTTGGAGTTTGAGCTATATTACCATTAGGTTCAGTTGAACTGAAACCTTGTGACTTTGAATGACCATGATCCAATGAAGCCAAATTCCTCAATCTTTCTGCAATTCTTAGTTTTCTACTCTCACTCGGCTTTTTCTTTCTTTTTTTCTGACGAACAATTTCTATATCAGAACTGGGTAATTCTTTAAGAATAATAAATTTTGTGACACAATGTGGTTTACTAATATCTTTCTGTAGGAACGCCATTATGTTGAATTCTTTCACATCATTTTTTTCTTGAACGATTTTCCTAACTGTAGGTCTGGTAAATGTTTTACGAAGATGATGTAAAATGTCTTGCGCCAAACGATCCCCGTTAAAATGGTGCACAGGTAGTGAAAATTGAGCTTCTACTTTGTGAATTTCCGACGGAACAGTGGTGGACAAACACTCTTTATCTTCCAAATAATTCCTGTACCAACATAAAACAATAATCATTTTGACTTATTAAATATCAACTTCCTTGATCCACATCATTCAGTCGTTAAAATTAACATTACGGTAATGTCTGAGTTAATTCAAGTGCTGGAAAGAAGTAGAAGAGTGCAAATTCTCATCTTAATTCAAGAGAGAACTTGTAAAACATTCAAGGATTAACTGCTGGTCAATCATCTCCCTGGGCCCTGTCTTACGAAGCTGGCGTAAAGTTGCGCATAGGTCTACAACATGGACCAGTTGCGACTAAGGCGTAAGTTCCTATAGTTTTAACACTGATTTACGTGCGACGTAACTTATGCCAGCTTAGTAGAACGAGCCCCTGGGCAGAGATGTGTTGAAAGTTTAAATCTCATTCAGAACCTTTTTGTAAGTGAGGATTTAGCAACATGCATAGTCCTCTAATTAACTCAGGTATTACCGTAAATGTTTCCAATAACATAATGCTTAGCGCAGACGGGCGGTTTTTTGTTGTTGCTAAAAACAGGATATTTTGTTGCCCAAGTTGAATCGAAGTTACCTGCAGACAAGCAACTACAGTCCGCTGTTTCAAGATGTATAGTGACATCAACAAATAACTCATCTTCAAAATGGGATGCCGTCACCATTCTGAACACAGTCACGTAATTTCACACTAAATTTTGATTAGCTAATATCATTATGTTTCGGATACATAAAATTTGATCGCCCGCACATGGTGATCAACGCTGTCGAAACAGGATTTTTATATCTGCAAAATTAAACCAGCAGGTATTTTGTTGCGGACAAAAAATCTTGTCACCGTTGGCGTTACGTGCAGATAACAAAATATCCTGTTTCCAGCAACAACAAAAAAAAACCACCCGTCTGCGCTAGGCATAAGTAATCAAAGATAAAAATACGAATATAACAATGTGAATCTCTTGATTCTATCAATTTAAGTATCTTTTCTATATATTACCTGTTATTTTTGCGAACATTCTCCACTGCCTGAGGTATATCTACTTCGCATAATTTGGTCCAGCCGGATACCTTTAGATAGACACATCAAAATGAGCTGGTTAACATTATAATAACTGTATCAGTAGCAAATTAAAGATTTTATTTGAATGTTTAAGTTGTCAGGGATTTCCACAGGGTTGTCAGTATCATATTCCTAGGTGCCGCACGATCTGAAGGAATGGTAATTTCTTTTCAATGAGCATCCCGTCAGATTGGGGCTGCCTAGACCCTAGAAACTACATGTAATAGACCCTATATGACAAGAGATAATTTCTGGGGCCTAGGTTAACTTAGAAACAAAACTGATGGGTTTTTTTTTTCAAGACTTGTGCAAATAGTCAATACATAAATAATTATATATTTATGGACACTAAAACACACGGGCACAGGGAAAATCTTCTTGTCTAAAATAACCACTGAGACAAGCTTCTTAAATTGTAATAAAGTAAACCTATGATATTTCATTAGGTTGACGACTGACAGGAGCTTGGCCTTAGTCAGTAGAATTTTCTGGAACACTTTGTATTACATTGACAATGCTTACGCATCTTAAGCTATAGTAAGAATATCGTCAGACTATATATTATGCCCCCCCCCCCCATACCCTTTCCCAGAAAACCTAGGTAGAAGGCAGACAGGGGAGTTTAGCCCTGACCAGTATGTCCTTCAAACTCTTGTTCTTTTTATAAGCAATGACTGGCCTTTGGGTCAGAGGTCGCGCATAAATAATTATACATGTTTATACCCTTAGGTTTTTTGTTTTGTTTTTTTCATAACAGAAAAGAAAGTGAAACATTATTTAAATGTAAAAATAGTTTATATTTCAGCTATCTAAATATTTCTAATTATAGAAGAGGTATGGGATTGGGTTATGTCAGTAGTCTTACCTGTACCTTCATTGATCAAATGGTAACATGTACATGTACACTGTAAATCTAAACCCCCAAGCATATACTTATAAGTTTGATTTTTTGGATTTATACTTGAAATAATAATCCAGAAGTGCTGTATCATATACAAAATCAATCAATAGTGCAAGTAACGAGATGGATTGTCTGTAGAGTCCATTAGAAAATAAATAATATTGAACTTTACATGAATGGCCTAGTTTAGATGAACTTACCTCTGCACAGGACTTCAATGTACCGTTACGAAAACCCTGACAAGAAAACAAAGCAAACAGTGATTTATCTGACTAAGGACAATTAAATAATATAAAAGGTGATACCTGGTACCTTAATGATTTCTCATTAAGTATAAATTTGGTACATGGTCTGAAATAAATCAGATTTTACTGCCACTGGTCCATAGAAACCCATTCTGAAAGTGGAAGGGTGGAAGGGGTGTCCATGGCTTGATTGATTGTTTGGTCTTTTACGCCGCGCTCAAGATTATTTCACTTATATGGCGGCGTTGCCAGTTTTATTGTGGGAGGAAACCGGGCTCTATGCCCGGAGGAAACCCACAACCTTCCGTTGGTAACTGGCAACCATCCCACATAGGTCGTTCGAGTGAAAACCCAGTCAGAAAATTTTCCAATTTTTTGGACTGAGTGGGAATCGAACTCGCGACCCATTGGTGGAAGGCTGTTCGGATTGAGCGTCCAACGCTCTACCTACTGAGGGTGTCCATGGCAACCAGGTGTTTGAGTTACCTGAAGGAGACAAATCTGGATGATCGAGAACACACATTCAAAATTAGCCTATCATACTTTTCTCCACTTCCAAATGACACTCAAGTGAGAAACATTTCTACAGTAGTATTGATACATGTTGATCAATTTCTTATGGCATGGACCATCCAGGGTATCTTTGCACCATTAGGGCTATAATACATAAGTATCCATGCTAAAACTATTACATAAAATGTTAAGGTAACAGATATATTTATATATAGAATAACTTACAAGTAAATGTTGTAACCACTGGTTTGGATGGACTTCATGGGCATGAAGCACAATGTGACGTAATGTTGAACACAGACCAGACCGAATAAAGTTATCACTATCATCCTTGACAACAGGAAGGCCACACCCAGCAACATCGGCAGGTAGATCGCAAATCTTCTGATTTCTAACTGAATATAAATCCGACACACTTTGTGGCCGTAAAGTTACCCATTTCCCTTTGTCCATTGCCGGGGATTTAATAAGCACAACATTGACTTGGTTGATATCACAATATCTGAGTATAAAGATGACAGCACAGGATGGAAGTGACAGGCATAATTTGTCCTCGTCTATTTCGCCTTCTAAGAATGTATTCAACATTATGAATATCTGTGGGATGTCTTCTTTATATCGGTTATGTCATTAACTCACTGACCTGAAAGTAATTGATGAAATATCATTATAAACAGAATTTATTCAGGAAATATTTCCCCGATATAGTGTGCATCTTGTTTTATAAAAGAACAGCTTTACTGAACGAGCTACAATTAATTGAATACTTTAGAAGAAAAAATACTTCGTACAGGGTGTTCCCTTACTCAAAACATGTTGATGTCCTGTGGACCCCCCATCAGATAAAGAGTAAGGTCCCATATAGATTTGGTGGGGTCCGATTTGTGCTTTTAAGTTTTATATATGTTGCAGTCTAATTTTTGGACTTTTTGTTTGCATCCCATGCAAATCACCCCATTGCATTTTTTGTATTTTTTTTACACTTTAACACACGGGGGGCACAGGGAAAAATCTTCTTGTCTAAAATAACCACGGAGACAAGTTTCTTATTGTGTTAAAAGGGGGCATATTTTTGTATAGGTGCATAAAGCTTGTGTTGTTCACAAACAACTAACTTTGTGGTGATGCCTTCATCATTTCTCATTATCATCAATGGGAATACGTTGTTGGATGAAGTGGATTATTAGAGAATCAAGTAACTTGGAAAATTGTTCCACCAAAGTGACATGACGTCCCTTCAAATATTCTATATTAATTATTATGCTCCTTGCAAGAATAGAAATGCTAACTTTCAGAACCATCTGATACAGTGATAGCGATTTTAATTCCGCAACGTGCATCTCGTCTGTTTGACCATAGAACTGACCTACTTAAGAACTCACACTCACAGTAAAGTCAAGGGGAAAGGTCACTAGGTAAATGAGGTCATCTCCAGCGGACCTGGTAGACTAGCATTAGCACGATAAACGCTAGACATGTCCTTGAAAAATCTGATATAAACAAGCAGACTGTTGGAACTGAAAAATAGGTTTACCGAAATATTAATTTTGTGCAACGTTTAAGTCATTTCACAAGATATAGAGATGTTGAAGCCTCTGCAGCAGCAGCGAAACGTGCAACACGGTGATTGAAATCAAATAGGGGCGTTGGGTTTGATTTTAGAGAGCTAACGGCTATTTTACGAATACGAAAAGTAAGGGTGAACCTCAGTGTCCATTTCGGAGGTGTTCGTGACACATGAAATAGTTCTTGTCGTCTTTAAACGTTCAAAACAATGCAAAATCACACGTGTTTCCCATCTTTTCCCTCCTATTGTGCTAATGGAATTGCCCTGGACTTCTTGTCGCCACTTTTAGTGACGTCACGACTACAGACGAACTTATTTTACCACTATTGTACATCCGGTATGTGATTTACTTATCTCAAGCAATATAATCCGTATATTACCTTTTGAAACTGTTGTAACAACAAAGTTTATTCGTCGGTCGTAGGTTGAAATCGGACTCTTTTAACTTACGCTAACATTAATCTATCTTTTGATTTTAGTCCTTTCAGTTTTTGGTTCGCTTTCTTAGAGAATCGCCGCTGATTTGTGCGCAGTGATAAGCGGATAACTGTTTATGTGATGCGGTTTCCCGTCTGACTGTCGCCAGTTTTACAATACTGGCGAAAATTTCAGCCCCTGGCTCAAAGCCGATTTTTACAGGAAAGTAACTTTTAGGCAAATTTCCCGCCTGTAAATCTGTTCACGGATAATAAGGGCTGTTTAAGGAACAAGTTTACATGTGAAATCGACCAAATATCTTCTTTGCAGGTATATTTCCTTCTTGTTAGATCATACGATTCATTGATTTCCTGAAAACAATTTACAGATTACTCACTACTACAACAACACATACTACATAGACTGTTATTTAGCATCTTATAGTTCATTTTTAGTGTCTACATCAAACTATATATCACGACTTTCCATAAAAGGGACAGTAATGTGAACGAATTATATTGGCGTGTGCACGTTATATTCAGGAAGTGAAGCTAGAAACCAGTGATGCGTCTTAGTCCAAACAGGAAGGGCACTTCCCATTTTAAATTAATATATGTTGATGCTGCAGAGCACATGTCTTCCTCAAGCCAAGCATCCTTCCAAATAATTCATTTAAAAGCCGTAACTAGCTATCATCAAGCTGACCCGGTACTGACGTCTCACTCATTAAGCCACTAAATCAATTTGCATCAGTCAATGTTTATGTCTCGTACTGTATTCTAGTATTATTATATTATTCTGCTGAAGCTAATTGTAGTTAACAAGGCTCTAATGAGCTAGGACGGATGAAATTCTATGACTAGCATATTGATGGAAGAAAAAATGCAATCACCGATACAATAACTGCCTTTTCTGTCTTGATATCCATTCCCCTATTGTCGAATTATAGGCCATTATATATGCCTTACAGTTACATCTATGTGTAGAGCTGGTTGGAACCCTTTCCCTGACCGTGGATACAGCAGCCATGTTTTGTATTCTCACCCATTGAGGAATTTTCGTATTTTACTAATGGCTCTACAACGACAGTACATGTACTGGTAACTGAAAATACCAAATGATTTAACACTAGACTATCTGCATCCCTAGGATCAAGAGATGATTTTTGATCTCACAAAATGATTAGTTTGAATTTAACTTTATCTATTGTTTTACGTGAAAATTTTGTAAATACACAACCCAACAATTTTTATCAACTGGATGCAACTTTTGAACGTGACATAAGCTGCCAAATATAAGAAAAATTTCGTTGAAACACATTTAGCTAATTGTCTTTATCAACTAGAATGCAAACACCATTAAGAAAAGGTGAGGGTACAACATGGTTAGGCCTAAGGGTAAGAAATGGTTGGGTTAGTATAGGTTTATTGCTTAGTGTAATAAATTCCAAATGATTTTTTCTCTTATTTGAACCAAATTCAATATAAAGTTTCTGGCAACATCATAAGACATTTACAGCAATTTATTTCATTTTCAGAATTTCAGTAGTCACATAACCAACAATTAACTGTTCTTATCAGTTATCTGGGTGACAATGTGTCTGGTACTGTACTAATCATTTTGTCAATAAAGTGCATTTGTACACATTTTTGCACTGGGAATTAGGGTTATTGGGTTTGATAGATTTTAGCCGACCTCAAAATATTTTTTTACTACATAAAACCAATTGCCGTCTGATTCTTACATATGAATAGATATAATTATTGTTAAATACATACATGTAGATCTGAATATTAACATGCTGAAGGCCCAGTCGCTGCCATAGCCGTTATGGCATTTTTGTAGAAAGCAAAGTTATGCAAGCTTCGTACTAGTAAAATGACTAAAATTAAACATTGGGCATGTACATTTAAAACACATGCAGATATGGCTAAAATATCTAAATAATGATGTGAAGGCATACCTAGAAATGATGCCCTAACAATTGATCTCAAGCTTATTGTGTTTTTCAAACCAAAATGGCCCCCAGATTTCTCGAGTTATTTCTGTAAACCGAGTCGGCAACCACCAGCTGATTGTCGGCACAGTGATACTAGTCTCTCCGTTGGCGTCCGACTCTTGTCTTCCATCAATGTGGTGTGGGTTTGAATCCCAATCCCCAAAAGTTAAAATTTCTGAGTAGATTTTTCATTTGATTGCTGTTTGTGGAATAGTACTGTGGTTTCCTCTAAATCTCCCATTAAATCTGGCAATGCCGCCATATAAATGAAATAATCTTTAGTGCTGCGTAAAACATCAATCAATCAAATGCCGCTCAGACCAATATAAATTGAAAAAATTTCTGAATGGGGGTTTCACTCAATCAACCTAGATGTGAAAGAGTTCCCAGGTACTGTCTGAAGATCAGGGGTTTCCTCCACCACTTAAACTGGAAACGCTGCATATAAGTGAAATTAAAACATCAATGAATATTCATTGCTGAAACAATAACCGTTCTTTTTGTTTTACTTGTAGAGTTGGCCGACACAGGTTAGGAGATGTCCTCTCCTATATCCAGCCTCAACAGCTTGTTTTCCTTCACTAGCCCTGCTGTAAAACGACTGTTGGGCTGGAAACAAGGAGATGAAGAGGAGAAATGGGCAGAAAAAGCTGTAGATTCTTTGGTAAAGAAATTAAAGAAGAAAAAAGGTGCATTGGAAGACCTTGAGAAAGCCTTGAGCTGTCCCGGTCAGTCCAGTAAATGTGTGACAATACCAAGGTCTTTAGATGGCCGCCTACAAGTGTCCCACAGGAAAGGTCTTCCTCATGTTATCTACTGCCGTGTATGGCGTTGGCCTGACCTACAAAGTCACCATGAACTCAAACCACTGGAGTGCTGTGAATATCCATTCAGTGCTAAACAAAAAGAAGTATGCATAAATCCATACCATTACAAGAGGGTAGAAAGTCCAGGCAAGTGTTTTGTTGTTTTGTTTCTTCTAAGCTCACGTCGTCTGCGACACTTTTTTCAGTGGAAATTGTTTTTTACTGCAGCAATCACTACTTTTATTGTGAATTGTAATTGCTACTGCTATCTCGGACATACAATGTTTTTGGTAGATTTGTTTTTGGACATTGAGAAGAGTGTAGAAGTTTCAAGAGAAGGTCTCTTGATAAACAGACAATTAGCTATTATTTATTATCTGCACCACTTGTGATATTATTCAACTTCCTTCCTAATCAGTTTCCATATCTATGTTTACAGTGCTGCCCCCTGTTCTAGTCCCTCGATACAGCGAATTTCCAGCCGGTCATAACCCACCTCCCTTCCAACAGATGTCGGAACAATCCATGCCACTTAATGTTACCTATCCAACTAATTTTCAGCAGCATTCTCCAGCCAGTTCCGGACCAAGTAGCCCTTTTGGTCTCCCAGGTAAGAGCCCCTTGAAAACTTAACAACAACAAAAGAAGAGTTCTTAAAGTCTTTATTTTGTAAAAATATGTATTTTAGACAAGAAGATTTTCCCTGTGCCCGTGTGCTTTAGTGATCATAAATATAAATTAACACAAAAAATGGGCTTTATAATACAAACCAAGCTTTCAAGTAAATCAAATAAACATTACTGCCCTTTCCACTGAGAAATGACCTTTGGACTTGGCCAGTTCCATGTGACGTCGCTTCAAAACAGGTAAACATCATTTGTCATAATAAACGTTCTTTGATCTAACAGCAAAATCACAAATGCAGTTAGTCTAGATGTGATGTCATAAACACACACCCCTATCGACGTAGTACTGTGGATGCCAATGTATACTAGCTCAAATCATAATAATAAGAACTTTTAAGAAGGTTGTTTTGAACAGGTTGATAGTCTATCAGACCCCTAGCTAGGATTTGGGAGGGGCAGGGTGCTGGCCAAAATAAAAGGGCACTTTAAGAGAAAAAGGGGCACCTGATCGTCGATTACTTCATTTGGTCTGAGCGTCTCACTGAACGTCTTAATTTATATGGTAGTGAAATTTACAAAACTGAGAGCCACTTACATGCAGATTGATTCTTATTCAATTTTACTTTCAGGAAAGAAAAAAAATTACACTAGTAGTTTTTTCATTTGGTTCAATGTTTTGGTCTAACTATGATACCTTAAACTTTTTAAGCCATTTCTGCTGGGATAATAACAAGAGTAGGGAATGGCGATAGGAAAATTGTGTAATCCACTTCATGAAATTAAAAATGCAGGGGAAGTCCATTTTTCAAATCTATTTAATTTTTATAGGCATAATTCTAGTAGGGTATTTTTTGCAATGTATCATTAATGCTAAGTTGCCTTGGGGTGTTTTTATCAGAAAACACTCTAACAAATTATTAGTACAAATTCAAGTTTTAAATGAAGTTTGACACTGCGAATGTGACATTGACTGGCTGATTGACTGGCTGTAGACAGTGTTTGCTGAACTTGGTGGTGTAACAATCCAATAAAAAAAATCCAAAACTAATTGCTATGAAACTGTCAAATTTCTTTCAAAATGTCCCAAACTATCCTCTATTTCTAGTATTTTGTACAATTTCTAATGTGTTTGTGTGTGTCTTTTTCGTTTGCCTTAAACTCCAACTGTAACACGATTTCATTTGATAAAGAGGATCGTGTTGTTGTTGTTGCTGTACAATCGATTGAACTGAATACCTTTGGCAATGGCAGCTTTCTGTGTCAAGGCAGGGGACTAAATTCCATGATTAACTTCTTTTATTTGAGTGAATTCTATCCACCATTTGAAGACTGTGCAGTGCTTGATGTTAGGCACTTTTCCCTGGTAAATTATTACGTTGAAGGAGGTCACTATTTTCAGACATGTTGAAGTGATGCAATACCCGCCACAACAAGTGGCCCATGGGAATGAGGTTGACTCTCCGTAGCATATGTCTGTTTTTCTCTAAGTTTTCATAACACGTATGTCTGCAAGGAGAGCATCAACGACTGATGCATTGTGGGAAGCTGAATTTCCGGAATAATTGACCTGAATGGAAGTTTGTAACGTGTTGGTGTTGTACACGTTTCTGACAGCATTTTTTAAATAAATTTTGGTCAGGGAAGGACTGATGTGGAGACAGTGGGTAGTCATGGTCTTTGGGGCACAAGGGGCGCAATGAAAGGGCAGAGGGGCGGGAGAAATAAGGGGCAGGGCGCTGCGCCCCTCTAAAAACGCCTAGCGAGGGGTCTGTCTATTGGTCAGACACAAGTCTGTCATCGATGGGTTCGTATCCCTCTCAGTCCAAAGAAAATATTCACAATGTCGTATGTGGCAGGAGTTTGAGGATGTCACTTGTGCTTTGGGAAATGACCTCTTGTCTCAAACCCCCAAATAAACCAAACTGCTGTATAAGTGAAATAATCCTGAGTGGGGGGCTGGGGGCTAAAATGTCCAACAAATAGAAAATAGCTGCAATCTTGAAAATACTTGTGCTGCTCCAATATCCATGATCAAAAATACTTGTTTTTTTGATAATAAAATCACAAATAAGTTAATTGGAATGTCTTCGACTCTAGGCACACACATTCTTTCATGGTATATTAGCAAGACACTAAAATGAATCCTGCTTTTAACAGTGATGCAATCAGATGCAAGATGTCATGTTATAAATTAGACCCATAGTGGCTCCAGAAAACCAAGGTAATTCTTGGATAATGATATAAAACAATAGTGTTTAGAAACTGTGTTAATTGTGTTTGTTCCATTATAGCATAACATTATGTTGTGATTGTATTCGTAAGCGTTGTTTATTTATGTTTGTTCAGCGGACACGCCACCCCCAGCATACCAGCCTCATGATGAGAATCCAAGTAATAACATTAGTATGGGTCAGAACAGTGGAGGTGGTGCAACACATCACCAGGCTATGGATACAGCTATGTCTTCACCATCTGGTAGGTACACTCAACAATATGATTTTGATATTACACTCAGCAGCCCTTTTTAATTCTAGGACTGTTTTTTTTACTTTTGGCTGACATCTTTGTCTCGAGGTCACAAACACCATAAAGCTATTATCTTCACAACTGTACTCCACTGCAGTGGAAAAAAAATTCAATTCTTCAGATATATATCCAGTACAAATACTATTACATCAGATATTATTTTGATACAATTAAAAACTTGCAGCAACTCATCTCTGTGGTTTATACTTCAGCCAAAATTGCTATTTACATAAAAAAGTCCTCTTTGACTGATCTCAGAAGAAATTTAAACCTGTGTTATAATTTTCTAGTGATTTTGCACACATAAATACATTTTGGATTATTAGACACTTTTTGAAGTCTGTCAAAGTGTGTTTGATAGCCTAAAATTTGATAAATTGCTGTAAGATCAGAACTGTTTGCATGATAATTTTTACTAGTTGTTATGCGAAAAACCGCCTCAATTGCACCATATACCGTATACGTAATTTTCCCTTGTACATACCATTACCAGCTTTGTTTAAAAAGCATATGTTTTTGTTATTTCAATCTTGTTTTGTCATGTTACATTTATTGCAATTTTTATTTATTAAAACTTTTTTTGTACATAATTAGTAAATTATCAGTTTCTTTTAACTTTTTTTTTTGTTCTGTCGTGGGTAAATGTTTAGATTTTACTTGCAATGTGTTTGCTTCCAGTACTATAGCTTGTTACACATAAATTCACTTTTCAGAATGTGCTATTCCTCATCGTAAAACAGCCAGTGAGTATTGTTTGTTTTATATGGTGGGTGCATGTGTAATTTTGATGATGATCCTTCAACAAAAATTTCTATCCATGTCAAGGTGAAATAATCTCCAAGCCATGTTAAAGTGGCATGAGCTGCCAAAATTCACACTTTATTCATAATTTTGGATCGTCATGACAGTAAGATGTTTTGAAGGCCATTGAAAAACTAAATGATTGGTGTTGGAATGAGGAAAATCCATACAGTATGTAGCCTGTGCGGACCGAAAATGTGTTCGAAAAGTAAACAAAATTTAAATAGCCGGGACGGCCATTCATTCATTCAAAGCCCAAGTTAGTTCAAAACTATAGTTTATCGTACATTTTCGAGACTAGAAGTACTAAAAAGCTTCTGAATTATACCTCTTGAGAAAAATAGGCAATAATTTCAACATTATCTTTTAACGTTAAAATATCTACATTTTGGCAGCTCATGCCCCTTTAAACACGGATCACTCATTCTGCAAAGTACATGTTCAGGCATTCTGTGTATGCATATAGTTTCATTAGATTTTCTGGGTCTCTGGAAATAGTAATAGCCAACTTTGGTTACCATAATTTTGAGAGTGGATGTTTATGAAGTGATTTTGATTCTTTATTAAGAATAAAATGCAGCAATCTGCATATATCAACTTTAATAAACTACTGCTCATTAAATTAATTGTTTTACTGTAAGGGACGTCTGAAATCTTCTAAACCTTATTCATTTGATATGCTTGCATGTTTAATGCTTTTTATCTGGTCAGGCAAACCAAAATAATGGCTGGGCTGGCACAACGATGACTGAATGATTCTCTTATTTTGCTCTCTTTATTTTAATAGTATTCGAATGACGTCATTGTATTTTTTACTTTTCATTATCTTGCTAATGGATTCATGTCAGATGAATTGAGATTATTGAACTTAGCTTTTTTACAGCATTTCATTTTTTATACGCCCGTCTTGAAAAGCTATTGTTACATAATATGGCAGTTATATTGGATTATGTAATATTCCCTTCCGCTCCATAACTTCCAAAGTTTTGATTCCATCTTGGCAATTTTTTCTGAGGATATACCTTATGGGTAGAAGGTGTGTCGCGAACTATTTTTGACACCATACATTGCGTAATATTGCAGCTATATTGGATAATGGTCATAACTTTAACAAATATGATCCGATGCTTTCAAATCTTTTACATTACATGCCATATTAACAGACAGTGTGTCAAAAATTGTTTATGATATCAACTATTGCAAATTATTGGATTATGTATATTCCCTTTTATTCTTACTTTCAATTTGATGATAATAACCTTTAAATTGTAAAATGGCTTCTACTTGTTCACTTCTCATCAAAAAAGGATTTTTTCAAACTGCAATAATGTTTCTAAATGGATTACAACTATACTTAAATCAATATATAACATTTTAATCAAATGAAAATCCATGCAAGGATTGAAGTTTTATCTACAGACAGAGAGATAAGTAACTCAGCCTTGTTTTATTTACCTTGTAATCATAAACTAGCTCTTATCACTAGTGTTGAAAGCTTTATGGCCTTCTACCACATGGCCTCTTCTCTCCATGTAGGCTTTGTTAATACTCCGTGCAATTAAATGGTTTGAATATTTGAATAATGCACCTGGATGTAGCCAAATAATATAGATAAATGATATTATGATAAAGTTTTTCAAATCTACTTGAAGTAGTGTGAGGTGCAAAATTGCCAATTAATTACATTTGTTTAAGTATGATAAGTAAATTATGAACTGCTTTTCTCAAAAATTGAGGGGGGCCTCCGTGGCTCAGTTGGTAGAGCGTTTGACGCTCAATCCGAACAGCCTTCCACCAATGGGTCGCGGGTTCGAATCCCACTCAGTCCAAAAATTTGAAAATTTTCTGACTGGGTGTTCACTCGAACGACCTATGTGGGATGGTTGCCAGCGGAAGGTCGTGGGTTTCCTCCGGGCACTCAGCCCGGTTTCCTCCCACAATAAAACTGACAACGCCGCCATATAAGTGAAATAATCTTGAGCGCGGCGTAAAAAACCAAACAATCAATCAATGAAAAATTGAGACATTTTAGTCCAACCTATATTGACAATGTACATTGCATGCTTGTTTAAAGACAATGAGAACAAACTGAATGTTTAACATCGCGATTTAACAGCAGCATTCATGACTTGTACCGAGTACAATTTTAGTTAATTTGATCCAAATAGCCCATTTGAATTTGATAAAAATGGATTAAGGTTTTAGTGGTAATTTAAAATTTCATTGCCGCCTTGCCCTTACCAAGCTTAAACCTCCTTCCTCTGAAATAAAATTCAAATATATATGGAAGGTTTTGTTTTGGTATGGCCGCAGTTACTGTGCCTTTCCGGGCGTATTTTGAGTTTCCCGAAACTCTTGTTATAAATTGATATTTTGTTGTGTGTTAAGTTCTTCTGTTGTAATTTGCAGATGTTCAACCGATCACGTATCAGGAGCCCCAATATTGGTGTTCCATTGTGTATTATGAGCTGAACAGCCGTGTTGGACAAGCCTTCAATGCTTCTCATACCAGCATTGTGGTGGATGGCTTCACAGACCCCTCTAATAATGCGGATCGTTTCTGTCTGGGTTTACTGTCTAATGTCAACCGAAACTCTACCATTGAGAGTACACGGAGACATATTGGAAAAGGTTCGTTTTATTATCCTTCCACAACAGATTTTGATAATATGTATGTTCTATAGCTTTCTAGTTGAAGATATTTTGATAAAATTTTCACAATAGTTCTGTTAACTGATATGTATTGACAGGCTAAGTTATTATGTGTTTAAATAGAACTGATTTTCTTACTTGCTTGTTGTGATACAGTATAGATAACCTACCATCTGTGTACAATTTATCTGAATATTTTGTGGGGGGTCTAGACATGCTCAGTCTGTTACTTTAATGCCAACCTTGAACTTACAGTTTCTATGATATGCTTCTTAATGAAAAAGGTCAGTATGCCATGGTCTCCGGCCTTCCATCAATGTGGTGTCGGTTTGAATCCCACTCAGATCCAATAATAATTGAAAAATTTTTTACTTGATTTTTCACTCGATCGACATATGTGGACGAGTTGTCATGTTCTCGTCGGACATGTTCTCGTCTGTCATGTTTCCTCTGTGCAAAGAGCCTTGTTTCCTCCTCTAGTAAAGCTGGCAACACTGCTATATAAGTACATCAATCATGATAATCTTATTGGCATCTTTGATAATCCTTGGATTACCATTAAAGGGATTGGAAATGCCTTTGTGTTACAGCCAATCTGCACACAGCAGTTCGGCTTGCTATTATTTGTCTCGGACACCAGATAAGAGCATTCTGATCTGCATCTTGTGTCTTCCAATTCGCTGCGGATTTGTAAGTGTCAGATTGGTCAAAATGGTGACTTACAAATAGGCTTGTGTAGTCCATTTGTGTGCGATATCGGTTAGGTTCGTAATGAATCTGAATATACAACATGGGTTTCGGATATTCTAGTGGCGGATCAGAATGCCCTCAGTGTCTGAGACAAACAATAGCCAGGCTAACTGCTGTGAGCAGACTGACTGTAATGCAATTGTGTTTCCAATGTCTTAAATTGTAATCCCAGGATTAACTCATTGATCACTTTTTACTGTACAAACAAAATGCACCTAAAAACTAAATTTATTATATATTCTATACTAACTTGCATTCTTAGTTTTCTTACATGACTCTTAAATAAACAACGTGAAACACTTGTCTAAAAACAGACTGGATGTCTACAGTTAATATTTCCCAAATGTCATGCACTGCTAAAATGTAACTAGTTTGAGTTGATGGAGAGGACAGATGGAATTGCTTTTTAGGATTTTCGTGAACTTTACGATGGGCGCCACACTGAAGTTACTGTATTCCCAATGTATGAATTTGGTGCATTCTCCATAACTTGAAGACATTCTTGTAACCCTCAGAAACTTAAAAAGTTTGTTCTTCTTTTGCCAAAAACAAATACAATTGCTTTTCCTCATGTAAACCACGATTTCTAAATTGGGGGGTCCAGGGTGATGTACCATCTTTCGATGTGTTACGCTTTTCTCTTCGTGGCGAGAATAATTTTAGAGTTATTGCCCGTGGTTTCTTCAATTTGTCAAATTACCCAGACTGCTAGTCCGGGCCATATCTTAATTAATATTGTCAGGATTGTTTTGAAACTTGGCTGCTATATAGTCATTACCAAGACCTTGTGCAGTGATGCGCTTTTCTCTCTGTGACGAGAATAATTTTACAGTTATTGCCCTTGGTTTCTTCAGTTTGTCAAATTTTACCCAGACTACTTGTCCGCCCCGTCCGAGTCCCCTGTCCAGAACATGACACAATGACATTCCAGTTGTGTTGGGTTCTAAAAATAATTTTGAACCCATCCACTTCAGTACCGTTTTTTCATTATTTGGTCAAATTTGCTGAGCGTATATCTGCGGTGGGGAACCGGGGAGCATCCATCGGTTTTACTGATACTTTTCTTGTTTTGTCTATTTACAGGTGTGCATTTGTATTACGTTGGGGGAGAGGTGTATGCAGAATGCCTGAGTGACACAAGTATATTTGTCCAAAGTAGAAACTGCAACTATCACCATGGTTTTCACCCAACAACAGTCTGCAAAATTCCACCTGGCTGTAGTTTAAAGATTTTTAACAACCAAGAATTTGCTGCCCTATTAAGTCAATCAGTTAATCATGGATTTGAAGCCGTTTACGAGCTGACAAAAATGTGCACAATTCGTATGAGTTTTGTGAAGGGTTGGGGAGCAGAATACCACCGACAAGATGTTACAAGTACTCCGTGTTGGATAGAGATTCACCTGAATGGTCCGTTACAATGGCTGGATAAAGTACTCACACAGATGGGATCTCCTCATAACCCCATATCATCTGTCTCCTGAACATCATTATATACTCAGCATATTACATCTTTCTAAGACTCTTTCTAACCCATTGGTAAGCCGCTATGGAATGATTACAACGCCTCTCATTTGCCGTCTAGATCAGAGCATATATATTTTCATCAAACACATAATTTTTTATTATGCATTCCATTGAGCAAATCACATAAGACTCTGCTAGTAGAGAAAGACAGATTCAATATGCAAAAATTGCCTGGGCATGTCGTCATTGGGTTCTTCATCAGGAAAATTTCAACATTTTTCGAAGTGTAATATTTTAAACTGCAAGTTGGTATTTCTCATACTGTGAGAATACTGTAATACTAAACGCAATCTCTGAATTTATCTTAGACAATTTGCTGGATTGAAAGGTGTTAATTTGTTTTAACAATATGGCATTAAGTTCTACTTGTTTTTCTGTAAATCCAAATTTTGAGCAAAATAACAATTTATTACATGTACTAATATGGATACTGACATTAGCATACGATTTTTGGAATTTGTAATTCAATTATTATGGCTTTAAATAGATTTTCTAAAATAAAGGTGATTTTTTGCTTTGGCAATCCACTATTCTTAATAAATTGGCTAGCCTCAATTTTTTTCTGATTTATTTGATTGCTACTCCTTAGCCTTATAACATTTTAGGTACAAATATATAGTAAATTATTCTATATCATCTGAAGATCATTTTGAGCTAATGTTTAATTTTGTAGATAATCAATCTGTTATAATATTGGGGGAAACATTTCAGCTGGGAGTTTTTGGTGAAACATTTTTTTTATTACTTTCTATACAACTTCTGTATTTGTGAAGATAAAAATTTTAACGGTTTTTAAAACTAGCAATCACTTCTAGAAATTGGTTATGATACCTGTGCTTTTAAAGTAGCTGATATGAAATGTCTATGTTGTAAATGTCTGTGTTACCAACACTCAGGTAACAGTTGATTTCTCATTCATATTGTAAGCAATATTAAATTACTGAGCTTCCAAAACATTCTTTTCAATGGATTTTACGAGTTAGAATTCCACTCCGTCTCACAAAAAAACAAACTTCAGGCAATTGGCCTATGTGACATTGTTTCCAGGCATGGAATAATCATATGCTTTAGAATTCTCTATGATAGCCTAGCTTCTCCAGCATATAAGTGAAATAATCCAGCCAGTGCAATCCACCCACATTGACTGAAGGTGTAGGGCATTCTCACGGGAACTTACGCAATGCTGCAACTTCCCTTCGTGCATTTTGCAAGTGATTTGACCTGCGGGCAAGCAGGACCTGAAAAGTGCTTGCCTTGGTTGGCAAGTTATGTGTTTACGCAAATTTAGCATCAGATATAATCGGCCTAATATAACTTTAAAAAATGAGGACAGGTGTAAGGACCTTTGTTTGGTCCAAGCAAACAATGAATACCATTATTCTTCCTTAACAAAAACTTTAAAAAACATATATGACAAATCTGGGGAACCAGTTTTGCCATTCAGCTTGCCCTAATGGCAACCACCCCAAAAAGTTCCAGCACTGTTGCGTGGTTGAGTAGGGGCCACAAGTCACTTTTGCTACATGCTTATGTCACCTTTTCTCGCCTGATTAGCCTGCAAACATTGCCATATTTGTGAAATACTCTTGAGTAATAAAACATCATACAAACAACCGCCATGTTCATCAAAAATTCAAATGTTTCATTTGATGTACCTAACCTTATGTACACTGAGCAACCATACAAACATTTATATGCCTCATTGCATTGCTGCACCTTTCTCCTATTCATTTTTGTAAAGAATGGATTATCATTTTAGTACTTTGTAAAATGAATTTTTTTAGTTATTTGTGTTTCCTTAAAACTTGTTAAATTTGTTAGAACCTACATCACTATCTCTGTGTATGAATGTAATTATGTTTCTTGTTCTTTCTATGAAGAGATTTTATATAGATTTTACACTTTCACTTTTCATATGTGTCATGCATGTTATATTTGTAAAAAAAAACTGTATATATGTTGTTGTTTTTTTGCCCAATATTTTTGCAAAGTAGCATGTGTGCCATTTATATAATACTAATTAGTATAGATTGTTTTACATAAGTGTGGAGTACTAATTTGAAAATGGTCGCCAGAGAAAAGGCACTTCATTTGCTAATTGTATTTCAGGATTTTGATTGCTTACGAATCAAATTTCTGAGTCTTTATGCCACAGCTAATTACCACATTGATATTTTCTCTGCTGAATTACATATAAAAGAAATGTAGAAATGTGTAAATTTAGAGAATGATGTTGTACCAGGAGGAATTTGATTTTACAACTGATGCATAATAGAACTGGCAAGTTCTCATGCATAACGTTGGTGTCCATAGTGGATTCGGAAGGAGATATACAACTTTCATAATAGCGTCATGTAAAGATAGACGCCTATGTGGACGTCATCAGGCAATTAACATGTGCTTTACAAAACCTTTTGCAATGTATATCAATTAGAAACCCATTTGACTATCATTGCCGGAATGATCTGTGCTGGCTTTTGAATTTTGGGATGGACCCACTTACTCCTTGGAATCGGGAGCTGGTTCCCAAAGGGACACAGGCATATTTTTTATGTATCGACCATAGAAAAGTTTCTTGACAGCACTGGTTTTCATGGCAGTTACGTGAATGTAAAACAAGTCCCGAGGTTACAGTCTTCCCATAAATTACCCAACGCTTGTCTCCAATTGAGGGCACTTTGCAGTCGTGAACGATGAACTTAACGCGCATCACCCGATGCCTCCTGTCGTAATATTAAAGTAGATGAGAAACACGCAAGAGATAATATCCCAGTTGGTTAAAGCGTTCAGTCCAGGATTAATGAATAAACCAGAAAAATCTATTGTAAGTTTCATTCGTCCAGGGCAATACTCTCTAAATCGTAGGTATCATTAGCCCCAGAAAATCTATTATTAAGCTAAAATGATTTTCTCCAGTTTGGTTGAAAGTACGTATTGGACGTACAACGGTGGTCCAATACTGACATTCAACCCAATCTGGACATAAATATGAATTTAGTAATAGATTCCTTCGTGAAATCACCTCCTATATAATTTGATTAGGGTCAGTCGTTTATTAGTATCTTGTCTGCTGTTCTGAGAGAAAAAAAAATGACTGTTTCAAATAGCATAGGATGTTTTATAGAGAAATGTTCTGTATTTGTATGCTGTAAATGGCTGTGGTCGACAGATTTTCGTCTCGTTATTACGCACTGGTTGTGTCGTGGCCATGTATTTGCGGTGTCTTTCTGAAATGTTCGTAATACCTTTATTATACGCGATCTGATACAAGATATAGTCTAATCTACTACCGTGTTATTGTGCTTCCTGGAATTTTATTGATGCCATTTGATAGTTTTGTTTCTTCCAGAAAATGCCGATTTGTATCTTTCTGGTTACAGTTCACATGTATAAATGTGCGATTTTGTTTTTACTGAAACCAGCAGTGCCAACTCGTCCAAACCACCCACCTGTTGTCGCTTTATCCTCGAAGTCTGGTCTATAGTTTTTCATGTTGCGTAGATTTTAACTGTCAACTTTTGCATTGTCAGATTTGGTTAATAAAATATTCTTATACGCGGTATATCACGAGTTTCTCTTGTTAGAGAGTTAAATTTGTCCAAGTTGTTATTGCAGCATATTCCGATATTCGAGAGCATTCAAATGGTTATATTTAAAGTAAATTAATGTTGATTGGAGACCAATTTTTTCCCCAACTGCATGAGTACATGTAGATTCGGGAACTTTGCCAGTCAAGGTTGGCTCGGGTAATATGGACCTCTTACGTGTAATGGAGAAACCGCTGCTGTTTAAAGCCTGAAGGATAGTTATTTCGAACAATGTCTTTTTGTCTGGAAGTATAACGATGGTAACGTGTTCTCATGGAAAACAAAGTCTGTAATTTTCTAGCTTCGCAAATTCCCCACCTTCCACAGTGCGATAGTCTCTGGCACAAACCTTTCATCGATATGCGGCGGTTTCTGATATACCGGTATACCAATTAGTCCAAAAGAAAATGGTAACATGTCTGAGGTTTCACTCGATTGCCCTCTATAGAAAGAATTACACGTGTAGTGTACTGGCCGAAAGTTTGGGGTTTCTTCCTGCCAGAGCCCGGTTTCCTTCCCCACTTTACCTATACGCTCATACAACCACCCTGGTGTCCCGTTTACTTTCTGAACTCAACATTTAAACACGCAACAGCTTCGAAAATTAATAAGCATTTGCGTTCGCCTTTGTTGCTGTGCCGCTGCATGGTTGCTGCACGCGAAACACAAGTTTGAGATCGCCTTATCCCATGCTAACGACCTAATGGTGTGTTTCCACAGACAGTATATGTTAAAGGGACTGTTGTTAACATTTTTGCTTAAACTTCTGCTAAATAGATAAATACGATTTGATTAACGGTTTAAACGGTGGTAGGTCTATTTTCAGCGAAAAAAGTTTAATTAACGAGCAATTAGTGCTAATTTTTATGGTACTTTGTTTACCGTCTGACAGACGCTTTCGGGTTAATGTAAACACAATAGGTCCTACATAAGTCAATCCTACTGTATAGTGAGTTGTGAAAGCGTTACTAATAACTGTAAAGAGACGACGTTTGTCTGGTTTGTTTCTACATTAGGGGCCTATGTGATCAGGACAAAGTCATAAGACGACGAAACCATCGGCCAGGCTGTAAGCGTGCAACTGCTCGCTCTGGAGCCTCTATTATAGAAACTCTAGCCTGGCTGAAATTAAAAGTAAACATATCCGATGCAAATGAATACAAAAATCGTATTAAAATCATCCCAATATGTGTTCAACAGTAAAATGTCTGAATTTTTATTATCTTTAATTTGCCTCATACCCACCTTGCCCTTTTTGTTTAACGGATATGGTACGCCGCTCTATCAGTGAAATGATCTTGATTGCCGCACGTCCCAACGAAGAACGAAGTAAAAGTTTTCACGGTTACAAATCTCGAAATCAGAAGTCTATATAGGCCTATCGACTTTATACCACAAATGTAAATCTATATAGGCCTATCGACTTTATACCACAAATGTAAACAATAAACAATTACAAATGTAAACAATTACATTTGTTGGATTTGGCGAAAACCTGCAACGCTTAGGCCTATCTGACGTTCTTTACAAATGATAATAACTAAAAAAATCACAAATTAAGAAAATTAAAATCATTTCATCAAGGTTTCGATCTAGTGATTGAACGTCCGTCCTGATTATTTAAATTTGGTTTACATTTCGGACACTAGGTCTCGATTCGTAGGCCTACGGGCCACACACTGTATGGGAATCATTAGTTTTTTAATGAACATCGACCCTGTGGTTGTCCTGACAATCAGAATTTATAATTTAAAAAATGCAGATTTCCATAGCTCGTAACCATGCATGTATGCAAGCTATATACCGACTATATTCGAACAACTCAGGTATAGGCCCTAGTACGCAACAGCTTCGAAAATTAAGCATTTGCGTTGTTGCTGTGTCGCTGGTTGCTGTACGCGAAACAAGTTTGAAATTGACTTATCCCATGCATACGACCGTATACCTAATGGTGTGTTTCCACAGACAAGTATGCGTTAAAGGGACGGTTGGTTAAGAATTGTTAACATTTTTGCTAAAACTTCTGCTAAAAAGATAAATATTGATTTGATTGACTGCATAAACGGTGGTAGGTCGATTTTCAGCGAAAAATGTACAATTAACGACCAATTAGCGCTAATTTTTATGGTACTTCGCTCTGGACCCTCTATTATAGAAACTATAGCCTGGCTGAAATTAAAAAACATATCCGCTGCAAATGAATACAAAAATCGTATTAAAATCATCCCAATATGTGTTCAACAGTAAAATGTCTGAATTTTTATTATCTTTAATCTGCCTCATACCCACCTTGCCCTTTTTGTTTAACGGATATGGTAAGCCGCTCTATCAGCATCTTCTCTAGCCAAGATAAAATCTGCATGTCCCCATTCCGTGTTTTACCTTGGCGGATTACTCTACTCCAACCCGTAAATCGAACAGCGCCCACTGGTGAGAATGTAAGAGTTGTCTTTCCTAGACTTACAGGGTCTTGGCCAATCAGCACTCGTTAAACAAAAGTTCAAGGTATACACAGCCGCCATTATGTTATTTTCAGTGTAAGCGCCCAAGGATTTGATTAGCTGCGAGAAGTTTTACTCGCATCCAATCAAAACGAGCTGTTCGATTTACGGGTTCAAGTAGAGTAATCCGCCAAGGTAAAACACGGAATGGGGACATGAAGATTTTAACTTGGCTTGCGAAGATGCTCTATCAGTGAAATTATCTTGATTGCCGCACGTCCCAACGAAGAACGAAGTAAAAGTTTTCACGGTTACAAATCTCGAAATCAGAAGTCTATATAGGCCTATCGACTTTATACCACAAATGTAAACAATTACATTTGTTGGATTTGGCGAAAACCTGCAACGCTTAGGCCTATCTGACGTTCTTTACAAATGATAATAACTAAAAAAATCACAAATTAAGAAAAAAAAATGGAGATGAGAAAATTAAAATCATTTCATCAAGGTTTCGATCTAGTGATTGAACGTCCGTCCTGATTATTTAAATTTGGTTTACATTTCGGACACTAGGTCTCGATTCGTAGGCCTACGGGCCACACACTGTATGGGAATCATTAGTTTTTTTAATGAACATCGACCCTGTGGTTGTCCTGACAATCAGAATTTATAATTTAAAAACTGCAGATTTCCATAGCTCGTAACCATGCATGTATGCAAGCTATATACCGACTATATTCGAACAACTCAGGTATAGGCCCTAGTCCGCAATATAGGGCCTACTGAGTGGATAGAAGTTAGGCCTATTGGGATGGGCGTCTTCAGAATAACTTCAATCCGACCAACTAATGGTTGCTAATTTTATTTATAGGCCTGGTCGAGGTTGGTTTAACCCTGTTCTTTAAATTTAAAAGGTATAGGACTATAAGTAAAACAGGATGAGACTCTTGCTGACATGTGTGCGGCTATTAAAGGCCTAGGCCCACGTTGTCTCGAGACTCCTGCCATTATAAGCTTCTATTCTCATACTTCTTGGGAAAAAACACCAACAAAATATGCCACTTCAAGTTAGGTATACGGGGTATATATAATTATATAGTAAAATCAGTTCATAGACTTCTTGTTAACTAGTAGACTTAGTATACCGTATAGCCTATAGGCCTATTAAATGTGTAGGCCTATGGCCTACAAATTAGACTGTTTTGCGGCGATTGGCTGGAGTTAAAATCGTACAGGAAAGTAACCCGTCGCTGTATAATACACTTCACTAAGAATATCCCAGTTCCACTTGATGTTACCTGGGATATTATATATAAACAATGAGTCTATATTCATAGCGGGTCGAGCCCACAGATTTGCAAATCGCAAACGAATGTTGGCGATGATTGACGAATAGGATCCCGGTGCATTCTGGGAAATAATTGCGCGGCGTGCCTGGCTTCTTCCCGGCATAACGATGGTGTTTACTGTTTAAGTATTTGTTCCTTGCATTTTCAAGCTTAACTCGCATATTGTAGCAGAATTCACCAACCAGTGCACTCAAAGGGACACAGAAGAAAGAGGAACAGCACCCTGACAGGTTTCGAGCGGGTATGTCCACTGTAGACATGTGGTTTAATGGGGAAATAACCAAGTCTGGAAAATGTAAATTTCAAGATGGCGAAGTCACGCGGTTACGTGCCCTTGTTCAAGGGGGGACAATTTTCCATGTCGTGTATATTCTTTTTGCACGATTATCTCGCCTAATTCATTGCATATATGTTTCTCAACATTGCTATTTTGATTCCGGTAGCCAACCTTATCATTTTCGTTAAGTATTTGATGAGTTTCATGGGTTACATCAAACGGTGCGAATATAGAATACGTCCGTCACCTGCAACTTACAGTAAAACACATAGTTTCCTTTCAAATATTCTGTACAATACCTCAAGGAACTCCCTAATCGGAAAATCCGTCTTTACTTGCACAAAATTCGCCTACATTTACTAAATTCGCCGATTTCACTCTACACACAAGCAATTCCAAACACTCGTCTCGCCATCTTTGCTTCGTTTAGTGTGTGAGACAGGACAATGTACGAGCTTGCCTAAATACGAGTCTCTCCGCCAGTGTTCAACTTCAACGTACGTATTCTATATCCTGTCCATTTTAATTTCTTCGTTATTACAAATTCATATAAAAAAAAAGTTATAAACTTAGGGGGTTCTAGGGGGGCTTGCCCCCCTGGCTATCATAACATATTTACGATCACCGACCATTTCTTATTGACAGAAGAAGTTTTCAAAGTGACGGACGTATTCTATATCCTGTCCCATCAAACAAAGAAAATGGCGCCGAAGACGTTTTCTTCGCCGTCGTTTATAACTTGTGCGCTAACATGAGTATGGCGAATTAAACAGTTGATAAAAAAAAATAAACCTTTTTTTCGGACCGAGAACAGAATAACATATTTAAGATTTTTAGAATCAAGTTTATTTTGTTAATATCATTATGTTTAGTTGGGTTGGATGACTTGGTAAAGAGAGCTTTGATACTTGCATATGTAAGTTGTATGACCTACTTTCTCTAGACTAAAGTGGTAAATACGTTCTTAAACTGATTTCTGTAATAGTTGGAAACATTCAAACTGTAGCAGAATATTGATGTGCTGGCAAGTAGAGTTGGAAAGTTTAATGCCTTGAAAAACGTAACTTAGATAATTAGACCTACTTCATTTTCCCTCATAAATCCATAATAAGCCCCTTTCAAGTTTGGGTAAAACTAAAAATCACTCGAGATCATGCGAGATCAGACCATAGATGGAGAACGTGCCGCATATTATTGAAACGTAACCATTTAGAATCACCATTTATTCTTATCTGATTTTCTCCTCACTTAAGCAACGCTACCGGCCTAAACTTCACACACATTCCATTCGACCCTTTAGTGCTTCGTTTCACCAAAAATAAAGGGTTCAAACACTCACATCTGTGTTATATCATTGTCGTTATTGAAGTACAGCCTGAATCTCTGATTCCCTTCGTCGTTTCCTTGAAAAACCTCTGGAGGCTCACTTTCGGATTTTCTTGATAAACATACAAATCCATGTGAAGCTTCGTTTCCAATGCATACGAAACGTAGACTGTTTATTGAGAAAATCTGAAACCAGGCGCCAGAGGTAAATTTTCAAGGAAGGGAGTTTGAGATTTGGCCTGTTCTTCGAAAAACGAGGTATGGATAGAACACAAATGTGAGTGTTTTTTTTTTAGTGGAACGGTGAATGGAAGGATCAAATGGAATGTGTGTAAAGTTTAGGCCCTTCAGGAGAAAATCATTGAAGAGTGTGGTGATTCTAAAGGGTTATATGTTTCAATATGGCACGTTCTCCAGCCTTGTTGGCCACACATCATCAGTTTATATACTTTGGCCACAGTCCTTTGATATCTCCAGCCAGCGAGGCCATAGTCGGCAATATGGTCGATAATCCCTTTGTTGTGCTAAACCATCATTTGTGGCCTTGAACAACAACTAATTTCGCTAAGTTAAAATTTGCTTTTGCATTAAAACCGAATTTCCCTGACCCCCGTTGCCTTTGTAATGGCGAGTATGATTGGAATCAAGACATGGTTTGAGAAAAATAGTTTACTTTTGGACACGCCGGGGATTTAAACATCGAAATTCGCTGCTGACAGATTTTAAGGTCACAGTTGATGGTTAAGCTCCATGAAGAAATTTAATCAAAGAATTTTCCTGACCCTCAGTTTTAGGTTATGATTTTATTCAAATTCCGAGAGCAGCTCTTAGATTTGTCAAAGCAACTTTATATGTTGACATGGTATTGAGGAAGCCCATATTGACAGATTGCTTGATGACGTCACTTGAAATTTATGCGCAAAGTACTTCGGGGATTGATCGATGTTCACACAATTTTTCAAAATTGTGAAAGGAATAATACTGTATCGAGAAGTACACGTAGACTAGAAAGGTGCAAAGTTAACAGAAAAATGTGTGGCTTAAAATATGTTTTGTCACAAATGTTTTCTAAAGAAGTGACGTCTTACTAAGTACAGGTAAATGGTGAGCCGAGGTACATGGTTTATCCAGAGAGCTTTGCCTAAATCTATGTGACGTCATCAGGCTCGACAGTAATTGTAGACACATCTGAATAAGTTCAATTCACTAATGAGAAATGGAATTAAAGAGAGTTTCAAACATTTCTAAAATCTCATAACCTACAACCAACAAACAACAAGGTTATAAACTCCATCTCATAACCTACAACCAACAAACAACAAGGTTATAAACTCCATCTCATAACCTACAAACAACAAGGTTATAAACTCCATCTTACAACCTACAACCAACAAACAACAAGGTTATAAACTCCATCTCATAACCTACAACCAACAAACAACAAGGTTATAAACTCCATCTTACAACCTACAACCAGCAAACAACAAGGTTATAAACTCCATCTCATAACCTACTTCTAGCAAACAACAAGGTTATAAACTCCACCTCATAACCTACAACCAGCAAACAACAAGGTTATAAACTCCATCTTACAGCCAGCAAACAACGAGGTTATAAACTCCATCTCATAACCTACGACTAGCAAACAACAAGGCTATGAACTCCATCTTACAACCTACAACCAGCACACAACAAGGTTATAAACTCCATCTCATAACCTACTTCTAGCAAACAACAAGGTTATAAACTCCATCTCATAACCTACTTCTAGCAAACAACAAGGTTATGAACTCCATCTTACAACCTACAACCAGCAAACAACAAGGCTATGAACTCCATCTTACAACCTACAACCAGCACACAACAAGGTTATAAACTCCATCTCATCACCTACTTCTAGCAAACAACAAGGTTATAAACTCCACTTATGACCTACAACCAGTATACAACAAGGTTATAAACTCCATCTCATAACCTACTTCTAGCAAACAACAAGGCTATGAACTCCATCTTACAACCTACAACCAGCACACAACAAGGTTATAAACTCCATCTCATAACCTACTTCTAGCAAACAACAAGGTTATAAACTCCATCTCATAACCTACTTCTAGCAAACAACAAGGTTATGAACTCCATCTTACAACCTACAACCAGCAAACAACAAGGCTATGAACTCCATCTTACAACCTACAACCAGCACACAACAAGGTTATAAACTCCATCTCATCACCTACTTCTAGCAAACAACAAGGTTATAAACTCCACTTATGACCTACAACCAGTATACAACAAGGTTATAAACTCCATCTCATAACCTACTTCTAGCAAACAACAAGGTTATAAACTCCATCTTACAACCTACAACCAGCAAACAACAAGGTTATAAGCTCCATCCCATAACCTACAACTAGCAAACAACAAGGTTATAAACTCCATCTTACAACCTACAACCAGCAAACAACAAGGTTATAAGCTCCATCCCATAACCTACAACTAGCAAACAACAAGGTTATAAACTCCATCTCATAACCTACAACCAGCAAACAACACGGTTATGAACTCCATCTTACAACCTACAACCAGCAAACAACACGGTTATGAACTCGATCTCATAACCTACAACCAGCAAACAACAAGGTTATAAACTCCATCTCATAACCTACTTCTAGCAAACAACAAGGTTATGAACTCCATCTTACAACCTACAACCAGCAAACAACAAGGTTATAAGCTCCATCTCATAAACTACAACTAGCAAACAGCACGGTTATGAACTCTATCTCATAACCTACAACCAGCAGAGAACAAGGTTATAAACTCCATCTTACAACCTACAACCAGCAAGCAACATGGTTATAAACTCCATCTCATAACCTACTTCTAGCAAACAACAAGGTTATAAACTCCATCTCATAACCTACAACCAGCAAACAACACGGTTATGAACTCCATCTTACAACCTACAACCAGCAAACAACACGGTTATGAACTCGATCTCATAACCTACAACCAGCAAACAACAAGGTTATAAACTCCATCTCATAACCTACTTCTAGCAAACAACAAGGTTATGAACTCCATCTTACAACCTACAACCAGCAAACAACAAGGTTATAAGCTCCATCTCATAAACTACAACTAGCAAACAGCACGGTTATGAACTCGATCTCATAACCTACAACCAGCAGAGAACAAGGTTATAAACTCCATCTTACAACCTACAACCAGCAAGCAACATGGTTATAAACTCCATCTCATAACCTACTTCTAGCAAACAACAAGGTTATAAACTCCATCTTACAACCAACAAACAACAAGGACACAAGTTGCCTTCGCCTATAGGTTATTTGTGTGACGTAATTCTATGCTTTTATTCTGAATAGATATCACAAATTGGGAATTATTACAAATATTGTGGATAATATTACCCATTAGGCCATCCTTAAAAAGTTGTTTGATTCTCGTAACGTGCCCTCCCCTACCAAAAACCTGCCTACTCAAAAGTTTTTATTGACCTGCACAATTTTTTTTTCAAACAATGAATACAAAATGAACAGAATTGCAACAGTAACATGAACATTTTTTTCTGAAGCACTAAGCCTGTCTGTGTGGCCTTTATTTATTATGATTAAAACTTTAATTTCTAGGGATAATCGGATCTACAAACAGTATAAAAAAAACTTTGAAAACTATATATCCACAAAAAAAAAAGCCTACCTACATGTACCTACCCAAACTTTACAGAGAGGGCCGGGTTACGCGAAGCAAACTTATTTTTATGGACAGCCTAAACTTCTTAGCTCATCATATGGTTTGGTTTATTACAATTTACAACGATCTATATTTGCCTGTGCCCGGGTGTTGAAGTTCTAGTGTTCTGAACTTCATAAACATTTAACTGGGTATAAAGGTCTAAATGACATACATGTACCCCATTTTTTAGCACAATTTACCCTTATGGCTTAAGGATTGTCGCTTGCATTTTTGGATCAATCTTAATGTTGAAATCATGCTTATTTTGTCTGTGATGCAATGTGATAGAGTTATTCAAAGTTATTATATGGGTCGCGGGTTCAAATCCCACTCAGTCCCAAAAAAAGTGGAAAATTTTCTGACCGGGTTTTCACTCGAACGACCTATATGGTATGGTTGCCAGTCACCAACGGAAGGTCGTGGGTTTCCTCCGGGCATAGAGCCCGGTTTCCTCCCACAATAAAACTGGCAAGGCCGCCATATAAGAGAAATAATTTTGAGCGTGGCGTAAAGCACCAATCAATCAATCAAAGTTATTATAGGTTGCCTTGTTTTCGAAGTTTATAACATAGGTCGCCATGTTGTTCTAAGTTAAGACAGGTCGCCATGTTGTTCTAAGTTAAGATAGTTCGCCATGTTGTTCAAAGTCACCATATTATTTGGCAGGTAGTCTGCTTGAATTACACTTTGGACTGATGGGCAAACCAGGGTTATGCCAAATGAACAGCAGTCGTAAAACACTTTGGGAAATTCTATTATGAGCCAAATTGATATAAAGGAAATACGAATATAGGATCAATTGTAGAATTTAATCTGTGAGGACATCATGCGTATTGTCCTAATAATACATTTAAAGTGGCATGAGCTGCCAAAATGTTGATATTTTGATGTTAAAACAGAATGTTGAAATTATTGGCTATTTTTCTCAAGACATATAATTCAGAAGCTTTTTAGTGCTTCTAGTCTCAAAAATGTACGATATAGTATTGTTTTGAATTAACTTTGGCTTAGAATGAATGAATAGTCGTCTCGGTCATTTAAATTTTGTTTACTTTATCGAACACGTTTTCGGTTTGTACAGGCCACATACTGTATGGATTTTCCTCATTCTAACTCCAATCATATAGTTTTTAGATGGCCCTCATAGCCTCTTACTCTCGCAACGATTAGAAATTATGAAAAAATGTGAATTTTGGCAGCTCATGCCACTTTAATACTACCTTAATCCTTTTAAAATGCAGTGGTGAGCTGTAAACCACTGATTTATCCAACTTCATCTGAAATTATGAATCCTATCGATGAAAATTTTATGAAATATTTTCAAATCAACGCCTTCCTTGTTGTAGAATGGAGAACTTGAGCAGCTCCTCAGATGTTGCCACAGAATTTGTGGAGGATACAGATGAGATTATAGTACAGCAACTGCCAGATGGAAGCTTTGTCACTGCCGATGGTCAGAGGATAGTTTTCTCCAAAGATGATGTGGAAACAATTCAGGAAGAAGGTCAGACTACACAGACAGTTATGGTCCAGGGAACTGGGGAAATAGCTCAGATAGCTATTGACTCATCTGGTCAGCCAACCAGCCACCAAGACCTGAGTGGACTACAACTCTATAGTGGACAAGAAGGCAATGTTCAGTATGTGACATCAGATGGAAGTCAGATTACTGTGCCAATTGCAGACATTGCTCAGTTTAATGCCATAGCCAGTCAGTCTGATGGTCAGATCATACAGGACAATGCTATCAGTATTGTCACAAGTGAAGCAGGAAGCTCGTCACAAGTTATCACCTCAGAACAAGTACAGTTGGTTCAACCCAGTGATGCTATATCCATAGTGAGTTCTGCCCAAGTTATTGATGTCACACCAATGGATGATCTCACTACAGAAGAACAAACAATATCTATTCAGGGGGCTGTGGGATCTCCGACCATCACCACCACAGCAACAGTCCCTTCACAAGCTTCACGCCCAATGAGAAGTCTTTTACCCCCTAAACAACCATTAGCCGAGAACATTCCAGAGACGACCATGGAGAGTCTACCAGATGAAGCAGATTATAAGATTATCAAGGTTGTTCCTGATGATGAGGTTGCCACCAGTTCTGATGATGTCGTTACACAATCTGTGGAACAGCCCAACAGTACTGTTGTTCTTCAAGAAGGTACTTCATTACTTATTTGTTCAATTTGATTTGCAGTTGTGTGGGGAAAGGGTGTGAATATAATTGAAATTTTCTTAACCATTTTTCTGAAGGGACTCTTATGTAGTTGAATTATTCCAAATGATTTAATTCCCAGTCAATCTACCTACATATGATGGCCCCAGTAGATACCTGGTTCTCCCACCAGAGATCCTGGTTCCTATCCCATACAGGCTGACAATGCTGCCATACATGTTAAATAATGTTAATTCTTGCAGTAAATACCAAGCAATTAAAAAAAATATCAATCTAGTACCCCCATCAGCATTGTACAAAAAATGATTTGATTGATTCTTTGTGGTTTAATGACATACAACAGTATTTTGCCTTTATAGCATCCCATAAGGCCCCTTTACTCCTGCCAATCAACTCTCATCTGAACAAAATCTATTCCGAAAAAAATGTTTTGTAAAGCTGATCACAAGAACTTTTAGTGATTATTCTATTTATGATTTTGAGAACAAACCAATTGTAATATTTTATATCTTTATCATTCAGAGCCTGTTAAAGAGACGCAGTCAAATATGGTACAGGAAGTTCAACAAGTACCTGCCAGTTCATCAGTAGACCCCGAAACAATTCCAATTCAAGCAGAAGGGTCTGCTGAAGCTGAAGCCATTCCCACGGAAGATAAGCCTGTTGAGGAGGTTAACCAAGTAGACAGTTCTGAGACAGTCACAGTAATTTCCGTAGAGCCAGATACTGTCACAATGGTTGATTCCAGTAGCAGCTCTACAAACACCAGTAACATTAATCAGGAAGCCTCAAATGTTTTATCGCAGGTCACCTCTTTATTGGTATCAACTGAACACCAAACAATTCAACCCATGGATCAGCTTCGTCAAGAAGACTTGCAGCAACAGGAGATGGAGGAGGATTCTAGTGTCCCAGATCAGACTGAGGAAGAAGCCATGGAAGAGGCCAGGGAGGAACCAGACCAAACTGTGCCTACAGATGATTCAATAGCTCAGCCAAAGGACTCTGAACCTGAGACAGATAACATAATTGCTGAAGCATCTAGTACCAAAGGAGCTGATGAAGTTCAGATTGTTGAAGAAACCGATGAAACACCTAAGACTTTGCCTAAGAAAAGGGGAAGGGCTTCAGTGGAACCAAATAAAGAGCTAGAAAAACAAGTAGCAGAAGAAGAAATTATTACTCCAAGAAGAGGAAGAGGTCGGCCTCCAAAGGCTCAAAAGGATGATGGCAAATCAATAGAAACCCCACCAAGTAAAACTCCAGAAGACCAGACTCCAAAAACTGGCGGCAGAGGACGGCCAAGAAAAGACCCGAAAGCTGACGATGAGACACCTGTGGAGAAAACACCTGAAACTCCATCTAGAGTTTCAAGAAGATCACTTGCTAGGATTTCTGCCAAGGAGGCAGAAAAAGAAGCTGAAAATACAATTAGTATTTCTAAACCGTCTGAAACAGTGATAGTTGTGGAACATGGTAGGAGGAGGTCTCAAAGAGCTAAAGTTTCAGTTGATGAAGAACCAGACACTCCAGAGATTGTTGAAGAAACTCCAGAGACTGACACTGGACGTAAAAGAAGAGGGAGGCCATCAAGAACCTCTATAAAAGTAGAAGTGGAAGATGATGAAGAGGAGGTAACTCCAAGGAGAGGGAGAACCAAACGGAAAAAGGATGATGAACCACAGCCTGAACCTGAATCACCATCCAAATCTCTTCGTGGAAGGAAACGAAAAGCAGATGGACATGATCAAACTACTGAAACAAATGACCAGGAGCCTGATACACAGATTGAAAGTGGGGAAATCACCACCCCCAGGAAAAGAACCAGAGGCTCTGGACAAACTCAAACCAAGGATCAAGGCAGTGAGATGACCCCTAGTCTGAAAAATCAGTCACAAGGTTATGATGGTTTGGACTTTGATATCGACGACGAACCGGAAGTAGAGGATGTTGAAACACCGACCAAAGATATGGATTCCAGCATGGAATCTGAGCCTCCAGTGTTGACAGCTTTCACTGTTGAGTCTGACAAAACTGCAGATGCTATGGGAGGCGGGGATGTTTACAATATTGATCAAATTGATAATGATATGCCCAATTCGTCTAGAAATGCACAGACAAGTCCTATGGCAACTAAAGAAGCTCAGACATTCACTGAGGTGGAAACTGTATGGGAGTCAGGTGGTAAGAGATCCGTATTAACTCAAACAGATCCTAAACTGAAGAAAAAGAAGTTTGGTCCTCTTAACATGGATGATGGCGTCGGTGTTCAAACGGAAGACGATGAAGATGGGAGAAGGCGCAAGAGAAGAGACGATGAAATTGGTGGTCTGTTTCAAGATGTGGATGCAAGAAAACGAAGTGTTAAACGAAACACTGAAGAAGCATTGAAATGTCCATTTTGTGAGAAAGCGTTTATAGGTTTGGTCAAACATATCAAAAGTAAACATAAGGAGGAAACTGACTATGAGGAGGAAATAAGGAATGCCAAATGGAGAGAGAGGATAATGAAGGTGTCCACCTTAGGCGTACAGGAAGATGGGGAAACTTGCCAAGATTGTGGCAAGGTTACCAAAAACATGAAGCGCCATCTTGAATCTCATCAACTGAATCGAATGCAGATACCTTGTCCTATCTGTGGCAAAGTGGTTCTCAAGACTGGAATGAGTTCTCACATGAGAACTGTACATTCTGGACGTAGACCCTACAAGTGCCCACATTGCGACTATGATTCTGCATTCCGAGGAAATTTGAATACTCACATTAAGGGGATGCATTTGCACACTCGGCAGTACCTGTGTAACACTTGCAGTGCCGCCTTCAAGACCTTGGGCGCTCTAATTGGCCACACTAAGAGAGTCCATGAGAATTGGAAGTCACCAAATCAAAAGATCTTCATTTGCTCTGTTTGTGAGAAGCGCTTTACCAAAAAGTATCACGTTGATCGTCATATGCTGATTCACACTGGAGAAAAGCCACACAAATGTGCAGATTGTGGCCGCTGCTTCAACAACAAGTCCAACCTGATGTCTCACATTCAGCTGGTCCACAAAAGGCTGTCTCCCTACCAATGTGACCTGTGTAAGGAAACCTTTAAAAGGAAGAAACTTCTACTTGAGCATATTGGGAAGGAACATGTAGCTCATGGTGAACATGTTGTCTTTAAGACTCCCATGGATGAGCTATCTGACAGTGATTCTGAGGAAGGCTTAGAGGAAGGTGAATTGGATCCTAAAACTACTGTTCAACTGAATGATACTACCACCATAAGAGTTTCTGAGATGACTGCTGCCAATACCAGTGAAGGCCAAGTGACCCAAATCATTGACCCATCTCAAACGATAGCTATAGAACAAGTTGATCCTAACATGTATGGTCAGGAGGTACAGATGGCCACTGTAGTGACCAGTGAAGGGCAGACAACCCACACTCTTCCAGAGGGTCAAACTATCACCACTCTGCAAACTGAAGGTGGTCAGGAAACTATTATTATTGTTCACACTGCCGACGATGGTGAAGTTACACATGCTATTGTTGAGCAGAATCCCCAGCCCGGAACCAGTGGAGATGTTGCCACCCTAGCTACTGCCGCTGAACTTTTTACGCAGATGCAATCTTAAAACACTGTACATCCCACTCTATTTAGTGGAACGTGAATTTTCCATTTTCCATGTCATTTCTAGAGACTGAAGGTAATCTGTTATATGATTTGTTGAAGATAAAGCGAAGTAGACTTCCTAAGAAACTTGAGACTCAACATTTTGTGGTCAATGATTTGAAGGATACTTGCGATTTTTTTGTTAGTTTCTTTTTTCAGCATTTTTAATGAAATTCTACATAAAGCATGCTACTCATTTTCTTGTTATGATACATCGTCTTTGTAGGCAGTTTGAATTGTTTTTTTTTTTATTATGTGCACTAACATTTTAGTCTTTTTATTTTTTTTTTTTTTGGGGGGGGGGGGGGATGGGAATGTATTGTTGTTATAAGAAATTGCCTCCCCCAACCTTATAGATCTCCTTTTAAAGGTTTACATATGTACATATTAATGTCTACCAAGTATTTCAATTTGTGTGCACATAAATGCCTTATCATTGGTAATGTGTGTATTGCTTAACATCAAAAGTTAAATCTAGTATATAATCAAGAGTAGCACCGCCTACAGAATGACACTTAAATCATGGCAGTGATAGTAATAGATTACCTGGATAATTTCATGTTCTGGTGTTATCTAGTATCACAAACTTCATTTTCTTTGAAAATATTATCAATCCGAAGGCCCACAGATTTACAACAATGAGAAAATTTATTAATCAATAGTCTAAAGACACACTGTTGTTGCCTATTGTGAATGTTGGTCCCCAATTCAGACAAAGTTGTCATCCACTTTTGGGGATTTTTTTTTTGCTCACCCACTACGTCAATTTTTTTTAGATAAATTTGAACATAGAATTAAATAATTGATATCTTAAGTAACCTCATTACATGTCCATGTAGTTTGAAAATGTCTTTCTCCATGTGTTTTGATTCTTCTGATAAAATATCACACAGTTAATGTCTTTATACCTGCTTGTTATAAGAATCGTCAATAAATATCTGAATAGCTTATTCAACTGAGAGCCTTCCTTTATCTTAGAATTTTACCATTACTTAAATCTTGCGACTTATCTAGGGCCCAATTTCACAACTTATGTCATTTTAGGGCAATTTTTTTGTGAAACAGGGCCTTGACTACCCATTGTGAACTTATGTTTCACCACTGGCAAGAATGCTCTTAAGGCTCGTCCAAAATACTAGGACTCAAATAGGCAGCATCGGTCGTTCATTGAGCAAGCAATATTCTCATGATACATGCCTTCCATTGATGGGTCTGGGCTTTAAATCCCAATCAACTGGAAAATTCTGATCAGTATTTTTCAACCATGTGGAAGTGATATAAGGTATCCCGGAGTTCAGTGGTTTTCTCCTATTAAAGCTGACAAATCCGCCCTATTAGTGAAATAATCCGGAGTGCTGTATAAAGCAACCAATCCTGATGGGAAACAAATTCAAATACATTAAAAAAAGTTTGTGGTTAAGTGACTCTCCTTTTTATGCCAACCCCTCCAGTTTATTTCTGGGTTCTGTAATGCTTCATCACGTTTTCCCACCCTTATGTCTGTCATTTCTTTCGTTATCCTCCAATTTGGATATTTTCACTGGTTACTCCCCATTGGCAGGGGTGCTTTATAGTTGATCATGTTTTAGTGTTTATTAATCTGTATGTATGTCTGGCAGCCTCGAATTCCTATATTTTCATTGGTTGTTAAAATTGATGAAGATTTTCCACCTGTTTGACTGTCCTTTCTTCCGTTAGATGTTTTCATTTGGTTGTTGCTTGTTTGCAAGATATCACCAAAGCCCCAGGTTGCTATTTTTATGGCCCTACTTTTGTATTTGATTAGGTTTTTGTATCTGCTCACCATGCACTGTAGGTCCGCAGGATGGGGTATTCGTCCAGACAGAGATCCCAAATTGCTCCCCATTTAACCTGACCAAGTCGCCATATAAGTGAAATTATCTTGAGTGCTATGCAAAACATTTATTATTGATTTTGTGACTTATTGGTGGGATACTTTCAAAGTTCATCATATTTTGGGCAGTCCATTTTTATGTTACCTTTCCATTGGGATATTTTCATTCTTTACAAGAAATCTCTGAAACCACTTGTTTCAGTTACCAAGTTAAAGGTTTCCTGTGTATAGGAGTTAACAGGTACTGGTGGAAGGTTGGGGGTTTCCTATGTAGAAGAGTTACCAGGTACTCGTGGAAGGTTGGGGGTTTCCTATGTAGTAGAGTTACCAGGTACTCATGGAAGGTTGGGGGTTTCCTGTGTATAGGAGTTAACAGGTACTCGTGGAAGGTTGGGGGTTTCCTATGTGGAAGAGTTACCAGATACTCGTGGAAGGTTGGGGTTTTTTCTGTGTATAAGAGTAAACAGGTACTCGTGGAAGGTTGGGGGTTTCCTATGTATAAGAGTTACCAGATACTCATGGAAGGTTGGGGGGTTTCCTATGTAGAAGAGATACCAGATACTCGTGGAAGGTTGGGGGGTTTTCTGTGTATAAGAGTAAACAGGTACTCGTGGAAGGTTGGGGGTTTCCTATGTAGAAGAGTTACCAGATACTCGTGGAAGGTTGGGGGTTTTCTGTGTATAAGAGTAAACAGGTACTCGTGGAAGGTTGGGGGTTTCCTATGTAGAAGAGTTACCAGATACTCGTGGAAGGTTGGGGGTTTCCTATGTAGAAGAGTTAGCAGGTACTCATGGAAGGTTGGGGGTTTCCTATGTAGAAGAGTTACCATATACTCATGGAAGGTTGGGAGTTTCCTACGTAGTAGAGTTACCAGATACTCGTGGAAGGTTGGGGGTTTCCTACGTAGTAGAGTTACCAGATACTCATGGAAGGTTGGGAGTTTCCTACGTAGTAGAGTTACCAGATACTCGTGGAAGGTTGGGGGTTTCCTACGTAGTAGAGTTACCAGATACTCGTGGAAGGTTGGGGGTTTCCTACGTAGTAGAGTTACCAGATACTCGTGGAAGGTTGGGGGTTTCCTACGTAGTAGAGTTACCAGATACTCGTGGAAGGTTGGGGGTTTCCTATGTAGAAGAGTTACTAGATACTCGTGGAAGGTTGGGGGTTTCCTACGTAGTAGAGTTAACAGGTACTCAGGGAAGGTTGGGGGTTTCCTATGTAGAAGAGTTACCAGGTACTCATGGAAGGTTGGGGGTTTCCTATGTAGAAGAGTTACTAGATACTCGTGGAAGGTTGGGGGTTTCCTACGTAGTAGAGTTACCAGATACTCATGGAAGGTTGGGAGTTTCCTACGTAGAAGAGTTACCAGATACTCATGGAAGGTTGGGAGTTTCCTACGTAGTAGAGTTACCAGGTACTCGTGGAAGGTTGGGGGTTTCCTACGTAGTAGAGTTACCAGATACTCATGGAAGGTTGGGAGTTTCCTACGTAGTAGAGTTACCAGATACTCATGGAAGGTTGGGAGTTTCCTACGTAGAAGAGTTACCAGATACTCTTGGAAGGTTGGGAGTTTCCTACGTAGAAGAGTTACCAGATACTCATGGAAGGTTGGGAGTTTCCTACGTAGTAGAGTTACCAGGTACTCATGGAAGGTTGGGAGTTTCCTACGTAGTAGAGTTACCAGATACTCATGGAAGGTTGGGAGTTTCCTACGTAGAAGAGTTACCAGGTACTCGTGGAAGGTTGGGGGTTTCCTACGTAGTAGAGTTACCAGATACTCATGGAAGGTTGGGAGTTTCCTACGTAGTAGAGTTACCAGATACTCGTGGAAGGTTGGGGGTTTCCTACGTAGTAGAGTTACCAGATACTCGTGGAAGGTTGGGGGTTTCCTACGTAGTAGAGTTACCAGATACTCATGGAAGGTTGGGAGTTTCCTACGTAGTAGAGTTACCAGGTACTCGTGGAAGGTTGGGGGTTTCCTACGTAGTAGAGTTACCAGATACTCATGGAAGGTTGGGAGTTTCCTACGTAGTAGAGTTACCAGATACTCATGGAAGGTTGGGAGTTTCCTACGTAGAAGAGTTACCAGATACTCATGGAAGGTTGGGAGTTTCCTACGTAGAAGAGTTACCAGATACTCATGGAAGGTTGGGAGTTTCCTACGTAGTAGAGTTACCAGATACTCATGGAAGGTTGGGAGTTTCCTACGTAGTAGAGTTACCAGATACTCGTGGAAGGTTGGGGGTTTCCTACGTAGTAGAGTTACCAGATACTCGTGGAAGGTTGGGAGTTTCCTACGTAGTAGAGTTACCAGATACTCGTGGAAGGTTGGGGGTTTCCTACGTAGTTGAGTTACCAGATACTCGTGGAAGGTTGGGGGTTTCCTACGTAGTAGAGTTACCAGATACTCGTGGAAGGTTGGGGGTTTCCTGTGTAGAAGAGTTAACAGGTACTCATGGAAGGTTGGGGGTTTCCTACGTAGTAGAGTTACCAGATACTCGTGGAAGGTTGGGGGTTTCCTGTGTAGAAGAGTTAACAGGTACTCATGGAAGGTTGGGGGTTTCCTACGTAGTAGAGTTACCAGATACTCGTGGAAGGTTGGGGGTTTCCTATGTAGAAGAGTTACTAGATACTCGTGGAAGGTTGGGGGTTTCCTACGTAGTAGAGTTAACAGGTACTCAGGGAAGGTTGGGGGTTTCCTATGTAGAAGAGTTACCAGGTACTCATGGAAGGTTGGGGGTTTCCTATGTAGAAGAGTTACTAGATACTCGTGGAAGGTTGGGGGTTTCCTACGTAGTAGAGTTACCAGATACTCATGGAAGGTTGGGAGTTTCCTACGTAGAAGAGTTACCAGATACTCATGGAAGGTTGGGAGTTTCCTACGTAGTAGAGTTACCAGGTACTCGTGGAAGGTTGGGGGTTTCCTACGTAGTAGAGTTACCAGATACTCATGGAAGGTTGGGAGTTTCCTACGTAGTAGAGTTACCAGATACTCATGGAAGGTTGGGAGTTTCCTACGTAGAAGAGTTACCAGATACTCATGGAAGGTTGGGAGTTTCCTACGTAGAAGAGTTACCAGATACTCATGGAAGGTTGGGAGTTTCCTACGTAGTAGAGTTACCAGGTACTCATGGAAGGTTGGGAGTTTCCTACGTAGTAGAGTTACCAGATACTCATGGAAGGTTGGGAGTTTCCTACGTAGAAGAGTTACCAGGTACTCGTGGAAGGTTGGGAGTTTCCTACGTAGTAGAGTTACAAGATACTCATGGAAGGTTGGGTTTTCCTACGTAGTAGAGTTACCAGATACTCATGGAAGGTTGGGAGTTTCCTACGTAGTAGAGTTACCAGATACTCATGGAAGGTTGGGAGTTTCCTACGTAGAAGAGTTACCAGATACTCGTGGAAGGTTGGGTTTTCCTACGTAGTAGAGTTACCAGGTACTCATGGAAGGTTGGGAGTTTCCTACGTAGAAGAGTTACCAGATACTCATGGAAGGTTGGGGGTTTCCTACGTAGTAGAGTTACCAGATACTCGTGGAAGGTTGGGTTTTCCTACGTAGTAGAGTTACCAGATACTCATGGAAGGTTGGGTTTTCCTACGTAGAAGAGTTACCAGGTACTCGTGGAAGGTTGGGTTTTCCTACGTAGTAGAGTTACCAGATACTCGTGGAAGGTTGGGTTTTCCTACGTAGAAGAGTTACCAGATACTCGTGGAAGGTTGGGTTTTCCTACGTAGAAGAGTTACCAGATACTCGTGGAAGGTTGGGTTTTCCTACGTAGAAGAGTTACCAGATACTCGTGGAAGGTTGGGTTTTCCTACGTAGAAGAGTTACCAGATACTCGTGGAAGGTTGGGGGTTTCCTATGTAGTAGAGTTACCAGATACTCGTGGAAGGTTGGGTTTTCCTACGTAGAAGAGTTACCAGATACTCATGGAAGGTTGGGGGTTTCCTATGTAGTAGAGTTACCAGATACTCATGGAAGGTTGGGGGTTTCCTACGTAGTAGAGTTACCAGATACTCATGGAAGGTTGGGGGTTTCCTATGTAGTAGAGTTACCAGATACTCATGGAAGGTTGGGGGTTTCCTATGTAGTAGAGTTACCAGATACTCATGGAAGGTTGGGGGTTTCCTACGTAGTAGAGTTACCAGATACTCATGGAAGGTTGGGGGTTTCCTACGTAGTAGAGTTACCAGATACTCATGGAAGGTTGGGAGTTTCCTACGTAGTAGAGTTACCAGATACTCGTGGAAGGTTGGGGGTTTCCTACGTAGTAGAGTTACCATATACTCATGGAAGGTTGGGGGTTTCCTACGTAGTAGAGTTACCAGATACTCATGGAAGGTTGGGGGTTTCCTACGTAGTAGAGTTACCAGGTACTCGTGGAAGGTTGGGGGTTTCCTACGTAGTAGAGTTACCAGGTATGAAGGTTGGGGGTTTCCTACGTAGTAGAGTTAACAGGTACTCTATGAAGGTTGGAGGTTTCCTACGTAGTAGAGTTAACAGGTACTCTATGAAGGTTGGAGGTTTCCTACGTAGTAGAGTTAACAGGTACTCATGGAAGGTTGGGGGTTTCCTACGTAGTAGAGTTAACAGGTACTCATGGAAGGTTGGGGGTTTCCTGTGTAGAAGAGTTACCAGGTACTCGTGGAAGGTTGGGGGTTTCCTATGTAGAAGAGTTACTAGATACTTGTGGAAGGTTGGGGGTTTCCTATGTAGAAGAGTTACCAGATACTCATGGAAGGTTGGGGGTTTCCTACGTAGTAGAGTTACCAGGTACTCATGGAAGGTTGGGGGTTTCCTATGTAGAAGAGTTACCAGGTACTCATGGAAGGTTGGGGGTTTCCTATGTAGAAGAGTTACCAGATACTCGTGGAAGGTTGGGGGTTTCCTTTGTAGAAGAGTTACCAGATACTCATGGAAGGTTGGGGGTTTCCTACGTAGTAGAGTTACCAGGTACTCATGGAAGGTTGGGGGTTTCCTATGTAGAAGAGTTACCAGGTACTCATGGAAGGTTGGGGGTTTCCTATGTAAAAGAAATTTTTTAATGTTAGTGTCCAGAAAATTACATCACTGATCTTGGGCCTAGCGAAAAAATCACCAAAAAGTTAACTATTTTGTCGTAATTTCCTTAAATTGATGGGATGGATGTTGTAAAATGCCTCATTACCAAGGGTTACTGAGGCGCCTGGGGAGAATGTCTGTTGCAATATTAACAAGTTTAGAGACCGAAGCTAATTTTAGAACCATAGTTGGAGGAAAGCCGGATCCCTTGGCAGTCGGTAACCTCCCCTCTCCCACAATTACATATCAAAAAAGTTTTCGGGAGAAAAAATAAAGATAAAAGAGAGCAGATTTTATGTAAGATGAAAGTATATTCCCTTTTCTTGATGGCCAAGCCAAAATATAGCTCATTAAAATATATCACTCAACAGCACATTGTATAATATCAAAAGTTTGAAACAAAAACTAAATTTAAACGCTTGCTCTAAATTATCTTATACATAACAATTCATAGGGAAAAAAATAGTTACAAAAAAAGTCTTTGCTAAAGCAAAATCACAGACATGACAATATCACAGGTATATTGGAATATAAACAAACTTTTCTAGAAAATTATAAAATACAATTTGCTGATAACATTTTTGTTCATGCAAACAACCCTTATCCAGTTTATACAGGATCCTACAGTAGATTTTAATAAATAACATTCAGAGGACCAATACAAACTTGTAGAGAAGTTCTTAAAGATTAAACAAAGAAAAATAGCTGTACATTTATTACATACATAGTCGTAGGGTCCATAAAAGTATAGATTTTTAGACAAGAAAATTTTCCCCTGTACCCATGTATTTTAGTGTTCATAAATATATATATTTTAAGACGAGAAGATTTTGCCTGTGTGTTTTAGAGTTCATAAATATTACATACATGTATTTGATGGATGCAACATCTACTTTTATATTAGGGAAACCTTTGGAGAAAGTCTTACACTATTCGTTTTGTGATTTGTGTGGCACAAACTTGTTCCATTAATATGACAGCTTTGATTGGTCTATTGAAGAAGGGAACTGGGGATAGAGTGTTGACCCTAATCATAACATTGACCAATCATCAACCATGGACCCTAATGCTGACACAATCACTTCATTGGGAATGTTGGATCCTAATGCTAAATCAATCATTACATTGTGTGTTGGACCCTAATGCTGACACAAGCACTACATTGTGTGTTGGCCGCAATGCTGACACAATCATTACATTGTGTGTTGGCTGCAATGCTGACACAATCACTTCATTGTGTGTTGGACCCTACTGTTGACAATCATTACATTGTGTTGGACCCTACTGTTGACAATCATTACATTGTGTTGGACCCTACTGTTGACAATCATTACATTGTGTGTTGGACCCTACTGTTGACAATCATTACATTGTGTGTTGGACCCTACTGTTGACAATCATTACATTGTTTGTTGGACCCTACTGTTGACAATCATTACATTGTGTGTTGGACCCTACTGTTGACAATCATTACATTGTGTGTTGGACCCTACTGTTGACAATCATTACATTGTGTGTTGGACCCTACTGTTGACAATCATTACATTGTGTGTTGGACTCTACTGTTGACAATCATTACATTGTGTGTTGGACCCTACTGTTGACAATCATTACATTGTGTGTTGGACCCTACTGTTGACAATCATTACATTGTGTGTTGGACCCTACTGTTGACAATCATTACATTGTGTGTTGGACCCTACTGTTGACAATCATTACATTGTGTGTTGGGCCCTTCTGTTGACAATCATTACATTGAGAATGTTGGATCCTAATGCTGACACAATCACTTCATTGAGAATGTTGGACCCTAATGCTGACACAATCATTACATTGAGAATGTTGGACCCTAATGCTGACACAATCACTTCATTGAGAATGTTGGTTCCTTATGGTGACACAATCACTTCACTGAGAATGTTGGACCCTAATCCGGACATAATCATCACATTGAGAATGTTGGTTCTTTATAGTGACACAATCATTACATGAGAATGTTGGTTCTTTATAGTGACACAATCATTACATGAGAATGTTGGTTCTTTATAGTGACACAATCATTACATGAGAATGTTGGTTCTTTATAGTGACACAATCATTACATGAGAATGTTGGTTCTTTATAGTGACACAATCATTACATGAGAATGTTGGTTCTTTATAGTGACACAATCATTACATGAGAATGTTGGACCCTAATGCTGAGACAATCATTACATCAGGTGTTGGATCCTTATAGAGAAAAATCACATTTTATTGTGTGCAGGCAACCAATGACGGAATTTATAACAATAGTACTAAACAGTTAGAATTGAAGCTTGGACTGTAATGATGCAAATGTTGTTTATTGCCAACCTGCTTACAACATTGGCTTATTTCCCTTTATATTTGTAATAGGTAACTGCATCATCATAAAATGTCTCTGACAGCCAAAAACAGTGAACATTGTCTTTAAAATCTTTTACAGTCCGCCTAAAAGAAATAAAAAAGACTTACATTGTGTGTTGGACTCTACTGTTGACAATCATTACATTGTGTGTTGGACCCTACTGTTGACAATCATTACATTGTGTGTTGGACCCTACTGTTGACAATCATTACATTGTGTGTTGGACCCTACTGTTGACAATCATTACATTGTGTGTTGGACCCTACTGTTGACAATCATTACATTGTGTGTTGGGCCCTTCTGTTGACAATCATTACATTGAGAATGTTGGATCCTAATGCTGACACAATCACTTCATTGAGAATGTTGGACCCTAATGCTGACACAATCATTACATTGAGAATGTTGGACCCTAATGCTGACACAATCACTTCATTGAGAATGTTGGTTCCTTATGGTGACACAATCACTTCACTGAGAATGTTGGACCCTAATCCGGACATAATCATCACATTGAGAATGTTGGTTCTTTATAGTGACACAATCATTACATGAGAATGTTGGACCCTAATGCTGACACAATCATTACATCAGGTGTTGGATCCTTATAGAGAAAAATCACATTTTATTGTGTGCAGGCAACCAATGACGGAATTTATAACAATAGTACTAAACAGTTAGAATTGAAGCTTGGACTGTAATGATGCAAATGTTGTTTATTGCCAACCTGCTTACAACATTGGCTTATTTCCCTTTATATTTGTAATAGGTAACTGCATCATCATAAAATGTCTCTGACAGCCAAAAACAGTGAACATTGTCTTTAAAATCTTTTACAGTCCGCCTAAAAGAAATAAAAAAGACTTTATAAATTACATAAATGAAGTATATGTAATATAAAAAGCTAATATCTGCATTAATTGCAATGGTTCTACTCTGTTCAATTTCTGTCAGGTACCTGAAAAGCGTTATCATCCCCACTAACCCTGAAAAAGCTATCACATGGCTGAAATATTCTTGACTGTGGCATAAAATACTAATCAATCTGAATCCAATGCCTTACATATTTATTTATTTATTTATTTGTTTGTTGTATTGCAGAATGATGTTCATTCCATTAAATGCCATTGCAACCAAGGCTTTAGATAATTAAACTGTATTCCTCAAGTTCCAAGGAAACCCCAGAGTGTCTCAGCATGTTTGTATGTGGGACCTCTGTTTGGGCCTTTGTAATACAACAATAGGCTTTTAAAGGCTATAAATAAGACATTTTGAGAAAAAAAACTTACACTTTTCCGTCACAGAACTTGATGGACATTTCCCCGTCTTTCTTCTCCAATATAATACCAGGGAGGAAGACCTTTTCCTTCCTATCATACAGCCCTAATACCCTCTCACCTTCCGTCAATTTGTAACGTTTTGTAAACTTGCCAAAGATAAACTTGATATTCTGAATGGATGAAGAGCCATCAGGCCATTGGACAATAAACTGACTTTTATCTCCAACTTTTTCCTTCACAACTCCTAAAGGACAAAACAAGAACAACACTAATAGATGAACTCTGTTTTAAGTAAAGGCTGTGTTGTCTACTTAATTGATTGATGTTTTACACAGTGTTCAAGATTATATCACTTATATAGCCAGTTTGTTTGTTTTATTGGGGGACGATACCAGACTCTTTGCCGGAAGGAAATGTTCTAACCTTTAGCAAGTACCTGGCAACTCTTCCACATGGGCGAATCAGTAAAAACCCTACTTACAAATATACTGATAGGGAAAATCCCTGCTTCAGATTTTAGAAACTCAACTATAAATTCTAGAAAATACAGTTTATTTGAGAGAAAAAGCATACCCCTCAGTTCCTTACAACCAATGATGGATATTGTTATAAAGTTATAAAACAGTCAGCAATTCATGATATGATAGATGGGAACCCACAAATCATACTCTATGTGATCCCACAAACATGGCAACGTTGCCAGGTTTATTGATGGAGGACTATGAGGAAAGTCTATGCCAGGAACCTTGGCTACAGGGCATTAAAACTCTTCTATACAGATCAAGTAACTCCCCATACTGAGGGCAATTGGAATGTTATTTTACCTACTTTGTCACAGAAACCCTGATGAGTTAAAAGTGACAGCTTAGATAATGAATGTTTTTTGTTTACCTGGCTGATAGTAGCCTGAGAGGTCATCTCTGGCCACCACAGATTGACCAATCTTTAACGAGTCACACTCCTGGATGTAAGTGACCACCTCTTGGCAGCGCCTCTGGTCTAGCGGGTACACCTCCTCTAAACCAACAGTAGTATTAACACCATCATAAAACTGAAGCTTTACTTCCCCATATAGAGCGTTATCCTGCACTCTGGCTGGGGCGTAACTGAAGGAAAATTCAGGGTGAGGTGCTATAACGGCGTCAGATACCTATTAAATGGATTAAAATAGGTCATTGGAGAATCATGCATTTTTATTGGTTATTACAAGGCCTCAGCATAACATGACAATAATAAGGGACAATCTCAAGACATCAGTCTCAAACTGGTTCCGTCAACCCGGTGCTAGAATTTGACTACAGATGACTTGATTCCAAGAAAGTGTAATCCCAAAATAACGAGAATACTACAGATGACTTGCACATAACTTTGCCTCGTTGGGTAATTTGTGGAGACGAGGACATTTGTATAACTGTACAGTTGCTGCTACTATCAACAATTAACAGCTTCATTATAAATCTCTTACTGGGTTGGTTTAAAGACAATTTGATTTAACAGAGCTATTGATTATATATACCCTAGGCTCGTGATTCGCTCGATCTGACTCGGTGATAATGTCCTCTCTCCATATATCCTGTTGACTTCCATCACAATCCTCTACAGCGTACAGGTAAGATCCATTGTCAGTACTCTGTACTGTACCTGTTCAACGCAGAATAAACACACATTTTCACAAATATAATAAAGCAAAAGACCACAATCAATACAAATGTAATCAACAAGAACATATGGCTATGAATTAAAACAGGTACATTTTACTACAAAGGCTAAAACATTCTCCTTATTTTATGGATTTTACTACAAAATGTGAAAGATATTTAAATAATAAACAACGTAAAAAGTGTATGAAAGGTCATTGTATTTATACATTAAAATATGCTATAAAAGGAGACAAAAACAAGGAATTGGAGATTGGATTACTCTCATTAGTGGATATAAAACATTATATAGATGTTCACAGTTATACAGTTATATTTTTGTCTTTTTAAACCATGGGGTTAAAACAACTGACCTATATAATACCATCCATCATCAGGCCACCTGGCCAACACTTCTTCTCCGATAGTATTCAAGGGGGCTAAACTCTGTCTCAACTCAGTTACCTCCACGGATGCTTCCCCCTCGTCACTGTACATCTGATAATACAATAAAAGAATACCATAGGTATAATACGCATCTATGTGTAATGCGCACCCCAAACTATCGATCTCAATCGCCAAAAAAAAAATCTACAGCCGTGTATAACATGCATAAACAAGATAAGATTATGCAACGGATCACTAAGAACCCAGCTGCCTGGCGCCGGGAAGCCTAGTAAAGCAGACAGCCGGCAACCTATGAACAAATCATGCTGAGTTGAGTTGTCTTATCATTTCTAGTCATTAATAGATATCTTATGACCGTTGTATATACAGTGGTTGTTTTTTAATATAAACCTTTGGAATGGCTTGTTTTGCTAATAAGCAAAATGTATGATTTAATACCTATGTTTTGGAGTCAATGAGTTTACTTTCGTACTTTCTGCTAGCATCAGTCAGTGAAGTATTAAAAAATGAAGCCCTTTTACAGCCGGGGAATACATTTATAAAGGCTAAATTCCATAATACTTTCAATATTTTGTGAATTCTGTAATCACGGTCTAACATACACCTCAATGTTACGACACCACACATTTACAGCTAAAGAAAAACTACCGTTGAGGTTGTCCGCGGCCCATGGCAATGGAGCTGCAGGTCGTCAATACACCACTTTTGTATAAGGCAGAGTCTGAAACGTCATTCACTATCATTGAACAGTCATTACACCAAACAGTGAATCAGATTGCTCTGTCATTGTAATGTTTATTAAGTGGCTGGCCTTCAACCAATCTACAGCCGTTCTGCTATCTGTCGATGAAATGTACTCAGCCGACGAGTATATTACGTTTAAAAGAAATACAAGAAATTGCCTTCAAAACTGAAATGGTTATATATTTCTCGAAAGTTAATTTGGTTGAAAGTTTTATTTAGCGGACCAAGTAACTTTGAGGCCGTATGTAGGCTACCGAATGTCCAACTTCTCTCAGTTTGTTATTCCGAGAACAACAACAAAACTGCAATAGTCTATGCCTGTGTATAATGCGCAGGTCTTATTTTCACCCTGTTTTACGTGAAAAAAACTGCGTATTAAAACTGTGAAATAGTATTAAGAAAGAATTTGTGAAATATGGTTTAATTTTGACCTCCTTTAATTGATTGATGTCTCAAGCCACACTCAAGATTATTTCACTTAAATGGCGGCATTGCAGGTTTAGTGGGTGAGGAAACCAGGCTCATTGCTCGGAGAAAACCCCAAACCTTCGGTGAGTACCTGACAACTGTTCCACATACGGCGACCAAGTGAAAAATCCACTCAGAAATTTTTCAATTTTTATTTGGCCTGGGTGTAAGTCGAACTTGACCTCCTTTAAAGACTTTACAATGGCATGAGTTAAATAAGAAGTTCTGAATAAACTCCTATGGGTAGGGATTTTTTTGTTGTAAGAATACTACAGGGCTAGCCTGCATCGTGCCGCCATTCTATTACATAAGCACATAATATGACATGTACAGCTTTTCAATATATCAAATAATGCCAAAAATTATTAGAAAATAAATGAGCCCAAGATATGGCATTATATTCCATTTACCTAAAGTATTTAATATCAATTACCAAACTTACTTTTTCTTCTTCTTTAGTAAGAGATGTGTCTTCGAATTTCTTGTCGGCCATTTTTCGTTGCTTTCTTCTTAAACGAGCCAATTTGTTCTGGGTCTTTCGTAATAACTGGAAAAATATTAGCAATCACTATGAATTACTTACTCAAAAAGTAAAATTCATGTGACAAAATACCTACACAAAGTAAGACCTACATGTACACACTTTTTGACAATGTCAAATTTATGAGACAAAATACCTACATGAAGTAAGACCTACACACCTTTTTGACAGTGTCAAATTTATGAGACAAAATACCCACATGAAGTAAGACCTACACACCTTTTTGACAGTGTCAAATTTATGTGACAAAATACCTACATGAAGTAAGACCTACACACTTTTTGACAGTGTCAAATTTATGAGACAAAATACCCACATGAAGTAAGACCTACACACCTTTTGACAATGCCAAGTTTATGCGACAAAATACCTACATGAAGTAAGACCTACACACCTTTTGACAATGCCAAATTTATGAGACAAAATACCTACATGAAGTAAGACCTACACACCTTTTGACAATGCCAAGTTTATGCGACAAAATACCTACAAATTTACCAAATTTATGTGACTTAGACCTACACAACTTTTGACAATGCCAATTTTATGTCACAAAATACCTACATGCAGTAAGACCTACACACCTACACTACATGGGCTCTAGGGTAGAGCCTAAAATATGTTAGATTCTCAGCACCATAGAGACTGATGGTTGGGGCTAATGGACTCGGAGCTCATCACGGCATACACCATATAATAAACACCTGTCCAGGCTATAATCACTACTTAATAACATCCAAATATTCATTTGAGAATCAAAGATGTGGGTTAGTTTTAACCCCAAGACTGTTGTACGCTCAACCAGAATTAGAAACTTTATGATTGTTACAATTTGCCGAGAATTGTAGCCCCATTTTGGCATTGTCTTCCTAATATATATATATATATTTAAGAACATTAAAACACACGGGCTCAGGGATAATCTTCTTGTGTAAATGGTGATTTAAAACTGCATGTCCCTTACCCTATCATGGTCCTCTAACTGGTCCTGTTGGTCCTCTATCCTCTGTAAAAGGTCCTCGTAACCGTCGGCAACATCTATCAATATTTACGTGGATTAGACACCAATTCCATAGTAAAGTTCATCAGAATACAATTTATTTATACAAAATCAATTTATTTTTGTGAAATGTAACTAAATATATATTTAAATATAAGCACACTTATTCTTTCCTCTGCAAATAAAATTAAATGATTTATTGTTCAGTATTTAATGCCATACACATTATCATATCAATTGTTGATAGACAGGATAGGATACACAGGTGTGCATGAAGGAAATTCAGGGCCTTGAAATAGCACATGGAAACACAATCAGAACATGTTCAAAATCATTATTTTGACTGAGTGCTGTTCGTAAGGCGAGAATCAAATGTAGATTTAGGGTTTCAAACTGCAAGATTCTCATATACTGTATGTAGGAGAATTATATACTGTACTCGACAATGGGTAAGTGGCTCAGGTTGGACAAAGTGCTCACTAACCATGTATTATAAATATCTAGTCCTGTGATAATAAATTAAGCACATAAGATTATATTATTTGTTGATAGAAAGACTGTGGACTATATAATATAAATATACCTTCATTATTATCAGGTTGATTCTCCTTGTCAGAGCTGGGGGATGGCTGTGGTGGGTCTCTATAGGGGAGAAAATACAAGCATTAAATAACTGTTATACCAAGAAAAGACATAATAGGTCAATAGCCAGATGGGAAATCTACGTAATTCTATTGGTAGGACATTCCATTCTCATTGCGCTCGTTTGTAAGTTACTGATTAATATTGATCAACATATGAGCCAGACAAAAACAGTTTATACACCAAATATATTACACATAACACTTTCATATTAAGTATGTCTAGATGTGTTCACAATTACTGAAATGATCAAAGTGGGAATATCAAAACAATATTCTGTGATTAAAAAAAACTATGTTCAGATGAAAAGAAAGAAAAGGTGAGCTTACTGATCTGCCATTAATTGTTGTCTGATGTACCGACAACACAGCTCAAATCTAACTTTGGTCACTTTGATCAAGTGGTTCCTCTGGGTTGTCACCTGGAGAAGAAAAAAAAATGATTTGTTAATTGGCACACAATAGCAACAAAGCGTACAATCTCGCCAAGAAATATCATGAACTTATCCAGTTGGATTATAACAGATTTGTCAGGCTGCATGAGACTTAAGGCATGAACAAAAACAACATTTTCCAACAAAATTAAAACGAAATTGTACCATAAGTTTCACAACAAATTCAGCAAATAATGAAAATATTTTGTAGTAATTGAAAATAAATTCATACAAAAAATGGTTGAATTGAGAAACAATTTAATATGTTACACAAAAAAATAGCAGAATATAGTTACACAAGCTTGAGTTCCCCCTGGAAGGAGATAAAATATATATTGGTACACAAGGTGTGGATCAGTCTGGTGTTTCCTTTAGTAATTCTACCAAAATCAATAAGTAATATGTCCATAATATAGAGTGTGGTGGTGGAGAGGTCCTATTGATGATGCTGATCTTCTGCAGCCAATGGTAAATTTAATTCTACTATTAACTCAGTGAGGTTAAAAACATAAGCAAGGGGTTTAGATGTTGTGACATACCCGCTGTGCATTGTAGGTAAGGATGGTGTAAAAGTTTGTAGTGTCCTGTATACGTCTGGGTGTGACCTGTACAACCCCCGGCACGTAAACTGTCACCTCTGTATCAGTGTTTAACACTTTCACTAATACATAATCACCAACCTACAAGAGAAATCAATATATTAAAGGGCAATTAGATAGAGTATTAGACAGATACGGCACACCTGACTATGTATTTGTTTGAAAGTATCTAAGGAGGAGAAAGGTGATACAATGAGTGGGATTCGAACCCGCGACCCATGGGTGATACAATGAGTGGGATTCGAACTCGCGACCCATGGGTGATACAATGAGTGGGATTCGAACCCGCGACCCATGGGTGATACAATGAGTGGGATTCGAACTCGCGACCCATGGGTGATACAATGAGTGGGATTCGAACTCGCGACCCATGGGTGATACAATGAGTGGGATCGAACCCGCGACCCATGGGTGATACAATGAGTGGGATTCGAACTCACGACCCATGGGTTATACAATGAGTCGGATTCGAACCCGTGACCCATGGGTGATACAACAAGTGGGATTCGAACCCGCGACCCATGGGTGATACAACAAGTGGGATTCGAACCCGCGACCCATGGGTGATACAACAAGTGAGATTCAAACTCGCAACCCATGGGTGATACAATAAGTGAGATTCAAACTCGCAACCCATGGGTGATACAATAAGTGAGATCCAAACTCGCAACCCATGGGTGATACAATAAGTGAGATTCAAACTCGCAACCCATGGGTGATACAATGAGTGGGATTCGAACCCGCTCTCCATGGGTGATACAATCGGCATGGGTATCTTGTGTTTATAAGTTTTAAACATGAATTGGCAAGCTTTGCTATGAATAGCTTATCTTTCATTTACTCCAAGTTAAAGTGAGGTTCCAATATGTTTTACTCAAGAGACAATGTTTCTTTGTATTTCATTAACTCAAACCTGTGTTTAACTAAGGGATGGTATTCTACAAAACTAAAGGAGGGGAAATCTCTAGAAATACATAGGGATTATCGTCGATAACAACCTTCAAAGTACTTAAAACATTTCACGTCAATTACCTCCAGTGACCCTCAAGCTAATAAAAACAGACAGTAGTATGTCCTTTCAGTGGCTTATCTGTGTAGCCATTTTTCCGTTTTAGGATGGCGTGATGTTGGTGTAGCTATTTTTAGATCAATAATGACGTATTTTTACCGCTCTCTAATGTATAATGGTAGATTTAGGTCCAAAAAAACATGGCGACAAACTTGAAGTGGGGAAGATTGTCTACGAATTTATAGGTCAGTATGCAACCGCACGCCATTACTTAGCCAACCATTGGCTAAATTGCATCACATGACTACTCTATAACGCACTTAAATTTTTATTCAACAATAATTGGATAAAACTAATGAAAAAATGGTGGCGGTCTTGTGAATGGCCTATGGAGCTCATTCTCTATTGTAACGCCACCTTCGAATTTCAATTATTCACTTACATGGGGATAAAACATACATTGGACAGTTGTTTTGGACTAAATGAACTCTACTCTTTCCATCTAAACTAGTCTAAAGCTTAGATTTTCTTTCCCTTTAAAGTAACATGAGCTGCCAAAATAAATACATTTTTCATAAATTGTGATCACCAAGACAATAAGTTCGTTTGAAGTTCATCAACAAACTAAAAAATTGAGGTTTGAATACGGAAAATTCTTAGTCTGTGAGGCAAAATTCTCGATGACAGATTTATCAAGGTTTTTAACAGGCGTTCTGACACAGAAGCAAATTTGGTGTACTGTTGATTAATTGGACAGGGGTTTGATTTATCAAAGTGTTGGTTTACTGTAAAAGGCTGCAGTATAAATATGTGATTGTAAGTTTACCCTGAGTAGAGGACAAGCCAGAGCTCCTGCCACTGGTAACATGTACTTTACAGGGACAGCTTCCTCGTGACCATCATCAAAACCAATCAGAGCTTGTCTATCCTTCTCAGGTTTTATAACCACTCCTGGATAAGAAACGGGGGAGAAACAGGTTACAAACAAATAAAGCCTTTTGATGACCAAACAATATTTCTTGCATCTCCATGAAAAAAAAAAAAAAATACTATTCACTTATATGGCGGCATTGCCAGTTTTATTGTGGGAGGAAACATAACAGAATAGCAAAACCTCATATAACCACATAAACACTGTTGAACTTTATGATAACAATCCTATTTTAATATCACGGCCTAATGAGTTGCCTCTTAGAAAACATTGAGAGCTTCCATGGGAATCAGCCCTCTTTATTTCTGTGTAATATGTTAACGTTTTAAATGTAGAAATCTCACCAGCATAGTACAATCCATCTGTTTCTTTACGAGCAATCACTTTTTGTTTTGCGATCCATGATGGACCTCCCTTCCTTTTAGCCAATCCATCTTTTTTCTTCTTCTCCGATCGCTCAGACATTCCCTTTTCTTCCTCCTTTAACAGAAGATTACTAACACAGTCAATTTTGTTATGTTTAAAAAATGACAAATGCTTTACTTAAAGGCACACTTGCCGCGAAAATCCAGAATACTGTTTACATAAACAACTGTAGGCGGTTTTCTGTATTTTTCCTAGACAGTAGAAGTTAGGAACTTTCTATTCTTACCAAAAATAGAAAGTTTGGGCATCATTTAGTATTTTTAATTTTAAATTGAAAATTAGATTTATCAGGTACCCGCAATGTCAACAAACCCCAAACCTGAACATGCACACAAGCGCCCCCTAATGGTTGAGTCGTGTGAGTGATCTTATAGCACAGTATAATTTTACGTACTTTATCTGTGAAATACAGACTGGCGATTGGGTAAGAGTGACTTGAAAAGCCTGCCAATATTTTTGGAGTGTAAATCACAGATAAAAAGGCCTGGAATGAGGGTAATTCAACCACTAAGTTAACCGACACTGATTGTTGCTGTTGTAATCAGGCTTCGATTCTTCGTTTGTTTTTCATCCCTATTTCTATATTTCAAATCTAACTGGACATGTTTTATATGTTCTATGTTTGATTTTAGTGGTTTTAGTTGCAGTAACCTCATGTAAATTGGTTTTCTTAACAAATGTTTAACAGGCTACGGCGGCAAGTGGGCCTTTAAATTCAAATTTATATCTCAATGGAGACTATTTCACTTGTATGTCAATATGTTAGTTTTAATGAGAAACAGGCCTCTTTATCCAAAAGACCAACAGTCTTATATAGGTACCAGTTAACATATATGATCAAGGGGGATTGGAACCTTTGACATATCGGTGGAAGGCCTGTATCGCTTCACCCAAAACGCCTTGGTTTAGTTTACTCCAAAACACAAAATGAAATACCTGATTAATTTCCTCTTGATCTCTAGAAATGGCTGATACAATTCTGGCCTGGGCTTCATACACATCATCATCTTCTGGTGTTTCCTGTTTGTCTGATTTATCTTCTTCATCTTCATTGTTATCCAGTGTTTCAGCTTTATTTACCACAGATCTATCAGAGCTTAATGGAGTTATGTCCCTTGATTTGTGTCTATCAGATTCCCATTGAGTGCTCTCCCTTGATCTCTCTTTTCTTTCCTGATGTTCTTGGGCAACTCCTCTCAAATCCCGGGATTGTTGTAGGAATCTTTCAGCTCTGTTTATCTCCGACTCTAGCAGATTGATATCTTTAGCTGACACCGGCCAATTACATTCCTTTAATAGTTTCATCATCTTAATCTTATTGTCTATAAAAGATACTGGTTCCTGGCTGTCAAACCTAAAAATTAAATAGCAGTTAAAATATAGCCCATAAAATGTAAGAGATTTATATTACTTTCATGAATGCTAAATAATATTAAAAAAATGATCTCAAATATTTTTTAATTAAGATAATATTTTTAAGGTAGACAATAATTGAACTTAAATACTTGGTAAATATTTGAATGGTTTTATAATTTAACAACTCACTCAGCCTTGGAATCAGTTGGAAGTCCATCCCAAACTGTCTGGTCCAGTTTTCTGAAGAAATAAATCCAATAAATAAAGTCAGTTCTAAGATTGAAATAAAAATGCATACAGGTTCATTAATTGGAGTCTTTAAAAATTCAATTTCGTTTTCCAGCACTCAAAGTCATTTCATTTATATGGAGGTGTGTCCAGGTTTAGTGGGGAGGAGACCCCTGACCCACAGTGGCGAGTACCTGGCAACTCTTGCACAAAAGGCAAAAGGTAAACACAAAAGATAAAAAAATTAAAACCCAAATTTTTCAATTTTCTTTTAATGGTTGGGATTCAATCCCATACCATATCAATGGAAGGCCTATGTCAGACTGAGGCATTATCACTCTGCCGACTAAGCCCCAGAGGCCCTCCTGGCAACAATGATAAAATCCTAGTGAATAATGAACTGTGTGTAAGAGAGATTCTGGACTCACTGTGTATAGAGTTGGATAGCATCCTGAAGTTTGTCTTCGTAAGCCTGAAGGTTCACAGCATTAGGGTTCACAAGGTCAATCTGATTTTTGTCCCGCCCTGTTACATGGGCTAGCGGTAAAATCTAAAATAAGGGGGGGGTAAAGGATAAATTAAGGCAGTTCTATGAACACAGGAACACAAAAAAAAGGAAAAAAGGAAATGCTTTGTCAGTTATCCTTGCCTTCTATCAACACTGTTTAGCTAATCCCACCCACCTCGTCCTTGGAAATGAAAATACGATACCCAAAACACTCCTATTCACCCACGAAAGATCTACATCGCCTTTATATCATTTTGAAGGTGATTTTTAGATTGATTGATGTTCTTCTCCGCTCTCAAGATTATTTACCTTTTATAGCAATGTTGATAGGTTTAATGGGGTAGGAAACCAGGCTCTTTGCCTAGTGGAAACTCCCAGCCTTCGTCACATACTAAGCATTGCCGGCAACTCTCCCTCATAGGGTGATCAAGTGAAAAACCAACTCAGAATTTTTTCAATTTTTCTTGGGCTGTGGGATTTGATCCAGTGACTCGTATCGATGGTAGGCTTGTGTACAACTGAGAGACTATCACTCTGCCGACTGAGCCACCGAGGTCCACATTTTAATAAGTTACAACAATTATACATTCCTTGAAAGTATGGAAATAAATAAGGTAGATACTTACATTGTTGAAGACCTTGGCTAGAACATGTTTATTTAGGATGGGGACATATTTGGCTTTGTGAGGAACACGTGTCAAAGACAAGGCATCAATCACAGTCAGTTTCTTAGCTGTCAGTCCATAGCGACCTAACCATTGCTTGATTGTCAACTCTTTATCTCCATCCACAATACTGTTATAAAGCAATACAAACAATGAAAGGTATGTATTCAATTTTTATCTGTACAGAAATTATTTGATTTCATAATCTGTTTACATTTCTTTGTACAATTTACCCATTTATTTCCTCCATTAGAAGACAATATTAACAAGAGATCAGTGAACTGATCTTAGCCCACCATAGAACACTATCAGAAAGTGAGGCTGCTTATAAACGGATCGCAAATTTGATATGTGAAATTTATTTCTTCAGTTGGTGGGTGGCTGGACAAGAACAAAGTTTCTTCGGTAGATAGTGGCTGTTATCTGAAAACTCAAAACCAACTTTCTTCAAGGAGGCCGCACATTAACGCTACTTACCGGAGCTATATGTAGGCCTACTTGCACACAGGCCAGTCAGTGATATCGCTTGTTTGAGTCCTGTACACAATTAAAATTTACAAAATCCAAAACGATTGTACATATGTTAACAAGATGCATTTAGTGTTTGTTTACAAATCAAAAGATAATGTATATCTGTCAAAAATAGCCCGTGAAAAGTGAAGAATGGGCGAGGTATCACTCGTCTGATGAGTAAAATTTAAACATGACGAAAGTCAGTTTAAAAATTAATGGCAAAAAATGTCCCGATTCGTTCAGAAATTAGTGAACTGTTATAAAAAAATCTTCATGCACGATTTAATATAAATACATGATTGAACAAAAACATTTCAGTTACTTTATTGGTAAATAGCATTTACAATTGCGAAGTCAGTTGCTGTACATAGCTGCCTGAATGCAAATTCGATCGGCAAAATAGTGATTGTACGTTGTCGTGTATTTCATTTCATTTTGAAATATTTCTTCCTTTCAAACTCCGAAAAATACAATATGGATCTTCTTACGTGTCTTAGGGAACACTCTCCTTTAAAAATATTTATTATTGTTACATTTTTAGAAAGAATTTAGGCGTTTAGAATCCAAATTCGAGAAGGCCATTTTACCGACTTCGAACAAGCCGTGGCGGCCGGCAACATGCATAGATACATGTAAACTTTTTCTTATTGTCGCCCTTGGAAATCTGAAAGGAGTCGATTTTGATACGTTTTAAAATGACCCGAGGATTGCAATTTCACTCTGAGGTTTAATAAAGCTCCGATAAATGCCTTTTTTCCACTACTATAGACTAGGAAATTCCAAAATAACGTCCTCAGTGCCAAAAATAGCTTATTTGTCTTTAACTGGGTCATGATTTTAAAATGCCTGGTAGGGGCCCTGTGATTGACAGCGGGAACTCGCACTAGCGAACTAATTTTACCACCCGATTTTAGCACTTTTAAGTCCTATATATTTAAATATCTCACTCTCTGTCAGTATATTGGAAACAAGGAAAATATATATTAAGATCTGAAGCTGTAAATATAAGGAATTCCACAAGCTTTTATTGTCAAATTTAACATTTTCTTGTTATATACGTATGCTTGAAGTGTCCGTTCTAACTTGGACAAAGTTGGAAGTTATCAGTGAATTGCGCGCCCGTTAAAGTAAATTAAACCTCTTTAACCGTATTCGAAGATTGACAAAACAAAACACAAAGCAACCAACAGATGCAACATGTGATTTTATTTGTGCATTTTCAAAATCAGTTGAAGTTGTAAGAAAAAATAACCATACGGCGTCAGTGGGGTTTTAGCCGACTTCTGCTGTCGCCATACGATGTCTTCGGTAATGAAGCAGGCTAGCACTCTAACGCCAAATGGCGACAGCGGTACCGAATGTGTTAAATGAAAACATCAACGACGAAAAAAATACATGTTGCATAACTTGACCATATGAGGAAGCAACACAAAAAAATAATTCATCAAGATCCGCCTGGTAGTTTTGTTGAGTTCGCGATCACAAACTATGTAGATGGAAATCACAGAAAAAGCTACCGGCCGCCATTTTGAATATGCAAATGAGCAGCGACTGCATAACACGGCCATAGGGTTAACCTGCGTATAACATTTTACGAACATTCTTTCATTACTTTAGAACAGTGAAAAAAAAAAAGCAATGGCCAGTGGCCGCCATTTTGAATATGCAAATGAGCAAAAAAGTGCAGAGTGCGCAACGAGACCATAGAGCTAACATGCGTAAATTAGTTTACGAAAATCCTAGCCTTTCTTTACTTTAGGAGAAAAGTGACAAAAAGAAGAAAAATAAAATGGTCGCCCAGCGGCCATTTTAATATGCAAATGAGCAAAAAAGTACATAGTGCGCAACGAGGCCATAGGGTTAACCTGCGTACAAAGTTTTACGAAGATCCTCTCATTACTTTAGGAGAAAAGTGTTAAAAAGTAGAAAAACAAAATGGTCGCCTAGCGGCCATTTTGATATGCAAATGAGCTCAGAAAAATAGATGTTGCACAACTAGACCATAGGAGGAATGTGCGTGTGAAATTTAAAGAAGATCCAACTAGGACTTCTCTTGGAATCGCGGTCACAAGAGAGAAAAGTGATAAAAAATAGAAAAACAAAATGGTCGCCTAGCGGCCATTTTAATATGCAAATGAGCTCAGAAAAATAGATGTTGCACAACTAGACCATATGGGGAACCAATACAAAAACATTTCATCAAGATCGGCCTGGTGGTTTTCTAGATTCCGCGATCACAAACTATGTAGGTAAAAATCACAAAATGGCCGCCAGCGGCCATTTTAATATGCAAATGAGCAAACAAAATAAATGTTGCACAACTAGACCATAAGGGGAACATGTCTGTAAAATTTGATGAAAATCCGACCAGTAGTTCTCTTGGAATCGCGATCACAAGAAAAGTTTACAGACACCGGACGATGGAAGACGGACGACGGACGACGGACGACGGACGACGGACCACGGACAAAAAGCGATTTGATAAGACCACCATGAGATCATGGTGGTCTAAAAATGGGTTACTTTTACTTGTCAGCCAATTTTACTTAACAGCCAATATATTTCAAATTCAATCAAATATAGGCCCCTTTGAATAATACAGGAAGTTTTTATAGGTTAGTATCCATCAAAAAAACTCTATTAACATTTAAAGCAAGTAAACTGTTGACAAAAACTAAATACATGCAATGAGACAAAGGTCACAAACCTATTTCTTTTCTTAAACTTTTTTCTTAAACGTTTTGTCACTTTTGGAGCAGCTGAAACAAACAACAGAAAAATAAGTTTAGTGACTGTAGAGAGTTGAGTTATGTCATATATAATAAGCAATTTTAGACAGGAAGATTTTCACTGCCTGTGTGTTTTAGTGTTCATAAACATATATATGTCAGTCTTCAACCTAGCAAAATATCATAGGTTTGGTTTGTTACAACAATTTATGGGGTATAAAGGTCTAAATGATATATCTTTTTAACACAATTAGAAACTTGTCTCCATGGTTATTTTAGACAAGATTTTCCCTGTGCCCGTGTGTTCTAGTGATCATAAATATATAAGAAGTCCACTGCAAATTTGTACACTAGCCAATACATCTCAGAAAATATGAAGTCAATTTTGGTACTTGGTCAAATGTATAATACCTACCCATAAGGTCGAATTATGGATACATTTATTCTGAGAGTGTGCAGAAGGTAACAATTGATTGATTGATTGATTGGTGTTTTACGCCGCGCTCAAGATTATTTCACTTACATGGCAACGTTGCCAGTTTTATTGTGGGAGGAAACTGGGTTCTAAGCCCGGAGGAAACCATCGAACTTCCGGTGGTAACTGCCTAACTGGCAACCAGATGGTAACGAATAAACAGTCTAAAGATGTTAAATACAAGCTAAAAGTAAAGGTTATAAACTGAAATATAATCAGAAAGATGTCAGTAGCTTGTACCAATAATATTCAACAGCAGATATATATTTATGAACACTAAATCACACAGGCACAGGGAAAATCTTCTTGTCTAAAATAACCACGGAGACAGGTTTCTAATTGTGTTAAAAAGAGGTATATCATTTAGACCTTTATACCCCATCATAAATTGTTGTAATAAAGTAAACCTATGATATTTCATTTGGTTGACGACTGACAGGAGCTTGGCCTTAGTCAGTAGAATTTCTGGAACACTTTGAATTACATTGACAATGCTTACGCATCTTAAGCTATAGTAAGAATATCATCAGACTATATATTATGGGGTCATGGGAAAAGACAGTGAAAATTTGCCCCCCCCCCCCCCCCCCCATACCCCTTTCCCAGAAAACCTAGGTAGAAGGCAGACAAGGGAGTTTAGCCCTGACCAGTATGTCTTTCAAACTCTTGTTCTTTTTATAAGCAACTAGACATAACTGAGATACCCCCCGCTCTGCAAGAAAAGTCGGCAATGTAAGGGGCATAACTCTTGAAAAAAACATCCGAACGCGTTGATTTTCAATAGGCTTCTTGTACTTGCTGTATTAAACAAATATGTGAAGTTTCAAAGTTGTAAGTTAAAGATTTTTTTAGATAATGTGTTTACAAGGACCAATGGACAGACGGACGACGGAGGCAACGACAATAAAAAACTATGTTAATGTAAGTCTAGGAGAATGATTGAACACCATAGCAAATTTACGAACTCTGCATGGTCATCTTTTTGTAACTGCAACTGTAAGCAAGACGGAGAAGCGGGAAAGGATAGCCCCTTAGCCATGATAAGCAAGCTTTATAGAGTACAACAATATGCACATAGGATGATATGTATATGCACATGTATAATAAAGATGGAGAAACAGCACCAAGAGGAGGAGACACATGAATTGGGCATGATTTAATGCTACGTCTGTGACAAATGATGGAGTAAGACAAAATATCATGCAAAATACTCCTTGCTGGTCATGTTTAGTTAGCATCGACAACAAGAAAGTAGACTATGAGGCTGCTTGCTGATCATGTTACCAGCACTCACTACGAGGAAGTAGGCTATCAAGAGTGTCACAAGCACAATAATGAAACATGCAGGCTTATATGACAAGCACAGCAACTACCGTACAACTGTACAATGGGACAAAATTGTGTCTACAAAGAAATGTATGAACAGACAAATGGCAGAACAGAGAAATGTCAAAAGGAGTCCAAAATGTCATAAATATGTAAAAATATCTCCTTGCAAGTAGGACATGGACAACTTCATATCATTGGTAACATTTGTCAAATTTCATTCAAAAAGAACCAACATCTGGGAGGAGTATTTTGGACAAAATTGAGTCTACGGACGGACGGACGGAGGGCACAACGATCAGACAGATGTATGTGTGTACATACAAACTTTACGCCAGCAGAAGGGGGGGGGGGGGGGGGGGGGGGGGGGGGGGGGGGGGGGGGGGAGGTAGGGAGGGAGGGGGGGGGGGGGGCGATAACATGATAACCCTGTCTTCATATGGAATGAGACCCATTGGAGGAGTATTTTGGACAAAACTGTGTCTATGGACGGACGGACAGACAGACAGAGGGAACAACGATTTATGACCCTGTCTTCATATGGAATGAGACCCATTGGAGGAGTATTTTGGACAAAACTGTGTCTATGGACGGACGGACAGACAGACAGAGGGAACAACGATTGGACGGATGTATGAGCGTACATACACACTTCATGGCAGTAGAATGGGGGGGGGGGGGGGGGGGGGGGGGGAAGGTAGGGAGGAGGGAGGGGCGATAACACGATAACCCTGTCTTCATATGGAATGAGACCCCAAAAATGGCTAAGTCCTATAAGTCAAAAACGTCATAAAAATGTGAAAAAAGGAAATATCATCCTGTAAGTTGGGCATGCACATCTACATACCATTGGTAGCATATTTGTGAAATTTCATTGAAATCAAAGCAAAATCTTAGGAAGAGTAGTCCGGACAAACAAAAATGGCAAAGTCCTATAAGTCAAAAACGTCATAAAAATGTGAAAAAAGGAAATATCATCCTGTAAGTTGGGCATGCACATCAACATACCATTGGTAACATATCTGTGAAATTTCATTGAAATCAAAGCAAAATCTTAGGAGGAGTAGTTCGGACAAAATTGTGTCTACAGACAGACAGACGGACGGACGGACAAGCCGATTCCAGTATACCCCCCCCCCTAACTTCGTTGCGGGGGGTATAATGACTGGCCTTTGGGTCAGAGGTCGAGCAAGTTTACTTTGAAGTAGTTTGTATTCTTCTACTATAATCTTGGCCATAGCGATGCTAGCTTTGTTATACTGAAACACAAATGGTATTATAGTTTTTTCAAGACATCTTCCGGGGTCCAAGTTCAAACCCAAAGGATAAATAGTTTGTAATGTTTGAATCCAAAAACTTTCCCTTTCCAAACGTTTGTGCTTGGTATCTGCGGCGGAAGTGAGAAATGGGATTTTCTCAATAGGCATGATTTCAAAATGGTCCTTGACCGAATGACCTTGAGTATTGAAATGTTGTGCCACGGGTACATCATGTTTAAGTCTTATACTAGATAAATGGTTGGCTGCTCTTTGTCGTAGAGAATTCTGAGTTAACAAAAATGAGAGATCACCATGGATCAAAATGAACTGGAAAAACAAAAATGTATCTACAGAAAATGTTCATCAAAAACAGGCAGCACAAAAAAAACAGTTACTTATATGCCCTGGAGGCTGTGGAGGAAACCTCTGACCCACAGCGAAAACTATTCCATATAGTCTGAAGAATCGAAGCCTGATTACAACAACAACGATCAGTGTCGGTCAACGTTCCTGTTGGATTACCCTCATTTCAGGCCTTTTTATCTGTGGTTTACTTTCAAACAATTATCAGCACGCTTTTCCAGTCGCTGTTAACCGATCGTCAGTCTGTATTTCTCAGATAAATAGACCTACGTAGAATTACACTGTGCGTTAGTTCACTCACTCGACTGAATTGCGCACCAGCGAGCAGGTTGTTTTGTTTACGTTCTGGGCACCTAACAATTCAAATTTTCAAATTCAAATTAAAAATACAAAGTGACGTCCAAACTTTTAAATTTTGGTAAAAATAGAAAGTTCCTAACTTATATTGTCGGGGAAAAATACAGAAAACGGTCTTTCTTTTTTAATGTAAACAGTATTCCTGATTTTCGCGGCAAGTGTGCCTTTAAGAGAAGAAGAGAAGGAAATCTCCATCCATGTCGTTTTATTATTATTATAAGAGCCCAGTTTAAACAACTCACGGTTGAGGTTTCAGCCCACCACACATAGGTGGATTGGTTGATTGATTGGTTGATGTTTTACGCCGCGCTCAATATTATTTCACTTATATGGCGGCGTTGCCAGTTTTATTGTGGGAGGAAACCGGGCTCTATTTTACAGGGACCTTTGATTGATTGATTGATTGATTGTTTGGTGTTTTAAGTCGCGCTCAAGATTATTTCACTTATATGGCGGCGTTGCCAGTTTTATTGTGGGAGGAAACCGGGCTCAATTTTACAGGGACCTTTGATTGATTGATTGATTGATTGTTTGGTGTTTTAAGTCGCGCTCAAGATTATTTCACTTATATGGCGGCGTTGCCAGTTTTATTGTGGGAGGAAACCGGGCTCTATTTTACAGGGACCTTTGATTGATTGATTGATTGATTGTTTGGTGTTTTAAGTCGCGCTCAAGATTATTTCACTTATATGGCGGCGTTGCCAGTTTTATTGTGGGAGGAAACCGGGCTCTATTTTACAGGGACCTTTGATATACTATCAAATATGGTATACAGTAGTGAAGAGAAAGACTAGCTATAGGAAAATGAAAGCAGACAAAGAAAACATAAACTGATATGCCAGAAAATAGGTCACATCAATTGTTAGATGTATGTTACATAAAAGCTGAAAAACTAAAACACAGGCAACTAGATGTTTATTGGAGAAGAGGATTATATGTGGAAGCAAGAGTTGACTATCAACTCACCTACTAGATGTATATTGGAGAAGAGGATTATATGTGGAAGCAAGAGTTGACTATCTATCAACTCACCAACTAGATGTATATTGGAGAAGAGGATATTAGGAAGCAAGAGTTGACTATCTATCAACTCACCTACTAGATGTTTATTGGAGAAGAGGATATTAGGAAGCAAGAGTTGACTATCTATCAACTCAACTACTAGATGTTTATTGGAGAAGAGGATTATATTAGGAAGCAAGAGTTGACTATCTATCAACTCACCTACTAAGCCACGTGGCTCAAGGATATCTTTAAATTTGTCATATTCCTCTGGAGCTAAGGATACAAATTTACATTATAAAAAAAGTTTTATTTTACATCATAAAATGTTGTATATTCTACACTAAAGGTCATGTTATATCAAACACTTTGTGTATTTGTAACTATGTTTTGATGACATTTTATTCTTATAGAATTTTATTACAGAAATAAATGTGGTATAGCATATTTTTTTGATGCCCAAATTTTTGGGGATACTAAACACCTGGTAATTGTGCATGGTCCACATGTTATAACTTATATGTGTTTAGCTAATGTTTTTTTATATCATAGAAAGTCTTATTTATGAGCAAAGAACAATGTGTAGATATCCAGGCAGTGTGAAGCCAAGCTGCAAAACAAGCCAACACATAGCCACTTCAGATAGCAGTAAAATATATCATACCCTTATTCTCAGTGTTTGCCTGTCTGTTCGTCTGTTTGTCCAAGACTTCTCGAGTTTCCGGTAAAAGCCAAGCATTTGGTGTAAAACGGCCACTGCTTGTCAGAGTTCTTAGCAAACTGGTCCTTGTGTGAGCTGGCATTAAACAATAATACATAGTTTATAGTATTTTTCACAAAAATCTCCAATTTTATTTCTTTTCCGTAAACAATTAAAAATTTGTTAAGCAAATATTAAAAACACAACACAAATGACAATATCAATTTGAACAAAAAAGACAAATAAATTTAATATTAAATCAGAAATGTTTGAAATGATGAAAGTTATTTGGGCTTGTGCACCATCATCATTGAAACAAGTATAAAACATAATTGTATAAAAATAATTCTCCGCAGCAAACATCGTAGAACAAATCCCATCAATAACGTTAAATGGTCAGCATCAAAATCAATAAAGCAGCGCTCACTAATACAATAAATGGTATAGATTTCTATTTAAAGCTTTTCTCTCTCCATATCACTTTATATTCACAGTGCCCACAATTTTTCTAGCCATCGTTGACACTTTTTTCTAAGCAAACATTGACAGGGCTAACATGGAGCAAGTACTGTGAGTGTTCCCAGAAATGAAAAGTTTTTCAGAATCTGCACATTTGTTCACTATTTATTGCAGTTAAGTCACACGTTGAATAATCACCAAAGTGTGCAATTGTTATATGGAACTGAAATGTTTAATGTGAGTTAATTAACAACAGAAATCTTTGGTTTAGAGAAAACTTGAGTGCATTTTGTTGTAATGACTGAATATGGTTAGATACAACATAACATTGTCAACATCAAAGTCTACCTGCTTTATTAGCTGTGGAGGCTGTAAATAATAATGTAAACAAGGGAAAATGAAAGAGTGAATGGATAGGTGTTGGTAAAAATAATTGTACAAGGAAATAGACAACTGATTGTCAGGTGTTTAGATCTCTAGCATTACATTAACACCAGTCTTTCTAAAGGGACCTGCCCCATCTTGTGACCCTTGTGACAGCAATTCTTTGAAATGTATTCGGAGCAAATGTATTTATCAGTGTTTGGTTTCTGTTAAAAGTCTATATTATCACAATCTTAAGAGTCTGTTATAAAAGCTTGGTGAAAAAAAGTTGATGAGAGTAAGCATAATTAAATGTATGCTTAGTTCTAGAGACTGTAAATGAAGACTCACATGCAGTGGGAGGTCTCAGTGAAATCTTTGATATGCGTGGACTATTTAGAGAAGCTTTAGGCCTGTCATATGTGCCAAGTGCAGTGGAAGGGCGAGTGCTAGGGGAGGGGCTCCAGGACTTTTCAGAAGGAGGAGCACTTCGTGGACGGGCAGACATCTCATCATGAAACTCACTTCCTGTTAAAGACCCACCCGATCTTCGTTGTTTTGGTAAAATGGCATTGTTTCTGCAAAAAAATAAGAAAAAAAACGCAAGTAAATTTCACCCTCATTGTGACAAGATCTGTTTATTGATATTTGCTGAGATTTAGTTTTAAATGTCCCTCAAAACACATGCACAAACAAGAAAGACAGAAAAATGATGAATTTCCCAATTGAATGGTCAGGTAATGATTTAGCATGAACATATTACATAAATAACCCTTCTTACTTGGACTTTCGTAATCCATCCACTTCCTGTTTCCATGCCAATGAGACACACTGGTCACGTAACTCTCCAACTTTCTCCAAACTTCTTATCCCTTCATTATACTCATCTTTTAACAGACGTATATCTTCAGACTACAAAAAAGACCCAAACACACAATTTAGGCAGAGGGTTATACATGTAAAACAGTATTCACTGAGGCCTATGTTTTTGAAAGTAGCCTTAGTGTCTGGGGCTCGTTTCACAAAGCAGTCGCATGGCAAACACAGCCTAGATGTCAATGCATAACATATTGAAGAGATACATCATGGCAACTGCGATTGATCCCCTGTGTGAAAACGGCCCCCAGAGTGGCAAAACAAGTCTTTCAGTCCACGAGAAATTTCTGATGTGGCTTTTTCAGTCGATCATCCTATGTAGGAGAGTTGGCAGGTACTTGCCAAAGGTCAGGGCTTTCCTCCCCCACTTGACCTGGCAATGTCGCCATATATGTGAAATAATGTTGAGTGCGGCTTAGAACATCAATCAATCAATCAATACACACTTCTTTCAATAACAGGTAAGTTCGACCTTCAAACACTTCATCAGGTAACAAACTTGCATCCTCAGGGTTGGTATCCAATCCAAATATATATGAATTTCTGACAACAAATGCGCTATCTTACATCCCCATCTTGTTCTAGTTTGTATTTATAGTTCTGGATGTGTAAAAATTATATTATTCTCATTTTGACTGGACTTGAAATATGTTTTTTTTAAAGTGAGATCAGGGAGTAATTACCTCATATTTTTCTGGGATGTCAATGTCTATTCCGGTTTCGTTGAAGTAATGAAAGCGTCCGTTGGTTGTGGATGCGAGCTGACAGAGGAACTGGTTGGCTGTGGTATCATTACAGTTGAAAGATATAGTATGGATAGGTACACGATTCTGCATCTGAACCTGGGCCAGTACAGAATTAGGAGGCTGATAGAAATAGAATAAAAGACATTTAATTGTTTGGGGTTTTAATATTCATGGGTAGTTAAAGAGGCATGAGCTGTCAAAAGTCGGACTATTTTCATAGATTCTGATTGTCACGGTAGTAAGAGGCTCTGAAGGCCATCGAAAAACTTAATGATTGGCGTTGGAATGAGGAAAATCCATGCAGTATGTGGCCTGTACGAACCGAAAAGTGTTCGAAAAGTAAACAAAATTTAAATAACCGGGACGACCATTCATTCATTCTACGCCTAAGTTAGTTGAAAATAATGCTTTATCGTACATTCTCGAGACTATAAGTACTGAAAGGCTTCTGAATTGTAAATCTTGAGAAAAATAGCCGATAATTTTAACATTCTGTTATAATGGCCAAATATCAACATTTTGGCAGCTCATGCCCCTTTAATTAATTCACAATTGGAGATTTGGCAGCGACGTCCCAATTAATTAACACTTACTTACAAATGTAAGGGACCTTTCAATAACTATGCTATATGTCGTGAACCTGAAAAGCAATCTGTCTAGATTTTTAAAAAATCTTGCTTTTATTGGGAGTTTGACTGAATATCACAGACAACTAAATGAAGGCAGGCTTGTCTGATTATACATGGATGCTTCCATACCCCATCATTGTACCCGCACGAAACTGCCAGTGACCTGTTGTGTGGTGCTTTATACTGCAGTCATGATCATTTTCTAAAACACTGGTGTTGCTATGGCTAATACCGGATGAAACCATCAGACTTCTAACTGATACATGGAAACCATTCTATTTACTTACCACAAAGAAAAACCTTACCAGATATGAATCCAGAGACAAAATGATATTAAAGGAGATGACAAGCTACGTATATATTTATAAAACCAAGATGTTACCTGATCTGGTCTGCCATCTGTGAGTAAATATATAGCCTGTGTTTGATTATCTGAGATAGCAGTTTGTAAGGCAGTGTATGTGTTGGTAGAACCTTGACAGGTAAGACCCTGTATCCAGGACCAGGCGGACTGTAAGTTTGTCTCTGTAACATCCATCAGACGATCACGCCAACATGATATACGACTGTTAAAATTCACCAAGTTAAACTTCATCTTGTGGCGTAATTGTTCCTGTAAAAATAGGATTATAGATTGATTAGTGTTTTACGCCACACTCAAGATTCTCTTAATCCGCTGCTGGAAAGGTTTCACAGTTGTTTATTGCATTTCCTCACACACTAAGCCTGTAGGCAATATCGTCATCTACAGTAAGTGAAATCCTTTCGATTATGGTGTAACACATCAATCAATCAATCAAATGGTATAACTATGGTTCTATGTTACAAAATAATATTCCGGTAACAAAAAGAAAGAATCTAAATAAAAGTTCAAAAATATGTATACTGTATCAAAAATGTGAGCAAATACAAGTATATTGCAGGTCAAACCAACATTGATCTTATGACCTTTAGACTAAAATCATAGTATTCTAGTTTTCTTCAATTTCTTTTTATGCCTTGGCTAAGTTGGTGCTTTACTGATTGAAGCATTTTGTGTTCAATAACGCATGCCATATATAAACATTATGTTTACTGAACAGTATTTGTGTTATTCTAACCTGTAATAGGAGATAGAGTTTGTCTTTAATAAACTGCATGTGTGGGATCATAGAGCTGGAGGTATCAATCAGAATGTAGATTCTTTCTTCAAGAACGGTGCCAAATAATTCACGACTACCCTGTTGTAACCAGTTTATCCTGCAACAAATCAAATTAGGAAAACTTTATCAAATTAGGAAAATAAATTAGAAAAACAAACATATACTGCCAAAGTTACTGATGATTTTTAGTGGATTACTAGAGAAATAAGAAAAACTCAATCTGAAATCAAATGTTGATAGTTGATTTTCCACCCAAAACATTTCCTGACATCCAAAACAATGACCCTTTCAACAATGGACATAAAAAACACCTTTTGAGTTTTTTAAAAACTTTACAATGATGTACATTGTATATTTGAATAAGTGATCAAGCTAGAAGCCCTAAAGGCCCACTCGTTTATTACCTTAGTCTTTCTCACATTTTAGAAGAAACCTAATTTGAATGAGCCTTGTCCTAGTAAAAGCCCTAAAATTTATTACGGGACATGTAGAATACATACAGTGATGTTTAAAATTTGGGGCATACCATAAGCTGAGATCCACCATCGATCAGAAACAGTGTAAGTTTTATCTTGGATTTTATTCATTCAAGATCTTTTTGTTTTCAATTTCTTTTCTCAAATGTATAGAAAGTCCTTTCTGTGTCTCTCAAAGCAAAACAGTCGTCTTTATTTCTCAGACTAGTTCAGTAAACTTGTTCAAGCGCCAGCTGGTTCAAGTCATGATTCAAGCCATTTAAAACCCTTATATAAGCACATTGCCGAGCTCCTCCTTTGTTTACATTGTGGGTACCAAATCAATCAACATTTCATTTCTAAATCGAAAATTCCAAAAAGTTTTTCCAAACTTCTTAATTTGGCAAAAAAAGAAAGTTCCAAACTTCTTCTATTAAACTGGGGAAATACAGAAAAAATGCTCTTCCTGTTTTAATGTAAACAGTAATTGCCCAGCAAAAGGAAAGTAAAATTGACAACAAATACTTTTAATAAAGTAAATGTTTTACCTTTGTTGTATTTTATCCAAGGCCAGATGTATTTTTTGTTCATAAGTTCTATGAATCTCTGGGGACACCTGTACGTGAACTAAACGGTCATCTTTCCATCGAACAACAGGAAAACGGTCACAGTAACGAGCATTAATTAGCTTTTCATGACCCACCTAAAGTAAGGGAAAAAAAAACAAAAAAACAATGGAATTTAACCAGAGACCCATCGATGGAAGGCCTTTGCAGAACATCAAATAGTCATTTTTCAAAGCTCATTTTTACTTTAAAAGTACAATGAAACCTGTTAGATCCAGCACCTCTCGAGGAAAGTAAAAAATCAGGGTTTATCAAGGTTATTTCATATACAATGTAATACAGAAGGAAATAGGACAATGGTCTTTTTAGAGATTGTTCTGTTTTATCAAAGCGCAGGTTTACACAGGTTTCTTTGTAGTTAATTGTGAAAGATAAAATAAAAAACATGTATATATATGGAGAGCCTGTAATACTTACTGCATCTGTTTGTCCATCATTGCCAGGCTTTTCCAGTACATTTACAACACCATCTTGATGTTTAAAGACAACTCCACCCAGTATATCATACAGGCTGAGTTTCTGTGAGGCCAGACCATGTGTCTTTAACCAATCAACCGAGCTCAAATACTCCTCACGACTTTCAACTTTCTTATCTTCTTTGGGGATTTTTGTATCTATCAAAGTCAAATGTTTATTATTTCTTTAAAGTAAAAATATTGCAACATTTGTTTCAAAAGAATAGTATCAATTAAAAAGGTGATAAAAAATTAATTTATCAGGAAACCCAACAACCTAATAAAATAACGAGATTTAGAGCTAAATTCAAATTTTGAAAAAGTCTGAATCAAATGAAAAGCATATGGACAGAATTCCCAATAATTATTCAAACGTGAAATCCCAATTACTTGATTTGAGTTAAAATGACATTTATCTAAATGTAATGAGAAGTGATAAGAGAACAAATGATATATAGGGCTGTCACATTCAACTGCCAGTGTAACAGGTAGGTCAGTATTTAACAGATCTTTCACTGCTAATTTGCAAAATATTTCATCATGAGCTGATAGTCTAGCTTATGTAAAAGATTATAAAAAGGAGAATTATTCAAGATTTTGTGATATCCGGTGACAGATGACGCCATTAAGAACGTTTTTGATGATGTTGCAATTCCATTTGACGTATTTTGTTCCATAACGTCAGATTTAAACGTCATGTTGGAACAAAAAACCTTCAGTCACATGCGCAATGCACTGCCGGTGACAGGAAATATGTGGAATTAACATGTGACTTGCGCTCCTTATTTTAAGGCATCTTGTTGTGGACAACCATTAACTGTAACAAAGCTTCCAGTACATTTTTCTAACAACTCAACAAACAACATAAGCAAAAGGAGAAAAGCAGAATATTTGAACTAGTATAATATTCACATGCATATGAAGTCCTTTAGGGATTTAGTCAGTATTTATAGAGAATAGGTGCCAACTAGAAGATACTTTCATAAGATATGATAAATACTATCAAATGAACTCTGAGAGAAACAGACGGTTAGAAAATGTGCCCAAAAAAGGCAAAAAAAAAAAAAGAGAAATATTTGGCTTTGTAATACGGTATCTTTTCCACTCAGTTCATCAGTTAATTTTATTGTGCCATTGCTACCGAACATGCAAGGTGATTTTACAGTGATATATCTTGCAGTAAAGTAGATGTCAAAGTGGCATGAGTTGCATACATTCTAAATGTGAAAGCATAAGGATTGTCAATGAAACAAAAAGTAATCATTGAGTCTGTGGCCTGTATTTATTTGTGTTGAAAACATAGACAAGACAGGCACCCAAGCAAATGTTCATTGATTTAATAGAATTTCAACTTGAGAATAATAGCCAGCTTGGCATTTTGGCAGCTCATGTCACCTGAAAATAATTTAGTTTATCCATTAACCTTTTCGATGCTCTAATAATATCCATCAAACCAGATTAGCGTATGGAATAAATTTTTCTCAGAACTAAAACCTTTTTCAGAAAAAATATACCTACATCTACCTTGACCTTGATTGATTGATTGATTGACTGATCTTTGACGCCGCACTGAAGACTATTAGACCTACATGGCGTTGTTTATTGGGGAAGGAAATCATTACCTTGATAACAGACCTTATAATGACTTATGAGATTTCAAAACACATCAGCATTTTTTACATTCAGAATGTCTGTAACTCTCATTTCCGTCCAAAAATGGATCAGGTCATGTCAAAATGGGGCAAATAAAATTTAAATATGACCATTGTCTAGTTTAAACACATTTAAGTTTTACTTCATTTTAAAAGCAAGCTTGAATGAAAATCCCTACATGCACTGTACATCCTACCCATGGAAAGGCTAAAGCAGATAATAAAGTGTCTACAATAAATGACCCATAAATCTTTTTTCATGTAACACATGTATTGGTGACTTCATGGGTCATTTACTGTTAGGCTAAACTGTTCTAAATGCTCTACTTGAAGCCATGCTTGTAGGAGGAATGGTGTCTTATATGTGCAATTGTCCACTAAACCCACAATCTACAGGTGATATAGATGTGCCAGTGGTAACTTACTAGTGTCCAGGAGTGGTAACTCAGCTGGGGAGGCTAATTTCAATAAGAAACATATATACTTTTTAAAGTGTTTATAATAGTTAGCTAATATAAAGTGGCTTTGCTTATGATCTTCTCATACACTTATAATTGGTTGCTGTCCTTTCGTAAAAACTTGTATATAGGACTTCCCTTTGGTTTCAATTGTTTATTTATCTTGAGTGCGGCGTATAACACAAATCAATTGTTCATTTATCATCAGTGCAGCGTATAACACCAATCAATTGTTCATTTATCTTGAGTGCAGCGTATAACACCAATCAATTGTTTATTTATCTTGAGGGAGGCGTATAACACCAATCAATTGTTCATCATTTTCATTCAATATCATAAAAATTAGTTGCCAATTGATGATCAGACGAAATAATTTTCTTTTCCAATTTTTTAATTCAGTCACTTAAAGCCGATTTGAAAAGACCTGCATTAAAATTTAGACGATTAATGTGGTGTTCTGATTGATTATACATGTAGTTTTGCTCCGCATTCATTATGTAAGGCAATCTCCATAAACAACTTACGTAATACAAACTTGGGATCTGGAAGTTGATCGAGCACAGTTTTAACTTGGTCTAAATTACTTCTGGCTTTTTCCATTTCTTCAAACACAAGTAAAACATCTTCTCGTACACCTGCCCCCGGGGGTACACCTCCATAAGTTTTCCGTTTTAATACAATGTTAGCACGACTGTTCTTTGGATTCACTGGAAGACTTTCGTAAATATCCATCTCCATGGTGACAGCATAAGCATGAAATCTGAAGATAAGAGAACATAATGATTTGTTTGACATTGGTTACTATTTCAACTTGACATTATTTACCAGGGTTCGTACATATGACGTAATCTAAATTTTCTGATACATGTCCAAAATTGCTCTTTTGTTTGTCTGTCAATAACTGAGGAATTAACATAGTGATAAGTCACAGGTACAAAGCTACCAGCTGCCTTGTCTTTCACAGAGAAAGTCATCGTATGGAAATAGCTTAGCAAAAGTTAAACATTTCCCTGAATTTCAAGGCTTTTTCAGGCCCAATGTAAGAATTACAGGACATTCAAAGTCACTCTAAAAATGAAAGCTTTTCAAGGCCCTGTACAAACCCTGATTAATCCACCTTCAGTCATATTCGGTATATTGCAATCTTTGCCATCTAACCTCAAATAAACGATAGACTTTCACATAATGAAGAAATATTGGGGGAATGTAAAGTTACCCAGAATAAAACGTTACAAGCCTACAGGGATTTTGTCATACCCTGAGAGAATGATTGATTGATTTATGTTTTAAGCTGCACTCAAGATTATTTCAATTATATGGCAGCTTTGCAAGAATTAGTGGGGAAAGAAACCAGGCTTATTGCCTGGAGGAAATGTCTAACCTCTTGAGTGTTTTGTTTGGTGTTTTACGCCGCGCTCAAGATTTTTTCACTTAAATGGCAGCCAGTTTTATTGTAGGAGGAAACCGGGCTATATACCCGGAGCAAACCCACGACCTTCAGGTCGTATCTAACCAATAAACTGAACACAAAAGGAGATACTACAAAAAAAATTTCCCCTAAGATTCTCAAACATTATTTCTTCCTTTATTTATATTGTGCTAAAATGTTTATACTACTTGTAATTCTTGAACTTACTTTGCTTTTGTAAACTGACTGAGTTCTTTAAGATATCTAATTGTATCTGAGTCTGTACAATTATAGGAGATCACATGTACGGCAGTTTTCTTCTGCATATGAGAAATCTGGAACAGTAGAGTAATATTTATGTATAATAATTGTATATAAGCTAGTTCAAAATATGGACATAAAATGTAACGTAGAAAATTTTTAAAGAACAATGATTGATTGGGGGGTGGGGGTGGGTATGGGCGGTTTACAACATCCTCAACGGGTAAGGTTATATGGCAACAAAAGCAGCAACCGACCAAAAGATCACCCTCCCCACATCAACTCACATCTAAATTTGGACATTGGGTTCCACAGAGCACAGAATACCAGGAAGGGTAACATATTTGGCATAGCTAACCTTCTGTTCATCCAAGTACAATAGCCTTCCTAAAGTTTGTAGAGCCTTTGTCAAAATTTTAAATAACAAAAAAAATCCTTATCTGTTTTTTTCTACACTTAAAAAAAAAAGAAACTATAAATGTTGTAATTTCAAAATTAAAAAGCTTGTAAGTTTTTTCTAAGAAGATGTCATGGATGTTTTCATTATTCTTTTCATGACAGACACACAACAAATATGATACCAAGAATAAAAACAGAAATGAAGGAATCAAAAGAACAATCACTATGAACTATTTTAAATAGGTGGTTGAACTATACAATCTTCTGAGCAGGAGTAGTTTTAGTAGTGACAAGTAGTGACAAGCTCATCTAATATTGTTATTTTTTTTAGCCAAATAATTGGATTATATTAGACAACGTGTCCAATGACCCTAGCACTTTCATTTTAATCAAATTTGATATGGTAAAAACATTGAAGAACACACAGAAAATGGTTTCGTTCTTGAACAGACTCATGTGCCACAACTTTCAAATGCTTGCTTATTTGCTTACAAACCGCGAAAACATGATTGAATTTTTGTTTTAGACTCAGTAAAGACACAAATAAGTCAAACAGTAAAATGTACCATGATATCACCATGTTATTGATTAGCTCCCTTGAAAGATATTATGAAAAGTGTGGCATCAAGCTAACACACTCAGCCACTCTCTCATGATATATATATAGGAAGTAATTCAACAACTCTAACTTCAAACATGGTTAATAATAAAAGAATTCAAAAGATACCTTTTCTTTGAGGATTTCTCGTGAACCATCTACAGCATCCCCTTCAGTGAATAGATACACAGCTTCAGCCTGGAAAAAGTCAATTGATTAGAAGACGAGAAGGTTTTGAGGTCAAAACATATGTCTCCCCCACAGTGACGTTAATGATGAAAGAATGCTTTATTTCCTCTCAAATAGGCTAGCAAAGAACAATTTCAACTCAAAGAGCAAACCTGGAATATAAGGTAAATGCTCTGTATAACTTTGAGAGATTTATTGATTGAATAATGTATTAAGACCACAAAGATGATTTTAATTAAATTGTGGCTTTGCCAGGTTTAATGGTCACAAACCCACAACTTTCGGCAGGAAGGCAGCATACCTGTCAAACATCGCACATACAGGACCAAGTGAATGAGTGGAATTGATAGCATTCAGTGGATGCATTATGTGTGTGAGAGACTGAGCCCTTTCCTCAATGTCAAAGCACACCTCAGGTTTGATATTGGATTGCGCAGATTGCTGAAAATCAATCCCAACCGTCCTCTGCCCGATGTCATTCAAGGCACACCCCAAGTTTGAAGTTCATCGGATGAATCATCCACAAGTTATTGCCCGGACAAGAAAATCATGCTAATAATCCAATATAACGGATAGCGGCCATATTGGATTGCGCACATGGCTGAAAATCAATCCCAACCGTTCTCTGCCCGATGTCAAGGCACACCCTAAGTTTGAAGTTGATCGGATGAATCATTCATGAGTTATTGTACGGACAAGGATGGAAAGACGGACGGACGAACAGACGAACGGCCATACTGGATTGCGCACATTGCTGAAAATCAATCCCATCCATCCTCTCACCAATGTCAAGGCACACCCCATGTTTGAAGTTCATCGGGTGAATCATCCACAAGTTATAGCCTGGACAAGAAAATCATGCTCATAATCCAATATGACGGATAGCGGCCATATTGGATTGCGCACATTGCTGAAAATCAATCCCAACTGTCCTCTGCCCGATGTCAAGGCACACCCTAAGTTTGAAGTTCATCGGATGAATCATCCACAAGTTATTGCCCGGACAAGAAAATCATGCTTATAATCCAATATGACTGATAGCGGCCATATTGGATTGCGCACATTGCTGAAAATCAATCCCAAAAGTCCTCTGCCCGATGTCAAGGCACACCCCAAGTTTGAAGTTGATCGTATGAATCATTCATGAGTTATTGTACGGACAAGGATGGAAAGACGGACGGACGGACGGACGAACAGACGAACGGCCATATTAGACTGCGCACATTGCTGAAAATCAATCCCATCCATCCTCTCACCAATGTTAAGGTACACCCTAAGTTTGAAATTCATCGGATGAATCATCCACAAGTTATTGCCCGGACAAGAAAATCATGCTAATAATCCAATATGACGGATAGCGGCCATATTGGATTGCGCACATTGCTGAAAATCAATCCCAACCGTCCTCTGCCCGATGTCAAGGCACACCCCAAGTTTGAAGTTGACCGGATGAATCATTCATGAATTATTGTACGGACAAGGATGGAAAGGCGGACGGAAGGACGGACGAACGAACGAACGGATGGAAGACCCGAAAACATAATGGCTCCGCTTTCGCTTTGCGGAGCCATAAAAACTATTATATTAGAGAGCCCATGAAAGTGAAACAAAGTATGTCCTAGTGTCTAGTGTTCAAAAGAGTTCATATAAAAAAGGCCAACTTTAATAAAGTCGCTTGATAGTGGGTGCTATAAATTTTCTGATGTTGGAGGCCTGCTGTACTATGGTCTCCAGTGACATAGAGGCATTGTTTGCGATGTGACTGTGTTGTGAAACCAGTCTGCAATCTAATAAAAATGAACCAGACCGAGGGATTCATACAGACATTTTTATCCCGTAGAGCATTCATCACAGCTTCACAGGTTGATGTCTTTGATATCGGTGATAATCTGTCGAGACTCCACAACCACTGCACAGCGCCCTCTATCGTGTCATGAGTAACAGGGAGACAATCCGGGTTGTACATCTCTAGGTCTTCAGCAGCCCTGAAAACATCAACCCAATAAAATTAGACAGAACTAAAAACAAGCTCATGGAGTGATTTATATTTCATTCTAGAATTGTTTTTCAGACGGGTGTACACACTGCCTTCTAACTTGTTGACTAATTATGTGAGGTTGATTCGCATTAAACCAATCAAGATGAGTATGGCTAAAGATGTATCAGTCTCCATCACCATGTAAATCGTTGGCGGTCAGTGATTTCAATTCAAACTTAATTGGCCCTTCTAAAAAACCTAAGTATCAACTTTTTTCTTAGTCAAACAACAACCACTAATTAAAACCAAGATTTTCCCCTGAAGCTCTCAAAGGATTCGTTTACAGATAATTATTGATTGATTAATTCTTAAATGAAAAATAGATGCCTTTAACTTGAATTATAGCTGCACTCTGACTGTTTGCTCTATGTTTTGTGTTAAAGTGACAAACACAAACCATCCCTTAACACTGGTTTTGTAGAGTAACTTGTTCACTGGCCAATAAGCCTCTTTCGAGTTTGGCTAAAACCCCGCGAGATCATGCGAGAAATGAGTTTAGGGGTATAACTTTCATTGACTAGCCGTTCATTTAACATTAGCGTCAATGGTGACCGACGGTTATTGTGTGGTTTTGTCTTTGATTCTTTATTTTTAAATCATTTCTTGAATCCAAATTTTCTTGTGAAGCGCACCAGAAGCTATCAGTTGAGTTTTGTCAGTTGTCATATTTATATCACGTGGGTACACTTCGAAGTTGTCAAAAACTAACAGTGAAAACACAACTACGACCTGTTATTTTTCTGTTAGAAATAATGTTTCCGTCCGTCAAAAAGAAATACCTAATGGCTTTGTATGTATCTTGATATGTCTCAGAAGAAGACTTTTGTAAAAAGTATAGATTGTAAGCTGAGAATCCCAGACATAACAACAGGGTTACAGCCGATCTCCATAAGCACTAATGTTAATCGAACAGCCGATAGGTGAAAGTTATACCCCTAAACACGGGTCTCGCGTGATCTCGTGGAACTTCCGCCAAACCCGAAAGGGGCTTATTACTTATTGGACAAACAGTGACCATTGCATTTATAGGCCGCAAATGGATGTCAGTGTAATTTGATACCATCCAGGCCAAACTGACCTCATGGTGGAAGGGCATGTCCCTATTCTCCCATTATACAACTACTGACTGGGATAATTTTACTAACATGCTGGGGGCGCGTGGCTATGTTCTTTAAAAAACAGTGAATGAAATCGTAGTATCTTCAGCTCTAATTGTCTCCTTTAATACTCACCTGATGATATTGAACTTAGTTAACTGACTAACTTGTTCCCTCAAAACTCTCTCTAAGGCAGATCGATACTGGTTAAACTGGTGTGGAGACAGGTTACGAATGTCCAATACTATTACAACACATTTCTCCTCAATCACCCCAAATATTCGTCTACTCTCAGTGGTCAACCAATCAAGGCGACGGCGATATAACAGAATGGCCTGTCTTAGTCGTGCTTCCAACACTGTCAACTTATCTTTGTCAGCTGTAATCTGAAATAACAACATGATTATCATGGCATAGTGAGTGAATAGTAAGTGAATCTCCCTTTTATTTAAATAACATTATGGGAAGAAATTCAGATGATATTTGATCCTTTTTATGACATGTTACATTCGATAGAATGTTTCAATCTTGAAAATGTTGCATTGGCTTTTCTTGAACAAAAGAAACCATTTTAAGGGCCAGGGATATAATTACACAAAAATACTGTCTTATTATGAAGAATCAGGAAAAATATAATAATCTAATGTTTCTATCAACCCAAATGTAAAAGAAAACAACTTTTTCAGAGAATAATTTTAGCTTCTTTGATGCCCATGTATTTGTATTATGAAAATTTACTTACGTTGAAAGTTTTCCCATCAGGTCTTAAGGCGTGGTTAAAGAGACCTGAGGCATAACGTGAAGCTACGGGTCTTTTCAGGGTAAAGTCAAAATCTAAAACAAATAAAGATTAGCTTTAAAAAAGTATGCATTAATTTAACGTCATTCTTGCATGCCATTCTTGCCATGCATATTTGATGAGTACACATGTTCAGTATTGTCCTGAATATCCCTTGCATTTGACTTTAACTGAATTTTCAAAAAGACAGGAACATAACATGGTTATTTTAGACAAGAAGATTTTCCCTGTGCCCGAGTGTTTTATTGATCATAAATATATAAACACTGTGAATAGGTTTCCTGGAATTTGTTGTATCACAAAACTGGATGAGTGAAACACTTTGATAAGTCCATTCTCAATATGTGAATTGCACTTGCCATAATAAATACTTGTACAGATGGATTGATCGGCTACACTCAAAGATTATTTCACTTACAGGCAGGACAATGCAATATTCCGTAACATTTGCTTACTGCAGCCTGATATCACTGCTGTTCTAAAACTATGGAAACGAATATCTGTTAGCCATTTTTAACGACCTGTAAAAGTTTGCCTTATACCAAAACTAAGACTGATATTAGTTTGTTCCCAGAATTCCAAACTACGGAACTAAGTTAAGTAAAATTAGGTTACGTAGGGGAGGAAACTCAGTCCAGGCCTATGCACGGACGAAACCCTTTAGGGGGTACCTGGCAACCCTTACACATAGGGAGATCAGTGGAAAAAACACTCAGAGTTGTAAAACTATATTTATAGGGGCTAATTAGGTGACAAAACGTTTTTATTGATAGTTTGATTGATTTTTAATGTAGGACTCAAGATAACTTCCCATTAAAAAGCGCTTTCAGGTTAGCCAGGGAAGAGGAAACTGGGGCTTTTGTTTTAGAGAAACCTCAAACTTCTGGAGATATCTGGCGTTTCACATCCAGCAATCAACAAAAAAATTCCTTTCTCTTAACTCAACAGGACAATATCTTTCAGGTAAAATTTGAAACGTGGTTTACACTTTGTACCAAGACTTTTTAAGTCTGAATAGTTCAAATCTGTAAGAGTGGGGAACCATTATCTTTAAAAGTAATAGAAATAGAGAAAACATATCCCCTAAATAGATTTAATGTCTCTTACCATCACTTAGTTTGAAACCCATTGCAGACAACAAATGGTCTGTGTCTAGCCTGTTTTTCTGTAAGCCATATGTTAGTAGCCATTTTTTGGAAGACACTAATCCACAGACATTGGGGTCCCAGTCCTTGGTAGGTGTGTCTGTCATACTGAGTTCAGAGTTAATTGCTGGTATATCAGTTTCTGCCATATTGGATTGATCACATATATTGCCTGGGATTTTGTCCTCCACGTCAAAACTGACTCGACCTACATCAAACACATAAAAATACTACCAGGTATTAGAATTATAAAAGATAAAACAATTTCGGTAATGCACAATCTGATAAGTAAATTTACCGACACAGATTGGCCAAAGTGAGAATCAAACTCACGACTTAGGGTTACCGTCCCACCGCTCTACCAACAGAGCTACCTGACCTTAATTTCCCTTAACAATCTGATAAATTGACTTGCAAAATGAAATAAAGTAAAGCTTTATTCAGAATGGGTTGTTTATTTTTTTCACCCTTTACAATGATCAGAATTTATGTCTGATTTATTTGTTTTATTTTTTTCAGCCTACACTTAAGATTATTTCATTCCATAAAGAAAATAATAGCAACATTATAAAGTGGGGAGAAAGGAGTTTAGTGATATCAATAGTGAAAATATGTTGACTCGACCATGAATTTCAGATATCCATTCAGATATATAGCCTTATAGGCATCTCTTTAAAGAAAGACCTTGTCTGAATATCACTTAATTTAGAAAGTAAACTAAGGTAGAGTTAGAGATGCGTTAAAGGACAACGGTAGAAATGGTCTCTTCAGTGGCACATTCAGTGGTCTAACGGGAACAGTTTTACTGATGTATAGGCATTGAAATAAATTTAAAAAACCTGTATGTGAAAGTGTTATTTTTTGCCAACATAAAAGTTATAACATGCACAATTTGGCAACACATGAGCGTTTTTTGTCTACTATTGGTTATATTTGGCACATTAAAAATAGACACAGTTGGTTATTTTGGTGCAAATACAGAATTTGTCAATCATCTAAAACTTCAGGTTAAATTCACTACTTTTATTCAAAATCACTGTTTAATATGTTGCACATATACGGTGGGCTAGTCATACTGATGTGGAATTACCCAGACAATCAACAAAGTAAAATATCAGCTGTTCACTGAGCAGACAATTAATTTTAAGCTCGTTAACTAATGAAATCTTTCAATGGCATTTAGAAGTTGAAAGGTTAACAACAAGGTGAAGAATTACTTATGGATAACATATTCTTGGTTTATATGGTCACCCAATAAAGCAAGAAGTTGTTATCCAGGAGTAATTCTTCACCTTATCGTTAACATATGGTTAATTGTTCTTGTTAACGTTGACAGAAATTGTGTAGCCTGCACTTGTTACAAATACAATACAACTTACAAGATACAGTTAACTAAGATAGTCGTTATTTTGGCATTGAACAAATAGGATTTTATCATTTACCTTTAGTATACGCGTTTTTTAGTTGGTACGAGCTGATTGTATCTGTTGCCATTCTTTTTTCTTGTCTAAGATTCTCCCTTGCACTAACCAGCAGACGGGTTACGATTTCGAGCACCTGCCGTTATAATGTAAACGTGTTGTTGTTGTAGCGGAGTCACGACAGAAAAGAAAACTCAGTAAGTTTGTGATAAAAAGAGAAAGAACATCTATTCAGATATTCTACCGAACGTCACTACATTTGGTAATTTCAACCTGGAAACATTGCGGCCGAACAAACGTTTCTCAACTTAATTATTCATCGGATATAAAAGATCATTTTCCATCGGCGACACATCCATCATGATTGTTTATCAGGTGTTGCTATGAAGAGATAGAGAGCCAATCATGTCATAGCTTGTTCAAGGCTTGATAGATTAACCAATCCAAGGCTATTTTACTGATATAGGCCTACACTTGGAGGTTATTGATATCTGACACTGACAGCTCTGAGGGCATTATTCAGGTAGGCTACATAGTGCATTCATTCAACAATAATCAGCATGTCTACAGGTACCTCGTTATTTAATTGTGGCCATCATGCCATCGTCGAAACCCACGGTTAAAACTTACGCTTACGCTCACATTACTTGTCGAGAATTTAACCCTGGGTATCCGAGGATGGAAATTAACAGGGATTAGTGGAGCTTAAATCCCTCAGCTTGTCATAATAAAATTATAATGACATCATTTTCAAATTAATAATTTAGTGGAATACACAAGTAGTTTTAACCCGAAAAACGACAGTTTCATATTGACTCAATATTTCGGCTTTTATTATACCATCATCAGGAGTCAGTGATAATGGTACACGTATATTGAATATTGGATTTTTCGGGTTAACATTGTGTATTACGGTACGTTAAACTAATCAGTGGAACTAATGGATAACATAGGAGAAAGTCGGGACAAAATGGAACGTAAGGGTAATATGGGACTTTGTCATTGACTTTGATAACTATGTAAGAACTACATCGAATAAACCAAGAAGTTGTTATCCATATGTATTTCTTCACCTTCTTGTAACCTTTCAACTTCTAAATGTCATTGAAAGATTTGCGATTAAAGCGCACGGTCCGCTAAAGACATAGGCCTATGTAGTCCGAAATATCTGCGATGATGATGTAAGACATTTTCTGACAGATGGGCCATCATCATCGCAGATATTTCGGACTAAGGCCTATGTGTCATCTCCAGCCACGGAATTTACTAGGCCTTCTTGCAGTTTTGTTATGATAATTATAAATAAAAAAGCTAAAAACAAATTATAACAAAATTAAAAATTAGTTTTCATGTAATGCTTTTCTCACACAATAATATATAACAATAATGTGGAAAAAAAAATTACACGTAAACTCAATTTGTATTTTTGTTTCGGCAGATCAGCATGGGGCGCAGACTTATTAGGCCTACTTGGCAGACGGTCACTATAAAGTTTGGACAGGTGGCCTTGCTATTTTATAGAGATTCTAACCCTATGCAATTTTAGCCCTGGTTGATTGATTTGGCTAGCCCAATTGGGACCCAATAGGAGCCGACGCCCCAAAAAAGTCGGGGTACCACTCAGGCAGCTCAACTTGGGCCAAGCTGGGACCCAATCCCCTGTGTTGGCTGGGTTCTGTTATACGTACAAATAGCGTTCCCGGGCCATCCCCTTAATACACAATCCAAAACTTTAGATAAAATTGGGTCAGGCTGCATTGCCTGAAGAATACCTTCACTGGACTAGGGTAAGTGGTCAATTTGCGACATAGGTAACAAATCTGCCTAATCCGCCTCTCTTTCTTGGACTTTGACATTGTAACCGCGCAGCGGACATCACTAGTATATTTTACCTGGATTTAAAATGAAATCCGCCCATATACACAGAATATAATGGCTTACTTTGGTCTTGATTTTAAAACCAGTCGTACTCTTAACTTCATTCTGACAGATCTGGGAGCAGTGTTTTGCAAACGTTTCATCCGACAACATTTGTAGGCTAATGATGTATGCTATAGAGTCTTGTACCTGAAACGCGGTATTCGCGGACGAATAGAGAGGCCCTGGTGGTAGTCTAGGCTTGTCAAAACTGGAAAGATGGACATTTCCATTCCTCACAGTCTTTTACGTCGCTCATTTCCAAAGTCACAGTAAGCCATGCAATAATATCGTAATTGAAGATTTTATCACCATGCCCTTTTCATATCCAAAGCTGCCTCTCTGCAAGAAACGATGGACTTCTCTGACTATGTCGATGGTCAATGTGCGCCAATTCATCAATTCTTGCAATTCTGCAAATTTCCCTATTGAAAACAAATCCTTAATGCGATCATCGAACACCACATTGTCACTTCGAGAGAGAAGTCGCCCACGAGACCCAAGAAGGACTGATAAATACAAAGAAATTCCATTGCAAAAATTATGATGACCCTCTACAGAGTTTCATAGAAGTCCATTTCCCGAATTAATTGCAATCCATTTATATGAGACTGAATTGAGTTTTTCTGGTCATTTTGAGGCAGATATTTGATCTCAAATATTGACTTCCACGAAACTCTGCTCTGTTGACCACGAATTTGGTGGTCAGAGAGTATACCACCCTGCTTGCCAAATCGTACCCGAGTTGACTCAATATGACACAAATTCCATTTACATATAAGAAAATTAATCATGTATCATTGCGAAACCTGTTTTAATGCTATCGAGGAATGTTCGTGTTGTCCAGAGGCTGTCAACCACAACATTTTAAGTTAACTCTTAGTTTGAAAGCTTCTCCTGAACATTGGAGTAGACTCAACACATTTCCAGTCTTGCCTAATGGAATTGGAGAGGGAAATTATTCCTTTCTCCGTTAAAATGCCACACAAGCCCCATGGTATATCATGTATTTCAACAGCAAGACTTATTTTGTTAAGGGTAATCAGACACCAACCTCCATTAAAGACTGACGCCAATCGTAGAAAAGCACTACACAAAAATAGGTAGGTCCTAAGTTAATAACAAGAGAAAGGTGTATGCCGACATGAAGATAGGTTGGCGACTTTTTCATAGCGCAGCTAAGAAAAAAATAACACAATTTTTATCCAAGACCCACTTGCTGCATGCTCGAGTAAAGACCACTGCCGATGATTGGTCGAGAATTAAAGACCAGGCGGACATTTGGTGTTGCTTGAGACTGTGTTGTTATCTCGCCATCGATTATAAACTTGATTGAAAATAATTTTGTGTAAGGGGGGTGGGGGGATATACAGGTTTCAGGCCCTCCGTCTGTCTGTCCGCCCGTAACACAATCCGTAACACATGGGACCTCACTTGAGATTGTTTTTAGGTGGTGCCAAAATATTCGTTTTCCTCAACATAATTTCACAACAACTGTTTCAAATATTCTGTAATCTTGTTCATAGATACTATGATATGAGACCTCGTTTGGTAGGCCCTATTGTGTACCAGGTGAATGTCATACATGTAGCGTGGCAAGACATATTCGGACTTAAATTTAGCAAACTGTTTCAAATGTTCTCTAACTTTATTCATAGATAGGCCTACTATACGAGACCTCGGTTGGTATTGCATGTGTTCAACGTGAATGTATTTTACGTAATACATACGTGGACAAACGATTTACCACAAGCGCGAAGTAGAGAGGTCTGATTATCATTTATACTTATGCTTTTAGTTATTCTACTTAATATGTCACAAGTAGATTCCGTGCTGGTATTACTTATCTATGTTAATGGACGTGCTAAAAAGGATCGTACCCTTAAAAAGGAAAAAAAATATATCGGGCATCTGGACACTTGCCCAAACCTATAACCTCTCCGCTTATCAAGATATCTAAAGCCCCCCCCCCCCCCCCCCCCCCCTTTTTTTGACAAAGAGGAAAAGTAATTTTCGAGTAAGTCATAACATCAACCATTTGTTAGAACGGGGGTTTCAGACTTGAATTCTCAATAAAGCCACCTTTTATAACTGAAATAGCCATTAGTGGAGGTAAAACGGCAACAGCCAATCAATCAAATCAACTAAGTTTTATGATCTCATCACAATATAGTATACATTTACATTGCTATGTACTGTTTGATTCGTAGATTCCAGATTACATGCATCCATATCTGATGTAAGTGTAACTCTAAGAAACAGTGTATATCCTATGGGTTACTTGTTTATTCATCCACATTATACAACCTCACAGATCCTAAATAGTTTTTCTGTGATAAATTGTTCAGAATTATTTGAATTCTTTTGTAATCCAAAATTGTCCCATATTACTTAATGACAAACAAAACAACGTCAGCTATTTGAGGGGTTCTAAAAGTTTCCCAAAATGTGAATCCCCCCCCCCCCCCCTCATTCTCAAAACAATGGATGGATTATGCCAAAGTTTGACAAATTCGTCGCTCTTGAACTGACTATTGTTTCAAATTTATCTAATAAAAGTAGTTAAAGTAATTACTTTTTAAAAAATAAATATCTTTATTTTACAAACAGTACACATGTGTGCAGAGGTTATTTTTGCGTTTAAAAAAACTTTCATTTTTCCTGAATCCTTGAATCTTAGTCATCTGTCAAGGCAAATGTTATCATGAGCCAAAATGTACGCCCTTTTATCTCGTTCATCTTCGTCGAATTCCAATTTTATGCAGGTATCTCATCTAGAATAGACAATCTGAAACAAAGCACACCATCTTTGTAAACAAAAACACACAATATCACTAAATTCACTCCCATGCCCTTGGGCAGCTGAGGCATTAATACCCAGCTACAAACCTGATATTCTTTCAAATCTATACAACAAAATCTTCCGAAATATGAAAACTCAAACCTCACCGTCAATGCATAATCAACGTATTTTAAAGCAAACAAAAATACCATAAGCACACTGCTTGATAAATCGTTTGTGATTGTGTTGGCTCAAACCAAGAAAGGATGTCTTAAAACGTTTCGGCGAAGATGTATTGATAATTTTGCGACTAAATGTGGCTTTAGAAAAGAGTATATGTCAATGCTCACCCTTAAAATTCAGCAATTTCCAATATAAATTTGGCCCCAGCTTGACATTGTTTTCGATCAGCAGATGTAAAGTAATAAATGCCTGGTGACGGCTGGTATTCTCTATTAAAGCTGTATGTTTGGAATCCAAATTCGGGAACATCGCATCTGAAGAAAGGGGTATAACTGCTCAAATCCATGAGGTAATTGTGGTCACCACTGTTGTCAGAAAATGGATTGAAGATAAGTCTCGTTCCTCGCTTAGCGACGATTTTATTAGCTGGATTTCTGTTCTCTCCTATGCTGATAACATATACATCATTGTCCGAGCGACTTGGTCGGTATACTACGAATGGCAGAGAGAAGTCCGCCTTAATAGCTGAACCATTCGTTGCTTTAGCCACTGTTCGAACCCGTATGTCGTCGGTGTATTGATAGTTGAGTTTGGTGAAAAGTTCAGTTACTTCATATTTGAAAGGCCTCTCAAATGCCCAAGGCATTTCTGTTGGTCCACCCAAGACTGAAAATGATCCGGCAAAGTTATCACAATCCTCGTCTGATTGTTTGCAGATGTAAAAGTCAATATTGGCCGAAGCGTAGAAGCCATGTGTGTTGAATCCAATAAATACTCTGTCATATTGTTGAATCTTTGTAATATAACTTTGCAATTCAGCTATGGAGAGATCATTTAAGTTTAATGAATCGTATTCATATCCGAATGAGTGATGATCGAACACATTGATAGGACGGCTGTTTTCTCTGGTCATTAGATTAGGATTTAGGTCTTCAAAGTAGAATGGTTGCATTGGCTGTGACATACTTCGACCGGCACATGCAGCCGAATTAAATGGTTTCCCTCTTAGTTTTTGTAGCTCTTGCCATACAATCCACAGTCGATCCATGTTGGAGTGGTGAATCAAGAAGAGTGGGTCAAAAGCTGAAAACTCGAGCGTAGAAAGGGAATGTTCATCTGAACCTCCAACCCAAGCATGAATTGTGTTGTGGAATATTTCAAATTGGACTTCAAAGTCACAATAGTCATCTTCTTCCAGAGCCAACAAAACATTATGGTGGAGGAAGTTGTGTCCCGATACCTGAGGAGGATTGAACAATCTTGGGTCAACCGTTCTGGTTGTATAGACTTGTTCAAAGCGGATGTAACCTCGATACCAGGGATTGTTTTCTGATTGACTGACAAAGCTTGGCAGAGCTCTCATAGCCTTTGTCCAGTCCCAGTATGGGATTCCTACATTTGAACCGTGTGCTTGAAGAGCCTGTTCAGCTTGGATAACATAAAGGCGATGCCAATGTGGGAAGGAAGGCATGCCATGGATGCAACATGAGAACGTATTTTCTGTAGCTCCCTGAGGACATTTGCCAGGCGCTCCATGGAAAGTTGCAATATGCTCAAAACCGCTGCTTCCTTCGTCATTCATCATTTGGAACATAGCTTCCCTGAGATTTTCGGCTTCTTCTAGTGTGAGTGTGTTCAACTCTTTTCTAAGAAGAACATTGCTTCGTGGAGGAGAGGTCTGGGCTACAGATGAAGATCCTAATAAATGAAATAAAAGATGTTAGCAGGATCACTAGATTGGTTGCTTTATATGGCATTTTCTTTTTTTAAGTTTTAAAAGCATACATTGTAGAGACATATACATTATAAACCTGGACCACCCGCAGCGTACAATAGGCTACCTCTAATGACATTCCCCAAATTTAATAAGGGGGATTTGTTAACCATTGCTTATAAATGGAGAATGTGTGCATAAAGACTTGGTATAAAACCTTTTGAGTAGATCAAGTGACATATTATCCATGAGAAATATATGAAAATATTCTTACGTGTTCCTGGTTCGTAGATAACGGTTGGTCTTGGGATAAGATTACTGGAGAGCTCAGTTTTATTGGTAGCAATGATGGTTGTTTCCACCGTAAACACTGTTCTATAATCAGCCCGAAGAGCTGACAAAGCCTCTGTAATCTCATACTTGAATAATCGGTCGAATGCCCACGGCATTTCTTTGGTGCCTCCAAGAACAGCAAAAGTGCCAGCAAATTCACATTCTCCTGACGGTAAACAAACGTCGAATCGGACATCGGCAGAGGCTTGGAATCCACTCAAAAGGAAGCCAGCGAAAACTCTATCCTTGCCCCTGTTTTCTCTTAGTACCGATTCTAGTTTTGGAATATCCATGCCATCAAATCTCAAGTTGTCGTATTGGTAACCCAGTCGCTGATAATCGAAGACATCGATAGGGCGGGAATTGGTGCGAGTGAGGGCATTCCAGTTTGATTCTCTGCTAAATGGATTAAGTGGCTTTCTTAACAGCGGGATAGCACAGTTTGCCGTCTTGTATGGTAGACCTCTATACTTCTGTAAAGCCTGCCATATCGCCCACAAACGATCGGTGTTGGAGTGATGGAGATAAAACAACGGGTCATAAGAGGTGTAATGAAGCGTCGACATAGAATAAGGCGATTCACCGCCTACCCAAGAATGAATAGCATTGTGTGAAACTTCGAATTGGATTTCAAAATCGCAATAATCAGTCTGTTCTAGAGTATATAGTACTTGGCGGTAGAAGAAAGATTTTTCGCCGAACTGTGGATCTCTAAAAAGATTGGGCACGGGATCTCTGGTCGTGTAGATACCATCAGAAACCTCTCCCCGATAAAATGGGTTGTTATCATTACTAGTGACGAGATAAGGAAGGTTTTTGAACGGCTGTGTCCAGTCCCAGTACGGTATTCCTAGTCTTGCCCCTTTCAATGCAAGAGCATCTTCCATTTGTTTAGTGTACAGCCGATGCCAATGTGGGAAGTTTGGCATTCCGTGGACACAGCAAGCCATGGTATCTTCCCCATCAGGAGTCATACATTGTGCCGGGAGACCATGGTAAGCAGCAATAGCCCGGAAACCACGTTCAGAAGTATCTTCTTGAACTTGTCTTAAAGCATCTCTAAGATTTTCTATTTCGGACGGTGACAAATCATCCACATTCTTCCTTATTCCGGGAGCACCGACAAGGTCACCTTCCTCGCGACGGCTGGATGCTGAAAACAGATAAAAGAAAGTGCTCATTAAGCGAATATCTGGTATCTAGAGATGGATAACACTAGATCAACCAACATTACAGAACTATATATATGTATATATATTTGAACACTAAAACACACTTTGCATGGAAAATCTTCTTGTCTAAAATACCCATGGAGACAAGGTTATATGTACATATGTTTCTCCCTTAAACATTAACTGTAAAAGCGACAAAATATAATGGCTTAGTAGACTTACATGTGGCAGGTACGTAGCTGAGGGTTGGTGCAGGTAGAACATCGTTTGACAATTCAGTTCCATTGACAGCGACTATGCTGACGTCTAGGTAATAGCTATCTTCGCCCAAAGAGAGACCTAATTTGTTCACAGCTCCCGTAATGTCATATTTGAAGGTTCTGTCGAAAGCCCAGGGCATTTCCAAATCGCTTCCCAAAACGAAGAAAAGACCAGCCTTTTGGCAGACTCCTTCTCGGGCGCAAACGGAGAAGTGAACATCGGCTGACGTTCCGATGCCATGCAGCAGGAAATTGGCAAAAACTCTGTCACTCTGTTTTCTTCGCTCTACAATTTCATTTAATTCTTCAATGCTGTTGCCATTGAATCTTAGGTTTTCGTATGTGTATCCTAGATCTTCATAATCAAACACACTGTCAGGTGTTGAATGAGCTCTTGTAACCGGATTCAGATTAAATGTTTCGTCAAAGCTAAAAGGTTTCATAGGCTTTGTCATCGATTCAACGGCACAGTAAGCTTTGTTATATGGCTGTTTTCTGTATTTCTGTAGTGCTTGCCAGATTGCCCACAGGCGATCTACTTGTGAGTGATGAAGGAAAAATATTGGATCATAAGACGTATATGAAAGAGATGACATGGCATATTCGTGTCTACCACCGACTAAATAGTGAATGGCATTGTGGGATACCTCGAACTGAACTTCAAAGTCACAATAGTCTTCTTGCTCAAAGGCCAAAAGAACACTTTCGTAAAGGAAATTATGGCCACTTGAGCCGACCTCTGTAAGCTCTGGCTGGATATTTCTGGCTGTATATGTATCTTCATGTTCTATGCGTCCTCTCAAGAAGGGATTTTCCACGACTGTATCTCTCCAAGCGTCGTAATAGTTTGGTCTGGTAACAAGTGATGGAAGATGGGCATCTGTTGTCCAGTCCCAGTAAGGCAGTGCTACACTGGATCCGTGGCGCCTAAGTGCGTCTTCAAACTGAACGGTGTATAGTCTGTGCCAGTGTGGGAATGCAGCCATTCCATGAATACAGCAGGCAATATCATTTCCTGAAGCAGTCTTACACTTAGGTGGTGATCCGTGGAATGAGGCTATTGCAGCAAAACCATCAGCTGATTCGTCCTCTTTCAGCTCAGATAAAGCCGCCATTAAGCTTTGGATGTCCCGTTCGTTGATAGAGTTAATGTTCAGACGCACACGGTTAGCAGGCGTGTGGGCATCAGCAACACTTTCTGAAATTAAAAACAGGCATAACCATACAAATAAAATACAATAAAAAATAATCGTTATGGGGAAAATTCAATGGCATGGTTTCTTAGACTGAGGTCAATCAAGGCCCCTCTTGCCTTTTCGGTGCTGTGTTGTTACTCTGGGGTACATTTTTCGTAAGCAATGGTTATGTTGTAATATCGACACCACATACTTAAAAAATATTTGTTTAAAAATAGAATCATTCTTTAGACTTAAATATATAGTTGGGAACAAAATACATTCAAATTATCAGACTCATTGATAATTAAATTTAAAAGCAATTTACCTCGTCCAGGAACAAAGAATACGGTAGGTGCCTTCAGTAGCGTTGATGGAAGAGCAGATCCGTTGGGATGTACGAGTGACACAGTAACGGTCAAGGCATCATCATTCCTGGCCCCTAATTTCCTTACAGCTGCTGTTATATCGTACTTGTACAAGCGATCGAATTCCCATGGCATTTCCTTTGAGCCACCGAGAACGCTGAATGACCCTCCTTCAGTACAAGCACCTGCTGGGTCACACACTTGGAAACTAACTACGGCAGAGCTACCAAATCCACCCAGAAGGAAACCAGCGAAGACTCTGTCTTGCTCTTGTTGTTCTTTGAGATATCTATCCAAATCAGGAACAGTTAAACCAGCGATTTCGAGATGCTCGTAATGGTAATGGAAATGATTTTCATAATCAAATGTGTCCTCAGGTCTGGAGTATTTTTGGGTAAGGGGATTTAGATTCCAAGGTTCACCAAAACTGAAAGGCTTTAACGGCTCTCTCATGAGTTCCAAAGCACAGTTAGCTTCAGAGCCACCCAGGCCTCGATATCTTTGCAATTCTTGCCAAACGGCCCAAATTCTGTCTGCATTGGAATGATGAAAGAAGAAAATAGGGTCATAGGATGCGTAATGCAAATGACCAAGTGAATGTTCTTTGGAGCCACCCACCCAGGTATGGATAGCGTTATGTGCTATTTCAAACTGAACTTCAAAGTCACAAAAGTTCGTTTGTTCCAGCGCCAACATAACTTGATTATACAGCCAGGTATTACTAGATCCAGAGGGTTGTTCATATATACGGTCCTCAACAACATCTCTTTCAACGACTGAGTTTTCGAAAGCGATCTCTACATTTTTCAATGGGTTATTGAAGGTACGCCCACTGGTGGAATCGACGAAGGTATCATCGGTGAACAAGGTAGGTAGAGCTGTCATTGGATGGATCCAGTCCCAATAGGGCATACCAACATTAGACCCTTGACGTCTTAGAGCATTTTCAACTTGAACGACGTACAGCCTGTGCCATTGTGGGAATGTAGCCATTCCATGTATGCAGCAAGCAAATCGATTAGCGGCAGTTGGGCTTGGGCAAAGTGGTGGTAAAGCATGGAATGATGCAATAGCTTGGTAGCCATCAGCCGAGGTGTCGCTCATAAAAGACCGGAAGGCCATCAGAAGCGAACTTATTTCACTGTTTGTTAACGACTCAATCCTTTTTCTTTCGAGAGGTACGTCGTTATTATCATGAACATTGTTTCCAGCAGAGCCTGAAAATAAAAAAAATAGACAAATGGTTAAAGTGGCATGAACTGCTAAATGTAGGGAAAGTTTCGTTGCAACCAAATAAGTTAATTGTTCCTCAATCTCTCCAAGAAGTAGAAATTCTGTTGATACCAATATTAGGGATAAAGATAGATTATGAGCAAAAAAACCCTCAAATGTACTAAAATCCTATCTCTTTGAATGTAATCGATTATTAGCACACATATTCAGGTTCTTACTGAATTAGTAAATAACCGACACTAATCAGGTTCGTACCGGATAATTCATTTCTTTTATTAATTTCTATAATAACAAACTTCAAAACAACTTACCAACCCCGGGAACATACACTATTGTTGGACGTGGAAATAAACTTGAAGAGAGACTTGATCCATTCCTTGCTGTAACTTCAATATTAACGTCGAAGCTACTGTCAGCGGTCAATCCAAGGTCCCGAAGGGCTGCTGTTATTTCAAACTTGTACAATCTGTCAAATGCCCATGGCATCTCTTTTTCGCCACCCAAAACCGAGAAAATACCAGCATAGTGACTGCAGTCGTCATGTCCGTTGTTTGGCAAGCATATGTAAATTCTGACATTTGCAGATGTTTGAATGCCATGGAGCAAAAAGCCCGCAAAGACCCTGTCCTGATTCTTCCTAGAGTCAATCAAGTTTTTCAATTTTGGGATACTCATACCATTAAAATTCAAGTTGTCGTATTTATATCGGAAGTTATTCTGGTAATCGAAAGCGTCCCTAGGACGACTGTATGTCCGAGTCATCCAGTCTCCGTTAATACTTTTGTTAAAGCTGAAAGGCTTGATAGGATTTTGCATAAGAGGCAAGGCACAGAATGCGCTGTTGAATGGTTTCTTTCGATATCTTTGCAGTTCTTGCCATATAGCCCACAGCCTGTCTACGTTAGTATGATGCAAGAAAAAGATAGGATCATAAGCAGTATAATCGAGCGTCGAAAGAGAATAGGAGTCTCTTCCACCCACCAGGGCATGAATGGCATTATGGGCAATTTCGAATTGTACTTCAAAATCACAAAAGTCCTCTTCTTCAAAGGCCAGTAGTATTTGTTCGTACAGGTAGTCGCTGTTAAAAAGTTCTGGTTGTGGGTCCCTTGTTGTAAAAGCATTTTCAAATGAAATTTCTCCTCTGAAGAAAGGATTTCGATCTAATCGAAGGGTACGGGAGTTGTAAAATGTCGCTTCGCTCACCAGTGATGGTAATCGGTCAATTCTTGTTGTCCAATCCCAATATGGAACAGCAATAGAGGAACCTATCTCAAGAAGGGCGTTTTCTACTTGAAGGACATATAATCTGTGCCAGTGTGGGAATGTAGGCATTCCGTGTAAACAGCAAGCATACTGTGGATTTTCTGGGGATGGACATTTTGCTGGAAGTCCATGGAATCCGGCAATATATTCATATCCTCTTACTTTGTCTCTTTGAAGGCGTAGAAAAGCATTTCTCAAACTCTCAGTCTCTCCCACAGTTAAGGTTGACAGGTCTTTACGTATTCTGCTAGCGGCTGTTATTGGCTCTATCCATTCTTGTTCAGCACCGTATGTTCCTTAAACAAAACCATGTCAATAAATGAAAATCCTTGTTCATTTTAGATGATTGCCCCGATTACATCATCAACATGTTTGTTAATATCTACCCTTGACCCCCCCCCGTTCACCCCATTAACATGTTTGTTAATATCTACCCTTGATTCCCACGATTACTTCATCAACACGTTTGGCCCGTGAACAAACTTCGCGGATTTATTAAGTTTGTACAAGTTCGTTAGTAACTCGATGAATCTAAGAAACATTGAAGTCAATCTTATGTATAAGTATTATGCCATGATCATGCTGCTATTTGTGGAGCGATAGATGGAAAGAGGAAATGGAATACAATGCTGAGGAATATCCAGTATTCGATATATATTCGCTAATTACCTGTAGGCAAGTCAAATTAGAATTGAATGTGTTTCCTTATACTCCTATTAAAAATGTTCGAATGAATGAAAACTATCTTACCTCTGGCTGGAACATAGACAACAGCGGGCTGTGGAAAGGTGTCAGATGGAAGTTCATTGCCATTGAGGTCCAGTATGACAGATCGGATAAAGAATCTGTCCCCATAGCGGACATTTAGGGCCTTGAGTTGATCGGTGATTTCATATCTGTAGGCTCTATCGTATATCCAAGGCATTTCGGCTTCATCTCCCAAGATGTAGAATTCGCCGCCATAATGGTCACAATCATCATCGGAAAGACATATGTAGAATTTAATTAGAGCTGACTGCTGTATGCCATGTAACATAAATGTTGCAAACTCACGATCATATGAACGTCTTCCTTCTAACTCATGGGAAAGCTGGGAAATGGACATTCCATTAAACTCGAGATTGTCATATCTGTAGCCAAAGGCGTTTTCATATTCAAAAACTCTGAATGGTGCTGCATTTCCTCTGGTGACTTCATCTGGATTAACATCTTGTTCAAGATTGAAAGGCATTAGGGGTTCTCTCATGACTTGGAGAGCACAGTTAGCCTTGTTGTAAGCTTTGCCGCGGAACCTTTGCAGCTCTTGCCAGATAGCCCAATATCTGTCTACACTCGAATGGTGGAGGAAGAAAATAGGATCGAACGTAGTGTATCGGAGTGATGCCATTGAATAAGGCTCATTTCCTCCTACTAAGGCGTGGATAGCGTTATGGGTAACTTCAAACTGTACAGCAAAGTCACAAAAATCATCTTGCTCAAATGCCAACAGCATCTGACTTCCAAGGGATGTAAATTTTCCGAAAGCTGGTTGATCAAAAAGTTCTTGTCTTGGAGAACGTTTACTCTCAACACCCCCGGCTGCATCTATTTTAGCACTTAACCAAGGGTTGTGTTTCGACTCTCCAGTTCCGGGGTCTGTGAAAGTTTCATCACTTGCAAGAGCAGGCAAACTTGATACTGGTTTTGCCCAGTCCCAGTATGGCAGGGCGCCAGTGTAACCCTGTTTTCTTAAAGCATTTTCAAACTGCACGGTATAGAGACGATGCCAGTGTGCAAATGTTGACATACCATGCACACAGCACGAGAATTTTACTGCTGCATTAGGACTTGGACAAATGGTGGGAATACCGTGATAGCCTGCGATTGTCTGAAATCCGCCTGCCGAGGAATCATCTTCCACTGCTTGAAGAGCCACGCGCAGAGCAGTCGCCTCCTCTGGTGTGATTCGGGACACATCCTTTCTTACAATAACCCAATCAGTATCAATTTCAGACTCATCTGTCAAAACAAAACGGACTTTGAACACATTGGAATAATGTTAAATGCTAGTTTTACTGCAACTTATACATTGATTAAATGCAAAACATTTAAAAATAGCAAATATATTTTCTAATTATTACGGGGCCACAGTGGGTTAGTGTGATCGTCCCTCAGTGCCACCTTGATTTGAGTGGATTTTTCACTCGGCCGCCGTATGTGGAAGAGTTGCCAGGTACTCGTCGAAGGTCGGGGTCCCCCCCCCCCCGGCAAAAAGCCCGGTTTCCTTCCCCACTAAAGTTGGCAAATCCGCCATACAAGTGAAATAATCTTGATGCGACGTAAAACATCAATCAACCAATCAATCTATTACTATTCATATGTCAATATATTTCATGCATTTATACACGACGGCCTCAAATAGCTCTTAGGCTGGACACGATTCTAGAATGTAGGCATTTAACCTGGAGGTGTTATACTGATGATCTGCAGCTTGATATGTTTGTGCTTCGGGAATAAGATATGGAGCTATAAACCCAAAAGTATTTTCAAAAACAGAATAATAGCAGTTATGATAAACAACAAATCTTACCTGCTTTAGGAGCAAAGATAATTGACGTCGGGGGATATAAACTGGAGTCTAAAGCAGTTCCGTTGACATCTGTCATTGTCAAACTGACGCTGAAATCGCTATCTCGGTTCAGTCCAAGAGCATCCAAAGCACCGGTTATTTCGTACCGGTATGGTCTATCATAACGCCATGACATCTCGTAAGGACCTCCCAAAACAGCAAAGCTACCTGCACTTTCTCCACAGGTGCCGTCAGATTTACAAATTTTGAAATCTACCAAAGCCGATGTCTTAATCCCCTGCAAGTTAAAGCCTACAAAATATCGGTCCTGTTCCCTTAACTTTTCCAGATAAATATCTAGTTGTTCCATAGTCATGCCACCGTATTCTAGGCTGTCATAGGTGTATCCCAATTCGTTTTCATAGTCGTAGACATTTGTTGGAACGGCATGGGAAAATGTTTTAGGATTAGAGTTTAAGGGTGCTGGGAATCCGAATGGTTTCAGAGACTGGTGAACATCTGAGTTTGCACAGTATGCTTTGTATGGTTTCTTTCTAATAATCTGAAGCTGCTGCCAGATGGCCCAAAGGCGATCCACGTTTGAATGATGAAGGAAAAATATCGGATCGTATGACGTGAAATGAAGAGAAGCCATGGAATATGGTTTACTGCCGCCAACTAAAGCATGAACTAAATTATGACTTATCTCAAACTGAACAGCAAAGTCGCAGAAATTGTCTTGCTCTAAAGAAAACAATACTTCATTGTAAAGTCGTGTATGGTGTCCAAAGCTGGGCTGTTCGAATAATGACGACTGTACGTCTCTTGACGTTTCTGCGCCCACCAGTGGGATCTGACCTTTGTTAAATGGATTTGGTAGGCGTTCATTTGATTGAGGGTCTACGAATGTCTTATCTGCCGCCAACGCTGGAAGGGCAGTCATAGGCTTGGTCCAATCCCAGTATGGCACTCCAACAGGTGAACCTCTTCTTCTGATAGCATCCTCTACTTGTACGACATACAACCTGTGCCAATGCACAAATGTAGCCATACCATGAACGCAACATGCAAACCTGTCTTTGGCATCTGGTCTTGGACATCTAGCTGGTAAACCGTGATACTCAGCGGTAGCCTGGAAACCAGCAACTGATTTATCCCTCTTAAACCGAGCCATTGCTTGTCGAAGCTCATAAGTCTCCTTCGGCGTTAGACGAGAAAGGTCTTTACGAACTACCAGTTGGGATGCATCTCCTTTAGGTGGGGCTGCTATAAATGATAAATAAAAATGGAATTAGAAATCGTTGCGGATACATGTTTGAGTGTAATTTAAATTTGCAAATAATAAATTAATTAAATGGAGAACAAAAATGCCTACCATCGGAGAATGAGGCGGCTGGCCTGTAAACAACTTGTGGCGGGCGGATGGTGTTGCTTGGTATGGTTGTGCCGTTAACTGCTGAAATGTCAACTTTGAGGTAGTAGTCGCCGTCATAATCTAAATGAAGGGCATCGACTGTTTCTGTGATATCCTGAAGATAAAGTCTATCGAAAGACCAGGGCATTTCAATGGGCCCACCAAGCACAAAGAATCGACCGGCATAGTTTGTGCAGTCGTCGTCTTTCTTTTCGTCACCACTTGGGATGCAAACATAAATCTTTACGTCGGCAGAAGTGTAAATACCGTTTAATCTAAATCCAGCAAACACTCTAGCTTGGGAGGTTCTGTCGCTGATGAGTTTATTTAAATCCGCAATGTTCATACCGTTCAGTTCGAGGTTGTCGTATTCATATCCAAGTACGGTATAATCCCATACCTGGTTTGGTTTGGAGTGAAGTCGAGTTAACTTATATGGATTCTGATCGAAGCTGAACGGCCTCATTCGTTTATTCATGTCCTGAATGGCACAATCGCTGCGGTCAGACGGCTTATTTCTTAGTTTCTGTAGCTCCTGCCAAATTGCGAATATTTTGTCCACCATAGAGTGATGAAGAAAAAAAATGGGATCGTAAGATGTCCACTCTAGTGTTGACATGCCGAAGTTGTAAGGACCTCCAACCATATAATGGATTGCGTTGTGAGCAATCTCATATTGAACTTCAAAGTTGCAAAAATCCTCTTGTTCCAAAGCTAGAAGAACCCCTTCCATTAAAGAGGTGAATTTACCAGAAGCCGGCTGCTCGAAAAGACGGTCGTCAACCGCTCGAGCAGTGTAAGATTTTTCTGATGCGATGTAGCCCTCATAGAAAGGATTCTTCTGTGCCTTTCCTTCTTCAGGGTTGATGAAAAGTGGCTCACGTACTATTTCAGGAAGATCTGACAGAGGTTTAGCCCAATCCCAGTAAGGAACGCCAATAGTTGCACCTTCTTTCATCAAGGACTGCTCCATCTGTGTCACATACAGCCGATGCCAGTGAGGAAACACTGGCATGCCGTGTATACAACAGGCTATTTTCCGTCCATCTGCCATGGTACAGCCCGCTGGAGCTCCATGATACCCTGCAATAGATTGGAATCCTTCCAGACCCGCTTCATCCTGCACCTTTCTCAAAGCGTTACGCAGATTCAGTATCTCGTCTTCAGTCAAAGAGTCAACTGACTTTCGAACCAGATTTCCTACAGATAGAAATTGTATAATAAGTGGAATAATTATAGTAATTGGCAGATAGAGATTCTGTAAAGGGGCCGGAGCTGAGAACCAAAATAATATCACTTTGCCGTGTATACTATTTCAAAAACTAACCACCAACAGTTTAAATAATCGCTAGTCGACTTAAACGTGTACAATTCAGCCCGTTGATGCCGTTTCAGTGAAGCAGAAACCCGTATTTTAAATCTGTAAAAGTTTTCGCCTAAAAAGTAGGTGGCGGCTTTTAACAGTGGCATGAGCTGCCAAATTTTGTAATTATTTTACGATTGTCAGGAGCAAGCGAGCCTTTGTGTACATTTCATTTTTAAGCAAAATTAGAGACTGTTAAATAAAACAGAACTTTACCACTTGAACTTGTATCCTGTATCAAACTGTAATTGTGTCCGAATAACGGACTCAAGGCGAATAAAGGTAAAAAGGGATACAAATTGTAGTTTTAGGGTTTTGTAATTTCTAACCGCCAATTAAACACCCATTACGGAGAGTGATATAAATGGATACTGCCTAATTTGGACATGGCAATTCTGCTCTAACGAAATCAGCAGAAATTCCGCCATTAAGTCCCTTTTGATTGGAATGATCCTAAATAAGAACAGGATACTAGTTTCCAACAATCGCTCTGCATATTTTTTAACCAATAGTTTAGGCTAATTCTGGTGATCTTTTACAAAAATAATGTATCTGGCTCTTCTTAAAAGCTGTTCCATTAACATTAAAACATATCGAATTTTGGCAGCTCATGTGATTTTTACGAAGCATTAGATTGGTTCGTGTGAAACTCGTACGTTGCGTGGAAACTATCTTTAATGGAATACAAAAAAATAACTTGTAAAATTATTCAAACATTCATATATTCAAACGAACCCAACGTTAACAAATTGCAAAAGCATCTTACCTTCAGCATAGAGGAAAACGGCTGCCAGTGCCTGCAATAAAAAAGAAGCAGCTTATTGCCTTGATGTATAAATGAGATACATCCCCAAAGTCTGCTTTTGGAATTACAAGGGACTGGGAGAAATATTTCGGAGGATGATTTGGATGGGGTACCAAGGGCTTATAGAAGTTGTGAACACACGTATAGTTTCTACCCTGGATGGCGAAGCTAAGGATTTCCTTCAAAAAAGGTATGGGCAATATTCAAACAGTAAGGATTTTTGAACCGGCAACATTCCTTCGTTAGGAGTTTATCCAATTAATACAACGAAAGTTAAAGGCATCATCGAGAAATAAAAAGTTTCTATGTGAAAAACTTTTTGTGAATAAACCATCTAATAAATATAACCAATAACAAAGAACCTATACATAAATAGAATAAATCTTTAAAGGTTTGTGATGATCTTTTAAAAAATCATTGAATTCACCATTGATTCGAGTTCAGTCTCACGTTCTGTGTCGTACAGATTACAGAAGGTCGAGAAATCGTCTTTGGAAAAGAGACAAAATAAGCCTGTATCATATACATCGCTGTAAGACATACATAATAACGCTCGATGCAAATTTTTAACCCATCTTAACTTTAAAATGGCATGAGCTGCCAAAATTCACACCTTTTCATAATTTCTGATCGTCACGACAGTAAGAGGCTTTGAAGGCCAACGAGAAACTAAATGATAAGCGTTGGCATGAGGAAAATCCATACAGTATGTGGCCTATACGAACCGGAATAGTGTTCGAAAAGTAAACAAAAGTTAAATAACAGGGACGACCATTCATTCATTCTATGCCAAAGTTAGTTCAAAACAATACTTTATTTTCGACACTAGAAGCACTAAGAGCATCTTAATCATACTTCTTGAGAAAAATAGCCAATAATTTTAACATTCTGTTTTTACGTCAAAATATCAACATTTTGGTAGCTCATGCCACTTTAAGGAAACAATTGTAGGTTGTAAAATACTCACAAACTCAGAAAAAAACACACCAAGGAAAACAATTTGTAATAGAAATAAAACAAATTTGAATTTAAAAAGTTGTCTTACCAGAATATTAAGAAGAGTGGCTTTCGACATGATCACGGCTCTGCCCCAACAAAGGAGGCCAAACTCGGTTTAAAGAACAGCGAATATCGAAGGGCCAGAAACCCTTTTATATTCTTCTTCGTTACATAAACCAGTGCAACCATTTGGACGATTCCAAGTTTACCGGGTAAATCAGGGTATCTTTTAGGGAGAGAAAAAAAATCCATCACTATATCCCAATTGTAATACGACCTGTATGAGTTCTTATTTCAATGAATTTCTTAAGATTTTTTTTCTAAGTATTTGAATTAATTAGTTATGCAATACACGTGTTGTATATTACAACTCTGTTACTCCGATATGTTGTAATAGGCTGAACCAGCCATCTTTTGGTAAGAGAATCTTTCGTGGAACGTGACCTTAGGTCAGCAGATTTTGGTTAGTATGCCGCCATCGACACGTACGCCTTTACATTCAATAGCTCTCAAGATTAAATTCGTTAGACAATAACAAATATTTTCGACATTGTTTTCAACATTGATTCGACAAATGTCCAGGCCGTTTTTTCCCCCTAATTTTGAATAATAAACTCATGTTCTGAAATATGAATCAAGATACAAATTTCAATTATTTAAACCATAGTTATATCTAAGTATATATCATTATTTCGTCAAAGCAAGAAAGACGGTCTAATTCTATGTTATTTTTAACTTTTCAAAGATTTTACGATCGTCTTACCCACCTGCATATAATCAGTCATATAGACGTGCTATAAATAATATGAAACATTACAAGCAAAATGACGTCCACAAAAGGACGTGGTCCTTATTTTATTTGCATTTCAATATTTTAAAATTTTCCCTCGTCTCTATAACTACTAGATCATTTCTACTAAGATGTATATACATTTACAAATCGTGCAAAAATCTAAAATCTTTTCGTGGCGCTACTTTACAAAGTAACGTAATCAGCGATAATTGCTTGGTGCAAAAATATTGTTTCTGACAATATGTTTATTCTTTAACACTAAAACACACAGGCACAGGAAAAATCGTCTTGTCCGACAATATATTGATGCATGTCTCACTCTAAACATTAATATTTCAGTCTCGGGTTTATTTTATATATTGATAAAACGAATCCGAATAATATGAACTTTTTGGTAAAGTTAAATGGAATTGAGAACCAAAATATTTGTGTGAGTAACGACAACATTCAAATGACCAAAAAATAACCACAAATTTATTCAAAATATAATCACAGTTTAGGGTACTCGCTGCTTGATGTACATTCCCAGGGATTTATATACACGGAAAGCTCGCAGTTTGTTCGTGATAAAAAGAATAAACAGGTAAACTCAGTTTTCAGTTCATTTAATTCGGTTTGACCAGAAATTGTTTTTAAATGGTACTTTCTTGGAAACTAGTCAAGCATTTCCTGATTTTGTTGAAAAATATGAAAAAGTTTGGCATTAAGAATAATGTGACCAATAAGTTGATCTGATGAGGATTTGAATTCATTTGATTGATTGATCTTTTAGTATTACGTCAATTAAGATACTGTGACATTGACCAATAAATTGATCTGATGAGGATTTGAATTCATTTGATTGATAAATTGATCTTATAAGGATTCGCGTGAATTCATTTGATTGATTTATCTTTATTATTTTGTCACTCAAGGTTCTGTGACATTGACCAATACATTGATCTGATAAGGATTCGTCTGGATTCATTTGATTGATTTATCTTTATTACGTCACTCAAGATTCTGTGACATTGACCAATAAATTGATCTGATAAGGATTTGTGTGGATTCATTTGATTGATTCATCTTTATTATTACATCACTCAAGATTCTGTGACATTGACCAATAAATTGATCGGATAAGGATTTGTGTGGATTCATTTGATTGATTCATCTTTATTATTACATCACTCAAGATTCTGTGACATTGACCAATAAATTGATCGGATAAGGATTTGTGTGGATTCATTTGATTGATTCATCTTTATTATTACATCACTCAAGATTCTGTGACATTGACCAATAAATTGATATGATAAGGATTCGTCTGGATCCATTTGATTGGTTTATCTTTATTATTACGTCATTCAAGATTCTGTGACATTGACCAATAAATTCATCTTATAAGGATTCGTCTGGATTCATTTGATTGGTTGATCTTTATGTTTACGTCCCTCAAGATTCTGTAACATTGACCAATAAATTGATCTTAGAAGGATTTGTGTAAATTCATTTGATTGATGATCTTTATTATTACATCACTCAAGATTCTGTGACATTGACCAATAAATTCATCTTATAAGGATTCGTGTGGATTCATTTGATTGGTTTATCTTTATTGTTACGTCTCTCAATATTCTGTGACATTGACCAATAAGTTGATATGATAAGTGAAATACGTAGGTGACATACCCTATGACAAACTGCAGGTTATTTTGAATAGGGCGACCCAATAGACCCCCGCGAAAAGAATACACTTTTCATATCCTCTTGAGAGCCCTACAAAGGTGTCACAGTGATGACGAGAGGCACTCAGCCGTAGTCACTTGTACTTGTAGCTGAAGCTTTACAGATGATTTTAGCATTTGACTAAGCTGCACATATTTGTTCCTTTCTATTTTTTTCTGTAGTAAAATATTTATATGTGCATTTCCTGTCGCCATTTATATTCAGCCCAAAAATACAGTTGTTCAATTTTGTTGAAATTTCATGTTTCGTAAAAATGTTCTCGTCAACGGGTTGTATTTAAACTGACATATAATTGCCATGTATAGGGTAAATGTCTTTGCAGCAGAATTAGCTAATTTATATTTACAGATTTTCCCTGTATATACCGGTGTGTCTAAGTGTTCATAAATGTATTAAGAAATACAAAATAAAAGCTTTCCGTTGATATCAGTCTTGGATATGTATTTTATGGTAGTTTTTAAAAGCCACAAAAATCCTAAAAGAAACTCATACATCTTGACTATTTGAATTTTGTCCCTTATTAGCACACAGCTTCGGTTCGCACGGATTGCTGACTTTACTGCTATTTTTTTTATTTCAACGCCAATCCTTTAGTTTTTTTTTTTAAATTTCTCATGGGAATAGAAATTTATGGAAAAAGTCTGAATTTTCGCAGCTTAGGCCTACCAGTTTAAAGACAAACGGCACATTAGACCTTCTGTTCAGAAAACAGCAGGCTATTTTCGGGTTTTTTTTTTCAAAGACAGAAGAAGTTAGCACTTGGAAAGTTTTAACATCATTTTGTAATTTTAATATGAAATTGAAAACATGATTTGTTGGGTAGGCCTACCAGATAGGTAAACCAACTTCGACCTTAGGCAAGCACCATAATGATCTGAACAGTGTGAGTGACCTAACGATATATACAGTAGACCTATTATTTTTCGAAATTTATCAAAGAATACAGACAAATGATCTGTTTTCACTTTATAACAGCATTGAGGTATTTTGTCCCCAATAAAAAAATATACTTGTTATTATAATTTTATGATAAGTAACTAAATAATGCTATCGTCAGATTTTGTACTGCAGACGATTAGGATTTGTTAATAATACTTTCTTTTTGGAAGGTTTTCCTTTGAATTGAACAATGGAAGAGATTCTTTCCCTGGAACAACCATATATGGAGATTTCACCCCTGATCCATCTTAAAGCAGACGGAAGAATCTTTCAGTCAACTAAAAAAGACTGGGGCTTGGGGACTTCTCACTACGTTGTAAGGATGAAGCCATACTGCCAGAATTATTGAGACTCCAATTTTATTTTAGTATGCGACACATCGCCTACCTGTAAGCTAACAGTATGTGAAATCTGTAACTGATTGGTACAGACAGACAGACGGGCATCTGCAGTCACCAAAGCTACTCACAAAAGTATATACTTCATATGCAAACAGCAATTCCATTTAATTACGGATAAAACAAAAGAAAAAAGGTGTTAGGGGTTACACGGTTACTGAAAAGTTGTCTGGATACAAGTAAGCTCTACAGTGGAACCACATGCAGACCGATTAACAGATTAAATAACTGGATGCCAGAAAGTTGGGTGGCTGTTTTGGTCGCCACAAATATACCCCAATTCAGTTTTGGTACGGGACACAAAGTCTACTCATAAACTAGTTATAAATTGAAAAAAATCATGCAATAGTTCCTGAGTTACTGACTACCAAAAGGCTAGGTGATTGTCTTGATCTCCACAGATAGCGAGACTCCAATTTACTTTTGGTACGGGACACATCGTCTACCCATAAGCAACTGAAAGAAAAAAAATCCATAGAATAATTACCGAGTTACTGATTGCCAAAAGGCTAGGTGACTGTTTTGGTCACCACAAATATCGAGACCCCAATTTAATTTTGGTACATGACACATCGTCTAACCATAGGCTAGTTATAACTGCAAAAAAATAGTTACCGAGTTACTGATTGCCAAAAGGCTAGGTGACTGTTTTGGTCACCACAAATATCGAGACCCAAATTTAATTTTGGTACATGCTACATCGTCTGACCATAAATTTCATATATCATAAAAAATATATGCAGGCATCAGGTTTAAAGTTATGGAGCGGACACGAACCTTGGACGGACAGACGGACAACGGTATACACCTGCTAGCCTGTACGAACCGAAGACGTGTGCTGTATGAATGTAATGTTTGGGAGTTTTCTGCTTATAAAACTACATAACCGTACATCTTCAAGATTGTTATCAGCCGAGAGCTTTTATTTTGTATATTTTGATAAAAATAACAAACAAGTAGCTAATTGTTTTCCAGACTCGTCTTCAAATAAAAGAGAAAAGGCTGAATGTTGAGGCTATAGTTATGTGAACAGAGAGGAGTATTCGTTTAAGTTATGTTGTTTGTAAGTTCTAAGCACTGCGCCGGTGTACGCCCGTTCAAAGAGTTGCATTTAAGAAAATATTTTAACGCTTATAATCTAGAAAATGTATAGAATTCAATTTTCAACAAGTAAATATAAAAATTCTGTTAGCTTAAAGTTTAGGCCTAATGATGTATTCAATTCGATGCACTGGGTAAATACTAGTTCAATTTACCGAACTTATGGGGATTTACATAGAACTAGGTAAATACATTCCAAAATGCGCGTATGAATTTCTTTTGTTATTGGTGTAGGCTACATTGAATTGCACGGGAAGATTTGAGGAAAAATTGCATGTCATTGGGAGGAGGTACATTGCCCTTGGAGTGGTCGGTTGTAAAACAAATTTGTCATTTCTGTGAAAACCCCTCTATGATGATATTGCTTATTAAGAGTTTTAATTAATCTTTTCGACACTCATAGCGTTCAGAAGAGGTGCCGATAATCTAAAGTAAAGAACTTAAGTAGATGACCTTGTTTCTGTGGAAATTGTATATTGACACGACCTTTGGAATGAATTAAGGCTACAGTTGTCCAGACAAATGGGGTCAGTTTGTCTGGTTTGAGGGAAGATTTGGTTTCAAGGATGTCTGGTTTGTGTCCCAGAGGTTAATGTCATTGTTGAAGGTCATGACCCCAGGAATCTTAGACGTCTCTAAGCCACCGTCTGAACACGTATTACATATCATCCAGTCTTACCTTCCTGTAAAGAACCGATAAGACTTTCGTAATTAAATTAAAAACAAAAATGAAAAAGATAAATCACTCAAAATTTGACTGAAAATTATATATATATATATATTTTCTTTAATACTACAGATATTTATCATCATAAAGGTGTGGGAGAAATGACTGCCGGTTAAGGAAATTGGTTAAGAAACCTTTTTAATGTTATCAAGCATCTGGTCAACGTTGCCCTAAAAAGGTGCATATAAACAATTCTAATTTTGTATTTTGCTTTTTTAATTTCGTGGTCAAAATATTTTAACCAAGAATGAAATATTTTGACTTCAGTCGTAACTTTTTTAAAGTGGCATAAGCTGCCAAAATTCACACTTTTTTCATAATTTCTGATCGTCACGACAGTAAGAGGCTTTGAAGGCCACCGAAAATCTAAATGATTGGCGTTGGAATGAGGAAAATCCATACGGTATGTGATCTATACGAACCGGAGTAGGCCTAGTGTTCGAAAAGTAAACAAAATTTAAATAACCGTGACGACCATTTATTCATTCTTAGCCAAAGTTAGTTCAAAACAATACTTAATCGTACATTCTCGAGACTAGAAGCACTAAAAATCTTCTGAACTATACGTATTGAGAAAAATAGCCGATAATGTCAACATTTTGGTAGCTCTTTCCACTTTAAGTAGCTAAATAGTTTGACTGATAGTTCAGCCAAAATTAAAAAAAAGAAAATATGAAATTACAATAATACTAAAGACTTAATCACGACAATTATCAGACACCACACATAGGTTTATCTGTTACATATAAATCACTGTATATATGTATATATTTGTTTAGAATATTGCAGGATAACCCAAAGATAAGCGTAGGTGTGACGTGAAGAACCACGTCGTCTGACCGTACATACTGTTTATCTTCGTGATTGGTTGATTGACTGATGTTTTACGTCCCCCTTAAGATTATTTCACTTATATGACGGCGTTGCCAGGTTTAGTGGCGAGGAAACCGGGCTCTTTACCCGGAGAAAACTCCCGACCTTCGACGAGTATATTACAAATCGGCGTCCCAATGAAAACCCCTGCACTCAGAATATTTTCCAATTTTCTTTGGTCGAACCCAAGACCCAAATGAACGAAATGGAAGGTCCGAGTCGGACTGACAGACTTATCAGTCTTAATACTAAAACACACAAGTACGGTAGACCTACTGTCCGTTCGTTGTCTTTACAAATTATTTACACAGTCACCTTATTTCTTTAGAAATAGCTCCACCCAACCCTTTTTGTTTGTTTCGTCTTGGATATCTAGTTTTGCCAAAGCCAAAACCAAAGTTTGGTAATTTATTTGGTAAAAAATGGACTCCAGATTTTCAATTTATCGGTTGAAAACCATTCCCGGAAAAAAACAAACGAGATTTGTTGAAAATGAAAGGCGATCGCGTTTATGAATTAAATTACGTTTTACCCTTGGCAGACATTGGGTTAGTTTTGCAAAAACGTATTTTTTAGCGAAAGGATCCGAATATAATCATTAATGGTGCAAATGTAATCAAGGTTGCATGAGCTGCCAACATTTCCATAAATCCGATGAAAAAAAAATAAGATAAAAGCCGGGTTTTAGGCAAGCGCGATTTGTTCAATTTGAGAAAATGGTAAAACAAGAATTTAAGAAACTCATAATACGCCCGCAAGGGTAAATTGATTGTAGCACACTATCTTCATATTCCCCATTAAACACATGCTTTAAACAAAATTTCGGCTGGTAGAATCTTTCAGTCACCTAAAAAAGAGTGGGGCTTGGTGAATTTTAGTATTTGACACATCACCTACCTATAAGCTGCTACCTATATCTGAAAACTGTACAAAAGCTACTTGCAAAAGTGTCTACACTACATATAGGCATAAACCAGCAATTTCATTTAATCGCGGATAAAACAATAGAACGAGAATGCTCTGGCAACTCATTTGGTCACCATGGTTATCAAAAAGTTCTTTGGATACAATTAAGCTCTACTGTGAAACCACAGACAAATTAACAGTCATTTCCTCCATTACTGAATGGTAAAAAGCTGGGGGACTGTTTTTGGTCGACACATATACATGCATCAAGACCCCAATTTACTTTTAGTACGAGACACATCGTCTATTTGTACACTGTAAAATGTAACTCGTAAATTTTACGATAGAATACTGGCAGCTGGGCTGCCAGCTTTCTACCGTAAAAATAAGGGTAGACCGTAAAATCATAAGTTACGGTATACCGTATTTTTTACCTTAAACGCACAGTATTATTATCGTAAAAAGGACCGCATTATATTGAAAATTGGGGGAAACCAGGGAACTATGAGTAATACCCTCAGACTACTCCACATGTGAGAGATATATGCTGCCCTTGCGTGTGGCACATTACATGATATTGTAAGATATAAAAAAATGCTGATGAAAAATCTCTTCATACACTCCCTTAGGGCAGGTATCTCTATGTACACTTTCTAATAGAGATGTTACATTAACTATCTTATCCTATAACGACAATTTTTTTCTTTTATTAAATCGCCTACGGCGGGATTCGAACCTCTAACCTCCCATACAGGAGTTGCGCACAACTACATGCGCACTAGCTATAACCGTAGCCTTTAAACACTAGACTAACTACAGATATGAACTATCGGTGGCCACATTTCCATGCCTTACTAGCGCTTCGGTGTGCGCATGCGCACTTCCGTTTTTTCGCGCACTTTGACCCGCAATGACGTGTTTTGGACGAATCCTTCACGGAAACAACCGAGGAGATCAGATCTCGTTAGTTCAGAAACGACAACTCTGTCTCAAAGTTATTTTACGGTACATGACCGTAAAGTTTCCACTGAAGTATAAAACGGCAATTTACCGTTAATTTTAAAATATTCTACTGTAGAATTGACGGTAAACGCTTACAGTGTAAGCTAGTTTTAACTGAAAACAAAAACTAAATCCATGCAATAGTTCCCAAGTTACTGAATGCCAAAAAACTTGTGACTGTTTACAAATATCGAGACCCCAATTCAATTTTGGTACATGACAAATCGTCAGAAGAAAAAAATTATAATCCATGAAAAAATTACAGAATGCCGCAAAAATCAAGAGCCCAATTTAATTTTGGTACAGGACACACCATGCACTCATAAGCCAACTATAACTGAAAAAAATGTAAAAACCCATGCAATAGTTCCGGGGTTACTGAATTCCAAAAGGCTAGGTGACTGTTTTGGTCGCCACAAATAGCAGGATCCCATTTAATTTTGGTACAGGACACACTATCTACTCATAAGCTAGTTATAATTGAATGTTTTAAAAATCCATCGAATAGTTCTTGAGTTACTGAATGTCAAAAGGCTAAGTACCTGTTTTGGTCGCTACAAAATAGCGAGACCCCATTTACTTTTGGCACTAAATACATCTCTACTCATATGCTAATAATAAGAGAATTTCTTTTTTAAAAAAATCCTTTAATAGTTCCAGAGTTATTAAATGCCAATTGGCTGAATGGCTGTTTTGGTCGGCAAAAAATAATTTTGGTACGCGACACACCGTCTACCCATAAACTACATATATCAGAAAAAAAAAATAAATTCAGGCATAAAGGTTTTAAGTTATGGAGCGGACACAAATCAGGGACGGCCAGACGGACGGACGGACAACGGTATAACAATATAAACAATTGCTTGCGTTTAATTAAAAATATTCACATTTTTGAGAGACATTGATTTGTCAGAACCTAAATATAACTATAAGTTGTCTAAATGTTCTCGTTATACACGAAACCCTGGCGTACATGTCATTCACGCGAATGGACGCGCCAAAAAGCTAAAACAACCAACCAACCAACCTACACGAAACACAATACTGACATGAGCTTAGATCAAAATCTTGATAATTGAGAATCAGTTTACCCAGCAAGATACTAGCATATATCAACTCACTATGTTACTTCATTTTAAAATATGTTTATATATAATTACATATACCAACTTGGACAGTAATGCTTCCACTTTGTGTTTACGGATCAAACATTTGCAAACATTAGTACAAATTTGAAAATGCAATTCCTACATAAGAGTGCACCGGTATCACTGTTTATTACATAACTTGTTGCTTATAGTGGGATGACCTGCCGAACTTTGTTCATATAGTTCAGGAGTTTGAAGTTCCCCTGAAAACTAAATGATATAAAAACCAAAAATAAATCTAGTAGCCTGTGTGAAAGAAATATGTTGGTGAAATATAAACAAATTCAATCCAAATAGCCCAAATGCACATGAATTTATCCTAGGATGATTTTTTTCTAAAATCTACGTAATCGTAAAGATATTAGAGTCTGGTATAACATCTTCTTTGAGAAAATATACAATAATTTAATGGTTATACAAAACAATGCCATTCAGCTGAAATTTGGTTTTATAACTCCATACGAGGTTACCTGTTTCACACAAAAGTATTTATTTATCTGAATTTAGACCTACGAATCTATTTAAATAATAACAATTAAATAATAACAAAAATAAGCCTAGAAATTTGGGGTGCAAGTTTTTTACGGCTTTTTTTGCGAAGAAAATAATAATCATTCGCATTTCCATGTGTATACATACATCATAGAAAGTAAAGTACACATCAAGTGAATTAAGTGTAATACCATCATAACATAAAGCCTGAGGGAGGAGTCTCGATATGACAGCTATACCATTGTCAAGTTGTATCTGAATGTAGTCCAGGATTTCATCATTGGATTAACTGGCCACGTGATCAAACATATAGTAGTGTTGCCCATGTGGGATGAATCAGGTATTTATTATAGACTATACACTTATAGTTACAACTGCACTTCTGTTTTCAGGAAGCGTATTTATTGTAGACTTTTAACCTCATAACTTTTAATACTAATTTGAAATGCACTAAATATGGATCCGATGTCTTTTAAAAGTGTTTTATGATGAATGTTGTTCAGTTAAAGAGATACCAGTTTCTATATATGTATTGATGGATATGCGCAGTTCTGTGTTTTGGTATGATGATTTATGAGACGTACAAGTCGCCTATTATTGATAAAGGGAATAACATCATGGAATAACATTTAGTTAATGAGCCTTTGATGGAGAGGTTACCAAACTGGATAGACAAAAGTTATGTCTGGCGTTCGTCCTTTTCTCTTTTGAATGATTTTTACTTTGTGAGGCAACACTAGGAAGAATTAAGATAAGTGAGTTCCCGGAGTTTCCATACAAGGATTAATTAATTAATTTAATTTGAAGGTATCCAGAGGGCAGGTGGCGAGCATGTAGTTTGTTATACACAATGCAGTTAGCCCAGAAAGGCAAGAGTTGTGGAAATTCTCTGTTACGGTCTTTGCAGACCAAATATATTTATGAACACTAAAATACAGACCCAATATATTGAGTGGTTGTGTTTCCACAATCGGCTCGATTGTTCACCCACGGAACTGTACCATACGGTGGACATTGTGTTAGGTGATCACCAAAGGTTCCGGTAAATATGCTGCATCCCGACGATGCTTCCTGTATTCTAAATTGTTCACTGTCGATAAGATGTTTGCTGAATGTTAGTAAGGGATTGATACATTATCCTGAATATATCTTAGACATAGTGTTGCAGAGTTACGGAGGGAGCCTCAGAAAAGTATCATTTATTATTTTCCCTCCTGGGCCATTTGTTCAGATATGTGCAAACACACGAACGTAATTTCTTAGAAGTTACAAACAACGAGAAATCGAATGTTCTTATATCAGTTGTTGGAATTACGGCCGTTGATTTGACAATATACTTCTGGCCGATGGCCTTCTTTTATTCAAATGCCAAAGATATGTTTTTTGACATTCGAAAAGAAAATCCCCATTTGGTTTCATTACTTTATAATATCAAGAAAATGTTCATGAAGATGTGCAAATGAAAAGCTTTTAAGTTGTACTATATATGCAATCTTGACATGAGCACTGAAGCTAAACTCTTTCCATATGCAGCATTTCTGAAAATTGTAAGGTAAGTAAACTCGCTCAAATTAGAGCTGGAATCATTAAATCCAGTTAAAGTGGCATGAGCTGTCGAAATTCACACGTTGTTCATAATTTCTAATTGCACTGTAAACCTTTCACCGTAAATTTTACGGTAAAAGACTGGCAGCTGGGGATGCCAACCTATACCGTAAAATTATACGGTGACCGTATTTCTGTTTACGGGAACCGTATAATTACCGTTATTTCACCGTAAAATTATACGGTGACCGTATTTCTGTTTACGGTAACCGTATAATTAACATAATTTCACCGTAAAATTATACGGTGACCGTATTTCCTATTACGGTTACCGTATAGTTAACTTAATTCCACTGTAAATTATACGGTAACCATATTTCTGTGTATGGTGGCGGACCGTACAGTGACTTTATTTTAGTTTACAGTGACCATATGTATATTCAACACAATTTCGCATTAAAATTGTTGGGTACCCATGCACACATATTCTTTCTACGGTCACCATATATTCAGTCAGGCTCAATATATGGTCTCCATTCCGCAGTATTACAGATTCCGGCTAACTGTATGAGGCATGTTGGAATAAAACTGTTTCTCCAGCCGAACTTTTCAAATAACTGTAAACTGCCGGAGTTCGGACTGGAACTACTAGTATCTGTCTATAGAATACAGCATTGTTCACCCACCACAAATAGGACCTGAGTTAAATATACCTATCAGTGAAATTAGTCATGAAAGTGAAATAGCTGGATACATGTACCTGTACAATAACTTAGCTTGAAGTAATAACACTAAAATTCAAGAGGTACTCAAAATGTACTTCATTTCAAAGATAAACAAATTTCATACAGATATACATGTACATAAACATATTAAGTGATAACAGTGGTATTATGCTTTTGTCAGACATTTAATAATAAGTCTGAAAGAAAGAAACATTATACCAAACATAATACTGAAGCTTAGCTACCAGGTTGATGACTCAATGAGGTATCATACATCAAAGAAAGGTAAATAAAATTATCACCAACTTAAAAAAACTGTAAAGACATACTAAGAGATAGCTGAGGCATACCATTTTTCAGAAGCAAAATGAATATAATTAAATGTTTCTCAAAAAAACCCAAAACAATCTTACTGAGTTTGAGCAAAGGTCCTTCACATAAACGGCAATATTAAATGGGACATATAGAAAACAGATGATATTAGATAAAGCTTTCATTTGTCTTAATGGATAAGCAACCAAATGTAATTTACAAATACTGAGAAATGGTTCAAACAACATTTTCAAAACAAATAGTGTTACACACAGTGTTACCCTGGCCTGGTATGATAGAAATCTCTTTTCTGGATTTTGTGAAAATATGGTAACATATTTTATATGTATTGTTTGGACCATCCTATTTAGCTGTGCACATGATAAGTTCGGTATCAGGTACATGTACCTAAGGTAGCTTTGGCATCTGACGATGTCAAACAACCAACATCTACACTGCTATTATCCCCAGCACTGTCACTGATTATCTCTTCTGACTCGTACAAAGGCACTCTTACATGCATCACAGTTTAACGTTAGCAATATGTTTCAACCCCACCTGTAAACAGAAGGAAATAAACATTAGTTGATGAAGATAAATGTTCAAAGTACTGATTTATTACAATTAAAAAATGGCAAGTATAGAGCAAATGTGTTTAAGAAATGTTGAAGAAATTTAAATAATTCTGTTGCATATTACTAATAATAATTAATTAATTAATTCACCCTATGCCTACATGTAATTTTCACACATCTTACTTGCAAATCACTTTATATACAATCTACATCAAATTAGGGATTTCAGTTTCTGGCTTTGTTTCAAGAACAAAAAATATCAAAATTTTGGCATCTCATGCCACTTTTATTGTTAATGATATTGCTATGTCAATAATGTCAGTTACGTAAAAACATACGCAATGCCGCTTTGTGAAACTGGCCCCAGGTGACTCCACTAATACTACCATACTGTTAGGCCTACAGTACTACTTGTTCAGTCTGTGTGTTGAGTGCTGGCAACAGAATTAGCCGGTTGTAATTTAGACACTCGACTGCAGACAATGAGTGTAAATGTATGTGGCCAAGAAGAAAGTGATTGTCGCTTAGACTTACCTATAAATACATTGCAGTTTAGTAGTTCATGTCTCATGATGATTCAAGCCTAAATTAACTGCTGAATTTTCAGTGAATACCGCCTTACGAAGTTACGATACACACTGCACGGTGACAACCAGTCTGAACTGCCGAGAAAGCAAGCTTTTTCAAGGCCAATATGATTGTTGAATGTGACGAGAATGACGTAGGGACTATTTGAAATTTACGTGATTTCTTTCTTAGAACAAACTAAACTCACAAATAAAAAACTGGAGTAGAATACACTTATAACTTCTTCGCTTTACTACTCAGTAATTTATTCAAAATCGAACGGCCACTGAGACCCAGGGATGTATGGCTGGTCAATGCACATGAGTCTAGTACTTGTCGGTTCTTGAGTAGGCATACACAAAGATAGGCTCGTAGGGCCACAAATGTTACAGGCGAATACCGTAGTTGTAGTTTTACGGTATGTGACAGTAATATTTACAGTGTTTTGCTGTAAAATCTACGGTAAAGTCTTACAGTGTGTCACGACAGTAAGAGGCCTTGAAGGCCACCAAAAAACTACATGATTGGCGTTGGAATGAGGAAAATCCATACAGTATGTGGCCTGTACGAACCGAAAACGTGTACGAAAAGTAAACCAAATTTAAATAACCGGGACGACCATTCATTAATTCAAGTTCATTCAACATTCTGTGTTAACGTCAAAATATCAACATTTTGGCAGCTCATGCCACTTTAAATTCTGAAAAGTTTAAACGGTATATTGAAACGTGAATACTTAATTTACCTAAAATACAAAATGGGTGGAATTTGGACTTTTCCAGTATTTCCGTCTTAAACAGCATTTGGCACAAGTGAAAGCTTTGTTTTGAGAGGACAGATTCTGTATGTTGAAGGAAACCAAGCGCGTATCATAAGAATCATACCTGTAAGTAAAACAATAAAGTGAAGGATTACTTATGAATAACACATGTTTCGATGTAGTAAAACGATTTGCAGAGAAAGTCGAAAAGCGCATATAAACTGTCAAATCACAAGGGAAACATTTCCTGCTCAGTGAAAAGGGAACCTTTTCTCGGCGGGAACCTTTTCTTTGCGGTGAGAACCTTTCCTCCGCGATGGAAATGTTTCTCTTGTGGCAATTTACATGCGTTTTTCGACTTACTCTGCAAATCGTTTTACTTTAAAGGTATGATTCTTATGATACATGCTTGATTTTCTTCGAGATACAGAATCTCTGTCTCAGAACCCAATTTTCACTCGTGCAAAATGCTGTTAAAGACGAAAAACACTGGAAATGTCAAAATTCCACCCATGGCATTAATAGGCCTCTAATTTTTTTTATCGGAGTAAAATACAGAAACCCGTCCTATTTTAAATTCAAACGGGTTTCTGCAGTTTAGAAGCGACATTTTAAAAGAAACTCCAGCACTGTCTATAAATCTATAAAGGATAAATTTAGCTTTGGTTTTAAATCATTAATCCTATGGATAATTAAATAAAAAATGACGTTCTTCTGTATTTTTCAGAGTTAAAAACTTTCTAAAGCCAAATTTCAAAATTGAAGTTTTCGGATCATTTTGTATTTTTAAGTTAAATATTGGGAACGAACACAATCGTTTTGTAAGCGAGCTAACGGTACAGACTTATTTTACTGATTTTATCTGAGAAATACAGAGGAAGGATTTGGTTTGATAATTTACAGATTATAAAACTAAAAACAAAATGACGTAAATGCGTAAATCTGGACTGAAGTTAGTGGGTTTCTGGTTGATTCAATTGCCGGTCACAGTTGCCCACTTAGAATTGCAAATGTTGTCTGGCTTTACGTTATAATTCCATACCCACAATGAAGTCGATACGGCCTAGTTAGTGGGAGAGAAAACCGAAATCATTGCCCGGAGGAAACCCCCGACCTTTGGCGAGTACCTGCCAACTCTTCCACTTACGGCGACCGAAAAATTAACTCTTTATTTTTTCAATTTTTATTTCGTCTGAGTGGGAATCGAACCCGCGCCGCCTCGATGGAAGGCCTGTGGGACTGAGGGGTGATCCCTCTAGCCCACCGAGGACCCCGTACAATTTTCAAGACAGTACAATCCCATAAATAATGAAAATCCTGGCTATTTATATTACAGAATAACTATACTTAGCGCCATAAAAACGCGCGGTTGAATTTTCTGTTTCTACCCCAGTAAGGCTATTGGCCATTTACGTTTTGCTGTTTATTGTTAGTTCGAGTTTGAGTTGCAATAACTGGATAGCCTGTGGTGTTCCTGACGGGCCTGTCGTGAACATTACTCAACATTTCCTAATAACGTCCATTGAGTGTTTCACCGTCACTGAGAACAGCTTTCAGGGCTCATTTGTCGTGGGTTCAACACTTTACACGAAGCTCAGCATAAAGACGGAAAAAATCAGAAAACGTTACCATGCCACGACTTATGATACAACAAAGGGAACGTGCCATTGGCATGTTACAGGCGGGTCTCAGTTGTGCCGCCGTAGGACGTCACATGCAGTGGCATCCCTCCACAATTAGTCGCCTCAGAATCAGGGAACATGAAACTGGCAATTTTGCCGACCGACCACGCCCTGGTCAGCAAAGAGTCACTACAGCACGCCAGGATCGGTACATCGGTTTGTTGCACACACGTGACCGATTTCGCACCGCGACACAGACTGCTCGTGAGACAGTGGGAATTGGAAGGCCCAGGGTAAGCCTCAGTACCATCCGATGCCGTCTCCAACAGATACAGATGCATGCACGCATCCCCTACCGAGGGCCCATATTGACACCCGCCGCACGCCAAAACCGAAATCATCAGAGCCCACACTCTGCAAGGTTGACACAAGACTTCTTGCAACATAATAATGTGAACATCATGGAATGGCCAGCTTACTCCCCCGATCTATCGCCCATAGAGCACTTGTGGGATCAGCTTAAGAATGCCGTTGCACAACGTCAACCCAGGCCACGCAACCGACGTGAATTGATCCAGGTAGTGCAGGAAGAGTTGGACCGGATCCCACAGCACAGAATAGCCACACTCATCAGGTCCTTGCGTCGCAGATGTACTGCTTGCGTTGATGCCCGAGGTAGACATACCCATTATTGAATGATGACACCTTCAATTTCTGTATCAACGATTTGTTTGCAAGGAATAAAATTCACCAGGGTTTCACATATTGTTAATTCTTTGTCTCATTGTGACCAATGCCTTGTACTTACAATATTTTACACTTAACATTTCTCAAAATATTTTACATTCTTTGGGTCGTGCGTTTTTAATGGCGCTAAGTATATGTCACTATGGTGATCGATAGCATCCGCACCATATGTGTAAGAGTTGCCAGGTAGGCCTACTTGCGATCTTCTCAAGCCAAATTAAAACCCCCATAGACCCATTTCGTGTTTTACAGTACTCCGAATGGGTCCATGGAGATTTTAACCTGGCTCGAGAAGGTGGGTACTCGCTGAAGGTCAGGGGTTTTCCTCGGACAAAGAGCCGGATTTTCTTCCCCACTAAACTTGGCAACGCCGCCACATAAGTCAAATAATCTTGAGTGCGTCGTACAACATCAATCAATCGAGTGGATCCATTTGGCCTTGCATTGTGATCACCCAGTCAACAGATTATTTTTCATTGGGTTCTGAAAACTGCTATAAAAAATCAGTAATATGATGGTCTCTGTTTTAAGAAAAGCCATTAGAACGCATCTTTAGCCATATGGGGCCTTAGATCTTCCGGAGACTTGCCTGTTGAGTCCCAATGGGATAACACTATTTTCAGCACTTTCTATTGCGTTTTGAAAAGTGCTACGACCGTAAGAAAAGAGGTGGTTAGTCCGGATGGCCCCTATTTTATACGGTTTTATCAATGAGGAGAACAATCAGTTTGAAAGAAATTTCCTTAAGAAATAATGGATTGATTCTCTGCGTATACGCTGTGATAACTGCAAGAAAAAAGGAAGTGTCCATTGTTTTTGGACGAGGGCCGTAGGCCCGAGTTCAAAAAGTGTGGACACTTCCTTTTTTTCATGCAGTTATCACAGCGTATACGCAGAGAATCAATCCATTATTTCTATTCTAACACATAAACTTAAATGTAAAGAAAAACTTAATTTTAGTAGTTTTCTACTTCAAACTAAAAATTGCCAACCCCTACGTTATAGCTGAATAGTTTTTCCCTGATTGCCTCGTGGACGAATCTATATCGAAAAAATGATAGGGGTGCCAGCTTCAAACAACTGTTTAATGTGTTACCATTTTTGTGTCGCCTGAAAGGGGGCACTTAGGGATCACTTTGACGGCGTAGTCTGGCGTCGGCGTCGGCGTCGATGTCGGCGTCGGCGTCCGGATTGGTTTCCGTGCAATATCTTGAAAACCACTGGCTTAATTTTTTTCAAATTTAAATGGGAAGTTTAATACCTTAATACCCCGCTCAAGTTCGACTTTCGCTAAAATCCGCGCATATTTAATTATTGTACAGGCTTTTGATTGGCTGATACAAATAACTTGGTTTCCGTGCAATATCTTGAAAACCACTGGCTTAATTTTTTTCAAATTTAAATGAGAAGTTTAATACCTTAATACCCCGTTCAAGTTCGACTTTCGCTAAAATCCGCGCATATTTAATTATTGTACAGGCTTTTGATTGGCTGATACAAATAACTTGGTTTCCGTGCAATATCTTGAAAACCACTGGCTTAATTTTTTTCAAATTTAAATGGGAAGTTTATTACCTTAATACTCCGCTCAAGTTCGACTTTCGCTTAAATCCGCGCATATTTAATTATTGTACAGGCTTTTGATTGGCTGATACAAATAACTTGGTTTCCCTCCAATATCTTGAAAACCACTGGCTTAATTTTTTTCAAATTTAAATGGAAAGTTTAATACCTTAATACCCCGCTCAAGTTCGATTTTTATCTGACGCAGATTATTATTTAATATCTCATATTCAGGTAACATCTTACACAGCATGATATACATATATTCACAAATAAAGTACAACAGTGAATTTTTTTGTGAAAGGTGATGTACCTTCTCCTTGTATATTTATCCTGCCAGGCGACACTTCTACTTCAGTTGAATTCTAGTTTAGTCTACTAACAGACCTGATAACTTTTTAAAGATAGCCTATATCTACACTTTTAGCTTATGGAAGTCCACTTTCAAGTCTTCCCGTCGAGTATTAACATTGTCCTGCGTTTATAAGTTAGTTTTACAGGCGAAATACAAGGCAAACACAACAGCCTGACATCCCCACTCGCGTTTAGGTGATGACGTCATCCAGTGACGTCGTGTTCCATCACGTCACCAAAATTTAAAAATTATGACGTCGTTCAGTGTCAGGGCGTTTGACGTCACAATAAAAACGTTCTCTGCGTATATGCTAGTTTAGGAACCCTAAATCACACGGGCACAGGGAAAAATAACCATTGAGACTTACTGGTGGATTCCAGCGATGAGGTCTACGACGAATCGATGTTCCTCCCGGTTATTTAAATTTTGTTTACTTTTCAGGCACTATTTCGGTTCCCGGGTTTTCACTGGATTTGTTGAGTGAGGAATGTACCAGAAATTAATGCTGGTCGTATGAGTGTAACCCATGGAAGGCTTGTGAGTGTCAATATTTACACTGGTTGTATGAGTGTAACCCACGGAAGGCTTGTGTGTGTCAACATTTACACTGGTTGTATGAGTGTAACCCATGGAAGGCTTGTGTGTGTCAACATTTACACTGGTTGTATGAGTGTAACCCATGGAAGGCTTGTGTGTGTCAACATTTACACTGGTTGTATGAGCGTAACCCACGGAAGGCTTGTGTGTGTCAACATTTACACTGGTTGTATGAGTGTAACCCACGGAAGGCTTGTGTGTGTCAACATTTACACTGGTTGTATGAGTGTAACCCATGGAAGGCTTGTGTGTGTCAACATTTACACTGGTTGTATGAGTGTAACCCATGGAAGGCTTGTGTGTGTCAACATTTACACTGGTTGTATGAGTGTAACCCATGGAAGGCTTGTGTGTGTCAACATTTACACTGGTTGTATGAGCGTAACCCATGGAAGGCTTGTGTGTGTCAACATTTATGCTGGTTGTATGAGTGTAACCCATGGAAGGCTTGTGTGTGTCAACATTTACACTGGTTGTATGAGTGTAACCCATGGAAGGCTTGTGTGTGTTAACATTTACACTGGATGTATGAGTGTAACCCATGGAAGGCTTGTGTGTGTTAACATTTACACTGGTTGTATGAGCGGAACCCATGGAAGGCTTGTGTGTGTCAACATTTACGCTGGTTGTGTGTGTAATCCATGGAAGGCTTGTAAGTGTAAACATTTACGCTGGTTGTATGTGGAACCCATGGAAGGATTGTGTCAACATTTACGCTGGTTGTGTGTGGAACCCATGGAAGGATTGTGTCAACATTTACGCTGGTTGTGTGTGGAACCCATGGAATGATTGTGAGTGTCAACATTTACGCTGGTTGTATGAGTGTAACCCATGGAAGGGTTGTGTGTGTCAACATTTACACTGGTTGTATGAGCGTAACCCATGGAAGGCTTGTGAGTGTCAACATTTACGCTGGTTGTATGAGTGTAACCCATGGAAGGGTTGTGTGTGTCAAGATTTACACTGGTTGTGTGTGTAACCCATGGAAGGCTTGTAAGTGTAAACATTTACGCTGGTTGTATGTGGAACCCATGGAAGGATTGTGTCAACATTTACACTGGTTGTATGAGCGTAACCCATGGAAGGCTTGGGAGTGTCAACATTTACACTGGTTGTATGAGTGTAACCCATGGAAGGGTTGTGTGTGTCAACATTTACACTGGTTGTATGAGCGTAACCCATGGAAGGCTTGTGTGTGTCAACATTTACACTGGTTGTATGAGCGTAACCCATGGAAGGCTTGGGAGTGTCAACATTTACACTGGTTGTATGAGCGTAACCCATGGAAGGCTTGGGAGTGTCAACATTTACACTGGTCGTGTGTCAACATTTACACTGGTTGTGAGTGTAACCCATGGAAGGGTTGTGAGTTTCAACATTTATGCTGGTTGTATGAGTGTAACCCATGTGATAATATGACTGTTAGGGGTCGGCGTACGAATGTAGCGGTCAAAATTTCAAAGGAAATGGACAAAATAAAGGCAAAATATGCAATAGAATTCATACAATGTATTTAAAATTTTTCTTACAAAAATATAAAATGATCGGAATGTAAATGATTAAAAATATCCTTGCGAATGTAAATATGAAATAAAATCTTCTGAGCTGATATCACAGTCATTTCAAACCATCTTCAGTGTCCCTGCAGGTTTCTTTTGTCACAGATTTTGTAGCTTCTGGAAAATGAACTCTTAAATACTCCCTTGAATTGATGTCAGCCTATAAGGAACACACATAATATACATAAGAAACCCGTTCAGCTTACAGAGAACTATAAAATTTTACTAATGAAATTATTATACAAAGTCAGTTTTATACTATACACAAAGAAAAAAGTTAAGCACCCCCCACGAAATTCTGCACCGACCGATAAAATGGTGATTTCTTATCGCCAGAACGTTGCCCTTTATGATCACAATCCGTTCTGGCACATCAGATTGCCACCAATCTCCCTACACCAATGATTTCATCGGTCGGTGCAGACTTTCCAGGGGGGTGGTTAACTTTTTTCTTTGTGTTTACTTTCATTCTGATTGCTACTCACCTGTCTGATTGGTTCTGGTATGCGATATTGACAACAAGCAAGAACTAGATCTCGACAAGACTGTAGACTGATGCGATGACCTTGAGAGATGTAAATAGGATTAGTGGATGAATTATGACTCCTCATGGCCTGTAAAACAATACATTTAATTGTATGGTTACTGTATATATTATTCAAGAAAGCAAATCAGTAAGAAGCTGAAATGAGATACACAATGGTAACTTCATTACTTGCAGATACAACACTGAAGAACTTGTTTATCCATACTTGACCATGAAATGTTGATCAATGCAGTTAATCTTGATTTTGGGTTACATGTGTTCTATCTGTCAATTTCTAGTTATCTTAACTTCTGCCTGTATGGTTTAAAGTGTGAGAGAAAAGATTAAAGTTATTGATATATAAATCTATTCTGTTTATTGATTGTTTGGTGTTTTACGCCGCGCACAAGATTATTTCACTTATATGGCGGCATTGTGAGTTTTATTGTGGGAGGAAACCGGGCTTTATGCCCGAAGGAAACCCACAACCTTCAGTGGTAACTGGCAACCATCCCACATAGGTTGAGCCCGTGACCCATTGGTGGAAGGCTGTTCGAATTGAGCGTCCAATGCTCTACCTACTGAGTCACGGAGGCCCTCTGTTTATCCGAATAAATTGTTTACACAAGCAGCTCCCCCCAATTACCTCACCCTGCAAAAACAGATTTTACAATCAAACAATATTACATATAATGCTAGGGGTCATGGATATGTAGCTTACTGATGACAAGTCAATATTTAGGCTATTTACCAATCCATGTGTGATACCAGACTCTCCAATAAGTTCAAAAGTGTCCCCTCCTTTCATCAATAATTCCTTCACCTGAAAGGGTACAAAAGTGGTTAACAAATTACACCCTGGTTTGGTTGTATGAAATTGTGAAATAAAAACTCACAGATATCTTTTATAAAAATAATGTTGGATCTTACAGTTAGAAGGCTGTGGTCGTGAAGTGCATATTTTACGGAGATTACCTTTGCAGAATGTGCTTCATTTTTCTCCAAGCCATCAAATTGGTATAGAGTTTTGCCCACTCCCACACAGGGTATGTCTAATAAAACACCAAGATGACAGGCTAACCCAAATCCTACACAACAAGAAAAAAAAATTAATGTTTATTTACAAGACAGGTATTTTTGATTTTTTTTAAATGAATGCATTTTTCTGCTCTTTCGACCAATCTGAATATAAAAATGAAAAGAAAAAAATGAGCAGAGCAAAACTATGTCTTATTTGGTTTAGTTCTTGGAGGAACAAAGGCTATTTTTGTTGTAGTGGTCATTCTTAATATGCAAATGAGGTTAAAATAGGACATGCACATCAGTTCTTGTAGTTTTTCTAAAAAAGTAGCGATGACCTAAAATCTTGATCCAAAACAATACTTCTCAATAGACAGATAAAAATGAGCACATAATTATAGAATAGTAGAGCAATAGTAAAAGTTTGTGAAGATTTGATCATGTTTTCTTGGAACAGCAGCAATTTTGTTCAAATACATTACCTACTGGTGTATGGCAACCATGTCCTAAATGTCGACCGGACAACATTTAGGGCAGGGGATACATTAAGGGCTGCCACACAGGTGGTCATGCTAAATATAAAATTTGAAAAATGTTAAGACCAGTGAAGAAAGGGACATCGTCGGAACCCACGATTTAAACTAATACGCTCACTTTACCCGTGGGACAAGTCAAACCAAATCCGTTGTCTCTAATTTAATATGCATGTAGACTTTGATTGGTTCTGCCACAAAACTGTGGTGGAAATTTCACCAATCAGAATAGGCGTTACGTAAGCATCCATGCAGTGTTCAGAACAAAGATGGCCGACTTTTCGTTTAATACTTCACTTTGTTAAACGTGTCTCCAAAACTGAAGAGTTTCAACGTTTAGAAGAGAACTTTTGATTGGTTCGACAGTAAATGGACATTCCCAGAAACAGAGGCTTTGAATCGCAGTTGGCCCAGGGGTAAAAGGTCAGCTTCTTGAGAATTTAACCCTTGGCATCCGAGGATGAGAAACAAAGGGAGTGTATGTTAGAGTCTCAGCACCATAGAGGCTGATTGTTCACGCTACCTCAAACCTCTAACTATGGGGTGACATTTGTCCATGATATCTTACTGTTTTCTTGTTCATAAATTAAGTTCAGACGACAACCTTTTAATAATAAAGTACCTCTAACATGAAGCCTGCCATTCCCATCCACCATTATCACCTGAAATACAACAAACAACCGTAAACCTCTGTTTTTATACAAGAAGATATCCACTATCAAAATTTAGAGATTTTTCATGGATTTGAATAGTGAGAAAAAGATAAATTAATCAGGTTGAAATAAAAGTATATTTAACGAGCCTGTATGATTGATTATTCTAAATTGTTTAGCTTTTTATTACTTATAAATATCATATCTAAGACTACAAATTGTCTTGATAACATGTATATAGTTAAGTTCCTCGAAATAAATTAAAATTTAAAACAACAGATATCCAAATTTGGCATTTCATACGCTTGTTTAGATATCCAAATTTGGCATTTCATTCCCCTGTTTACATATCCAAATTTGGCATTTCATACACCTATTTAGATATCCAAATTTGGCATTTCATACACCTGTTTAGATATCCAAATTTGGCATTTCATACACCTGTTTAGATATCCAAATTTGGCATTTCATACACCTGTTTAGATATCCAAATTTGGCATTTCATACACCTGTTCAGATATCCAAATTTGGCATTTCATACACCTGTTTAGATATCCAAATTTGGCATTTCATACACCTGTTCAGATATCCAAATTTGGCATTTCATACACCTGCTTAGATATCCAAATTTGGCATTTCATACACCTGTTTAGATATCCAAATTTGGCATTTCATACACCTGTTCAGATATCTAAATTTGGCATTTCATACACCTATTCAGATATCCAAATTTGGCATTTCATACACCTATTCAGATATCCAAATTTGGCATTTCATACACCTGTTTAGATATCCAAATTTGGCATTTCATACACCTATTCAGATATCCAAATTTGGCATTTCATACACCTATTCAGATATCCAAATTTGGCATTTCATACACCTATTCAGATATCCGAATTTGGCATTTCATACACCTGTTCAGATATCCAAATTTGGCATTTCATACACCTATTCAGATATCCAAATTTGGCATTTCATACACCTATTCAGATATCCAAATTTGGCATTTCATACACCTGTTCAGATATCCAAATTTGGCATTTCATACACCTGTTTAGATATCCAAATTTGGCATTTCATACCCCTGTTTAGATATCCAAATTTGGCATTTCATACACCTGTTCAGATATCCAAATTTGGCATTTCATACACCTGTTTAAATATCCAAATTTGGCATTTCATACACCTGTTCAGATATCCAAATTTGGCATTTCATACACCTGTTCAGATATCCAAATTTGGCATTTCATACACCTATTCAGATATCCAAATTTGGCATTTCATACACCTATTCAGATATCCAAATTTGGCATTTCATACACCTGTTTAGATATCCAAATTTGGCATTTCATACACCTATTCAGATATCCAAATTTGGCATTTCATACACCTGTTTAGATATCCAAATTTGGCATTTCATACACCTGTTTAGATATCCAAATTTGGCATTTCATACACCTATTCAGATATCCAAATTTGGCATTTCATACACTTATTCAGATATCCAAATTTGGCATTTCATACACCTATTCAGATATCCAAATTTGGCATTTCATACACCTATTCAGATATCCAAATTTGGCATTTCATACACCTGTTTAGATATCCAAATTTGGCATTTCATACACCTGTTCAGATATCCAAATTTGGCATTTCATACACCTGTTTAGATATCCAAATTTGGCATTTCATACACCTGTTCAGATATCCAAATTTGGCATTTCATACACCTGCTAAGATATCCAAATTTGGCATTTCATACACCTGTTTAGATATCCACATTTGGCATTTCATACACCTGTTTAGATATCCAAATTTGGCATTTCATACACCTGTTTAGATATCCAAATTTGGCATTTCATACGCCTGTTTAGATATCCAAATTTGGTATTTCATACGCCTGTTTAGATATCCAAATTTGGCATTCATACGCCTGTTTAGATATCCAAATTTGGCATTTCATTCCCCGTTTACATATCCAAATTTGGCATTTCATACACCTGTTTAGATATCCAAATTTGGCATTTCATACACCTGTTTAGATATCCAAATTTGGCATTTCATACACCTGTTTAGATATCCAAATTTGGCATTTCATACACCTGTTTAGATATCCAAATTTGGCATTTCATACACCTGTTCAGATATCCAAATTTGGCATTTCATACACCTGTTTAGATATCCAAATTTGGCATTTCATACACCTATTCAGATATCCAAATTTGGCATTTCATACACTTATTCAGATATCTAAATTTGGCATTTCATACACCTGTTTAGATATCCAAATTTGGCATTTCATACACCTATTCAGATATCCAAATTTGGCATTTCATACACCTATTCAGATATCCAAATTTGGCATTTCATACACCTATTCAGATATCCAAATTTGGCATTTCATACACCTGTTCAGATATCCAAATTTGGCATTTTATACACCTATTCAGATATCCAAATTTGGCATTTCATACACCTATTCAGATATCCAAATTTGGCATTTCATACACCTGTTCAGATATCCAAATTTGGCATTTCATACACCTGTTTAGATATCCAAATTTGGCATTTCATACACCTGTTTAGATATCCAAATTTGGCATTTCATACACCTGTTCAGATATCCAAATTTGGCATTTCATACACCTGTTTAAATATCCAAATTTGGCATTTCATACACCTGTTCAGATGTCCAAATTTGGCATTTCATACACCTATTCAGATATCCAAATTTGGCATTTCATACACCTATTCAGATATCCAAATTTGGCATTTCATACACCTGTTTAGATATCCAAATTTGGCATTTCATACACCTGTTTAGATATCCAAACTTGGCATTTCATACACCTATTCAGATATCCAAATTTGGCATTTCATACACCTGTTTAGATATCCAAATTTGGCATTTCATACACCTGTTCAGATATCCAAATTTGGCATTTCATACACCTGTTTAGATATCCAAATTTGGCATTTCATACACCTGTTTAGATATCCAAATTTGGCATTTCATACACCTGTTTAGATATCCAAATTTGGCATTTCATACACCTGTTTAGATATCCAAATTTGGCATTTCATACACCTGTTCAGATATCCAAATTTGGCATTTCATACACCTATTCAGATATCCAAATTTGGCATTTCATACACCTATTCAGATATCCACATTTGGCATTTCATACACCTGTTTAGATATCCAAATTTGGCATTTCATACACCTGTTTAGATATCCAAATTTGGCATTTCATACGCCTGTTTAGATATCCAAATTTGGTATTTCATACGCCTGTTTAGATATCCAAATTTGGCATTCATACGCCTGTTTAGATATCCAAATTTGGCATTTCATACGCCTGTTTAGATATCCAAATTTGGCATTTCATACACCTGTTCAGATATCCAAATTTGGCATTTCATACACCTGTTCAGATATCCAAATTTGATACACCTGTTTAGATATCCAAATTTGGCATTTCATACACCTGTTCAGATATCCAAATTTGATACACCTGTTTAGATATACAAATTTGGCATTTCATATACCTGTTTAAATATTCAAATTTGGCATTTCATACATCTGTTTATTTTTAAATGCTTACCTGAGGAAAATATTGTGGCTGGTTTTGTTGAAGCTTTTGGACTAATTCAACCAAAAACTCCACCTCTCTAAATGCCAGGAATCCTGCTATATAAGGAGCCGTCAGTTTAACCATTTGATAGTCTTCATACACCACCTAAGGGATACAATTTTATTCAACATGACCCCCTGAAGATGGCTTGGTATTTTGCACTGTGCTCAAAATTATCTTGCCCATATATAGACATTGGGAGGTTTGGTTGTTGAAGAAACATTGCAGGGCATCTCCTTGGCAATGTACTGTGAACTTCAACCCCAACACTTCAGGATAAAAGCACCACTGAGAAATTTTTCAATTTTGTCTTTAGACTGGGTGGGATTGAAACCATAAGGGCGTAGCAAGAGAAGGCTTTGGTCTGTGGAGTGACGAGCCAATCAAGCCACCTAGACCCTAGTTATTGGGTCAAAAAGGTAATAATAAATTTCCCTATCTTTTTAAAGGCTTAAGATTAAACATTGCCTACATGGAACATTCGCAATGATCTTATCTAAAATTGAATACAAAAAGCAAAAAAAAAAAATGGCAGTTAAAATTATATTTTGGTTTTACAAAATATCATATTTTCAAAAGAATTTCAAAGAACCCCTGTTTGGATGGTAGTAGGTACTCTATGGGCTTGAATTCGCCCAGTGATAGCTGCACAAAGAATCAAGAGAAATAACTCTTACATCCAAATCTGGAAAGTTGACAACAACAAGAGCTGCACATGCATTGACATTATCCCCCTTAATAAATGAAATATCTACACCTCCAATGAAGAACTCTTTTCCAGTAATCTCTGGGTGGTGAATTGTCTCAATGATTTCTTTTACAACATCTGCATCGTTTAAAAGTAGTCTTTCTTTTAATTCAGTCTGTTTTCTAAAGAAATAAAAACGACAAATTCAATGTATATTGTAGGTCTAAACAAATGTATATAATGTAACAAAAAACCTTCTTTGACTCATAATTTTTCTACCACAGTTCTTTTTAAAACGATGCAAGCTATCAATTTCTTTTATAATTGCCAGAAGAAAACAAACATTAGATTTTCGCATTCTAAAATAGACAAAACTTCAAAAATGGTGGTCACCTTGAAATAGCTTCATTAGACTAGTGCTACCCTTAATCCCTTCGGGGGGGGGGGGGGGGGGGGGCCTCTCTGCCAGCAGAAAACCACTGACATTCAGAGGGTAACCCTTCCACCAAGAGTGCAATTAAGTGAAAACAAACTCGGCAATTCTGCTTTTTTTGAATGAGTGTGATTCAAATCGACAGCTTGTGTTGCGCGACCGAGAGACTCTATCAACTGATTCTAACTTACAGGTGAATTAAAAAGCATGTGGTAGAAATAAGGAAAAACACTAACTCTGACTTACTTCTCCCACTCTGCTTGTACATGTTCATTAACATCAACAACCTGTGCTGCCTCATATAAAGGGTCTAGCATGCCTGCTCTCTCCTTCAAATAAACAAGTTGGCTTCTCTTACGGTTACCCAACACATGCAATTTTGTAGTGGTTCAAAAAATAGAGAAAAGAAAACATTACAACCACATTTCAATGAAATAATTATTTGAAAACCAAACTTCTATCATTCCATTCCAGTAGAAAAACAAGGCCTCCCTGCAACAGTTTTGGTTGGTTGAGCAGGATATAAGGGGTGGTCAGAAAAGTTTACTAAGGCCATAATAATTTGATAATTGTTTTATTTTAATCTGGAGTTAATCCTTATTTAATCCGCCAAGCTTGTGTCAGTGTGTTTCCAAAGGGTTTCCCTGTAGGGACAGGGGAATCAGAGTTTGGTACTGGAGTAGGGCCAAATAGGGAGCGGGAGTATCATGAGAATTCCACAAATTTCCTGTCATCGGTGCTGTCATTGCGCATGTGGCAAGCCTTTGTTTTTTTAATGTGACGCTCAGTTCTGATGTTACAGAACAAAGAACGTCAATCAAGCTGTCATCAAAAACCGTCATCTGTCACCGGATTTTCTGAAATCTCATGGGTGACTCTCAGGCCCTATATCCTGTTGAATCAATATTTTCTCTTAAATATGGCCATATTTGCAAAGTAATTTATAAACATTATGAATTCTAAAATATGTTTGAACTTATGTATTGAGATTCACCTCTGGTAGGCATATGTTGTTGGAGGTAAATAAATTTAAATACCGATTTCTCGTCAAATATATACATGTATCAGTGTCCCATTTAATGATTACTTTTACTAGTACCGGTAGATCTTTTTTACCCGCTTCTATTTAATAATTGATCAACATACATTACAACTTCAGAAAACCTAACCGCATTCGTGTGTCTTTATCCTGGTTTACTTACTTTGCCGGTCAGGTTGAAAACCAGGTAGGCCTATCCATTGCCAGTATTGGACGAGACATTGTATATATCTTCTACCTGACCGGCAAAGTAAGTAAAACCAGGATAGAGACACACAAGTGCGGCTATATATCTTCCTGAACAGCAAGTAAGTAAAACAGGAAAGAGACACGTGAGAGCGGCTAATTGGACCACAGTGAAAACATAGATATTCACATACATGTAGCGGGCCATATGACTTTTTGTATCGGGCCATTTTGACATTATTCGTATTTCACGCCACTGCATTGGTCGTGATTGGACAGGACGAGATGTCTAATAATATTAGTAATATCGTATGGTTTGTTTGATACTTACTATGAACGCGAACGTTCTTTGCTTGGGTGTGTTGCAGTGCGGGTTAGTTTAGTCATATGTGAATGTTAAAAAAATGTGAAATAGGAGGCAAACATTGCCTGACGTAAAGTTGTGAAACTTGAATGACACTTGACAGCCATGACAGTTGATTCGTCGTGAAGTGCATTGAAGAGTTCGTCTAAGGGTAGTAACTCGTATAATTCTGAGCTTTTTTTAGCCTTAAATGGGGCTCCAGAACTGAGAATCGATGACCGTATGGTGTTTTTTAGGCAGTGCCCCAGGTGACTACTGCTGTGGCTGTTCCAACTTCTACAGCAGTCAAGACACTAGATTCACCTGGGGCTATTGTTGTATTGAGTGAGTGATTTGGGTTTTATGTCCTGCTTAACATTATTTCAGTCATATGTGGCAGGGCAGATTTCCGCTACTCTTTTATTTGGTGTTGCCTCACCGAGACGACTTGCCGAAGACACCCAGCAAGCCCCCTGACCCAGTCACATTATACTGACACCGGGCCAACCAGTCGCTGCTCTAACTCCTATTGCTGAGCGCCAAGCGAAGCAGCAGCAGCTCCCACTGTTTAAGTCTTTGGTCTAACTCGACCCAGGCTTGAACCTGGATCTCCCAGCCATGAAGCGGACGCTCTACCAGTTGAGCTATCGGGGCTGGTCTATTGTTGTATTGAGTATACCTTGGCCAATAGTTTGGATATTTCAATTATCAGGATGACCAGTTGTTCTTTGCCATCAAACAATCAACCACAGTAAATCAATCAATAACACTCAACGCGAAATCTTAAGTTACAGACACTTAAATAAAACAAGCTTTGTTGTTTGAGTGGCATTCTAGAAGTTGATTAAGATATAGGTAACCCCAATTTATGTGAAAACAAGCTTCTATTGAATAAGACCTGTTAATAAATAGAAGTTTGTTTTCCGATAAATGTTTGTTGCTTATTGATCATGAGCTTTGTTGTGCCGAGTCATGGGACACATGTATATCAGCAATACTAGATCATAAATGTCCACACGTATCTCGTTGGTTATTTAATTTTTATATAGTTGGAAATTTCCAAACTCAATAGCCAAAGTATATTGATTTTGTGTTGGCCAGAAGAATTGGAAAATGTATAACGGGATGAAATGTTGAAGCAACACAGCCGGTTGAAATTTTCTGTGCATTCAAGTCAATCTTTTAGTTCGCGGCTCATACCTAAACAAATATCATGAAAATGTTTACATTTGGCTGGTATCTTCTCGCTGTTCTCCATGGATTACAGGAGTCTGATATCTTTCCTAACAGTTACTTCCGGGTACCGGCCAAATGTGAGCATTTGCAGGATGCTTTGGTGTGATCGGCAGATCACTTGGCACCTCATTTGGTCACCATGATTCTTAAAAAGTTGTGTGGATACAATTGAATTGGAAAGTCTTACTGTGAAAGACCGATTAGCATCCACTACTGAATGCCAAAAGGCTGGGCTGTGAATGTTTTGGTTGCCACAGATACATACACCCTAATTTATTTTGGGTACAGGGCACATCGTCCACTCAACTGCACATGGAGGTGGCAATTACATTGTCCCAACTCTAGCCTACTGGCCAGCGCAATAGACACTTTTGGGCTTAAGGATTAACGCTTGCACAGTAACCTCTTAGCCGAGAAATCTGGGCTCTGCCGATTTTTTTTTTCTCTCCGTGTTCGCCATAAGGCGACAAGACACATTAGCAGCCATATAATACCATAATCTGGGCTAAGTAACCTCTTTGTTTGGCAAAATGACGCTACATTGAGTTTTGGGATCGATCTAATGTTGAAATCGTGCTTATTATGACACAATGTGATAGAGGCGTGTCACAGCGCCTGTACATGTAGCTGAGAAATGATGTCTATGTCATAAAAACGTCATTCTAAGCCGAAAGGGTCTATAGACTTTGGACAAAGAGCATCAGTAAGAGCTTCAGTAAAATAGGCACACCTGATATTTTATAGAGACTACCTCTCTAAATCAGATTGTATCATGGTTGCAGCGTTTTTTTTTTGATGAGCAGTCTTCGACAAATCCGATACCCGGTGGACAGAGAGTGGGCGGGGCTTAAGCGTTGAATAACTTCCCGATTTTGGAGGTTGTATGGCTCTCTTGACTGGGTATCAGAGAGTAAACACGTGCTAGTTGATTGACAACGTCAACCACTAATACCATTGATACAAGCACGTTATTGAATGGCTCCCTCGAGTATGGAAGAAATTCTGAGAGGTATGACCTCGGGCATTCGCACTTGGGCCACACCTCTCAGAATATCTCCCATACCCTCGGGAAGCCATTCAATAACTCTAACATGTACAATAACAGACATCAGCTTTTTCGAAATTTCTTCAAAAAGACTTCAGACTTACTTTATTTATTACAATGAGTTTACACAACAGTTATAATTCATTAAAATTTGACAATATAGGCTACATCTTTCAAAAAGCGTTGATTTCAAATTAATTTGAACATAAAATATAAACATAACTATATACAGAGATAAAAAAAGACCTAAATTGTGTATAACAAAAATGCAACTAGAGAAAGAAAGCAGCAGTTTCTGAAAGGCCTTGTGTAAAATTGAATTCTTTGTGACATAAATAAGCTGTGTTTTGATAGGGTTAGTTGTAAGAGCAGACAGACTGATCAAGCAAAGTCAGGTGTCATGATTTAGAGATATATTCAAATATTGACAAGAACGCTTTCTTCTCTTATAATCACCAATTGTCATAACTCATTATGGCTGTATTGTAAATATGAAGTTGTTAGTTATAGTTACTTAGTGGTGGACACCATATAGAATAAACAACACAGGACATTTAGACACGGGCATCTGTTGAACTACATTTTATAACAGAAATACAACTGGATGTTACACTGTAGTTCAGGTAAAAATGGGGTCAGCGTATTTACAAAGCGGATATGTAAAAATTAGCACACTTTAGAATGGTATTGAAAAAAGGCAATCAGCAGACTTCAAACAATAAATAGTATTTTATACAATTACATTTTCCATAACAGGAGTTTTAAAGTATAAAAAATGATATGAGATACCTAAGTAAAAATATGAGCGAGAACAAAATGTGAGCAGAAGAAGAAAACAAAAAATGAGAAAGAAATCATAAATAATCTAAATGAAATTCTACATCAGTATTTTTTGTCTAAACTTGTATATGTTTACTGGTGCTGTAAGAAAACAAGGGATATAATCAGAAAACTTTGAAAGGCATAACGATGTGGACCTTTAATTTTACACAATTCTCAGCAGAAATTTTGTATTTTACAAATTTTACACACAATATATAATTTCCAATAATGAATATATGTAGGTGGTAGCAGAAGATTCCCGAAGAACATTTCCAAATCATGTTACAATGATACAATGTAGACAACCTCATCTCATGGGAATTAATGCTCATCTTCAAAGTTTTCTTCTTTACAAAATTGTTCACATGCTAATTAATACATACATGTATTTACAGATATTTTGTATCAGGTATAACTGTCATTAACAAACGAACACACCAAAAATGATCATTTTGTTTCTCATGATTAATCCATTCAAAGCTGCCAATTTTTGCCATTTAACGGCCATTCTGGTGAATTGATAAACAAAGACAACCAATGACAGTACATACAAATAACCAGCTAAACTGCTTTGTCATTAAGCAAGAGAAGATAGGACCAATGTTTGTGTACTGTTGAAGTATAATAAAGGGTGTTTAAAGTGGCATGAGCTGCCAAAATGTTGATATTTTGACGTAAAAACAGAATGTTGGAATTATCGACTATTTTTGTCAAGACATATAATTCAGAAGCTTTATAGTGCTTCTAGTCTCGAGAATGTACGATAAAGTATTGTTTTGAACTAACTTTGGCTTAGAATGAATGAATGGTCGTCCCGGTTATTTAAATTTTGTTTACTTTTCGAACACTATTCCGGTTCGTATAGGCCACATACTGTATGGATTTTCCTCATTTCAACGCCAATCATTTAGTTTTTCGATGGCCTTCAAAGCCTCTTACTGTCGTGACGATCAGAAATTATGAAAAAAGTGTGGATGGGCAACTCATGCCACTTTAACTTTACAGTCAGGGTTATTAATATTTCATTTACATGCTGGTATTGATTGGTTTATTAACCTTCTACTTGACAAACATTAGATACCACATAAGATAAAAGGATGAATACTCTTTCAGAAGCTATTCAAATATTTTGGGCCTGAGTGACATTTAGACCCTGTTTAAACAATTTAAGAACTTCAAGGCAGAACAGTAACAGCACAGTGGTAGAGATACAAGGTGACACAGATCACACTAAAGTAACAAAGGCCTATTTCAATCATTATTCTACTTGTGAACCCATTGAACAGGTCTGAATTTGTGAGAATCAGTCAGATTTAGACAGTTTTAGAAACATGATCAGACTGAAATGTTTTTGATTATGAACCCAGCACATACCCTTGTGAAATAAAACCAGTCCTTTTTTAAAACATGATCACGTATTATCATACAGGTGTTGATATCAGACTTTTTCTGACAGAGTTGTCATGGTAACATACACATCTGCTATTTGATGTCCATCAGGCCATGTTCGTTGCTACCTTGTTGTCAAATGTGTTCTCTGGCGTTTCTGAAACACAAAAAGTACATCAATTATGTTAAATATGACAAAATAACATTGAAATATAAACTGATTTGTCAACAATCATACATGTAGTTTTAAGAAGACCATGCTATATTTCACAAATAATCTACACTGTTACATAAAGCATTTTAAATCTGGGAAGAACACTAAAACATAAAGCTTAAGCCTAGCGCACACGAGAGGCACCGGCTGAGCTGCCGGCCACGCGTAGCTGAGAGCTGAGCTGTTTCCCCTGTGCACGTGTAAATTTTGGTGAAATTTTCACCTTTCGAGGCGGTAAGGAGAGTATCTAGCTTGTTTGATATTTTCTGCCTCTCATGGCAAGAATCTCACCGTGTGCGCACAAGGTGAGCTGCCAGCTGAGCTCAGAGGAGGGAAAGCCCAATCGCGTGAATCTATTGAAACATGTGATCACTTAAAATGTTACATAATAGTGGTAGTGACATTTCTGTAGGTCAGTGAACTTGGGTGACCAGGAACTTGCCTCAGCCGGGAGCTCATCGTCTGCACTGAAATCTGTAGCTGCTCCTTGGGCCACGCGTGCCTTGTAGCTCAGCCGGCGCCTCTCGTGTGTGATAGGCTTAAGACATTGACTCGTATGATAAGTTTACATGTGGGAGTCTATGAATTGAGAGCCATGGGGCCAGTTTTACTATAAGCTGGTGTAAGTTACACCTTTCCCAAACTACAGGAATTAATATGATATTTCAATTTAAACAGTATAAATTCCTATCGATTAACATTTGGAGGCACGTGTTATAATCAGCCACTCTGTAAAATAAACTCCCAGGTTAGTTCCTTAGACAACCCTAGTTGTAAAACATGAAAAGAAAAAGCAAGGTCTATCTACTTCAAAATATACAAAACATACATGTAGCATGCATCTACCTGCAGTAGTTAGACATGGGGGATATGCCAGGGCTAAAAGTGCATGTAATTAAAGGCTATTAAATAGGTAGATGTCAGGTAATTACATAATGCATCTTATTAAAATGAACTGTGATGTATGTATTTTTCATGCTAAATCAAAACATACTGTTGGGATAACAATGTCTTCAAACAAACAGCATAATATGAAAATAACAAATAACAGCAACAACCAATGTCTTTTCATCAACATAAAGACAATCAGACAAAATTGAAATCAAAATATAACAGAGCAGATAGATGTTAAGATAAAAAAGAAATTGATAACAGAATAAAGGTAGTTAGAAAGTTGTTAGACCTGATTAGACTGGCTTGGTTAGAGAAAGTTAGAGAAGGCATGGTGTTCAGTCAGAAAGGAGGTAGGCTCGTTCATTCCCACTGACAACACTACCTAACCAACAGAGATCAAGATGTTAAGTTATAAAGGTCAGAACAATGCCGGAAAATTGGACTTCATTTTTACCCTAAGTGATATGAGAATTATCAGTTCAGAAATCACGATCTTCCACACAGGGTTTACACGTGAAAACCAGGCCTAATCAGAAATGTTTCCATTTCTATGTGATATAGAGATTTGAAACCTTAGACTCCTGGCGCCCGTCTTACGAAGCTGGTGTAAAGTTGCGCATAGGCCTACAACATGGACCAGTTGCATGCAAGGCGCAAGTTACTATAGTTTTAACAATGATTTACGTCCGACGCAACTTACGCCAGCTTCGTAAGACAGGGACCTGGATGCAAAGATTTTGTTGGCAAGTGTTGATAGCATTGCTATGGAACCACTGAGTACTTCAAAGGGTTACATTCTCATGTTACTGTATATCAGAATTTATAAAACATTAAATTTTGGCATCTCATGCCACTTAAACTCTGATGGGAACATTATTAATACAGGTAATGTTATGTGGCCGAAGAAAACCAAACAGTCTCGTAGAGCTTTTTGGGAGTATTCTGTATCCTGTCTTTAATAAACTATTGAGGTATTACATTAAACAAACTCTTTCTGGATTTACAACTTCTGTTATATTTAGGCGCAACGTTTCAATGTCTATTCGGACATCGTTTTCAAGCATATGATCAACATAGGTATTGTTTGTTGTTGATTGAGTGGTAATTGAACTGATCAAAGTGATGTTTGTGTATGACTGAGCATCAATCATTGTAGTCACGGAGACCATGGAAGTCTTTCTCTATCAGATTTGATTGATTGATTTATGTTTTACGCCACACTCAAGATTATTTCACTGTGAGATTTGTATTTCCAAAGTTATGTTTTCTGATTAAGCCAAAAAATAAAAGGTCCTGATGCCACTGCAAAGCTTTATAGGAAATTACAGTTGCTCTAAATTAACAGGGTCAACAAATGGGTACAATTATAAAACTGAAACATTACAGATCCAATTGACCCACCCTAAGAACTTGTGTCCATAAGCAATAGACAACTAATAGTAAATTTTATTAACACCACCCTCAGGCTTATTGGTTTAATTGACAGTGTGCATAGCACTATATGAGACATGATGAAATGTTCAACCTTATAAAGGTCCTACCAACATTCAACATTACAAAGTAGCCCAGCTGGAAAATGTTAAGGCCATTGTTGGAATCTAGCAAGATGACATAAGGAGAGGGACCTAGACAGAAGGTATCCCAGAAGGCATTTATCACTCCTTATTAATTGACTGTGTAAGTTATTACCTGAATACTACGTTCTCGGCAGGGTAATATTAGCAGGTGGATCAATTTTGCATTAGCCCTAGGGAAAATACATTGTATTTGCTGTATTGAAATCATATCGGCTTCAGTTCAGCTGAATGAGGTTTATCGTTGATCACATCACAAAAACTTTTGGTCAGGTTAAATGATCACAGTTACAATGTATTTCTACAGTGATGCTTCAATGCAGTTAACCCATGGTTCACCTTGATACAACCCAGCTGCAGGACTGTGAAACAAACATGGAATGTCGATTACACACCATGTGGTTTAATCGCGGGCTACTCTATTTTGTCATTATATACATGTAGGAGTCCCAGGTTTGTTTCCGCAAAATAATTTGCACAGTTGATTTACCCTCAGGGCAATACAAAAACCCTCGCTCAATAACATATATTATCCTGATAAAGCAGAACTAAAAGGCAGGGTGATCTTCTCCTGATTGCTTAAGTGAACCCTTCAGTAAAAATACATTTAACTTCATTTTAAAATCAATATTTCCCTGTTTATCAAACAGGGTTTGAGTAATTTTTTTACCGTTTTTCTGTGACAAACTTTTAAGAATTTAATGTTTAAAGTCAGTTAACAAAAATGACGTCAAATTGCTGGGCCATAACCTGCAGAACCATAGAGATTTAAAGTAAGAATCTTTTGTTTAACAGAGAAAATAGATTGAAAATAGATGTAGAATAAGGCTTAGCGTTCTAAGAGAAAATCAATGTTTATTGCTAAAGTATACATGTATGACAAGTGGTATGCTTGTTCTTCAAGCCTGGAATATATTCCCACATGCCCCTCCCCCTTCATCACCTCTCTCATTTTATTTATTTTAAGTTATTAGGTTGTTTTTATTACAAAGCCTGCTTTCTACCAGCCTGCTTGTTAGTTTGAACGAAAAAAAAACAATTTAATATGCCGACTTACATTTAATAGCTTTAGTTAGAATCTGAAGTTAAAAACCGAACTGCATATCAAGTAGAATCATGACGTATGTGATTCGAAATTCTTATTCATGACAGCTATATACATGTAAGATGGAAGAGCAACGACTCCATCTTTTTATTTAACGGACATTTAAAGCATACCGAGATTCATACAAGTCAATTTTACCTACCAATATTCCTAAAATTGAGTTTAAAACTGAATACAGTGGTAAGAAAAACCCTCAATATTTTCAATTTTTTGGAAATATTGGAAAGTTAAAATCTTTTAAACTCGATTTGGGCGTGAAAAAGTGAAATTTGTAGGCCTACAATTGATTTTGCCTATTTTTGCTGCAAACGTTTAAGAGGAAAATTTGTTTAGAAACCGCAGCCAAACAATCACGCTCTTCTTTCTCATTTATAGATATACTGTGGAACCTGTAAGTTTAGAGGAATAGTACCCACAATATTTGTAATAATTCACGCCTTGTGATATTTATTCAGTTGTTGTTGACAGTATAGAAAAAAAAAAATAAATATGGGGAGACAATTAGTGTCTTACAACAGAAGATTTACCTCCCCTGAATCCCAGCTTTGAAATACACTGTAGTTCATTTCAATTTTAACTAAATCATTGTGCAGTTTATTATTGTTGCACATTTTGCAGAGAATACAGATAACTTTGTTTTATGTTTAACATTATATAGTTTTTTTCCCAAAACCTCTTGGAATTATCTTTTCCAGAAAAAAATGAACATTTAATTGGAATCAGTTTGTAGCATATATTTGACCTCAACTTTGACCCAAAAATGATTGATAAATTTAAATTGTAAATTTTGGAATTCTTTGAATCCCTGGCACACAGCACAGAAGTCAATCTTTATCATACGTTGGTTAAATATGACTGTTCAGGCCTCGAATTATTATGTACATTTAAATCTGTTTGGAATTTCAATTAGGTGGTTATGAGGATGTTTTGATAGGTTTAAATAATGGATGGTATCAATGTTGTGGTTTGATTGGACTGTCATAAATTGTGACACTAGAGTTGAAATGTTGTTATCCTACCTGTGCTGCCATTAGGGTCCTCAACCTCTCCCTCTTCCATCCATCTCTGTCTCTCAGATAGTAGGTGATCAGAGTCCAAGTCTACAGTACGGGTCGGATAGGTCACTCCATCTCCCATACTGTAACAACAAACTTACACCATTAAGGAAAGACAAAACAATCAGATGAAATACGTCACTGAGTCAAGCATATGCCACGGTAACAACAAAATTGACATCCTAATGATAAAAAATTAAAGATATCACCACGTCCTCACTTATTTTTTAACAACACGAGCTTTCGACACCTGTGCCGGTGTCTTCGTCAAGCGTAACTGCTTAGACACCGGCACACGTGTTGAAAGCTTGTGTTGTTAAAAAACAACTGAGGACGTGGTGATGTCTTTAATTTGTTATCATTAGTATGGAACCCACGTTTAAAGAGAGTTTCAAACATTTCTTAAAATTGACATCGTTGAGGAAAAATTTCATGAAAAAACAAAAATGACATTATGTTTGAATATATCAGCATCAACCATTCTGTAGAGTACTGTAAAGAAATCAGTGATCACACAATTAAATGCCTGAAAAGAAGTCTATGCAATCACTATTACATCTAGGCAATTCGCCATTTAACTATTGAGTTGGATGAAATGTGAATAATGAAATCATCAGTGTTGGCCTGTAGTGGGCCAGGCTACATGTAAGGTATTGTCTAGGAGGTATTATAAAGTAACATCCATTTAACATCTCAAGATCAGATTGTCTGTTCTGGTCGATTAGTATTATTATATAGCTGCAAGGAAAATACTGTAAGCTTTATGGGTGAGGGAGAGGAGAGGTGGCTGGGGGGGGGGGGGGGGGGGGGGGGAGTTGTGATAGGGGATAATTTAAAAACAGTTTAATATATCCTATGTTAACACAATGGAGGCTATATGGATTACAACTTCTGGTTTTATTGGGTTGCAACGTTTCGATGTAGATACAAACATCTTTATCAAGCAAAGGACTCCATGACATTATCCCCCAGCGACATTTTCCCCCACGACATTTTCCCCCGGAGACATTTCCCCCCGCCGACATTTTCCCCCATTTTAACAAAACGGCATTCTATCTTACTTTTCCCCCCTTTTTTTCTGCAAAACCTCGCGGCCGATAAACAGTGGAACGTGAATCTTTTTCGATTTGCCGTTGAGTTCGTTTTTTACAATGAAATTTTAATTGTTCCAGCATATATCGATAACAGAGCAATTCTTAATCGTAGTAGGCCCTACTTCCAACTCCTGTATAATAAAAGAACAACAAAAACAAACTCTTGTTCATTTCTTGTTTGATATTGTTAAGCTTAAACCTCTAGAACTGGTTGAAGTGGGCTTGTGGTATCATACAGTGCAGACAGTCGGAAGATGTTTTGAGATTACGCATCAGGCATTGGTCATCTAAATGAGAAGAAACTACCAAAATGAGGGCAGGGGGCTGAGCCATCTTGGGCATGGTGTAAAACCCCAAGCAAACTAGTCTCGGATGGGTGGGTGAGAGCATGGGTCAGGGTGGAAGGGGGGGGGGGGGATGACAAACCCCCTCCATTTATCAGAGATTCTTGACGGTTTTTAAAAATGTTAACTTGGAATGTCCAGTTGGAAGGCCTATGTTTAAGAATTGCTCTGCTATTGCTCACTAACATTCAAATCGAAATATGCTGGGACAAGTAAAAGCCGAACTCGACGGCAAATCGAAAGTGATAAAGGCTTCACTGTTAAGGGAAGTTTTGAAGAAAAAAAGTACGGTAGGCTGTCGTATTGTCCGAGTACACTCATTAAGTTTGTGGGGGAAAATGTCGTGGGGGGAAATGTCGCGGGGGAAAATGTCGTGGGGGAAAATGTCGCTGGGGGATAATGTCGGCACACCCAAGCAAAGTGACAGGTAAACCAAGACAAGTACAATATATACAGTGAGAAACAGCAGGATTATAAACATTAAAATTAACAACTGGCTTCAACCAACGTTGCAACCCAATAAAACCAGAAGTTGTAATCCATATAGCCTCCATTGTGTTACTGTATTCTTCAGCTTCTAAATGCCACTCAAACAAAATATCCTATGTTGTGTGTCCAATGTCTTATAGAAGATGCATATATTTCCCTCTCTCTTTTGGGGGCTACCAGGGAGGTTATTTTATTTGAACTAATGTTTTTCAAATATACACTTAATCCATATATACACAAAAACCAACTTCACATACTGTTGATAAACACTTGACATTTTTTTCACATTTACTGAACTTTAATTTTCATTTTCATAGACGGAGTCTAGACAATTCAGCTAGTGAATAAAAACATCACATTACATATTACATAATCTAATATAGATCATAAGATGTCATATTATGCAACCGCAAATGTCATAAATGGTTCCTGACACACCTTCTACCCATAAAGCATATGTTGTAAAAGAATTGTAAAGATTGGATCAAAATTGGATTGGATTGGATTTGAGAACCTGGGACAGATGGACAGCACATGTAATGTCAGTGTATCTAAATCAGATAACCTTTAAATCAGTTTTGCTATACCAATTATAGCCTTTTAGGAGCCAATGGTATCTACCTATAAAATGGGTACAACAAAATTTTCAAGGGAAATGTTTGTGATATAGATGAAATATAATTTGCATCATCTTGTGAAGACAAAGAAAGGGACTAAACTATTAAAGACACAAGAGAGAAAGCTGGCCTATCAGACATGGACTGTTTGTCTATAGAAAAACACAAACACACTAGACAAGATACTATCATACTAGAGTAAAAAACAGAGAAAAGCTTCACAGGCAGATTTGTTTTCAGAAGTTCCAAATTATTGAAAGAAGATGCCCACATGTCCTTCTACATTGCAATTGTTGTGGTTTGGGAGGGTATAGTTTAAAAGAGAAATCAACTCGAAACAGAAAAGAACCAAACCAAAGAAGTTAGGAATATAAATCTAACCTGCTATTTAACTCGACTGCAGTAGAGGGATTTTCGGGTTGAGGTACACTAGGAGTGGTACTGCCCATGGTTTGATACGAGTTCATCGGGGCTGAACGAGTTGGAAACGACACACCATCGCCAAAACTGTAAAAGTCAAATTGAGATTTACAAAAGCCACACCAAACAGATTAATTCCTTAAACCACACCAACTATCACCTCCAAATAAGAAGTTCACAGAGCAGTGTTATTTAATCAGACAACAGTAAGGGTTATAAGCTATGTATTATTTGCCTGTTCTTTTAAGGTGTGTTATAAGTGTTAGGCTCAAAGAAAGTCCAGTCTCATTGAACGGAATATGAATGTGAACAAACAACGCCAACACCACCAAATGTATGCAGTAATAAAACCAAGACATATCAAGATAGATACCAAAAGGCTGTAACAGACATTCTACGCTGGATTTTCTAAATTAAGTAGCTTTGAAGTTGGATGGTCCAAAAACATGGACCACCTCGAAAGAAAATTTGTTCACAAGAAACAGAGGTACAGTATTGACAAATCTTTAAAGGTTGCAAATCAAGCACATGAGGACAAACGGGAGTTCTGTATGACCGATGTAAATTTTTATGCAACAAAATCTCAACAAATCAAAACTGTGTTTTTAAAGCTCCTTGGGAACTATGTATAGGTTGCATGCATGCATGCACTGTAAGTAGATCGTAATGGAATAGGGTAGGGCTGGGGGTGTGGGGGGTGTGGGGGGGGGGAGGGCTGCATCGTACAGCGTGTATAATTTATTAAGATTTGAGCAGCAGAGATATAAAGCAACTTAATTAGATGCAAAAAATTCAATCTAAGTTCTTGTACTTTTAGAAAATAAATAGTAAGTAGCTCATAGCCTATGGTTACAGCTGAACCCTATGTTGAAAAACAATAAAAAGGGCATACTATTGGGGTTTGGGAAAATAGACACACAGCCTAAGCTTGTTGCGTTTTTTCATTGACCTTTAAATTAGAAAAAAAATATAAGTAACCAATCTCAAATGAGGCCGAAAGTCAATATTCCGCCAACAAGTGAACTTAGTTATTTAGGGAATTCCCTGCTGCTATTGTTTCTACAGACAAATCACTTCTGTTGCATGTCAACGTCTCTCATTTATTTCAAGCCTGTGCTAATTTCATCCATTCAAATACCTGAATAACACAAAACATTGCCAAGGTTCATTGAAAAATATTTGGCAACCATTGGAATGGTTGATTGATGTTTTTCCTCTGGATTATTTCCCTTATATGGCAGTGTTGCCAGGTTGAGTGGGGGTGGGGGGGGGGGGGCATTGAGAAGGAAAACATTACCACGATTCTTCACAAGAACAGGTAATCAGGTATAGTGTGCTGCAGGGGTTGGACAGGGATGTCATAGTTTTTTGATTGTCAATGTTAAAGGCTTATCAAGAATAAATAATTTGTTCTATCCAACCTAATTCCATTTCTAGTGAACCTAGGTAGGACAGGGTAATAGTTTAACTCGATGCTCCTCTTTACTACTCAAATAGGTAACAGTTTAACTTGAAACTCCTCTTTACTACTCAAATAGGTAACAGTTTAACTTGAAACTCATCTTTACCACTGGAGTAATTAAGACTGAACCTATGTTATAAACACACTTCCTTGTAAACCAAGAAAAAATCTAGTGATATCTATATGTCTGATGTAAATCTTGGGAGAATTGTGGGACAGGTCCCAGAATGGCTGTGTCATTGGTTTGCTTTTTGATATTTGTTAGTATAATTATACAAGATAAAAAGCGACAAGATATTAAACAAGCCAGTCATCGTTATTCCATGTATAAACATATCAGTGTACCTCAAAATACAATTTCAATAAACAGTCTAAATTTAGCGCCATGACATAATAGTCGTACATTGTCCATTGTTGTGAATTCAAAGATATTTTGGATTGGTGAGCTACACATATTTCCAATCGCCTTCGAGACCTTACAGGAAGCTTCCTTTGTTTCAATATTATGTTTTTGAATACATATTTAGTCACAGTTACTGTACAAATCACCACTTGATGTTCAGAAAGAACATGGCATTTATCCTTTGATGATTATGAACATTTCTGCAAAAATACTTCTGTTTCCTCAATGTAGAATTTAATATTAAATAAATCTAGAAATACTTATATGTGCTTTTATTGATTGTTCCATGTTTGTTTTGGCGTGCAAGGCCGTATCACATTAATAATCACATTATCATCAATTAATGAATTAATAAAGGAGTACCTGGAGAAGATTGGAAAGAACCAGCCTTTCTTGGAGTCTCCGAACACTTCCACAAAATTGCCCTTTTTACCCAGTCCGAATCCATCTTTATCAGGACCGGAGCGGAATACAGGTGCACGGAATGATTCTGCAATGATTACAAGACAATCTCTGAACACAAGAGTGCGACACACAATGTAATACACAATAAATACAGGTATGTCCATAAAACAACTAACGACAGCTGAATAGAATTATTTGAAAAGAATTGCCTGCAAATATCGTCAAAGTCAAATGCACTTATCATATCATATTGAATCAGAAGTGAGACCTCTTCACTATTTCATCCCAAAATTTAAATTGTTCTCTGAATAAGGAACTAACGGGATGTTAAGCGTGTATTTGAGGCAATTCTCCTGCAAGTTTAGATGTTAGTTTAAGGGGCGTTTTGTAAAATAGTATCTTTGTATTTTTAAGGGGGAAATTTAGGTGCTCGTAGGTTTAAGAGGCTTCACTACAGTGGACCCAGATTTACTAGATGAAAGACAGTCAAAGATGATATGGTTGAGATGTGAGAGACTTACCTAAAGTAGATCTGTTATGTGTAACAAGATAAAGGTGATAACTAAACAGGGAAATTAAACTCAGTCCAAACATCACAGACACAAAGAAAAGAAACAAGATGTGAAATTTGCCCAAACCACCGCCAGATCCCTCCTGAAAATGAAAAAAGTTTCAATTAATACATGTAAACCTGGGTAGGTGAATAATGTTATACTGATAAAGTATGTTAGGGAGGAATGGTTGTTTGGCTACAATTGTGGGCAGGTAAGCCACACCAATGACAACAAAACTAAACAGTTAAAAGTTCATCAGTAGAATAAAACAATGGAGGCTATATGGATTACAACTTCTGTTGTTTTATTGTATTCTTCAGCTTTTAAATGCCACTCAAACAAAGTTAATCTGCAGTCACATTGGGTAGTTTTTTATGCTTACAGGTATTGATGTCCCAATTTGTGAAGAGAAAACAGAATGTACACTTACCGTCCAGAATTTGATAAAGTACTGTAAAGATGTAGCAGCAACATAAAAACAATAGAGCAAGGCGTAACCCAAGAACTGCACAAAAAACTTGTAATTTGCGTAACCAACACAATTATTTACCCTGAAAAGAAGGAAACAAGCATGAATATTGAGAAAATTAAAATACGTTCTATTTCCATTAGACGAACTTTTCAAAGTAGAGGTGCATTTGTTGGTCTGAGAAGGACAGCCTCCTTCTCGTTTTAATGTACAGGAATACAATAATAAATAATCATTTACATAATAGTTTCATTAGGCTTTAATGAATTGATTAAACCTTTGTATTTTTATTTTTACTATCTGAGGTAAAATCCAAAGAAACATTTTGATCTTATGGCCTGTCTACAGTTTCCTGTACAATTCCCCATTCATTAAACACAAGGCCCGTCCCAGAAATCTCGCAAAGTAGAGAAATGCTTCCTCCTTTCAATAGCACAACAAGGGGGGGGATAACTTTTCCTTAATGAAAATATATTGTGGTGGTCAAACCAATGAACTATATGCGTGGAATGGACACGTCTCATTGGCTGGTTTGGATCGGACTTTGTAAAGTGTGCCGCCATTGACAGGTGATAAGCGCGTGCAGAACAGATCTGGATGGACGCTCCACTATCTCCTAGTAATGGCGGCATTCCTCCGTTCCACGCATATAGTTCATTGGGTCAAACAATATTCACAAACATCTGCATCAACCAGATTGGCTCCAGTCTTTGATACATGGTCAGAGTACAGTATTCCTTAGATCGGGAGCCTGTTTCACAAAGAGCGTAGATGTATTTTTTGTGTAACTTTCATACTAACGTATCTACAGTATGGGTTGCTAAGGCATTTACGTAAAAACTTACGCTACGCCGTTTTGTGAAACAGGCTCCAGCACAATGAAGACAAGGAGTTTGGTATTAACAGTTAATGATATTGGAGAATTAGAGGAAAGAGAACCTGGGTCTTACCATGGACAATGGTGGTCCATTTTCAACACACATCTGCAACAAAACACAACAGAATTCATGATTCATATAGAGCACTTCTACAAGATTGTATTTAAATGCAGAGATTGGGCGTCAAATTCTGGGCACAAGAATTAAACTCAAAGACTAAAAAAAATAATTTTCTCAAAATCTGTCAGTTGTTATTCCCATGGAATAAGCCTCTTTCGAGTTTGGCTAAAACCCAGCGAGATCACGCGAGAAATGAGTTTAGGGGTATAACTCTCACTGACCAGCCGTTCATTTAACATTAGTGTCAATGGTGACCGACGGTTATTGTGTGGTTTTGTCTTTGATTCTTTATTTCTAAATCATTTCTTTAATCCAAATTTTTTTGTGAAGCACATCAGAAACTATCAGTTGCGTTTTTGTGAGTTGACTGTCAATAAAAATAATAATATCGCGTGGGTACGTTCCGAAGTTGTCAAAAACTAACAGTGAAAACACAGCTACGACTTGTTATTTTTCTGTTAGAAATAATATTATTTTTCTGTCTGTCAAAAAGAAATACCTAATGGCTTTGTATGTATCGTGATAGGTCTCAGAAAAAGACTTTTGTAAAAAGTATAGATTGTAAGCTGAGAATCACAGACAAAACAACAGGGTTACAGCCGATCTCCATAAGCACTAATGTTAATCGGACAGTCGATCAGTGAAAGTTATACCCCTAAACACGGGTCTCGCATGATCTCGTGGGACTTCCGCCAAACCCGAAAGAGGCTTATTGAAGAAAATGCTTATGAAGTAATAAGGGGAGATAATTAGTGAAACTTGTGGCTCAAGGCCGCATTTTACAGAGATATTGTATGAAGTACTTACGTTGAACACATAGAGCAGTGGTGACAACGATCAGGTTTAATGGCTTTACACTTCTCACAATACCGTACAGCTGTGGAAAAAATCATCACAAAATGAAACAAACTGTTGAAAGCATGAAAGCCAAGAAGAAAGTTTTGGTAAAAATGTCAAGCATTCAAGAGAATTTCATATTTTCTTGCATCTTCAGTTTGTAGATAGATGTTCAGACAAAACCCTATTCATTTTCAACAAGATATTCAGATGTATAAACTAGACATTGGGCTTACAATTTGAGAAGACCTAATTTATTTAAATTCTTTATTAAAACAGATAATAGCCAAAAAGGATATATATATATATGACACTGCTTATGTATATTAGGTCTGAAACATGTATAACTGAATGATAATGTGTGGAAAATGTCTAGCATATATGTATGTACATATGTAAGTCATTTACCCCCCGAGGCAGTCCTTGTTTGCACTGGTAAGTTCTTTGCTAAACTATCCAGTATATCTCTCTGCATCTTTTCATTTTCTGCTGCCTCAAATTTCTCAACATCATCACGGCCGAGTAAAAACTAAAACCAACAAATAAGATTAATTTCTCTCTCACAAATCATACCACATATACACTGTGCATATTATTAACAGTACCAATACAATATACGAATAGTATATGATGTTTTAGTGTTCTTAAATATATATATTCAGACTTAATTTGCTTACTCAACTCAATGTCTTTATTCTGATTTGTTTTGAAATATGAAATCAGGGGAGACAACTTTTGTCTCTAAATGTTGGCCATTTCCAAGCATTTTCAATGTATGGTTGCTATTTTTCTATTCCAGCCACACAAAAGCAAATATGGTTCATACGAGTCCAGAAAAATAATACAAACTGGAATATTTGCTTTGTTTGCAGCTTTTGCGACTCATGTTTTACTCTTATGCCACCTTGTACCAACAGTTGATGACTTTGCCTACCTATCTACTGTAACTATTTCAGGGATATCCGGGGAGATAGTTGAGGTCTGATACTAATGCATGTCATATGCCACATAAATGTATAAAATTCTCTTTACATGTTGTTTGATTTTTGTTTGCTTGTATTTTTGGATATGATATTAGCTTTTTTTAAAGAGTTTTATTCTGAGTGTGGCATGGAAAACAGTTTTGTAGTGTCCATGGAAAGAATTGAGGTAGATATGTGCTGCTAACATTTTCAGGTACTGTGACAGCTTAACTAAGGAAATAGATATATACACCTAAGAAAGTTTCGACCAATGAACTGACTAGAAATTTATGAACGCTGATAAGGGGGGATATATGGGGTTTGTTGGCTAAAGCGTATCCCAGGGTACAATATGACAAATCAGTTAGACTTCTAAATGTATATGAAGGTGATTTGACAGGAAACTTCTCCCTGCTGCCGATATATGATGTCATTATTAGATAATCCAATCAGGAGGTGACATTTCCACAAGGCACATGTTCTGTTAAGATCTTGCTATGTCTTGATTGGTTAATTGGGGCTTATATGGAGGGGTTGCCGAGTTTAGTGGGGGAGAAAACCAAGCTCTTTGCCCTGATGAAACCCCTGACCTTTGGTGAGTACCTGGCAACTCTTCCACATACAGCTCTCAAGTGAAAATTCTGCTCAGAATTTTTTCAAATTGTTTTTGGTCTGAAGAGGATTCAAACTTGTGACACATTGCTGATGGGTGGAAGGCCAGGGTCGGACTGAGGGACTATCACTCTGCCGACTGAGGCACAAGACTGCCTTTGAATGTTAGCACAAGAACTAGGAGCAACTAGAACTAGAATTAGATGTGAAGATAGATCAGTGACCATAACATACTTTTTACATGTTGAAATTCTGACAATATTACCCTAATTTTAAATCAATTGCGACCAAGTCTTTTAACTTTAAGTTACAGTCTCTCAACAAAGTATGATGTAAGTGTTTTCTGCTCTATTTTAGAATGAGGAAAAGGTAAAGTGATTTGAGTTTTATACATACTTCTTTGGGCACCTTCCTATGGTGAGCAAATATAGTTTGCCAATAGGCCCAAGCAAACATGAACAGTATTGGGTGGTACAAGAGAAGATATATCACTGAAAAAACAATAAAACATTTGTCAAATCTATACTTACATATTACAAAGTCAAATATTTATCAATGTTAAAAATTAAAGACCTCTGTTGTCAATCTCCAACTAATACTGAATTTACATGTAATTCCAATAAATACTTGGTAATCCACTTGAATTTTAGGTAATAAATCAAAATTTCATAAACTTTAAAGAGAAAAGAAATGATGATATATTACACAAAAAAAATAAGCATTGTGTTAAGAAAAACTAAAGTTAGCAGCATTTGGGTAAAAAATGCATGAAGACAATTTTAAAATATGAAAATTCATATGTGACAAAAAAAAGGAAATATTTCAGGAAGTAAAGTAAAATTTTGTGAACAAATTAGATTCAAATTTCACAATATAAAATTATCACTAAACATTGATTTTAACCATTCTTATCATAAGATCTTGTTTACTGATTTTATCATGCACAGTCACAATCCGTTTTTGTTATTGAAACTGTATATTTTTTTTCAGAATCAAATCGGTTTGGGAAATTTGAGCCATATTAGTATAAATAATCCCTGTGTTATGACCCGGCTGTGTAAATGAGATAAGCTTTTCTTTACTGACAATGTTATCATACTCTAAGTAACTTCACAGATCAGCAAAATTGTTCTAGCATATGTCAACTTTGGATTTCAAAGGTCGCTTTAGCACATTCACATACGTTGTAAGTAATATTTCCTGGGTATTTTTTTTCAGTCATTAACGGTTTGAAATGATATTCGAGTTGAAGGCATTTGGGATAACCTTGAAGTTCATGTACTCATCATTCAAGATTCATAATGCTTAAGCATTTTTTACCAAACAGTTACATAAATTGTCATTTTTTTCTTACCTTTTTCAGCTATATGGGTGTTAGGTATGGTTACTGAAATGCAAAATTATGAGTGTATAAGAAATATCTCAATCGTGAAGCCAACAAACACATATACACTGTAATAGCTTTTTAGTAAAGACTGAAGCAAACCATGTAATTTATATGTTTCCAATAATAAAAGGAAATGGAATGACGTTGAAGGCTTACAGGATTAAGGGGTGTGTACACAAAACTTTATATGAACCATTTTGTCCACTAAATCATACTTTATCAATATTCAATTAAGACTTAAGAAACTCTGCATACATAGAATAAACAGGTAACAGTGTAAACTGTACGGGTATCCGAACAGTAAGTTATCATACACTTTTGCCGGTTTTCACTGCTAAAGTTTACATTAGTGTTTGCACTGACAAGAAATTCCACAGAAGGGAAGCTGGGCTCTGCCGACTTTTGCTAAAATACTTTAATTGTTCCCATGACTCTGAAATTAAGTTTTAGGGACCAGACATTCACCCGCTCGTCTGCATGTTTTTGTAACAGGGACCAGTTATCTTACATCCTACGTTAAAGCTGTTGTGACGCCATTTCTCGTGTTCGAAAAGTCCCTGACACAGCCAAAAGCGACTATTCTTGAGTCGGCTGACAATTGTAACTCCATAAAAAGTTTTATTTATATTTGGAGGTTAAAATTTTGCAAGAACATGCCTCGATAAGTAAGCCGGCTGTAATTGGCGGGAAAGTGTGATCACTTGGGTAAAACACGCATACGTGTTGGGTGTATGATAATTGGTTCTGTACGATAACTGATCGGATACCCGTAGTTTAATTTCTCCCAAGACTCTGAAATGAAGTTTTAGGGACCGGACATTCACCCGCTCATCTGCATGTTTTTGTTGAGTGCCGGGAACCAGTTATCATATTAAACATGCCTCGATAAGTAAGCCGGCTGTAATCGGCAGGAAAAGGTGATCACTTGGGTAAAACATGCATACATGTTGAGTGTACGATAATTAGTTCTGTGCGACATCTGATCGGATACCCGTAACACTTGTCACTAACACTAACTAACACAGTAACAGTAACAGGTAAAAATTAGGCTTGGGTAAAGCATAGTAGGTAACGTAAAAGTTGCGGTCAGTCAACTCATTGATAAAGTGGCCCCACTGTGCGTAAGGCATGGCTGTGGTCGATGACTGTTGGCCTTTGGCACTATGCCAGCTCTTCAGAGACGGAGGGTCACTACGGTGTGTCCCAATTGTCAACAGCTTTTTTATTGACAAAACGTCAATACCTAGGATTAGGGACGGGGTTTATTGACAGAATAAGGTTAGGTTTTGGAATCTTTTATTGACAACGCTAAAGACGGACTTAGGGTTAGGGACGGGGTTTACTGACAGAAAAGGGTTAGGTTTAGCCATGTTTATTTACAAAACCGAAGGATCCTCTTGGATTCGTCCAAATACGTCATCGCAGGTCAAAGGGTATATAAATATGAAGTGCGCATGCGTGTATCGCAGTTTAGGTAACACATAGAAATTTAATACCTCTAACGCTGTGTTGGAAGTTAGTCTAGTGGAAAGATGCTACGGTCTAATTGAATGCGCATGTGTTTCTGCGCAGCTTCAGATTGGAAAGATAGGGGTTCGAGACCCGATGAGTGCAGATTTAAATAGAAAAAAAATAATCTAATAACTTGGGTGTGTTGCAGTTATGGAGTTGTCTACCGTAAGACGTTAGGTGGCGCTGTTGTAGACATCAAGAAAATAGGATGAAAGGAACAGTTGACGCTTCCAAACGTCCAAGTATACTACTTTTGTTACTGTCATTATAGACCGTTTAGTCAAGAACCAATGAATGCAAGCCAATTAAAAACTTTCCCACGATTGCTCCGCCCACATTGGCTCACCATGTATTCTTTACCATTCCCAAAAATTACCTACAGCTCCAACAAAAGAATTCAAATGACAGAATAGATTGATATCATATATTTCCTTGATTGGTTAAAATACATAAGTATAATTCGTTTATGACTAAGAAAGTCGGAAACAGTAACACTAACCTGCTAACCGTAACAACTTACAAATACAAGTCAACAGACAACACAACACTCTTAACCTGTCAACAGTTACTAACACAGTCCATGGCTGTACCTCTAATTTTCTAACGAAAACATTAAAAAAAAACATTTCTGTTTGTTTGTACTTACAAATACACATCTGTATAACATATGCGAAGTATGACCAGCATACTACAGCGGTAATAAAGACGACAGGGCCCCATTTTACGGTACCACAACAGCACCTCAGTACTATATTATTCGGGGCCATTTTGACAGTTTCCTGTCTTCATCATATGACGTCGTCAACAAGAATCAATGACGTCATCGAAAATGTTTAAACACTTTGCTTACCTCCCTTCGCTTCAGAAGGTTCAAAGATATTTTTATATGAGAAGGTGAACTTCTTTAGATTGTTGCCACCGATTTAAAAATAAAGGTTTTATGACATTTACCGTGGACAGCGAAGCTTATGCAGGCCAATACGGCGTAGTATTAGTATCCAGCATTCGATCTGATCATAAAATTATTCTTATCAACGTAATTTACCAGGCAATAATGAAAATAATATCAACCTTGAAGATGTGCAATATAATATTTTTTTTAACACTATAACACACGGGCACAGGGGAAATCTTCTTGTCTAAAATAACCACGGATATTGTTATTCTTGTTGTGTTAAAAAGGGGCAGCCTCATTTAGACGTTTATACCCAATCATAAGTTGTTATAATAAACCACAACCCATGATATTTCATTAGGTTGACGACAGGCAGGAGTTTGGCCCTAGTCAGTAGAATTTTTTGGAAAAGATAATTTGGCAACAAATTATCAGTATTTTTGGTAAAGCTAACACGCCGATTTGGTATGGGTTTTAAATATTAATCAATTAGCTGTGATATTCTTTAACGTTCACTACCGAAATCCGAGATAATATAGGACGCCCTGGGGGCATTGGAGACTTGGGTCATTTTTTCAATGGGTTTGTGTATTTTCGAAATAAGAATGTTTTTAGAATTAAGGTCAGATTCCAAAGAGCAATACTACGTTTTATCAATATAGCCCTTTGCCCTTTTTCTTCAAGAGAATGAAGAATTCTATTGCAATTTCCAACATTTTCACGCCCTATATATTTCCTTATCAAGCTTTTGGTAATAAAGGGTTGTTTAGCTGCCGTTCTACCTCCTCAATCATAATCCTGTCTAGACATACATGTAATAACTATTGTGGAGCATTTATCAGCAGGTTTTATAACAATATATGTTTTGATGTCCCACTAGCTTATTTTAGGCAAGACGTTCTGACTAAGTAGGGTTATGTTGGTTTCTAGGACTAGCTAAACCATCAAATTTCCTTGATACAGAGTCACGATTAACGTTTATATTTGGATCATACATGTGAGAATGGGGTGTGTATCCGCTTTAAGACCGAAACGAATATCAGTAGATATCACCCAGACTTATAATTCTGGAGAAGTCCAACATGAACTAATTTACTAATAAAAAGGTTCCTATTGATCCGATAATGATTTCGGGCAAAGCAGTCATCTATTGAGTAGAGATATATCATCAGCAGTGAGTTCGTCATTACTAACATTTATAATAGCAATTCTACTTCCAATAAGAGGAATTGTCCCCCTTTTGTACATAAAACATAGGAACATATTTCCTTTTTTTACAGATAATTATCAATGCAATTTTCAATTTATGTAATGAGATAAACGGAATATTTGTTTTTCTTTAACTGTACATTGATTATTTTCTTTTTTTCTGTTGGTTATTTCAAGAAAAATGGCGTTGGGATTTTAAAGTGAAAGCAATGAAATAATCGCCATGTTAAATCTCGTATTGGTCCAGCCCGTATTAGCCTAGTTTGTTCGTATTGGCCCCAGGAAAGCTTTTAATGTTATTGACAAAATACGGAGAAACGGTCACACTCATACAGGGCTTACCAGGGCCAATACGAACAAACTGGGCTAATACGAACAAACAAGGCCAATACGGACTGGGCCAATACGAGATCGAACATGGCGACCGTTTCATTGCTATCACTTCAACGTCCCAACGCCATTTTTCTTGAAATCATCAACAGAAAAAAAAGAAGAAAATAGCCCATGTACAGTTAGAGTAAAACAAATATTTGGTCTATTTCATTACATAAATTAAAAATTGCATTAATAATAATTTGTAAAAATAAAGAAATATGTTTTATGTACAAAAGGGGGACAACTCTTGGTACAATACACCTAGATCTTGGCATGAGCTGCCGAAATTCACACTTTTTTCATAAATTCTGATCGTCACGACAGTGAAAGGCTTTGAAGGCCATCGAAAAACTAAATGATTGGCGATGGAATGAGGAAAATCCATACAGTATGTGGCCTGTATGAACCGAAAACGTGTTCGAAAAGTAAACAAAATTTAAATAACCGGGACGACCATTCATTCATTCTAAGCCAAAGTTAGTTCAAAACAATACTTTGTCGTATATTTTCGAGACTAGAAGCACTAAAAAGCTTCTGAATTATACGTTTTGTCAAAAATAGCCAATAATTTCAACATTCTGTTTTAACGTCAAAATATCAACATAATTTTGACAGCTCATGCCACTTTAAAGAAATTTTAAAGAAAATAATAGTCAACTTTCCTTGCGAATGTGTCTATTAAAACACTATTATTTTAAAATTATGTAAATATTTTATGAAAAAAAAACATTGAAAGCCAATTAATAAAATTTTCATTAATCAGGATATTCCCTATTGGCATTGTCACAGGTCCTCGGACAGCCGTATTAGCCCTCGGCCTTGGACCTGTAACAATGTGGAGTGCAATTAGCTATGAAACCTAAAGTTTATTTGCTTTTCGCCCAAGCTTTAGAATTTCCTTCGAAGCCTAACGGTAACTCAACATGTTTTCTTCAGTTTATATATCCCCATCCACTGCAGAGAATTTTAAGAACACTTCTGTTTTTAATTAAAGTGGCATGAGCTGCCAAAATGTTTATATTTTGACGTTAAAACAGAAAGTTGAAACTATCGGCTATTTTTCTCAAGACGTATAATTCAGAAGCTTTTTAGTTCTTTTAGTCTCGAAAATATACGATAAAGTATTGTTTTGAACTAACTTTGGCTTAGAATGAATGAATGGTCGTCCCGATCATTTAAAATTTGTTTACTTTTCGAACAAGTTTTGGGTTCGTAGGCCATATATTGTATGGATTTTCCTCATTTCAACGCCAATCATTTAGTTATTCGATGGCCTTCAAAGCCTCTTACTGCCGTGACGATCAGAAATTATGAAAATTATGCCAAAAGTGTGAATTTTGGCAGCTCATGCCACTTTAACTGCTTCGAATTGTAAACAATTTTTAAAACAGTTGGCAATAAACCTCAGTTGCGTTGACTGAACGGTCGGTCTCTGTTCTGAATTGACCTCTTTCTTCTGCATTTATTGACGATGGAAACGAGCTGATTTAGAACCATATATAGACACTGGCTGTTGGCAGTTTGTTCACATTGAAAGTAAAAGGATGCAAATCCTGAGCGATTCCAGTTGACAATGTCCATTTCATCTTAAACTCGCCTACGCCAAATAGAAGGTACACATTTCGGGTAACCAAATAACGACACTTGGAGTAGCCTAATTTTTTAGAAACAACAGAACTACTATTTGAATATGAAAATGGGTTTTATACCAAATCTTTTGACAAATCATATTACTCAATGTACTGAGGAATTATTACCCCATATTACCCCACGTACGATTGAATACAAAATTTTGTCATCCCCCCCAAAAATGTTTTTTATGTAATCTTTACCCACGGCAGATGTGCCTTCTCAAGAGCAGAAGCTACGTACGGCATGAAAAATATTGCTCGCCTTGGGGTCGCAGCTATTGCGTTTTGAGCTTCTTTAAAGGCCCACTTGCCGCCGTAGCCTGTTTAAATTTGATAAGAAACCCAATTTACATGAGCTTACTACGACTAATACCACGACACTTAAACATAGGACACATAAAGCATGTCTAGTTAGCTTTAGAATGTAGAAATGGGGTGAAAAACAAACGAAGAATCGAAGCCTGATTACAACAACAACGATCAGTGTCGGTCAACTTTCGGGTTGGATTACCCTCATTTCAGGCCTTTTTATCTGTGGTTTACACTCAAACAATTATCAGCAGGCTTTTCCAGTCGCTGTTAACCGATCGTCAGTCTGTATTTCTCAGATAAATAGGCCTACGTAAAATTACACTGTGCCGTTAGTTCACTCACTCGACTGAAACATAAAATCGCCAATAGGGGGCAAACTTTTAAATTTTGGCAAAAATAGAAAGTTCCTAACTTATATTGTCTGGGAAAAATACAGAAAACGGTCTTTCTTTTTTGCATCATAAAAGTGAATAGAGGAGATGGGAAAATGTCATAAAACTGAATTGATGGGATAGGGAAATGTCCTAAAACTGAATATATGAGATGGAAAAATGTCATAAAACTGAATAGGTGAGATGGGAAAATGTCATAAAACTGAATTGATGGGATAGGGAAATGTCCTAAAACTGAATATATGAGATGGAAAAATGTCATAAAACCGAATATATGAGGTGGGAAAATGTCATAAAACCGAATATATGAGGTGGGAAAATGTCATAAAACCGAATATATGAGGTGGGAAAATGTCATAAAACTGAATAAATGAGATAAGAAAATGCCATAAGCTGAATAGATGATATTGGAATGAAAATGTCATAAAACTGAATAGGTGAGATGGGCAAATGTCATAAAACTGAAATTTGTGAGGAAGGAAAATATCATAAACTGAATATATGAGGTGGGAAAATGTCATAAAACCGAATATATGAGGTGGGAAAATGTCATAAAACCGAATATATGAGGTGGGAAAATGTCATAAAACCGAATATATGAGGTGGGAAAATGTCATAAAACTGAATAAATGAGATAAGAAAATGCCATAAGCTGAATAGATGATATTGGAATGAAAATGTCATAAAACTGAATAGGTGAGATGGGCAAATGTCATAAAACTGAAATTTGTGAGGTGGGAAAATATCATAAAACTGAATAGATAGGAAAATGCCCTAAACTGAATAGATAGGAAAATGCCATAAACTGAATATATGAGGTCGAAAAAGTGCAAACAGTGCAAGTACGCCTTACTGTATATGCTCATATATACAGTAAACAAGATTAAGATAAATAGTCAAACCATGAAAAAAAGTTTCTAATTTAAAAGTGGGATGAGCTGCCAAAATGTTGATATTTTCCCGTTAAAACAGAATTATCACCTATTATTCTGAAGAGAGAAAACAAACCAAAAAATAACAAAAACAAAAAACAACTGTAGCTTATATGGATTTATGAGGTACAATATAGCGCCCCCCCCCCCCCCCCCCCCACCCCCGCCAATGACAATTCTAAATTCCCAGTGAAAACTCCCAAGATATAACTTGCTAAATAATCTTCTCTCGTGAAGACTACACACAGATTAAACGAGCCGTTCAACTCTCTCTCATTTCAGCATTATTAACCCATTGCTTCGTCACAGGGTTGTAATCTTGAATGTTTGTGGTTGAACTCCACCACCTTTGTATGTTGCGGTATGATTGAGGTTTTTTATCTATTGTCTATTGCCTTGTTTGTGCTGGACAGAATGTTGGTAACCACAGCTGTTTGAACCTGATGGTAAGGGCATTGTAATAATCTATTTCCTCTGTGATTCATTCAGTGCAATAACTGACTTCTCCCTTTTTCGCTGTGTCGCATCTGCCTATATATAGGCAAAACTGGTACAGGCTTATGTATACACACACAATTGCCTGTCGCTGCCGCAAATAACATTCCTCTGGTGGTGACGTAGACACTACAGGCTTAACCTGACCTTGCTTAGCTTAAAGTGGAACCGCCCAACCGGTTGGACAAATCGCCAGGGAATCTAACAGTGACATCATTGAGCCAGCCATTAAGGGAGTCCCAAACTCGCACAACTACCTGTTCATTCCGAATCCTAGGTTTTCCTGAACTCTTACTCGAGCCGAGCTGTCTCCTTCACACAGGTAATATTTGCGGCCTACCCTTATCGAGTAGGCCTACTTTCTCTAAATAGTGACAGTATCCCAGTTTCATTCGTAGGCCTAAATCAGCTGTATATTATAAAGTATAGGCCTATATACCGTCATATAAAACCGTCCGGTTCGGTTGGTTAATTCTAAAGACAGACGCAGATATGTATGTAGTCAGTGTGTATGAGTAGGCCCTAGTTTGTAAAAGTGTTAAATCATTGTGCCTGGTAGGTACCCTAGGTGACTGATTTGTCAGTCTTCCCTCTCGATCTGCAATTCAAGGTTGACGGTATTTTACTATTTGGTTATAACACAATGATTTAGACTAAAGGATTTATGCATACTATAACCTATTCGAAAACATCCCAACTCTATGCCCAATTAAATATAGGCATATTGATGTTTTGCTGGCCAGTGTCAACACACTTTGGCAATAGAGTAAGCTATATTATGTGAGACCATAGTAAGCCTACATATCAACTGCTTTGTAGAATAATTATATCGTCACAATCCGGGTATTTTAACTTTTTGTCTCATTTATATACGATATGTGTACATAGGCCTACTCTTTCTTTTTTCACTCCTCTGAACGAATAAGATTTTTACCTATATAATCAGACCATTGAATAATGCGCTGAACAGTTTCATTGGAAGATCGCCCTCTGCTATGGTTAGATAGGGCGTTACTTTGAGTTAGGAAGAAATATGCCACTGCAGGGTTCCATAGCAGACGAGACGGTCATCATTCGGTCTACGCTAGTGACCAATCACAAATATTCACTCCTCAGTTAAACATGAACATCGATCTAGAAACATTAACATTTTCGTAACATATGGTCGACGTATCAGTAATTAGGTGGTGTGTCAAAGTTAGGATTGGAGCCCATCTATGAAACTTCATTGCAGCATCAAAATACGTTCTCTGGCTCAGTTTTCACTCGAACGACCAATGTGGAATGGTTGCCAGTTACCACAGGAAGGTCGTGGGTTTCCTCTGGGCATAGAGCCCGGTTTCCTCCTACAATAAAACTGGCAACGCCGCCATATAAGTGATCTTGAGCTTGGCGTAAAACACCAAACAATCCATCAATCAAAATACGATGATACAATATTGTAATCTGAATGTGCAGTATTTGGGTGTATGTATTCTGACCAACATTTCTCGGTCAGTGAGGAAATATCTTGGGCCACCGTCATCTTAGCCGCACACATGTGTCTCCTCCTGTTTGACTTACTTTGCCGGTCAGGAAGAACTATATCCCGCGAGTCTACTTTTCGGTCGTAGATCGACGTCGGCCGCCATGATTTGAAGTTAATCTGCAAAGTGCTGTCATGATCTGATTGGTAGATTCTGCTTATTTCGACAGTTCCATTAATTTGACTTGATATGCCAGTTTTGAACGTCCCGACTAGCATTGCAAGCACCATTTACCATAGGCGTATATAGAGCGACGTAGGGTAAGTAAGTCGCTTTCCGCCTGCGGTATATGGTAATGCTTGCAATGCTGCGTTGCGATGTCCTGGGGCTCCTTCTACTAAAATGAGAGGAGTTCCAGAAAGCCGCTTTATGGCGCCATCACATTTGTAACATTACAGAGGATTGCGCTATGTTTGGCTGATGCCGCTGATCTTTTCGAATGTTTGTCTCGCTGATTCTTTTTACTTTTTTTTTCGAAACCCCGAGACGTGGTTTTCATGAAATTTGTTTCTCGACCAGTTGCTTATTCTGTTGTGTGTTTTTTTTCAATATTAAGAAGCGGTTGTAAAATGCAGTTTTACGTTCATATTATCTACTGGCAAGTTACCTTGTCGCCGTAACCTAAACACAAGAAGTTGGTCGTATCCTAGATGTGTATATATCACATTTTTGATTAACTGTGTGCTATTGTTATTGCACTATAAGATGGTTATAACATGATAATGCATTCCATTCTCTATTGTCATCTTCCATTATACATGGTCGATCATAGTGTCGACTTTATACATCTTTTTTATAATAAATCCAGCTGGCTTTTGTCGTCTCAATGCAGATTTATAATATATAGGTCATGCACTGAATCCAGTTAATGCCCAGGCTGGCCTGCCTATAATAAATTCAAGTATACATCTGACATATAGAACTTCAACAATATACTATAAGTCTGAAATAGAATAACGTTTACATAAATCAATCATCAACATTATAACATTACATTTGTACCATTAAAGGGGAATTTGACAACCGGCTCCAATTAGTTTATAAGAAAGGCGGGAAACTTCTACAATGATGCACCTTATTGGGTCCAGGTGACAAAGGTTGTCAACGCCTTGAATAACTGAGAATAGGATTTCGTTTGAGTCACCTACTGTGAGGTGAAAAACCGGTCGATACCAACAGCCGTATTTCATATGGTTAACTAAAGCTAAGTGGTTTAAAGGGGACATTTCGATCGAACAGAGCGCTCCTTTTTCGAGAAGTTTCTAGACCTACCTACATAGGGCGCTAGACATATATACCGTATGTAGCTGTTATTTCCTGTATTCACGGATGTTGATTGTTTCTAGAACGCCCTTACTAAGCTATGTAGATTTATTTTCCCAACCCACACGCTATTAAACTACACATTGTTTAAGTCTGGAATATTCACGTTTTAAGTAAACTATACTTTAAGAAGATTAATGTATATGTTTGGAATCAGTCGTTGGGATGAGATTGAATAGTGTGGCTGAATTGAAAGACATTTTAAGTGGAAATATATTAGCCGCACTCGTGTTTCTCTATCCTGGTTTACTTACTGTGCCGGTCAGGTAGAATAGAAATATACAAGCATTGGTCAAACTTCTTTCTCTTAATCGGACAGTATATTGCTCTTAATCGGACAGTATATTGTTATTTCTCTCTGATATGAACTAGTATATCCAGATGGTCAATACTTCGACGGTCGCGGTAATCAATAGCACATGCATTGAAGTTTAACTGCAGGCCTAGCGTGAAACTCGGTCTACCTGACAATACATCCGCACAAAGTGCTAATTAAATACTAAGCAATAATACTGTTTGAAAGTAAAGAAAATTGACCTAGGTCATAGTTGCAGAAAACTGAATTTCTATGGACCATGGGTCACGCCACTTGGTCAGCTGGTCGTACTGACCGTTATGCCCGAGTGACTGCAGAACAACAGCCCCTATATAAATCGCTTGAATGCATATACTTGTTATTGGGAGTTCACGGTTAACTTCACACTGATGTTCCATGACATGATTTAATTTTCAAGAAAAAATATGTAAGAAAAAAACTTCAGACTTTTTTTAAGCTGTTAGCCTATAAAGCATTCTACCAACTAACTGAATATTGATAATTTCGGACTACCATATAGTAATCCTAGTGGATCATTTTTAGTGATCAACCATCCGATATAATCAATGAATGGGTCACAACTTTCCCCAGACTCTACAGCAACCATATTCTATTGGCTCTGAAATACGATACAGTTTTGGAGTGTGGGACAAAGAGTCATTCTGAATGGCGCGTATAGTAATGCAGTGTTATGATGACGACACTGTGGCCAATCAATTGGACAAATCATTAGAATGTAGACTACATCTTAACAAATCTGATCCTCACACTTTTGCCGTATGATATCTAGTTGGAACTCAAGTAATCGAATACTTTTGCCATGTAACCAGGCACCTGTCTATTGCGAGATTTCTTTGGCTCAGTAGGTAGAGCGTTGGACGCTCAATCCGAACAGCCTTCCACCAATGGGTCGCGGGTTCGATTCCCTCTCAGTCCAAAAAATTGGAAAATTTTCTGACTGGGTTTTCACTCGAATGACCTATGTGGGATGGTTGCCAGTTACCAACGGAAGGTCGTGGGTTTCCTCCGGGCATAGAGCCCGGTTTCCTCCCACAATAAAACTGGCAACGCCGCCATATAAGTGAAATAATCTTGAGCGCGGCGTAAAACACCAAACAATCAATCAATCAATCAAGATTGTGGATGACTAGCAGCTTTGGCTTGTGAAATTGGTAACCATTCTAATAGGTGCCGAATTCCATAACCGATCACTAGCCAATATATGTGATGTCTAAGATGGAAATAATGACTGCTCCCTTGTGAATTACAATGGCGCTTTAAGATGAGGATGCCGTTGACTCAGTTTGAACTTTATCCTTGCATGATTTCTACTGAGCCAATGTGGGACACATTCAGAGCGCGGACCAATGGGTTATTTGTATAACCTACATAGGTGTTTTCGATGGGTTTACACACGGTCTATCGAAGTGGTAACATTGTTTAGACTAACTACACACTGTACGGAGACTACTTAGTACTTACAACAATCCTATGACGCTATTTTGCACCAACGCCCTAAGCACATACTTTTCTCAAATGAAGACCTTATTTGAATAAAACTCCAATGTAAGTAATCATAAAAGTGGCACTCGTCCTATATGTTATATATTACCAACAACGTGCGTTTGGACGTTTAATACTAGTGCGTTTATGAAAGCGTTTTGGCTGATAACCTGCCTTGAAAAGCACAAATGACTCAGAACTCATGGTCTCTCGTCGGTTGTTGAACTACCCTGCAAACTGATGAGTTGTCAAGTCGGTCGTAATTTCGTGTTAGTCATCATTCAGTTCTCTAGCTTCCCTTATAATCAGTGCAATAGTTTTATCCTCCGTCGATTTTCCTGGCAAATCGATGGCCATTTCTATACGTGAAGTAATATTGAGCATGTCCATCTTCTCATTTGAATTTTTAACACATTTATTAAATTGCTTGAGACTTTTCTTTTAGTGTCTTTTTAATCTAATAAGTTACGTCCTTAATTTGTAATAAGGTAGCTTGCACTGTGTTCTACCAGTTTTAATTGATTTTCTGTTTGTCAATTTTCAGTTCCTATGTATGTGAAATAATCTTGAGCTAGGTGTTTTACTGCAACCAATCAATCAATCATGTAGAAGCTTCTGGCGGAGAAGTTGATTTTCTATTAGTAATTTATAGACTGGACATGCAGATTAAAATGAGCAGCAACAAAGTTAACAGATTTTAATAAGGATGGTGTAGAGTAGATCACGTGACACGGAGCCCGTCAGTTGTTGTAATCATGGTAACAGCACGCAGAAATTAATGACATTGCATTCAGATGGCTATATTGACACTAGGTTTCTAGACGAAGGTTTGGCTCGTGATATGAGCTCACTACAGCAGGTTGAATTAAATCATATCCTCTTGTCTGTGAACTAGGTAACTGGCGTTCATGTTTGGGCAATTTTATACCAATTTCATTGTAGGAGTAATTTAAAGTCTCTTTGCAGAACCGATTAACCTATGCAAAATTTCCATGCAGTTCTCAATTTTGTTATCACCTTCTAAAAGTTAGAATACCAATGTATTGAGTTAATGTAAGTGAGAGTGAATAGGCCTTTAGTTATATTTTTAGTCCAACTGCGACTCCATTACACTTGTCTTTTTCTGCTGACTCAGGTGTTTCACTGTGAATTAGTTGTGGAAAATTCTAGATTTTACCTTAAGTAAAGGTTACAGGTCTGTAGTTTCAACAGGAATTCTAATCCGGGCATGTAGGTTTGTTCCAGGTAAATGTCAAGGGTAAACTGGACGGACCCTCTTTGGATTTTACTGACTACTGAAGAAGATTTAGTGAATGAACAGTCAAGAGCTTTTTCAGTTCTCTTTGTTTTATTCTTTTTGGGTACCCTCTTTCAACAAAAGTGTTTTCTTTTTTTATCCAGATAATTTTCAAAAATGGCAAACCGACCTACTGGATACGGATTAAGCGGAGAACTCCAAAAGAAGGTATTTATACTAAACATAGTTTCTGAGTTTTCTTAAAATGTATGACTGACTCTCTGAGTGTAAACCTACCTTCTTTGGTTAGCTCCATTTTAATAAGGACAAAGATTCCAGATCTCAATGTGGGTATGGTTCAATCAGAAGTAGAACGTAAATCTTCAGGGTTATTTTGATTATTTGTTTTAGATCGCTGGCAAGTATGACAACGATGTTGAACAAGAAGTTGTTGGTTGGATAGAGGCGGTGACACGGGAATCCATTGTAAGTCTTTACATCTGAATTTGATCAGACCTTAGAATCGCATTAACAAACATACCAAGAGATTTTAAAAGCATGGGGATTTTCTGTATATAATGGGAACTTTTCAGTCGACAGAGCGAGAGTCTGGCAGTCCGACACCAAACTCCCATCGATGGCTCTCGGGTTTGAATCCCACTCAGTCCAAGAGACATTGAAAAAATTCTGAATTCGTGCTTCACTGTGGCGTCCCTTGCTAGAGATTTTCCAGGCACTGTCGAAGGTCGGTGGTTTCCTCAAACCCTGACACAGTGCTGTATATACAGTGAAATAACTTTGTCAGTCTGTATAAGTTATAACAATGGGAACTTTGACTTTGAAGAACAATGAAAGCTGTTTATTAGCATGAACTTTGACTTGGTAAATGCAATGTCTGTTTTTATATCAATTACTATTCAGTATAAACAATGCTAACTTTGACTTTGTAGTACGAGGGTGGCCGTGGTCCACTCGGTCCTGAAGAACTTCACAAGAAACTTCGCGATGGCGTCATTCTTTGCAAGTATGTTTATGAAATTTGCGGAGTTAACTTTATACACTTCAATTTATAAACCACTTAACCACATAGTGTGACAACAACTTTTGCAGTTTGGGATAGTTCAAAGTTGAGTCATTTGAGAAATGCACTAGACTATTAATTGTCTTGGCAATTAAACCTTACAATTGTCATCTTAACAAACACTTATATAATGGAAATAATCAAGTGATCGATAATGTGTAAATAATGAATACTATCATTGTTTGTTTTCTAGGTTGATGAATATTTTGCGTCCTGGAAGCATCAAGAAAATTAATGAAAGTAAAATGGCATTTAAGCAGATGGAAAACACCGGGAACTTTCTGAGTGCATGTGAGAGCTATGGTATGAACAAGACGGACTTATTTCAAACCGTAGATTTATATGAAGCTCAAAATATGACGCAGGTCATAGTAGCGGTACAAGCCCTTGGACGATGTGTAAGTTGCTTTCTTTTATGATAATTGATGGATGTTTAGCGCCACACTCAATATTATTTCACTTACATGGCGGCTTAGGATTATTGGGGGAGGAATCCGGGCTCATTGCCTGGAATAAATCCCCCGACCTTCAACCAGTACCTAGCAACTCTTCCACTTACGGCGATCAAACGAAAAATCCACTCAGAAAGGTTTCAATTTTTATTTGGTCTGAGTGGGATTTAAACCCGCGCCACATCGATGGAAGGACTGTGTCGAATTGTGGGAGTATCACTATAACCGACTGAGCCACGGAAGCCCTCCTTTTATAAATCTGCGATATTTACCATAAATTATATTCTCTTCCTGCTTGGGAACATCGGCATTTGATTAAAATCGCTTAAAAACTATATCCACCTAAATTGTTGGGTGTGTTGTAGAAACGTCCTTTTTAGTCAGGGTGATGCCATAAGCTTAACAGCATGTTTGTTTTATTCACAGGCAAGGAAACAAGGCTTTTCAGGCCCCACAATCGGCCCCAAAGAATCTGATGCAAATAGGCGAGAATTTACCGACGAACAGTTGAAAGCCGGCGAGGGTGTAATAGGTTTACAAATGGGAACAAACAAAGTGGCCAGTCAAAAAGGAATGACATTTGGAAAGCAGAGAATGATCATTGATTGAGCTATTTGGATTTGTTTTTAAGCCATAAACTGATTTACTGTTCATAGTTCCTTTCATCGGTCTCCTTCGCTTGCCACATTTTGACTTTTTGTTGACACCTTACATGAAGCTTAACTACTTTTGATGCCGAGGAGTAGTAACTGGGCTAATGTTTCTCCACATTCATGACAAATCCATATATTTGGTTTTATGACGATTTCCAAAGTAGGGGTTAAGCATGTGATTTGCTTCCTGTTTCGTAAAGATTATGTTTTAATGATATTCCTACACATTGTGTACCTTTATTTTTACATAACTTTGTTACGTTTTTATTCATTCATTTGTTTTTACGAGACTATAGTAATGTAACTGTTGAGACCAACTGAATACCTTACCTGTCTATCGTAATGTAGGCCTAACTCTTGGGACCAACTTTATACCTTACCGAACTGTCTTAATGTAACTCTTGGAACCAAATTTACTTCGGCATAATAGGGTGGCGTATGGAATAAACTTACTTTTTCAATAAAAAAAAGATGTTTTGTGGTTTCTTTGTCTTAAGCTGCTGATAAAATGTCTTCGAAGAATCGAAGCCTGATTACAACAACAACGATCCGTGTCGGTTAACTTTTAAAAGTGTTGGATTACCCTCATTTTAGGCTTCTTTTCTGTGGTTTACACATTCAATTTATCGGCCTTTTCGAGTGTCTCCTATCCAATCGTCAATCTGTTTTTCTCATTTAAAGTGGCATGAGCTGCCAAAATGTTGATATTTTGACGTTAAAAAAAACTCTTGAAATTATTGGCTATTTTTCTCAGGATGTATACATGAAAAGCTTTTTAGTGCCTTTAGTCTCGAGAATGTACGATAAAATATTGTTTTGAACTAACTTTGGCCTAGAATGAATGAATGGTCGTCCCGGTTATTTAAATTTTGTTTACTTTTCGAACACATTTTCGGTTCGTATAGGCCACATACTGTATGGATTTTTCTCATTCCAACGCTAATCATTTAGTTTTTCGATGGCCTTCAAAGCCTCTTACTGTCGTGACGATCAGAAATTATGAAAAAAGTGTAAATTTTGGCAGCTCATACCACTTTAAAGTAAGTAAAATTATACTGTGCTGTTAGATCGCCCACACGACTCAAAACATTAGGGCGCTGGTACGCATTCACAGGTTCGGAGTTTGTTTTCACTGGGACTAATATGAGTCCCAGGTTTACATTGCGTGTACTTGATAAATCTAATTTTCAATTTCAAATTAAAAATACTAAATGATGTCAAAACTTTTTGATAAAAATAGAAAGTTTCTAACTTCTTCTATCTGGGAAAAATACAGAAACCAGCACACTGTTTATTTTATGTAAATAGTTATCCTATTCTGGATTTTCGCGGTGAGTGTAAGTAAAACGATTGGAAGAGAACTTAGGCTGTTCACTCACTAAGAGAACATTTCCACCGCTGTGGAAATTACAAAAAACCTAGCCCTTTGCAAACACGAAAACTGAGTGGAGATTTCCCGAGGTAGCCCAATCTTTACGTTTCCACCGCGCTTGAAATCTTTACACCACGCTAAAACCAAATTCTTCGCGGTGGGAACCTTTCAAACGCAGTGAAAACGTTTCCACGGCGAAAAAAAAAATTTCACAACTGAGAAAAAGTTCCCACCGGGAAAAAAAACGTGAAAAGATATCCACGGCGGTAAAAGGGTTTTCATCGCAAAAGAAAGGTTCCTACTTCGGCGAGAATATTTACACCACGGTGATAAATCATGATGTATAGAAATCATTTGACATTTGGGAACCTTTCCACCGCGGTTCAAGCTGAGTTGAAATGTTAACACGGCGGAGAAAACGTTATCACAGCTGAGGAAAGATTTCAGACGAGGAGAAAGTTTTCTCAGCGGAGGAAAGATTCTCACCGCGATGATAAATCAAATGTATAGAAATTGTTTGATTTCTCACTAAGAGAACATTCCCACCGCGGGGGAAATTCAAAAGATTTCTAGACATTGTGATTCATAACCGCGATGGGAAACTTTTTCCTGGATGAGAACCGTTTTACCATGCACAGTGTAAACATTTCCCCCGCGATTGAAATGTTTACATCGCGGAGAAAAGTTTTTTCACAGCGGTTACCTTGTCTTTGCGGTGTAAACATTTCAACCACGGTGGAAACGTTCTCACCGCGGTGGAAAGGTTCCCAAATGTCAAATGAAATCAAACAATTTCTAGACATTTGATTTATCACCGCGGTGCGAATCTTTCCTCCGCGGAGAAAACTTTCTCCTCGTCTGAAATATTTTCTCCGCTGTGATAACGTTTTCTCCGCCGTGTAAACTTTTCAACCCAGCTTGAACCGCGGTGGAAAGGTTCCCAAATGTCAAATGATTTCTATACATCATGATTTATCACCGTGGTGTAAATATTCCCGCCGCAGTAGGAACCTTTCTTTTGCGATGAAAACCCTTTTACCGCCGTGGATATCTTTTCACGTTTTTTTCCCGGTGGGAACTTTTTCTCCGTTGTGAAATTTTTTTTTTCGCCGTGGAAACGTTTTCACTGCGTTTGAAAGGTTCCCACCGCGAAGACTTTGGTTTAGCGTGGTGTAAAGATTTCGAGCGCGGTGGAAACGTAAAGATTGGGCTTCCTCGGGAAATCTCCTCTCAGTTTTCGTGTTTGCAAAGGGCTATGTTTTTTCTAAGTAAATATTCACGTATAGTGTGATGTCAAGATATTCTTCTAAAAAAATGTAAAATGCTACCCAAGCATACATGTGATAATTTCTGCGCTACGTCGTGTAAAGGCGTACGATGTCATCTTAGCCACTTCTGAAGGAGCTCTCGCGAGAAACCACTGCAGGATCAGGTAGACCTCACTCTGAAACTTCGGGGATTTACGCAAGTGAAATAACCTCTGATAGACTGCAGGTCATTTTGAATGTGGCGACCAAAAAGGTAGCCGTGGCACGTACAGTTCCTATATCCTCTTGAGGGGCCCACAAAAGTGTAACCGTGATAATGTAAGGAACCGAAACACTCGATTTGTTAACTTTCAGCCTCGATCAGTTATATAATACTTATATACATCGGCTGTCTTCGCTCGCTACCGGTCGGCTTTGATACTCCTCGGACAGTCTGCGCTTTTTATACTTTAAATCACCGTATTTTTGGGCTGAATACAGATGGCGTCGGAAGTATATATCAAAATGTAAGTATATATCATATACTACAGACGTAAAATTGAAATAAAAATTGTAAATTGATCAAACGCTGAAATCATCTAGAAAGATATTTTTTATATATGTTATTTAGCCCGGTAAAGCACATATTCTGTAACGCGAAGAAGAGACGCAGTTTCCGTACATTTCAGGAATCCTCCAATGCTTCAATTATAAACAGATCGCGCCTGAAAGTTAACAAACATAATATTTCGGTCCCTTACTACGGAGGCCTATTAGTGCCATGGGTGGTATTTTGACTTTTCCGGTGTTTTTCCGTCTTTAACAGCATTTTGCACAAGCGGAAACTTGGTTTTGAGAGGAGAGATTCTGCATGTCGAAGAAAATCAAGCGTGTATCATAAGAATCATACCTTTAAGTAAAACGATTTGCAGAGAAAGTCGAAAAACGCATGTAAACTGTCGAATTACAATGGAAACATTTCCACCGCGGTGGGCCTCCGTACCTTACATTATCACGAGGACACTTTCGATGGGCCCTCAGAAAGACATGGAAATTGTGCGTTACACGGCTACCTTTTTTGGTCACCACATTCAAAATGACCTGCAGTCTATCAGAGGGTATTTCACGTACGTACATCCCCGAAGTTATCAGAATGACGCCTTGGGCAGTCGGAACACCCTTCGGCTATCTTCGCTCACTACCGATCGGCTTTGACACGCCTCGGGCACACTCTGAAACTTCGGGGATTTACGTACGTGAAATACCCTCTGATAGACTGCAGGTCATTTTGAATGTGGCGACCAAAAAGGTAGCCGTGACACGTACGATTGCCATATCCTCTTGAGGGCCCCACAAAAGTGTAACCGTGATAATATAAGGAACCGAACAAATCGGTGGTTTGCCGTATAAAATGCACAGACTGCCCGGGGCGTGTCAAAGTCGACCGGTGAGGAGCGAAGATAGCCGAAGGGTATTCCGACTGTGCCCAAGCTCAATCTAAAATTAGAAGTTACCCTAGTCCTAAAGGCCAGATTTAACCTCTAAGGCCAATGGTTGACATTTTTATCAGAAATATCCATTGAAATGGGGTTGGAGAGCTCACATAGGAGGTCAATTGATCATGTGACTTAAGTTTTCAGCAAAACAACAACACAATGGAATTTTACCTGGCATTTGATCGCATCTACGTGTTTTTCTATTATCCCCATCCCCTTTAGCTGGAGCTATTGTTAGTTACATCGCACATTTAAACACTGGCAGCTATTGGAAACGCCCATGGAACCTATCACAGTGGCCAGTTCAAAGTGAATCGGTTCGACTGGGAACGTCGCCATTTTTCGTCAATATGGGACTATTTCGTGAAATTGACTCTGCGTTTTCGTTACTTGTTTGTGGGATGGTTGCCAGTTACCAACGGAAGGTCGTGGGTTTCCTCCGGGCATAGAGCCCGGTTTCCTCTAACAATAAAACTGGCAACGCCGCCATATAAGTGAAATAATCTTGAGCGCGGCGTAAAACACCAAACAATCAATCAATCAATCGTTACTTGTTTAACGTTTTTTTTAAATTCAAAATATATATTCACGTACAGCGTGATGTCAGGATTTTTATATTTATCTGATAGCCTTTAAAAATGTCAGCCTAGATCGCACGCGAAAATCCCTGCGCTATGTCCGGTAAAGTCGTACGAGGTCTATCTTAGCCACGTCGAAAAGAGATCTCGCGAGAATACGATTGTTTTTATATTTATCTGATAGCTTTTAAAAATGTTACCCTAGATTGCACGCGAAAATCCCTGCGCTATGTCCGGTAAAGTCGTACAAGAGGTCTATCTTAGCCACGTCTAAAGGAGATCTCGCGAGAATACGATTGTGCCCCAGTCGGAACTCCCTTCGGCTATCTTCGCTCGCTACCGGTCGGCTTGTATTTCACGCACGTAAATCCCCGAAGTTTCAGAGTGGATTGTACCCAAGGCCAATCTCATTCTCGCGAGATCCCCTGCTACTACGTGAACGCGACGGACCTCTCAGGCCGTCCCAAGCCATTTGTCTTAGTCTGCTAAGGGGAATCCCCTTTTTTCCAGTGCTGCGGAGGAATACTCTCACTACAATCACATGACGTAGACATACAAAATAGCATGTTATACGCTGGCATGTTCACAATGGCGGAGGGTAGAAATATAGTCCCTGTATTTCCTCAACGATAATTCAAAACTGAAGGGCGTGTACCAAAAACGAAATACATGCCAACATATAAAATCAGGTAAAGATCACGTACAAATCAATTTTGGAAGTAAGTTTGATTACCCAAATTTTGGGTAAAATGGCTTGGGACGGCCTGAGAGGTCCGTCGCGTTCGTAGTAGCAGGGGATCTCGCGAGAATGAGATTGCCAAGGCGTGTCAAAGCCAACCGGTAGCGAGCGAAGATAGCCGAAGTGTGTTCCGACTGAGGTGGGCCTACATAACTGCATGCTGACATGGAAATGGAGTGCGACATAATCTCTCTCTTCGAGTTTGAAGAAAAAAGTAATGGATCGGTTCCGCAGTAAATATCATAACACCACCCCCCCCCCCCCCCACCCCGTTCGAAATGCTGGGTTTGGGCTTGTTAGGGTAATTGTTTAAAAGTGTTGAAGAAATTAAAATGATTTTTGTATCCCACACCGAAAGAGCGTAGCAAAAACATTATAGTTTTTGTCTTATCCATATATTTGTTTATTTGGTGGGCGATGGGGGGGGGGGGGGGGGGGGGGGGGTAAATGAACACAAACAAAGCATTTCCAAATATTGCATGTATTGGAATAATAATCATCTTCTCGAGAAGGGAATCCGTAGAAAAAAATATACAATAGATCTTGTATACTCTTTCTCTAGAGGATGAAAAACTGAATTAGATAGTGGGATAAAAAATTCATATAAAATATATTATCATTTTCACCTGTTTCTTTCAACTGGGATACATACATAATACAGATCAGCGTAATGAACGAATACTGAAAACTCGGAGCGTAATACAAACAACAGTCAAGTACCATGAAGTGTATAAAGCATACATTAGGCGTATAACAATGGATTCCAAATAACGGAAGTATCTATATATTACCTGCCATTTTAAAGCATACTTTTATCTTGTTTATATTTCAAGAGATTCAATACTATCTTTCTCAGATCTTTGATGGGAATTGAAAGGATGTGCAAAATATGGTACGTCCAGATCAAGTGCTTTAAAACACAGTCCATAGAATAAAATATAATTATAAAAAGAGTTTAGGTGTGGTGGTTTCATAATTGATGAAATCATAGTACCATATATGTCTCGAAGTAAAAAAGTAAATATATTCCTTGACTAAAAATGGATTATAAAGATAAATTCATTTCTGATACATCTATATGAATAAAGTATACGTATGGCGACATAAGTATAACATGGCAGATGTTCTCAAACATACAATTCTTATACAGTTATTAAAGTGGCATGAGTGTTAAAGCCAGAATCCTGAAATTCTCCCCTATTTTCCATAAGAAAAGCCAACCAAAGTCTTATAGTGACCCCCTGGTCGATAATGAAGGGTGAGGTAATTCAGGAATAAAGCATACAGTGAATGAATTGGGACAGACAATCTTACAATCTAAGACAAATCACACTAAACGTTAAGTACAGATCTTTAGTCCGTAGATGCGTCAGACAAATACTGACAAAACATTGAATAGCTTGTTACATTTAGTTGTTTTTATCATATATAAACACTACCTCGACAAAGGCTCTATATGCATACCGGTACGACGAATGAAGCATTGAAAACAATTTCAAAATCCTGTACAATTTAGTTTTTTGATCAGATCAAACCACTATAAACTGGCGATTCAATACACGACAGTTACGATTTTATGCAACTCCTTGGTCTGTCAACGATGTTTGATTCCATGCAGACCTGAATAAAACGGATACCAAAGTAATGATACCAAAACCGATGTTTGATTCCATGCAGGTAGGCTACCTAAATAAAAATGATACCAAAGTATGTGCAGTGAACAATCCTCTTGGCAGTAAAATTGGACCCAACCTACCGCCAATGTTGATTACATTCAATGGAGCTTTGGAAACGCTTTTAAAAGGTTAGGTCTGAAAAAGGTTATCTTTAAAGTGGCATGAGCTGCCAAAATGTTGATATTTTGACCTTGAAACAGAATGTTGAAATTATCGGCTATTTTTCCCAAGACGTATAATTCAGAAGCTTTTTAGTGTTTCTAGTCTCGAGAATGTACATCAAAGTATTGTTTTGAACAAACTTTGGCTTAAAATGAATGAATGGTCGTCCCGGTTATTTAAATTTTGTTTACATTTCGAACACATTTTCGGTTCGTATAGGCCACATACTGTATGGATTTTTCTCATTCCAACGCTAATCATTTAGTTTTTCAATGGCCTTCAAAGCCTCTTACTGTCGTGACGATCAGAAATTATGAAAAAATGTGAATTTCGGCAGCTCATGCCACTTTAAAAATGAAAGAGCTTGCATAAATACAGATATAGAAATAAAGCCAACTTTCCCAGTATTTTCAGTTTAATCAATACTCAACAATGTTTGTGAATCACTTGGCACTAAACCGTAGGCCTACTTAAGATATTTCTTAGGAACTGTCTAGATGCCCCCCCCCCCTCCCCCTCTCTGGTGTATATTATATGTAGTAAGGGATTATCTCCCCTTGTGAACGGCTTCAATCCAAGAGGACTGTGGTCCAGTTAAGGTGTCATTAAAACCACATTGTGGTGTAACATAATGGCTTTGTCTATTGGCAGAACAATTACGGAGAGGCTACAAGATGTTAATTTTGTTCTGCCCAGTTTATATCTCTTCTATAACCAAAGTTCATTCCTCTCTGACTCGCCACTTTGTTTGTTCCCATTTGTAAACCTATAACACCGTGACCAGCCTTTAATTGCTCCTCTGTGAAATCTCGCGGATTTGCTAAAGCCTCTTTAACTCCGAGAACAGGACCATTAAAGTTGTTTGTTTGAGCCTGAAAATAAAAAAAAACATAAGATGAAGTTAATTGAAAATCCATTTTACGTTTCGACAGAACTGGTAATGTTCGCACCATACGTATCCTTCCATTTACAGAAGAACATTCGGGTGTTAGACAAAGCGAGAGAGACGACACACGATCAGGAATGCTGTGAATTTCTGTACATATTTAAGCAAACGGAGGGCCACAGAGGAAAAAGGAAAAAAGAAAGATTAGATGATGAGAGAGTGCATGGATATTAGGCCTACAGGATGAACCAGAAGTCCATTTAGCCATACTTTATACTACTAAACTAATGAAATATCATAGGTTTACTTTATTACAACAATTTATGATGGGGTATAAAGGTCTAAATGATATACCATTTTTTAACACAATTAGAAACTTGTCTCCGTGGTTATTTTAGACAAGAAGATTTTCTCTGTGCCCGTGTATTTTAGTGTTCATAAATATATAGTGATTGAATCGTGAACAAAGTCATAGACATTTGACCCTTGACCTCACCTTCCTGCCCAGAGCATGTAACGTATTTACAACCTGTACCATGTTTTGACCCTCATATAAGTCGACTGTTTGGAACAAATCATTTTTCGACACGCCATACTGCATCAAGGCATCCAAAAACATAGCGATATTTTCCATTTGATGAAAAGGCATCTTTGTTTGTTTGATTGTTTTGATTAAACCGGGTTGTAAAACATTCATTAAACTGAAACATAGAATAATAAATAATAGAATACAACAAATATAAATAGGTAGAAATCAATACATTGTATGAATTATCAAACCTGTTTTGCCAGATTATTGAAGACATGTTTAAAGTGAATGAATTCAAACGAATCACAATTTAGCGAGTTTGTCATTTCGGATAACTTAACCAGTGGAATTAAGGCTTTATGCTGGCCAATAAACTAGGTTGAGAGACAATATTTCCGGTAAAGTGTACGATGAAGAGAGAGTACGTGATCCAATGCTTGGGTTGATTGATTGATTGATGTTTTACGCCGCACTCAATATTATTCCACTTATATGACGGCGTTGCCAGGTTTAGTGGAAGAGGAAACCGGTCTTATTGGCCGGAGGAAATCCCCAACCTCCGGCGAGTACCTGGCAAATCTTCCACATAGGGCGACCGAAATCTAATGTTTGGGAGCAGGAACAGTATAGACTCATGGAACCACTGATCTACCATTGGTACCTTGTAGCTAGTTATCTGTGACACTGGAAGTAAGATGCCGGTGCTCTTGTGTTTGTTATGAAATAATTGGACCGAAACCAACGGTATAAAAAGGTACACTCTAAATAAATGTCGGGCGATATAGCCCATAGGAAAGCCAAGAATATAGCAAAGGTACTTCCAGCGGTTACTTTTCTCTGGAGCAAAGGAAATCTCTGCCCAATACTGTTGGGTGTTTGGTATCACACAGGTCGACTCACACACACCATGCTCCTTTCTTTACCTGTTTGGCCAAGTATAATTCTGTGTACACTACATATATAAAACTACTCACTTGCATAATACCACTCCATTTTTTAAAGCCTTTTGGAACCCTTTCACCCCCAAAGGAGTATTTCGATCCGCTCCCTAAAACAAAACAAGAATAGGCCTACTTAATGAAACTACGGTTTAGTATAACGAAACAAGTTTGAAATATAACGCTCTCCGGAAATAAATTCACTGTTCGATATTTTACGTTGCATTTCAGACCATTAGACTAACATTGTGCAAGGCACTGTTCCTGTTACAGACAACTAAAACACATGCTTCTGGTTGTGTGAAAGGCGGGTAGGGGGGGGGGATTAGACCTTTATACCCAGTCATAGCTCAGCCGGCGTCTCTCGTGTGCGCTAGGCTTAATTAGTCAGTAAATTTTTTTCTGAAATAGTTGTGCGGATCTTCAGCAATGGCAAAAAGTCGGGTAAACTGAAATTGAACAAAATATGTTAATGGGAAAAGAAAAAGAAAACATGTAATTTGGTTCCTAGGTAGAGGACAGACAAGGGAGTTTAGTCCTGACTAATAGATCTTTCAAACTGTTGTTCTCTTTATGGGGATGACTGGCTGGTGTGTGTCGGAATTGGAGAGAGGATGAAAGAAGCACATGTATGAATATAATAAATGAATTATCCTATGATAAAATAGGATTAAAGGTTCATACCGTTTCTAACTCTAGTCCAGTAACGTCTTCTATCCATAATCTTGCTTCTTGTTCTAAATCATCTCGATACTGACGATTCATCTGAAATTCAAATTAAAGGGGGATAACTCTCATGTACGAAATCTGAAATAGATATGCAACATTCCAGTATGAAACTTTGGGGGTTTACCTACGTAAAATACCCTCTGATAGACTGCAGGTCATTTTGAATGTAACTACCAAAAAGGTAGCCGTGAAACGTACAACTTCGATCAGTTATATAATAATAATTTAAGCATGGGAGGATGCCTGATATGTGCCGAAACTGTGTCTATATTCTTTGCGTAACATATCATGTTGTTTACCGGATTAAATAACATATATAAATGTTTCTATATGATTTCGGCGTTTGATTAATTTATTTTATTTATCCGTCTGTAGTGAACTATGTGGATGTATACCGTCGACGCCATTTGTAGCATATATGATGAGGGAAGGGGGCAGCCGCTCCATGTGCGAAAAATGGGGCGCAAAATTGTCTAGCAGAAAGAAAGTAATGTAGCATTGTAATATGGCACTGTTTATAAAGGATCCTAATATTAGTACTGTTTACATTCATATAACTGAACGCAAGTAACAAATATTGTCAAAAAGATAATAGATCAGTTCAGATTGGTGGGACTAAGTCAACCGACAATATATATACAAAGAAAAAAGATAAGCACCCTCCTGGAAAGTGAGCGCCGACCGATAAAATCATTGGTGTAGGGAGATTGTTGGCAAACTATCTAAAATACTACTAGCAGTTTGAAGAAATGCTGAATGTTATAAATCGTGTGAATCAAACAAATTTTCGATATTATTAGGTCTATATATATGACCGTTACATCTACGTAGTCCGTTCAACTGGAAGCATTGAAACAGGTTCAAAATAAGTCACAAGCCTGTCAACACCCATAAAGGAGTCGATCGTCAGCGAGCCGACAAGGCTCCAGAATTCTGACACACTAAACTAGGTTTATAATTTCCGCATTAACAGCAAGTCTAGGGCGCATTAAGATTTAGATGTTTCCTGTTACGTTTGTTAGCTTTAATAAATATAAATGGCATGTAATTTTCTGCAAAAGGTATTTAAACAAAAATAGGATGCGAACTTTAGGATTGACTGGGACGCTCGAAGACGAACGATAGTTCCGAGTTTACTCTAGGTAAAAAAATAGTTTGGCTAAGTACGACTCTAAAAGCATGGATTGCCATAATTAACACCTTTTCATGTAATCATGTACTGTTTCCGTTAACGTGGCCACTGTATCGTGGGATGATAAATTTTCATACTAAACTACATGTCATAAAATACGTACGTCGTGGTGAATTTAATCTGAACTTTTAATGCTGTTATTTTTATAGAGAATGAAGAATAGATCGCCACGTTGTTTCTAAAATCCTCAGATTGTTATTTTTTGTTGACTTAGTACAATACCTAATATATAGGCCTCCTCGTTCCACTCGAAATATAAGGGTGAAATTTTGTGAATAAATCGAGACGGAAAGCTGAAAACAAATCATGTAGTTTTATGTGGAAATGTGAATTCTTTGTCAAATTAGGTTAATATCATAGTATAATGAAAAAGTATTTCCTCTTCAAATCAATTTTAACTGCAGCAGTTTCGATGCTGATTATCATAATTTGAATCGAAATTTTGAATTTGTTAAATCTGATATTATTCGATAATAAAGGCAATACCTTTCTTTTGACTTCTCCTGTCAAACCATACGCCATCGGCCTGTTTGCCATCTTGAAAGGGCGAAGCTGTAATAGAAAACAAGATTTAGGTCTCCATGGGTAAAAACATAAGGCAACTTAAAGATTGTATTTGTTCAATAAATAAGCTGAAGTTAAGAGGACAACAACGATTTCATTTTAAAATAAGAGGGGTAAGTTATGTAGAATTTTTTTGTTAGCAGGTTATATATGCCAATAGCATGGTAGGCCTACATGTATATATGACGTTTCTGTGATTTTGAACGTGGTTATAAAACGCAAGAGTGCTGGAACAATTCCCTATAAATATGATATTTTTTAAACGTCGCGATTAATTGATCGAGGTAGCCCTGTGCTATATATGGCTAGACACACCTCCCCCAGCAGTAACCTTTCTAACTTGCGACTACCCTGCACACGAATCACAACTATATACGCGCTTGTGGTTCGAATCTACGAAAGATTGAGAGTGGTTGTATAATAGCAAACGTTTCACTGAGTACGTCACTGGCGACCCTATAAAACGATAACTTAGGATAAATGAATCCTTTACAAAGAACTGCAAAAATATAGTCATAGGCCTATATACCAAAATTTTGCTCAAACAAAATAAACCATGTAGCAAATAAACAATCGTGTGGCCGATTTTTGACGACTCATAGCTGGTTTTATAGGTAGATTTGACAGTTAAACAGCTAAAACTGTTCTCAGACCGGCCTTCCCTTTCACGAAAAAATAAACCATGTAAATGTTTATAATTATGTTGTCAGATCTTTGTGATCGTGGGAAAGGTTGATTTAGCACCTGATAATGGCTTTTGTAAAACTCGCTCTGGTTGAATGAACTCAATGGTCTATACGCAGGACCTATGTAATTGACGAGTTGACAAGTTTACTAAAATGATGACCATAGTGTAATTTAGATATGTTAGGACACGTATGCTGCAGTAGAGACTAGATGTCTATAGTAAAAATATCTTGGTAACTAAAACAATACCAAGCTCTATAAAAACAGAGACATTTTAATGTTTTCGGTAGATTGAATTGAAATTATCCAGATATTGACTACACCGGAGAATTTTGAACAACTTCGGATACAGTCTATTAATAGATTGATTGGTCAAAATCTTCAGTTTATGGCCTCATGATTAATGTATGTAGGTTAAATGTTTTAGAAGTTGACCTTTTTTCGGCACGGATGGACATTGACAAATGAATCTGGTAGGCCTAAAATTCAAATACACTGTAAATAGAGTTGAAGACAATATGTAGAATTAAACAGTCCCTCTATACAAACACATGTACAACGAAAACCCTCTCAAATAGAAACCTTGACCACTCGGTCAAGTGGTCCTCCTCTCCAAATAGCACCTTTTTTGTAAAAAAGAAAACACTAAACAAAAACAAAAACCAAACATCTCCACTTAACTTATTTCTAAAAAAAAGAAAAGAAAATACACTGTTCCCTTTAACAGGGCTGTAATGAGATGATCAATGAACAATAGCATTGATATCACGTGATCACTACTCAAGCTCCATCAGGGTCAATTGACGTCATAAACCCAAACGTTAAAAATAGAAAGAAAAAAACATTGTGCGTCTATTTATCAGCGTTGCCTTGAAACTGAAATTTACTTCACAGTTTACCTGGTGTAAACGTGTTGAAATTTCAATGTCAAACCACTAGTCCATCTGCTCAACCATATCTAGTTCAGTGTTCATTTGGTCATATCAGTCATATCTAAGCCAAGAAGATTTTTCGTGGGTTTTAGTGTTTACCAATATATACCTTCATTAGTCAAATCTTATGATATTATTTTTGACGTAAATATGTTTTACTTGTCTGGCTAATAAAATTAAATCTCTTGTTTGCAGTGATTCTAAGATTGATCAGTCGAATTATTTCATCCTGGTCGCCATAAAGATTGTTGGCATCGGGTACTGATTGGCCACACAACTATATAGGGTTAGAGAGGGACTGAAAAAGTGTATGATCTTGTCCCCAATCCCATTGCTTTTCTTGCAATAAAACACATTCAATTCATGGGATTATTTCGGGTACTGTAGGCTGTAGCACGGCAAAACTACTTCAGACAGGGTGAGCAGCGGTTCTACCACTGTCGAGTCTGTATCATCAGCGAACATTGGTGATTCTGTATCATCAGCGACTATTGGCAATTCTGTATCATCAGCCACTATTGGCAATTCTGTATCATCAGCGACTATTGGCAATTCTGTTTCATCAGCGACTATTGGCAATTCTGTATCATCAGCGACTATTGGCAATTCTGTATCATCAGCGACTATTGGCAATTCTGTATCATCAGCGACTATTGGCAATTCTGTATCATCAGCGACTATTGGCGATTCTGTATCATCAGCGAATATTGGCGATTCTGTATCATCAGCGACTATTGGCAATTCTGTATCATCAGCGACTATTGGCGATTCTGTATCATCAGCGACTATTGGCAATTCTGTATCATCAGCGACTATTGGCAATTCTGTATCATCAGCCACTTTTGGCAATTCTGTATCATCAGTGACTATGAGCGATTCTGTATCATCAGCGACTATTGGCGATTCTGTATCATCAGCGACTATTGGCGATTCTGTATCATCAGCGACTATTGGCAATTCTGTATCATCAGTGACTATGAGCGATTCTGTATCATCAGCGACTATTGGCGATTCTGTATCATCAGCGACTATTGGCGATTCTGTATCATCAGCGACTATTGGCGTTTCTTTATCATCAGCGACTATTGGCGATTCTGTATCATCAGTGACTATTGGCAATTCTGTATCATCAGCGACTATTGGCAATTCTGTATCATCAGCGACTATTGGCGATTCTGTATCATCAGCGACTATTGGCAATTCTGTATCATCAGCGACTATTGGCAATTCTGTATCATCAGCGACTATTGGCAATTCTGTATCATCAGTGATTATGAGCGATTCTGTATCATCAGCGACTATTGGCGATTCTGTATCATCAGCGACTATTGGCGATTCTGTATCATCAGTGACTATTGGCAATTCTGTATCATCAGCGACTATTGGCAATTCTGTATCATCAGCGACTATTGGCAATTCTGTATCATCAGTGACTATGAGCGATTCTGTATCATCAGCGACTATTGGCAATTCTGTATCATCAGCGACTATTGGCTATTCTGTATCATCAGCGACTATTGGCGATTCTGTATCATCAGCGACTATTGGCAATTCTGTATCATCAGTGACTATTGGCAATTCTGTATCATCAGCGACTATTGGCAATTCTGTATCATCAGTGACTATGAGCGATTCTGTATCATCAGCGACTATTGGCAATTCTGTATCATCAGCGACTATTGGCGATTCTGTATCATCAGTGACTATTGGCAATTCTGTATCATCAGCGACTATTGGCAATTCTGTATCATCAGTGACTATGAGCGATTCTGTATCATCAGCGACTATTGGCAATTCTGTATCATCAGCGACTATTGGCGATTCTGTATCATCAGCGACTATTGGCAATTCTGTATCATCAGCGACTATTGGCGATTCTGTATCATCAGCGACTATTGGCGATTCTGTATCATCAGCGACTATTGGCGATTCTGTATCATCAGCGACTCTATCTCATTTTTTTACGTCAGTTAGAGCAAATTCAGCGGTTGTAATTATGCAGTAGAGTCCATGGTACCGGTAATCATTTCTTCCAGTTGTTTATAGTACAAACAAGTCTCAATCGGCATGATCAACCAGTATGATACAATCGTCAAAGATGGAAGTTCTGTTTTGTTCATAATATTGTGATCGTACCCAGGTATCTGAAAAAAAATCTTACAAAGAAACACCTTGCTGTCGCCAAGATTTTGGAACAAAAAATGAGATGGAATTGTGACCTTGGGTATATATGGAAGAACCAAATTGTCAGACGAAAGGGTCACGGCAGTGTCATTGTGAATTAAGTAGGCCTACTAATCCTACCACAGTATTGAGAAGAACAGAACGAGCATTCTACTGGTACATGTAAACTGTATACAGTGATAAGTAGGTCTAACATCAGTAACACAGGCTGGTATTCATAGGGAAAATGGAGTAATTAAGATCTATTAACACACGAGTTCGGAGATAATGTGAGACCTTCAGCAAAACCAAAAAATTGCTATTTAAGGTCAAGGTCGAAATACATCTGTATAATGCGATTTTTGTCGGGGACGTACAAACTCCAATCCGTTATCCAGAATAACATTTATATGCTCCACGAGTTCCAGACTGTGTTCGTGTTATATAGACATCTAAGCGATGTAAACTAATACGTTGGAATGTAGGTACATTTTGAAATGAATAAGACGCAGTTTTAACCAAACTCCAAAACTTCACAGCATTTTTTATACTTTAATGGCTAGCAGTTATACATGTGTGATTTTATCTAGCTTAAGACTAGCAAAACACCAATGTTCTGGGGGAAGTGGGGATTTTTTTTAGAACTTCGCCAAATCATAAACATAGGTCTATGATATCAATGCATATTATTGGTTGGTTGATTCGCCAATCTTATATGGTTTTGTGTAAGCTTTCAACGGTGATAAGACATTCATTTGACATCTAGGGAACAAACAATGACCCGAAGCTATCCATTCTGCCTCCTAAATTCACCACAAACATATGAGTAGCTCTCAGATTCCCACGTGGTATTCAGACGGATCTCACTGAGTTTATGTGTTAACGACATGCAGACACTCCGAGTGAGGAATTCCAAACAAATTCAAAAATATTATGTATCACAACGGCTACACACATTATGACCAAATAGGATATGAATAGCAAACGTTGGAGTCCCAATAGATCTTATTTTGACAAGTCTGTTAACAAAACAGAAAAGAACGGCCGATCCTGTTCCTGAAACTAACCACATACTTTTGAAATATAAATAGTAAATATAGGGCAAGCTATAGAGATTACATTAAAGGCATCTTTATATATACAGTCTCCTAAGAATTATGTGAATAAAACTTATCCATTTTTTCCGGATGTCCTATTGGTTAGTTCAGACACGAAACCACTGACTACTTTCATCACCGGGGTGTCGAAGAAATAACGGCCAATATGAGAAAGTGATGTTCTTCAGATAGTAGGAAGGGCCAATAAATTGGAATGTGCAAAGCGAGGACGCTTATCCATATTTCAAAATACGCGCTTAATAATCATAACAATGTAAGAATCTGGATTGAAAATAAAATAAATTTATCCAGACATGTTGCACTTGATAAAGACACCGGCATATGTATTGAAAGCTCGTGTTGTTCATAAACAACATACTTCGTGGTGATGCCTTAACCATTTCTCATTAGTATGGAACCAACATTTAAAGAGAATTTCAAACATTCCTTATATCGAAGCTAAAAGGCTTATATTGTTGATTTCATCTACACCAGGTTTGCATAGTTAATATCATGCCCGGCATATAGACAAGGCTCACATAGTTGATATTTATGTCCGGCATCCAGACATGGCTCACATAGTTAATATTATGTCCGGTATCCAGACAAGGCTTACAGTTAATATTATGTCCTGCATATAGACAAGACTCACATCGTTAAAATTATGTCCGGCATCTAGACAAGGCTCACATAGTTAATATCATGTCCGGCATCTAGACAAGGCTCACATCGTTAAAATTATGTCCGACATCTAGACAAGGCTCACATAGTTAATATTATGTCCGGCATCTAGACAAGGCTCACATCGTTAATATCATGTTCGGCATCTAGACAAGGCTCACATAGTTAATATTATGTCCGGCATCTAGACAAGGCTCACATCGTTAATATCATGTCCGGCATCTAGACAAGGCTCACATGTAGTTAATATTATGTCCGGCTTCAATACGAGGCTCACGTAGTTAATATTATGTCCGGCTTCAATACGAGGCTCACATAGTTAATATTATGTCCGGCTTCAAGACAAGGCTCACATAGTTAATATCATGTCCGGCATCTAGACAAGGCTCACATAGTTAATATCATGTCCGGCATCTAGACAAGGCTCACATAGTCAATATTATGTCCGGCATCTAGACAAGGCTCACATAGTTAATATCATGTCCGGCATCTAGCCGAGGTTTATATAAATAATATTTTACCCGGCGTCTAGACGAGGCGTACATAGCTAATATCATGTATTGTTAATCATATATACAAACAGCCATACATATGCACGTACTATACCATGCACCTTTATGACAAGGTTTGTGGATATTATATCTTAACCATGAGTTAGTTGCCATCATATTAATGATTATCCCTATTACGTCAATCATAGCTTTTTACCTTACAATGTCTTTCTCGGTGAAAACTATTTATTGAAACAATACATGATCAGTTTTTTTTTTGCATTAAATAGCAAAGAATTCCTAAATTGTATTTTCACCAGAGTGAAGACAAACATATGCTCAAAGTGGACAAACTCCAGAAATATATATATATAGGGGTTCGGCTTTAATTGGCACTTGGTAGGTTTTTAAAGTTGCATGGCAATAATAAAACAGTTTTTAACCACAATATTCTAAAGGTAGACTCAAACTGCCTTAAACCGATTAGATTCCCAGCCTCTCCAGACACCAGTGTTTTAGGGGCTACGCCGAAACGTCGTGTTGTAGAAGAAGTTGTAAATCCATACACAAGAGTGTTCTTTCCTTCATTGCTCAACTTCTAAATGCCACTTAAACACGTCTCCAGACACCGTTAATTATTCCTCTATGCAAAGCCGTAAGACATATCACTGGATAGCCAAAAAGAATGGCAGGATAGTTACCTGCGGCTAATCATTGGAAACACAATGATGTCCTAACGGGCGTTGTGAAAGTATATATCCTTCCCGGTAAATCTATGGACAAATACATCATGCCCATTGGTCATCATATCGTGTGTTAGTTTAATAATTACACTTACCGGGTATGATCAGATTCTAAAAATACAGTGTGTGTGACAAGGGTTCAATCTCACAAAGTTTCCTTTTTCACCACTGCATCTGCTTTCGACCATCCGGTAGATGGGCCAGACGAGAGACATATACGAGTAAAACTAACTTAATAAGAACCCTTTACGTTCTTTGGAACGAAATACGTTTAGAAAAAACCGTCGCTTGAAACATTGACAGGTGTGTACATCTAAATGATCAACCATGGATCATTTGCATGATATGGTTGGGTGATTTGTAATCAGTGAAGCGACAAAAATGTGGGCTCGTTATCTCGTGTGATTAACTAAATGTATCTGAATCTATTGGACATTGTCTTTGTTGTTTGTGCCAGGTTCTCAACAATAGAGAATGGAAAGGACTTAGAAAAAGATGCGAAGTACTTGTAATGACATGCGATGGCGTGTTCTGCTTGAGGACTGGGCTTATATAATCCTTCCGCGGATTTTATTGTAAAAAGGACACCTGACAAATGAAAAGTCCGAAACTGCGCAAATTTCAAGGATATATAGAAGGTAAACTAATTGACCATGCTATTCTACTCCCCCCTGTCCTATCCACCAAAACATCAGTCATATCAGTCTCTTACTGATATATTGACCCAGAGAATGCTAAAATACAACATTAATTAAGAAAATTCAAACTTCTCTGCATTGTTCAGAAATAGGCTGTATGAATTTTTTGAGCCAAATAATGTAATAAACGCTACGTTCATTAGGATTCACACAAGATAATGAAATAAAAGTTTTATTTAAGTGGCATGAGCTGCCAGTATTCGCGCTTTTTCATAAATCATTATCGAGACAATAAGAGGCATGGGCGTCGATCGAAAAACTAAATGATTGGTTGAAGTTGGAATGAGGAAAATCAATAGTGCTCGCGAAGTAAACAAAATGTAAATAACGGGGACGAAAATTCATTCATTTTGGGTTAAGATGATAGCTACAAAAACTGCTTAAACATACATTCCCGAGACTAGTTTGTACTTCTCGTGAAAAACAGCTGAATATTTTAATATTTGCTTTCAGCGGGAAAAAGCTAAATTTTGTCAACTCATGTCACTTTGATTATAAACGTCAGAAGTATTGGTGGGCCCACCTGCCGAGCAAGCCTATAAATGCTGCAGGCACATATAAATCACGATTCATGTTCAACAACAACTAGAGATTAACCGGCCGGGATGAGTTGTCATTAAGACGCTACTCACAGTAGGCCAATACATCACACAGACAGGCAAAGGCTTAAAGAAGAAAGATGATTTGGTTCGGACAAACAAAAGGCTGGCCGGCTTGTGAACAAAACATCCATTCATTTGTTCTATTATATGCTATTCTATGATCACGACAAACCTAATCATGAAACCTCGGATGAGACATGTGTTTGAACATTGCCCTAGTGTTAGCCAAGATAGGCTAATTGTATTAAATGAATTATAAAAGGCGAGAATACAGAATTACTCAGCCAAATAGATATATAAAGGACGTGACAACGTGTATTTCAATTTATGTCAGATTGTCTATACTATCATTTATAACACATTGATTGTAAGATCAATATCGTCTCCGATTAACTTAAACGTCTTAACTTACCGTGGATGTTCCAATTGTACAGTTTTTCTGGAACTCGCGGTATTAATCTACCAACTACCGGGTAAGGTAAAAATTGTGTGCTTTAAAAAACGACAGGTAAATTCTCTTGTCTCCGGTATATAGTCCGTGAAAACAGGGTAGACTTGAAACAAGAAAATATAAGCTCAAAGGCAAGCAGTACGGTAGTAAATTCTCCTGAGTATATTGTAGCCGGGACTCCGGTCGTGTCACCAGCTTATGATTGAGACACAGGCACAATAGACCAAGGTCAGCCAGTAGTGCTGCCTATTGTATGAGGATACAGAGGGTATTACCTGGAATTCTTACTACAGTCCTATACCCGTTAACCAGAAGCTGTCTATACTTTTATCAGCGGATAATGTCCAATTATTCTTAATCGTGTATATTCTCTTAAAACTGCGTCTGTTGGCTTCTAAACGGATCTAACGCTATCCGCTCACCCCCTTCGTGTGCCTCTACTTTTCCTTGTTACAGAGTTATGCACACGAAATTGCAGGGGTATGGCTTTACGTTTCACATTAATACCAGTCGATTATCCTCACTGACCCAGGTTGTTTTAAAATCATGTAAACTTTCAGGGGTTGTCTCCCTTTACAACGCACCTGTCCCTTTGTTGGTTTAGCGTTTCTCGAGCCATTTTACTTTGAAGTTGTTTGTATTCTTCTACTATGATCTTGGCCATATCGACGCTGGCATTGTTGTATTGAAACATAAATGGTGTAATACGTATTTTTTTCTCGACACCTTCCCGGATCCAAGTACAATTTGTAAAGTTTAAATCCAAAAACTTGTGCTTGGTATCTGCAGCGGAATTGAGGAGACAGATTTTTTTCAATTGGGATAATTTCGAAATGTCCCTTAACTGAATGACTTCGGGTATCGAAATGCTGCGCCACGTGCCCAGTCGTTTGTTATTTGACCCTTGTAAATAGCATACATCCCAAAATCCAATAGTTGGTTGCCCTTTAATGCTGGGATCATGGACATTAATTGATCGATTGTTCGATGTTTTACGCCGCGCTCAAGATTATTTCACCTATATGGCGGCGTTGTCTGCTTTATTGTGGGAGGAAACCGGGCACTATGCCCGGGGAAAACTCACGACCTTCCGTTGGTAACTGGCCATGGAAATTAAGAGTGTAATTACCGAAGATAAATGAAAGGATGTGTGTGACATTTGTGAAGAATATCACTTTCCCACTTAGTCATTAAAAAAAAAAAAAGGCAATGTAAGGACTAAAACGTTTTCCCATTGCACATCCTTAAATTTGCTGAAAGCTTCCTCCATTGGATCCAAAATCATTACCTTTTAAGCTAAAATAATGTCACCAAATGTATTTATTTATAGACATTAAAAGACACGTAAGCTAGCTGTGACTTCACAGCCCAGCTATCCCCGACATTTGTTGATAGCGCTCGGCATAGGTTTTTTAAGTCCTTAGTTTATCATTTAACGGTTTTATATATTTGGATTGGAAATACCCCTTTAAAGAACAGAGCAGAGTGGGATTCGAAACCACCGACCTGGATTCGGACAATCAGCGACCTGGTGACTCATTCCGACACTGGCCTTCCGAACAGCCTTCTATCAATGGGTCGCGGGTTCGAATCCCACTCCGTCCAAAAAATTGGAAAATTTTCTTACTGGATTTTCAATCGAACGACCTATGTGGGATGGTTTCCAGTTACCACCGGAAGCTCGTGGGTTTCCTCCGCGCATAGAGCCCGGTTTCCTCCCAACTGGTAACGCCGCCATACAAGTGAAATAATCTTGAGCGCGCCGTAAAACCCCAAACAATCAATCAATCCATAGATTGGTCGTGCGTCCGATTCTCCAAAAGTCTGAGTGACTCCGACTTTTTGATTGCAAGGAACCCAGCCTCCAAAATAAGACATCGATGCGGGTGCGGGTTCGAATCCCACTCAGACCAAATACAAATTTCTGAATGGATTTTTCACTCGGTCGCCGTATGTGGAAGAGTTGCCAGGTTTTTGCCGAGGGTCGGGGGTTTCCTTCCGGTCAATGAGCCAGGTCTCCTCCCACAGTAAACCTGGCAATGCAGCCATATAAGCGAAAATACGGCCGTCAGTATAAAAAATTAGTAATTGTTTGAGTAATAAACCCGGACTAGTTCTACCTGGTTAAGTTATACATAGAATAAAACAAGACAAAGGAAAGTAAAAATAAAACCCATAGAAGATATATCTAGTGAAAACAAAATTTCTCCTGGTAAAAGTCAATACAATTACTGCCAAAAATTTAACAAATTGAAAGGAAATGAAACCATTCGAAGGATGTAGCCTACATTATGATGTCTATTTGTTACGGCTTGACTGAGGGGGGACACACAGCGTATTTGTCTTCGACATAAATAACTTCTTAGTCGATTCATTATTTCATACGAGTAATATATTGCAAAGAGTATAATTCATCTTAACTTAAATCAAACATAGACTGCCTCATGCTTGTCAATATAATCATTATTTCATTCAATGTACATCCCGTTTGGATATTTTACAGCCATTTATATTATATTTAATAATAAAATAAACAAAGATAACAAACTTCAGAAGAAACAAAGCATGGTACCGTTCAATCAGAGGTTATGCAAGAAAAACAAAAAGTCTTTTGACACTTGCCCGGACCTTCACAATACAAAGACGAGTTAATACTACTATCTGGTTTGTCAAATGAGTTATCCATACGACGCTTTTTAAAAGCAGGCATAGGTACTGTGTCAGGAGATTCCAAACAGACCGGTTTGATACGTTTGGTGAGAGGAGATTTTGTTTTTCTAGGTGAGCAATCTTTATAAGTCGGCTCACTGTCGCTCGAAATAATAACTTTGAATGCATCCACAAGACTTTTTCGAGCAGGAACATAGGGTTTGGTTCTAGAACGGAGACTCTTCACACGAGCTTCAAATTCATTTCTTGGGGTATCCTTATTGGCCTTCTTGCTACTGTTGTTGTGGTCACTTGGTGTGAGGGGTAAAGGCTCGCACAGATCATTATCCGAATTTTCATCCGAAATAAGTTCATATATACAGCTACAATTATTCTGATTGGCGTTGCAACGTGGGCAAGGTTGAGAACTTAGGTTTTCGGTAGTTATCTTTCGTAGGTCTTTCTTTTCAGCACTTGACCGATACATTCTTTTTGAAGTCCTCTTCTTTGTATTTACCACATGCTTTCCCCGATTTAGGGAGGTTTGACCTAGCTTCTTAAAATCGAAGCTTTTGTCTGGCGGATTTATGATACAGATACCATCAGCGGGAAGTAATGATGCGGAGTCTGAGTCCTTTTCACGTTGCCTTACTTTAACCAAACTTTCGTCAAGCTTTTGGCGGACAGGAACTGATAAACTAGAATACTTTTGACAAGCTATCTTTCTTTGATTGAAAGCTGAGTTAACTGGCCTTATAGCTGAAATGTTAAGAGTGGTGTTGGTATGCAATCGTCTTCTCCTTGGAGTGCTTGTCGCTCGGTCTCGACTTCTGATACCTTGGTTAACATCACAAAGCTCCTGCACAGATGGTCTAATTTTGTCAGGAGTAACTGTGTTCACTTTGTCGGTGTTGGGATTAAGCTTCCTGGGAGTCACGTCGTTAGATAAGTATGACGTGGGAGTTCCAAGCTTCATTTCTTCCATTCGTGTGGAGATTGAAGGAGAACTATAAGTCGCAGTTTTAGGATTTCCTGATATTTGACGTGGAATGGACGAAGCTATATGAGGTTGAAAAGATCTGCCGCTGCTCATATTCGGAGATTTGGGGCTAACTTTGTAGTCCGAGGGAATTTTCTTGTGTGCTGTTGACCCATCTATATGTGCTTTGTATCTTCTATCGGGTGTCTGGTTTGTAGAATGGTTGCTGTTATCAGTGAACATGGTGGATGGCTCAACTTCGTATGGATCTGTGAAGTCCGGTTCATATCTTTGTTTTTCTGCCTGATCTGTACAGAGATCCCCGTTTTGATATTTATCGACATGAATGTTATCATTTTCTTTGTTTTCCACGGTTCTGTCAGTTCCGACTTTGACCTGTTGACAATGTCCTTGGAATTTGCAAGACTTTAGTGGGTCATCGTCATTATCTCCTGTGCTCTCTATTGGATAGGAAGTGTTATTTCTTTGGAAGGAGTGGGAATTGGAGTGTTCCAGTCTGCGATGATTCTGAGCTGAAGAACATGCCTGGGTATGTTCAGACCTCGAGGCTGTTACTACACCTTCTCGGAATTGGTGAGGAGATGGCAAGGGTTTGCTAGGAAGATACGTTTTACTCTTTTTAAAAGAAAGGGTAGGTGAAGGTCTTGAAGAGAAACCGTTTTCACATGTTGTCTGCAATTTAGCTGGCATGCTTTGAAGTGGGAAGGGTCTTTTTGATAATGAAGAATAACTAGTTCCATCTAGCCAATGCATTATTCTAGAATTTGTGTTGGGTGAATTATAAAATGCCATCCCAGAGTTCCGTAATTTTCCACTAGTCCAAGGTGTATTTTGTGACTGTTGTCTTCTAGCATAAGAATAATTTGACTGTCTTTGCTCAAGTTTATCGGTTCTCCAATCCTCACAGATATCTCGGGCATTGTTTGGAAATGAATTTTCCTCATGATAATCAAATGGCCCCATCTCCTGGTTAGTTGCTGTCACAGTATCAGCACAGTGCTGATGAATACCGCTACAAGCGCTCCTAGATATATGACCATCACTTCTGCTGCAAAGCTCACTTTTAAGTCCTAATGCATTTCTCCCTTGAAGTCGGTCTTTACAAGTACCCCTGTATTTCGGAACACAATCCATAGCCTGTTGTGGGCATACCATATCTTTTTCCATACATCTTATACCAATATTGCCATTAGAGTGTCTTGGGGATTGTGAGTATAGCTTATCAGTATTTGGATGAGAATTCTGTATACCCTGGGTTGAATGACCTGTAAAATAGCCACCCTCCTCATAAGTTTGCACAGGACTTGGTGTAGCATTCGGTTCCTGTCTAAAATCATTCACAGAAATTCGTTGGTTTTTATTAGGAATACGATGAGTAAAATATTCCAGTAAAAAGGATTCTAAATTTGCGAATGCTGGTCTCTTAGTAGCTTCCATTTTAAAGTGATGTTGATTGTGTTTATGATCACAATTTTGAGATAGTTCAATATTGCCTCTGTGATCACTACTTGGAGTGTGGTTTTCATACCGGTCACAAAACTCTGAGATTTTGTATTCATTAGTTTTTACTCCAGGCGAATCGTGGTTTGGGAAATGTTCAGTATAAGGTTGATTACAACACTTGTGTTCTTTAAATGATTTAGCTGATGGTTCTCCCTGTGTGCACATAGCTTCAGGTCCTGTGTAATGATCAGGATATGGCCGATCAGAGTGTCTGATGGGTTGAGATGAAAGCTTTTCAACTAAATGATCACATTGTCCTCTGTGATGATCAGAACTTGGTGATTTGACATTACCACCTGATGGATGGCATAGCCCAGGAGTAGGATCATTTCGGGCTTTATTATCTTCCACATCAGTGGAATGAGAGTATCTCAGAAATGGAGATTGCACACTATCAACCAATGGGCCACGTCCAGGTGTAGCCTCACCTCTGGTTTGAAGTTCCTCAAGATAGAAATTACTGGACGGTCTGCATCCAGGGGATAGTGAATAACCAACTGATGACACCCGCTCCTTGGACATAGACTCGTTTCTAGCAGTGTGTTGAGCAGGACGAGTGTGTTCAGAGTTTCTAGGATGAAGGTGTTCAGAGTTTCTAAGATGAGTGTGTTCAGAGTGTCTGAATCCTGGTGAATAATCAACTGACGACACTCGTTCCTTTGACAAAGACTCGTTTCTAGCAGTGTGTTGACCAGGATGAATGGGTTCAGAGTTTCTAGGATGAGTGTGTTCAGAGTTTCTAGGACGAGTGTGTTCAGAGTTTCTGAATCCTGGTGAATAATCAACTGATGAATGGTTTTGTTCTTGCTTACCCCACTTTATAGGTGTAGGACGCTTCACATGCTCTTGATAGGATTGTCTCAGCTCGGAGGATTGTAGATCATCAAAAGATTGATCAGATCTGGTTATATCCACATTTCTTACATGGTGGTGATGTGGATGAATTATACTCGCCTCACTGACATATACTTCCTGATCACGGACAGAGGATTTCTCATTCCTGTGTAATGGTATTTCACATTCAGGAGGTTGAAGACGAGAAGGACCAAAGTGCTGGCAGGAGACAGATTGTAAATGTTTGCCTCTTTCTTCATCCTTTTGTGGGCATCTATCTGTTGGTCTAGTACCTGGTGATCCTACTTGTGCTCTCTTACTAAGACAACTTTGGTCATTAAAACTATTACTATATCTTGATGATAATTCAGATAGATCAGGAGTATTATTCTGTCTATGTTCCCGAGAACCTGGGTGCTCTTTAGAGTAGCAATGGTTGGGATATTCTTGCAATGAGCATTCCATCTCTTCAACTGACTTACTACAGGTTTTAGGTCTTGGGGCATTACTAATGCAGTTTTTCTCAGGATAGAATTGTACCGAAGATGTGGATTCTGAAGAGATACATTCAGCACCCAAGTGTTGCTCAGGAAGATCAGCTGCAAAAATTGGCTTTTTGGACAGACTTTTTGAAGTTGATCTATTTACAGGATGGTTAGTGCTGTTTGTTACATCAACTACACATCGTGTTGAATTACAGATTGGATTAAATGTTGGCACACCAGATGTTTCAAAGGTATCATTTCCATGCAACAGGGAGCTGTTTTGTATCTCACTCCTATCCTTAAGAACACCAGTTTTTCTTTTAAGGAACTTTCCTGGGGATTTGAAGATTTGCTGTTCATTATGGACTCCTTTTGTTTTTATACCTTCCAGTGTAGTGGGTGTAATTCGTTTAATTGTGTATGTCTTATCAAGCTTTGGCTTTGTTGGAACGGGTAATGTGATAATTTCATCCTCACTGGAGTTGGATGGACTGGTATCAATGTTATATGACACATGTTTGGAAGAGACATTGTGTGACACTTGTTGTTTACGTACTGGAGCCTTGAAGTCCATACGATTAGTTTGGTGTTGGAGGGTCCTTGTTCTCTGTTTCACATCTGGTTTGATCATTTCTTCAGCCACAACTAGTCTAGAATTCTTAAAGAGTTTATCCATCAAATCCTTACACTTAGGAGTTGGGGAAGAAACGATGGACATTTTGGAACTGGTAAAACCGTCAGTATCAACATCAGCATCATAAAAATCAGATTTGGGCAAACTTGTAGCTGGTTTAAGTGTCTGTTGTTTATCTGTCTCCGGCTGACTATCATCTTCCTGTGAGTCATATGATGAAGATTGGTCAGAGAGAGTTTCAGCATCACTAGGCTCATCTTCTTCCAATAACACGTCTCCCCGTAACTCTACAAAAACAAGACCAGCTCTTTATAAGATAGAAAAACCAGTTGCATCTGTAGATTCATTGAATAGAGCAACTTTTGACAGAAGTATGCAGTTAATTCCAACGATTGTATATTACCTAAGTAGTGAAATACGGAATATTAGGGGCATATTATAAAAAATCAGACATACATGTGTACAGATCGCCATAGTTAATCGCAAGATTGCTAGTCCTTAAAAGGAGACACCGCATAGGTTTATTGTGATTATCCGTTAACCTTCAGATTTGCAGAAAAATCTCGGATGAAAGAGTGCAAGTCGACTTTAAAGGGGCATGAGCTACCAAAATTCACACTTTTTTCATAATTTCTGATCGGCACGACAGTAAGAGACTTTGACGGCCATCGAAAAACTAAATGATTGGCGTTGGAATGAGGAAAATCCAAACAGTATGTGGCCTATACGAAACAGAATAGTGTTGGAAAAGTAAACAAAATTTAAATAACCGGGACGACCATTCATTCATTCTAAGCCAAAGTTAGTTCAAAACAATACTTTATCGTACATTCTCGAGACTAGAAGCACTAAAAAGCTTCGGAATTATACTTCTTGTGAAAAATAGCTGATAATTTCAACATTCTGTTTTTACGTCAAAATATCAACATTTTGGCACTTTAAGCCAAAAATATACATTTAAAGAGTTATTTAGTGAATTCCCCATGGCTTTGTTTTCTGTCTGACAGTCAGTAAACTAAACAAACAGCCGCAAATACACCACATGCGCACCCACAACGGTCTTGCAATGTGAACCTAACTAAGGTCCATTCTCAGTCAGTAAACAAAGCAGACAAAAAGATTTCACAATTAAATCTAGCTATTCAACGGGAGCTAGGAAAGTTACCAATGCCATCTGGAAACCTCATCTATGTAAAAACAACAGTCGAATGGAACACATTTTAACTATCTTTGTTCCGGGCTTGTCCCTTATAATCTGAGGTGTGTATTTTGTAGACATGCGAATTGCAGCAACTCTCTGATTGATCCCCATAGATGTGGTTAAATTCTTTATGGGTACAAATGCCACTTTTTAAATGGTATGGATTTAAATAGAGGATCTAAGATGAGTGTTCACTTTATATAAAATAAGTTGAGTAAATTTAGAAAATTTTTCGAGAAACATATTCAATACTTAAGTAACGAGTGACACACATAGATTGCATCGGTGGAAAGCTTGTGATGAGTTTATGACTGATAAAACTAGAGATTTAGTGATTGTATGCAATCACTGGAGATGGCTCCGCGAAGGAGGGGAACTGATTGACAAGGGTATTAGAACCGGCAGTGTTGTTTGAGAGGTGACATAAAGAAGAAATGAAACAATAAAGATGAAGTATGATATTCTTGGCATTAATTATTTTAAAAGATGGCTGCCATCTTTAAAAATCAAGATGGCTGAAAACTTATAACAAATAATGCCTTATCACAAGTTTACTCCCGATAAAATATTGATCATAGTCTAATATGCTTCATGGCAGCCATACTGTATTGGGCACATGGCTGAAAATTGATCCCAATCGCCCTTTCCTCAATGTCAAGGCACACCCCAGGTTTGATATTGGATTGCGCAGATTGCTGAAAATCAATCCCAACCGTCCTCTCAATAATGTCAAGGCACACCCCAAGTTTGAAGTTGATCGGATCAATCATGCACAAGTTATTGCCCAGACAAGAAAATCATGCTCATAACCCAATATGACCGATAGCGGCCATATTGGATTGCACACATTACTGAAAATCAATCCCAACCGTCCTCTGCCCGATGTCAAGGCACACCCCAAGTTTGAAGTTGATCGGATGAATCATTCATGAGTTATTGTACGGACAAAGATGGAAAGACGGACGAACAGACGAACGGACGGAAAACCCTAAAACATAATGGCTCCGCTTTCGCTTTGCGGAGCCATAAAAATAGAATAAATTTGACATTTTTTTCCAGGAGGACAAATGCATGTTAGAAGCCTTTGACTTATATGTACTTTTAACAATATGTACATGACTCAGGTTATTTCTTCACTTAGTAGCACAGGAAACGATAGTTAAGAAGCTAATCTCTTACGTTACTATACCACTGAAACTGAATATCTTTGTACTGAATATCTTTGAATATCTTTGATAATTATTGAACTTGGTAATATACGACTGAATATCATACAACCTTAACTTACTAACCTCCGGTAAAATCGACATATAAAGTCTGCTTACCTAAAGCAATTATTTCCAGTAATTTATTTGACCAAATTGAGAAAATATTGCTCATATTAGCACAAGACCCCTGACTTAACATGTCTGAAGGTGAGGTAAAAAGACTACTGTATTCCAACAGGGCTTCACTTTTCTTATAGGTGCTTCTCAAACATATCCGACTGACAAAAGTCTGATGCAATACCTAACTGTAATGGTAGTATATACCTTTATATTATGGTAGAACTAGTAGCAAATTTACCTGGGACCGTAAATATTTGGGAAAGTTCCCTAGTCCATAAAAAACTAGTGACCACTGGTCTATCATACCTTCTAAAGCAGTAACATTCGCTGAATTATCAGTCGCTCTGTATCGAATCAAATTGGGGTCTCCATCCATTGTATCATTCCCACCAGCAATAGTCTGAAATAAATCACACAAACTTAAAATACAATAAGTGAGTTGAAAATAGCAAGAAAAATGTTCTACACAACAAAGTACAGGTACCAAAACTACTTCTTAAATCCAGGAGCCTGTCTTACAAAGCTGGTGTAAATTTGTGCATACGCCTACAACATGGACAGGTTGTGTCCAGGGGACAAGTTACTTTACTTTTAACACAGATTTACGGCCGACGTAACTTACGCCAGCTTCGTAAGACAGGGCCCAGTAAGAGAACTTACGCCAGCTTCGTAAGACAGGGCCCAGTAAGAGAAATTTGTATTTCATGGCAGAGATAAACAAGATATATTTTAAGTATATGTAAGGTTGTCATTAAAAGCAAAAACAGCTCTGCCTGTTACTAGTATAAAGTAAATAACTCATTAACCAACTCATTTAATTGGATATCTGAGATTCACTTTTTATTTTTTAACTTTATTTAATGTGGGATACAATGCTGGGAACGTTATCGATGGAAATGAATCTGTCAATTCAGAACGGATTACCATTCCCGCACACCCAATAAACTCGCCGTATAAGTGAAATAATCTTGAGTGCGGCGTAAAACAACAATTGATACATTCTCTTGACAAAAATATAAATTATTTAGATTTTCCAGTCCATGGCATTTTATGTCAGAGATAGGTATAAAATACTAACCCAAATGGAATTGTCAGTTTCATTAGATCCAGTACAATAATCAGAATCATTGAATTGCTCTGAAAAACAAAAAAATCAGACATTTCAAATTCAGGAAAACAAACAATTTATTGAAGAGTTAGGGGATGATCTGAGATTTGAACACACAACTAAGAAAAATTACATTGACTGGTGTTTTACTATATACAGTTAGAGCCAAATATGTTACCTGTTATTTATGAGCCTGGCAACATATTGGGTCAACATGCCCCTTTTTTGGCTGTCAAATAATGTGAACATTTTTTAAATATATTTTTGAATGTTCTAGATGTTCTCAAGTAGTTTATGTAGCTTGTTCTGCAACACACAATCAGAATTAGTGAGTTACTCGTCAAGTTTCAAATCAGTCCTCAAAATATTAATGGAGATAAAGCTCAGACAATAAAATCCCAGACATGGTTATGTGTTGTTGCCAGCTAGAAATAACAGGAGATCAGTGAACTGATCTTGGCGACCACCATAGAATACCATCAGAAAGTGAGGCTGCTTGTAAACGGAGCGCAAACTAGGTATGTGAAATTGATTTCTTCAGTTGGTGACTGGCTGGACAACAACAAAGTTGACAAAATATATATTGTGCAATAGCAGGTTAAAAGCCCTTTGAGTTGCCACACCCGGCCAGGATTGTTTCACTTATATTGGGAAACCTGACCTTGGAAATATAGCTAGAATTAAAATTATATAATTCCATGTCGCTATAAATTGAGCATGTAGAAAAGTTGCCAGGTGCCCGCAGAAGGACGGGGTTTGCCCCCCCATTAAACCTACTGTAAGAAATACTGTAATCTTGAGTGCTGCGTAAAACATCCATCAATCGATCAATCTATAAATTGAAATCACATTCTCACCTCTCCTTTTAGTAACCCGCAACCTGGTAGAGCCGAAATGCTTAGCATTGTGTTTCTCCAATTTTCCTGGTAATGGCAAAGAATAGAAAATGTTGTATGAAACATAGGTTTAAAACAATTTTCTCGATATATGTACACTGACTCAGTGGAGATATGCTAAAAAATTAAACTATATGGGGTCCAAACAACAGTCCTAAGAAAAATAAACTTGTGCTTCTGGTAATGCATGCAGACATTTCTCAGTAGAAAGTTTTGTTATTATCGTGCTCTAAAATACCAATTAAAACCTAGAGATTAAAAATTTCACATATTTTTCCAGGTACTCTAGGTCTCACTCTTCCACTAGCTCAGAAATTACATAATGGCGGCTGTCAATGCATTTATTCACCAGCTTATTTCTAACAACTGCTCATTGGTCAAGACTGTAAGGATAGGAGAGACAACTCTTACATCTCCACCAGTGGGCGCCGTTTGATTTACAGGTTGAACTATAATTGTCCGCCAAGGTAAAACCTGGAATAGCTAAATGAAGATTTTAACTTGGCTCGAGAAGATGGTCCTCGGCAGCTGTATTGGCCCTCGGCCTCAGACCAATATGCTGTCCTCGGACCTGTAAAATTGACAATAGGGAATATCCTGATAAACAACAATAAAATAAGAAATGTTTGAAACTCTCTTTAAACGTGGGTTCCATACTAATGATAAACAAGAGTTTAAGAAACTCATAATACGCCCGCAAAGGTAAATTCATTGTAGCACACTATCATTATATTAAATATTAAAGACATGCTTTAAACAGAATTTTGGTTGGTAGAATCTTTCAGTCACCTAAATAAGACTGGGGCTTGGTGAATTTTAGTATTTGACAGATCACATACCTATAAGCTGCTACCTATATCTGAAAGCTGTACCAAAGCTACTTGCAAAAGTGTCTACACTACATATACACGTAGGCATACAACAACAATTTCATTTAATTACAGATTAAACAATAGAGAGAAGGTCGCAACTCATTTGGTCATCTTGGTTATCAAATAAGTTGTTTGGAAATAACTAAGCTATTCTGTGAAACCACAGACAGAATAACAGCCATTTCCTCAATTACTGAATGTCTAAAGGCTGGGTGACTGTTTTTTGTCAACACATATAGCGAGACTCCAATTTACTTTTAGTACTAGACACACCGTCTACTCATAAGATAGTTATAACTAAAAAAAAATTGATAATCCATGCAATAAGTACCGAGATATTCAATGCTAAAAGGCTGGTGACTATTCTGGTCACCACAGATATAGAGATCCCAATTCAATTTTGGTACAGGACACATCGTCTAATCATAAGCTTCATATATTAGAAGAAAACAAATTATAATCCATGAAATAATTACGGAGTAACTCAATGCCAAAAGGCTGGTGACTGTTTTGGTCGCCGCAAATATCAACACTCCAACTTCATTTTGGTACAGAACACACCATCTACTCATAAGTCAGTTATAACTAAAAAAAATTTAAATCCATCCAATAGTTCCAGAGTAACTCAATGCCAAAAGGCTGGTGACTGTTTTGGTCGCCGCAAATATCAACACTCTAACTTCATTTTGGTACAGAACACACCATCTACTCATAAACCAGTCATAACTAAAAAAAAATTAAAATCCATCGAATAGTTCCAGAGTAACTCAATGCCAAAAGGCTGGTGACTGTTTTGGTCGCCGCAAATATTAAGACTCCAACTTAATTTTGGTACAGAACACACCATCTACTCATAAGCTAGTTATAACTAAAAAAAATCCATGCAATAGTTCTGGGTTTACTGAATGTCAAAAGGCTGGTGACCGTTTTGGTCGCTGCAAATATCAAGACGGTTTGACCCCAATTTAATTTTGGTACAGAACACACCATCTATTCATAACCTAGTTATATCTGAAAAAAAAAATTAAATCCATCGAATATTTTCAGAGTTATAAGTGCCAAAAGGCTGGGTGGCTGTTTTGGTCGCCAAAAATATTGAGACTCCAATTTAATTTTGGTACGCGACACACCGTCTACCCATAAGCTACATATATCAGAAGAAAAAAAATAAATTCAGGCAATAGGTTTTAAGTTATGGAGCGGACACGAATCCGGGACGGACAGACGGACGGACGGACAGACGTACAACAGTATACCAATATACGCCCACTTTGAGCGGGCGTATAAAAATTAAAGACATCACCACGTCCTCAGTTGTTTTATATAAAAAAACAACTGAGGACGTGGTGATGTCTTTAATTTTTTATCATTAACAATAAAATAATAATATAAATCCTAGTGAGAAAATATTTTAGGCGTTTACGTGGAATTTGAAGCCTTGTAACATGAACTTGTTGAAAGGCTTTTACGATTACTGATTTTAAATATGTTGATTTTCAAAATAACCAAATTTTTTTCTGGAATAAGTCATTAGCAATGTTCACCTCTCAAGATTTACCATTGCAATAGGGGATGTAACAGTGACTATGAATGATTGCTGCAGTTACAGGACATCAATCCAAGAATTTTTGCAGCAAAAAAAAAAATATATATATATATAAAAAATGCTCGATGAAATACTTTTGCTATTGAATTTAAAAGAAAACTGCCAGTCCACAGCATTTTGTGAACGCAGAGGGAAGAGTCAGAATTATGAAGGTTGGATTTTTAATCTTTTTTTGTAAAGATGAACACCTGGCAAAAGTCAAAGTTTTCGGCCAGGGATAAGCGAGAGCCAATAACAGGTGATAAGCATCCATCATGCTAGATAAATTGAATAAAATGAAGAAAAAGTTACCATTATTTTCAACCACTTTGTAATCTGTCAAGTCTAAAACATCATCATCCTTAAATGGCCGGTCATACTGAATAATAAATAAGAACAATTAGATTTAAATATCAACATGTACAATGTAAGTAGAGGAAAAGCACTGCACCAATTGTTTATAAAGTGCCACGAGTTCCTAAACTATAATGTGTTTTCTTGTGGTTGAAATTATCAGCTATTTTTATCAAGTATAAATTAGAACCTAAGTAGTTGTACTATTCGATTATATATGTTGAAGTATTGCTTTTAAAAGAAACTTACTGTACATGTAGGCCAAATATGGATGAACTTTAATTCTAATTTATTACACTTTCAGAAAACGTTTCATGTTAAAAGACTTTAGTATACATGTACATATTTTCTCCTTTTAACGTCGAAAATGTTTATATTTAGAGAGCGTTACAGTGCATGATAAAATTGAAACCAACAAGGTTTGAGTCGACTGTTGTATCTAGTCAAACTACTTTAAATGAGTTAGATTACATCATAGTTTTCTGTTGTTTTAAGCTTTCACATTATTTTTGACATCTTTAGGGTAAGTTTAGCTTCTTTTGGGTTCCTTGTGATTCTTTGGGTGATTCGACAGACCCTGTAACTGTTTCTATCTCCAAAATCTGGAAATGACTTTAAGCTGACGGTTGTAATTTGGAGTCAGGGTTCATTGCAATCAAGAGCCAGAGTTGAATGCCTATTTTGAAGTGAGCAGTACATGTATGTGGTCCGATCTTGGTCATGCACAAAGAAGGCTGCATTTTTGACAACCCATTTCCTCGTTCGTCTGTAATCGGTTCTGAAACATTATGGATTGGCTAATGGCGGATAGTGAATTCTGCCCGGACAACATAATGAATGTCAGATTATTAAACAAGGAGGCAGGTAAGGAATTAGTTACAGATTTAAATTCAAATATGTCGGTGGAGTTCGCTATTCAGATTTTTGATAAGTCTAAAACTATCATTTATCTCACTTGCCTTTTGGCTTTTACCACCTATTATACCTTTGAAACATTCCTCTTTTCAATGTACCTGTTGATTTCTTTGAATTTCGTTGTTAATCTGCTAAATCCCTTTTTGTAAAAAATTTGTCCGACATATTACAAAGACATAATGACACCGTATCACATGGTCCAGAACTTGTCCTTGGAGGATTTCCCTGGTCATGTGGCTTTTTTAGAGGGCTTTCCCAACATTTATAACACACAACCCAATCCCAATTTGAGTAACTCATACTTGTTCATAGGCTTGAATAATTTGACGTCACCGACGAAATCCTCGCGTCATGCGACTGCAGTGTTTTGAAAAGTCTGTCGATAGAGCCCAACTGTATAAAGGGTGGCCTAATGTGTGGCTCTTCCTGGCTGGCAAGTAAGTAAAACAGGATGAGACACATGTTTTCGGGTAGTAAGGAATTTACTTTTGCAAGTTTTGGTAAATCATTGTTTGCCAACTGACCGTTTTCAATTACCAGCCTGCTATTCTTTAGTTAGCCGCACTCGTGTGTCTCTATCCTGGTTCACTTACACATTAAACCGCCATTATAAGGGTGAGATAACTCGTGTAACCTCATTAGGCTAATTTTTATGCTATGCTTTACAAAGAGCGATTTAACAGTTTAACAACGGATTTAGAAGAAATCAACTGGTTCAGTGAAAAGAGCAATGTTTCAAAGATATAATAGACGGTAATAGCTGAAAGGCAGTTGAGATTAAGAATAGTTAAGACTTAGCTTAAATCTAAAATCCGAAGTCCTTCCAAATAATTCATTTATAAGCCGTAACTATTCTTTACTTTAGTAACCCAACCAGACCTTGTGTTTGCACCCCATTAGTTTAAATATTACTTCAATGAAAAAGATCAACTCAAAACCACACCTAACTGTCATAGCGAGACCGCTTAAGTAAGTGGACTGACAGTGTGACAGCAACTTCTTACTTAAACTTTAAAGTTTGATAAATTGAATTGGAGAACAACAACAACAACTGCAAGTGTTGGTGTTGTTAGCTAAATCGAGAAACGGATTTTGTTTGATTTCTACTTCATGCGTTCAAAGCGAACTTGATGAGAAAAAAATTACAATTGTTTACCTTTGAAATTATCGTTTCAAGATTCGTCTGAAAACGCCGAACGCTCCTAGAAAATTCCAAATCTACCGCCATTTCATTTTTAAAATAGCATTTTGGGTTTACAATTTCTTCTGCCATAAAGTGGCGTGAGAATTACGACAAACAAGAAACCCCAAACCCACGTGATATTTAAGCCTTTAAAGAATCAGTCTGCTGTCAACACTCGTTAATGTAGCTAGAGTCGTTGTAGTCATTTGTGACTGGGGTGTTGTACCGGAAAGCGGCAAGCAACATGGCGACAGTGGTAAAGGGTCAATCACTCCGAAACGGTAAATGAACTATTTTTGACAGATCTTTGCCATTTTCATGCGTATAAAAAACCCAGACGCGCACTAGTTTTAATGTATGGTGCTCTTAACATCTTTATGGAACATGAATTTGGCTTTGGTTGAGGGTTTTTCGTGAACTGACCACTGCCTTCAAACTCTGGCCTGAACCAGGGCAGTGGCCTCGGACTGTTGCGAAACGAGAGTTATATAAAAAGGGTCACTAGTAATATTAGCCAGTTAATTGTTGTAAACAATCTTCTAATGAGCTAGGAGAAAAAAAAAACTATGGATGCGACAATGCCATATGTCTACAGGTACTTCGTTATTTATGCTCGCATATTTATTGGTTGGTAACAGTAGAGTGTAGAATTCCCATGCCCATGGCAATATTGAATAAGTGTCAGAAATTATTATTTTAAATATCGGATTTAGACCTTTACTTGAATGAAGTCATAGTCTCGAGCTCTCATTCTTGAACTGAATGTGCAGTTTAATTTAACACTGGGTAAGATTTAAACCTCCTTTTCCCCTCAACCAATACAGGACTAATATGCTCTACATTTAATTATGTCTGGAAAAATCTGGTTTTTATTGGAGCTAATGCAGATTGGACTGATTGGATTGCACTGTTGAACTAATACTAATAGTACGGAAGCAGGTCACAATGCCTGATACAAAAACGCCCAACGGATAACTCCTAATGCGCGCTGTGTTATTCTGCCCAGATATATTAGCCTATATAGACCGGTTAAATAGTGTTCAGTCGGGAGCCTCATAAGGCTTAAAGCCTACTGTGTAATTCCCATTACTGTCTGATGTTCATATACCAAATCATGGAACTAAGATCTTACACAAAATATTTCGAAAACAACAACAAAATCATGTCATTTTAAATGTGGAAAGAATTTGCAATGTGTCTTGTATGAAACAGTGAAAATTAAATGCAGTATGAATTTTATCACAAAACTTGCGTATTATATAGTGTAAAAAACAACTTAAAGATACTCAAATCAATAGGTGTCAACATGTCAATCCCTTTTAAAAGAAAATCAAAGTTGAGGAACAGGCATTTGGATCTTTACTGAACATATAGATTAGTAGAGGATTAACTGAAAATGCACTCTCAAAGGTGGACACAATTTCGACTTTTTCTGTCCAGCTGAACATTTTTAAAATTTTGAGTTTTATGTTATAAATGTAGTGTTGTTTTTATTCTTATTAATAACTTATTTCTAATCTTTCTCCTGTTCTGTTGATAGTTTAGATACGTATTGGCCGTTTTGACCTGATTTGGTTAGCCAGTTCTGATGAATGTACGCTTACAGGATGTGTGTTTATTTGCAATACATTCGATTATCAAATTGTGATAACAAATTACATATAGATTACATATTTGAAAAAGCTTTTTTCCTTTCACATTTTTCACATTCCTTCAGTTCTTGACTCATCAGAACCTGTACTGTACAGTTTCAATTTCTTTTAGTTTGTTACTTTCTTTTATAACATTTTATTGTAAAGCATCTTCAAAGCAAGGAATTCAAACGGTATAAATTGAAATATATTGTTTATAGATTTTGATTAGACTATTCGTTTCAGTACGTTTTCTTCATTGTAGTAAGCCGCCTTGCAAAGCGTTTACATCGACTTTACAGTTCCGATTCTCCGAAGATTACAACCCATTATACAGTGTATCCAAGAGAGAAGGATCCTCGCTGGAAAGGTCAGTTATTGATGCCTTAATTTAATTCACCCTCAGTTACCTCTTATTTTATAAAGACATTGATTGAAGGATGAAAATAAAATATATCTTAGACAGAGAAATGTTCAGCATATCTCCTCCATGCAGGCTAATTGTGAACTGACCAGCACATTTATTTACACCATGGACCAAAGAAAATCGCAGACCGACCCCTCCAAGTTTTGCACAATGCAACTTCTTTCATGTGATGTCAAAATGCGTCCGGCTTCTTTCTGCTTTGAAATCACACCTTTAGGCTTTGTCAGTCATTGTGAGGGACCTGTGTGGCAGTAAAGTAAAAGAAACAACATCTTCATACATGACGTAATATTTGTGTGTTTGAAATGAAAATACAGGAAATGTGTTATTTTACTGCAGATGTTGACATGGAAAGATTTGCTGATGAGTCAGATGTGCTTATTGTGGGAGGTGGGCCAGCCGGCCTGGCAACAGCTTGCAGACTTAAACAACTGGCCAATGAGCAGCAGAGGGATATGAGAGTATGTCTGGTGGAAAAGGCATCAGAAATAGGTAAATTTCAAACGGTCTAACTAAAGCAAGTACCAGTCAATAAAGATGAATCTGCAGAGATTTGGTTCATTAAGCATTTTTATGTGATTGACCGATTCCTGGCTCAAGACATTTTGCCTTACCAATTTTTTCATTTCACATCAACACCTTTATTTTTCCTATGCTCATGGGTTTTAGTGTTCATAAATAATACTGAACTAATTCTACTCTTATTTAACATTTTATAAAATTAAATGGGCTAAAGGGTATTACATTTATCATGTCCGTACCCTAGCTTAACCATGTAGCTCCCATATTCAACTCACAAGGACTTTTGCTATAAACTTAGCCAAACTCAACTATTTTTGAAGACTGGCCATGGTTTTTGATGCAATAATACACCACATGACCAGGCTGCCCATGACATATATGCCCGAATGCTTAAAGACCTTCTTGGACTGACAGAAATTACAGTACAATATTTACATTTTTGTGCAGCAATTTAGATATAAATGCTGCATTTCAAATGGAAACATACTGCTTCACTGAAACACAAACATTGCTGCAATAAAGCGTTAGTCAGTTGCCCGACCCAATTAGTGTATGTTATTCAGTTTTCTCACACTGCGCCCCCAATATTTCCACTCACAGGCAGTGTGTTTTTTTTGTCATAATCAATGTGTTAAATTATGGCCCAAGTAACGCAATGATCTCACTAAAAAACTGTCAAAAAAGAATGTTAAGATGAAGCGTTCAGCACAGAGTCTTTCTTTTTTAGACAGCAATTCTTGAAAATAAAACATAATACAATTTTTTTTTCTCAGTAGAGTTGTATTTTTAAATAACACACTGGCTCTTATTAGATAACTTCTATAGTATACAATATAGTTACTTAACAGTAACATATACCCCAAAGAAAGCAGTCTTAAGTGTTATCACTGGAATTTGTCTTTCATTTGTTATCTCCCTTGAATTACTGATCAAAGATAATTTTTCAACTGTATAATTGTATTTTTGTCACTAGGTGGCCATACATTATCTGGAGCTTGTATTGAACCAAAGGCGTTAACAGAACTATTCCCAGACTGGAAAGAAAGAGACGTAAGTCAGATTAAACAGCTTGTGCTTAGCCAAGGAGGGTTGATAGATAGGGACGGGTGTGCTTCACTCAGATCAAAAAATACATACTGCTATATTTTACCATTGACAAGAATCGTCATGTATTCCTAACTCGTGATGTCATGCAGTGCTTCCCATTCCAACAAGATCACTACATAACCGGTTACAGGTATAAGCAATGGTGACTACTGTATATGGCCTTAGTAAAGTGGCCTGTAAACCTGAAGGTTTGCATAAATTGTACAACAAAATCATAAAGAGGTGTTAAACAGATTATTCTTGTACTAAATTGAAACCTTGTTAAATGCATATTCCCTATATTTAAGGTGTTCTCAACCCAAGGCCACTAGACTAGGATATTATTACATCTAACTAATTCAAATCCTCAGCTTTTAGGAAAATGATAGGAATTTCCACTGATGATCCATCATCCAAATTTCCATTTGAAGATTTTACAAAGATCAAATATAATTTATGGAATCAATGTCAGAAGGAGGATACAGAGAGGCAAATTTATTTTGTCACTTTGTTAATTTTTTTATTATTATAATAATTAAAAATACTGGATTTTAGAGCTTGTTGTTCATTGGTTTACTTAAATAGTGTGTGTATGGTTTTAATCGCCCCAAACATTCTTGGATACTCGGTGCTATTCATTAACTTAATAAAATCATATGTCACTGGCGTGTTTTAAAACCAAGATGGTGGATTGACACTTTGGTTCTCTATTACCTGCCCTGTAAGGTTATTTGTACTGCCTTGAAATTATAATATTGATATAAAAGAAGTTACATACTTAGTTTATATAGATGATGTAAGCTGAAATCAGTATACTATTCTATAATATTCTCACCTATGTTTCTAAATATATTTTGTCTTTTTTCCACAGGCACCTTTAAAAACTGAAGTTACAAGTGATAAATTTTCTCTTCTCACAGAAAAAAGGAAAATCCCTATTCCAGTTTTACCTGGTAGGCAGTTAATTCAAATAGTTTTCTCAGTAGTTATGTAGGTAATACTTATATTGTCAATTGACTCCCAGCTAAGAGCTGTCTAATCATCAATTTGTGATCACCCTGTGTGGGATATCTAGCTAACTTAAAGGATAAATGTTTATGTCAATGCCTCCTATTTGGTAATCAGTTAGTTTTAAGAACATGCACCATATAGATGTACGATCTCAGTCAAAGGCAAAATTCAAGGCATTCTTTTTCTCTCTATACCATATACGGAAATTAATTAGCTTTAGTGCTGTGACGTCATCTGAAATGGCGTTCAGGCTTTATTTTAACAGCTTTCCTCCTCTTGTTAGTTGTGGTCCTTCATCTGAGATTGATTTTTTCTTATTTTTCCATTTAAAACTGTGTTTGGATGCTCCTTTAAACAGTAAAGGCTATTGTAAGAAAGTGGTGTGTATTAAAAGAAAATCAAAGCTTTAGACTAGTTTAGATGGAAAGAGTAGAGTTCATTTAGTCCAAAACCACTGTCCAATGTATGTTTTATCCCCTCGTATGTGAATAATTGAAATTTTAAGGTAGGGTTACAATAGAGAATAAGCTCCATAGGCCATTCACAAGGCCGCCACCATTTTTTCATTAGTTTTATCCAATTATTGTTGAATACAGATTTAAGTGCGTTATAGAGTAGTCATGTGATGCAATTTAGCCAATGGCTTGGGGCCGCTTGGCTAAGAAATGGCGCGCGGTTGCATACTGACCTATATATTCGGAGACAATCTTCCCACTTTAAGTTTGTCTCCATGTTTTTTGGACCTAAATCTACTATTATACATTAGAGAGCGGTAAAAATACGTCATTATTGATCTAAAAATAGCTATACCAACATCACGTCATCCTAAAACAGAAAAATGGCTACACAGATAAGCCACTGAAAGGACATATTTCTGTCTGTTTTTATGAGCTTGAGGGTCACTGGAGGTTATTGACGTGAAATGTTTTAAGTACTTTGAAGGTTGTTATCGACGATAATCCCTATGTATTTCTAGAGATTTCCCCTCCTTTAAGCTTGAGAAAAACAATATATGACTGTCTAAATGTTTCTATAACTATTTTATGTACAATTTGTCCACTTGATTCTGTTGTAGGAATGCCCATTAATAATCATGGTAATTATATAGTACGGTTAGGAAATGTAGTGAGATGGTTAGGAGAACAAGCTGAGGAATTAGGAGTGGAAATATATCCCGGATATGCTGCTAGTGAGGTATGTTGTATCCTCTACCCAAAGGGTTCAAATCCCACTCAGTCCCAAAATTTCACTCGAACGACCTATGTGGGATGGTTGCCAGTTACCAGCGGAAGGTCGTGGGTTTCCTCCGGGCACAGAGCCCGGTTTCTCCCATAATAAAACTGGCAACGCCGCCATATAAGTGAAATAATCTTGAGCGCGGCGTAAAACACCAATCAATCAATCTACCCCAAGGTTATTAGCCCAAACTTTGCAGAATTCAACTTTACAGGTACGAATCAAAGGATGATGGTTGACTTGTAGTTCAATATTATTGAACTTCTGGTTATATAGCATATTTAATATAACCATAAGTTTGATAAAACTAAACTGATTTGCTGCTGTAGTTTCTGCAGGCATTGCCATTCCTTTATCCAGTTTTTTTTTCGGTTGATTATTCCACAAATTTATGATAAGAAAGTTGTGCTCTGCTGGTTGCCCAGTCACAGAGATTGATTTAGACTGCATTTTTTTAAAAGCATACCATTTTAATTATAAATGATGGAAACAGCGCAATGCCTACAGTATAACTTACTTCGTTGTTGTTGAGTAAATTATATTGATGTTCAAGGTAAGCTGATATAACCCCAGCTCCGGGGCCAGCAGTCTTATTTTCGCTAGGGGCATCAATTTTTTTATCAAAACAGAAGTGCATGTACCAGAGTGCTTTGTAAACAATGTGCTGATTGGCTGTAATTTGTACCACATTCCTGTAAGTGAAATGCATTTCATCTCCTGTCATAGACAACTAACAGCACACTAAAGAACCACTGTTGGCGCTGGTCATATGGAATTAGGTTGGCTGTAGGGAATCTCAATCAGCGCTTGTTTTTAAAACTGACTCGGGTGACAGGACTTAAAAAACCTCACCAGTGGACTTCTCCATAGCCCAATCTACACAACTCTCTATGTTCAGTGAAATCACAGGAAATGAATAGTCAAACTTGCGGGTTCCCATGCAGCCACACTGGTGTAAAAAACCTGATGTATTCTGAATTTTAATCAATATAATTACTCTGTAAATCTAACCGTATAAATGAGATTTAATCTTTCTTCGTGACATAACTGCTCAGCTAAATGTTTCGAATACAAGGTGACCTTGGGTTTGGATTTCTAAGATGGCTTTATGCATATGCCTATGTTATTTGTGGTGAATATTTAAGCCATTTGTCATATCATTTCTAGAAACTTTGAGAAATTTGAGAATTGAGATAAAGCCCTTATTTATGTGATTTTTCACTTCCTTGGTATATCTTTGATGCCCGGTAATGTTTCTCCAAGGTCACGCAGTTTTATTATTGTTGGTCACCAATGTCATTCTTTTGTTTTAGGTTTTATTTCATGAGGATGGTAGTGTAAAGGGAATAGCCACAAATGATGTTGGTATATATAAAGATGGATCACCCAAGGTTAGAATTTGTGGTTATTTCATTTTTCCTGTAGAACAGAAAAATATTAATTAGCTTTGTGTCACTATTCCTATTTGTATAGAAAAATTCTAATTAGTTCTTAAACAGTCTTAAGTTCTGTCCCTCGGACTTTTACTTCTTGCTGTTATCTTATATATAGACTATGGTCATTAACTTTATGGGACACAAATTTATGGGAAAACAAACTTCTATTTATTAAGTTTGTTTTCCAATAAACTTGTGTTACTTATCATGTCTTCTTCAACTACAATGCCACTCAAACAATCTATTTAAATGGAGGAATTTGGTATCATGTTTTTAAAGGAAACTTTTGAACGAGGAATGGAGCTACATGCTAAGGTCACAATATTTGGAGAAGGATGTCACGGTCATCTTGCCAAACAATTGTACAAACAGTTCAATTTACGTGAAAATTGTCAGCCCCAAACTTATGGCATAGGTCTGAAGGAATTATGGGACATCTCTCCCGAGCACTATCATCCTGGCCGTGTGGAACATACTGTTGGATGGCCTTTCGTAAGTTTGCAAATTAGTAGAAATAATGTCTTCATGAGAAGTGGATTGATCGATTGATGTGTTTATGTCACTTCAAGATTATTTCTCTTATATGACTGAGTTGGAAACGGGGCTCCTTGAGGAAACCCCAGACCTTCAGTAATCTTTAACAGACATGGTCATACATATATGACTTGTCCCTGAGTTAAAATGTATGACTCTTACGCATATGTGTAGTTGTCTTAAATATATATGTATGTGTCTTTTATATACCCATGTACATATACACTGTATGTATAATTGAAATAGTGCAGGGGAAAGTCAAAATATGTGATTGACAAGAAGTTTTCATTAAATGTATAAAAATAGATATTTTCATTTTTACTAGGCTTAAACTGTGAATAATGTATAATGTGTTGCATCTATTACAGGACCGTCATACTTACGGAGGTACATTCTTGTATCATTTAGATGAAGGTTCACCTCAGGTTGCTGTTGGTATGGTGGTAAGTACATCATGTCAACATTTACATTTTATAATCTAGTGAGTCTAAAATGGATCAGTTTGGTTTTGGATATGGGTTGGGGTTATTTTTGAAGTAAAAATCAAATACAGCATAACTTTTGATTGTATGATCGTATGTTTTGTATTGCTTGTTACCTCCCTGTGGACCGAGAGGTTGAGCGAAAACCATGTAGGGGGTCTTGGTGGCCCTCAGTCCGACACAGGCCTCCTGTCGATGCTGGTTCGAAAACCCACAATTCAAATTTCAAATAAAAATTGGAAATTTCGGAGTTAATGTTCCCTTGTATGTTTGAGAGTTGTCAGGTACTCACTTAATGTGGGGGATTTCCTGCTGGCAATAAGCCCGGGTTCCTCCCCCACTAAACCTAGGAACGCTGCCTTAAAAGTGAAATAATTTAAAGTACAGCATAAAACATCAATCAAACTATGTATTGCTCTTATCATGCAACAAGTGAATCAATCTGATCTGATACTGGTGTGTTTCAGGTGGGTTTAGATTATACCAACCCTTATCTGAGTCCATTTCGAGAGTTCCAGAGATTCAAACATCACCCATCTGTAGAACCCATGTTTAAGTCCGGTACCAGAGTGGCTTATGGGGCAAGAGCTCTAAATGAAGGCGGATTACAGGTAAGTCTAATCCAGGTGTTAATATACAAGTAATAACTTATATCTGACTGTAAATAGGTGACACAATTATAGAACTGTTATCCTGGTGTGAAGGGAATTCAAACGTCTTATAATTCAAAGAACAACTCACCATTGCTCAATTGGTGGGACAATGAATTAGACCATCATCAAAATTCTACATTTAAATAAAGGTTATCTAACGAGAACCACTGTGTTGCAATGAATATCTACTACTGAACTCTAGTCAATAATTTTCAAATTCACCAGTTTTCAAAGTAAGTCTAGGGCAAATTAATTAACGAGAGTGATATATCCAATGTTACACACTGGCTCAAGTTGGAGGATCTTTTACTCAGACCACACAAAAAATAAGTGTTTTTTTTTTTTGAGAAAAAATTATGATATGCTGCTGCTCTATTTTTGAGAATGGCCCTCTGAAAAAAAGGCAGGATAGTTTGTTAGAAAAGATGTCACCAGCAACAACATCCTGGGCTGTTAAAGATATGGCTGCTGCTGTAAGCTTAATCGTAACGTCATAATGCCTGTTGACTTTGGGATGTCAGTTTGGACAATTCTTTTGCTAGATCATAGCTTTAATACTGGTTCCATAATTTACTTGAGCTATTCAAATATGCTCTGGAGCAACCCATATGTAGACACATGAATGGTGAAATCAATGCTGTCAGCTCGTATGGCTTTACCTCATAGTTGCTGAATGTTGTGCCGCAAACGAACACCTCTCTCTCTCAAGTATCATATCACTCAGCCAAGTAATCAAATTACGTCATCAAGTATAATGTATTAGAACACAGCTGTGTCCAAGAGCGCTAGTTCGCAGATTTTTCTACCTGCAACAGTACTTTATTGTCTCAGATAACAGCTCTCTGTTTTTCCTATGTATTGGAATTAAATGCAGTGTATTAATTTATTTTATCCATCCTGGGTTGACAATATGATTTTTTTAATGTTATATATAATTGTTTGTTATTTACTGTCCTTTTTCAGTCCTTACCTAAGTTAACATTCCCAGGGGGTGCATTAATAGGCTGTAGTCCTGGTTTTATGAACGTACCCAAGATTAAAGGTACCCACAATGCTATGAAGAGTGGTATGATTGCTGCCGAGGCTGTTTTCAAAACTGTCTGTGATCAGGATTCCAGCACATCACCTACTATAGGTAAGCCATAAACATAGCTTAATCACTAACTTTACTTCAGAAATAAATGACATCCTGGTGACTGAGCTGTGTGTTGCTGAATAAAGGGTCAGTTGCGGAAGATATCACTATTTGACGATGAGGGGCAAGGCCCAGAGTCTTCAAAAAATGGTGGTATTTCCTCCACTGGCTCTATTCAGGAACACACAGCTCACCAGGATGTCGTTTATTTTTATTCTTATGCATATCATGTAAATTAATTTAATTTCAGTGAACAAAATGTAAATTTCAAAATTTAATTTGAAAACCAACCTTTGATACATATAATTGCTCACATGAATATTAGATGATCAAACAATGATGAAATAACCAGCAAGGGAAATGTTATAAAGTACTCCTCTTTTCTGTTGTCTTTAGGTTTAGAGCCATCAGTATATGAAGAAATGATCCGTGACAGCTGGGTGTGGGATGAACTGAAAGCTGTTAGAAATGTCCGTCCTTCATTTCATAGCCCTCTTGGTCTGTACGGTGGTGTTCTCTATACAGGGATTTTCTACTGTCTGTTACGAGGCAAAGAGCCTTGGACACTTTCTCACAAAGGTAACATTCCAAAGATGAACAGTCTACCCCTATGATAGTGCTATAGCGATTAGCTAAAAATATAAGTACATGTAGGCCTGATGAAATACAACTGGGGAATAAATGTTGAAATTTAATAATTTCCGAATTGAATTATTTATCATCTTTGTGGTGAGATGTGAAGCACTTCTACCACTCAACCAAGGTCATATCAGTGAAATAATCTTGAGTGTGGCGTAAAACATCAATAAATCAAATCAAACCAATCAATAATCAAGTTGGAATGATTGGTTATGTAATTCCAGAGAGTAGGATATCAGCAAATTTCATGCTCTAATCAAACTAGTTTTATTGTTTTTTTAGGTATGGACCACAGTCAGTTGAAACCAGCTGCTGAGTGTACACCGATAGATTACCCTAAACCTGATGGGGTTGTGAGCTTTGACCTCTTGACCTCTGTATCCTTGACAGGAACCAATCATGACCATGATCAACCAGCTCACCTTACTCTAATGGACGATTCTGTGCCTGTAAATCAGAACCTCAAGATTTATGATGGACCTGAACAACGATTCTGTCCTGCAGGTAATCAATAGTTATAGTTCTCAGATACATGGTTCCCTCCTTCAAACCCTGATTTAATGCCAAAACAGATTGATAGTAAGATTTCTACATTTCAGTCACGGCCAAATATGTACATTATCCCAGATACACAAAGCTTAAAGAATCATTCATTGTTCTTTTCTATGTTGTTCTAAAATCTTCAGATTTTTTCTTATTTGTCACAATATTTAAAAAGTTAAAGTATTACTTTGATTCTTTCTATCAATTATACCTCAAAGTTCAAAATGCCATGTACAAGGTCACCAATATATTTTTGCTCTGAATAGTGTGACACACTCTTTCTGGGGCAATCAGTGGCTCTCAGAGGCACCCGAATCTCATACAAATGTGAGTTAAGCTTGAAAAGACTCGAAAAGCTTGTGTGCGTCATAAAACATCAATCAAAAAATAATTCACGAATAAAATTTAGAGTCAATCAATGAAGAGTTGTTGTTGTAATTTCAGGTGTATATGAATATGTTGAGAGAGAAGATGGCCAGGGTCAAAGGTTACAGATTAATGCTCAGAACTGTATTCACTGTAAAACCTGTGATATCAAAGATCCCAGTCAAAATATCAACTGGGTTTGTCCCCAGGGTGGTGAAGGACCAGCCTACAATGGCATGTGAAAACATAGGGAATGTTACCCTGGATCTCTGTATGGGTTACTACAGTCACAGTGACATTTGGCTGTGTCACTGGATAATGCAAACTGGAAGATCTTGATCATTTTTGTGGAAATCTTAAAATACAATTCACACATACGTACTCTGTACCTTTAAACACATTTCTGACTGGGTTTTCCATGTGTGCAATGGTTGGCAGGTACCCTCCTGAATTTGAAATCACTCTTAAAGGGACATAATCTAAAATACAAATTTAAACGATCAATTTTAGAACAGGAGATCTGCATGAATTATGTCTTAATGCCAGCCAATAATTAAGAAACAGTGCAGGTTTCAAACCCTTTATGTTACCATTTATTATCAAGTGATCAGTATTATGAATTGTTAGATATCAGTAAATACTCAAATTTGAGTTTCAATAATTGTTAATGGCTGATTACATATCTGTAATGATTTAATTCAACAAATAGCTAGGATATATTTTAATGTATTTCCCACGAAATATTAGATCAAGCTTTCAAGGTTTTTTCATTTGTGTAAAATGTATTGTCCCAACTTAAAGATATGTGCATTGACTTTAAAAATAAATTTTTCTGTGTGTTACGGCTTAAATTTGGTTTCTCTACCAAATGTATATATTTTTTCTTCGTTTTTGATTCAATGGCTTTTTGCAGGCCATTAATGTTTCTATGCGCTTGATGCAATTTTGTCTGAAAACTATTTTTTTTTACCTCTTCTGTTTGAAGTGTAAATATAAATCCCTTTTTAATGGAAACTCAGGGAAGATCTTATCAAATGACTTTAAGCAGCGAGTTAAACCAGACAGCCGTATTATTGTTTTCAATGCATAGTATCAATATGGTACCAAAATAACAAGCAAATGTCATATCCCCCGCGACAATCTTGAAAATAGTTGAATATTATATTAGAATTCTTATAGTTAACTATATTTATGTCATTTTGTTGGTATATCAGAACTGGTAATAATGCTAAAAACTCCTTTTTTAGATTCCACTTTCTGGAAGGGTCGGGTTGAGAAATAATTTCACAATAATATCTTGTTTATCTTTAAATTATTCTTTTACAGTACCGTATTTCTTCTAAAGATTCAGCCACTTTTTTCCTCATAAGGATTCGATCATTAGAAAAGAAATCTGCTGAATGAGGCCAAACACATTTGCCCAATAGATGGAATTTAAGGCAATATGGCCCGCTGAGCAGTGTGTGAAAATGGTTATCCTTAAAGACAACTCCTCGCCCCCATTTTTGTCCGACTCAATGGAAAATTTAGGCCATTAGAATGGCTGAATATTTAGAAGAAAGACATCCACTATAAAAATAACTCTGTATTACAAGTAAGATTTAATTAACAAATTCTTAATAGCGTCACAATTTTCACATGTTTGCACTGTGACGGCTTCTATAACTGTTAACTTCCAAACAGATTCTTCTGACATGCAATTTTATCATATTACTCACAGAAAAAAACCCCAACAAAATGCTATAGGTTATTTTGTATTCACTTTTGTCTTATTTATAAATATAGATGTTACCTATTATTTGATCTTGTCTCTTTACTGGTTCAATGTTCTGCGGGCTATTTCTCAAAAGATGCTTCAAATCCCACTCAGTCCCCCCCAAAAAAAATTGGAAAATTTTCTGACTGGGTTTTCACTCGAACGACCTATGTGGGATGGTTGCCAGTTACAACCGGAAGGTCGTGGGTTTCCTCTGGGCATAGATCTTGAGGCATATTGCTTCCCGCAATAAAACTGGCAACGCCGCCATATAAGTCAAATAATCTTGAGCATGGCGTAAAACACCAAACAATCAATCTCATAGGTATGCTTGCAGTGATGTAAACTGCCAAGGACACATAGCGTATCTACAACATTGCTTTGTAACCAGTCGAAAAGCCATACTCTGGGACACTGGTTCAATTCCCGTTTTGGCAGTCAACCAAAATCAGCTATTTTTCAAGAGAGTTTTATCCCAAAAATAACGAGAATTCTGTAAAAACTTGGCACCAAAATTTGAAACAGGGAGAGGTTCAGAATACACTGTTTTAAGACTACTTGATCATTACCCTTGTGATCTAAGCTAGATGTTGTCCGTTCTATGTTAACATGACTTGCCCTTCATGCAAAATTCAGCACACATTTACAAATGTTAGGCAGCGATAGTCTTTAAGGTGATCACATTTGGGTGGAATTCGAGGAGCCACCCAGTCACAAATGTACAGGTGTAACTGCTGTTATTACAGGTACCATGGCAAACGTTTTTGTGTTGAAATTAAGTTTTATTTTAATAACACTTTTGAAGCTTGAATCTGAAATATCAACAACCATTTCATTAAGCACAGGAATATGTATTTGTACATCTGTACCCTCAGAGATTAACATCTGACACGCTTTACTGATTATAAAATTAAGTTGACAAAATATTGAATCTAATTAAATCAACTTCAGATAATACATTGGAATTTGTCAACCATTTCTCCCATGTTTGGAATCCTACTCATAACCTCATAATACTACCTGGTTAAATCTCACAACCTTTCAATAAGATGTGCTAAGTTTGATAATGCATTATAAGGTATATAACATGTGCCACTTTGACATGACATAGAAAATGACACCAAATACAGGTCTGGGATTAAGGTCAATGTACATTTAAACATACTGTAGCCTGGCTAATATAAACAAGGTTTCTTAGATATCTGGCTATATACAATATAGGCCTATACAATCACATACACAAAGCAAGTGATTAGGTCACCCCATTGTTACATTTAAATAAATTCTTTCATCTATTTAAATTGCAATTGCTTAAAAAAATGATAATGTCAGACAAGCATTTAGCGTTATATAACATCTTATGTAAAATTGGCCAAGATTATTGTGAGGGCCATTGTAACAGGAAACATAATTTGAGACAACATTGGCAATATGTTTTCGTGAATCTATAAAGCCATAAGGGTTATAACAAAGAGAAGTATTTACATTTTACATAATATAAGTGGGAAGACCAAACAACAATGCTACTAGGATGTATGGTGACTGGCTGGTGTCATCAGAGAAACAATAACAGTATAATGGCAGGAACAGAATTTATGAAAAAAAATCTGTTTATTTAATTGGTCAAATAACTTATGATATATGATATAGCCTGTTGTCAGAGAGAAGGGTGGGACATACAGCACATAGAGAATCGTAAAACACCCAGGATACGTTATTGAATATGTATGGAGGTCCTAATGGTGACTTGTAACATGTCTATTTCTACTCAGAAAAATACTTTGGTAACCAGAGACTATTACATGTTTGTACTTACAATGAAGAATATATCGAATTGCACAGAATACATGTGAGGACAAAATAACTAAAATACACAAATAAAACAAACTATCAAACAAACACAATGCATGCACTATGTTCAAAAGAGACTATAAAAGTAACTTCTAAGCCATTAATTACTAACACTGAGAGGATTGTGTCTTCTAGCCCTAATGTAACAGCATGTCAAGCATTATATGATCCGTGAGCCATCTATCTGCAAAAGATTTTGGTAATTTTCACGATTTTCACGATCCTAATAGCCGAATAAAGTAAAACTTTTACCGCGATTGGTTTAGATCCACAGACAATTCTAGAGACATTATCTTCTCGTGGAACAACTTCCTAATACATGCCCGGCTAAACGTACGTAGTAGTTATAGCATGGACACTTGACAATTGTCAGTTTATAGCCTATGGAGGGCATAGTATCGAAGAGACCTCATGCTAAATCTGACAAAGCAAAGAAAATTTCAGCAAAATAGATGAGGACTTGCATAATGCCCAATTTTTTTCATGTGCAAAATTAAAATAATTATTATATAGACTGTTGACATCACTAAAACATAAAGCTGTTCATTCTGTGTCTATTCTAATTAAAGGTACTTGTAATCTACATACCATGTAAAAATATATTATTTACAAATTATGAGAAATTTCTAATACAGCAACATGTACATTTATTTTGTTAATTATATTCACAATAGCATTACTAATCATGGAAGACTTTCCATGGCAGACCTGTTCACCCCTTAAAAAAACCCTTCAATAAAGGTTGTGTGTTCTTAGTCATCAGTTTCAATACTACTAGCCAATGGATAAAATAATAGGCCATGCAAAAAGGTTGCCAAAGCTAACATAAATCTGAACAAATCTTGTACATAACACAATTACAAATCAGAGATAAATGATAACTGATAGATATGGAATAATGATATGATTAAATACATTTTTAATGAATAATTTTTAGGGATGATATCTTACTATAGCTGTTAATTAATACCTAATTGAGACTTTGTTTTTTAAACCAATGGGGGTAATTGTAATATTCACCATGTATTCTGGTTCAGTAAACAGATCTTTCTTCAATCCAGATTCACAAGGTTTGAAATATACGTCTCACAGTTATGAATGAGACATATTAGCAGTAGACTGTCAAAGCTATAGTTAACTTATTGGATTTATCAAATATTTTCAAGCTACCAGACAGTGTGAACAGGTTTATCTGGCGAAACCAAAGCTAACATCCAATTAGCCGCACTCGTGTGTCTCTATCCTGGTTTACTTACTTTGTCGGTCAGGTAGAGCCACACATTAAACCGCCATTATAAGGGTGAGATAACTCATGTAACCTCATTAGGCCAATTTTTATGCTATGCTTTACAAAGAGCAATTTAACAGTTTAACATTGGATTTCGAAGAAATCAACTGGTCAGTGAAAAGAGGAATGTTTCAAAGATATAATAGGTGGTAATAGCTGAAAGGTAGTTGAGATTAAGGATAGTTAAGACTTAGCTTAAATCTGAAATCCGAAGTCCTTCCAAATAATTCATTTAAAAGCCGTAACTAACATCCAATCAAAAACTAGCTTTCTCAATTGATTCAACTTTGACTTATGAAAATAACCCCGCTCAACTTCTAGTTATGACTCCAGAACAAGTGATATTGTTTGTCGGTTGTGTAAGACATCACAGCAATGATAATATACATATTAGATGTCACAGCTAAGCCAATTAATTTCAATACAGCAATCGTAGAGAGAAAAAGAGTCGAATTTGTAGGTTTTGCCCCAGAAATCTGATTTTCTTTTGGCCGAGTAGGAGTTCATACAAAACATGTGCTTAAACAAATAGATGACAGAATAGGAGGTATTGTCTTAAACTTGTCATTTATCCCTTACATTCCACACACATGGTATATCCATTTCAAAGGTACTCATAAGTTAAGTACTCCACATAAGTGTGGAGAGACTTCATAATGCTGCAAGTATGGGTGATCATCTCCCTTTCATTGAATATTGGACCAATTGCATTGCAAGCCTTTTTTAGGTTAATGCTCTTTTCATAACTATTAATACTAAAATGTGTTTAACTATTCTAGACCTATAAGTGCTATTTATTATTTGCTAAACTGTAAATGTAAAATGAAATCTGTTTGAGATTGACTAGCTGATATGTGTCAAGGATTATTGTTTTTTTAGATTAAGTTCCTTCTGAGAGTTGAATGTCAACAGGAACAGGCAATCCTTACAATTGAGATTTTCACTTTACCAAACAAAATTGCTGCAGACTAAAGGGGTTATTTGCAGAAAAAAATGGTTTCTATACATTGTTTTTTACATAACACAGATAATCTACAGAAATTTGTTTTCGTTGTGGAATCCCATTTAATGGCAACAACATATTGCAATTGTGAATTTTGAGGACTTTCTAAGAAAGCCACACATTAACAATAAAAACATTTGTTAAAGTTTACAAGAGACAGTTAATGGGTTCGGTGGATTTATTTATTTATCTTTTACGCCACACTCAAGTTTATATAGCAAAGTTAATTGGTGAGGAAAACAGCTCTTTGCCCAGAAGACACCCCGACCTTTGGCAAGTCCTTGGCAACTCTTCCAAATACAGAGATCCAACTAAAATTTTTCTTTGGATAGAGTGGGATTCAAACTCGCAAACCATCGATGGAAGTCTTGTGTAGGACTGAGAGCCTATCACTCTGTAGACTGAGGTGCCAGGGTTTGATGGCAGACATTTTTGTTCTCGGTTGGTTAATACTAGTCTTCAGATTCCCAATGTTTGTTTCTACAGTCTGGAGCATTTCAAGTGGGATTGATCGATTGATTGATGTTTTACGCCGCACTCAAGATTATTTCACTTGCATGGCGACATTGCCAAGTTTAGAGGGGGAGGAAACCGTGCTCATTGCCCGGAGAAAACCCCTAACCTTTGGCGAGCATCCGGCAACTCTTCGGTGACAGAAATTTTTAAATCATTGTTTGGTCTGAATGTGATTTGAACCCGCGCCGCATGGATGGAGGGTCTGTGTGGGACTGAGGGACGATCACTCTAACCCACTGGACCACCGAGGCCCCCCATTTCAAGTGGGAAGATGTGAAACAGTTGTATTTGGGCCATGGCAAACTGTTATCATCGAGAGAAACACTTCAACAGGTTTTTACATTGTACTGAAAAGCAGCTAGTAGATAATCTCTGTAATTGGTCATAAAACTACATGTATATATATACAATACCTCACAAGATGACAATCAAAATTCCATAATAACTGGTTTGCAATAAGTGTTCACAGCATCTCGTAATAAACAGGGTGTATTGAGCTATGGAATATCCCCTTATAAGCACAGCATGCTATACATCGAACCGCCTACATGTATTTGGCCTCTTCATTTATGAATAGAAATTAATGGATGATAACAATATTATAAATGCTGTTATGTGCAATGAAATGTTAGTGGGATGTTCAGCCAAGAAATGTACACATAGTTACAAAGGTTATATAGGATGAATGTTGATGCATGGTAAATCTATTGGGATTTCTTTTCCGTATCTTTCTTATCTTCGGCCTGTTCATCCTCTGTATCCGTATAATCCGCCGGTTGTTCTCCTGGTCGCAAAAGCTTCCCAATAAAATCATACTTTTCTGAAAATAGTAAAAATATTTCAAAGTTAGATTAAAAATGTACATTTCTTATGTAATACATAATGATGCAGATCATATTCATGTGAAGTCCATTTTTTAATTCAAGCCCATTTTGAATAAATGCCGGGAACCAAAAAGGTAATAATTAATTTAAGTTACATCCTCAAAATAGGCTTCCATACATTCCAGGTCAATACAAAATTATTTAGGGCAAGTACAAATTACAAACCCAATGGATAAATTGATAGATTCGTTGATATTTAACTCTGTGCTCAAGATTGTTTCCCTTTGCTTGGTTTAGTGGCGGGGGGTTGGGGTTCGGTTTGCAATCATATAAGTGAAACTTATATAAATCGGTCATTCAAATCAGATGGACCCATAGACCCCAGCATTTGGTTCACAACTCTTATAAACAGTGAAGCAGCATGGTAGTAGACCAGTAGAGTACCTGTAAACTGCATGTCCCATTCCCTCACACTCTCCATCTGCATGGTATTCAAATCACTTAGATCATCAAACTCATCCTTAATAGCTTCTTCACTGAGGGAGAATGTAGCCAAACCTCGGGAAGCATCCCTGCCAGCAAACACACCATAGGGACTACCTACAAAAACAAATATAGAATGATTTGGAAAGTAATTAAGTAACTGCCATTGGCTGATAATATGCAGTAGGCCGTCATAAAATGAAAGCTGCAGTCATTCAAAAAATCTACCCGTGGCGTCCTGTGCGGTCATACATTACATCTAAGGAGAGATTGGAGAGCAGCCGAGGCGGTTCTATGGATGAACTAAGGATTCAGTTTTCGGCAAAACAAGAGCCTTCAAAATGTCTAATCGATTGGAATAGCGATAAGAAGGTAATCTGAAGAGGCCATTTCAAATGGATTTGCTTCGTTTGTTTTGAGTGTTGGTCCAAAAAGGCATTTCTTAGCTTCTCATATTGTCTATATATTTTATATATACGGTATATTTATATATTCTATTAATATAAATATACCGGCCCCCAACTATGTTTCTCTGATTTCCTCCTAATTGAAGCACCACAGTTTGTCGCTCACACAAAAAAATACCATGCAAATGGTGGCATTTGTTCGTTTTCTTGTTGATATCTATCGACTACAAGATATTAATGACTTTCCTAACCAAGTTTCTTCCAGTACCAGCCAAATTACCATCGAACAGTGAGTTCTGACTGACTGTATCCTCGTATCCAATTCCAAATAGCATGTACGGTTTTGTACCCCCTTTTTAACACAATTGGAAACTTGTCTCCATGGTTATTTTAGACTTAAGTCAAGATAAAAAATATGACTAAAATAGATACCTGGTCCATAGAATCTCTTCCCTCTTGTCACATCAAACACCTTTCCATTTACAGCCATTAATAAACGCCCATCTTTTCCTCTCCCATCGTATTCTCGCAGCTGCTCCAATGTGAAATCCCTCTTTTTCATTCGAGGCAGTTGTGGTTGAGCTGGCACGGCTGGTGGTGGGCTTCGTTTGCCGGAAATTATTTTGTACAGCAAATATGCACATAGTGCTAAAAGTCCAATATTCAAAGGGCTAGTAAAAACCTCTTGTAAAACTGCCATAAAAGCGCTGTCATTTCCAGTGTTGTTGTCGCTGCCCGTATCCGCCATTTTTAACACACGTTTGGCCAGTAAGGTTAAAGGTTAAAGGTGAAGGTCTTCTGAATATGAAAGTTCGTTTGGACCGTGCGCCACAGCCAAACAAACTACTTTCTCTTTCAACCGTGACCTGGAAATGTAAACAAACAATCAGGCGTTTCTTAATGGTGACAGTAGCCGAGAAATCATGATGAACACGGGAACAAAAAATTCGGCAGAGCCAAGATTTCTCGGCTATGGTGACAGGTGCTCTGGGTTTTCGTAGAACAGTGCGTACGTGTCGGCTGAAACAATAAATGAAGTATTAATAGCCTACGGTACTTCAATTTCAGCTGTTATTGTTTCTTTTGCTAGTAGTAGTAGGCTATATTATTATTACTAATAATAATTACTATTAGGTATGATGGCCGAGAAGGGACATCCCGTTTTACTTTCAAATCTTCCTTCAATCTTAGTCACAAACACGATAAAAATGCGATGGTAAAGCCATGGTTAATATTTACCATCGCGTTTCCATCATGTTTGTGATTTTCTTTCAAAACCCAGTCCATAAAGTAAGTTGCAGTGATAATCCTTTCGATCCTAATTTCTATCGCAAAATATGTATAGAGCCAAGCTTTATTCAACTGAGAAACACGATAAAAACGCGTTGAAAAATATTTACAATCGCTTTATCATCGAGTTTCCATCGTGTTTCTGAGATCAAAATATAGCCGGTTTAACAAGTAAAACGCAATGATAAGTATATTTCATCGTGTTTCCATCGTGTTTTACATAGGAAGTGAGCCAACTTCATAAAGTATAACACGAAAATAAATCTTGCTATATTTTTCATCTCGTCTTAGATTTCGATTTAGCCTGGTTGAGTATCTATAACGCGATGTCCCTTCTCGGCCATCATAATTAGGCCTAGTTTTACTTTTAGTGTCTGTTAGCTACGACTTAGTTCAATTTACCGAACTTATGGGGATATTACATATACCAACATGTAATATCACCATAAGTTCGGTAAATTGAACTAGCTACGACTATGGGTATTTCTACAGCTAAACCCCTTCCGCGAAGTAGGCTATATGTGCTTTTCGTTAGCTAAATGGATTTATTGAAAATTAAAAGGGAACTATAGGCTACTGCGATGATAATTTTTTTTATCATTAACAATAGGGCCACTGGGTAGGCCTTAGCTCGATCGGCATACTGTAGCGTTCAAGGATTGGGGGCCTACAATTATAGGCCGGTAGCCCTAGGCCTAAACAATATTATAATGAGCTAGGAGAGCTTCGGGCCTCACATTAACGCTACATGCCGGAGCTAGCCTAGGCCTAAATCTACGGTCATGAAGGGCTTCGGTACGATCGAAAGCCCAGAGAGCTCGATCATTCGAATTTCGAGTTTCAAACTTTGAAATTCGAAATCGAAAATTTACTTTCAATTTCGAATTTCAAAATCTGAAATTCGAAATTAGAAAATTGACTTTCAATTTCAAACAAATTAGGCCCTAATTGCGACTTTACAAAACATGGCAGCAGAAGGTGAAATGAGTGCTTGAGATCTAGACGGCCATCTTAAATGTGACGATTTTGTTTTGAAACCTCGAAACTAACTTTCCAATTTCCAATTTCAATATTTGAAATTCGAAATTCGAAACTCACCTTCCAATTTCCAATTTCTGTATTTGAAATTCGAAAATCGAAAAAATTGAAATTCAATAATGAAATCGCTGACCTACCAGTGTACATGTAGGCCTATTTAGTATTAACAATAATTTGATTGGTGAAAACTAATTTAAAAGGTGTCAGTGATTGTTTAATTAAAGTGGCATGAGCTGCCAAAATATTGATATTTTTACGTTAAAACAAAATGTTGAAATTATTGGCTAGTTTTCTCCAGACGTGTAATTCAGAAGTTTTTAGTGCTTTTAGTCTCGAGAATGAACGATTAAGTATTGTTTTGAACTATCTTTGGCTTAGAATGAATGAATGGTCGTCCCGGTTATTTAAATTTTGTTTACTTTTCGAATATAGGCGACATATCTACTGTATAGATTTTCCTCATTCCAACGCCAATCATTTAGTTTTTCGATGACCTTTATAGCCTCTTAGGCCTACTGTGGTGCCGATCAGAAATTATGAAAAAAGTGTGAAATTGGCTGCTCATGCCACTTTAACTGAGTGTGAATACTGAATTTCGAAATTAAGAAATTTTTTCAAAATCTGAAATTCGAAATTCGAATGAGCCCTCTGGGCTTTCAATACCTCGGAGTTTCATCACATTTGACGCCTAATTTATTTGCATAAGATATCTATGTAACCTTGCCTCTTGTCATCTGGGGTTACAGAAAACTACGAAAATCATGGGAAGTTTTTTTTATGCCGTAGGCGGCCTTTGGACCCACGCCTATAGGGCTAGATTGTTTTGGGTAGTCAACCAACATCCTTAGAATCCTACTTCGAAAAAAAAACAAAAAAAAAAAACAATAGGCCTATATCCACATACCCTTGTATATCAAGTACAAGTAGGCTATTTAGTTTGTCCATATAATTGCCTGTCAGTCCAAAAACAAACAGTGGCCGCTTCAAATATAAATTTGTTGTTGATGTTTTAGGATTAAGAAAAAAAAAAACAAACAAAAAAAACACAACAAAAACATAGACTGTTTTCGGGGCCTATAGACGGTCCCTGGACCCTTCCCCAATTCGTTTGGATAGTCATCCCCTCCTCAAGCTTAAAAAATGTTACAAGGTTTTTAGAATGAGCAAAAACAATATTTCCAGAACAGCCTTTGGAATTCACGCTTCTCGGGCTATATCTATAGAACATTTTCCTGGCCCGGCCCCTGGACCCTCGCCTATATTGGACTGGGGTATCCCCTCTGCCACACTTCAAACATTCTAATATAGCCTAATGATTTTTATTGCTATTTTTTAAGAATTAGGAAAAGCAAACTCCGGAAATCATTAGCAATTTTACTTGCAGAACAGCCCTTAGAACGCTTCTCAGGCAATCTGTAGGCCTATAGTATCTGTGCTTCCGGAGCCTATGCGGCCCCTGGATAGTCACCCTCACCCATACACTCCCCCACCCACTTAATCTGAAGCCCAGGCGCTGTCCAGATTATAGCCCGTGGGAGATGCATTCTTAGTCGTTTCCAGGAGTTCTAATTGAGCAACTCGCAAAACCTGTGGAAAGGATCGCACGGTACTGTTGGAGGCGGGGATTTCCAGTTAGCTTTCCCACTAAACTTGGCAACGCAGCCATAGGCCTATAAGTGAAACAATCTTCAGTGCGGTATAAAACACCTAGGCCTATTCAGAAGCCGCTTAGCTTGGTGGCTACATATTGAAATTGAAAACAATCTGACTAGAAATAAATCAATCAAGATTCTTGATGATATCATCACATTGCTTGTTTCCAGCTCAATTACTTTCAGGGGCGCTTACTGTGAAAAATTTAATATAAGAGTAGTTTCCCTTGCGCCGATCTATTCACAAAATGTGTTAGATCTCAAATAACCTATAGAACCGATCTCAAATAACCTGTAGAAGCTTTCATTTTTTGGCGAAAGAGTTTGGGCGTCATTTTGTATTTTTGATAGCCCGATAATGTGCATATATAATCTTCAATGGCTTAGAATAATAATTTTTAAACCAGCAGACAGTTGACCCGTTTTGGGCGACCAACCTGAGAAATACAGACGAACGATTTGAGTTTAGGGTCACAGAAAGGCCTTTCGATAAATTTGAGACGCTAAGTTAAAAACAAAAATAAGCGTAATCCAACATAGAATTTACGCATTTTATGATCGATTTTTCACCTGCGAACATCAGTTCTATATGTGTAAATTATCGGCTATTTTCTAGTTTTTTATTGATACCAGAAGGTACTGTCAAGTTTTGAACTAACTTAGGATTAAAATGAATGAACGTTCGTCCTCGTTAATTAAATTTTGTTTACTTTTAGGACACTATTTCCGTTCGTACCGGCAATGGACTTCATGCATTTTCCTCATTCCAACGTCAATCATTTAGTTTTCTCATGGCAATCAAAATGTATGAAAAACGGTGTGAATTTTGCAAGCTCATGCTTCTTTAAGTATATTTACCGCCGCTGAACCTAAAGATGTGTAGGATTAGTTGCGTCCCTAGCCCAAATAATCAGCCTCTGTGGTGCTGAGAATCTAACACACTCCCTGACATATGTGTGGTAATATAGAAATAAAGAAAAAACACACACATACAAGATTTCTCGGCTAGTTGCGTCCCATTTTGAATTTATTTGAAAAGTGCAAAAATTTGGCATGAGCTGCCAAAAGTCGCTTTTGGAAAAAATTCTGATCGTCCAGAGAAGTTTTAAGTATACATGTACATTAAAACACTAAACGATTGACGTTGAAATAAACAATATTGGTATACAGTTATAGTAGCCTACATAAACCGAAAACGTGTCAAAATAATGGACAAAATTCAAATATCCGGGATGTATGAGTTCATTTTTGCATGAGTTTTGCTGCTTATAAAACTACCGTAATGTACATATTGTAGATTGGTATCAACGGGAAGCTCTTATTTTGTACTTTCAGATACAGATAACCCATTATTAGCTAATTATGTTATATTTTCCAGCTCATGCTACTTTATATGCTACTAATAAGAACATGCATCCTATAGCGTATTTAGTGCTATTGATTATGGTCCAATATAAAGCCCGATTTCCTCCTCAAATTAACATATAGCCAAGGATTGTGCAAAATAATCGTAAGTACAGCAACAAAGAATGCTTTATAGTAATATTGAACTATATTTTATATTTTAGAATGTTGATATGTGCCGATATATGATTATGTAACGAGCTCTGGCTCGAACATGTATCCCTTGTCTGTCTTCAACCTAGGTATTTCCGATGGAACCAAGTTAAATATTTTCATACTCTTTTCCCATGATCCTATTTTGTTTAATCTCATTTATGGGACTTTTGCCATAGCTGGAGATCCGGACAATATATAACAAAGTATATACGAAGTTTTTCAGAAAATTCTACGGACTACCCTCAGGCTCCTGTCTGCCTTCAGCCTAAACTTATGATTGGATATAAAGGTTCAAATGATACACCCCCCTTTTAACACAATTAGAAACTTGTATCCATGGTTATTTAAATCAAGAAGATTTTCCCTGTGCTTGTGTCTTTTAGTGTTGATGTTCATTATAAATATACACAAAGAAAAGGTAAGTAAGCACCCCCTACCACCCCCCTGGAAAGTCGGCACCGACCGATAAAATCATTGGTGTAGGGGGATTATTGGCAAACTGATATTGCAGAAGCGATTGTGATCATATAGGGCAACATTCTGGAAATCACCATTAAAGGCAAAATAAAAAGATGCCTGTAAGTATGAAACTTCAGAATACATCTGGCTTCACAAGTTCACAGGGCGAACATACTGAAGTAAAAATGTCACTTTGGGTGTGTAGAACACATCCCTAGAGCAGAAGGTCAATTGCGCTTCTAGCCTCCATTAGTCCGAATTACAGTTTCCAACCTGTGTCTCATCCCTCCAGTGAGACGTCGGATCTGTGGAAGGGGTAACTGTCGCCAATAGCGATGTAATGCGGCTTCCGATTCCTGCAGATTTTGTACAGGAGGCTCGAGGGCTTGAATCCCACATGTGCTCTAAAGGATTCAAATCCGGACTCACGGTGGGCCAAGGCAAGAGTTATGACAGCTTCGTTTTGGAAGTAGGCTATTCCTGCCCGGGAACGATGAGGTCTGGCGTTGTCATCCATGTACACAGGTCTTGAACCGAATGGGTGGTTCTCAAAATGAGACACAAACAACTGGTTGCAGGACCTCCCGAATGTACCAGCCACCTGTGAGGTTTCCTCGTATAGTGAGAAGTCCAGTTTGCAGTCGTGAGAGATGCACCCCCAAACCATTACAGAGCCTCCTCCATAAGGAACATATGGACGTTGAGCAAGAAACGACTTTCGTCCGACCAATGAATTCTTCGCCAGGTCCTCAAATTCCAACATCGTCGTGCTAAACACCAAGCCAAACGTATCCGTTGATGGCGATCTGACATTAGGGGGGCGTTTGAGGACTCTCCTTGTCCTCAGGCCTGTAGCTTTCAATCGGTTTCTCACGGTTCTTGTGCACAGACGTCGGTTGGGTAGCCATTGCCGCTTCAAAGATGGACTTGATGCAAATGGATGGCACCGTACCAGTCGGATCAGTGCCCTATCTTCACGCTGTGATATTACAGGGGGTCGACCCGAGCGTGGTCGGTCCTTCACAGCACCAGTTTCACCGTGTTTTCTCACTAATCTTCTTATCACTGTACAATGGTAGCCTATTTGACGCCCGATAGCTTTGTACGACATCCCTGCGGAGTGCATACCGACAATTTGCCATTTTGCCCCTCTGATATCCTCCTTCGTGCCACGTTAACAGAAGATGAGTCCGCGTTGCACAAAACTGGCCTTAAGTACAAAACATGTAAGGGGAAGCATACTGATGTTGGGATAATTGCAAAAAAAACAAAACAACATTTCATGTCGCATTACATGCATTTTTGCGTTACTGTGACACATGAATTGCCACAATCGTTCAATAGAACATAATCCATATCATCATCATAACTGGCATTACAGTTAACATTAATGCGGATTTATAATAATTAAATAAACTTTTTTCCTTTTGTATATATAGCCTAAAAGATACGCGGATTTTAGTTTTGGGCCTACATCCTGGTTTAGTTTTTATACCTGTAATTTCTAAGCAAACATGTTTTCGTCTGGGTTGATCTTTGTAACTGAATTTTACGAATTGACAAGGTGGTTACAAAAACTATACCCATCTCCGTGTCGGGTAATAGTTTGCTGTGATAAGCTTGAAGGGAGACTGATAGGAAAGTTAAACACAATAAGGCGTTTGGTCCCAATCTTGCATTCAACACAGGCTCGGCTTGTTGACTGAATACAGATTAATGATCAACTCCGTCATCCCTACACTGACTAATGGAATAGATAGAGTCAATACCAACGGCGATACTGATTTCTAAACAGTTGATTAAATTTGATCTCAATTTTATCTTGAAACTTGATTATCCCTTATTCTCATTTCAACTGTTAAGATTTCCCAAGTATAAAATACATGTACGGCGTTTGTAATCAAACGTTTATTATATTTTCGATATGATGAAGTTATATAATTTATCTCGAGCAGCCGAATAATTTTCGATTCGAAAATCCTTGTTTGATTGAAATTATCAAACACGTGCTATCGGAATTTATTTCTTATGTAGCCTACTCGCTGCAATCCGATGGATTAACTATTATCAATCAGGTAATTAGAGATGTTATAAATACTTGAAATTGGTTTCATAAATTTTAAGAGTAAATTTTTCTGCCCCAAATCGAATGTGTCGCTTAAGGGTTTTATCAAGCATGTTTGAAATCCTTCATAAAATATGATCCCATTACATACGTAGAACCATTGGCATCTAGCATCTTTTTCTGTGTAATATAGTTATTAAATAAAAGAAAAGGTCGCACATTTGCAGGGTGTAGATACTGCTCTTTTGGCTGACATTTCTGATACGATAAAGTTGTGTGACGGTATTGAGTGCAAAATGTTATGCTTATGTACAGAATGAATTGTTTGGAGACAAAATATTTAACACAAAGAAGCAAAGAAATTACCGAATTAACCGACACTGATTGACCCGGAAAAAATCCCAGCCAGGGTGCGAATCGAACTGACGATTACGACTTAGTTCGATTCAATCAGTGTCGGTTAATTTACAAATTCAGTAATTTCCCTGATGATGATTGCAACTTGCTTTCGAAACACTGACTTCATGACACGTAAAAAGCCAAAGAACCCTCAAATGTCATGTAGAATTTTTTATATTTGAAAAAAAGAGTAAAATAATATACAAACAGTGGAAATAAAAAAATAAACTAAGAGCCGACGGTTCCGGAACAGAAAACTGTAATCCGAGAAGTCAGAAAGCAGTATAGATCCACTCATTACGAAATATAATTCACATTATATTATAATTATAATAAAATCCTGGAAAAACACTGGTAAACTCTTTGCCTAAATAGAGGAATTCACAAATCACACAAATGACTGTATTACTGCCAACAGTTAACAAGTCCAATACTATATATGATAAACATTCTTTCTCAATAATTCAGTAATTGTATCGTTGGCATTTATTAAATTTACGTGGAAAATAAAAAAATTACATGATGGATGCTAGAACTATCTGGTAATAAAACTGCACCAGTAGCAGTGTCGCTGGCATCACAAGCTAAATGGCTTTCGAAAATCAGGCGCTAAGAAAACAGTCCAGTATGACGATTATCAGACAGAATAAATTGGACATTTTTTTCAAGTAAATTAGTCATAGGCTCAGAAAGTGAAAATATGAACAAAACTGTCTATAATATCTACCCATACCCAAGAAGCGTTTCAATTGTCTTTTACATTCAGGCACCGGGAATTTTGAAATGGCATCATCACCTTAGCTTTTACTGGTGAGACCTGACCCTGACCGACGACAAATTCGAGATAAACGACTGCGGCACACCCAAATTTACTTGTGGGAAGATTGATCAATTTTGCTTCACGGAGTCTCTCAATGAGTTGGTATGTCTTGTCAAAGTGGCCTTCCCAAGTTTCGCTGAAGACGATGACGTCATAGACGAAGGAGCCGCAACTTTTTGACCAGGACACAAAGCGATCTTAGCTTAAGATGATCTTAATTACCAATGGCAGCGTATACCTTCAACATGGGTTGCCATGGTAGTTAAGATCACACTTAGCTAAGGTCGCTTTGTGAAACTAGACCCTGGAGCCTGTTTCACAAAGCGGCGTAGATGTATTTTTTGCGTAACTTTCATACTAACGTATCTCTGCAGTATAGGTTGCTAAGGCATTTACGTAAAAACTTACGCTTGGTTTACAAGTCTTTGAAAGACAGCTGACAAAGTATGCAATCTAAAGCCTAGCGCACACGAGAGGCGCCGGCTGAGCTGCCGGCTACGCGTGGCTGAGAGCTAAGCTGTTTCCCCCGTGTGCGCGTAAATTTTGGTGAGATTTTCGCCTCTCGAGACAGTGAGGAAAGTATTTAGCATGTTTGATATTTTCTGCCTCTCGTGGCAAGAATCTCACCGTGTGCGCATAACGTAAGCTGCCGGCTGAGCTGAGAGGAGGGATAGTCCAATCGCGTGTGCCTATTAAATCATGTGACCACTTAGAATATTACGTAACACGGGTAGTGACACTAGTGTAGATCAGTGAACTTGGGTGACCAAGAACTTGCCTCAGCCGAGAGCTCATCGTCTGCGCTGAAATCTGTAGCTGCTCCCTTGGCCACGCGTGCCTTGTAGCTCAGCCGGCGCCTCTCGTCTGCGCTAGGCTTAAGAAGATAACTTTGTTCTGGAACAACCCTTGAGGCGTGATGAAGGTGGACATTTCAGAAGCCGTTTTTGTTATGGTGTGTTTCCACGGACTTGCGTTAACGCGTGCGTTGACGGATGCGATTTAAACCAAAGAATGGGAACTACAGAAATACGCTAGAGTGTTTCCACGGTCAGTCCGATATTTTTTAACGCACGCGTTAACGGACGGAGAATGGAGCTTGTCCCATTTTTAACGCAACGGACGAGGGATTTCGCTAATCATGACGTCATTGAAGTGGTTTTCCGAACCTGATGACCTTTTGCTGTCAGCTCGAATTCCACAGACAATGTTCACCGAGTGAGTTTTTTTACTCATTTTTACTGACTTACGTTTGCGTTGTAAATACATTTTGTATGAATAGGCCAATGTACATGTAGATGTCCTCTTATTCACATTCTTTCCCAAAACCGAAAAAAAAATTGTTGTAAGGGATATGACCTTGACTTTTGACCGTAACCTTATGACAGATCGCACTATCGATCGCATGCGTTAACGCAAGTCCGTGGAAACACTTCGCTCTATCCGTATAAGCCTAGCGCACACGAGAGGCGCCGGCTGAGCTGCCGGCTACGCGTGGCCGAGAGCTAAGCTGTTTCCCCCGTGTGCGCGTAAATTTTGGTGAGATTTTCGCCTCTCGAGGCGGTGAGGAAAGTATTTAGCATGTTTGATATTTTCTGCCTCTCGTGGCAAGAATCTCACCGTGTGCGGACAACGTAAGCTGCCGGCTGAGCTGAGAGGAGGGATAGTCCAATCACGTGTGCCTATTAAATCATGTGACCATTTAGAATATTACGTAACACGGGTAGTGACACTTGTGTAGGTCAGTGAACTTGGGTGACAAGGAACTGGCCTCAGCCGAGAGCTCATCGTCTGCGCTGAAATTTGTAGCTGCTCCCTTGGCCACCCGTGCCTTGTAGCTCAGCCGGCGCCTCTCGTCTGCGCTAGGCTTAACAATCGCATCCGTCATCGCACGCGTTAACGCAGGTCCGTGGAAACACACCATTAGTAGGTAAAACTTAAACACAAATTTGGCATCACCAAGGGCGTCAATGCAGTCGTCTAGACGTCTACCCTCGGCATTGGAATGTTATCTGGCTTGATAACACTGTTGACTTTTCGGTAATCCGTGCTCATTTGGAATGTCCTGAGCCAAGGTGACCACCAAGTGTTGCATGTGCAATACGTAATAATAATTCCGCTTAATAATGCTTGGGTAAAACTATCTTATGGTTTACAGCCAATTTGTCATTTGTAGACACACCAGGTGGTTGCCATTTACGTACGAGAGCATCAGATTGGACATAATGACATACAGGTTCATCTGGTACATTATCGCTATCAAAACGCAAAATTAAATAGCTTGGAAATAACAGATAATGTTCAAGAATTAATTGATTCTAAGGACATAATTGGTATTCTGAGTGTCAGCATTAAATCAGATAAAAAGTTTTCCGTTATCAGGAATACTTTCATCCTGTTCGAAAGAATCTGTTTAGTCATGGCTCGAGTTACAGCACATGGAGGAAACAAGCTAGGTATTTCTTGTTCAAGTTGTTCAAAATTTTCAGCTAAGCTTGCTTATCAGATAGTATGGGGTTTACGACGACTCTGTCCCCAGCTAAATCATTACCTAACAACAAATGAATACCACCAAATGGTATACACTGGTGTAATACCAACAACAAGCGGACCGGATACAATGTCTGACTTCAGATAGACATTATGTTATTACAATTACTCATAATCAGTAGAATTTACACCCTAAATTAAAGCATTATTGTCTGAGTAAGAAATTTCTTTAAATGGCAAAACTTCAGACAACATTATAGATTGAGATGCGAATTATCACTATTAAATGGTCCAAAAACTTTCATTACATCATCATTGAATTTTGAGTTTTTTTTAGTGAGAGATTTACACAAGTAACTGCCTGCTGTGTAATATCAGTATTTGAAAAACCACAATCTAGTTGGTTTGGAAGTATCATGCATTATCACCATTTTGTTGCCGTTTCAGTTGGAAACGATCAAACATCAGATGACAAAGCTTTTTACATTAGTTACATGGGATTTTACTAAATCGTCTGTAATTGTGAGATCTATTTTCATTTCAAGTATTGGCATTGTTACCAGTATTGCCAATATTATTACATGTAGTATTGCCAATATTACCAGTATTGACAATATTTGGATTTTGTTGTCTTGAGCGGTTTTTTAATTCAGGATTGTGGTTAGGCGTTTCTGTGAATTATATTTTGAGATCTTCGTGAACTTTTAGTGTGTAATTATTGTTTCTTTTTTCCCACTGTCTGTATAATATTTACCTTTATATACTTAACTCAATTTTTTAATATAAACCCAAATGTGTGCATAACATCTCCTGGTCTTTCGTTAACTCTTCGTTAAATATTTTGACTCGTGACACTTTAAATTAAGTTTCTATAGTTTGTATTAACGAGCGGTAGCATATATACTCTCCCCAAAAAGGAACGCAACATCCAATTTCTTTTCAAACATGAATTTTTCCAAAAATGTGCGGGATTGACACATGACAACAGGATCATGTTATAATGTAAATGTCCGATAATTGAATTTAAGCCCCTGATAGTGGCTGTTGATCACACGTGACTTTCGGGTCAACCTTTGTGTAACGCTACACGAGGAAGGCGTAGGGAAAAACGTAGGGCTGTTGCACGTGCGAATCACGTCTTATCTTTATGCGGGTTTAATGGATATAAAAGACACACAACCGTTCAATTGAATTCAGTCGTTAAATTGTTTCACGAAGTTGCTACAATATGCCAAGACTAGGCGCAGCTACCCGGAACGTCGTCATTGGTCATCTCCTGGCCGGCGAATCACAGAATGCAGTCGCTAGACTTTATAATGTTTACCGGAGCACGATTTCCAGGCTGTTGCAACGGCACCAGCAATCCGGTTCAACAGCTGATCGTCAACGTTCTGGCCGACCTAGGACCACATCAGCAGCCCAAGATTGCTACACCCGGTTACCGGACCAAAACAGCAACAGAAACAGCATTAAATATCCCAGGTCTCCGTCGAATATCGGCACAGACAGTCAGAAACCGTCTCCGTCAAAACGGCTTACGCGCCAGACGCCCTTACTTTGGCGTAGTACTGAGACGCTAGCATCGACTTGCAAGGGTCCGATGGTGCAACAGGTTAAGGGACTCGAATCTGCGAAACTGGAGGCGAGTCTGGTTCAGCGATGAATCAAGATTCCATCAAGATTTACAGACGCCGGAATGAGAGGTTCGCAAGGAACTGCGTCCTTGAGGTCGACAATTTCGGCGGAGGAAGTGTGATGGTGTGGGGTGCCATATCCTGTGCCCGAAAAACTCAACTGGTGCACATTCCCGGCAACCTTAACGCCGTTCGGTACACATAGGAGTTTTTGACACGGGTCCGTACTGTGTTAGAGGTTAATGGTGGGCACTACAGATATTGACGTTGCAGTGACGTCATCTGAGCGCTATGAACTTTAATGTGATAATTTATTTACATGTGAATGAACTTTAAAGTCTGAACAACCAGTCTGCCAAATTTCAGTGTAATGAGATGCTTATTTCTGTATTAAAAATGATGTTGAAAATTCATATTTTGAAGAAGAAAAATTGGATGTTGGGTTTCTTTTTTAGGAGAGTATATATTAAATATGATGTCATAACTGGCGAAAAAGTTGCAAAAATATGTGTTTAAACTTATCATTCGTTCTCAAACTTTTACTTGGTGAATGTCTTCAAACTCTTCGGAAGAGGCTTGATCAGGATGCAACTAGGACATCAGGGCCAAAAAAAACAAACAAAAAAACAAAAACAAAACACACTGATAATTATACAGAAAATCGTCTTTTTTAATTCAAGCTATCTGCATTTTAGCCCTGAATGTGCCTGTGAGCATCATGATTATATTATTTGAATTTTTTACATGTACAGTGGATATACTCAACTTTATATTTTCATACTCATTTTGGACGAAGCCCACAAAAGGATATAAACCAATATTTCAACTGAAAGTTATTTTGGAAATAAAATTCAACTAAACAGTTTAGCGTTACAAAGTATACATTTTAATTTTCACACTACCGTATCATTATATCTCTTATTAAAGGGGCATGAGCTGCCAAAATGTTGATATTTTGACGTTAAAACAGAATGTTGAAATTATTGGCTATTTTTCTCAAGACGTATAATTCAGAAGCTTTTTAGTGCTTCTAGTCTCGAAAATGTACGATAAAGTATTGTTTTGAACTAACTTTGGCTTAGAATGAATGAATGGTCGTCCCGGTTATTTAAATTATGTTTACTTTTTGAACAAGTTTTCGGTTCGTACAGGTCACATACTGTATGGATTTTCCTCATTCCAACGCCAACCATTTAGTGTTTCTATGACCTTCAAAGCTTCTTACTGTCGTGACGATCAGAAACTATGAAAAAAATGTGAATTTTGGCAGCTCATGCCTCTTTAAACTATCGTACGCAAATTATGCGATCACCCATTTTTAGAAAAACCTGCATAGATATGATCTAATTTTGCATTGTCACCAGTTTTGTTAATTAAAGAAAGGTTTTGAGCGTGGGTTTTCGAAACTGCTACAGAGATCTTTATAGAATACTTACTTACATGTAGGATAACTCAGTAGTTTATTGTGTATGTTACTTATGTTATGTGATTTGTATAAAATACACCAGTAACCAGAGGCTTTTCAAAGTCGTGTAAACTGTTTGTATATTTACTTGATATGTGCTAACTATTTTGTGCTATGTATTTGCTCTCAGCGTGTAAACTGCCTGTATATGGACTGCGTGTCTCGTCTTCTCCCATCACTAGCTTGTAACGCCGATATCGGTAATGAATTTACACCGTCTTCTTACACAAACCGAGATTTCAGAAAATTGGATTTTCCTCGCTGTAGGATTTTTTCAAGGTTCCTATTAGAAGGATTTGTAAATTAGATTAGGTCTGGTTCTCGAAAATCACAAGTAAAGTATGACACCGAGTTGTGTTGATTGACAAAGACAGCAGGGCCTACTTGTGATATCAACCTTACATTGTTAATGGTAGCCAAATGTTTTTATGTGTTTCTTATCGGGTTAGTGCGTAAAATAACTGGCCGCTGATTTGTGTTTGTTGGTAAAATCGTTTACGTTACATTATAGCCTACTGGAACATAAATCTTGTAAATATTCATGGACTGAAACCGATTTCTGTTAAGAGGCATTTACGCGCGTAGCTGTACATATTTCGTTTCGTTACAAAAATGCAGAAAACTGGCGCAACATATATACAATATACTAAGAAATCTTCGGTTCCCTCCTTGCTGAACCAAAAATATGAAAACTAAAAAATAAAGAATTAAATTCTGTTCACAAAAAACATAGTCAATGGTATATATTACTCTATTGAGGCTCTACATACGAACATTTGGCTTTCTTTATAAAACAATTGGCACTTCAAAGGATAAATGACAAATTGAAGTCAATGTAGACCTCCTATTTGGTAATCAATATGGAACAAGATGGCGGTGGTGTGAGGTCGCTCAAAAGTACGCTCTCGGTAGATGTCTTAGTATTTTCACTCAAAGTTTAGCCAGCCATCAATTAATCACTTCTACAACTACAGGATAGCTAAATGCCCAGGACTAGAAACACGAAGAAGTCAACCGACAACACCAGCGACAAAAAACTCTGAACAAGAAGCCCATGGTAATGGCCGAAACAAAACAACAACAACAACTGACCAATTCGAAAACTTCGGCAGAAATGCAATGGCATCGATACAGAAGACGTTGGATTCAGTAGCTTCTCAACAACACGACTTTCTGGAACGTATTACTGCAGTCGAACGAAAGCAAAATGGGATTTCGAGAAAACTTGACATGTCTGATTTTAAATCACACGAATTGAATAATGTTGTGAAAGAATCCCTTATGCCACAGATGAGGAAGCTGAAAAATATTACTGAAAGCTTGGAGCAACAGAATACAGAATTAAGAAACAGAATTCTGGATCAAGAACGCTATAGTCGTGGCTATAATCTACGTTTGGGTGGCATAAAAGAGGAAAATTGAGAAAAAAAAACGCCCTAGAGATTGTAAAAAAGGTCATATCCCAAGATTTAAATATGGCGGATATTGTTGTGGAGAATGCTCACCGAGTAGGACGTCAACGAGAAGGTCAGATACGACACATCCTGATGAAGTTCATCTACAGGCCCCATCAGCGAGAAGTTTTATTACGGTCACTGCAAAGAGAACGTGGCGATAAACCCGGTCCATACCTTATTGAGGATTTAATACCAGAAGACAAGATACAAAAGCATAAATTTCGAGATTTTATGGCTAAATCGTTCAAGGAAGGTAATAGGGTGCGCTTTTCAAGGGGAAAACTATATGTGAACGACAGCGAAATGTTGGAAAGCTCGATATAAGCTACTCTTTGTTGTCCAGTCTTCTGGCCAGGTTGACCGTGAGTAATCTGTGTTTGGTACACTCTACTAATACTATACTCTCCCAAAAAAGAAACGCAACATCCACTTTTGTTTCCAAACATGAATTTTTTCAAAAATGTGCGTGATTGACACATGACAATGTTATAATGTTAATGTCCGATAATTGAATTTAAGCCCCTGATAGTGGCTGTTGATCACACGTGACTTTCGGGTCAGCCTTTGCGTAACGCTACACGAGGAAGGCGTAGGGAAAAACGTAGGGCAGTTGCACGTGCGAATCACGTCTTATCTTTATGCGTGTTTAATGGGTATAAAAGACACACAACTGTTCAATTGAATTCTGTCTCACTGCCTCTCATCCTGTTATCTATTCCTATCCAACAACCATGACCGGGTTTACCAGTCGGAACAAACTTCGACTGTCTTCGGCTGTGACACCACGTACGTAAATCCCCGAAGTTTCAGACTGCCGGTTTGCCTCAAGCCCTGGTTGGGTTATGTGTGCGAACAGGAAGTATTAACATTCCGTCAATTTCCCAGTTGTGTTTTTCAGCAATGGATAAGGAGTTATTATTATTTTTTCCCTAAACTTTTACAAATATAATAAAGATAATAGAACCATTATGCCCGGATATGTTGGTCGATCGCGAAGAAAACAAATGACTTGATCTTGCCAATGTTAGTATATAGAGCCCAGCTTGGCAATGTTAGTATATAGAGCCCAGCTTGGCAATGTTAGTATATAGAGCCCAGCTTGGCAATGTTAGTATATAGAGCCCAGCTTGGCAATGTTAGTATATAGAGCCCAGCTTGGCAATGTTAGTATATAGAGCCCAGCTTGGCAATGTGTTCCAGTACAATTCCAAAACATAACACAGAAAAGTCATGTTCCTGGTAACAAAATCAATTTATTCCTTTTTACATAGCAGTCCACGAGTGATGGGGAAAAACAGCTCCAGGTGAAACGGAGAGACAATTCACGGATCCCCTTAGGATGTGTGCTATAGGAAATGAGCCTGTTTCTATTGACTCCTTTGCAAACCGTCAGATTTGTGTACGTGAATTTAAAACATTTTCTTATAGAGGCTTGAAAATTATAAAGCGTGGAACGCCATGATTGTATTGAAGGCTCAAACAAAAATCTAATCAGCAAATCTTATTACATCTATCATAAAGTTGATGGCATCATTTTTACAACTCGGCGTATTACAGATTCAGGTTCACAAGTCCCTATAAATTCAAGTTATATTTCATAACATACTATAATATATAACTCGGTGTATTGCAATTGAAGTTTCATAAGTTTCTATTAATTCAAGTTATATTTCATCACATTTTAATATATAATTTCAAACTCACCAATTGTATCTAATAATAGAGGAATATGATTATAACAGGCAAATATCCATTTTCCTTTATATTGCCCAGCAGATTAGTAAATCATACAGCAACACGCGTATGGCTAGATTTTCTGTCCCGTTGAACCGAAGCGTTGTATGTCTTCAAGAAAACTGAGATGTTTGATGTTGGAAATCTACAAATGAGAAATGACGAAGACATCACCATGAGTTGTCGACACCTATACTGATGTCTTTATTATGTGCCATGGGCATTAGCATGGGCGTGGGAAGTTCACGTTCTACACAAAAACTTACTTCGTTGTGATGGCTCAGTTATTTCGCATTAGAATTCGCATTAGAATTAAAACAAGGTATCTAACAGTTCTAAGATTGGAAAATCTTACCAGTATACAAAATGGGTGTAACATGGTATATGGAGGAATCTATATGTATGTACATGTATTTATTTCCTCTGTAAATGTTATTAGAAAGATTCTTCTATGGAGCGGTTTTACTAAAACCAAAACACATAGGACAACTTGTACTACTTTGTACATGGTGATGTTTTAATATGAGCTTTCGAGAGAAACTACTCTCATCATCAGAAATTACAGCAACACAACGTCGGCATGGTTAAACAGGCATTATATACACAGCAAGAATGAACAAAACAAATACAAAAGTTATAATCACTGATAAGTTGTGATTCCTACACTGTAGTTGAAATCACCACAATCTAAGGTAAGGGAGGGGGGGGGGGGGGGCAATCCTATTACAGGCCAAGAGTAACTACATGTATTATGATATGGGGGACATGGAATAAGCAGGTGTGCTGTAACATCAGGATATTACACAGACGATAAGACAACCTTATCTTTAGATTGGAGACAGTTGGTTACACATTGAATAAGCGGAGAGGAACGGATGAAATTTGAACATTTAATATAGGATTTAATTTTTAAATATGAAGGGACTCTTAGTATGCTAAGTTAAGCTTGTTCTTAGCCTGGTCAATTAGCTCACATGACAATGTGTTGGGATTGTGATTGTTATTGTAACAGTGATTTGCAACTGCAGAGGAACCACTGTCTTGGTGCATACTGTGATGCTCGGAGAACCTCTGATTAATATGTCTGGATGTAAGTCCTACATAAGATGCAGGGCAATCACCACATGTAACCTTGTAAATAACATTACTTCGAAGTTTTTCATCTTCGCGATCTTTATAATTAAAATAAGAACTGATAGTGAAAGTTTCGCTTAAAGATACAAATTGAACTGTCGGGACAAGGTTTTCAAGTGGTTTTAGTTCTTTAGATAATTTTATTGAGGCTGGTCCAAGAAAGGGTGTTCTGATGAAGATTTTTTGTTTTTCAGGTCCGAATGGTTTACAAAATGGGAAAATGTATTGTCTAGGAACTGTTTAATGATTTTGTCTACCGTGGGGGATGGATATTGATTTTGGATTAACATATTTTTTATTTTATCGATTTCAATGCTAAGCAGTTTGTAGTCATTACAGATACCCCAGGCTCGATTAAGCAATGTACGAATAAGATTAACTTTAAATATTAAATATTAAATATTTAAATATTTAAATATTAAAACATCACCATGTACAAAGTAGTACAAGTTGTCCTATGTGTTTTGGTTTTATTAGAAAGAGATCCAGGGTTTATTTATCTGAGTAATTAACATTTAACTGAAGACGGAAGATGACAGACGTAAATTTGGTCTTATTCTGTCACAGTTGTTTGGGTTAATGGGTAAACCCGATAGACGGAAATCGATTTGGGACTCTCACTTAACCATTTATAGTCTTAGCTCGGATGGGGAAACTACTAGAAGGGAAAATAAACATCTTATAAACACTAAGTGGACATCCGCCATTATATTTTTGAACACCAAAACACACGGACCCAGGGAAAATCGTCTTGCGTAAAATAACAATGGAGACAAGTTTCTTATTGTGTTATAAAGGGGCATATCATTGGGATCATTTACCCAATCATAAGTTTGTTATAATAAACCTCAACCCATGATATTTCATTAGGTTGACGACAGGGAGGAGTGTGGCATCCGCCATTATATGTGTTTTCGAATCATTAAATTCACACTGAAAGATATCCACGGGACTGCTACATATAAAAACCTCTGTCTGTTGTAAAACTTCTGACATACTTCACTATTGAACGAAAGCTAAATGATGTCACTCAACTAAATTTGGAGGAGGGATATTGTTTGACGTGATCGCTTTCTTAAAGTGGAATGAGCTGCCAAAATTCACACTTTTTTCATAATTTCTGATCATCATGACAGTAAGAAGCTTTGAAGGCTATCGAAAAACTAAATGATTGGCGTTGGAATGAGGAAAATCCATACAGTATGTGGCCTGTACGAACCGAAAACGTGTTCGATATGTAAACAAAATTTAAATAACCGGGACGAGCATTCATTCATTCTAAGCCAAAGTTAGTTCAAAACAATGCTTTATCGTACATTTTCGAGACTAGAAGCACTTAAAAGCTTCTGAATTATACGTCCTGAGATAAATAGCCAATAATTTCAACATTCTGTGTTAACGTCAAAATATCAACATTTTGGCAGCTCATGCCACTTTAAGCCTTTTAGTGGCACGCTTGATTGCACACCTATAGTTTTATGTGCAGAATCGGAAATCAGTCTATTTAATATATCAATAAAAGATCACTCTTACTTGTAGTAGAGACATGACTCAAAGTCATATGGAAACCATGGCCTTTTGTTAATCTGTGACTCCGCTTAAAGTGACATGAGCTGCCAAAATGTTGATATTTTGACGTTAAAACAGAATGTTGAAATTATCGGTTATTTTTCTCAAGACGTATAATTCAGAAGCTGGTTAGTGCTTCTAGTCTCGATAATGTACGATAAAGTATTATTTTGAACTAACTTTGGCTTAGAATGAATGAATGGTCGTCCCGGTTATTTAAATTTTGTTTACTTTTGCGGTTCGTAGAGGCCCCCTACTATATGGATTTTCCTCATTTCAACGCTAATCGTTTAGTTTTTCGAAGGCCTTCAAAGCCTCTTATTGTCGTAACGATCAGAAATTATGAAAAAAGTGTGAATTTTGACAGCTCATGCCACTTTAAGATACCATACTTTGTTGGTTGGTTGTTTTGGCTTATTGGCGCGTCCATTCGTATGAATGATGTACGCCATACTATCGAGTAATTGTTACCTTGAGAGATTAAGAAAACTGTGATGTGTTAAGAAATGTAATAAACGTAACGTTTTTATAGGTAGATATTTTACTTAAGAGATAGGATATTTAATAAACGTAACGTTTTACAGGCAGAGTTACATTTTAGTCGATAAAGAATTTTAGTATCACAAACAGGCAACAAAGGGCCTTAGTGAGTATATTCTCTACCCATTCACCTTTAGCTATTTAATGACCAATCACGCGAAACACATTCAGCTAAGTTCATGCAATCCATCTAATGTTACAGATACCATTTTAAAATTAGGCGTATTCGTGAAAGTTGTTTCTCAGAAATTCTTTAGTAATTAAAAGGATTTAAACCAGCTTTATATCAGACTTAAATATTGAAACAATCAAGAATTCCTTAGGATCGGCTCAAATACATTACACACATTAATTGGAGTGGCAATCTTTATCCTTTGAGGTTTCAAGGCTCTCCGATCTATTGAAACTGTGTGGGATTTAACACAAAATACCAAAGCCTTGTAGTTAATAGTTTGGAAAGTAAAACACTGATTGCCCTTGGATATACATGTCAATGGTTTGTGTCCAGAACTAAGCTGAGTTTCTTATCCAACTAAGGCTGGCGACGCTGCGACATGTGTGAAATGTCATTTAGTAACAGGTACATGGAAAACATGCTTCCAGCCATCAACCAATCAACCAAGCATTTGGTCAATCAGAGAATCAGACTATGATGTAGACAGTGAAAAAGGGTCAATATTCAGAGGGCATTTTTCATAGGATAAGACCAAATACTCTCACACAATGTCTCTTGTTAGGCGACTGTTCCCTTTATAACCATGGTGGTGCAGGTTGCTTAAAGTGGCATGAGCTGCCAAATATCAACTATTTTCATAAATTCTGATTGTCACGACAGTAACAAATGTGAAAGTTATGCAAGAACTAAATTATTGATGTTGGTCCATACTGTACCAGCCGGAATATTAACCGAACAGTAAACAAAATTTAAATAACTAGGACGAACGTTCTTTCAATCTACGCCTAGGCTAGTTCAAAAACACTAACGTGCATCCTCGATATTAGTAGTATTGGAAAGCTCCTGAATTTTTTTGTTTTGAGGAAAATTCTATTTTAACGGAAAAATATCAACATTTTGGCAACTGATAGATCGGTATTCGCTCAGCCTCACGGGACGTGTTCACATGCCTCTTGTGGATTTGTATAAGAAGTCGGACAAACCTTCCAAAAGAAATTGGTCATATTTGTTTTTCTAAGGAACAGTTATTGTAACCAGTGGATTTTGACAAAGATGGTAACGATTGATGAAACCCAAACCCCCGAGGGATGTGTTGGTCGCTGATTAGAAAACAATTTGTTTAGCTTGGAAATGACGAAGAGTTAAAGACAAATTCCAATAATATAGAAACACTAGACCATGCTCTTGTCACAAATTCAATTTTATTCCTTTCATCTCCAAGAGTCATCGGAAAACAGCTCTTGGGGAAAGTTGGGAACAGTACTGGGAGAGAAAGCCATGGATTGCCTTAGGACCTGTGCTAAGAAATAAGTGTGCTTCAAGTGACTGTTCCTATAACCGCCAAACTTGTGTATGTGGATTTGATACACTTTCTTGTAGAGGATCGAAACAAGCAAGAAGAGCCATACTTGTACTATAAACTTAAACATAGGATTCTAGTCTGACAGTTTATTAATTTTGTTTGCTAAAAAGTTAGATTAACACCTTGGTATTATCTTGATTTCATACATTCATGGGTATATGATGTATATTTCTAAATTGACACCGATAAATTTCGTTTCATATTTTCCCCTTTGTATCGATCTTAAACAACAACTAATATTACAAGAAATTCGACCCGTTTTGGTAAATAGTGAGATTAAGAAAAGATGAAAATTGTTTCGGCATTGAAACCCCCCAAAAGGAAGTGTTCCCTTTTTATTATAATATTACTGATAAAACAAATCATCATTACATAAATATATATCACCATGTGTGATGGATGACATTACACATTCATCTACCCAAAATAATTAAGAAATGCCAAATATTTTCATATCTTCTAAGAAGACCGAATATTGCTGTAGATAGAACACCCGTTACCCTTTATCATGAGTGATGCAGTTTGCCAAGACAGTCGTGAATCGAAAAAGGATCATGGCAAAAAGAATAATTTTATTAGAAATTGACTTAGTGTGTATCTCTTTCTAATATTAACATTGGCTAGCTAATGGAAGATGACAGGCGTAAATGTTGTGTTTCCTGGGAAGCATTCTGTCACGGTTTTCAGGGTTAGTAGTTACACTTGATAGACGGAATCGATTGGAATTCTTCGTCAAACTATTTGTAGTCTAAAGCTGTATGGAGAGATCATAAGAAGTGGAATACAGTGATAATATAAAGGCATAACGATGGACAAGAACTGCCTTTTGACGACATTAAATCCACCACAAAGTGATATATCCATTATTCTCCCTTGTGTCAAACTAATTCTTCGTTACATTTCTATCCGATAGCCATTAAAGCACTATTGCACTAAAACACTTTACATTCTTGTCTGCTATCATTTGTTAACATCATCTGCACGAGAGTCCACCTATAATGATATTAAATAGTCCTGTCATTTCAATTACAGGCAGAGACTATATGTAGTTGTACATGTATAACCTCTATATCGACGTAGTATGTACGATTGATTGATTGATGTTTTACGCCGTACTCAAGATTATTTAACTTATATGGCGGTGTTGCCAGGTTTTGTGTTGGTGTGTGTGTGGGGGTGGGGGGGGGGGGCTTTTTGTCCGGAGGACACCCCCGACCTTCGGTGAGTACCTGGCAACTCTTCCACATACGGCGACAGAATGACAAAGGATACTTGAAAGGATACATGGATCGTATACAAAATATGTGTTTGTTGTAATATTAACTAATAATGTCCGTTCTAACATCATGTTTGGGTGTTTTTAATGTTTTGAACCCTCCTTTTCTTTTTCAGTTTCTGCACCCCTTTTCTCGTCAGTCAATATTTCTTTTGGTAAAGCCCTTTACACAAATTGTGACATGGTACAGACCTTTTTTTTACCTTTTATTGACGCTATATCTCGGTGCAAGGTTCTTGAACGACCTATGTGAGATGGTTGCCAGTTACCAGCGGAAGGTCGTGGGTTTCCTCCGGGCACATATCCCGGTTTCCTCTCACAATAAAACTGCCAACGCCGCCATATACGTGAAATAATCTTGAGCGCGGCGTAAAACACCAAACAATCAATCAAAGCAAGGTTCTTAAAGCAGTTAAGTAGGTCATGTAACATCTTGAATATCATATGGCCTGTTTCTTTCGATCTCCCGATGGGATGGTTGGGCGAAGAGCGAAAAGTGGGTGTAACACAGGGTTCAAGATGCTAGGTGACCTGGTTTTTTGTGAATTGACGTATTCCAGACATACATTTTCTGAACAGGCCTTTAATCCATGCCTGGGGTGTTCGAAAAAAAAAATCCTGTGTGGGTTTTTTAATTGATAGCCCTGAAAGAGTTGCCATGCGTATGAATATGCATCCTGTATCAGTGAATATCCCTGTTTTACGGTGTGTATAAGTTGGATTTGAAACTCACAACGAAATCAGATATAAAGCATTTGGTTGGGGGATTTGAAAAAGTAGTACGCCCTATGTGTTTATTGTTTATGATTAAGGACATTGCTTTTCCTCATTACGCTTCTGTAGGAAATAGCTGAATTTGGATCAATGGTTATGATACATGTATGTTAATAACTTAATTATACATATCGTATATTCTTCTTCTTACGTCTAGACGATTTATTCTCAATATCCATCTCATTGATTGATTGTTTGCTGTTCTGCTTCACATGTAACATGTTCCTTCACAATGAACCGTTGCCAGCTTTTTATGAGAAGAATCTACGCTCTTTATCTCAAACAACGCTTCGAACTAACACCTACAAAATGCAATCACCTTTATAGTAGGCTGGTTTTAGCTTTGTGACATTTTAAAGTATCCTGTATGTATTGCTTCAGCGGGTCAACTAGTTATTGTTTTTAGAGATCATATATAAAAGCCCATGTATTTTTGTCGATTTGAAGTGCATGTAAATATGTCATGGGAATAATACTATCAGTAGCTTCAGTTTATGTTTCGCCGTATGTTCTATAGAATCAAGTTTTATCAAACGTTCTGCATTGTATTTGAAATTAACAGACAACCGAGATGTTGAGAATAAATCGTCTAGACATAAGAAGAAGAATATACAATATGTATAATTAAGTTATAAACATACATGTGTCATAACCATTGATCCAAATTCAGCTATTCCCTACAGAAGCATATTGAGGAAAAAAATGTTTTGAATGAAAAACAAGATACCCCCCCCCCCACCTCCATCCCCCCGCCAACCAAATGCTTTATATCGTAGTGCAGACCTAACCTGAGTTCCAAATATCTTACTAGATTTCTTCATATTATCAATTTAAATGTGGCCGTGTTATTCAAATACTGCTGAATTGTACATGGATATTTTGAGTGTGATAATCTTGTTAATTATTGGTATGTTGTTATCATGTGCAGTGAATTATTTGACGAGTTATATCGCTTTAGTGTGTGCTAGGCAAAGAGTTGATGGGCTATATTTTGTAAAAGATCGGAAAATATTTTCTCCAGGCTGTTTAATATTTATATATTTAATATTTTATCGCGTAACACCTTTTATAACAAATGTCTCCCCATCTATTTATGCCGTCATTATTTATATATATATGTAAATAACGATTATTTGTAGGTTTTAGCGCCTAACAATTTATCTTTGGGTGGCGATACTACTCAAGCTTCGATGACGCCAACTGTCTTTTGACACCGTTATGGAGTCTAACTTCTGGTGTTAACTGAATGTTCCGTTTGCATATGGATATGTATACTTTAGTGGGATATGGTAATTATATGATTTTAACCACAGCCATGGAACGATTTATGAGTAAATCATTTTTAATAACATAGAAGTTTTATTAACAAAATTCTCATTAACATAAATGCAATCACATTTCTAATGTACAATATTTCTTTATATACAATATTCAGCAACATCACATTTCTCAGGCCGAAGAAGGAAGCACTTTGAACAGCAAAAATCATTTCATCATTGTACTGTACATTTTCACAAGAAATTGAAAACAATGTCGCTTATACACGCTTGTGCAATGGAAGCTTAAAAAGGTATTTCAGGCGGTAAAAATAACAATGATTTCACTCACTTTAATATTGGATAAAAACAATAATTAGAAACATAAAATCACACAATCAGAGTTTGACATCGACTTGCATAGTTAGTACCTCATGATGATTTCAGGCATGGGGTTTAATAAGACTCGTCTCAGTATTTTGAAAACAGATCAGGTCACTATTCCATATCATAAGTACAATATGTATAGCTAAAACAAGGTTTGATACGTAATCTGGCGAGATCCACTGATCCTGAAAAAAACAGGCAAAAGATAATCTCTAATCCGAAACATCGAAAATATCAAAGAAGATATTATCTTTTTATTCTTGTTTATTTTTCCTGATTATTTTTGTCGAATCCCTCAATTCAAGAATTAATGTCTGTTGAATTTCTGTTTTCCCTAAAACCAGTCCCATATTTAGAGCATAATGCAAAGCCAGTCCAAAAACGTGAATATTCAGTTGACATGTACGATGTGGTCGTGACCAGATCAAACTTCCTCTCTGAAGGTATCTCCTCAGCGACACCTCATCTATATCAATACTGACAGGGTTTGCCTTAAGCTCTGTTTGAACTATGTTTCTACAGAGGAGGGATAAGCATTACCTCAGTTCCGCTATACGTATTACTGGGTCATGGAAATTATCCCCCAAGGAGTTTCTCGGTTCCTTGGATGTTAGTTTGTTGAAAACAAACCAGTTTTCAACAAGATCTTACAAAGCCTTCGAAAAGAAAGTTGACACTAAAGCTAGCTCTAATGCTGTTAAGAAGAGCAGTAATTAGTCAGTCATTTGTACAACGATGGTAACGATGGTGCTCCGGGATATGATGGTCGCTGGTAAGGAAATAATTTGCTTGAGTTTGGAAATGCTATGGAGGCCAGGTCGGCGTTGAATTACAGAGACATCCCAGAACTTTATACAGAAACCCACAGTCATCTTCTTAATCACAAATTCAATTTAATCCCTTTCATCTTGTGATCCAAGAATCAACGGGAAAACAGCTCTAGGGGAAACTTGGCAGCAACACTGGGAGAGGAAAGCCACGGGTCCCCTCAGGATGAGTGCTAGGAAATGAGCCTGCTTCAATTGACTCTTTCTCTAGTAGTCAAACTTGTGTATGTGAATTTGATACACTTTCTTGTAGAGGCTCGAAACCAATCAAGCGAGGAGGGCCATAACTATACTGTAAGCATAAACAGAAATCAAATCATCCAAAGACGTTCCACATACATAAGATCATTGTAAACAAGATACCAACATAGATTGGAACTGAGGTTTGAGAAGATACAATCATTTTATTGGTAACAGTGATAGAGCTAATAGACGTGGACATTGACATTCATATTCCAAGCCAGTAATAGTTACCTCATACTATATGCATTGATTGGAATGAATAGGTTTTATGTACATAGAAATGACCAAGTCGATGAACAGTTTTTAACACAACACTGAGAGTCAATTCGCTTTGAGTAAGACTTCTACATGTAGTAAGCGAAATCCATCAGACCTCAGACAAATTTCGGTTTAATTTAAGACAAACTTAAAAAAAGTAGAGGTCGCGTTTGAAATGTTTATATTTCTAAACAACGTTTGTCAATACTGGTCAGCTTAGTCTATGCCAATACTTTCCCTGGTCACATTTGTACTAAGGTTGAGTGAACACTGTTCCTAGGAGTCAAATTGCAAAAGGTAACCAGTGCATATTCTTCAGTAAAAGAAAAGAAACAGAAACATTTTTTTTCTTAAAGCTAGAGAAATGTATCGTTTGATGGGGAATAATTAGCATAATTATCCAGAGTATTTTTTTAAGCCTTAAACTTTCCAGAAATATAAACCCCAAGGGTTTGTAGTAACTGCGTTTCCGATGCCGGCTAAATGACGATTATTGGACTTGTGTAATACACATTTAAACACATTTGCTTCACTATTAGTTTAACATTGTTGGCTTTGTTTACAATTACATAAAAGAGAGAAATATCTGGTTTATTTCGTTCTTTATTGTCCCCTATTCCATATGTATTCAACCTTAAAGGTAATTTATATAAGGTTATTTATATTAAAAAACAAATGAAAACAAATTCTATCGAATTATAAAGTAAACTATAAAAAAGGATCCAATTTTCATTTGAAGAGGGACTTACAGTTGATACAGATTTCCCCGGCATTGGATAATCACAAGCAAACGCTCCATTTTCTCTTTCTGGTGGAGGAGGTGGATTAAACACTCTATGGTTGTGGGACATTCCGATTGTAGAAATATCCTGCCGATCAAATAAAACCAAATCATCTAGGCTAAAATAAGCTTCCAAATTATACATCAATAACACGAGAAACAGAATACAAGATGTACAGTATTAACTGACTTCTCTACTAGGAATATGTGTATCATTAAAAAATATTTAAAAAAAACCTCGCCGCGCCCTTACAACAAATAAAAAACAAACAAGAAAAAAAATCGTCATCAAGCAAGATGGACATCAGTTCGAGTTAATCTTTACAAGAATGTTAAAAGTCTTTAAATTTGACAAGGTTTAATATTACACTTATATCAAAGCATGCTTGTCATGTTATTTTACCCTTTTGTAACGGGAGTCGTGCGCCGAAACGTGATAAGGCCACAAATCATAATATTATTATCAAGTGACCCAGTGTGCATTCCTTTCACATATCAATATCCGTCTAGGTAATGGAAGAAGACAAGCGTGAATGTTGTGTTTTCTGGGAGGGATTCTGTCACAGTTTCGTGGGTAAACTTGATAGAAATCGATTGAAATCTTCAATAAAGTATTTGTAGCCTGGGACTGGAATGACAAACCATGAGAAGTGGAATACACAGTCATAATATAATTGCATTGCGGCCATCAAGAACTGCTTGGGTTTTCACGTCATTAGCTCTAACACACTAACACAGTGATATATGCATCATCTCTCCCAATCTGTTAAACCAATTCTCCCATATATTTCTACACGATCGCCATAAAACTTTCTTTCAATATAAGCTATCTTTGACAGGCCTGAGTTAGATACATGTATATATTGTGCAGGATTATATCATCCCTTTATTTAAGTAAATAATAATAGGTCTACCAATCAATACGGAAATAAAAGTTTTATAAAAGAAAAGAAATCCAAAATCTAAGCTATGCATTTCAAATTTACTGGGAAGTCACATTCTAAAATGTACAAAGTTATATATATCATTTATTACTGAGATTTTGATTTACTCGATATGTCCTCCACAGGAAGTCCGCCATGTTGTTTAAAACCTGGCTGTTCCTCCCACCCTCTTTATTTTCTCAATGGTAACACTTGTAAAAAGTATTTCTAGCATACATATCCACATGCTGTTCCCGGTTTCCGCCCACAATTAAACTGGCAACGCCGCCATATAAGTGAAATAATCTTGAGCGCGGCGTAAAACACCAAACAATCAATCAATCAATCCACATGCTGTTCAAAAATACAGTCCAGAGTCCAAAGTCGCACGAATTTCGTTCCCATTCATTCATGGGCTAACATGGAGATGTATTATACTCATACTCACTCACCACCCTAAATGTCTGAGAATCTCGTTCATATTCATTCATGGGCTAACATGGAGATGTATTATACTCATACCCATTCATGGGCTAACATGGAGATGTATTATACTCATACTCACTCACCACACTAAATGTCTGAGAATCCCGTTCCCATTGATTCATGGGCTAACCAGGAGATGTATTATACTCATACTCACTCACCACCCTAAATGCGTGAGAGTTTTGTATGGGTGTCCAGGTTCGGAGTCTCATAGGGGAAAAGGCACGGTTCTTATCCTCAGTTAACCTGGTAATGTCGCCATATTAGTGAAACAACCTAATCTTGAACACTGTGTAAATCATTACCAAAATCAATCAATCAAACAAATCAAAGAGAAATGATGTGTAAAACTTACATTAGCATGGTTTTGGGGTGGCGGATCAGGAGAGTTTAGTAAAACCTGTAAGCTACTCTCCATCTTATCGTTCCGCCTCAGCCTCGATTTGAACAAAAGCTCGAAAAGTCCCACTATCATGGAGAGTGCCAAGCCACCGATTAAAATATAAAATATTCCTGCTATTTTACTCAAAGATAGAGGTTGCTTCTTTGACCCTTCCTGAAATGACAAAAAGAGATAATGAGATAGGATCTTTATTCAAAATGTCACTTGTAGACTACCAATTCATATTTTGACAATTTGAATATCTACTTTCTTTAATTGCAACATAATCAAGTCGCCGAATACACAATACTTACTTTGGATCCATCCTGTGGTCCACACTCGCCCTTATCAAACCACCATTTTTGTTTGAGTTTAGTCAAGCAGCCATTTTCATGGAGCCCTAATACTGCCATACTAATATCATCACTGTAAGAGAAAATTATTGAATATTTTCAATAATCAAATATGTCAGTTAAACAAACCAACAAAATCTTTGATACTAAATGTGTTTTTTGACATAAGTACAATGTATTTATACACTGAATAAGAGCAAGGAGGGATGATTCGATAAGCATCGCTTGTAAAAGAACTCCCGTTAAAAAGTTCTCTACTAAAGAATCGATTAACTTGTCTTTCTTAAATCATAGCATAGTCCATACTCAGTAACATGTTCTTAAGGATGTTTGACCATTCCTTTTGTCATAGAATCTTCATACGTTGTCTGGAGAACATGGATCGAGAGGAGGCCCATCGTCATATAATTTTATTCTACAACATTTCACGCAAGACCGTTTCTAATTTTAAAACATTTAAGCTGACACAATATTGTAAAAAACAAATCTTACCTAAGAGGTGATCCAGATGGAGTAGCTATCCCAAAGTTTTTCGCATCCAAATTTGTTCCTACTTTAATTGTATTACATGGTTTTCTATTGTTAATATAGTCATTCGTTGTAGACTCGACCAAAAAAGCATATCTGCCCTTTGATTGTCGGACCCTTTGAACTCCGTGACCAACGCTTTTTACAAATACCGACGGTTCAGCCGTCGACATATACCTCCACATCCGCTGATACGTAGGTACTTTTGAATTCTGTAAATAAAAATAATAAACTGGGTTTTAAACGAATACTTTTTACCCCATATTATGGGAGTACGAATAATCCTCGATATAGATACATGTATTTGGTTATTTTATCATTTAGAGATTTTGTCTTTAATGTAGAAAGTTATCGAAAGGACTGTTGGTCTTAAAGCGACTCCGCCTTAAAAGCTAAGATGACTTATGTGAAACAGATAGCTTTAGAGAAAAAAAAACTTTTAAATGCTGAACTTTTAAAAAGAATCTTACTTCAAAAAATTTTTTCGTGCTCCCTCCACTAAGAGTTCCATAAGCTATTTCTGCTTGCTCTGCTAAATCATCAGCCGACTCGATGGGTGTCGTCATCCTCTCGATGGTGAGAAAGGCAGCTAGGTTAGCCGTGTAGGAGGAAATAATTATAAGGGTAAAAAACCACCAGACACTGCCTATAAGTCTGCCAGATACAGATCTGAAAATAAGGATCAAGTATTCAAATACATCAAAAGTCTGAACACAATTTGGTACAAAAACCTATAAAGGTAAAAAAGGAGTGATCAAATAAATCATGTAAAGTAAAAAGTCAATAATAGAAAGGGTTTTCAACTCGTTTTCCATACTTTTCAAGCATCGTATGATCCGCTTTGATTTTGATTTAGGAATTGAAGATATGCACAGTGCCATGTTGGTAATTGGATACTAAGAAAATATATGTCAACATATATCGAAAACGAAAATCAGTTTAAGAAAGGCATAACATTACTATATTATATAAGCAGATAATTATATCGCAGTATTATCTATTGGAATACAAAACTAGAGATCATTAAATCTTGTATAGTCTTGGAGGGACAGGTATATATGCTCTAATTTTAAACAAAGATAATTGGAAATAAATACATTGATCAAACACTGAGAAAGCATGATTGTGGAAAATTCTCATTAATTGCTGAAAGATTTATATCCCAGTTATAATGGAAATTTCAAATCCAAATCAAACATTTGAAAAGTCTAGATAAATTCAGCAATGGCCATGCATTACGTCAACAGCAGAACTTTGTTTGTCCAACTGTAGATTGAGGTCTTTCGACCTTTACTAAAGACTTAGACGTTGTGGAATAAAACATAGCTAGGTAGCATCTATTACATGTTTACTAGGGAGACAGAGTTAATTAGTGGGGGAAAGCACATTCATCTCTGCCTCATCCTCATCAATAATTTCGTAGTAAATTCCCATTTATCAAACAGCCACTTGGCGGGAGTGAAAACGTTGGAGAATTGAGGGCAGAGTCGCCATTGTTATCGTTGTTGATCCCAAAGCGCACCATGGAATTAGAGAAGCGCTATTCGTGTAATTACCGCGACAAGACGGAAGAGTTCGCGCCTTATTGCTGCAGGACTTAATGAGAATTGTCCAATGCGAGAAGAAAAATTATACAAAAGCTTTGAAAAACAGGGAGGCTTCCCGCATGAAATGACAAGTGATCAACTAACTTGTGGAGATTTGCCAAATGCAAACGAGTCGGCCTCAGTGGGATATGAAAAGATTATCTCTTTCTAGGATTTTTTTAAAAGTTCATCCACAGTTTTTTCCAAGAAAACAATCTTAAAATAGTTTTTTCATTTAGTAGCTTTGTTAGACATACTGCGATTTTCTAAGTAAACAAAAAAAAAGATAAAAAAATAACAACCTAGAAACAGCTTAGACGGTTAGACTTTCAAGAACAGACGAGGAATGTAGTTTTAATATTGTTAATGGAATGTATTTGAGCCGAGTGTCATTATCTAAAGTTCTTCCCCACTCTTTAACTATGAAATTGGCTGTCGGCTACTTAAGACCCCTTCATAGTGTTGTAATGGTTTAGTACCTGGGGAAGAAATCACTTCCTTGCTGCATGAGAGCTCCGAGCGAAAACCAGAAGCTGTTAGGGATATCAAACTCATTGATGACCACGGAGCCACTGGCGGACATCATTTGTTTCCATTCATAAGGGCTCAGTCGACTCACCAGGAACAGCGCTACACTTACACCACAGTATGCAAACACAATACACATCCATATGTATTTGGATAGAGGAGCCATAAAGGAAAATACTCCTGGTTTTTCAGTCTGAGGGCGTTTGATCATAATACTAATGCCCAAATCCATGAAAGGCTTCGAGAAGTCCACCACCATTTCTCTCTCGACCGTAATGGAAAGGTCCGCTATTGCTAAATCTGCTTCCTGAGAAAAATGAGAATCACGAAAGTTTTAAATTAAGACGTTCTTTATTGAGAAAGGAAATACCAAAACAAAAGTGGCTTCAGAGTAAGTATGAACATCGAGTGCGAACGATATAGATGCAATAACATTAGGCTACAAACACTTACAGTGATTATTTTAATGCTACTGAATTTCCATTATTACACGTTGGTTTGATTAGATGTATGTATACATAACTTACTTTTCGCACCAATTCCCCAATCATTCCCGTCCAGCTATTGTTAGGAAGTCGGTTGCCATATATGGAGTCTCTAACTGGACGGAGAATATAATCTATACCAACAAGCTTGCCTATTTCCACAGCCAGATCAGCACAGTAACCTACAACAGCAATTACAGGCTCCATGGTGAACAGACATCCAATATTAGTACCACAATAAAAAGACAGTTCTAAATAAGCTACAATAGTTACTTTTTGTACCACAACTATGCTTGGAATGAAGATAAAGCCAACTTTCACAATCAATAATGTCGACTAATACTAGAGGGTAGAATCATTTATGACATATGCTGTTTATATTTCTGTTCCCATACATGACTCTGTACTTTGAAACTTTATTTTCGCTGTAAATATTGCAATAAACTCGTCAAGTATAATCAGTTTAGTTTGCCATATATAAGCTCAAGGTTGACTTCCTTCTACACCATTACCTTTCATATATTCAAAGCGGATTTGCCATGATAAAATTGAGTAGCACCATTGTAAGTGTCACACAAATTTGTAATTTAAAATCTAAAATTCCTTTTTCCCGATTGAAAAGAAACAGCAGCATGTAATTCAACTCGGCGTTTGCTTGTATTTAAACGCTTATTTATACCTCTAAATACTAGGCTTAGTGTAACGATATAGTAGTTTCCACTATTTCAGACTCAACCAGCTAATAAAGATAGCAGGGGTAAGTTCGACGTAAATCGAGTGATCCGAGAGCGTCACCATCTGGCCAAAGGGGACAACTTTAGGAAATGTAACCCTCCTTTCGTCCCATTTCATCGACATTTCTCTTAATATCAACTTAAAATTCACATATAGCGTGATATTGTTACATTTTTCTTATAGCTTTATAAAATGTTACCCAACTAGGCATGTGAAATATCATCGCTATGACTTGTGAAGGCCTTCGAGGTATATCTTAGCCAAGTCTAATGGAGATCTATCAAGAACAAGATAGGCAATTTTGTTTTAGTAACCTTCCCTGAACATATCGTCAATAGGACATAACTTAAGCTCAATCAAAAATGGCGTTGGATATCTCAATACAAGGCAGAAAGATAAACCTAATTTTAGGTGTGTGTGTATGGTTTGCCCAACTTTGTGTTAAGATATTAACCCAAGAATTGTTGACCACCATCATCATATTGGGCTTGATTGTATGTTCCCTGATGAGGGTTCAATGAGAACAAAAAGAAGGGTTCAATGAGAACAAAAAGAAGGGTTCAATGAGAACAAAACGAAAAGAAAAATTAAATGACACTGACAATTACGCAGAACATCTGCCTTAATTCTCACGGGTATCATTTAGTATCTATTTTGTTACTTTACAAACAATATATTACCAATATACTCGTATTGATGTTATACAGGCAGCAATCTTCTGAAGACAATTATCCCTCAGTTAATATATTGAGGTTATATTGTTCGTACTGGACTACACTTAATGGGATTAAATGGTTCATAAATAAATTATCTCAATAGAGTATCATGGGTGGGAACATAAAATACTACCATCATTTATCATAAATGATATCTCCCAAAACAAAGTCCATTATCTGCAATGACAATGAAAAAAATCGAGTCATGTCCGGACAGAGAGTCACGTTGAAGGGCGTTAGATATCGATTACTTGTGCCCATTTTGTCTTTTTCTATTCCATTATTTGGTCAACTGCAATGTATTGTACATTTAGGCGACCCACTGTAGTCCAAACCCGAATCGAGATATGATAACATAAGCCCTACCAAAGAGTCGTAATTATTGTATATCAGTTTAATAGCTTCATCCCTTCCCAATTTAGGTCATCTATCTTCAAATAATATACTGTGATTGTTTGATTTGGCGACTACATGATGGCAGGTAAAGCGGAGACTGTTTTGTTTTTTTAGTCAGCATGGTCCTCAGAATATGATAGATGGACGAGAGCTCTCACATTGATTTGAGAAACTATAGAAGATATCATATCGATACAACAGTACACCTGATGTAAATCATCGTTAATACAGGTGTGTGGAAAGGTAGAAGGCGTTATTCCTAAAATTACGATCGGTCAATCGAGACGTTGATTGCAAAGACCGTTACAGAATATTTAAGAAACACTTTTTCCCATACATGGCATTTAGTACCCTCAGTACCATGTAGAATACAGACAATGTTAACCAATGTCTTGCTCCATGCTGGCTAATGTAGATGCTATATGAACTTTCTCGGGAGAAGAAGAAGAGCTTATATATCCTGATGTTGATGCTATGAACTTTCTCGGGAGTAGTAGAACAGCTTTATATATCATGATGTTGATGCTATATGAACTTTCTCGGGAGAAGTAGAACAGCTTTATATATCATGATGTTGATGCTATATGAACTTTCTCGGGAGTAGTAAAAGGGCTTTATATATCATGATGTTGATGCTATATGAACTTTCTCGGGAGAAGTAGAAGAGCTTTATATATCATGATGTTGATGCTATGAACTTTCTAGGGAGTAGCAAAAGAGCTTTATATATCATGATGTTGATGCTATATGAACTTTCTCGGGAGTAGTAGAAGGGATTTATATACCATGATGTTGATGCTATATGAACTTTCTCGGGAGTAGTAGAAGGGATTTATATATCATGATGTTGATGCTATATGAACTTTCTCGGGAGAAGTAGAACAGCTTTATATATCATGATGTTGATGCTATATGAACTTTCTCGGGAGTAGTAAAAGGGCTTTATATATCATGATGTTGATGCTATATGAACTTTCTCGGGAGTAGTTGAAGGGCTTTATATATCATGATGTTGATGCTATGAACTTTCTCGGGAGTAGTAGAAGGGCTTAATATATCATGATGTTGATGCTATGAACTTTCTCGGGAGTAGTAAAAGGGCTTTATATATCATGATGTTGATGCTATATGAACTTTCTCGGGAGTAGTAAAAGGGCTTTATATATCATGATGTTGATGCTATATGAACTTTCTCGGGAGTAGTAAAAGGGCTTTATATATCATGATGTTGATGCTATATGAACTTTCTCGGGAGTAGTAGAACAGCTTTATATATCATGATGTTGATGCTATATGAACTTTCTCGGGAGTAGTAAAAGGGCTTTATATATCATGATGTTGATGCTATATGAACTTTCTCGGGAGTAGTAAAAGGGCTTTATATATCATGATGTTGATGCTATATGAACTTTCTCGGGAGTAGTTGAAGGGCTTTATATATCATGATGTTGATGCTATATGAACTTTCTCGGGAGTAGTAAAAGGGCTTTATATATCATGATGTTGATGCTATATGAACTTTCTCGGGAGTAGTAAAAGGGCTTTATATATCATGTTGTTGATGCTATATGAACTTTCTCGGGAGTAGTAGAACAGCTTTATATATCATGATGTTGATGCTATGAACTTTCTAGGGAGTAGCAAAAGAGCTTTATATATCATGATGTTGATGCTATGAACTTTCTAGGGAGTAGCAAAAGAGCTTTATATATCATGATGTTGATGCTATATGAACTTTCTCGGGAGTAGTAGAAGGGATTTATATACCATGATGTTGATGCTATATGAACTTTCTCGGGAGTAGTAGAAGGGATTTATATATCATGATGTTGATGCTATATGAACTTTCTCGGGAGAAGTAGAACAGCTTTATATATCATGATGTTGATGCTATATGAACTTTCTCGGGGGTAGTAAAAGGGCTTTATATATCATGATGTTGATGCTATATGAACTTTCTCGGGAGTAGTTGAAGGGCTTTATATATCATGATGTTGATGCTATGAACTTTCTCGGGAGTAGTAGAAGGGCTTAATATATCATGATGTTGATGCTATGAACTTTCTCGGGAGTAGTAAAAGGGCTTTATATATCATGATGTTGATGCTATATGAACTTTCTCGGGAGTAGTAAAAGGGCTTTATATATCATGATGTTGATGCTATATGAACTTTCTCGGGAGTAGTAAAAGGGCTTTATATATCATGATGTTGATGCTATATGAACTTTCTCGGGAGTAGTAAAAGGGCTTTATATATCATGATGTTGATGCTATGAACTTTCTCGGGAGTAGTAAAAGGGCTTTATATATCATGATGTTGATGCTATATGAACTTTCTCGGGAGTAGTAAAAGGGCTTTATATATCATGATGTTGATGCTATATGAACTTTCTCGGGAGTAGTAAAAGGGCTTTATATATCATGATGTTGATGCTATATGAACTTTCTCGGGAGAAGTAGAACAGCTTTATATATCATGATGTTGATGCTATATGAACTCTCTCGGGAGTAGTAGAACAGCTTTATATATCATGATGTTGATGCTATATGAACTTTCTCGGGAGAAGTAGAACAGCTTTATATATCATGATGTTGATGCTATATGAACTTTCTCGGGAGTAGTAGAAGGGATTTATATATCATGATGTTGATGCTATATGAACTTTCTCGGGAGTAGTAAAAGGGCTTTATATATCATGATGTTGATGCTATATGAACTTTCTCGGGAGAAGTAGAACAGCTTTATATATCATGATGTTGATGCTATATGAACTTTCTCGGGAGAAGTGGAAGGGATTTATATATCATGATGTTGATGCTATATGAACTTTCTCGGGAGTAGTAGAACAGCTTTATATATCATGATGTTGATGCTATATGAACTTTCTCGGGAGAAGTGGAAGGGATTTATATATCATGATGTTGATGCTATATGAACTTTCTCGGGAGAAGTAGAACAGCTTTATATATCATGATGTTGATGCTATATGAACTTTCTAGGGAGTAGCAAAAGAGCTTTATATATCATGATGTTGATGCTATATGAACTTTCTCGGGAGAAGTGGAAGGGATTTATATACCATGGTGTTGATGCTATATGAACTTTCTCGGGAGAAGTGGAAGGGATTTATATATCATGATGTTGATGCTATATGAACTTTCTCGGGAGAACTAGAACAGCTTTATATATCATGATGTTGATGCTATATGAACTTTCTCGGGAGAAGTAGAAGATCTTTATATATCATGATGTTGATGCTATATGAACTTTCTCGGGAGTAGTAAAAGGGCTTTATATATCATGATGTTGATGCTATATGAACTTTCTCGGGAGAAGTAGAAGGGATTTATATACCATGATGTTGATGCTATATGAACTTTCTCGGGAGAAGTGGAAGGGATTTATATACCATGGTGTTGATGCTATATGAACTCTCTCGGGAGTAGTAAAAGGGCTTTATATATCATGATGTTGATGCTATATGAACTTTCTAGGGAGTAGCAAAAGAGCTTTATATATCATGATGTTGATGCTATATGAACTTTCTCGGGAGTAGTAGAAGGGATTTATATATCATGATGTTGATGCTATATGAACTTTCTCGGGAGTAGTAAAAGAGCTTTATATATCATGATGTTGATGCTATATGAGCTTTCTCGGGAGAAGTAGAAGGGATTTATATACCATGATGTTGATGCTATATGAACTTTCTCAGGAGTAGTAAAAGGGATTTATATACCATGATGTTGATGCTATATGAACTTTCTCGGGAGAAGTAAAAGGGCTTTATATATCATGTTGTTGATGCTATATGAACTTTCTCGGGAGTAGTAGAAGGGATTTATATATCATGATGTTGATGCTATATGAACTTTCTCGGGAGTAGTAGAAGGGATTTATATATCATGATGTTGATGCTATATGAACTTTCTCGGGAGTAGTAGAAGGGATTTATATATCATGATGTTGATGCTAAATGAACTTTCTCGGGAGTAGTAGAAGGGATTTATATATCATGATGTTGATGCTATATGAACTTTCTCGGGAGTAGTAGAAGGGATTTATATATCATGTTGTTGATGCTATGAACTTTCTCGGGAGTAGTAGAAGGGATTTATATATCATGTTGTTGATGCTATATGAACTTTCTCGGGAGTAGTAGAAGGGATTTATATATCATGATGTTGATGCTATGAACTTTCTCGGGAGTAGTAAAAGAGCTTTATATATCATGATGTTGATGCTATATGAACTTTCTCGGGAGAAGTAGAAGAGCTTATATATCATAATGTTGATGCTATATGAACTTTCTCGGGAGTAGTAAAAGGGCTTTATATATCATGTTGTTGATGCTATATGAACTTTCTCGGGAGTAGTAGAAGGGATTTATATATCCTGATGTTGATGCTATATGAACTTTCTCGGGAGAAGTAAAAGAGCTTTATATATCATGATGTTGATGCTATATGAACTTTCTCGGGAGAAGTAGAAGAGCTTATATATCATAATGTTGATGCTATATGAACTTTCTCGGGAGTAGTAAAAGGGCTTTATATATCATGTTGTTGATGCTATATGAACTTTCTCGGGAGTAGTAGAAGGGATTTATATATCATGATGTTGATGCTATGAACTTTCTCGGGAGTAGTAAAAGAGCTTTATATATCATGATGTTGATGCTATATGAACTTTCTCGGTAGAAGTAGAAGAGCTTATATATCCTGATGTTGATGCTATATGAACTTTCTCGGGAGTAGTAGAAGAGCTTATATATCATAATGTTGATGCTATATGAACTTTCTAGGGAGTAGTAGAAGGGATTTATATATCCTGATGTTGATGCTATATGAACTTTCTCGGGAGTAGTAGAAGGGCTTAATATACCATGATGTTGATGCTATATGAACTTTCTCGGGAGTAGTAAAAGGGCTTTATATATCCTGATGTTGATGCTATATGAACTTTCTCGGGAGTAGTAGAAGGGCTTAATATACCATGATGTTGATGCTATATGAACTTTCTCGGGAGTAGTAAAAGGGCTTTATATATCCTGATGTTGATGCTATATGAACTTTCTCGGGAGTAGTAAAAGGGCTTTATATATCATGATGTTGATGCTATATGAACTTTCTCGGGAGTAGTAAAAGGGCTTTATATATCCTGATGTTGATGCTATATGAACTTTCTCGGGAGTAGTAAAAGGGCTTTATATATCATGATGTTGATGCTATATGAACTTTCTCGGGAGTAGTAAAAGGGCTTTATATATCCTGATGTTGATGCTATATGAACTTTCTCGGGAGTAGTAGAAGAGCTTTATATATCATGATGTTGGTGCTATATGAACTTTCTCGGGAGTAGTAGAAGGGCTTTATATATCATGATGTTGGTGCTATATGAACTTTCTAGGGAGTAGTAGAAGGGTTTAATATACCATGATGTTGATGCTATGAACTTTCTCGGTAGAAGTAGAAGAGCTTATATATCCTGATGTTGATGCTATATGAACTTTCTCGGGAGTAGTAGAAGAGCTTATATATCATAATGTTGATGCTATATGAACTTTCTAGGGAGTAGTAGAAGGGATTTATATATCATGATGTTGATGCTATATGAACTTTCTCGGGAGTAGTAGAAGGGATTTATATGTCATGATGTTGATGCTATATGAACTTTCTCGGGAGAAGTAGAAGAGCTCTATATATCATGATGTTGTAATATTGATTCACAGGTTCTAGTTGCTAAGCCGTCCAAGTTTGTATAAACAGGTGCAGAGTTTTCCGAGGGAGTTGTGAATTCTAATCTAGAAGACGTCCCTCAGTGTTTTGTTACAATATATTTGCGTTAACCGTTAGTGTGAGTTGAGAGGGTAGGGGTACAACTGTCCACAAATTAACACCCCTTAATGGACGTGTTTACCGAGTAGACTGTTAAGTTATCCCCAAGAGACAGTGGTCTGATTTGAGAGTCCACACCTGGCCGTCTGGTTCAACTTTTAAAGAGAACAGAGATACGAAATAAGAGAGTCACCTTGGTCGCCCTTCAGACTCTCAAGGGACGGAAATAATTAGCCAGTGTCTCTTAGTTAATGTTTTGAGAATAGAGTTATGCCAATTCCTCGAACCAATATCGTTTCTCTAGCAGAAGATAACTATCTTAAGTAAAACAACAGAGAATGAGAATCAATTCGTACATTTGAATGGATTTCATAGGGTCGGAACATGTTTGTGTAACAGTCTATCGTTAAACAAATTACTCTACATTAACTCGCATACTATAAAAATCTATTTTGCCTTTAGATAAATTGCCAGATAATGTGTCCATTTTAACCCAAATCTAAGCCGATTCTTAACAATGTTTGTATATTTAAAATGCAGGTATGTGACTACGCCAAATGAAATTAGTAATTAGAACAATAATATCCAGAACAAATGGTGATACGTATGCATAAAAACAGACTGGTATCATCTTAACATTAGATCATTACAGTCAGTTACAAATGTATTATAGAACATACGTATATGTATTGCAGAACCTTATAGCATGCATAAGAACTCCATGTATACCTGTGTATTTCTGGTTACCAACCGGACACTTTCCCTCGCTATCTGGACAGTCTTTTTTTAACATCAAATAAGGTTCGGTCTGAAATATTAAACAAATGTTACAATAACATAAGTAAACAGTCCTAAAAAGTAAACAAGGCGATAATATGAGTATAAATAGACGCCCTGAGCGACCCGTGTATGTTGCTGATAAATAATTACCTGAACGTCGACGCGTTTTATTATGGAATTTAATTTTAAGAGATAAGACATTTTATTTCCTAGACGTTCCACTAACACTGTAAGATTATGTCGATTTAAAACAAAATTATGAGTACCAAATGAAATATGTTCCGCAAACAAACACACTTGGTTATTTGTTTAAGTGCAATATACAATTTATATTATATACACTTGGAGTGTTTTTAAAGGTATTGTTGCTTTTTGTTGAACGAAAATGTCAACATTAAATTCCTTGTCAAACATGGTTAAACAGTCAAACTTTAGTGGACAATATTATCTGCGCCATGTTAGGTTAGCTGGATCTGTCCAATCCCCAACAACCAGTATACTGTGAGAGATCGTACTTACCAATATGGTTGAGACTATGTACGTTTTATTAGCCATGTCCATTCCTTTATCTGTCATTTTATCCACCTCCACTTCACCGTTCAAACCGACCTCTTTATTCCATTCGTGAACCTGAATGGAAATGGACGAATACATACAAGTACCCTTATATATATATATTCTGCATTCGAATCACTTTTCCGTTATGTGTCAGGAAGAAAAATGAATGTGTAGGGTGTTTTCAACGGGATTAAGACACACGTGTTAAGTATCAAGTTCTAAAAACTTAACAGGATGTGTGGTCTGAAGTACTACGTACGATAAAGTAAAATTCAAGTAATGATATTCTTTAAAAAGTTGTAAGTCATTTATTTCTAGTGACAGATTTCGTGTATAATGTAAGTTAAGTACCTGTTCAGGGCCATAGTGTAGACCCATTTCGTAAATTCCTAAACTGTAGTCTTTCCTTTGGCCCCTCTCGTCAAAGGACACGTGACCCGTTAGACCTTCGAAATCTACCTGAAAAATAGCATTTATCTGAAGAAACGGAAGGCACTGGTACACGTGGGCCCACTTGACCAGTAGTGGTACATTACCAGGGGTGCATGTATATTTTTACTTATAGGTGGCATATCGTCAAAAAGGAATATAAGACAATGGATTTCTTGGAAAATTGTTTTTCTCATACATGGCATTTAGTGCCCTCAGTACCATGTAGATTACAGACAATGTTAACAAATGTCTTGTTCCATACCGGCTAATGGAGATGCTATATGAACTTTCTCGGGAGTAGTAGAACAACTTTATATATCATGATTTTGATGTTTTTATTACATATGCAAGGTAAACAAAAACGAAAAGATAAGCTTTATCAAAAAAGTCTCTTCTAAAGGTTCTGAGGCTAAAGTAAATATATATAAAAAAACTTGTTGTATACATGAAATTGCATAAACTGTTTTGAAAGGAAACCAGACCTGTTTCATTTCTTCCATGATTTCGTTGCCGTGCATCCAGGGTTTGGGGGCTGTCAAATCACAAGGTATTCCAATAGTTCCGTTATTGTCAATCTGTCCTCGTCGAAAGGTGTATTTAAATACGTCTTTGTTTTTCTTGAGCATCTTTTTGATTGCTCTTAAGAATACTTCTACGGAATCAATCATAAGAGCCGTTGTGTACTAAAACAGAAAAGTAGGGATATTTTCTTCTTTCAAGATTCCTTACAAATGACTAGAAAGGCTATAAATGATGCGAACACCACGAATTTGAAAACCGAATTTGATTTTACTAGATTTAGATAAGATGGTTTTGTCGGAAATTTTGTAAAATTGTAGAAAAAAATCACTTCAAGTGCATACCAGCGCATATCACCCATTTACCAATATGTGTATGACACAAGCAGTAATGCTCTTGGATGTAAAAAAATTGTACCCTCATATCATTTCATGTATAAATGTTTAGGAAAATATTTGTTTGAGCATTTTTGTGTGTCCCTCCTCATTATTTGGAGCGTAGGAAGGATTTTAGTTTATAACACGTTGTCTTATGAATATACATTGCCTTACGTTTATTTTTTTCTGACCAGCACCAGGCCATATTCCAGCTTCCAGTGACTGCCAATTGCCCAAAAAATCTTGTAATTTTGGAGATGAATAATTCAGCAGTTGGAATCCCGTGATGTTCACCCCGCCATGTTTAAAACTCTCTAAATCTAGTTCCTTAAAACCCTGTAATGATAGGAGAAATAACACAGATTTAGTCATGATAGATGGACAAGACGAAACACTAAAGTGGTCGATATCCCTTGAGTTGACACACAAAATAAGCCAATCCTTCACAAGCCAATCGCCTGAGGACATCTTTCACAGTTACAGTTCTAAGCGAAAACCGGCGGTAAAAAAATTGCACAAGACACAAGATGCGGTTTCCATAAAAATGGTTAATACATTGCCGGAGACAAAGACTGGATTTAACACAAATCTCTCCAGAGGTTCCATTGGTATGCCTAAACATTCCAACATTCCTTTGTTTTCAGTACTTGTTATGATCACTTAACTGGTTTGGTTACAGCCACTTTGTGGACTTTGAATGAAAAACGAGTAGCCAAAGATGGATTGAATGATTCATGTGAGGATGGAATCGAAATTTAAATTATGATATAATGTTTATTGTATACAATAATCACGAGTACATGTATTTGCCGTCAATAAACATTGGTTATTTACTTTATCGATTGCCATCTGGGCAATGGAAGAAAGTTGAAACACTGAAATGTTGTCATTGTAGTTTTTAGAGAAGTTTGATTATCCAGAAGTAAGTATTCCCATTGTTAACAGGTATTGGTTGATGTTGTGATAATGTGTTATCAATTTCTACATACACAGCAAGATATATTCCACTTTTCATCGCACCTCATATTTATAAAAAAGGTTGAAGAGATATGTATAACCTTACCAGTCCTGCTAGCAAATAATGATAGCCGTGTTTGTTCATTCCAACTTCAGCTATCTGTAAACAAAAATATTGCAAAGATTACACCACTAAAATAAAAGCTGGTTGTTTGTATTGTGACTGTTACATCTACATTGATTGACCGAGATCGCTGTTCACAAAATGAGTACTAGTCCACGCTATTCGACATAGGTCTTGAGACAACTAAGTTAAAACCTTTTTGTGATGGGCAAATCGCCTGGCGAATTAAAATGCACACAAATAACAGTTTGATGATTATTTGTCCCAGTCCCAGTCTGTCATGGTAAAATTCCAAATTTTATAATATATAGATTGTGGACCATATTTGCCATATATTTCTCCAAGCGTACCTGTTTTAAGAATACTTGGTACTTGTCATGACTTGATAAGTCAACCACCAGTGCCTTCATAACGTCTTGACTAACCATGTCAATTAAGCGTAGTTCCTCGTGGGCGTTATATACGTCCATTAACCGTCGAGGAAGTATCCTTATATCACCCATAAAAAATTCAAACAATTCCTGCAGCCGAAACATACCTGGACACAAATAAAAATAGGGGAGATAATGTCAAAATCAATCAAAAGAACATGGAAATATGCACCGTAGACAATAATCTCGACAATACGTAATACAGACTGTTTTTATTTGTAGTTGAGTAGCTACATGTACCTATGCGGGAAACATCTACATGTATGTATTCGGATTTGTAGTTGTCTATTGAAATAGAGGAAATCCACTATTTTAGGGAAACAGCGTTTAGCATATTGGAAAGTTTTTTTAATGATATTCGATGGCATTTCCAGCTGACATGTACTTCGTTTACCAGCTTTGTGTAATGTAGCGTGATATATTTCATTTATTTGTTTTTCTCGTATGGTTTCAGCTGCTTTTGTAGGAAATAAACCCCGATTTAGTTGTACATCAATGATGATCATATATGTACACAGCTGGGAGTCTCTTTGCTGTCATCAAGCTTGTGCAATGTGACTAAGATCTGTGAACACACGAGCAGGTGAAAAGTGGTAAAGTTCAAACCATCACACGATATGATGGATAAGCCCTGGTTAAGGTCAAATAGTCCCCTCACGCCAGAGGTGCATATCATCAATCTCTCTGAGTCACATCCTTATGGGGGTATTCCAGGAGAAAAAAATGTTTGCTTTAGCCAAGGAAATGCTTAAGTTTGCTTCCTAGGAAAGCCCTCTCGAAAGATCCTGTTTCATATCATGAAATGTTTTGTTATTTCCGTAAAAGTTTGCTCAAACGTTTTGTCTGCCCAAAAGGGGGTCTTTTTCCTTACAAGGTACACCCATAAACACCCGTTAAACTTTTACTTAGATGAAAGTTAAGATGACAATTATTTCTAGGGTATGCACAAAAAACGTTTTGGGATCGAGCCAACGGTAATGACACAGAGTGCGAGATGTCGGCTAAAAACGGATGGGACAAAGTCCTATTTCACAGTCGATTAGAGGTATGAAGCAGATTCAAGCTTCGTCAGTCGATCTTACAATTAACGGAGTTTCACTTCTATAAATGATACATGTTTACCGAGGGTCTTGGCTTTTAAGAGCATTGTGTGAATGGCTTAAATATGTGGTTAGTTTGGCCTTAAAAGCTTTCTTGTGAAAGGAAACATCTCTTTGAACTTACCATCATCTGAGTCGTAGATGAAGTAGATTGAACGCCATTCATAGAGAAGGATAAGGTCAATGATAGCTAGTGTGTATGAAGGCTGCATGTTTAGTTCAAATCTAGAGCTGTCTCTAGGGGAAAGGCTTGTCAATGTAGATGTCAGGTATGGCATGTGAAACTTCTCGGTAAGTGAATGCACCACACTCGATGTAGAGATGTTCTTCATTCCAAATAAGACAAAAACACCCATTTCCATCTGCGTACACACTGTGGAATAAAACAAGAACAGTACCCAAATAAATAGATATAACTTTGTCATACACCTCTATGTCTATAAAGAACAATTTAGCGAAGTCACTGAGGTTAAAAAAAAAACCAAAAATGATACAAAGTTTAATATGTCGTGTGGCCGAAAAAGTTACCTCACAGTTTCATTATAAAAATAGCTAAAACTAAACATTGCAGTTTAATCAAATTTGACACAATCCATCAGCAGCCAATTTCGATCAAATAATCGTTTTCAGTCCGGTATTTGACAACAGCTTTTCTCTAACAAGTTCATTGTCTGGTATTGCGAGATATCCCCATTAAACACACAAGAAAAGAAAATGCAATACCAGACAATGAACTTGTTAGAGAAAAGCTGTTGTCAAATACCGGACTGAAAACGATTAAATAAACGCCATTTATACTATTTTTCCAGTAAGACATAACTTTAACATTTTCAGCACAGGTATTTTTTTGTTATTAACATTCGGTTTTGATTTGCTGCATAGATTCTGTTTTGTACCTTATCAGAAGGACTGTCTGTTCTTACTGTGTTTAACAAATGTGATAAATGTCGCATGTTGAAGACCATAGTTTTTCAGTTTAACCTATCGCAAATACTTTTACATAAACATATATTAATAAGTGCGTGTGTGAGATTTTCATTTTGTCTACTGTTTCTAAGTTTACCAAGATTTACCAGACTTTCATCTTTGTAGACAGAAAATCATTTTAAAAACATTAATGTGGACGAAATCTACATTAGTTTCTTTATTGCTTTAAACGCCTGGAAGGAAGAAGCCACTGTAAGGTTCACTTTTAGGAAAAGCTCAATTGTCAGTGACAATGTATGTCTTCACGGGACCACGTTAAGTCACACAGTTTAATAGAACCGGCAAAAACATGCAGGGGAATAATTGTATCCTTTCTCTACACAGACCTAACTGGTTTTTCATTTTGCCAGCATATACGAAAATTACAACAATACAACATTGGATCAAGTTTCCAGTTTAATTTGTATAAACCAGCTGGTGTTGGATCACAGGTGGTATATGTATACAGATATTAAGACGTTCATACTTTATATCGAAAGCCTATTGCTTGGTTTTGCTTTTTGTTTCAGTACTCAAAAACAAAATCAGGGTTCAACTAGGTTAGCTTTGCAAGGTAACGCCTGCTCTTGTTAGGCAATTTCACCTTCGTGTGTTTGCTATAATCATCACACGAAAACGGCCAATTTCACCTTCGTGTGTTTGCTATAACGATCACACGAAAACGGTCAATTTCACCTTCGTGTGTTTGCTATAACCATCACACGAAAACGGTCAATTTCACATTTGTATGTTTGCTATAACCATTACACGAAAACGGCCAATTTCACCTTCGTGTGTTTGCTATAACCATCACACGAAAACGGCCAATTTCACCTTCGTGTGTTTGCTATAACCATCACACGAAAACGGTCAATTTCACCTTTGTATGTTTGCTATAACCATCACACGAAAACGGTCAATTTCACCTTCGTGTGTTTGCTATAACCATCACACGAAAACGGTCAATTTCACCTTTGTATGTTTGCTATAACCATCACACGAAAACGGTCAATTTCACCTTCGTGTGTTTGCTATAACCATCACACGAAAACGGTCAATTTCACCTTTGTATGTTTGCTATAACCATCACACGAAAACGGTCAATTTCACCTTTGTATGTTTGCTATAACCATCACACGAAAACGGTCAATTTCACCTTTGTATGTTTGCTATAACCATCACACGAAAACGGTCAATTTCACCTTTGTATGTTTGCTATAACCATCACACGAAAACGGTCAATTTCACCTTTGTATGTTTGCTATAACCATCACACGAAAACGGCCAATTTCACCTTTGTATGTTTGCTATAACCATCACACGAAAACGGTCAATTTCACCTTCGTGTGTTTGCTATAACCATCACACGAAAATGGTCAGTTTCACCTTCGTGTGTTTGCTATAACCATCACACGAAAACGGTCAATTTCACCTTTGTATGTTTGCTATAACCATCACACGAAAACGGTCAATTTCACCTTTGTATGTTTGCTATAACCATCACACGAAAACGGTCAATTTCACCTTTGTATGTTTGCTATAACCATCACACGAAAACGGTCAATTTCACCTTTGTATGTTTGCTATAACCATCACACGAAAACGGTCAATTTCACCTTTGTATGTTTGCTATAACCATCACACGAAAACGGCCAATTTCACCTTTGTATGTTTGCTATAACCATCACACGAAAGCGGTCAATTTCACATTTGTATGTTTGCTATAACCATCAAACGAAAACGGTCAATTTCATCTTTGTATGTTTGCCATAACCATAACACGAAAACGGTCAATTTCACCTTTGTATGTTTGCCATAACCATCACACGAAAACGGTCAATTTCACCTTTGTATGTTTGCTATAACCATCACACGAAAACGGTCAATTTCACCTTTGTATGTTTGCTATAACCATCACGCGAAAACGGTCAATTTCACCTTTGTATGTTTGCTATAACCATCACACGAAAACGGTCAATTTCACCTTTGTATGTTTGCTATAACCATCACACGAAAGCGGCCCAAAAGAGGTTTAGAAAGTTCGACAACTCTACGGGGCTATTTGTGCTTGTAAACCCAATTCGATTAGCTGATACTATTTTGCACGGAAATGTTCTACGTTCAGCAATATTCTCTTATCGACCAGGTCAGAATAAAGGAACATAAAGTAGATGATGTATTGGAGACATAACGGATGATTTAATGCAGTGATAAAAACTGAAGGTAATAATAATATCCTTCCAAATGCCCGTCTATACCACTTAATGGTTTCAAAAATGTAATATTCTTGCTTTCACAAGCTCATTCAGATTTGTTTATTGGAAATGGGAATATGGAACTTCGAGTGTCAGTCGTTGACTGTTTTTTACAGTCAAGACTAAAGCTAACGGGATTTTGTGAATTGCATTTGTAACTCAAGACCTTCTTCATTTTAAATCAAAAACGTAAGCAAGATACATGCCTGATGTCTGATCGAAGACCCTCGACGTCTCTACAGCACAAAACTTTGGCAAAATTAATTGATATAGAAAAAGATCTATATAAATTTACCTGTGTTATAAATATATAAATGACGTAAATTATGAACTATGAGTGATGAACAGGCAAGTTTTTAATCCAACATGTCTTTAAACGTGGAATAAACACGTGGCGTTTACTTATATTTTCTCTGCTAATATGTCAAAGTTATTTTAATTTAGTCACACAGTCGTTTTTCTGGACATGTAAAATAAACAGAAAAGAAATCGGACTAAAAGCGGACAGACGACATGGGTGTTAATGGATTGGTCTATTTTTAAACAGTGTTTTAAGTAAATGGATGGACCACACCAGCGACCAATCTGCCAGTGGAATTCTCTTCTTGTGGAATCCAGGCATTAAGATAGATGTCTCACTACCGTCTTTGGCGATGGACTGTAAAGTGGGCAACTTTCTTAAATTATTCCCATTAACCCGTGTCATGTACTCGATAATCTCTTTGTCTGAGACAGATAACTCCTTGTACATCCACAGACAGGATGAACTGTCGGAAGAACCTCTTCAAATAACCACCATCTTCATTCAACATTCAACAGAACATGCAAGCAAACGCTTATCAGTAAAATTCTAGTGGTTCTGGGCAGTTATTGTAAAAAAACTGCAACACACCTGTCTACCATAATCTTAAATTGAAATTCCCATCTCTAAAACCTGCATTGTGTTATGTTATATGCATTGATTCGTCATAGGAAATCTTACTTGGGAAACATGTAGTGCTGCCATAGGGAATTTTTCTAGTTTAGAAATTGATCGGTATTTCTGAATTTGTATGTTAGAATAGGCATCGGACTATTTTCGAAAGGTTAAATAGCAATTTAAACTTGCTCATTAATCACCTTTTTACAGGTCTTGTAAGACGTTAGGGAAACATCAGAAAAACAGAAGATTTAATTAAATGATGGGTTAGAAGAGATTTTCCTGTCTTAAATCAACGATTTATAGGAGCTTTAAACGAGTCCAGTTCATCGATACATCTATCATTGCCATTGTTTTGTCAGTTTAATAAGTGGTTATTATTAGACCGTTTCCCATTCTAACAATCTCTTACAGGTTCTCTCCCTGAGAGTCAGATTAATATTTTGCATGTAAGATATATATGTGGTTGGATTTATTGGGAGAGGAAAGCGGACTTAGACATTTTAAATTTTTATTTGGTCAGAGTGGGATTGGAACCCGCGCCGCATCGATAGAAGGCCTGTGTCGGACCGAGGCCCCTATTTAGTTGGAATCTCCAGAAAGTGGAAATTTCCAAAGATATGCTTTAAGCTATCCAGAGAATTATATACTGATAGTGTAAAATTTGATAAGTTCATTGACTGTATAAACACCAGATGAAGAGGTAATTCTAGTAAGATGTCATGCGAAATAAAATCCAGAATACTTATCCTAAAATGTGTGTATATGATGATATTGACTGGCTTCAGTAGAACAAGTATTTACCCTCCATACGTACCAATTAGCTTGGACTTTTTTAGAAAACGCTATGGAATGAAAGCCACATATCTAGCAGTCAATTTGGCTGAAATTCTTGTCTTGTCAAGTTTCCCTATCATTAGCAAAAGATGAATATTTATGAAACGGCAGAAAATATAACACATTCAGAGACAGATCGAATAGAATACAATTAATGTTTTATATCCCAGTGGTAAATTGCCCACGAAAGACACCGAAAATAATTATAGAAAAAATATGAGACAATTTTTAACAGTGCTAAAGCAATGAGTAAAAGCATGGATGTTGTTAACATCGTCTTTCAATCGATAGTATGTAGTGCTTTATTCTAGTCACTTCAACAGAATCCATTCAATTCCATGCGATTATATATTAGTAGAATTGTATAATCTATTACAGATCTGTGGGTTTTCCAAAGTATAATAAATGCCATAATAAAGTGTATGACATTTTTGGTAAACTATGGTGCATCAAGACCACTTTCTGTTTTAGGGCAGTAGCGTACATCATCCATGGAAATGGACGCTCTACTAAGCTGAAACCTACCAAACAACCATTCCCTGTTGGGGGCGGGGGGGGGGGGGTATAGGGGTGTGTTCAAAACTCAATAATCTCTATAGTTCTTAACGAGAACTTAAGAGATAAAGTCTGAAACTAATCGCGAAGACTTTCATGTTCCTTGTAAACAAGACATTTTATTTCTGATTAAAACAAGTTCGCTTATTTTGACAAGGTATGAGCTATTTGTACTTGGCTATTTGAAAAGCCGGTCATTTTTATCGACGAGCTATGGTGTAATTGATGGGAGAGGAATGTTGACTGACTAGATGTGTTAATCCATTGCCTGTCCATTCTGACATCTAACGACACTTCTATGCAAATTTCCAATATTTTCCCGAACTGCTGAATAATATATCACTGGTGATATTACGAAAACCCATCATACAGTAAAACTGATCAATCATTGGGACTTAATGCCTGTTTTTTTTACACAGACCAGTGGAGATTCTTCTGTGAATTTTAACGGGATGAGAGTTCAGTAAACAATGTAGCTGTTATGTGAAAGGATTCGACCATTTTATTTGATATTAAGGTGGCATGAGCTGCCAAAATATTGATATTTTGGCGTTAAAACAGAATGTTGAAATTATTGTCTATTTTTCTCAAGACGCATAATTCAGAAGTTTTTTAGTGCTTCTAGTCTCGCAAATGTACGATAAAGTATTGTTTTGAACCTACTTTGGCTTAGAATAAATGAATGGTCGTCCCGGTTATTTAAATTTTGTTTACTTTTCAAACACTATTTCGGTTCGTATAGGCCTTAGACGTTATATATTTTCCTTATTCCATCGCCAATCATTTAGTTTTTCGATGGCCTTCAAAGCCTCTTAATGTCGTGACGATCAGAAATTATGAAAAAGTTTGAATTTTGGCAGCTCATGCCACTTTAAACAGATGGATGTTAAAAGATTTGAAATGCACTCTTTAAAGAATTAAAAGACACACAAAAGCATCAGTCTAATTGGTTCTACAGTTGGATTGTTGTTTATGTCTACATCTATGTAGATTCGTCTCAGGCTACGTATCTTTATAAAAAGAACAAGCGTTTGAAAGATATACTGGTCAAGGCAGAACTCCCCTGTCTATCTTCTACGCAGCTTTTTCTGGCGGGAATCAAAATTTTCACTTTCTTTCCCAATGGTCCTATGGGGTTCAATCTCAGTCTACCGATATTCTTGCAATAGTTGAAGATGCGTCAGCATTGTCAATGTAATACAAATTGTTCCAGAAAATTCTACTGACTAAGGCCATGCTCGTGTCAGTCGTCAACCTAATGGAATATCATGGGTTTAGTTTATTACAACAACTTATGGTGGGGTATAGAGATCTGAATGATATACCTATTTTTAACACAATTACAAACTTGTCTCCATGGTTATTTTAGACAAGAAGATTTTCCCTGTACCCGTGTGTTTTAGTGTTCATAAATATCTATAACTGGTATTGCAGACAAACTCAATTAATGGTAATCATCCAGTATGTTTTATGTGTCTTTAGTTAGAGCTGACAATACACTGCTGTTTGGTGATCTAACGAGAGCATTAAGCCTGCTAAAGATCGCAAAAGATAATCACACTGTGAGAAGATAAATTAAGGAAATCTTCTCAATTTAATCTTAGCTGTCATCTATCACTGATGACAGTATATCGATGACGCGAAGAGCCGATCTCCTTTTGAGAATTTATTCCAAAGTTATTATTCGAGAGGTCAATAAAAACCTCAGCTGTCTCTATAAACTAGACCTAAAATGGAATGGCCAATGGATATCGGTATTGTTATCATATAGATTGGATTCTATTATATCAGCCATAGTAACAGCTGTCTTTGGTTAATATATACCTAATATAGGTTCCTACACGCTATATCATTTATTGAAGTCTTTTTCCATTCTGTCAAAGGGCTTTCAAAACTATCCATGAATGAATGCCAATGGAATAATTGTTTTTTTGTTGTGTGTGATGAATGTTTGCAGGATTTACTATCATTCATCGAATTACTTGAAACATGAAACATTCAGGTTATTTTTAAGCACACATAATCGATAGACGATATGATATTATGTCGATTTCTGTATGCAGGTTTATCCATTACAATTACTTTAATACTTCTTACAACTTCAACAAAGTTTGTCAACTTATAAATCTCACATTAAATTTGCCGCAAAAATAAAAAAGCATTACAACGGGCATTGAGTACCACTCTGACAACGTGTAGTTCAAACTGACAACATGGTCAATGTCTATTATTCAGTTCTGTCAACATGGACGAGGGTCTATACCTAATTCGGACATCACTGGGAAATTAGTTTCTGAAATGTGTCTATAAACTGAACATTTTATCTAAAAAATATGTATACCATTATGTTAGACTTAGGTTAAAAACATCTGTATTCAGCAACGCGAACAGTGTGTCACGAATACCTTAGCATTCATATGGCCTAGATTGATTGATTGATTGATTGGTGTTTTACCCAGTCAGAAAATTTTCCATTTTTTTTTGGACTGAGTGGGATTCGAACCCGAGACCCATTGGTGGAAGGCTGTTCAGATTGAGCGTCTAACGCTCTATCTACTGAGCCACGGAGGCCCCACCATATGGCATAGAAGACGTATTTATTACGAGAAGTATGCTGATTGAAGATACAAAAAAGCAGTTGCCAGACAAGTTATATCACACACATTCAGCTCAATAGAAAAATAACGACTTTTGACAAAAATGAGTCTCATTATTTTGACAAGGTATGAGCTATTTGTACTTGGCTATTTGAAAAGCCGGTCATTTTTATCGCTGAGCTATGGTGTAATTGATGGGAGAGGAATGCTGACTGACTAGATGTGTTAATCCATTGCCTGTCCATTCTGACATCTAACCACACTTCTATGCAAATTTCCAATATTTTCCTGAACCGTTGAGTAATATATCACTGGTGATATTACGAAAACCCATCATACAGTAAAACTGATCAATCATTGGGACTTCAATCCTGTTTTTTTCTACACAGAGCAATGGCGATTCTTATGCGAGTTTTAACGGGACGAGAGTTCAGTAAACAATGTAGCCGTTATGTGAAAGGATTCGACCATTTTATTTGACAGTAAAGTGGCATGAGCTGCCAAAATATTGATATTTTGGCGTTAAAACAGAATGTTGAAATTATTGTCTATTTTTCTTAAGACGTATTAGTGCTTCTAGTCTCGAAAATGTACGAGAAAGTATTGTTATGAACCTACTTTGGCTTAGAATGAATGAATCGTCGTCCCTGTAATTTAAATTTTGTCTACTTTTCGAACACTATTTCGGTTCGTATAGGCCTTAGACGTTATAGATTGTCCTTATTCCATCGCCAATCATTTAGTTTTCCGATGGCCTTTAAAGCCTCTTACTGTCGTGACGATCAGAAATTATGAAAAAATTTGAATTTTGGCAGCTCATGCGACTTTAAACAGATGGATGTTAAAAGATTTGAAATGCACTCTGTAAAGAACGACCATTTCAATATTTTCTATATAATGTGTATCTTGATGCCTGTGTCTTAGAGACGGACATTGATTACTATATACTGTTATAAAGAATTAAAATACACACAAAAGCACCAGTCTAATTGGTTCTACCATTGTACAGTTGGATTGTTGTTATTTCTACATCTATGTAGATTCGTCTCAGGCTACGTATCTTTATAAAAAGAACAAGTGTTTGAAAGATATACTGGTCAAGGCTAAACTCCCCTGTCTGTCTTCTACGCAACTCTTTCTGGCGGGAATAAAAATGTTCACTTTCTGTTCCCATGGTCCTATGGGGTTCAATCTCAGTCTACCGATATTCTTGCAATAATTGAAGATGCGTTAGCATTGTCAATTTATTACAAAATGTTCCAGACAAGTCTGCAGACTAAGGCCATGCTCGTGTCAGTCGTCTACCTAATGAAATATCATGGGTTTAGTTCATTACAACACCTTATGTTGGGGTATGGAGGTCTAAATGATATATCTCTTTTTAACACAATTAGAAACTTGTCTTCATGGTTATTTTAGACAAGAAGATTTTCCCTTTACCCTGTGTTTTAGTGTTCATAAATATCTATAACTGGCATTGCAGACGAACTCAATTAATGGTAATCATCCAGTATGTTTCATGTGTCTTTAGTGTGAGCTGACAATACACTGCTGTTTGGTGATCTAACGAGAGCATTAAGCCTGCTAAAGATCGAAAAAGATAATCACACTGTGAGAAGATAAATTAAGGAAATCTTCTCAATTTAATCTTAGCTGTTATCTATCACTGATGACAGTATATCGATGACGCGAAGAACCGATCTCCTTTTGAGAATTTATTCCAAAGTTATTATTCGAGAGGTCAATAAAAACATCAGCTGTCTCTATAAACTAGACCTAAAATGGACGAGAGAATGGCCAACGGATAGCGGTATTGTTATCATATAGATTGGATTCTATTATATCGGCCATAGTAACAGCTGTCTCTGGTAAATATATACCTAATAAAGGTTCCTACACGCTGTATAATTTATTGAAGTCTTTTTCCATTCTGTCAAAGGACTTTTAAAACTATCCATGAATGAATGCCAATGAAATAATTGTTTTTTTTGTTGTGTGTGATGAATGTTTGCCGGATTTACTATCATTCATCGAATTACTTGAAACATTCAGGTTTTTTTTAAAGCCCACGTAATCGATAGACGAGATGATACTATGTCGATATCTGTATGCAGGTTTATCCATTACAATTACTTTAATACTACTTACAACTTCAACAAAGTTTGTCAACTTATAAATCTCCATGGTTATTTAGACAAGAAGATTTTCCCTGTGCCCGTGTTTTTTAGTGATCATAAATATAAATCTCACAATTAACCAAATTAAGTTTGCCGCAAAAATTACAACGGACATTGAGTACCACTCTGACAACGTGTAGTTCAAACTGACAACTTGGTCAAAGTCTATTATTTAGTTCTGTCAACATGAACGAGGGTCTATACCTAATTCTGACATGACTCATAACTGGGAAATTAGTTTCTGAAATGTGTTTATAAACTGAACATTTCATCTCAAAAACAGGAATACCATTATGTTAGACGTAGGTTAAAAACATCTGTATTCAGCAACGGGAACAGTGTGTCAGAAATACCTTAGCATGCAGATGGCCTACAGGATGTGTTTATTACGAGAAGTATGTTGATTGAAGATACTTAAGCAGTTATCATTGACAGACAAGTTATATCACACACATTGAGCCCAATAGAAAAATAACGACTTTTGACAAAAATGAGTCTCATTATTTTGACAAGGTATGAGCTATTTGTACTTGGCTATTTGAAAAGCCGGTCATTTTTATCGCCGAGCTATGGTGTTATTGATGGGAGAGGAATGCTGACTGACTAGATGTGTTAATCCATTGCCTGTCCATTCTGACATCTAACGACACTTCTATGCAAATTTCCAATATTTTCCCCAACCGTTGAGTAATATATCACTGGTGATATTACGAAACCCCATCATACAGTAAAACTGATCAATCATTGGGACTTAAATCCTGTTTTTTAGACAGATCAATGGCGATTCTTATGCGAGTTTTTTAACGGGACAAGAGTTCAGTAAACAATGTACCCGTTATGTGAAAGGATTCGATAAACCATTTTTACTGACCGTAAACAGAAAGATGTTAAAGGATGTGAATGTTCCCATATCCACACTACTGAAAGTTTTCCTCAAAATTTCTATCAATGGTCTTTTTATCACAGTATTCTGTCAAATATTAATTCCAATTGATAATTAAACCAGATTCAACTAATTTAAGTATATTTATTTGCGCAAATTGTATTTATTATCATCCAAGTCATTTGAATTTATTTCAAGAAGACTTAAGTTGGTTAAAAACACAAAACCCCAATCATTCATACGAATGGACGCGCAGATAAGCTAAAACAACCAAGCAACTGACAAAACCCCAACTTGAGTGTTTTACACTGAGTCTGACAGGGTGTTCTGTTCAGTGTTACAAAATGATGATTCTAATTCCATTGATACATCACCAATGACACCTGAGGGAGACAAACTGCCTGTTCGTCAATTAATTTGTTTTACAACAAGTATTGCTTAAATCATTCACACTGAGGTATAATTAAGTTCACAGTAGTTTTCATTCAAATGATAGTACACGTGTGAACACGACCCAAATGGTTGATTGCGTTATGACCAGATGTCTGTTTACGTATAGGTAATATGAATTCATTGAGTGTTTATCATGGCTTCTCTTAGATCTGACTAGATTGCTTAGTAAGTGATGTAACTGGGTCATTAAAGGGACATACCGCTAGAGTTTGTTATCGGCTTTCCTGGACCTTCCGATTGGTAGAAAAAGAAGAAACATCAATCTTGGATGAAGGAACGTCCAGAGCGTTACCACGGGGTTTTCTTATTGTGCTCGTTATTGTCTGACATTCAAAACAAAAAGCCAAGAATGCATCACACATGTTTTCAGTTTAGCAAAACTACATGTAGGCCAATCCCCATAACAGTAACGAAGAACGAAAATGAATGGCTAAATATACCTCATTATTCAGTGGCTCATCATTGTAAGTGCAACAATGGAATGGTTGACCATTTCTCTTGAAGTATTTCATGGCATTTAATTTTGGTTATGCAAAACTCGAAGATATGAGAGTCTCACTTGAACAGGGAATATCACTTGAACAGGGAATCTCGCTTGAACAGGGAATCTCGCTTGAACAGGGAATCTCACTTGACCAGGGAATTTCACTTGACCAGGGAATTTCACTTGACCAGTGAATTTCACTTGACAGTGAATTTCACTTGACCAGTGAATTTCACTTGACCAGTGAATCTCACTTCCAGGGAATCTCACTTGACCAGGGAATCTCACTTGATCAGGGAATCTCACTTGACCAGTGAATCTCACTTGACCAGTGAATCTCGCCTCCAAGGAATCTCACTTTGACCAGGGAATCTCACTTGACTAGGGAATCTAACTTGACCAGGGAATCTCACTTGACCAGGGAATCTAAATTGATCAAGGAACCTCACTTGACCAGGGAATCTCACTTGATCAGGGAATCTCACTTGACCATTGAATCTCACTTCCAGGGAATTTCACTTGACCAGGGAATCTCACTTGGCCAGGTAATCTCACTTGATCAGGGAATCTCACTTGACCATTGAATCTCACTTTGACCAGGGAATCTCACTTTGACCAGGGAATCTCACTTCCAGGGAATCTCACTTGATCAGGGAATCTCACTTCCAGAGAATCTCACTTTGACCAGGGAATCTCACTTGATCAGGGAATCTCACTTCCAGGGAATCTCACTTTGACCAGGGAATCTCACATGGCCAGGGAATCTCACTTGATCAGGGAATCTCACTTGACCATTGAATCTCACTTTCAGGGAATTTCACTTGACCAGGGAATCTCACTTGACCAGGGAATCTCACTTGACTAGGGAATCTCACTTGACTAGGGAATCTCACTTCCAGGGAATCTCACTTTGACCAGGGAATCTCACTTGAACAGTGAATCTCACTTGACCAGGGAATCTCACTTGGCTAGGAAATCTCACTTGACCAGGGAAATTGATAACTTTTAAAATTGGTCATTGTATTACTACTAGTATTACTAGTTTATACATAACATCCCAAGTAACTCTGCCAAGAAATATAATATAATCTAGGTAAGGAAAATTAAGGAAATCTTCTCAATTAAATCTAAGGTATTATCTATCATTGGTGAGAGTAAAATTTCTTTTGAGAGTGTTTCCGAAAGTTATTATTCGAGAGGTCAATAAAAACATCAGCTGTCTTTATAAACTAGACCTAAAATGGAAGAGAGAATGGCCAATGGATATCGGTATTGTTATCATATAGATTGGATTCTATTATATAAAATATAAACAAGTGAGTTTGAAATTATGAATGACTTAACAACACCAAAAGCTTAGTAGATAGATGTCAGAGGTGAAGGTCATGAAACGAACAGCTACCCAAAGATTTACCCCTTAACAAATGCTGAACATTTCTTAACAAATGACTCTAAGTAGTTCGAAAGTCAGATTTTGTGCACTCAAATGATTTTATTAAATATATAGAAAAAATACGACCATACGGGTAGGTTTTAAGCAAGTTGTAATGCTTCTGTGAAGGTGGTCTGTACTTGGACAAAAAGGCCATTAGGATTTTGGACGGAGACCAGCCGTTCGAGATATTTAGAAGTAAGAGGATTAGCACGGCAATTTAACGGAGTGAGTAACCCCTTTCAGTTAGCAAGCTTCTAAGCCAGTGCCACTAAGCTATAGGAGTACCTGCATCTATACTCTTATCAACTGACAGATCTTCACCAGATGCTGACCAGTATTAATAAGTGAAGACAATTCAATCAGTTAAGACGTGTGAGAGGGCTTGCAGTGTCGAGAGAGATAGTTTAGCTATATGATACTAAATAGGTCTACCTCCATCCCTAAAACGCATCTTTATATTGCATTTTCTAACTAAACTTCATAGTAAAATAATACGCCCTAATGTATGAGATATTTACAATCCCTAGAAGTGTACTGTCTGACTTTACCTTCAAATTTAATTTCCCAATTAAAAATAACAGAAAAATAGATAGTTTATTTGACATTCAAAATGAACGGAAGCAATTTCTTGTTATGTTACTCCGGTTTTAGAGTAAATAAATGAGATTCTTTGAATGGGTCTATTGAAAAGCAATTCTGTGAGAAGATATGCACAATTGATGCTCCCCGGAGATGCTAGATTGCAGCAGATATTACTATGAACTCAGCATTCACATTCTGGGTAGAGTTTTTTGGTAATTACCTTTTGCTAGATCTAATGGTCATTGGTTGTTGAAGCGAACAGTCTATTCTGACCAGCCAGTGTTTGTCGGAAGAAAACATACAATCTAAGGGTCTAAATGGCAACAAAGATAAATTGACCCGGGGAATAGATAACAGATGAATGACTCTATCTCAATTGAACGTGGGTTGTCTGAATTAAGTACGAGGCCTCGGAGTAGTAATTGCTAACACGGACTTTTTAATCAATAGTTGTGTTCTTCTCCCGAGATACCATATAAACGAAATCTTTCCTAAATCCCAAAGGCGGTTTTTATGTCGTGAAGTCGCCAAGTTTCTGCGTTTGTTAGTCATTATCAGAGAGAGGGTAGCACAAATATTGTTTTCCTATACCTGGTTTATAGGAGTGGATTAGACAGAAAATTCGCGACAGACAAAATACTCGCAAACCAAGGAAATGTAGCCCGACTGAGCTGTAAATTTAACAGGAAACTGTATGTTAAAACCCGAAGGTATAAAGTTGTAATATTAGTAGATGGTTTCGTGATGCTAGCTGAATAAATATGGCGAATAAATATTCCTGTATCAAAAACTGATATAAATATCTCTAAAATAAACCCACTAATTCTAATGTATTTAAAACAAGTGATAAGCTGTTTTCTGTGAAACTCCCCTCCTCAACAAGGACTTATTTCAACACGAATCTTATTTGTATTAAATATTTCACTTAATTGTGTTTACAAACAACCACGTGTATATCATTCTATATGTTCAGTAGCGTGCTGTTAAGTTCGTCTTAATATCATCTCTGTTGGCCCTTGCTCATCTCCGACTCTGCTGTGTATTAGTGAGTTAAACCTGTAAGCACATCAATAATTAAACAACACAGTTTCTTCATAGGTTTCTTTTATCATGGGCTTCGTGGAATCTAGCTAATCAACGCGGTGTCCAATCTATAGACTTCCTACTGAATTCGCTCTGTGTGAACATGATTCCGCTAAAAACCTTAATCAACAAATCTAAACACTTTTTGCTGGTTTCCGTTTAGATTTTTCTCTTTCTCATCAAAGATTAACTCCTGAATAAAATATGAACACAAGAGAGGAAATTATCAATATTTGCAACCGAAAAGAAGCCGGTTCGTTTACATTGCAGGGAGAAGACCAGTGTAGATGACAATTCGTGGCGGTTATGTGGCAGGGAGTCATCATTAAACTGGCTTATTGGACCACAGATGTGTCGTTAGACTAGACCACTAATCCACATTAGTTGCTGTGCAGATATCTAATGGATCATTACAGTACTCCATGTAAAAGCTCTCGGCCGTCTAATTAAGGTTATGGTGTTATTAAAGGGCATTGAAGCAGCTATTTGCCCTGCTATGGACAATCGGACGTGATCATCCTATTATAAACTACACAAACCTCCCAAAGCCAACGTGACTTTAGGAAGATCGACGCGAAAAAACTGAAATACATTTTACGTTTGTCCACACGTATACACCGTGTTAGAGTGATTGGCCTAACTAGATGTACCACCTACTTACAGCTATCAATATACACTCTCATAGTTACAGTGGACGTTTCAAAATTAACATGGAAATTGTTGAAATCTAGACAAAGTTATCGAGTAAACAACATGCACGTAAACATGAGATTTTAACTAAGCAAAAACTCTGACTTAAGTAGATGGAAATAGCCTCTGTAACACGTGATTATGTTTTCTCCCTCCGGAGTTTTAGCTAAAATAGGAAATTTCTTTTCTTGTCACCGTAGGGCAATTTGCATAACAACTGCAGCTGAAGTTCCGTCTTACAGCAAATACGAATTTTTCCCTATTGTCATATGACAAAAAACCCATGAAATGTCTCGCAATGTAACTGGGGGTTTTCCATGTATACATATAGAAATACAAATTGTCTGTCAATATCATCGAAGGCTGTAATTGTCACTCAATGCCAGCGAAGACTGAGCTTCAAAAAATTAAAACTATGAACTGTTTATCAACGTCAACGAAGGCTCACCTTTAAAAACAATCAAACCATGAATTGTCTCCCAACGTCAACGAAGGCTCACTTTTAAAAACAATCAAACCATGCATTGTCTCCCAACGTCAACGAAGGCTCACCTTTAAAAACAATCAAACCATGAATTGTCTCCCAACGTCAACGAAGGCTCACTTTTAAAAACAATCAAACCATGAATTGTCTCCCAACGTCAACGAAGGCTCACTTTTAAAAACAATCAAACCATGAATTGCCTCCCAACGTCAACGAAGGCTCACCTTTAAAAAACAATCAAACCATGAATGTCTCCCAAAGTCAACGAAAGCTCAACTTTCTAAACAATCAACAATAAATTGTCTGTCAACGTCAACGAAAGCTCAGCTATATAAACAATCAAACGATTGTTTCTCAACGTCAACGACAGCTCTGTTGTATAAACAAAATTGTTTCTCAGCGTCAACGAAAGCTCAGCTATATATACAATCAAACTATTAATTGTTTCTCAACGTCAATAAAGGATGAGCTTTAAAATTCAAAGAATGAATTGTTTCTCAATGTCATTGCCGACTCAGCTTTAAACACAACCAAACAATGAATTTTCTCTCCATGCCATCGAAGGCACAACTTTACAAACAAGGTTCAGCTTATATAGCAACCAAAAGTGGACTGTCTCTCATGAACACAGAAGGTTCTGTTTATATATCAACCAAAAGTGGACTGTCTCTCGTGAAGGTTCAGCTTAAATAACAACCAAAAGTGGACTGTCTCTCATGAACACCGAAGGTTCAGCTTTTGTAGCAACCAAAAGTGGACTGTCTCTCATGAACACCGAAGGTTCAGCTTATATAACAACAAAAGTGAACTGTCTCTCGTGAACACCGATGGTTTAGATTATATAGCAACCAAAAGTGGACTGTCTCTCGTGAACACCGAAGGTTCAGCTTTTGTAGCAACCAAAAGTGGAATGTCTCTCATGAACACCGAAGGTTCAGCTTATATAGAAACCAAAAGTGGATTGTCTCTCACGAACACCGAAGGTTTAGCTTATATAGAAACCAAAAGTGGACTGTGTTTCATGAACACCGAAGGTTCAGCTTATATAACAACAAAAGTGGACTGTCTCTCGTGAACACCGATGGTTTAGATTATATAGCAACCAAAAGTGGAATGTCTCTCATGAACACCGAAGGTTTAGCTTATATAGAAACCAAAAGTGGAATGTCTCTCATGAACACCGAAGGTTTAGCTTATATAGAAACCAAAAGTGTTCTGTCTCTCATGAACACCGAAGGTTTAGCTTATATAGAAACCAAAAGTGGAATGTCTCTCATGAACACCGAAGGTTTAGCTTATATAGAAACCAAAAGTGGACTGTGTTTCATGAACACCGAAGGTTCAGCTTATATAACAACAAAAGTGGACTGTCTCTCGTGAACACCGATGGTTTAGATTATATAGCAACCAAAAGTGGAATGTCTCTCGTGAACACCGATGGTTTAGCTTATATAGAAACCAAAAGTGGAATGTCTCTCATGAACACCGAAGGTTCAGCTTATATAGAAACCAAAAGTGGACTGTCTCTCGTGAACACCGAAGGTTCAGCTTATATAGCAACCAAAAGTGGACTGTCTTTCACGAACACCGAAGGTTCAGCTTATAAAGCAACCAAAAGTGGACTGTCTCTCATGAACACCGAAGGTTTAGATTATATAGAAACCAAAAGTGGAATGTCTCTCATGAACACCGAAGGTTCAGCTTATATAGAAACCAAAAGTGGACTGTCTCTCGTGAACACCGAAGGTTCAGCTTATATAGCAACCAAAAGTGGACTGTCTTTCACGAACACCGAAGGTTCAGCTTATAAAGCAGCCAAAAGTGGAATGTCTCTCATGAACACCGAAGGTTTAGATTATATAGAAACCAAAAGTGGAATGTCTCTCATGAACACCGAAGGTTCAGCTTATATAGAAACCAAAAGTGGACTGTCTCTCGTGAACACCGAAGGTTCAGCTTATATAGCAACCAAAAGTGGACTGTCTTTCACGAACACCGAAGGTTCAGCTTATAAAGCAACCAAAAGTGGACTGTCTCTCATGAACACCGAAGGTTCAGCTTAAATAACAACCAAAAGTGGACTGTCTCTCGTGAACACCGAAGGTTCAGCTTATATAGCAACCAAAAGTGGACTGTCTCTCATGAACACCGAAGGTTCAGCTTATATAGCAACCAAAAGTGGACTGTCTCTCATGAACACCGAAGGTTCAGCTTAAATAACAACCAAAAGTGGACTGTCTCTCATGAACACCGAAGGTTCAGCTTAAATAACAACCAAAAGTGGACTGTCTCTCATGAACACCGAAGGTTCAGCTTTTGTAGCAACCAAAAGTGGACTGTCTCTCATGAACACCGAAGGTTCAGCTTATATAACAACAAAAGTGGACTGTCTCTCGTGAACACCGATGGTTTAGATTATATAGCAACCAAAAGTGGACTGTCTCTCGTGAACACCGAAGGTTCAGCTTTTGTAGCAACCAAAAGTGGAATGTCTCTCATGAACACCGAAGGTTCAGCTTATATAGAAACCAAAAGTGGATTGTCTCTCACGAACACCGAAGGTTTAGCTTATATAGAAACCAAACGTGGACTGTGTTTCATGAACACCGAAGGTTCAGCTTATATAACAACAAAAGTGGACTGTCTCTCGTGAACACCGATGGTTTAGATTATATAGCAACCAAAAGTGGAATGTCTCTCATGAACACCGAAGGTTTAGCTTATATAGCAACCAAAAGTGGCCTGTCTCTCATGAACACCGAAGGTTTAGCTTATATAGAAACCAAAAGTGGAATGTCTCTCATGAACACCGAAGGTTTAGCTTATATAGAAACCAAAAGTGGAATGTCTCTCATGAACACCGAAGGTTCAGCTTATATAGAAACCAAAAGTGGACTGTCTCTCGTGAACCCTGAAGGTTCAGCTTATATAGCAACCAAAAGTGGACTGTCTTTCACGAACACCGAAGGTTCAGCTTATAAAGCAACCAAAAGTGGACTGTCTCTCATGAACACCGAAGGTTCAGCTTATATAGCAACCAAAAGTGGACTGTCTCTCATGAACACCGAAGGTTCAGCTTATATAGCAACCAAAAGTGGACTGTCTCTCATGAACACCGAAGGTTCAGCTTAAATAACAACCAAAAGTGGACTGTCTCTCATGAACACCGAAGGTTCAGCTTTTGTAGCAACCAAAAGTGGACTGTCTCTCATGAACACCGAAGGTTCAGCTTATATAACAACAAAAGTGGACTGTCTCTCGTGAACACCGATGGTTTAGATTATATAGCAACCAAAAGTGGACTGTCTCTCGTGAACACCGAAGGTTCAGCTTTTGTAGCAACCAAAAGTGGAATGTCTCTCATGAACACCGAAGGTTCAGCTTATATAGAAACCAAAAGTGGATTGTCTCTCACGAACACCGAAGGTTTAGCTTATATAGAAACCAAACGTGGACTGTGTTTCATGAACACCGAAGGTTCAGCTTATATAACAACAAAAGTGGACTGTCTCTCGTGAACACCGATGGTTTAGATTATATAGCAACCAAAAGTGGAATGTCTCTCATGAACACCGAAGGTTTAGCTTATATAGAAACCAAAAGTGGACTGTCTCTCGTGAACCCTGAAGGTTCAGCTTATATAGCAACCAAAAGTGGACTGTCTTTCACGAACACCGAAGGTTCAGCTTATAAAGCAACCAAAAGTGGACTGTCTCTCATGAACACCGAAGGTTCAGCTTATATAGCAACCAAAAGTGGACTGTCTCTCATGAACACCGAAGGTTCAGCTTATATAGCAACCAAAAGTGGACTGTCTCTCATGAACACCGAAGGTTCAGCTTTTATAACAACCAAAAGTGGACTGTCTCTCATGAACACCCGAGGTTCAGCTTATATAGCAACCAAAAGTGGATTGTCTCTCATGAACACCGAAGGTTCAGCTTATATAGCAACCAAAAGTGTTCTGTCTCTCATGAACACCGATGGTTCAGCTTATAAAGCAACCAAAAGTGGACTGTCTTTCACGAACACCGAAGGTTCAGCTTATAAAGCAACCAAAAGTGGACTGTCTCTCATGAACACCGAAGGTTCAGCTTATAAAGCAACCAAAAGTGGACTGTCTTTCACGAACACCGAAGGTTCAGCTTATAAAGCAACCAAAAGTGGACTGTCTCTCATGAACACCGAAGGTTCAGCTTATAAAGCAACCAAAAGTGGACTGTCTTTCGTGAACACTGAATGTTCTGCTTATTAAGCAAAAGTGAATTGCATCTCATGACCACTGAATGTTCTGCTTATATAGCAACCAAAAATGAGCTTTATCTCATGAACACTGGAGGTTCAGCTCATACGAGTAAAGATGGGTCTGTTTTCATTGTAAGTGAAAGGTGAGCTTATTTCAAACCAAAACGTTTCTGTTCGCCCTTGTTATTAACGGTGTATCAAGCACCTCTCCCGGAGAAACCTGAGGTAACTCTTGCATATAAAGTCCATCAATCATTGTTATAAGACATAGGTATGTAATTATTGTATTATAAAACGTTATTGATTATATATCTCATCTTTATCATTTTCTTCTTGATCATAATTTGTGACCAAATTTTACCGATTTGTCATGCTTTTGTAGACAAAATTGAAGATATCATTAAGAAAAGGAAAATGTTGTTTACTCTGGAAGAGAAAGTATTCTATCGGAAGAAAATGTGTATCATTTAGACTTGTTTAGGACTTGATGGTAAAGACTAGGCTACATTGTCTGACAGCTTTATTTAATTATAAAGAGATATTAAGGCGTAAGAGATTGGAGTTCCAGACAATATATGGCCAATTCTGTTTCAGTTGAGAAGAGATAACCGAGCGTACATCTTGCCGTTCTTTTCCTTAAGGGGATTACACGCTACAGCTTGACGTCAGAATATATATGCAGGCAAATTGGGATAACTCCGTCTGATCCCTTGAATAAAACTATTAGACAAATATCACCTTGATTGTAGACCCCTGTTGGAAAGCCGGTAAAGGAAAATTCCCAAGACATTAAGGACTTTCAACTGAACAGTGTAATGAACTATGCAATTACACCGCAGTCAAGCCCAGTGGAAATCCATCTACAATGACCAGGATTTGTTCAGAAGAGATCCAGATGTCCCGTGGGGGGGAGTGGAGGGCCATGCTGTTCTGTTGGGCCATTGCCAAAGTCGTTATTCACGGTCATTTATTCATGCAAATACACCATTCTATACACAGTAAGGGGACGCCAACGTGATGAACTATTACATTGGACAATTGTATGGAAAACCATAATGATACCAAACAATATGCTAAAATTTATAAAGGGTTTATTAGATTTTCTTGTATAATTTGTCTTCATGAAGCGAAACCCATCACGTAGAAAGCAGCATTATTACTTTTCATTATGAGTTCGTTACAGATATCTAAATGGAATGAAAACTTACTGGCTTTTGTGAGTTCGTAGCTGTTGGAAACATCGATGGTTTCTATTGTAGATTTAATTTCAAAATGTGTTTTACTCTTTGGCTCTGTATGACGGAGAATTGCATAATTGAATCCAGCTTCCATCTCCACCGTGTCTTTGTGGAAAACAGCGCCTGTAACAACAAATAGAACAAAGAAATTAACGAAGCAGATGCATATCATCCCAGTTATAGGGTTGCGCGTCTAATTCCCCTGATTATATTACAGAAGACCATTGGAACCAATACACAAGAAAACCAATGAAGTTATGGAAAACAGAGGGCTACAATATACCGGCATGAACAAGTTAATTTGCAGTCAGATTCCATTGATCAATTTCTTGTTTAATTTTAAGATTCAAAAGATATTCAATCCAAGAATTGAATCACTAGGAATCCTTCACAAGACATGTACATGACTTCATTAAAGGTGTACAGGACTTCACTAAACGTGTACATGATTTCACTAAATGTGTACATGACTTTACTAGACGTGTGCATGACTTCACTAAATGTGTACATGATTTCACTAAATGTGTACATGACTTTACTAGACGTGTGCATGACTTCACTAAATGTGTACATGATTTCACTAAATGTGTACATGATTTCACTAAATGTGTGCATGACTTTACTAGACGTGTGCATGACTTCACTAAATGTGTACATGACTTTACTAGACGTGAACACGACTTCACTAGAGGTGTACAGAACTTCACTAAACTTGTGCTAGTGCACACCATTGCATTTATATTGATGTATACAACTAGGTATGGGCGTATATTTATATTTATGCTTATTAATTTATGAGTCCTATGTCAAGAATTTCTATTATTCTTGACATATATTCTTGATATATGATTTATTTCCATGGTCAATTAGTTAGCCAAAATTGTTTTTCCCCATCATAGAACTTTTATACGGGAACCTTGCTGTGTTAAATGTATATACACGAATGTCCGTGAATATACTTTAGTACGAGTGTACAATATGAGTATGCGTCGTTGTGTAGACATACATAAGTAATTGTCTAAACTGTCAGAATTTGAAACCATGTACTTTTGGTTTATAATTTATTTGTAACTATGTTCTTATATATAGTGTTGTCACCATGATTACCCATATATTTGAAACATGTACTTCCCCAATTACCACCGTGTGTGGTCTGGGTGTAAACCAAAGAAAGTTAAAAAGTAAAGTAAACGTGTACATGCCTTCACTAAATATATACATGACTTCACTAGACGTGCATGTTTACATTACTTCACTAGACGTACATTGTACATGTATACATGACTTCACTAGACGTACATTGTACATGTATACAAGACCTCACTAGACGTGCATATATACATGACCTCACTAGACATAAATGTATACATGACCTCACTAGACGTGCATTGTACATGTATACATGACCTCACTAGACGTACATTGTACACTAGACATAAATGTATACATGACCTCACTAGACGTGTACATGACCTCGTTAAATCACTTTGATAGTGTTATAATATTATGATAAGCGTGGTAATTGCAACCCTTGGTCTAATGCAAACAAATGTTAAATGACATTTATACAACAATTTACTCCTAATGTTAAGTTTTCAAAGTTAATGTAAAGTTTTTTTTTTATGAAGATACTTCAGTGTTTTTAATGGCATCTTCAAAGCAATAAATGAAAAATCTAATAGTAAATAGCAGTGCTGAGATTGACCTCTATGACCTCTAACCTACAGAAACAGGCAGATGTTCCTGAAAAGCTAACTTGATAGAAGCTTCTTTCTCTATATCTCTAAACGCCTGCATACAAAAAAGAATGAGGTAAATTTAAGTTTAAGGCCATATCGCCATCGCTTCTCTAGTTTCACAAACATGATTTTATTTGCAAATATTACAAAAGGAATCGTCAATACTCATATTACTCGAATAACAGTTTGTTTAGAGGACATAACTGTGATACCAACCACATATGGTGCCTTTACACATGCCAGGTTTGTCGTTGACATCAACTTTTTAATTCACAATCATAATACAAAACGATATCGATACTATTGCGACAAAATGGAAAGCTTCTAACTTCTTTATCACGGAAAATTCCGGAAAGTATATCTTATTTAAAGGGGCATGAGCTGCCAAAATGTTGATATTTTGACGTAATGTTGAAATTATTGGCTATTTTTCTCAAGACGTGTAATTCAGAAGCTTTTTAGTGCTTCTAGTCTCGTCCCGGTTATTTAAATTTTGTTTACTTTTCGAACACGTTTTGGGTTCGTACAGGCCACATGCTGTATGGATTTTCCTCATTCCAACGCCAATCATTTAGTTTTTCGATGGCATTCAAAGCCTCTTACTGTCGTGACGATCAGAAATTATGAAGAAAGTGTGAATTTTGGCAGCTCATGCCACTTTAATGCTTAACAATCATCTGGATTCTGTCTTTAAACAAATGAATGAAAATTGTGGAATCAAAACTAAAAATAATCGTTTCCTTAGATATTAAAATCTTAAAAAACAACAAATTATGTCAGTAATTTTATAACGCTTAGGGTGTATTTTGTCAAGTAGCAGTACTAAGGGTTGTATATTTTTAGAATAAAGATTGCAATATCAACTATGAATTTGTCATCGTAAAAATGGACAATGTCGATGGTTTTATTATTGTTTTAGGCTGGTTGTAAAGAAGACTATGGTGTGTGTAAGTTAGCACTGCTGGGCATGACTATGGTAATTGATATAAGGAAAAGACTGAAAGTTCTGTTTCCATTGAGACCAAATATTGCATGGGAAACAAATTGCGTGTTTCGAGACTTAGACCAACATAATGTAGCGGTAAACCAGGAGACATTGGCCGGATTGACTCTAAACGTCCCTTGGGATGAACCTAAGCGGATTGTTGGATTCTGATTTAATGAAACGCCACATTCAGCTAGGTGGCTGGGCATCGACAGTCGGGGCTTTACTGCTCGTGACAGGTTAACCTGGCTCTTATTCACGAATACTTTGTTAACGGTGACAGAATTAAACATAGAGGGGATCAATCTTATTTGAATCATGATTAAAACCGGTTTAAGTTTTGATCAAATATCAAATTCTTAAAAACACCCACACTTCTAAAATTAAATCGCTACGAAACGCTTCTTTTATAAAACGCCAATTGTACTTGAATGTTTTACTTCAAATTTTAATTCGGGTGATTTGGAGGTAAATTCACTTGATTATATCCCCTGTAACATCGACCTTACTTAGGGGATAACCGTGTTGAATTCGAGGATCTGAGGCGGTTAATGCTTGATTTAACGGTCGCAAATTTAGTTTTACCGGCGACGCGTTAGCGGAGCCGGTAAAACGGGTATTTGCGACCGTTAAATCAAGCATTAACCGCCTCAGATCCTCGAATTCAACACGGTTATCCCCATTCTAATCCAAATCCACAGTTACATTCCGATAAGTTCGTTCAAACTGATGAAAGGACAGATTAAAATGTAGGTCAGCTTTCAGGGATTCCCCAAGATTAGCCAAGTCACCCCGTCAGCCAGTGACACATCCGCACAATATAGTTTCTCAAAATTGTTGCAAATATCTTATTATTTTATTTACTTGTAATTTAGGTTTTAATATTAACAACAACAAAAAACCAACAGTGTGTTGATGCGTTTAGACGACATTTATTCATTTATCCAAAGAACGCTGGGCCCAGTTGCTAGGTAGTATGAAAGGAGTTATCCCCCTTTACGACCTAGTTTTCCTCGGACAAAAAACAATGAATAAACAAAATTAAAATCGTTCTTGTATTCGTTGGAATCTGTGATTTTTTAATCTGTGATTTGGGTTTCAACCCAACATTACTACTTCAGATTCTACTTCACTACTTCAGGACGCTGCCTCCAGCTGATCAAGTTCGTCGCTTTGAAGGACACGAAAGCGACGGACCTCGCCAGAAAACTGGCCACCCTCTCTCGAGGGACCATCTCGGGCGAACTGTCCTGCTTCCTCAGCGGACTCCCCTGACGGAACACCGAAGACTACACAAGCTGCGCCATCGTTGACCGTATCAAGGCAGTGAACGCGCGAAGATTCAAATTCAACTATTGTATCCATTTTAAGGATTCAAGGGAAATTATGAAATTTTCCATTTCGCATTCTTCATAGCTGGACTAATGTGTCTCGCTGTCAGCTGTAGCCGCCACGATTTCTTCTGCATAGCAACCACAGCGACGCGTAGTGATACCGATTAGTGAAACGATGGAACACAATTTGCGGCATATAAAGCTAAATTTATATGTCTCAAATTATCTGACGTTAGCCAATCAGAATACGCGAACACATTTATTTGGATTAGAATGCTACTTTGTTAGTACTGAATGTATTTTGTAATGCTAACCTCAAACTGCAATTAAAGCTTTGCTAATTATCTGTTCTATCACTAGGATATTTACGGTAGTCGTGCTTCAGAGGAAATTGTCATTCTGTGAAGAAAACATGTCAATATTACGATCAACATATACGTCCATTGCTGTGAGTGTCAGCTGAGAGTATTGGCCAGGAGAATCAATGTGTAAGATAAACGGTCGGTTAATAGTCCGCTAACAGAATGGAGAACCGGCCGGAAGAATGGAATGGAGAAAAAGCTGCTGTTGATTTTGGCAGCCGTGGACTCTTCCTTATAAAAACACATCAAAGACAACTGTGTTTACAGAGAGTCATCATCAACAACCTTCCGACAGTCCAATGTCCAGAAGGCCAACAGTCAGGAAATACTAATATTTTAGAAAACATTTATCAGTCAGAATGTTTCCCGGTTACAAATCATAAGATGAATTTCACCCAATGGCACACCAGACGTTTATATTGGACAAAGAGCAATTCTTCCATTAGTCTAAATCACGTTCTTTACATCAAAATCATATGCTACATGTAGTTCTAAGACGAGAGAATTGTATTGAGACTAAATTCTGAAAGGTTGAGTGTGAATGTATACAGAAATTCCAACTTTTTAAGAATAACATGTACAGTTTACTCTGTCAATGGATAATGACGAGATGAATTCTTATCAATAAAGGACAATAGGTAACTGTAGCATAAACTAGTTTAAATAGACGCCATTGGTGAATTGATTCTGCCTGTGAACCCTGTTGGCGCAACTGGAATGTATCCTTTTTGACGAGAGCAAGTAATTCGAGTTAACTGTATACTTTTTGTCTGAAGTTATCAATCGTCATACATATAGAGAGTTACTTCGTATTTTAATATTTCCATGCAAAACATTAAAATGTCAGTGCCTGTATTTAGTTAGTTTGAGATGAATATTCAATCAATCAAAAATGAATACGCTGGAAAAAGATTTCTGCTAGTTACATTTTACTGATTAATTTGTGCAAATATGTCTTTCTTAAAGTGGCACGAGCTGCCAAAATATTGATATTTTGACGTTAAAACAGAATGTTGAAATTATTGGCTATTTTTCTGAAGACACATAATTCAGAAGATTTTTAGTGCTTCTAGTCTCGAAACGTATTGTTTTGAACTAACTTTGGCTTAGAATGACTGGTCGTTTGTTTACTTTTCGAACACGTTTTGGGTTCGTACATGCCACATACTGTATGGACCTTCCTCATTCCAACGCCAATCATTTAATTTTTCGGTGGCCTTCAAATCCTCTTACTGTCGTGACGATCAGAAATTATGAAAAAGCGTGAATTTTGCAGCCCATGTCACTTTAAATAACCATGTAAACACGACTGAATATCTGAATACTGTATTTTCTTGTTTACCTATATTTGTCTTGGGGAGGATAACGTCTATTTATAAGGATAACAGATGTAATGGAAGTAATGGTAACTGTTGTTATTTTAATCTTATAGTCTGTTCTTATCCTCTCATAGTGTTGCGTTATCTGCGTTGATTATGCTTATACTCATCATATTTTTAAAACAACTATGTGCTGTTTAATATTAAACCGTAACATTTCAAACACATCCCTGTCAAATAAACTATCCAGTAAAATTATTGTCGTGCATTGTTAAAAATTAATTCAGTTCATTTTCCTAGCAATGAGGCGCAGACCGGAAGGAGGATATCTGTCATGGCTACTTAAGGAAGAAGAAGATTTCATCTGCCAAAGGATATCGCACTTAAAACCATTATCTCCCTCAATAAGCTCTCTCCGTTTTTTACGATCTATTTTCCTCCAAGTTGCCAAACGCTTCTTTGTCCTAATGTTGTTTCCCATAATAGCTGTGACGACCTCAATTCAATGCTTTTATGATCGAACATATCAGCAAGTCCCTTTTCTAAATTTAACTACTATTGTGACGTTAGGCCAATGATCAATTCAACCCGAATATTCCACCAACAATAATGACAGCTCCCTAATCATTATGGATTTCTGATCTTAACCAATTTTTGATGATTCCGCCAAGTAGAAAACGGACTTTCTTTAAAAGCCTCAGTAGGTTGCAGATTACAGATCTAGAAATAACGTCTCGTCTCATATTCTTACATGTATTCTACGAATGACCGGCTCCATGTTAAAAGTATTAAAAAATATTCCAGGAGTGATGAGTACTAATGGACGGATATTTTATCAGAGGGAATCCACGGGGATGTTAAGATCTGGAAGAAACTACAGATCTTAAAATCATCTTAGGTTCCCCCTAATAAAATATCCGTCACAAAATACTCACTCCTGGAAACATTCTTATGATCAGTAGTTTCTAGGGTGGACTTTGATGGTGTATTCTATTTCCTAATAGTTTTAGTTTCAGCTAGAATGATGAAATGAGACCCATTCGGATGCTGACATCAAAACACCCATTTCAATATCTGGGTTAGGATGTAAACACGTATGAATCTTACGAGAATTTCCTGTCACGTTCCAGTAGTTTTGACACGATGGTGTTTTCTCTGGGGAAATGAAGTGCGAAAAGGATATCACTCCACTAGGGTTGGTTTTTAATAGGCGCTATTATGTAATTTGCTTAGTTTCGAGACGAATGGATAGATACTTCTTGATGTAGGAATATTCAATTTCCTCTAAGTCTGAAGAATGACAGTCCGCTAGTTTTTACCATGAGCTTCTCTTAGAGGGCCAGATTTCGGATGTGTCACGGAAATTACATGAGATTCCAAATAGCTTCTGATGCCTACAATTCGATGGAAACTGTCTAGAAAGGTTTATTAGTAATCCAACTAGAGAAGCACCCGCCTGGCAAATAAGCAGAAAACAGCAAGGTCTGTAATATGAAGTATGATACTGGAGTGACTGCGTCCTGAATAATATATCTGACAGGGCAGCACCAGGAAGCCAACAAAATATCGGTTGAAATGAGAATTTACAGCTTGTGGTGAAAATGGAAAGGTCGCCGAGGGGAGAGTAACGTCCACATTGTTCTCTTGATGAACACGACATAAAGGACAGACTGTACAGGCTGAAACCTCGCCTGGGATTTCTCCTTCGATGACATTTCTACATCTTTACAACCAGTCATCTCACAAATGGACACATTGGGAATTTGCACAAAAATAATTACGTCGTTTTCTCTTATTCAGAAATGCCATATCTAACATAAAATATTACTTTATCCTTGGAGGTTTGAATTGATCAAGTCAGCCTACCTTTTACACATACTCCACGGTCTTAAGTTGATTAAAGCTTTTTATCTCGTGTACTGAGTTATATGTATTGTACCGGATAATTACTTAAGGGATCTTAAGTGTTACTGAAAAAGGCCCTCTTAAATAGTTAACTGCACAGACTTTTTGTTGAAAGGCATCAAGTCATTGACATTATGTATCGGTAGTACAGGGAGCGTATTGACATCCATATGTCATTGTAAGTGTTCTTACACTCCCAAACATAAACATCAACATTATGTATCGGTAGTCCAGAGAGCGTATTGACATCCATATGTCATTGTAAGTGTTCTTACACTCCCAAACATAAACATTGTGTATCGGTAGTCCAGGGAGCGTATTGACACCTATATGTCATTGTAAGTGTTCTTACACTCCCAAACATAAACATTGGCATTATGTATCGGTAGTCCAGGGAGCGTATTGACATTCATATGTCATTGTAAGTGTTCTTACACTCCCAAACATAAACATTGGCATTATGTATCGGTAGTGCAGAGAGTGTATTGACATCCATATGTCATTGTAAGTGTTCTTACACTCCCAAACATAAACATTGTGTTTCGGTATTCTAGAGAGCGTATTGACACCTATATGTCATTGTAAGTGTTCTTACACTCCCAAACATAAACATTGGCATTATGTATCGGTAGTCCAGGGAGCGTATTGACATTCATATGTCATTGTAAGTGTTCTTACACTCCCAAACATAAACATTGGCATTATGTATCGGTAGTGCAGAGAGTGTATTGACATCCATATGTCATTGTAAGTGTTCTTACACTCCCAAACATAAACATTGACACTGTATATCGGTAGTACAGGGAGCGTATTGACATCCATATGTCATTGTAAGTGTTCTTACACTCCCAAACATAAACATTGGCATTATGTATCGGTAGTCCAGGGAGCGTATTGACATCCATATGTAATTGTAAGTGTTTTTACACTCCCAAACATAAACATTGACATTGTGCATCGGTAGTGCAGAGAGTGTATTGACATCCATGTCATTTGTACGTGTTCTTACACTCCTAAACATAAACATTGACATTGTGTATCGGTAGTACAGGGAGCGTATTGACATCCATATGTCACTGTAAGTGTTCTTACACTCCCAAACATAAACATTGATATTGTGTATTGTTGTCCAAAGAGCGTATTGGCATCAATATGTCATTGTAAGTGTTCTTACACTCCCAAACATAAACATTGACATTGTGTATCGGTATTCTAGAGAGCGTATTGACATCCATATGTCATTGTAAGTGTTCTTACACTCCCAAACATAAACATTGACATTGTGAATCGGTATTCTAGGGAGCGTATTGACATCCATATGTAATTGTAAGTGTTCTTACACTCCCAAACATAAACATTGGCATTATGTATCGGTAGTCCAGGGAGCGTATTGACATCCATATGTCATTGTAAGTGTTCTTACACTCCCAAACATAAACATTGACATTGTGTATTGTTATCCAGAGAGCGTATTGACATCCGAGGATTCACTGGCTACCAGACACCGGAAGCTCAGAGTTCTACAAAGATGCGTTATTAGATTTATCCTGGAAACCCAAAAGAGCCTCTTACGGGTGCTGGTGGTCATTTTTTTTTAAATTAGGAGAGGATATGGGTATAATGCACGTCAATATTTTCCCACACACCACAAAAACAATTTACATGTGACCTCATTCATCATCATCATCATGGAATGTTTTTGCCTGATGGCATTATAGTTAAAATTTCATCATATTAAGGAGAAGAGTTCACTAGTCCGAAGGTTCACTAGTCCAAAGGTTCGCTAGTCTGAAGGTTCACTAGTCAGACTGTTCATTAGTCAGAAGGTTCACTGGTTCGAAGGTTTACTGGTCCGAAGGTCCACAAGTCCTAAGGTTCACTAGTCCGAACAGCGGTACCGATATTAGGCTCCAAATGACAATAAAAGCCTACCCAGACCCATGCAAGGATAATTTCTTCAGTATCATTTCCCCACGATATATTATCCCTTAGTCCTTACTTAGTCTCTAGTCGGGACAAAGTACATTTAGGAATTTACGAGAAATATTTCATTCGACCATTTTATACACACCTACTGTACGTACCTCCCAATAGCAGGGATGCAGACTGATACAGGGAGTGACATTGAATTTCTCTTAAACGCAACTCGTCCTAGATTTTTCAATAGATTCTTTTGACATTTGGTACATGTCATTGGTACTATGTGTAAATGTGCATGAAGATTTTTTGGGTCGATCCGACGTTTTCCCGAGCTACTCCGTTTGGTTTTGCTACAATGTGTCTCAACGTTTATCTACGCTGCAAGCCAGTAGCATAGAATATAAGGGATGTTCGAGCTAATCAATCTTCGGACTACTGAACCTTCGGAACGGTGAACCTTCGGACCACTGAACCTTCGGACTAGTGAGCAGTTCCGATATACGCCTGGTTGTAGCTGTTAAATAATTTTTCAATGAATACAATTTTTCCATTAGTTATTTGCCAAAACGGTCGGTTCACACAAACTGAGTCAGCTGATTCCACCGGCATCACACAGGGTCTACCTTCGTCTTAAAATGTCGTCAACTACTGTCATGGCATGTTTTTGTTAGACTTTAAACTGTTAATTTCACAGACAAAGTGACTATCAAGAGTCTTTCATTTTAATTTTGAAATTAAAAGTACCGGTAGGAGGACAGCGACAGTCGTCTGGAAGTTTGTTTCGCCACCAGTTATAAAAATTGTCCTAAAAATATCTTTGACCGATATTTTATCACTGGGGCTTCACAGAGCTGTGCCTGTTCTTCAAAATCAAGTTTTAAAAGTTGATACATGTATTCACGTGACATTTTAGAGTTTTAGTTTTATGCTAGTTTGGAGAGTCTTTTCACCGTCAACAATCTGTTTTTAGAAATTAATTATGAGTACATCAACATTTCAAATAAAATAATTCAATCCGAGCATGTGTATGTCATGATAAATAACAATTTTAACAGTTGATCAATGATCTACAACTCATCTTTCGTAGATGTTTTTGTTTCTTCAATCATTTTATGTTTTTTATTATTTAATCTGTGTATTGTTTAGATTAATAATTGAAAAATGGTGTTGCTGTGTTGTGTCAATTCTTCCGAATGTGAATATTCTATGTTATTTCATATCTACAGGATACAGAACAGAAACGGAAAACTACAGGAAGTTATTATTTGTAAAATAAAATATCAGGGACATACCAAGCATTTTCAACTAAGAATTGAAATTAATTGAAAATTCTATGAAACAATTTGAATAAAATATTAACACCACATGTTTCATGGAAAGTTTAATGGTTTAAGTTGAATTAAGAAGTCTTAAGTTCACCATCTATTCACATAGGATCTAAACTTATAGGAATTTATTTTCATAAGAGATCATTCTTTACCAAAACTTTCTTCTGAAAATTGTTTACATATATTTATTTTCTTGAGTCTCCATACAAATAAAACTTGGCTTTATTTGATCTGTAAAGCTTGTATTTAAAGTGGACACTTTTGTTGAAGTAGATGCACATCATACAGTTCTTTATTTTAAAGTAAATATTCTCTTAATCGAAATAATGCTTTCGATCATTTGTCTGATTTGTCGGACTAAACGTGTTTGTTTTTGTTTTTTGTTTTTTTTGGGGGGGGGGGGGGCAGGCATGTATATGACGTCGAATTACTGTAAATAACTTGCACAACCATAGAAAGAAATTTATTTAATGCTGATAAACAAACAAGATTTGCTGTATATCTTGAATTTCTTCTTAACATTTACTGACTAGCTTTTGTTTACAATGGCATGAGCTGCCAAAATGTTGATATTTTGACTTAAAACAGAATGTTGAAATTATCGGCTATTTTTCTCAAGACGTTTAATTCAGAAGCTTTTAAGTGCTTCTAGTCTCGAGAATGTACGATAAAGTATTGTTTTGAACTTTAGCTTAGAATGAATGAATGGTCATCCCGGTTATTTAAATTTTGTTTACTTTTCGTGTAGTCCACATACTGTATGAATTTTCCTCATTCCAACGCTAATCATTTAGTTTTTTGATGGCCTTCAAAGCCTCTTACTGTCGTGACGATCAGAAATTATGAAAAAAGTGTGAATTTTGGCAGCTCATGCCATTTTAAACACTCTATCTAACACTCTAACTAAATTACAAAACAACAAAAATTATGCAAAATAACAATAAAGCATCAAATGTTTGTTTTAAAAATGAAATTGAATGTAATTGAATGTATTGTAGTTTAAATGTCCACCGGGCCTGTAAAAATGTCAATATGGGATGTCCTCATTAATTCAATTTTAAAACCCCAGTAATATACGTAAAAAGTCGTTCTCATGATACGATTTGTAGTACCAAACTTGTAGCAGTGGAATGATGGTATTCACACAAAAGCGCAAACGTAAAGTCGAGAGCGACTAATCTTGAATATCGCGTTTCCTCGTGTAAATGTGTTGCCGAGGAATAGTAGCACCAGTGTGACCATGAGGTCTTGGATTGAATCAAATTTCCTCACCTTGAAAGAAATGTCTTTGGTAAACCAAGTGTAAACGATTCATTGAGAGCTAAACAGATTCAGATTTTTAGATCTAGATTATGCATCCTCCCATTGTTTCGAATCGTCCAGACCAATGAACTATACATGGAATGGTCAGGTCACATTGGTTAGATTTGAGCCTGGTGTGCTAAAATCGCAGTCATAACAGTGGGCTGTTGTCACTATGTCAACCAAAAAACTCTTCTACAGTTTTAAAACATAATTATTGAACGGTCAAAATCGACGCCACAAGAGTTTTTATGACGTATATAAAGCAGCAATAATGTTATTTCGGATCTGTTTTATATCATGGACTGCACATGTCTATCGTTAAACTATGCACTGTTCATTATGAATGTTCTGCATAATAAAATTTGTATTTATTTATTTGTATCTTGTCACGTGACAATCATTCCACGTATAGAATTCGTTGGTCCAAACATGGCGCTGAAGATAAAGATCCATAGATATCTTATAATAACTAGATTGGCTAATGACAAGCGACTCCTAGCAAGTAAGTCGCTATCTTGCTAGTTGATTTTTGACTTGCGTTACCAAGTTGTTTTCTAGTCTAATATGAACTATTCTGCCATTTTTTCGAGAATGGAATAATTTTCGAGCGGGAGGTGCTGTGTGAAATTCCTTGCCCAGCAAGACAGACGTTTAAAAGTGGCTTTAGTAAGGCATATGTTTTATCTATCGTGCAACAACAACAACAAATGCTTTTTTTCGTTCTGTCATCTTGCTAGTTGACGGAGTATTGTGCCGTTTTCTACTGCGCAGAGCATAGCGCTTGGTCAATCTAGTTATTATAAGATACCTACGTAAAGATTAATATAAAGGGGAGTAACTCGTGTTTGATATTTTGAAGCGATTTCATTGGTCAATGTGTGAGCGTTGTGTTATAAAAATAGGACTTTCTGTATTTCATGCAACTGTTTAACAAAACATCTGACCAGCTTCTCTGTGCCAAGTCCGTACTACAAATCTCACGCTACCATAAACTATAGGCGGTGAAAATGGCGACTACTCCTTGTTAAACAATGGAAGTAAACAATGGTCTGTCATTAATACAAGCCAAAAGAAAAGTTTACGCATTTCTTTTAGGAAATCGGCGATAGACAGAAAAGAAACCTTGTATAAAACAAGATGGTCACCACACGATTACAAGTACAGGTGATAAAAAAACCAACCAAATATAATGTTATGAACGTCGAAAATTGTCTGTCGAATGCAAGAGACAAAGTTATTACTTAACCTCATTCTGTCGTAATCAAAAATATCAACAGGAACAATTCTTTGTAAAACATCAGGGATAAAGTAAGGTGACTTCAGTAGAGCTAGATGAATAGACTACGAGTGTCATTGTAGAACACTACATTGTACTACGATATTTTGTAGAAACTAGAAACTTCATCGTGTAACAGTATTCTCGTTATTTTGGGATATTTCTTGTAAACGTTATTTTCATTGTGTAACTCCAGATACCAAGTACTACCACTATTCGTGGAGCATTAATAATAAATGACTGTTCTTCATAAAACATCAAAGCTAAACGAAATTTATCCCTTGAAGAACAAAATACATCCATTCCGTGTGGAGTACTGGAAATATGGAACTACAACCATTCCTAGAAGGCCAAAGATAACCTTGTGGGAAATGTACGCGATAAACTGGGGTCATTTCTTATAAATCACCACATATACCCACTTATAAAATAAAACCGATCCATGTAGAACAAGAAGACAAGAGAATTAGACTGTAGCCATTCTGAGTAGAGCTTCCCTAGTCTCACAAATCACAACCGTTCCTTGCACAACACCAAGGATCCAACACTTATTTAAACATCATGAGACCAGCTATAACCATCATGTGTAGACGGCCTAACATATATTAATTTTAATATACTAATCTGTATAAAACAATAGAGATAAAGTACGAAATTTGTATAACCATCATGTGTAGACGGCCTAAGATGTACTAACTACAACTAATCTGTATAAAACAATAGAGATAAAATACGAAATTTGTATAACCATCATGTGTAGACGGCCTAAGATATACTAACTACAACTAATCTGTATAAAACAATACAGATAAAATACGAAATTTGTATAACCATCATGTGTAGACGGCCTAAGATATATTAACTACAACTAATCTGTATAAAACAATACAGATAAAGTACGAAATTGGGAGATAAGCCCAACTCTTTTTTCAAAAAGGGAATTTATTTGCGAATATTACAGTATCTGTATCATTTCTAGCAAATGTCTATATATCGACACCCATGTATGGCCATGTGATCATTCTGTCTTTGACAAATAACTATTTCATAGTCTAGATAATTATTTTGTAATATGAATCATGCACCATGTTCAAATCAGAAATAACGAATTCCGCATCAGTCATCACAATTATCGCCAATTTGAATTCTTGTTAGCCTTCCAAGAATGTAATAATGCATAACGGTCAATTTCCAGCCGATGGCTATTGGAAGCCGTTTGCAAACCTTAAGGGACTGGTTAAGACTGGGACTCAAATGCAATTTCTTTGTATATGTCACTCAGGTTAGGGTTTCATGTATAAATGGATGATGTGTGAAGGGAAACCTCACTGTAAATTAGTCTAGGGATCATAACATTATTCTCAATCAGATACCGGGGTCTCACTGAGTATTTCATCCAGTCACATAATCTCATTGCTAAAGCACAAAACTATACTGTCAAGTTTATATCTCCACGTCGTATGTCTCACTGACATTAATTCGTCATCTTAATGTACTCAATACAGATACAGTTATAAACAAGCCACATAGACACTCATTTTACGCTATAACACCACCAGAGCTTTCTCAATATAGCGTTTGAGAAAATATTCCTACACAACTCAATATCAACTACGATCACATATTAAGTGTCAAATAGACGACAACTTGAAACGTATGTTAAACATAGAAATTCTTGCATAACACATCATTCGCCGACGTAAGTCTTGATAGTCTTGAAAAGTAAATGTATCACAAATTTTGCGTACTCCCGGAGGTTGGGACATTTTTTTGATGAAAGATTCGTATATAGCCATACTAGACCTTTTTTTTTATAACACAGTGGATCAAAGCTGTGGTGTCTGTCAGATGTCAAAGAGGACAAGATTTTCTTCCCTTTCATACACTGACCTCATTGGTTGGTGTTTTACGCAGCACTCAAGATTATTTCACTTATACGGCTGTGTTGCTTAGGTTTAGTGGGGGAGGAAAACAGGCTCATTGGCCAGAGGAAAGCCCCGAATTTGGCGAGTACCATGCCACTCGTTCACACATGGCGATCGAGTGAAAAATCCACTCAACAATAACAATATTTTACTGGATTGTTTTAAATAGTCGTGAACTTGTACGTCAACATACTTTAAGGCGTCTCTGGGTACGATGTTCAAAACTATTGCCTGATACTCGTAATGATCATCAAGTTAATTATAAAGATATTTGAAAGGATACGCCGAAATATCTGGTAAACAAGTGTTACAGTATATGTCATTCTTTGGGTAGCTCGATGTACTTCACTATTATATCTTGGTATTGAAAACAAAGAACACCCATATGTAATTTAAATATAAAACATGTAAACATGTCGTGTTACTCCTAAATACTAAATAAACGTATATACCAAGAAAATCTAGAGGTTATGTATAAGTAGAGCATATGGTCTAGTGGCTTGAACTCCGATACATACCGTATTAACAAGGCACTCTCCAAGGACCGAAACAGCAGACGGCATTGTCTTCCTTGATATTTGACAAATGTATTTCAATTCAATATTACAAATATTTTCGCTCGGTTCAATAATTGTCATTTCCCAGATGGGATAGACAAAAGTTTGATAACCTGGTGAGTTCCAGACTGGATCAAGTCAGTCTCTAATCACACCAGACTACAAATTGTCACCAACATACCTCAGGTTATAAAATATCGCGAATATGACAAATGGGAGTTCGATGGCACAGGCCAAAGAATTGAGATTTAAGTAGGTGTAGGGTTATTCAGTAATAGTTCTGACATTTGTCAAGGTCTAAAACAAGATTATCACGAGATTGATGCGAATTAAAGACCAGATATATCCAAATATAATCCTGTATCAAACTCTTTATTAGCATTCCTTTAATTTTAAAAAGTTTTGAATTTAAGAAAAAAAACCCCAAACCTTATATGGAAAAGCCCGAATGATAAGTTTACATGAATGATGGGTTTAAGTAACCAAACAACTCCCATGAAGCAATCCGGAGAATACCCGCCCAGCCCATCCCGACTTTATGTTCTCCTGGATAGACACCACGGACATGTATCCGATGTTGGATAAACCAGTGGGTAAATGAGATGTTGAACGATTCGACTGTGGTTCACACTAAAGGCCAGGCTTATAAACCTAGCTTTAGCACGCCTATGAGCTTAAGTTGCTGACCTGTGCTCAACTCTAAACTACAGCTTTATATAATTGGATTATAAAGGTTTTGGGTACTTTTTGGCGTAGGAAATTCTGAACATGCTATCAAGCTTGCCCCAAGCTAGGCTAACCGCAATACAGTGGTTCTAAATATATTTGGCAATCAATTTCATGCGAATATTAGGTTTTCTTATTTAATGCTCATTATTTTCAGAAATGTTACATTTTACCCTTATCCGAATTGTGAAACTTTCGTTGACTTGCAACAAAAGCCCATGGTTCTTAAACACAAACTGCTACGAAAATATTCAAGAACGGTTGAGCATGGATTCTTAGTTGAATATAGTTTTATTTGCCCAATCTCAATCTTGGCTCAGTGTTGTATTATAATCTAACTTGGACAAATGTTTGATTAGTTTGTAATATTAACCAGACCGTACCCAACGCTTCACAGGATAAGAAGAATATATTTTGTACAACAAGTGTTTTATTTTAGCCTTTTCGCTTTATTCTATCAGTTAGACTTATATGTCCAGTAGTTCAGAGATAATGAATTGCTTATATAACCTAGTGTTATTTTAATCGTCCGATAACAAATACATTGGCCTATCGCGTTTGAGTAAAATGACTTTTCCTGTCCAACAGTATATATAGTATTAGGTTCAAAGGTTGCATAGTTCGACACCAGGCTATATCGAATAATAATCACTTAGCCTCCTTTGGAAACGGCGACCATTTCACTTACAATGGTGCATTTTTGTAAACGAAATTTGAATCCTTTAGAGTACATTTGGGATAGGATGGGCCGAAACATCCAAGCCCTAGAGCCTCCTGTACAAAATCTGCAGGATTGGGAAGCCGCATTGCATCGGTAATGGCGGCAGTTACCCCTTCAACAAATCCAACTTCTCACTGGTGGGATGAAACGCAGGTTGGAAGCTAATGGAGGCTATACGCGCTATTGACCTTCTTCTCTAGGGATGTGTTATACGCACTCAAAGTGACACTTTTACTTCAATATATTCGCCCTGTGAAGCCTGATGGACTCTGAAGTTTCATACTTACATGCATCTTTTTATTTTGTTAAAATACACTTTTGATTTGGCCAACGATATCCTGAATAAATTGTATAGTTTATTGCCACTAATGGTGATTTCTTATAGCCAGAATGTTGCCCTTTATGATCACAATCGTTTCTGCAACATCAGTTTACCAACAATCTCCCTACACGATTGATTTTATCGGTCGGTGGAGTATTTCCAGGGGGGTGCTTAACTTTTTTCTTTGTGTATAAATATGTGAGGGTTATCATTATAGAATTTCGGTCCAAAGGTCATAAGCGTGTGTTTTATGTCATAAAACTACCCAGAACTACTATCAATTTTACTATCACTTATGACGTTTTCGTTATAGCAAAAAGTGCCGTCGTCTCTGCATTGAGTTTCTTATCATGAGAGACCTCTTAAGGCCGGTACACATTGAGTCTTGGCTGCGACCCGACGCGTCGTAGAACGGTATACGCTGCACGTAACTGAAGTCGGGAGACATTACGTTTGGAACTCTCAGCCGAACAAGGTAAAAAAGAGAAGTTTGTTTGACGTCACCTGACTGCAAAGAAGTTTCTGAATGGACTACATATTCCGACTCACTACAACGATCGTCGCAAGGTGGCTTACCCGATTCCTGAAGAAATATCTCGACCCGACGCGATTGAAGCCGACTGACACAGATTTGCGTCGTAGAGTTTTATACACTACACCCTTTCACCATGAAGCAACGTTCCAGTCGGGTTGTCGGGTCGCAGTAAAACTCTCACATAGACCTAATACATAGGGGTTTTAATCAACCTTCTGTATTCACAAACCGACTTTCAATCAGCCCCTTCGTAATCAATTTAAGTGAATATCATATCGACTCCTATATACTATACTCACTTTGTTAAATGCAGATATATATTTACAATTTAAGCCGAGAAGTTTAAACCAAAACACACTAAAAATAAAGTATTCAGACGGGTTCTGTAACTAGAACTACAAGAAACTATCACACCTTGCAGAAATATCTATTGTCTGAAGTAATTTGCCCCTTTGAAATCAGAAATGCTAGATTGGACTCGCTAGATTAAGCGCAAGACCTCTGTATTTTTTAAAATAAAGACTGAAAGTCAGACTAACTATAATTTACGTTTCTAAATATTGAGTACATTCAGCACACGAGAAAGTGTGGCGGACAACCCTCGGACGGTTGAAGAAGTTTAATTTACATGATGAAAGATACTGTAACTAATTATATTATAATCATTAAAAATAATTAAACCAATAAACGTAAAACCAAAAGTGAAAATCTTTAGTGATTATATTAATGATATCGGTCAAAAACGTTACTTCATCGTTTATAAAGAATAAGAAAACTTCGGTCCTTTTACTCAAGCCAATCAGGAGTGTTACACTGATATTACCCCTAGAGACTACACTAATGTACAGTTCCAAGTAACGCATATCTTCCTGTTTTTTTCCATTTTTTTTAAAGAATATTAAATGCATTATATGAGTTTACAATCAGCAATTTCCAAATTGTTCAATGTCTATGCAGAGTAAATTGAACTCGGGACTATTTTTAAAATGAAACGTTTTGAAAATAGGTTTATATCTCAGAGAGCCTTATCGATTTGTGTTGTATCATGATAACAATGGTCATAATACAATACGTCTTTCTTGGAACAAGCACATGCATACACACAAGCACATGCTATTTGACAGAGCAGATCATTTCACGATGTCATCTTCACTATAGAATTGGGCTAAGAGTCAACAATGATAATCCCTTCAACAGAATGACATAGGTTTTCTCAAAGGATGTTAGTAATGTCAAAATACTTTGAATGGTAATTTCAGGCGATCTCGCCAACAAGTGAATGTAAACACTCTCAATGAAAAACCTCTATCTTCCGTTATCTGAGGTATAGCATATACATGTTGATTTGGGGAGTTGTATAGTATTCAATAACGGATATATTTAATAAAATAAACAACTTACCGATTGGAATGGTTTTGGGATGTGTACGTTTCGGATTGACTTCAGCTCCAGAGAAACTTAACAGGGCAATAATGATCGATAATGTCCCACCCATTTTACTGATCTGTGTCACTGTAGAAGCAGACAGCACATCTGAAGCCATTCTTCTCGCTGTACATTTGCTTCCTGTATTCGTGATAAGCCTTGTTTAAGGGCCAGAACTGTCTTGGTATGTCACTTGTGTCTTCATATCAAACACACCGCCATTGTCTGAAAGTGGAGGAAGTTACAAGACCTGTTAGTCTTCCGATCAGTCCACAAGGCAAAGTGATACACGCATGCGTATAGCAAACGAATTGCTGCTTATCCGCGAGACGAGTCCCCTTTTCTGTGTTAGTTCGGCACAGGGGGACTTTGGATAGGGACAGCGCTAGCTATGTCGTTAGGGAACTACTTAATCCATTCGAAGAGGAAGCGACCAAGAGCTAATTGTATTGCTAAATTTGTAAACGTAGGTCAGGCGAATCAGTAATAAAAGCAGAGGATTTCATGGGAGGCGACGTTATCCAGACTAAGAAGTATATAGAGAGATGCAGAGAAATCGCTAGACAGAACTATCTGATGTCAGACAATACATTAACACTCAGGCTACAACAGTCATACGTGATAGCCAGGACTGTGATAGCTTCTTCTAAATCAATTCACTCAAATTATCCACAGCTTATTAATAAACCTAGTTTTATGACAGCTGTCTGATTTGAAATGTGTTATCGTCAACGGAGAGAATTTTTCATTTAAACCGGACCAAATGTAATAGGTTTTCATGTCGATATTTCCAAGTTAATGACTCTTTATCTTTTGTAATGATCATATTGTGTATCTGCAAAAAACATACATGCAGCTGAGAACTAATATATTTCGACTTCATTTTCCTGCTTATTATATTTCTTCTTTTTACCCAAACCCTATTAAGTCTACTTCTATCCAGCGCATGTCAGAGAGATCATTTTTTTCAGGCCCATATCAAGGGAAAATAAATTACAATTTCAGAACATTAACATTAATGGATGGTAATAGATTCATCTGTTGTAGCCATGTGCCCTTTACTTTAACAAGTTGTCCATTGGTTTGCCATTTTTAAAGGGTTGTGCAGAATTACATATCGTATGAATTGTTTTCCGTAGGCGATCAATACATCGGGTTTCATCCGAAGAAAGATAATTAAATTTCTCGCATCAACTACACAATGGTGAATCATAGGAATATTAAAAGCTGATCTGAAGAGATATTAAAGATGCACAAGTATGGTAGAGGCAGCCTGTTAGCCTTGGCAGCTTTCGATAATCTTCGCAGCAAGGCGGAGATTTAACGAAGCGATCTCCCTTCAGCTGTCCCTTATCTGGCAGTATCCAGGGCACATCTCTAGGGAGAATTCAATTTGCATCGCCTATTCGCCGACGGCATAGGAACAGAGATCGGCCAATTGCCGCTATGGCTTTGGACAAAATCTGCAGATGGTATCTTCGTATAAATAAATTGTAAGACGAGAGAAAATTCGTCCGAAAAGAAATCTTTCAGACCATTGTTTTCAATGGAACAATTATAATGGTCAAAAGTACCAAAATCATTTCTATCGGAAACGGAATTAAAAAGAAAAGATCTAGTATGTTTTCGGAAGAAGTTCAAATTAGTCATCAGAGCTTGCATAAACACTCAGTACCAGAACGAATTGTGTTCTTTAACAGAGCAAAACAAATAACGAGAAGAGGCTTTAAAATAGTTCTTATTGTTATGCCAGTGATTGATATCTTCCCATCAAATCGTTAATTGTAATCTTTGAGAAATCTGAACTCAGAAAAATTTCAGGGTTTGGCTTTTGAAGAAGTTTTTAAGAAAGTTAAACATACACATACTTTTGGTAACGCATTATAAGTGTGTCGGCTATCACCGGGCTAAGTCTATGATTCACCTACGATTAGTCCTTTAAAGTCTGATTTTCTTCAAATAAATTGATAGAAGTACACCCAGCTTTTAGAGGAGATAATTGCATGGACTCAATTTGTGAAAGCTGTGACATCTATTACCGGTACGCGAAATGGCTGGGGTAAAATCAACCGTTGCTAGATCTCAATTCGACCACCGTTTGACCGTAATAGCTATTTAAACCTCTGATGTCCAGACAAGTTAATCCCTAACTGACATATGACAGAGACTTGACCAGTATCACATGGACATAGTACTAAAGTTTTCGAGGTAATTAATACGCTTCTGACAGCTTGTAACTGAATTGTTCTCCCTGTCAAAGTTTGCTGATAGTTTAAGTTGTTTCTGACACTGATCTCTATTAGAGTTTGAAACATGCAGTCTTGGATCCCCCGAGACATGACTGGAAATGCATTCTCCCATCTCCCAGGCAAGCACAAATGATCGCCATAGGACAATGTTTGTAGAGAGAATCCTTTGATGTGATATTATAACTTGAAGATTAAACGTTTTTGTAGGTGAATTCGGTCTTTTCTTAAATTTTAAACGCGTATTCAGAGAAGAAAACATTTTACTTTCGATTTCCATGTTTTTCTGACACATGCATCTCTTCCACGACGGTACTTGGGCCATGTGATCGGGTCGCATCTAGTATGTATTTTACTTTACTTTATAAGTTTGTTACAGATAATGATCGTTAACAGTTATATTTGTGTTTTGTCCATGTGCAATATCATGAAATACATGCCAAGAACATCACAATTCCATTACAGAGGTCGCGGAACCAGGGGGTCTATACATGTACTTTTGGACCCGAAAAAATAGAACGTGTAAAGCTTCTTATTTACTATTGATTGAGGAGGCTGTTAGAGAGGATTACATTCACTTTCCCTTTATATAATAACACATAATTATTTTTGCAAATTGTTCATAAAGAGATGTTAATGTCTATACTCATTTGTATGTGCCGATAAAAAAAATATAGAGTAGGCCTATAGGTGTAACTATAGATAGTTCTTAACGTTAGCTGTTATTGAATTGGCCAGCGTAGATTCCTATATTATTCGGGTTAAACAAAGTTTTTCTTAAACAGTATTCTTAAGCTTTTCAAAAAGTGTGGCGATTTTTTTCTTCAGGAAAACGCGCAGAGCGGATCGTCAGCCGCTCTTCCACCTTCTGAAACGTTCCACTGTAAAACAAGCAATGGCAATATGTGCCCTTACAGATCCCTCCTCAAATAATATCCTCGATCCACCTATGTAAAATAACAGTATATGTTTAGCCCAAAATGTATCCGGCGTGATGCTCGTTTGTAGTCATCTGTTTTTGAAAATTGACATAACCAGATTTAAAACTAGGTTTAAAGCTATCCTCTCCTCTGTCTCAACTCCCCGTGAACGATATGGATTCCTTTCTTTGTGCAAACGGACGACTAATCAGAGTGTAATGTCCTCTCCATAACCTACCATCGATCTCCGAATTCCCGTAAGATTCTCCCAAACACGGCTTTCGTGACTTAAACATTTGGCGTTTTCCAAACGTATAATTTACGCTGTTGAGTAATGTTCTGTTTTCTCACGTTCTTGGAAAAAGTCATTTAAGGTGTGCGAGCCGGAAACAATTCAACAATTTTACAAAGTGAACAGAGAACAGGCTTGTGATTAATGGCATGGCGGAGATTTCGGGTCAATGACAGGCGTATGAGAAGCGTCGAAGGGCAACTCATCAGGGTGTTTGGATGGGGGTGAATTACAATGACCTGAGAGCTGCCATGATGGTATTGCCGAGACAGATCCACATGTGCTATTGACTGTTCTATCTGATGTGGAGTGAAGAGATGAAACGCTCTATGGAGTCTGCTACGAAAAATGTTTGCCAAGCATCCGTCCTACCAATTATCCAATCCCCAAACTTGACGGAATCGAGGGATAATTGGTCCCTAATCCACTCCAAGCTATAACTTGTAATTCGGCTTCAGAACAGCCTTCTTTTCTCTACCCGTGCCCCTGACTGCTTAGATTGCTCCACTAGTGATACACACTTAAACTCTCAATTCCAGTTTAAATGCTCATACTGCCCGGGTTTCCATGACTACAGGCATGGTGTCTGAGGAGAGCAGGCGGCCATAACATACATGTATAATAAATATAAATACAGACCTACTTTTATAATAAAATACAAATTTTCGTATGAAATAAATATTTTGTCTAATATGAGATTATTTCTTATTATTCGTTATTTTACAACATTATTTGAAAAACGATCATAGAATATTCTAGCTGGGTTAATGGACTTACCTCTGAATATTTTGGAAGCGTGCAGGTGGCAAAGAGAAAACGTGTATTTGAAAAGGCTACTGAGTACCTTCTCAATCTTCGTGTATATCGATCAAGATGAAAATACGGGTTAGATTATTCCATAAAGATGTACGTGTGACTGTCTCGACGCAGCTGTGGGCTACTTGCACGCAATAATTTTCGTCAATGTGCGTATCCGATTCACTTTCGAATGAAAATCCACTTTCAACGAAATACTCCCTTAATGTACTATTGAATCAAAGTTAGAGTGCTGCAAGAGGACAGAATCGGATAGTAACCCTTTCTTGATTAAATTTCCTTCCTACCTACAGCAGTGAAACTCATACGGTTTGACCAATCCAGTGAGATAACCCCCAACAAATACCCATCAAAACTAGTCCGCCATAACCCTACTATCGATTTAATTTGATTAGCACACTCTCACAGGCAGTATTAACCCAGCTGCCATACCAACGATGAATACAAAACGGAAAAATTAAGATCGTTTTTGTCGCTGGTCCCTTTAAGGCTAAGGGCAAGATGAGAAGGATACTGTCTCAGCTGGTAGTTGGCAAAAACAGCCACTTTTTGCCATCCTGTCACTTACACATCACATACTTAGAGAAGTTAAGACTCTCCATTGAAATTGCCTGCCCAACACGACACTGGACTTGACAGCCTTTTGTAGATTTTTTACATGCACAATTTCTGTCTAAATCCATTGACATAGACACAGCAATCGTTAGTCAATATTTTCAAATATTCAAATTTAAAAGAAATGTCTGCAATGATGTCATAATATAGTCCGGCTAACATAGGTTAACACGTTTGACTTCATAGAATTGAAGCATTGGTTTATGAAATGATATCCTTTACTATTTCCATAATCATGAAAAGATTGAACCAAAACATTTCACGTCGTGCGGAATCAAATCTGAGCTTTTTAATTTTTTCTTTGCAAACCAGAAGAAGCTGAAATTAATTTCTTTGCACACAGAGGACATTTTCTTAATGGGGGGGGGGGGGGGGGGGGGGGGTTGTTCGGTTAGGGTAGACAGTTTAATATGTTGGTTAAGTATAACAAGAAGGAACTATTGTACACTGGTAAACTGACTCCTCTCTGCTAAAGAATTCCCTTCTGCGAGAATCTCATCAAATATTAACACAGTTCTTCGCCAATACCTCCAAGACCAGACTTAATTGAATATTGTAAAGTTTATGGAACATGTATCTGTACTACTTTCCGAGTGACACGATAGAAAAGAACTTATTGACAGCTTAAATTCGCTAATCATTCAACAGGTGAATACAGTACTTGTAGAACTCAAACCTAATATACCCTGATGTCTATGGAACTGTTCACTTTGGCATGTTGTTCAAGACACAAATGAAAAAAGAGCACTTAGAGGCGTCGAGTCCATTACTATTGTAATAACATTATATTAAGTATTAAGGTAAAACACATATAAGAAACTAGATGGAGTGGAAAATAAAAGTTTGTCCCTTAAGCAATTTTTAAAACGATTTTTCTAATCAAGTAGAGTGATGTTTTACCAAATGTGTGCTTCTGAAAGATCATCAGAAAGCTATTGTTTCATTTCACTTTGACAGTTTCATTAATTCGTCAGATGAACGCATCGTATTTTTGTTGTATTAAAACAAGGGCTTCTTATTTTCCAGTCAAAATAGATTTTGATATTAAGGTGGGATTTTACAGAAAGAACCATTTGTTTGCTGTATTATATATTTGACCATGGTGATTGTAACAAGCACGATGTCCAATAGTTCTAAAATAAAGCACTGAATATTAGAAGACACCAACACAGCTGCCAAAATAATTAAAATAAATAAACTCTTCACCGAAGTCGATTGATTGCTAATGGTTCTGGATTGGACTTAAAATATCTCCGATTCAACTAAATCCTAGACTGTAGCCATCGAATTGCCTTTCCAAATAGCATTATGAAAACTAGGGAACTTCCCTGGGGAGCTTAACGCTTTTCCTACTGCACAAATATAAGGGAAAATACCACAATAACGAGGCTTAAACGATAAAAGCTTAAATTTCGGAAAATGTTATTAATTTGTATCCATGTACATTGATTGTCAAATTAAAATTTTGTCTAGCAAAATCAAAGTTCAATTGTATGATAAATCATATAATCCCAAGACAATGGTTAAATTCTTCTACAGTGAAGCCATGGGAGTTCTTGGAAGACGCGCATGCCCCGATAACTATAGTGGAACAATCCTGGACGTCTAAATCACTCAGTTATTTTACGGTTTGTTGGACACCTAGTTTACTCCTATCCCTTTATCTCATCCAACGTGTTACTCTCCATTGGCGGTCTGATGTGAGGTTATTTCCTCACTTGTTTTCCTCATTAGCCAGCCCGCCTTTATTCCAGGCCTTGCTGCATGAATAAACAGCTTCAAGAATGAACATTGGCACAATTAAAATTCCCTGGGATTGATACTGTCTCGTTTTCTAGGTATCGTTATGGTAGAGGACAGTGCAAACCCACAAGTTTTAAATCAAGATAAATATAAAGTAAAACAAGTTGTCGGTTAATAGTTTTATCCCTCTTATCTAGAAGACACACATGGCGAGTAAGAGAGCTACATGTAAATCTGACTTTTTCGTCAACGTTGTATACTATTATGTAATAGCAGTGCAATTGGGTGTTTCATACAGTTGTGAAGTCCATTGAAGAATACGAAAATGTAAATTAAGTCTGTGGTACTGTAAATAATGCACATCGAATTAATAATTTTGTTTCTCCAAATATACGTTATACAGACAATCCACCGTTCCGATCAATACTTCTCAATGGTTTCTGTGTTCAATTAAAGAGATCACCCGTGTTCCAATTTCAACACAGCTCTATTTTACTCCATAAGGAAAAGTTATATTAATAGTTTGATGCAGATTGCTTTTTGTGTTCAGTTAAAAATTTGCGTTGGAGCAATTCGGTTGTAGGAGTCATTTAGGCCCAATATGTGTGTTATTGTTAGCTGTAGGCCATCTGATAATTGTCGTTTGTTGCTGAAGAAATAAAGAAAATGGCTGTTCTTGAAAGAAATAAAGAGGTTCTATTGCTAATAGAGAAAGAACAAAATAAGCCATCGTTTCGGCAGGCTTAAAAAGTGAATTGCCTGGCCGAGTGTAGCCTTCCACTGGATCAATAGCTGTTGAACTAGTAAGTGATTTATCACCCACTCCTTTACAAACTCACTTTCTTTTGGAGCTAGCAACTTGCATTCAGCCCGCCATTGCCCCAATGCGTTAAACATTATGTTCAAGTTCCACGAAGAAAATTGTCGATTTCGTCTCGACGCTATCTAAGAGTTGTCCGATAAATTGCTCCCGCCTCAAGGAGAGTTTCCTTGCCAGATGACGACTATCAAAGCAGGCTGTTCCGGCGACAATCACTCGATCGATCGACCGGGTGTGAAGAGCCTTCAAGCGACTCGACCTTGTTTGCTTTTCGTCGCTTCGTCTATCTAACTGTTGACAAAATATTAACTGTTAGAGAATGTTAGTTGTTAACCCTAATTACATATCATTAAAGGGTTTTATCTTCACGGTGAATACCTCAGTCCCGTTAGACTACTTGATGCAATCGGTCGATATAACCTTTGTATTGACAATGTTTCCAATTGAGAAGATCGGAGGTTAAGAGAAAGGAAATATCAACTATTGCCAGCATGCTACTATAGACACAAGAACAAAGTCTATCCATTTATCTATCATTTGATTCGATCGAGTGAATCCACTGAATAAATATTAACTACTAGATATGGACTTGGCAGATGTTTAATCAAGATGTGTGTCCAATACCGGGTTATGTAAGAACCCGTCAAATTGCTTACCTAGTTCAAATACCAATTTTATAACGTGTAATTTGAAACCCTCAGAATCACTTCTGCTAAATGAAATAAAAGCTCTCAGATAAGAGCAGATAAATAATGAAGTCAATATGCCTCTAAAATCACGCTTCCGAAAAGAAGCAAAATAACTGATCATATGATTCAGGAACCTCAATTCATGTGGTTATTTTTGTAATAAAACTGGTTTCCTTGTTTCAGATAACTTTGATATTACCAAGTAATTGATAAATTAATCACTTAATCGAACAACGAAAAGCGGTATATGTTATGTCACCATTGTCCTTAATGTGTCTATTATCTGCAATATGCACTTGCAGCCGTGAACATTGGTTGTTTGATATAGTAATCCTGCTAACTAAACTAGATCATCTAAGACAAATAGTTTAAGAACAATGTTCTGGAGATGTTTCTATACAGGAAGCTTGTAGGACTCTGGCTCCTTTAATCTCTCGAGAGGTCTCGTAACAAGTGACAGTGAGAAAGTTGTGAACAAATGGAATATTTAGTCACCATTCGGACCGGCGTGAGAAGGACAAAGCAGCAAGGGCCTTACACTGGAACCTCGATACAGTTTGTGGGTGAGAAAATGTCCTCGGGGAAATTAGTCTTAAAAGGAACCATTTTATTGATACAAGAATTCCTTCGTTGCGATGAACTTAATATGTCTCGTAATTACGACTTTTATAGTTGTAAACGCTACAAAAATGAAATACACGAAAATAACAAAATGATGGTGGATGACAAATGAATAGATCTGCAATGTTTGCAAGAATTTAACCTTTCAGTTATACAAGGGAGGGTGGCTGCAGTGGCATACATAATGCTCTACTCCAAATGACTGCATGGTTTACTTTATCTAAGGGTTAGTTCCCTTTGTTCAGACCTCTCCTGGCATATTGTACGACAAACAATCTAAACGCCTTCACAATCAACAGTTATTACTTGTGATTTTTATGGGTATTTTAGACTGAGTTGGTTATTTGTTTTTGCTACCAGTACAATAAAGCGAAACATCACAATGTGACATGTTCTTGTGAAAGGTTAAATGTGCTTCAAGCAACTCTCTTATCCGGCCTGGTTTTGTATGTTTCCTCGACGATTTATTCAAGGTCGAGTTAACGTCACGAGATAAATGGATATGTAAGACCATACAATAATATATTATATAATATTTTTTCCTGTAAAACGGAATCAGGGGTGAAGTATTGTCATGATTTAGTTGTATAGTCTGTGTGATATAAAATGTAACATTTATTATGGCATTTCATCAAGAGAGCTCACATTACTACTCTTAAATGTCGGTGAAACGTTGCAGACATACTTCGCAGAGTAATGGCCCTTATGCACTCTTTTGTCTTCTTGTGTTACGATTCAACTTATCAATCTTGTAAAACTAGCCTATTTATCGTAGATTAAGATTAATTATTTTTGTCTCCTGTAAATACCTATTATCATTAAACCGTTTACCCACATTGACAATCAGACCCAAAAATATCCCTAAGACTCATAAGCATAAAAGGTCAATACTAATTAAGGACTTGAATGGAGACAGGGTTTTCCTTTAATTTGCACCATTCACATCTGTCATTATCGAACATATATCGATCCAGCCATGTTCATTTATTGCAACTTGACTTAAAAACAGACACATGTATTTATAGTAATTGTATAAGACTTTTTTCGACGCCTTAAAAAGAACGTTCATTATTTAAACTTGATGTACGTGCTTTAAGAAGTCGAAAATAGTCAAACAACAGCAGCCATATAATGTACACAAATAACAAAGTTAAGCCCCCCCCCCCACACCCCTCTCTGGAAAGTCTGCACCGGCCGATAAAATCATTGGTGCAGGGAGATTGTTGGCAAACTGATGTTGCAGAAACAATTGTGATCATAAAGGGCAACATTCTGGCTAAAAGAAGTCACCATTAATGCCATTAAGCTATAAAATTTATTCAGGATATCGTTAGCCAAAGCAAAAGTGTATTTTAACAAAATAAAAAGATGCTTGTAAGTATGAAACTTGAGAGTCCATCTGGCTTCACAGGGCGAACATATTGAAGTAAAAATGTCACATTGAGTGTGTAGAACACACCCCTATTGCAGAAGGTCACTAGCGCGTAAAGCCCCCATTAGCTTCCAACCTGCGTCTCAACCATCCAGTGAGACGTTGGATCTGTTGAGGGGTAACGATATCCTGAATAAATTGTATAGCTTATTGCAGTTAATGGTGATATCTTATCGCCAGAATGTTGCCCTTTATAATCACAATTGTTTCTGCAATATCAGTTTGCCAACTTTCTCCCTACACCAACGATTTTATCGGTCGGTGCAGACTTTCCAAGGGGGGGGGGGGGGGGGGTTGCTTAACTTTTTTCTTTGTGTATACATGCAAATATTGTGGATGTGTCCCTTTAGAACTTATTCGACCATATCAGATAATATACTACCAAAGACGCCCGAGTCCAACACATTTCTAAACAAGCCAGTACTAAGAAATGTAGAACGTTTTATGAATAATGCTAAGTATCAGGTAAGACCTCACTCCATACCATCTCATTCTTCTTAAAGGAGATATGAACAAGATTTAAAGCTGGTTTGTGCTTGTTTATTGACTAAATATATATTTGAAAATTATCAGTTGAAACGAAACAACTTTCGCGTTAGTTCCCTGGTAGTCAGAAAACGAACGGGGATGAAATATGCATATTTTCCGTATTTTCCGTAACTGCTCGGAAAAATGACGTCATACACGACCTTCGATGTGTACAAACTGCCACGAAGACGTACTGAGACAACATAAATCGTTTATTACGTCACCGCTCTGAGGGTACGTACACAACGGAGGTCGTGTTTGACGTCATATAAAGTCTCTGAGATAATTAACTTTCGTAAGCATTGTAGATCGGTAAACGTAGCTTGAATTTTGTATGTGCTGCGACCGAAATTTAAATTTCTTTTTGGTCAGATTTATAAAGTACATGTTCTACAACACACCTAACGCAAATTAGAGAATATTTCCAAAAGCTGTTCATAATCCTTTAAGCTTTTTTCCGATCCTTGTAAGAAGCCTTATACACAGAAAAACACACTTGAGAAAAACTTCAAGGCTGCAGAAGTATTGTTTTTTGTCCATATGCAGGTGGAAATGGTTAATGATAACTTATGATAAAATAATATATGTGACAGTCAGATAGAGACCTTACAACGATGTGCTGTAGGTTCTCATTGGAGTTTTCACTAGGGCGCCCTGTGAATTGTTTGCCAGTTACCCAGCGAAGGCAGGATGTTTTCCCTTGAGAAAAACCTGTTCGTTTCACCCTGACAAACCGAGTAAAGCGTTATATATCGAACAACTAATAAATCAAAGATTCCTGATGGCCAGACTTTCTCAATAAAGTTTAACTGAGAAGAAAGTTTGTCTTGATGTCGTTGTGCTTTATAGCACCACAGAACCGATGGCCGGGTAAATGAATTAGAAAATCAAATAAAAAAGCACAAAGGTTATTCAGGTGGGGTTTGGATGTCTCTCTGGAGAAATTATAGGAGAAATGAAGAACATATCGAAGGCGGTAAGAACAAGTCATTACAGCGATTCGGCGGCGTTCCAAATCGTCATGGGGAATATACATTGTGCCTCTAGCAATGTATCTATTTGATCATGCAAATTCCTCCTGCGTTGTTACTGCTATAAGGCTATTGCGTCTTTCATATTTATCATCAATTTATGTGTTGGTTTAATAACCCATATGAGTACTTATGTCTCCAACAATGAGGTTGTGTTTTGGTTATTAAAGTGCAATTAATATGCGCTACTTCTAAATGACAACTGTGATAAATCCACCACTCATTGCATTGATGAATTGGTCGCACAAGAATATTGCACTTGTGTGCCGACATTGCCAGGTTTAGTACGAAAGGAAACACTAATCATGTAAATCTTTCAAGGACATTTAGAACGGTTACAATAAGGTGCAGAATTACTTATGGATAACAACTTCTTTGGATATTGATTGACAACGTTTCGATGTATTTCTTACATCGGTATCACAGTTAAAATCATTGACCTTGGTACCGATGCAAGTACAACATGGACACGTCGTCTCCCAATAAACCAAGAAGTTGTTATTCTTCAATGTGTTGTGTACCATGTACCTTTAACATCCCGGGTAGTATTAGCCAACTGCCCCTGTACAACCCGCTTGTGTGTCTCTGAAGTACTATTTGTTAATGATGATGACCCAAGAACTATCGGCAACCCTTTTACGATAATGTGCGGTGTAACAATCTGAGTTAGACATATCGTTCAAATTTCCACTTGATAGCATTCACAGGAATAATTTGAATGGGTTCTAAGTGTGTTCTCATGTTAAATGGCATAAGGACTGTTTTTCAATAAGATGGTCAATATATCAAGTGACGTCATAATTTATTCAAATCCGAGAGGTCAAATATCAATGGGATCCTTGTCACCACGATCTCATTCTACGATATTGGGCAAAGGTCATCCGATTTGTAATTTCCACGCCCACTGACCTTTGACCTCATGGTTTTGATATATTGGCCATTCTCTTGAGAAACACCCCACATGGCATTTAACATGGGAAAACACTAAAACCTCTATCAAATTATTCATGTTAATAGCATCAACTTGAACTTTGAACCCTATGTCAAACTCAGTTTGTTTCACACCGTGAATAAAAGAAAAAGATATTTCAATTAAGACGGATTTTTAATCAGCTTCCAAACTTTATGGCTCGATTTCTGTTAGGTGGTAGTCAACCAATCAATCAAATGTTTTAGAAGTTCATCAACAAACTTTTTTGTCAATCGATCACTCAACCAAGTTGTCAATAAATCAACCAACCGATTTTTCAATCAATCAATCAACCAACAAATTATTCAATCAATCAATCAACCAACAAATTATTCAATTAACCAATTAGTCAGTCATTCAATCGATTGATCGATCACCAACCAATCAACCGTCCAACCAACCTTCCATAAAATCAACCAAACAAACAACCAACCAACAGATAAATCGATAAAGCAATCAATCAATTAATCAGTCAATCAACCACATCAATTAATAAATCAACGGATTTGTCACTAAATTGATAACTAGTGTGGCAATCAATTGACTAATCACTTTGTCACTTAGTCTACGAATATAGCAATCAATCAACCAATTAATCAACCAACCAATTAATGAATCAAACAATTGACCCATTAATCAATCAACCAATTAATCAATTAACATATTAATCAATCAATCCATTAATCCACAAACCTTTTCAATCATTCGACCAAACGATTTGTCAATAAAGCACCAACTGATTTGTCAATTGATCAAACAACCGATTTGTCACTCAATCAACCAACCGATTTGTCACTCAATCAACCAACCGATTTGTCACTCAATCAACCAACTGATTTGTCACTCAATCAACCAACCGATTTGTCACTCAATCAACCAACCGATTTGTCACTCAATCAACCAACCGATTTGTCACTTAATCAACCAACCCATTTATAAATCAAGCAACCAACCGATGTGTCAATTGATCAAACAACCGATTTGTCACTCAATCAACCAACCGATTTGTCACTCAATCAACCAACCGATTTGTCACTCAATCAACCAATCCATTTATAAATCAATCAACCAACCGATGTATCACTCAATCAACCAACCGATTTGTCACTCAATCAACCAACCGATTTGTCACTCAATCAACCAACCCATTTATAAATCAAGCAATCAACCGATTTATAAATAAAGTGCGGAAGCGATTTTCGTGCAACGAACGCATTTGAAAATTAATCAACCAAGCGATTTGTCAATCAACCAACCAAGTGATTTGCCAATCAACCATGCAACCGATTTGTCAATCAACCAACCAAGTGACTGTTTAAACTAGCGGGGAACAATTTTTTTCAATCTTTTAAGCGATCGATTTATCGATCAATCAATCGGTCTGTAAACAAGGCAGCCAAATGATTTGTCAATCAATCAACCAGTCCATTGGTAAATCAAGCAATCCATCAAGCAATTTATAAATAAAGCAAATATGCAACCGATGTGTAGATAGAGCACTCAAACCAGCCTGTGAATACAGCATCCAAGGAGTTTTAAATCAAGCAATAAATCGATTTGTTAATCAAACAATCAATATATTTAACATTAAACAAACTCTTTCTGGATTTACAAACGTTGTGCCAAAATATAAGACAAGTTGTAAATCCAAAAAGAGTTTGTTTAATGTTATACTTTCAACTTCTATATGCCCCTCAAACAAGTTAATCAATAGATTTGTTAACCAACCAATCATACAACTGCTGTGTCAATCAATCTCCCAAGAAGCCAAGAAGACTATCAATGAAGTACACACAGGCTTGGGGTTTCAGTACTAATCCAGTGGTAATGGTACTAGAGAAGCAGCAGTTTGGGCGGAATCATCAGCGGAATTCAAGATTTGCCCCGCCGAATGCCACCTGGCCGAATTCAATAATATTCTACACAGGAATCTTCAAACTGGATCTTGGGGGCCTCTGTGGTCCAGTGGGTTAGAGTGACCGTCCCTCAGCCCCACACAAACCTTCCATGCGGCGCGGGTTCGAATCACACTCAGACCAAATAAAAAATCTCTGAGTGGATCTTTCACTCGGTCGCCGGATGTGGAAGAGTTGCCAAGTACTCGCCGAAGGTCGGGGGTTTACTCCGGCCAATGAGCCTGTTTCCTCCTCCATTAAACCTGGCAAGACCGCCATATAAGTGAAATAATCATGAGTGCTGTGTAAAACATCAATCAGTCAACCAATCAATCAAACCGAGTCTTCGAATTAATTAGCTATAATGTCAAATCTCACATAAATATTCATATTACCTCGCGTATATTCTTGATGGATTGTACTCCAAAATCACAGAAACAACGCCATTGTTAACAAATGAAAAAAAAAGACTTTATTTTCACAACAATTTTTACAACCAATGTACATTCGGACAAACAAGTCATTCAAACGTGTGACGTCATCACTTTTGCGTATTGCTTAGTTATGCAGATAACATTTACACTTGTGTCTATATTATTTACAAAACTGGATTGGGTTTGCTTTAATTTATATCGGAGAATAATATTAAAAGGCAGCTTTATACAATTGAAGCAAAAAGGAATATCCAAACCAAGAAGAAACAGCTGCTATATACAATTGACGTTAAAGTGGAATTTTTTCTACCATATTAACAAATGCAGCTACATGTAGCGTAATTGCAAAATGATGAGAAGAAATCAGGTGCTTATTGGAATATCAAAGCACCTAGAGTAAGGAAAATACAGATGGCACTGGTCGATTAGAATTATACAAACTTTAAAGGAAAGCTGTCATCAGATTGGTTTGGGAGTAATTTATTAAGGTTGTTGTGGATTTCATGGCGAAAACAATCAGCAAATGTCAAACCTCTGTCTGTGTATTACTTCCTTCTACCACCGTCTCAAAGGTTACTAACTGCCCCGGGGGAGTGAAGGAATACTGTGGAAATAAAGAAGTTTGTTATGACTTTCAAATTACATATATTTGTAGATGGTGGCCTTGTTGATCTAGTTGTTATTGGCTAAGGCGTATAAACATGTAAATAATATTCAAAGGATTTACACTGTTACACTCCTACACGCAGCGGGTATTTTCCCCTTCGTTCAACCAACAAAACTTTACTGCTACACCAGAATTGTCGCTCAACCAATCATAGCTAAGAATTCCACTTTTCTACCCAATAAGTCAGGTAGCGTTGTTGATCAGCTGATCTGATAATTGGTCAGAGGCAAAGCTGGCCTAGAAGTAAAGCAGTGGGTATGTTGAACAAAGGGATATATATCCGCTGCTTGTAGGAGTGTACAATACTATAATCATTGACAATAGTTCTAAGGAGAATTCTGGATCAAATGAGCTTCGAACCTTTACACGGGTCACCTTCTGACAGTTTGGCAGTTATATTTTGGAATAAAATTGACATTAATATATATATATTATTATTAAAATATATGCTTCTATCGTTTAAAATGACATACGTTTTAAAGTGGCATAAAATTGCCAACATTCGTAAATTCTTTGAATGTTATATTAAAATTAACTAATTGACATTGGAATGAGTAAACTCATGCAATCTATCGCCTGTACGAACTGAAATAGTCTTTGAAAAGTAAACAAATTTAAAATACCAAGACTCTGTAAAGCCTCATTCTGTCTACATTTTGACAGCATATGCAACTTGAACATTTTCAAAACAAAATTTAAGCTTAAGGAAAATAAATTGTTACTATAAATAAGGAATCAAAAAAAGCAAACACACTGTAGCTACCCCGCCATTTTCCCTCTCTCCATAGGATGGTGAATAAAGTTGGGATAACCGCTTTCTTTTTCGAGTCTCTTTGGCACTGGTGATTTCCAGACTAGCCTGTGACAAAAGGAACCCAGAGAAGCACGCATAAACTATTATGTCTGAACAACATGATTTTTATATCATTATCCAATAAATAAATATATAGATTCGACTACGATAAAATAGCTATAGTTCAATAATTATTAAATAGATATTGTCGAAATATGTATTTTCAAGTTCTTTGTAATATTCCTTCTGACAATGTTTTCTCATTTGTAGTCATTTAGCTAGCAGTTTCTCAGTGGCAGACCTAGCAGTCGATAAGAGCCTGGTGGATGGCGATAACGTGTGAGAAATAGCATAATGCCTGACCTTAGTTTTCCGGTGTCGAATCTTGGCCTGAAACAAATATTCCAAGAAAGCCGTAATCATGGCTAGAAACAATCCACCAATCAAAATGTGGAAGACGCCGGATACGTGGCTCAACGTTAAAGCACCTTGTTTTTTCGATTCCTGCAAACGAGACAACCAAGACAAATGGACTGCCAGACACGTGGAAATGAATATCATTAAAACAATATCTGAAGGTGTCATATAAAGACAGTTAGGGAAGCTATCATGAAGACAACGGCTGATGGTTGAACCTAACCGATAGCAATCGGAGAGGCAATTTAATTATTTCCTGTCTTGTAAAGTGAGATAGACATAGCTAGAGTGCCGTGGAGGGTAAGTAGATCGTTTCCCAGTCTCGATTGAACTATTCAATTGTTGCTGGGGTTGGACAGGCCTATATCTTGCAGATGGAGATTAGAGGTGAAGCTGGAGAGAGCTGGAATTGCCAGACATTACTGGACAGTTATAGACGAGGGGCAAATCTCCTGAGATCCCGCCAGGCGAAGATTCAAACGCGTTTTAGGCAATCTTTAATTTCATCCCGCCCATGCAGCTGGCGTCCGCTAAGCCAGGGAAATCTCCCTGGATTACAAACGCTTTTCGATCAGCCTGTTCTAGCATAATGAACTCTAGAACAAGGTTTACGAGGGAAACAAGACAAACATACAGCTGGGATAGAAATCAGTTTTACAATATGAAAACCATTTAGGTCACTTTTTTATCCATAGACCATTATGGTTGTAAAACATTTGACGTAAAGTCTTCAAGCACATCAAAAGAGATTTTTCTAATAGTGTCAGTTGACGAAAGAATTCGACCCCACCACTAGGATTTATTAGATCAGGAGAGGAATACTAAGTGAGAGGAGAGTTTCTAAGGTGCAATCTATCATGTTATACGTCTGTATTGGTATCTGGGACGATGCTTAATCTACGACATGGCGCCGCATGTGATATGAGCCCAGGGATAAATAAAATGAGTTTCTTCTCTGCCACAATTTATAACGTCCAACACAGAACAAAAGATATAACTATATGTGTGTCTACTCACTATTTTAACGCGATAGAAACCGTAAACTAACATTATTAGACCAATTTTAGAATGATAGTTGGATACCATTTTGCAAACTAGCTGGGGATTTTTAAATAATGTGCTATGGGTTATAATTTAAACTCTTTCAATGGCATTTAGAAGTTGAAAGGTTACAATAAGGTGAAGAATTACTTATGGATAGCAATTTCTTGGTTTATTGGGGGATGACGTTTCGATGTATTTCTGACAATGGTTATAATTTATCAACTGTGCTCATTCAGGCTATACTGTTTAACTTTCGCAATTCACATTTATAAAGGTGGAAGTCAACTGACTTGACGTTTGAGAGGGGTAAGTAAAAGGTGTTTAACGTAATAATGGATAGAATACAACCTACAGCTTGTTGATTATATGGGTCGATTTGAAGAGAGAAGTCCGAGTGGTTCAACCCTTGTAGGTGTTCATGAGACTCAACTGATAGTGTGGTGTACACGATGTTCAACTTGTAGGTGTTCGTGAGACTCAACTGATAGCGTGGTGTACTCGATGTTCAACTTGTAGGTCTTCAAGAGACTCACTAGATAGTGTGGTGTACACGATGTTCAACTTGTAGGTGTTCATGAGACTCAACTGATAGCGTGGTGTACTCGATGTTCAACCTGTAGGTGTTCAAGAGACTCAACTGATAGCGTGGTGTACACGATGTTCAACTTGTAGGTCTTCAAGAGACTCACTAGATGGTGTGGTGTACAGGCCTTTCAACTTGTAGGTGTTCATGAAACTCAGTAGATAGTGTGGTGTACACGATGTTCAACTTATAGGTGTTCATGAGACTCAACTGATAGCGTGGTGTACACGATGTTCAACTTGTAGGTGTCCATGAGACTCAACTGATAGCGTGGTGTACACAATGTTTAACCTGTAGATGTTCATGAGACTCAATTGATAGTGTGGTGTACACGATGTTCAACCTATAAGTGTTCGTGAGACTCAACTGATAGTGTGGTGTACACCATGTTCAACTTGTAAGTGTTCATGAGACTCAACTGATAGCGTGGTGTACACGATGTTCAACCTGTAGGTGTTCATGAGACTCAACTGATAGCGTGGTGCACACGATGTTCAACCTGTAAGTGTTCATGAGACTCAACTGATAGCGTGGTGTACACGATGTTCAACTAGTAGGTGTTCATGAGACTCAACTGATAGCGTGATGTACACGATGTTCAACTAGTAGGTGTTCATGAGACTCAACTGATAGCGTGGTGTACACGATGTTCAACTTGTAGGTGTTCATGAGACTCAACTGATAGTGTGGTGTACACCATGTTCAACTTGTAAGTGTTCATGAAACTCAACTGATAGCGTGGTGTACACGATGTTCAACCTGTAGGTGTTCATGAGACTCAACTGATAGCGTGATGTACACGATGTTCAACCTGTAAGTGTTCATGAGACTCAACTGATAGCGTGGTGTACACGATGTTCAACTAGTAGGTGTTCATGAGACTCAACTGATAGCGTGATGTACACGATGTTCAACTAGTAGGTGTTCATGAGACTCAACTGATAGCGTGGTGTACACGATGTTCAACTTGTAGGTGTTCATGAGACTCAACTGATAGTGTGGTGTACACCATGTTCAACTTGTAAGTGTTCATGAGACTCAACTGATAGCGTGGTGTACACGATGTTCAACCTGTAGGTGTTCATGAAACTCAACTGATAGCGTGGTGCACACGATGTTCAACCTGTAAGTGTTCATGAGACTCAACTGATAGCGTGGTGTACACGATGTTCAACCTGTAAGTGTTCATGAGACTCAACTGATAGCGTGGTGTACACGATGTTCAACTAGTAGGTGTTCATAAGACTCAACTGATAGCGTGATGTACACGATGTTCAACTAGTAGGTGTTCATGAGACTCAACTGATAGCGTGGTGTACACGATGTTCAACTTGTAGGTGTTCATGAGACTCAACTGATAGCGTGGTGTACACGATGTTCAACTTGTAGGTGTTCATGAGACTCAACTGATAGCGTGATGTACACGATGTTCAACTTGTAGGTGTTCATGAGACTCAACTGATAGCGTGGTGTGCACGATGTTCAACTTGTAGGTGTTCGTGAGGAGACTCAACTGATAGCGTGATGTACACCATGTTTAACTTGTAGGTGTTCGTGAGGAGACTCAACTGATAGTATGGTGCACACCATGTTCAACTTGTAGGTGTTCGTGAGGAGACTCAACTGATAGCGTGATGTACACCATGTTCAACTTGTAGGTGTTCGTGAGGAGACTCAACTGATAGTATGGTGCACACCATGTTCAACCTGTAAGTGTTCATGAGACTCAACTGATAGTGTGGTGTACACCATGTTCAACCTGTAGTTGTCCATGAGATTCAACTGATAGCGTGATGTACACGATGTTCAACCTGTAGGTATTCATGAGATTCAACTGATAGCGTGGTGTACACGGTGTTCAACTTGTAGGTGTTCATGGAACTTAACTGATAGTGTGGTGTACACGATGTTCAACTAGTAGGTGTTCATGAAACTTAACTGATAGTGTGGTGTACACGATGTTCAACCTGTAGGTGTTCATGAGACTCAACTGATAAGGTGGTGTTCAGGGAGTTAAACTTTTAGGGCGGCGTTCAAGCTTTTAAGGTTACGTTTAACATGTTTAACTTGCAGGAATGTGTTCAATAGACCCAACCAGTAGGTTGGTGATCAAGACGATTACCTTTAAGGTGGTGACCAAGCGTCATGCAGGTTCCAATTGTATGGGATAATCGAGAAGGCTTAGCGACACCATAATTAACCAGTTGTTTCACAAAAAGTATAACTTTTTTACTTGAGCTATGTGTAAACGTCTTTAGACTCGTACCTTTCCATCGGCGGATCCACATTTACCGCGGTCATACCACCATTTCTGTTGCATGCGCCATAATGTACCAGATTCACGTAATTTTAAAACTTCACGATTTAGTTCTGCTCTGAAATGAACACCACAAAACATTGTGTTTACAGCACTTGTTACAACATTTTCATTAGTCAACATACAATAAGTAACTATTTTTGATTTACTTTTATTTCAAGTGTTCTTTGGAACTTTGAGAACATAGAAACAGTTCCTTTGTTCACATGTCCCTGCTTCAATCTGATTTTCCTTATAATACTACCGATGAAGTAAAACTTCATTACCTTCTAAAATCAAAAAGTATTTCATAATAAAAACTGACCTAATAGGGAATCTATCGGGTGTTGCTACTCCGTAACCTTTCGAATCTAAATTTGGTCCTACTTTCATGGTATCACAAGGCTTTTGTTGGTTGTAGTATTCATTCCACGGCGATTCCAAGAGAAAGGCATACTTCCCTTTTGAATTTCGCACTCTTTCAACCCCGGATCGTGTATTTGGCTCAAAAACGCTGGGTTCAGCATTAGACATGTAATCCCACATCTTCTTGTACACTGATACTTTAGTTTTCTTAAAAAGAATACAACACAACCTATATAGTTTTGGGTTCAAGATATTGAATGACACATGGTTTAATTATGGGTAAGTATGAATTCCAAATGTTTATAAAACCTAAAGATTTTGGTTTATTGATTCACATACGAATGCAACGTTAACGTTGGGAAATGATTACCTGTGTAATGTCCAGACATTACTAATAACGTTTTCTGTTTAAGAACACACTTGTTAATCAAAGACAGTGTTTCATAAACAAAAACAAAGTGTTTATTTATAGAGTATGCATTAGAATGAGTTCACTCGTACCTCCTTTGCTATACAAATAAAACACAAAAGAGGTTTATATTTTTGGAATCAAGATGGGTTTAATATTTACGTCTACTCAAAATGTAAACACATACCTTAAAAAACTCCTGAGACGATCCGCCGCCTTGAATACCGTATTCTATTTTACTCTGTTTAACCAAATCGTCCACGGAGTCAATGGGCGTGAGCATATTTTCAATAGTAAGAAAGGCGGCAAGATTAGCAGTATATGAGGAAATGATGATTAAAGTAAAGAACCACCAACAGCTTCCAACTATCCTTCCAGATATAGACCTGTGAAATAGTCAATGTACATTAATACCTGCTTCATTCATTTACCTGTTTCATCTGACTTGATTTTACTTCATATGCTGGTATTGCATATGCTGGTAGTTTCACCGTTACACAGGACAGATATTCGAACCAAGCTTATTTTAATATTGGATAAGATTCTCGCAGTATTGTAAGAATCAACCACTTGTAAAATTTAGTTATCTTATTGGATATTTTATAGTAGGAAGTATTTATATTCTCATGTAATGCGCCAGAGCCCGATATGTCCCCAAAATTTCTTTAAATGAAATGACTTATTGATTGTAAAAATATATTGCGCTATAGATAACAAAACACACTGAACGTAGCAATTGAAACCAATTGGACGTTACAGGGATCAACATTAATAAAAAAAGAGACAACCATAACAAAAACAAGCATATGCACAATACTAAGTTGACAACTGTGAAAGAACAATACTACACGGGTTTCATGCTTTCTAAATAACACACTGATGTAGTTTGATCAATAGTGACAATAAACTAATCTTGTATATTACATGTAAGTATTTGTGGATAAGCATATTTCCCTAGCCTATACTATGTGGCTTTTTCTATACAAAAGCCCAAAGGTAGACTTGGTAAAAGCTCTATTTCCTTTAGCACAAACCTTGGGGATATATCGGAACCCTGCTGCATTAAGGCTCCCAATGAGAACCAGAGAGTGTTTTGAAACGTAAACTCATTTGTTAGTTCGGAAGGAAGTTTGTCGATTTTATCAACAGTCTCCAAATTTCCATTGGCTTCATGCCACTCATATGGACTGCAGCGACCAACGAAGTAAAGAATGAGGCTAACGCCGAAGTAACCAAGGATAATGCAAGCCCAGACACGTTCTGATAGTGGATTCATAAAAGAAAACACTCCAGCTTTCTGTTTAACGGGTTTCTTGATCATGATACTGATGCCTGTATCCATAAAAGGCTTGGTGAAATCTATGGCTCGCTCTCGCTCTTCGGTTATTGTTAGAGGCGCCACTGCCATGTGCGCTTGCTGTAAATAGAACGGCAAACGTATTAGTAAAATTATATTGGACATCTTTTGTAAAGTATGATTCTTTGTCAAAATGCCAGATTTTACTATTGGGCGAGATCTACAAACTTTTGGATATTTTGATAACTTATTGTTAAGAAAATTGGCTTGGAATAGGGTTCACTTACTTTCCTCATTAATTCACCAACCATACCGTTCCACGAACCATTCTTCAAACTACCGTAGTTTCCATCAGGGACCAGCTCGAAACGATAGTCAAACTCGAGAATTTCAGAGAGTTTTTTGGTCAGTTCAATACAAAAACCATCTAGTTTGCTTTTTCCTACCATCGGATGACCGTCGTCGGTTTCTCGTCGGGCTATTACAAATGGATCACTCTAAAAGATAAAGTCGTTTTACTGTTGATATAGTCTCTTTGATTTAGTTTTTTTTTCAAAAGTGTAAGCCGATTGATAAATATAGAACGTGCCATTTTAGCTATTGTATGAAATGCAGCTCTTCCATATATACATTTAGGTACAAGTATTAACTCCAATCACAAATTCAAGAACAGTGTGACGTAAAATATCCAGATTATTAGACAGAAAAACTGTTTCTAAGAAAGCCGTTGTGTGTCATCTTGTATGTCATTGAATGGTTTGAATGTAGGAATTCGTTATCTTTCATTAAATAGTGATGTATAACGTACGACGATGGTAGTAACAATATACGTGTTGTTTTCGATGAAGTCGTCCGGCATAGATGGGAAGGGACGTTCTCTGTCTGTGAGAAACCCGTCTTCATGACTCCATGTGCCAATCTAAAACAACATAAAAAGGAAAAGTAGAACAAAGATTCAAATCTAAAGCAGAGCATACAGTAAGACAGAAACCATATATTGCTCAACAGAAAATGTCTCCTTTTATTTCGGAAGCCAAATGACTCCATATCCCAGTCTTGTCTATGGCCGCTCATAAAATTGAGTGAATCCTTGCAATATGTTAAATATCGAACACTATAATACATTTTTACACGATTCACGGTGGACATTAATTGCCTTTCATAGTTTTGGAAACATGTCATATAATCTAAAAACAATTACATTTTATTTAAATAAAAGAATCCCCAAAACCCCTGAAGACTGACCTTACGTGGAAGCTTTTGATAGGACAATTCCAGAACATCCAAAGTATAATTACGGCGGAATCCATGGCCATCGAAAGCTACTCTCCCAGATATTCCGTGGAAATCTGTCTGTTCAAGAACGCCAAAAATGTACATGTTGTCTAAATATTGGTTTAAAGAACACTAATCAAAGTAAGTTTATACAAGAACTATTGTTAATGTAAAACATCAGGGTCTCGTTTCACAAAGCGATCTTAGCTAAGTGTGATCTTAACTACCATGACAACCAATGCTACAGGTATACGTTGCCATTGGTAATTAAGATCAACTTAAGCTAAGACTGCCTTGTGAAACTGGGCCCTGGTTCTATCTGATTCAATTCATTGATAACAGTTAACAACCGATACATCTTCTATCATGTAGTCTAGTTCCAATATCTCTATTTGACCAATATTGTCCCAGATAAAGTACAAATTACAATAAACACAACGATATTGTGCACCAACAATGTGAAAATGCTACTACATATAAAATTCAGAAGACTGCCTTATATCTCTGACAATTTCAGATAGAGTAAATTCTCACCATGAGTATAGACTCCAAAATATCTGGACCGAGATACCATGGACTAGGTCGTTTTCTATCCGCCCGGCGACATGGTATTCCCGGACCCCCATCATTGAAGAGTTCGCCTCGTCTGAAAACGCCTTGGGTTAAAGTGTAGTTCAAACTACTAATGGCTCGGGAAAACGTTGCAACAGCATCCACCATCAGAGCAGCCTCATGCTATGATAAGTATATGTTATTAATAACTGATTTGTCATTATTTAAAGAGAGAACGGTAGAATTTTCTTTAAATAAAAATCTTATGATTAAACGGCATGTTTGTGCTTACATGTAGTTGGGTGCACCAGAAGTATACATTATGATATCAGTTAGGCCGAAATAAGTATGCTCTGAGATGATACTACGATACAAATCCATTTATAATGCGTTGAACGTGGCCATATTGGTATAAGGACGAATCCTGCCTGTCCAAATAATGTTGCTGTTAATCAGAGCAATTACGACAACAAATTTCCGGCCATTTCGACTCTTCCGTCGGAATAAGGCAATGAATACAACATTGTCAGCTGGTTTTTATAGAAAATGAAATCAATAACGCTCTCTTTTACATGACTCTTAATCACAGGTCCGGAAGCCATCAAGTAGAGGCCTTTTATTATAAAGCACCATTATCGTTTCCCGAGATTCCAACTATTAGTTTTATATAGATACATCTACTTGAATGGTCATGTTTTACCCTGTGCATCTATCAATTAACATTCACTTTAGACGGCTAATGTCTGTATGTATTAGACATTATAGTTCGACAAAAATACAAAATCAACACTAAAAGCATCACTTCTATAAGAAACGAATGCAAGAAAAAAAATCCAGCCTCTTTTCTCGACTGATTTGTGAAAGGAGGGTGACAAACGACTTATCTCAAATTATTCCCAATCCAAAATGTAATAATAAAGCTGTCTAGTGTGTCTAAAGGTGCAATAATGTATAAGGGTCATAGCACTTAAAGAGATGGAAACTTTTGGTCTGACATTGCCTGACTTGACAAGACTACACTTCCGACTGTATACATTATGGGTTCCGGAAGGTGTACAGATGAATGTGTTCGGTAAATAAATCTTACCCCGATCTTGTCTCTAACAGGTCTCGGCCATGATTCGTTACTCAAACTACTCCAAGTCCTTAAAAAGCCTTTTAGGGTAGAAGAGCTGTAGTTAAGCAGACGAAAACCGGTTATATTCACCCCGCCATAGGTAAATATTCTCAAGTCCAACTCATCCATCCCCTGAAAAAAAACGCGTTATACTTAATTGGGTCATCTTGGACTAGACTAATTAGATATTGGGCCTTACTTTAATTTTATGAAGAGGAAACTCAGACCACGTTGGGGGCCCCCACCCAAGTAAGAAGGTTAAAAACGTTTCTAAATCTTTCTCTGGAGTTTTTCGTCCTTAAACAAGATTTGATTTAGTCTATTATATACTTTTGTTATTCCCCAAAACTGTAAATCGAAATGTTTTAGCTAGATACAAACTCATCTGAACTAAATATGATGACTATCAGTATTCCAGATGGAATTTACGTGTACGTCACATATCAGTTTTACCGAGAAAATATATAGATGAACAACTTACAACTCCACCGAGAATGTAATGGTAATTTTCCCGATTCATTCCCACATCGATTATCTGTTTTGATAAAAAAAATGTGAGAGTTTCTAAATAAATCTGAAGCACATCTTTATTTGATTGGAATTTTAGCCAACATTGGTAACTTAAATGCAGTAATTTTTGTTGGAAATTCAGAAAGTAGCGTTGAAGATTCCCGGTGGATAAGGTTGAAATCATATCCAGGACTGAACCAGGCAGTTGTATTTAACTTCCGGGCAGCTTATTTAAAATAAAACTTTGGGAATCTCGGTTGTGTCGAGGGAATTAGGAAAGCGACCAAGTGTAATTATATTGAAATAGTAACGGAAATCTTAGGTCTTCTGACTTAATCTTTGTTGATAGACAGAAGTCCGTTAAGTGTGTCATAGTAATTGAGATGGTAATTTCTACAACGGACATATACCAGTCTTCATAAAGGCGAGGCTTGATAAGTTCAACCTCTGGCCTAAAATTCTCAGAAAGCAATCTTTAACGACTTGTATAGGATTGGCCTGAAAAGGGCATCTCTTGAAAGAGATGATTGGATGCAACAGTAATTCACTAGGGCCTTTCTGAAGATAATGTATATCTACCAGAAGAACAAAAGTGGAATATTAGAATTCAGTTCCATCTACGTAGCAATCAACAATTTAATCCAGCTAAGGGATTCAGACCCGGCAAGTAAATTCGATAACGGAATTTTATTTGTTAGGTTTTCAAATACCTGTCTAAGAATAGATCTATATGCCTCCATAGAGGAGAGATCGACGACGATTCTCATAGCACCACTTTCATCCACAGCAACACTCCTGTCCAACTTCCTTAACATCTCATATGAGTCATCAACGTCTGCAACTCTCCTCATATCAACACGAAGTTCGTGATATTCCGTGTTGAAATACTCGTACAACTTAATCAATCGCATTAGACCTATGGAATGACAATTTGCTCTGTAAGCTGATGATACATAAGTTTATTTCATCCCCAGACTCAGAAACTTGCCATCCAGTTAATAAACTAGATAAATACTCTCAGTGCACCAGATACAACTCAGATCCGCCCCTTCAAGAAGAACCAGATCACTGGCCCTGTCCTTCAAGGGATGATTCAAGGGATGATTCAAGGGATGATCTAATATATACCACCATCACATATATGATCGGATCATGTGCTTGAAACGGATAGATCACGAATGCAGGTTATAATTTACAGTAGGCACTCTCCTATTTTGAAGGTAAAAATATTAATAAAAGGCAGTTCTAATTGGCTGAGAAAGGATTGTACTTTTCCTTTTATATGTGATGGTGGTATATTAGATCATCCCTTGAAGGACAGGATCAGGAGTGATCTGGTTCTTCTTGGAGGGGCGGATCTGAGTTGTATCGGGTGCACTGAGAGTATTTATCTTGTATAAAATACACCTGTCCACAAATGCATGTTTAATCTATTAACAGATAACCTAAAAATAATTGAAAGAGTGAGATCAAATATGATGTATGTTATCTAAAGTGTTTTCTTTCAAGTGGCATGAGCTGCTAACATGTTAACATTTTCCGTTTAGCGCCTTTAGTGTAGAGAATGTACAAGAAAGTAGTGTTTTGAAAGTAGGCGTTAGAATGAATGGCCATTTGTGGCTGTTTTTTTGTTTACTTTTCGGACACCATTTCGGTCCCTACAGATCCCATACTGCATGGATTATCCTTATTCCAACGCGAGTCTTTTACGTTTCGCTGACCTCCAAAGCCTTTTGCTGACGTGACAATCGGAATTTATGAAAAAAGTGCGAATTTGGCATTAAGGTACAGAAATTGCTTTTTCGTTAACCGGCATATCGACCATTCCGATTTTCAAGTATGGCAAAGAAACTAAGAATAGTTCACCTGTGAATAGTGATCAGATATTGATTGTATCATATTTTCTTGGTATAACTAAAAAAAAACTGTCATACGAGCATGCCGGTTTACAGTAAAGTCATTCCTACACCTAACTCGAATTTTGGCAGCTCAAGTCACTTTCACTTTTAGTAATTTGGATTAGGTATAGATGCGCCTCACCGTCATCCGAGTCGTATATGTAGTAAACTTTTTCCCAGCTGTAAAATTCAATGATGTCAATAATAGCTTCTATGTAGGATGGATACATATTGATTTCATACAAATACTTGTCATCAGCTGTACCCCTGGCTAGGCTTGGTGTAATGAAGGGCATATGAAGGGCTTGACTGATGGATTGGGCTGCACTCACTGATGAGGGTTTGGTAACACAAAATAGACCGAATACCCCATGGGACATCAATGAACACACTGAAAAGTAAAACAAATGGGAAAATGTAAATCCGGAAACCTTAAAAGTTAAACTACAGTATTTACATGTATTTCTTCCAAGGGATCCTAATCAATCATATAGAAAGAATACTCTAAACAAGCTTGATAGATTTATTACTTATTCTGGTATAGTTTCAAAGCATGGTTTCCAGGGCCTAGTTTCCCAAAGCGATCTTAACTAAGTGTGATCTTAACTACCATGGCAACCAATGCTAAAGGTATACGTTGCCATTGGTAATTAAGATCACCTTAAGCTAAGATCGCTTTGTGAAACTGGGCCCTGGTGTAGTTTTTAAGACAGAACGTTAAGTCGCAATTTTGAAATAAATGTTCTGGAAAAAAAAAGATGTACCAACAATTTTTGTGTAGGAGAAATATTTGTGTCATTGCTGATCGTGGGCAATACATACGAGGTTAGTCGTATATAAACAATGCTGCAGGTACAAAAGCATCAAACTTCCCCATCCATCTTAAAGAATCTAAGCAAAGGTAATAATCAAAATGTGCAGACTCTAAACGTGTAATTTTCCCGAGATCAATGGATATTTGTAATACGGAACAGAGACATTTGGGACTGAATACGAGTTGGACAATATCTCAGGAGTATAGACAAAGGGAAAGTGTCAAATGGTGATCTCTGAACTAAAGGGATAAAGATTCATAAATCAGCAGTCATGATGCAGGTCTCAGCCAAAACATGACAGTGCTTTTACGTATCCGCCTATGGCAAGAGAACGACCTAAATCGAGACATTCATGAATATACAGCTGACAAATTTGGTTGGTTGGCTGTTTTAGTGGACAAATTACTCAGCCATAGCAACAGCTATATCAAAGTCGGTTCATATAGTGTATATATGTAAAATTTCCTTTAATGCCAAAAGAACTGTCACGCAATACAATTTGTTCATAGACCTACATCTTACTTCTTATTTTTGTCATTTTAAAAAAGCAGATGTTCATACTGAATCACAAGCCACAGATGTACTTTCAACCAGACTCCATTGCTAAAACCCATTCAATAGATTTACTTTTTGCGATCGTTTTTCAGTGGGTCAAACCTGACCGATTTCGACAATTTCATATCAATTGGAAGGCACGCCCAAGAGGGGAGTGTGTGTGTGCGGAGAAGATACATAACATGGATTAAGCCGTCATTGTTCCACATAACATGGTTTAGACGGCTATTGTTCCACATAACATGGATTAGACCGTAATTGTTCCACATAACATGGATTAGACCGCCATTGGTCCACATAACATGGTTTAGACCGTAATTGTTCCACATAACATGGTTTAGACCGCTATTGTTCCACTTAACATGGATTAGACCGTAATTGTTCCACATAACATGGTTTAGACCGCCATTGGTCCACATAACATGGTTTAGACCGTCATTGTCCAACATAACATGGTTTAGACCGTCATTGTTCAACATAACATGGATTAAACCGTCATTGTTCCACATAACATGGTTTAGACCGTCATTGTTCCACATAACATGGTTTAGACCGTCATTGTTCCACTTAACATGGATTAGACCGTCATTGTTCAACATAACATGGTTTAGACCGCCGTTGGTCCACATAACATGGTTTAGACCGTCATTGTTCAACATAACATGGTTTAGACCGTCATTGTTCAACATAACATGGATTAAACCGTTATTGTTCCTCATAACATGGATTACCGTCATTGTTCCACATAACATGGTTTAGACCGTAATTGTTCTACATAACATGGATTAGACCGCCATTGGTCCACATAACATGGTTTAGACCGTAATTGTTCCACATAACATGGTTTAGACCGCTATTGTTCCACTTAACATGGATTAGACCGTAATTGTTCCACATAACATGGATTAGACCGCCATTGGTCCACATAACATGGTTTAGACGGCTATTGTTCCACATAACATGGATTAGACCGTCATTGTTCCACATAACATGGATTAGACCGCCATTGGTCCACATAACATGGTTTAGACCGTAATTGTTCCACATAACATGGTTTAGACCGCTATTGTTCCACTTAACATGGATTAGACCGTAATTGTTCCACATAACATGGATAAGACCGCCATTGGTCCACATAACATGGTTTAGACCGTAATTGTTCCACATAACATGGTTTAGACCGCTATTGTTCCACTTAACATGGATTAGACCGTAAGTGTTCCACATAACATGGTTTAGACCGCTATTGTTCCACTTAACATGGAATAGACCGCCATTGGTCCACATAACATGGTTTAGACCGTCATTGTTCAACATAACATGGTTTAGACCGTAATTGTTCCACATAACATGGTTTAGACCGCCATTGGTCCACATAACATGGTTTAGACCGTCATTGTTCAACATAACATGGTTTAGACCGTCATTGTTCAACATAACATGGATTAAACCGTCATTGTTCCACATAACATGGTTTAGACCGTCATTGTTCCACATAACATGGTTTAGACCGTCATCGTTCCACATAACATGGTTTAAACCGTCATTGTTCAACATAACATGGTTTAGACCGTAATTGTTCCACATAACATGGTTTAGACCGCCATTGGTCCACATAACATGGTTTAGACCGTCATTGTTCAACATAACATGGTTTAGACCGTCATTGTTCAACATAACATGGTTTAGACCGTCATTGTTCAACATAACATGGATTAAACCGTCATTGTTCCACATAACATGGATTAAACCGTCATTGTTCCACATAACATGGATTAAACCGTCATTGTTCCACATAACATGGTTTAGACCGTCATTGTTCCACATAACATGGATTAAACCGTCAATGTTCCACATAACATGGATTAAACCGCCATTGTTCCACATAACATGGATTAAACCGCCATTGTTACACATAACATGGATTAAACCGTCATTGTTCCACATAACATGGTTTAAACCGTCATTGTTCCACATAACATGGATTAAACCGTCAATGTTCCACATAACATGGATTAAACCGTCATTGTTCCACATAACATGGATTACCGTCATTGTTCCACATAACATGGGATACCGTCATTGTTCCACATAGCATCGATTAAACCGTCATTGTTCCACATAACATGGTTTAGACCGTTATTGTTCCACATAGCATCGATTAAACCGTCATTGTTCCACATAACATGGATTACCGTCATTGTTCCACATAACATGGATTACCGTCATTGTTCCACATAACATGGATTACCGTCATTGTTCCACATAACGTGGATTACCGTCATTGTTCCACATAACATGGTTTAGACCGTCATTGTTCCACATAACATGGATTACCGTCATTGTTCCACATAACATGGATTACCGTCATTGTTCCACATAACATGGTTTAGACCGTCATTGTTCCACATAACATGGAATAGACCGTCATTGTTCCACATAACATGGTTTAGACCGTCATTGTTCCACATAACATGGAATAGACCGTCATTGTTCCACATAACATGGATTACCGTCATTGTTCCACATAACATGGAATAGACCGTCATTGTTCCACATAACATGGATTACACCGCCATTGTTCCACATAACATGGAATAGACCGTCATTGTTCCACATAACATGGAATAGACCGTTATTGCTCCACATAACATGGGTTAGACCGTCATTGTTCCACATAACATGGGATACCGTCATTTTCCCACATAACATGGATTACACCGCCATTGTTCCACATAACATGGAATAGACCGTTATTGCTCCACATAACATGGAATAGACCGTCATTGTTCCACATAACATGGTTTAGACCGTTATTGTTCCACATAACATGGTTTAGGCCGTCATTGTTCCACATAACATGGATTAAACCGTCACTGTTCCACATAACATGGTTTAGGCCGTCATTGTTCCACATAACATGGTTTAGACCGTCAATTTTCTAAATACCACAGATTAGACCGTCATTGTTCCACATAACATGGAATAAACCGTCATTGTTCCACATAACATGGATTACACCGCCATTGTTCCACATAACATGGAATAGACCGTCATTGTTCCACATAACATGGTTTAGACCGTTATTGTTCCACATAACATGGTTTAGACCGTTATTGTTCCACATAACATGGAATAGACCTTTTTTGTTTTACATAACATGGATTAGGCCGTCATTGTTCCACATAACATGGATTACACCGTTATTGTTCCACATAACATGGTTTAGACCGTTATTGTTCCACATAACATGGTTTAGACCGTCATTGTTCCACATAACATGGGTTAGACCGTCATTGTTCCACATAACATGGTTTAGACCGTCATTGTTCCACATAACATGGTTTAGACCGTTATTGTTCCACATAACATGGAATAGACCTTTTTTGTTTTACATAACATGGATTAGGCCGTCATTGTTCCACATAACATGGATTAAACCGTCACTGTTCCACATAACATGGTTTAGGCCGTCATTGTTCCACATAACATGGTTTAGACCGTCAATGTTCTAAATACCACAGATTAGACCGTCATTGTTCCACATAACATGGAATAAACCGTCATTGTTCCACATAACATGGATTACACCGCCATTGTTCCACATAACATGGAATAGACCGTCATTGTTCCACATAACATGGTTTAGACCGTTATTGTTCCACATAACATGGTTTAGACCGTTATTGTTCCACATAACATGGAATAGACCTTTTTTGTTTTACATAACATGGATTAGGCCGTCATTGTTCCACATAACATGGATTACACCGTTATTGTTCCACATAACATCGTTTAGACCGTCGTTGTTCCACATAACATGGATTACACCGTCATTGTTCCACATAACATGGTTTAGACCGTTATTGTTCCACATAACATTGATTAGACCGTCATTGTTCCACATAACATGGATTGAACCGCCATTGTTCCACATAACATGGGTTAGACCGTCATTGTTCCACATAACATGGAATAGACCTTTTTTGTTTTACATAACATGGATTAGGCCGTCATTGTTCCACATAACATGGATTACACCGTTATTGTTCCACATAACATCGTTTAGACCGTCGTTGTTCCACATAACATGGATTACACCGTCATTGTTCCACATAACATGGTTTAGACCGTTATTGTTCCACATAACATTGATTAGACCGTCATTGTTCCACATAACATGGATTGAACCGTCATTGTTCCACATAACATGGGTTAGACCGTCATTGTTCCACATAACATGGATTAAACCGTCACTGTTCCACATAACATGGTTTAGGCCGTCATTGTTCCACATAACATGGTTTAGACCGTCAATGTTCTAAATACCACAGATTAGACCGTCATTGTTCCACATAACATGGAATAAACCGTCATTGTTCCACATAACATGGATTACACCGCCATTGTTCCACATAACATGGAATAGACCGTCATTGTTCCACATAACATGGTTTAGACCGTTATTGTTCCACATAACATGGTTTAGACCGTTATTGTTCCACATAACATGGAATAGACCTTTTTTGTTTTACATAACATGGATTAGGCCGTCATTGTTCCACATAACATGGATTACACCGTTATTGTTCCACATAACATCGTTTAGACCGTCGTTGTTCCACATAACATGGATTACACCGTCATTGTTCCACATAACATGGTTTAGACCGTTATTGTTCCACATAACATTGATTAGACCGTCATTGTTCCACATAACATGGATTGAACCGCCATTGTTCCACATAACATGGGTTAGACCGTCATTGTTCCACATAACATGGAATAGACCTTTTTTGTTTTACATAACATGGATTAGGCCGTCATTGTTCCACATAACATGGATTACACCGTTATTGTTCCACATAACATCGTTTAGACCGTCGTTGTTCCACATAACATGGATTACACCGTCATTGTTCCACATAACATGGTTTAGACCGTTATTGTTCCACATAACATTGATTAGACCGTCATTGTTCCACATAACATGGATTGAACCGCCATTGTTCCACATAACATGGGTTAGACCGTCATTGTTCCACATAACATGGAATAGACCTTTTTTGTTTTACATAACATGGATTAGGCCGTCATTGTTCCACATAACATGGATTACACCGTTATTGTTCCACATAACATCGTTTAGACCGTCGTTGTTCCACATAACATGGATTACACCGTCATTGTTCCACATAACATGGTTTAGACCGTTATTGTTCCACATAACATGGTTTAGACCGTTATTGTTCCACATAACATTGATTAGACCGTTATTGTTCCACATAACATGGAATAGACCTTTTTTGTTTTACATAACATGGATTAGGCCGTCATTGTTCCACATAACATGGATTACACCGTTATTGTTCCACATAACATCGTTTAGACCGTCGTTGTTCCACATAACATGGATTAGACCGTCATTGTTCCACATAACATGGTTTAGACCGTTATTGTTCCACATAACATGGTTTAGACCGTTATTGTTCCACATAACATTGATTAGACCGTCATTGTTCCACATAACATGGCTTGGACCGTTATTGTTCTACATAACATGGATTACCGTAATTGTTCAACATACATGTAATATGGATTCAAATATACATGTACGTTAACGAGAAGTCTATTTTGTTGTTGGGCTTTAAACAAACATTCTGTTTTCCATTATAATAGCACTGGTTTTATATTTTCTCTAATGGACACCAATCCTCATCTGACTCAAGGTCTAAAGACAATTACTTAAACTGTTACTTCGGAACACAGTGTAAAGTTGCTATAGTTTAGAGACAATGCTGTCGCTTCTTTCTATTTGAAATTAGGTTGAGGTTACATGTTACCATTGCTGCACATTAACAACGGTGAATCTAACACAAAAATGCATTTTTCCATATATAATAAAACAATTATTGACTCTCCTCTCGGTCAATATAATACTATTATGACCTGGAAAATTATATTGACCCCCGCCTTAAAATTATTGACTGGGAGGACAGATACATGTGTTGTTTTTACACGAGTAATACATCTACATGTAGGTATTTTTGAGCAAGAAAAGGTTTGAAATTTAGTTAAAATATTAACTGAAACTTTGATAGGTTGAACCGTGTCAACATTAAGTGGATGACAAGGCTGTTCTTTCAATTAGGAGACCGAATGAAGTATAATGGAGATGTTACAAACATGATATCGACTGTCACTAACTGACATGTTCATGGAACAATATGAAGAACACACGAAACCTTAATATACAGCCTAAACCAGTTCCATAGGTTTAGCTTATTACAACTATTTATGATGGGGTATAAAGGCCAAAATGATATACCGCTTTTTATGGTTATTTTAGACAAGAGGATTTTCCCTGTGGCGTGTGCTTTAGTGTTCGTAAAAATATACATCCATGGTCAGCTTTTACTAAACCAGTTCCATAGACCAATCTGTATGTGGAGTTGAAATGAAGAAAAATCCTGTTGAAATGAAGAAACTGTGAGCTGTCACATTAAGATGGTTGGAGAAGAGTCTCACTAAGTGTTAACATCCAGCAGTTCGTCTGAACTGGCACTAAGTCGGAATGCTATCTGGTAACAAATAAACCGCTGACCATTCATTCCCAATCTGCAGGACGCAATTCTAACTGTTACAAGTAGGTGAGTGTGAACAATTGAGTAATATATATATATATATATATGATATGCCTTGCCCTAAAGCATTATCTGATAGGGACTTTTCTATTAGTAAATTAGTGCATGTTATGGAGTTCTCCAGAAATCTTAGTCTGGCTGATATCTACCGAGATTCTAGTGGGGTACGCAAGCCGTTTACATCTAAAAGCGGCTATACACCTCCTTCTCACATGTATGATCCAGAAATAAACATTAGTCGTGACTCTGTATCAAGGAAGTTTGATGCTTTAACTAATCAGAAAAACCAACATAACCTTACTCATTCAGAATGTCTTGCCTTAAGTAAGCTAAGGAGAAATCCAAACATAGTTATTAAACCTGCTGATAAAGGTTCGGCAACAGTTATTATGTCAAAACAGGATTATGTTGAAGAGATAGAACGGCAGCTAAGCAACCCTCTTCATTACAAAAAACTTGATAAGGAAATTTGGCCTGAAAATGTTAGGAAGTTTAATAAAATTCTTGTTTCTCTTCAAGATAAAGGCTTACTTAATGAAAAACAGTATCGCTATTTGGAATCTGATCATAACTCTAAAAACAGGGTCTTCTATATTCTTCCAAAAATTCACAAACCCATTGAAAAATGGCCGAAGCCTACAATGCCCCCTGGGCGTCCTATTATCTCAGATTGTGGCAGTGAAAGTTATAGAATATCAGAGCTAATTGATTACTATCTAAAACCTATAGCGAATCGGCATCCTAGCTTTATAAAGAATACGGATGATTTATTGGCTAAATTGTCTGAGAAATCCATCCCACAAGATGTGATTTTGGTTACTCTGGATGTGGAGTCTATGTATACAAACATTGACATAGATTTGGGTCTTAAATCCATAAAATCAGCATTCCAAAGATATCCTGACCACCGTCGTCCGGATAAAGACATTTTAGAATTGCTGGAACTTAGCTTAAAAGGTAACGATTTTGAATTCAATGGGGAGATCTTTCAGCAAATTAAAGGGTGTGCTATGGGGAAACGTTTTAGTCCTAACTTTGCCTCTATTTTTATGGCTGAGTGGGAGAGTGATATTCTTCACAAATGTCACCTACAACCTTTTATTTACCTTCGGTATCTGGATGACATTTTTATCATTTGGCAACATACGTTGGAAGACCTTCATATTTTCATCGATATTCTTAATTCTCACGACTCAAGCATTAAATTACAGCCTACTATTGATCACACTTCTGTGGATTTTTTGGATGTAACTATTTACAAGGGTCATACATATCATACTACTGGGTATTTAGATTACAAAGTATTCTTCAAACCTACTGACACGCATCAGCTACTACATGCTGGGTCATACCATCCTCCTCACACTTTCAAGGGGGTCATTAAATCTCAGATTTTTAGATTCTATAGAAACTGTAGTTCTTTAGATTTTTTTAACCAGGCTTGTTCTGTTCTTTTTAAAGCTCTCCTCCCTAGGAAGTATTCTATTAGATTACTCCGAAGGATGAAATCTAACACAGTAAGACAAATCATGTTTCCCCCTTCATCCCCCGATACGCTTACCTCCCCTTCACGAGTGTACCACTACCGTCCAACATTTCTCTCAGGTACATCAATGAAATGCCTTAAGACGCGATGCAAACTCGATATATACGTACCCGATCGCGGAACCTTTTTCGGAGAACAAACTCGCAACAAATATCAAATGGCAGAGAACCTTAATTGTGACTCCTCTAATATCGTGTATGTAATCACGTGCAAAAAATGTCGCAAACAGTACGTCGGAGAAACTCAGAATTCTCTACGACAAAGAGCAGCCAACCATTTATCTAGCATAAGACTTAAACATGATGTACCCGTGGCACAACATTTCAATACTCAAGGTCATTCGGTCAAGGACCATTTTGAAATCATGCCTATTGAGAAAATCCCATTTCTCACTTCCGCTGCAGATACGAAGCACAAACGTTTGGAAAGGGAAAGTTTTTGGATTCAAACATTACAAACTATTTATCCTTTGGGTTTGAACTTGGACCCCGGAAGATGTCGTGAAAAAACTATAATACCATTTGTGTTTCAGTATAACAAAGCTAGCATCGCTATGGCCAAGATTATAGTAGAAGAATACAAACTACTTCAAAGTAAACTTGCTCGACCTCTGACCCAAAGGCCAGTCATTGCTTATAAAAAGAACAAGAGTTTGAAAGACATACTGGTCAGGGCTAAACTCCCCTGTCTGCCTTCTACCTAGGTTTTCTGGGAAAGGGTATGGGGGGGGGGGGGGCATACTATATAGTCTGACGATATTCTTACTATAGCTTAAGATGCGTAAGCATTGTCAATGTAATACAAAGTGTTCCAGAAAATTCTACTGACTAAGGCCAAGCTCCTGTCAGTCGTCAACCTAATGAAATATCATAGGTTTACTTTATTACAACAGTTTATGATGGGGTATAAAGGTCTAAATGATATACCTCTTTTTAACACAATTAGAAACTTGTCTCCGTGGTTATTTTAGACAAGAAGATTTTCCCTGTGCCCGTGTGTTTTAGTGTCCATAAATATATATATTTGCCTGTGCCAGGGGTTCAAAATAACCATTGTTTTAAAACAAAAAACTATCTACACATTTGTACACGGTTGGAAGCAGTCTGCAGCATTGTTGAACTTTCTTGATATATATTTTACTTTTATCTTCTAATATTACCTTCCATCTTCAAACACTTCATTAGTTTTCATCTAAAATTATTTTTATCGTTTGATTTCTGTCTTTTAACGTTTAAATATTTTATTGCATTCAATATACAATAGGCTAGGTGTTCCCACCCTAGATTTCTTCTCCTACCTTATATTGTTTCTCTTCAGTTACTGTAATTTCCTTTTGATTTAAGCTCCTTTATTTCAAAACCACAGGATATTTATACCCCAGCTCTCTCTAACCATATGACCTTTTATGTCTAGACTTAACCATACCTCCAATGGTTATGAGTATAAACTAACTTTATCAAGCTTCCATGCTTTAGTTAAATGTTTTAATAGCTTAATCTTCCCTAGTTTACAAAAATATTCTTTAATCACCCAAGCCCTTTTTATTTCCTGTCATTTTTCCATATAAACACAAGAAATTCAACATAACTTTAGACTTTTTTCTACGGCTATTGATAAAGGACAGCAAATCCGAAAGGCCTCTAGCAAAACCGTGTGCGATCCCGTTTTCTGCTAAGTATTCTTTGCTTACTGTAAAACGTTGTATATATTACTTTCTTTTATATTCCTCTTATACCTTTTTCATCTCTTTATATATTTTCATTATTTAGGCTTACTATTGTTTTGCCCTTTTATTTATGATTTAACCTTATCTTCCATTTACAGCCCTTGCATATTTTTCTTCCAAATTTTATTTCTAGGACTTCATTATTATTTCCTGTTCCAATTGTACATTAATTTTAACCTTAGTGTCTTATTAAGTTGTTTTTCCTTCCCGCTCTATTTAGTCTTCCTATGCTTATATATCTCACAATTTGTGACTAGATTTATTACCCTTTTTACTTTAGTCCTTCTGTCTCCAGACACATTTTATTCTTTATCTCTGCCTCTTTGTAACATATATTTTCCAAATTCCATCTTTTTTGTCCCCTAAGTCAGCCAATTCAATTAGGTCCTTTTATCTCTAGTTTGTATAAATTCTTTTTGTTTCCCGACATATTTTTCCTTTCTATCTCTGTCTCACTTTCCCAACTCCATTTTCCCTTTTCATCTAGTTAGACTAATTAAGTATATTGGCATTTAGGCAGAATGGCAAAACAAGGGCGTGGTAACAGAAGCAGGCAATTTTCAGTTAGCAATAGGCATGGAAATTCAAAATCTAAAAGTCCCCAATATTCAGAATTCTCGGCTCTGGTGAAAGCCCTTTTCAAAATTTTACAATGTCTTCACCACATTGGCATCCTTGAGGGACATTTACGTGACCAAACCCTCCCAAATTCCTTAAATAATAAAATTAAAGAGCTTAATTCTTTTCTTAAACCGGCTCAACGCAATCGGGAAGTTGATATTGCGTTTGACCATGTACACAAAAATTGGGCCCATAGGATCATACAAGAGATGATTTCACATTATGCGGCTTGTTTAAATAGATTAAAAGCACAGGTGACTTCTGCCAGGTCATCCAATGGTCTAAACTTTGACAGTGCTTTCAATAATGCTTTAAAATGGGGCAAACAGAATTATAAAGGTAAATTACAACTTTCGACCATTCAAAATTTTTATTCTTTTCTTTCCATCACTAAATCTGTCACTTCTGCTGCTACTACTCAGTTTAGTCCACCATCGTCTCCCCAACCCCATCCGCCTGTCAGTCCGTCGACATCTGTTATCTCACCTCCAACTCTGCAGTCACAGACTCCTAGGTCTGTAACTTTACCTTCTGTTTCCCCTTCGCCTTTCCCTACTGGTACTCCCCCCCTTAGACCTACTACCTCTGCCCCCTCTTTTTCTTCCCCTCAGACCCCCTCCCCTAGACCTAGTAGAACATCTGTCCCCTTTCGTCCTCCGTCCTCTCCAGTTTCTACTAGGGTCTCTTCTCCTAGACCTAGTACATCTAGTCCCTCTGCTCCTCCCCCATCCCCAGTTTTGTCTGTCCATTCTCCTATGAGATATTCAGATGCAGTGAGATCCCCTCCGAGGGGTCAGCGCAACCCTCGGAATAAATTAGCTAATTCTAAATTTTTGAAATTTCGGCACACTTCCTCTAATTGGCACCTTCCTAATGTAACTAAGAAAGTTCTTTTACTTGGGGATTCTAATCTTTCTAGAATTAACCTTGACCCCCACCCTGATATGCAGGTAGAATGTTTTCCTGGTGCCAATTTCAATTCATTTCGGACTCTAATTCAAAAGTATCAAGGTCCCAAACCTGAGAAAGTTATCTTGAATATTGGTATCAATAACAAGACAACTACTGAGCCAAACACTTCGTTAACTCAAATGCGCAACATGATGACAGCGGTTAGGAAGACTTTTTCCAACTCGCTCATCTACTTTGTAGAGATCCAGTCATCCACTAAACTGCCGGCCAGTGAAGTTTCGAACCTGAACCTATATAACTCTTCTGCTTCCAAGATGAAGAGAGTTATGGTCATACCAAAAATCCCCAATTCAAAATTTAGAGTATCCACGGACAAAATTCACTGGACCGAAGATACAGCAAATTGCTTGTATACCCACTGGCTTCAGACACTAGATTTAAACTAAATTTGGGACAGGGCATGTGCCACCCTACTTTCGGCTTAGGAAGTAATATTGTTAATCTTAGTAACGAGGAACTCACTGCTGATGATATATCTCTACTCAATAGAGGACTCTCATTTGTGCCTTGCCCTAAAGCATTATCTGATAGGGACTTTTCTATTAGTAAATTAGTGCATGTTATGGAGTTCTCCAGAAATCTTAGTCTGGCTGATATCTACCGAGATTCTAGTGGGGTACGCAAGCCGTTTACATCTAAAAGCGGCTATACACCTCCTTCTCACATGTATGATCCAGAAATAAACATTAGTCGTGACTCTGTATCAAGGAAGTTTGATGCTTTAACTAATCAGAAAAACCAACATAACCTTACTCATTCAGAATGTCTTGCCTTAAGTAAGCTAAGGAGAAATCCAAACATAGTTATTAAACCTGCTGATAAAGGTTCGGCAACAGTTATTATGTCAAAACAGGATTATGTTGAAGAGATAGAACGGCAGCTAAGCAACCCTCTTCATTACAAAAAACTTGATAAGGAAATTTGGCCTGAAAATGTTAGGAAGTTTAATAAAATTCTTGTTTCTCTTCAAGATAAAGGCTTACTTAATGAAAAACAGTATCGCTATTTGGAATCTGATCATAACTCTAAAAACAGGGTCTTCTATATTCTTCCAAAAATTCACAAACCCATTGAAAAATGGCCGAAGCCTACAATGCCCCCTGGGCGTCCTATTATCTCAGATTGTGGCAGTGAAAGTTATAGAATATCAGAGCTAATTGATTACTATCTAAAACCTATAGCGAATCGGCATCCTAGCTTTATAAAGAATACGGATGATTTATTGGCTAAATTGTCTGAGAAATCCATCCCACAAGATGTGATTTTGGTTACTCTGGATGTGGAGTCTATGTATACAAACATTGACATAGATTTGGGTCTTAAATCCATAAAATCAGCATTCCAAAGATATCCTGACCACCGTCGTCCGGATAAAGACATTTTAGAATTGCTGGAACTTAGCTTAAAAGGTAACGATTTTGAATTCAATGGGGAGATCTTTCAGCAAATTAAAGGGTGTGCTATGGGGAAACGTTTTAGTCCTAACTTTGCCTCTATTTTTATGGCTGAGTGGGAGAGTGATATTCTTCACAAATGTCACCTACAACCTTTTATTTACCTTCGGTATCTGGATGACATTTTTATCATTTGGCAACATACGTTGGAAGACCTTCATATTTTCATCGATACTCTTAATTCTCACGACTCAAGCATTAAATTACAGCCTACTATTGATCACACTTCTGTGGATTTTTTGGATGTAACTATTTACAAGGGTCATACATATCATACTACTGGGTATTTAGATTACAAAGTATTCTTCAAACCTACTGACACGCATCAGCTACTACATGCTGGGTCATACCATCCTCCTCACACTTTCAAGGGGGTCATTAAATCTCAGATTTTTAGATTCTATAGAAACTGTAGTTCTTTAGATTTTTTTAACCAGGCTTGTTCTGTTCTTTTTAAAGCTCTCCTCCCTAGGAAGTATTCTATTAGATTACTCCGAAGGATGAAATCTAACACAGTAAGACAAATCATGTTTCCCCCTTCATCCCCCGATACGCTTACCTCCCCTTCACGAGTGTACCACTACCGTCCAACATTTCTCTCAGGTACATCAATGAAATGCCTTAAGACGCGATGCAAACTCGATATATACGTACCCGATCGCGGAACCTTTTTCGGAGAACAAACTCGCAACAAATATCAAATGGCAGAGAACCTTAATTGTGACTCCTCTAATATCGTGTATGTAATCACGTGCAAAAAATGTCGCAAACAGTACGTCGGAGAAACTCAGAATTCTCTACGACAAAGAGCAGCCAACCATTTATCTAGCATAAGACTTAAACATGATGTACCCGTGGCACAACATTTCAATACTCAAGGTCATTCGGTCAAGGACCATTTTGAAATCATGCCTATTGAGAAAATCCCATTTCTCACTTCCGCTGCAGATACGAAGCACAAACGTTTGGAAAGGGAAAGTTTTTGGATTCAAACATTACAAACTATTTATCCTTTGGGTTTGAACTTGGACCCCGGAAGATGTCGTGAAAAAACTATAATACCATTTGTGTTTCAGTATAACAAAGCTAGCATCGCTATGGCCAAGATTATAGTAGAAGAATACAAACTACTTCAAAGTAAACTTGCTCGACCTCTGACCCAAAGGCCAGTCATTGCTTATAAAAAGAACAAGAGTTTGAAAGACATACTGGTCAGGGCTAAACTCCCCTGTCTGCCTTCTACCTAGGTTTTCTGGGAAAGGGTATGGGGGGGGGGGGGGGGGGCATACTATATAGTCTGACGATATTCTTACTATAGCTTAAGATGCGTAAGCATTGTCAATGTAATACAAAGTGTTCCAGAAAATTCTACTGACTAAGGCCAAGCTCCTGTCAGTCGTCAACCTAATGAAATATCATAGGTTTACTTTATTACAACAGTTTATGATGGGGTATAAAGGTCTAAATGATATACCTCTTTTTAACACAATTAGAAACTTGTCTCCGTGGTTATTTTAGACAAGAAGATTTTCCCTGTGCCCGTGTGTTTTAGTGTCCATAAATATATATATGATAGACAACACAGCTGCGGCTGGTTGACGAACTTGGGGGTTTAGTAGCCAATGTATCCAGTCTATTGACTTTTACCATGGTTGTTTTAAGATGGACAGATTTGTTAAAAAAGTAAATCAGTATAAACCAGGTTATTACAAGTCATTTCCTCTAACTATTTGACAATTTATTGAATTGAACTTGCGTGATATGTACATATGTAAATTGTTTGGTAAAGTGGAGACAAGTTTTACGTCAAACGGTTTAGGCGACATGTTAGAAAACTGTTCAAGTTAAACGGTTAAAGCGACACGTTAGATAATGGTTTACGTTAAGCGGTTTAGGTGACAAGTAGGATAATTGTTTGGATGGAAGTCTTAATTGAAATAGATTCTTCTGCTCACAACATCGATCGCCTGAAACTAGTTTTTCTAGGCATGGTAATTTAAATCAAACAACTAGTGGATTTCGGAACTTGACTTGAAGCAGAACGGTAAAATTGTTCATCCTGTATAAAATGTATACATATTGAATGAGCATTATTGCCAGTTAAAGCCAATTATTCTATGTAAACCCAAACGATATAATACAGCCTAACTCCGAATAAATTCAACAAAGACATATCGATAATTTCAATATTTTGAAAAAAGTATATTTATCATATTACGAAAAATCCTCCAAAAAAAAAACACATCAAGAAATTGTTTTGTTCTTTTGAAGATAAAAAATATACTTGAATTTTCAGAGCTACTGTTCATTTGTATTTTACCAAGCGTTTCAGTGGATCAACATGATAAACAACATGATGGTACTTTACAGTAAACCACCAGTTCGAGAAGGTATACTAATAAGTCTGCCTGCCCATGTTTAGCTAAAGCTCAGGCTAACACCCTTCAACAACCATGTTCAGACTCGGGTAATAAAATCAAGCAGATTCACACGAAACGCAGACATTTTTCCTACCTGACAAATAAACTTAGGTCATATAACTTGGAAGAAATCTATGTAGTGTACAGTAATCTGTCTTAGTTGTCAGCATCTTCGCCCATAGCTTACTTTAAACAAATAATGTTAATTGGAAGCACAGTGGCACAGTACGGATTAACGTACATGTTTACAAAACATTTTAACTGTGGCAGACTTAACAAAAAGTGGCATTATCTACAAAAATTCGGATTTGTTCGTAAATTGTCAAGGACTGGTAAACGTTTGAAGTATCTTGAAAAACTAAACGAGTGACGTTCAATCAAAACTATCCGTTTAGTAGTTTTCTGACAAATTTTAGTACATGGGATCTATGAGTATTTGGACAAGATCAAAATTAGGGCTAGATTGAATAAAACACGCATGATACCAGCCTGTAGATGTTCGCAAGTGCTAATTGTTTGGACACGACCATTTGGTTTTATGGACAGAAAAGAATAGAATGAGTTACTTGAAGCTGTAATTATGGTATAGAACTCAAATCCGAGTATATTGACGTCATTGATAAGTGTTGAAAGCAGGAAGTTACGGGTTTAGTCTGATCTGTCCGAACAACAAAACATATTTGTGCATTAACCGGATATTAAAATCGACCACACAGAACGACATAGGACAATCCTAATAAACCTTACACACAATTTAAAAGTTTTTACATGAATAAGTTATACTTAACCAAGTTTGAATTTCCAGCAGTCTTTTAGTGATCGTTAAAGACTCAAATGAAACGAAAACTTTGGCCATTCAAAGTAAATAAAGTTAATTTGAATGTGTTATTTTGGGAAAATTACCATTTTTTGGTTTAAAGATACTTGTAGTAAAAGTATATAGTTTTGCCAAATAGAGGTGTAAAAGTTATTTCATCTTGAATAAGTTAAAATATAGCTCGAGAATTCGGACAGGGGTCATCGCTGATCATAACGTACACGCATATTGACAACAACAAATATTGAACGAGTTCTTTGTAAGGATAAATCAATGATAACACGTTTAATGATGTGTTTTATTGTCATTTTCTATGTCTCAACATGGCTGTGTGACGAATCGCAGTCAGGATTGACGTTGCCTATTTTGGGATAGGTTAATTTTCAAATAGTTTTGTATATAAGTCTTTGACAAGAAACCAGGTGACATTTACCATGGACCATCTGTGTAACGACAGGAAAACAGCTTGTATCATTAAACTGGGAGCATTCAATCCCATGTGGAGTTAGAAGACAATCCATCTTTGCCGACAGCATTTTCTATCGAAACTGACTTAAAACAAATAGTCTTAATTTACATTTCTGATGCAGTGTGTTTAGTCCCTAGAGTTCATCGTGTATTTGAAGTAGTTCGACTGTGACGGATTTCGCTTTTAATGATTAATTCCTTGCTACGAACTTCGAAATCCTCTCTGTTTTTGTCGCTAATGGTGACTTGCTTTTTGTCTTCGTAATACAAGCCTGCTCGCCATGTACTCATTCTAATTTGCTGTTTGACTCTTGATCCACTTTATCACATAGTCAAGGACGAGCTGCAAGTTTTTAAGCTGTTCGGAAGATTGACGACATCAGGTACATTTGCATTTTTATGCACAAAAGACATGTATCGCAAACAATAGAGTTGTTAGAGTTGATTTCAGTGATAATGTGAACATGCTTCACGAACGAGCCAACAAATATATCTACGATGCTAAATTCCGAAAAGAATAGACGTGGAAAAGTCAACATCACTTTCTAATTAAAGAAACCATTGTTTCTTAAATACTTTTACGTATGACGTCGTTGCATTTTCCCTTAGTAGCGGGTAAATTAAACTAATAGATGGAGATTTCAAATTGAGTGTTACAGATATCACCCAACTCATGGAGCTTTTTAAAAGACTAGTTCATGTACATAAATAAACACGACACTGGCAAAGTAGCCTGTAAATGCTAATGTACATCCAGCATTTTCGAACTATGACATTCATTTGGTTTTACCCAAACCTTCAGCAGATACTAGGGCAGCATGTATTCCACATGGGCCAATATTCTGGTAAAGCCCCTGGTCTGCAATAGCCCTTCGGTTTGTTAAGTTGTACAATGTGACCGGAATACATTTCATGTACACACGGGGGTCACGCTCTTAAAGTTTTTGTTAACTCCTTTAGCAACTTGACTTGAAATGTTCCATACGGCCACGGTATTCATCCCAGCGCATAAACGTTATGATTGGGGAACATATATTACCATGCTTGTTACCGCTGGATTGAAATTACATATCGTACGTGACGCCATGGGCGTCTCAGTTAATACGGACTTTCAATCCAACCTCGACTGGTACTATAAATATCCATTATATCTATGTGAATGGTGATGTAAGTTAATTAAATAATATTATCACGTGCAAAAATATCCCAAGCAATAAGAAAAGGAAACTCAGAATTCACTATGACTAAGAGCTACGGACCGTTTATCTGGTGTTGAAGTAAGACGAGCTGTTTCTGTTGCACAGTATTTCAACACTTTAGGTCATTCGTTAAAGGACCATTTAGAAATCATGCCTATTAAAACAAAAACCTTTTCTCGTTTCGTTTCGGATACCAGGCACAGACAATTTTTTTATTCACACGTTACAAACAGTTTATCCTTTTGGTTGGATTCGTCGAGAAAAAAGTATTAAACCATTTGTGTTTCAGTATAACAATGCCAACATCGATATGGCCAAGATTACAGCAGAAGAATAAAAACTACTTCAAAGTAAAATGACTACACTTCTGACCCAAAGTTCATTTATTGCTTATGAAAAGCTCAAGAGTTGGAAAGTTCTACTACCTTTGCATTTCTAATGGAACCAAATTTTCACAATCTTTTTTCCATTACCGTATTTGGTTTAATCTTGGTTTACCGATATTCTTGCCATAGTTGAAGATCCGTTCAACCGTGTGAAAATATTACACAGTGCTCCAGAAGATTCTACTGATTAAAGCCAAAATCGTGTCTGTCTTCAACTCAGTGAAATATCATGGGTTTTGGTTTATTACGACAACTTTTAATTGGGTATAGGCCTATAGGTCTAAATGACATACCGCTTTTTAACACAACTAGAAATTTGTCTCAATTGTTATTTCAGTCAAGAAGATCTCCCTGTAACCGTGTGTTCATATATAAAACTATATCTAAGGAAAGCCAATATCAGAAAAAACGAAGGTTGGATACGGGATATGGACTGTCTCAAGAATTCCACAAACGTCCATCGAGTCAGTCACACATCAGAGAGAGCCTTAGTGGGCATCCACAGTCAATACTGTCAGCTTTTAGTAAATCAGTTCCATTTAGACCAATCTGTAGGTGGAGTTTACATGAAGAAACTGTGCGCTGTCACATTAAGATGGTTAGAGAAGGGTCTCACTAAGTGTTAACATCCAGAGGTCCATCTGAACTGGCATCAATTCGGATATCTATCCGATGACAAATAAATCGCTGACCAGTATTTGAAGACTTAAAGGAATATATTCCAAAGGCAAAAAGTACGCTTTATCCGTACATTTTTCTTGACTGAAATAATACATTATCGGGTCAGCTTTAGTGAGAACACGTCAACGGCTTTACAATGAAGTAAATATAATTGTAGTGACCAAAACAAATGAGCGTGATTAGTTGAGTAATCGCGTGTGTTTGTACTTAAAATTCTAGTATATTAGTTTATAGCCTAGTAGACAGGTAGCAGAAGATGTTTTTCGACAAACCCTACCCCCTTCCCTTTTATTAGTGTAAATTACATAAAAAAACTAAAAAAAAAAAATGTTAGTACGATTGAGAACTACTTCTCAAGATGTTAAAACATGCAATACAATTGAGCTTACACCCGTATACCATTTACAGATATGCAAATATACAGTGACGAGAAATGGGAAGATAGACAGATAGGTCGATATTTGTTAGTCAGGTGTCACTTGAGCATTATACTGTCGTAAATACAATGTATATACACTCATATAAATATACAATTATATTAAAATCGGTGTGTATTTATAATATATCTAGCTACAGCCTGATATACCTTGTTGGTATTTTCAGAAGGGTTGATTAATACCCAAACCAATGGGATCGGTGAAAAAACATTTCTTTGATAAGCTTTCAGTGAAACAAAAAATGTTCTAAGGTTTCCTGAATATTACAGACATCACACAAGTGTTTATAAGAGATGTGATGACCAATGTAATCTATCTTTCCTGTAGTATTTACTTAGCTAAGGCTCAGTCAGATTGTTTGTCGAGCGTGTTCTGAGCCAGGTAATAAGCCAGATTCACCACGGACACAGGCATCGTTTCTACCTCGCACCAAGAAGGTCATATAGCTGTGAAGAAATCGTTTCTAACGTCCATTCAAAGCTAATCTGGCTTAGTTGACTGTATCTTCGATCAGGACTTACTTACAAATAGTCTTAATTTGAAACTTCCAGACAGTGTTACACTACAGTGTTACACTACTTCAAAAGCTTATTAACTGTGACGCTAAATGACTATTTTGGTCTACTGAAACAAGTGGTTGTTTAAAAATGTAAACAAAGGAATCTCCAAATGAAACTCCATATCCAGCGGTCCGTGTGGGCTAGGAAAGTTACCAATGACAATCTGGACACCACATCTTTATATAAACAACAATAGAATAGCACACATTTAAACAATCTTTGTGTCGGTGGTTCCGGCCATGTCAGTTGAAAGCAAATGATCTTGGTAACGGTGGACGTAAAGGAAGTTTACTTAACAGCGAATAACTGGCTTATTTTATTCCGATAAATATTTCAACTTCACCACATGAGATATTTCCGTGATATTTACTAAGGTGAACCATCTACAGCGCACGCGGAGTAAAAACTCGTGAAAATATTTCCTTTTGTGGGATTTATCTTATTAGTAAAGCTACAATGTAAACGCAAGGTTAGAGCCAGATAACTATGGAGGGGGGTATCCGCCAAAAGTCCATGTGGGTAACTTTTGTCAGTTTCAATGTGGGCAGTGCTTACTTTTACTGTGTCGCTTGCGATACTTTTGCTTGAATGCGTGAAACTTTGTCCATGCAGCGCCTACATTCCTTGCTTCTACAATGTGGCTACCGCCAGTCTGTTAAGCGGCCAGTGTAAAGCGAGCAGGGTTTGTACTCCGGCCATGTCAAGAACTGCGCACGAGAGCTGCAGCATTCCAGACAGCGAAGCTAGACGAATGGGAGCTCATACAGCCTTACCCACATATGTGGCTAAGTCCCATTATGACGACAGACGGGGCGCTGCTGACAAATGTTTTGGAAATTATAGACGGCCCCTAAGTCGAGCTCGGAACTTGGTTATTGTTGAAATGAACTAATTTTATTGACATTATATTCAATGAGATTAGGCACACGTTCTTGAAACTTACGACTCCCTCTCCCTACATATGTGGAAAATGATGAAGTAAAAATGCAAGATAGAAAAATAACATTTATTCTATAAGTGAACCGATATATTTAACATATTACGTTATCGGGGCCATATAGGAACATACAGTGAAACAATAAAAAATTGTAACAGTTTCTGGTTAAACACAATTTTGTTTTAATTTGGTAATAACTATAATAATGACGATACTGATAAAAAAATTAAAGGAAGCAAAAAAAAAAAAAGAAAAAAATTTTACTCAGAAAAAAACAAACAAAAGAAATATATATGGACTAGAAATATGAACGAGAGTAGCCAGATAGTTAGTTAAAGAAGTATTTTCCTTCTGTGTATATATGTAAATACAATAATAGAAAAAGCTGCAGAAAACTGCCTTTGTGTCTGGCAAAACATCTTCACACACAGCAAATAAATAATAGAAAAAGCTGCAGAAAACTATATACATATATATACATACATCAAATTGGAAATTCATAATTTGTTGTTGTTGCACATGAATATATATGCCCAGAAAACCAGCTAAATTATTGAGTATTCACACTAATATAGGCTATAAAGATTAGGCCAGGCCGAATTATTTTAAATGTTAAAGTGGCATGAGCTGCCAAAATTCAAACTTTTTTCATGATTTCTGATCGTAACGAGAGTAAGAGGCTTTGAAGGTCATCGAAAAACTAATCGATTGGCTTTGGAATGAGGAAAATCCATACAGTATGTGGCCTGTACGAACCGAAAACGTGTTCGAAAAGTAAACAAAATTTAAATAACAATGCTCATGCCACTTTAATTATTATTATCTTCAAATCAATGCCTTGGCCTATTTCAACTTAACTAAAGTAGGCCTATTATTAAAAAGTATTATTTTATTAATATTATTCGTAGCCCCCCCCCCCCCCACCCCTATTCACGCTGGAAATACTGTCATAAACTTAAAGGGGCGGTCTATAATTTCCAATATTTTGTTTAACAGCGCACCCTGTCGTCATAATGGTACTTAGCCACATATGTGGGTAAGCCTGCAGAATTTATGGCACAGGCCTCAAGCATAACATGACAATGACTATCAGGCCATGCCCAGAGCACAAACCTAATGGAGATATTCATGAATATAGCTTTCAAAATTTGGAACACAGCTGCAAGATTAACATTTGCCTTAAAGGGGACCAATTCTGCCATGTATCCGGTAGTAGCATTGGACCTTCCTGACTGTAATGTCCTCCCAACATTTCATCCAGATGAGTTGGAGCCCAATACAAAGTCGCTCTAACATGGTTTCTATGAAATAGTTGTTAATAGCCAGGTTCTAATTCCATCACATCACATCGTTTTAATAGTGCACTTTAGTTTGATTTTAGAGGATACTCTCTAACTCAGTTAGGGAATTCACGAATGCAAATCATGAAGAAAACCAACCATTTGACAGTTTTTTGTAGTGCTTTGAAAAACCTACTGAAAAAATCCTCTTTGTTTTCGGCCATTTTAGTTCCTAGTTCAGTAAAAGCTGTTTGCAGAAGCCTTTGGCTTGTTATAAGCTGAAATGTACAGACAGGAAGGAAGACAGACCTATAATGGATCTCCAGTCCTAATATCAAATGGATTTCTTAACCAGCTTAATCTGACAGTTGGCCATTACTCCATACAGTCTGAATTCACACCTGGTTGCCTAGGTGCCTCTATGGTATCACAACTTCACAGTAAAGCTCTCTTCTCTAATGTGTGCAGTAGAACTGGTTCTTTCTACAGTAATGGGCGACCATCCCTGTCTCTTCATTTTATGATACCAAATCCTGAACTGACAGTCTATACCAGAAAGCGTTGTTTTATCTGTAGGTTGACTTTAACTGGCATCATTCCAATGTTAGATTTGGTAACACTGAATATTATTTAGACGGAACTTTAGTGTTTAACGGGCTTAATACTGACACTCAATTGCATAGAAAAGATGACCGGAGATTAAACAGGGAATAGACTGGCCCATAATGTACGCACTTAGACGACAGCATGAAATTGCAGTTTAGCTCAACTCTTTCGACACATGTTATCGAATTGAACTGATATCAAAACTTAATGAAACACCTGCACTGCATCAGTTATTGCATATCGTCCTAATTTACATTTCACTCATACATTTGAAGAAGTCGAAATCTTCTGTATTTTTTAATTCCATTATTGACCTATTTTGCATTGCAAACTTGTTCACCAGCCAGTTGTCTTACACAATTAATCCTAAATTATTCATTCATATTATATCAAATAATCCAACACCGGCTACAGCGCCTTGTTGTAGCAAGTATATGGAAGAAGAAAACTATATAAATATTTTTACATGACTGGGATTCAAGGACAAGCCAACACAATATCTATAGTGAACTCTGACATTAAACATGGTGAAACGTTGAACTCGATTCAAAAATCAATTTTGCTCTATTGTTCGGGAAGCAAATACTACAGAGTCGCCTTTACCTATCACTTCAGGAATCTGTCGAGTCATTTTTGAAATAGAAAATCCAGACTCAACGAATGGCAGTAGGATCAATCCGTATTTTAGATTGAATACGCCCTATCAGACGCCATTAAAGCTAATCCCAATCATAGTATCTGCTGGGGGGAAACAGAAATCCTCCTGAAGGCAACTTGATTGGAAGAAAAAAAAAACTGAAAGAGGTCACATAAATCAAGAGACTTAAACCATATACCGATACACTACCTGTGCACTGCTCATTAGGATAGTTCCACTCAAAATTTATGATTAACTTAAGACAAGTACATAACCACTTACATATTGCTGGCTATTTTACATATCGTAATATTTACATACGTGTAATTATCTAGACTCCCAAACTTGTAAACAGTCTGTCCTGGTCATTTTTATCTTGGATGTAGGTTTATGTCCAGCCTGTTATTGCTGTTTTATACGTTTAATACCGATCCTAGTGTTTGAATTGAAACGTTACATGGAAGTTTGTTAATTTACAAAAGTGTTATTTTACCTTTATGACCTCCAACATCGAAATGCAGCTTAAACAAATTATTCGTTCAATCATCCTTTTATTTCAGTGTTGAAAATATGTTTGTCTCTGTATGATACCAAGAAAAAAAACCCCAATGTTTCGTGAGTAGACGATATATATTATTATATATTATCTTAGAACATCCAATGTCAAAAGCCTGGTTACATGGGTATTGATAACAGAGAATCTCACAAACGTCCATCGGGTAACGTTGAAGAAACCTTAATGGACATTCACCGTTAATACTGTCAACTTTTACTTAATCAGTTCCATTTAGACAAATCTGTATGTGGGGTTTACATGAAGAAACTGTGAGCTGTCACATTAAGATGGTTAGAGGAGAGTCTCACTAAGTGTTAACATCCACCGGTCCATCTGAACTGGCACAAAGTCGGAATGCTATCTGGTTACAAATAAATTGCATTCCTTTAACTGTTACAGGAGTGTATTCCAACTAGTGCACGTGACATGAGAGGTACACCATTATCTCAGGAATTTACCCAAACCGATTCAATTTATTGCCTCGTTCATTTAGTTAAATTGGTGTCTATTAAAACAACGGATTATTCATAAAAAAATAAATTAATACATTTCAGAACAAAAACAATACAATAAATAAATAAATAGGTGGTCTTCTTACTTGGTTACTTTTGTTGTATTACTTTTTTTTATAATATTCAACATCGAACACCTTTCCTCTGTTTGAAAACTCTCGAAGGTCGTGAGATATCAGTGCCAGACGCGTGCAATTGAAATAACTTGTCCAATTAACGATTCCAATATTTTTCCATTTATCTCACAATTCTAACATTTTACATTTTATCATTCCTAATATCATTGACATTTGCATGACACCCGGCTGTCATGAACATTTGATTGATGAAAACATCTAAAACAATGTCAACGGTCATTTTTGAAGCCTTCTCTCTGCTACAGGAGGGTGCAGTTGAAATGTGTGTAAATGGGTTACAATAATGTCGACATAATACATTGCTTTTATGTTAACCAATGTAATAAAGGTTTAACTTTATTAAACATTAGTCCAAAAACAGATATAATTCTAACTTTGTTTAAATTTTGAGACGATGAACAGCGGAAAAATAAAGCGGATATCATTAAAGGAAAAATGACCTTAATAATGCCTACATTATTTATAGTACATAAAGCTCCCTTCCACTAGCTCATAATAGGACTTTTTTTATATAAGCTGGAGAATTACTTATGGATAACAACTTCTTGGTTTATTGGGTGACGACGTTTCGATGTCAATTCTTTGACTTTGATAACGATGTAAGAACTACATCGAAACGTCGTCACCCAATAAACCAAGAAGTTGTTATCCATAAGTAATTCTTCACCTTATTGTAACCTTCCAACTTCTAAACGCCACTGAAAGACTTTTTTATATACTTTATATATTTAGGTCTTTTTAGATACATTTATATATTAGGTCTTATTTATACATGAAGATTTGTTTGAGGTCAATCAGTATTTTTTATACTAGATCTTTCACCCTACGTATGCGTACATCATGTTTTAATATAGTTATGTTACCTAGTAAACTGTTCATGGTAAAGCAATGCGGATATAAAAAAACTAATTCCGATGTTAAGGACAAAGCGTCTAGTGTTGAAAAGCCCGACTATCATTGCAGTGATTTCTTCCTTTACATAAATTTAGCGACAGCTCAGTCATTCATCGACCGTGTTCTGAGGCAGGTAATAAAATCCATCAGATTCATCAGAGACGCAGGCATCGTTTCTACCTCGCACTAAAAAGGCCATTTAACTGGGAAGAAATCGTTTCTAGTGTCCAGTTGAAGGTAATCTGTCTTCGTTGACAGCATCTTCGCTCAAGGTTTACTTTAAACAAATAGTCTTAATTTGAAACTTCCAGACAGTGTTACAGTACTGATAAATCTCAATACTTCTAAATCCTTTTAACTTTGACAGACTCTTCACTCAATGGCTATTTCCTTTTCTGAACTCACATAGTACCACAAAAAAGCACACGTTTTCTTTTTCTACTTTTGCAAGGTTTCGAAAAAAGGCACATCTTGCAAATGGCAAAGGTAAAAGTGAATAATGGGGATATCAGATTTGGCACCGTTTGTTTGGTCGTGAGTATAACAGCCACCAGTTCGTTTCGCATATATCATTACACCATGTGCTGTGTTAGCCTTTGCCAATGTAAAGAACATAAGAATTAATACTGTTAAGTAAATAATTTGAATATTGCGGTTGTTAAGGAAACATTTTGGCGATGTTTTTGAAAGTATTGCTTTTCCATCATAATACATTGATTCAAGTGGGATAATATTTTTCTCAGACGACATCCAGGTGACATATAACTCGGAAACATGGCGCGGTTTCAGTGCGTGTTTGATGATGTCTCTCTTAATTCCCTCACTGGATATAGCACTTAAAGTTACGTGGGTCATTATATGATTACAACAACCCATCGAGGTATGTATTTCGAAAAACATTAATACCAGAATGGTATAAATAATGTGTATGGACTAACAATTTATTTTCTTTGAATCTTTTACCTTTGAATCTACATGTATGTGAGGACAGAAAGAAACTTTAATTATGACGTATCAATCAGTATAGATTGCTATATATTGATATATAGATAACTTGATAACTTCTTTATACAACAATAGTTTTACGATTTTCAGAAGGTAGTATACATCCAAGAGGACACGTGTGTGCCTGAATAAAAGTATAAGAGTGGACCGTGAGACATGAACCACTAATAATGAAAGGTGAGAGCAAATTGACAAAGCGACTATAGTGGTTGACTTTATATCGAATACCGTCAGCGGAATAGTCCTCTCCGATGATTGGGATGGTTGATGCACAGCGAGCTCCAGGAATTCAATAGAAACGCCTATTAAGTAAATAAGCTAGGTTGGCCTGCGACCACAAACTTTCAAGAAAATCTTTTACCTCTATTAGTAATGATTTGGATTAGAATCGATTTAATGGCTGGTCATGGTTAGAGGATAGCTTAACTAACCCAGTGTTCCTGTTATAGGAACTACACAGATAGGGTCAATTTTGTTATTTACACCTGGAAACCAGCTGGTCATTAAAGGCCAAGATGTGTTTGAGATGGGGAAAACATGATGTTTAAGTAACCCAAAATAAGTTGAAACAATCAAGTCAAAACGTAAAAAAAACAATCAGTGGAAACTATACAAAACATATCGGCGATCCCGATCGAAATGTTTTTTGAGAAGGCCTGTTTAGAAATCTAACAGAAACGTGGCCTCCAGAAAACTCCATATAGAAAGCAAGACTATTCACCATAACACTCCAGCGTTTTCATCCATCACGTATTTGGATTATCATGTTGCATGACAGCAAAGTGTTCTCATGTTGTAAACTTATGCAATTAGAATCTGACACGCTTCTAAAACAATTAGCAAATTTAAAGGAAAAATAATCTTCGAGTGAGATGAGGAGGGATTAAACAACCAGATGAGATAGAGAGAGAATAAAATCTGATTCTTTTGTGCAGATGTATTCTAAAAGTTATTCTGGAAATACAACTGCAATAGCAAATATGTATTTCGTTCTCACTATTTTCTTTACAACTATAGTGGATAATCCATATCCCCAGTACTATATGAAGAAAAGAAATATAATTTACTTTGTCATCAGCATTTGAATAAATATCTAATGGTAATCACTATTTTAACCTAAATAATTAAATAAGACTACACGCTGGCGTAGTGGCGAGCGAGCAGTTCCTGAACTGCACATATTGCAAAGTCAACGTTAACGGTGTATTAAAACGTATTAAAACGCAGGGCGCTTAGAAAGACACCGTGGATGGCCAAGTTGTGATAAAAGTTTTAATTGTAGAAAACATATAATTGCAATTAGGACCCAAAAAGTGATTGTATGCAATGAAAACAACCTGAGACATCAATAATATGTTACTAATCCCAAACAGGAATCAGTTAAATTTCCCCTTTGTTCTTCAAATGGAAATTGAAATCTAAAATAAATATATATTTACTTCCTTCGATTTCATGTGGACAATCACCATTCTCAAAATGCCCAAAACCTGGAACTGATTCTGCCTTTGTTAAAGACATGTGTGTTAATCTGGTATGTTATCGAGTTGACCAATGATACAATCAGATCCAGGGTTAATCTAATCCAACATATAGAATCGATGCCTCCTGATGGTCTGAAAAAGGAGTATCCAATCATCAATGTGATATCCCCAAACAGCAGAAAACCAGGAATAGAATATAATAAATGGGAACATTTCAGTTAATGAACGGTTAGGTTGATTGGTTGGTCAATTATACATGTTGTTTCATGTCGCATTAAAGACAATTTGCCTTATTATTTGCCTGATAGAGATAGATTTACTTTAAGACTTATGTCGACTGATAACAAGTTTTTCCAAAATCTTACTTAAGTTTCAGAAAAAAAACTTAAGTCATGTTCATAAAACGTATTAAAGTTAAGTTCTGCTTAAATTAGACTTAAATCTTAAAGTGGCATGAGCTGCCAAAATTCACACTTTTTCATAATTTCTGATCGGCACTACAGTAAAAGGCTTTGGAGGCCATCGATAAACTAAATGATTGGCATTGAAATAAGGAAAATCTATACAGTGTGTGGCCTATACAAACCGAAATAGTGTTCTAAAAGTAAACAAAATTTAAATAGCCGGAAAGACCATTCATTCATTCTTAGTCAAAGTTAGTTCAAAACAATACTTTATCGGTCATTCTCGAGACCAGAAACAATGAAAAGCTTCTGAATTATACGTTTTGAGAAAAATAGCCGATAATTTCAACATTCTGTTTTTGCGTCAAAATAGCAACATTTTGGCAGCTCTTGCCAATTTAAGACTGATAGAAAGTAGGCATAAATCTCATAAAACACTTAAATTTGTTTTTGAAACATCGATCTGTCATCAGATAAATCCAATACAATGCCGACCATCCTGTAGTAAATTAACATCAAGTTATATTTATTTCTCCTTGACTCCTAAATCGCTTGCGAAGACAACGTCGAATCAACGATGACTTTGGTTGTTTTGATCATGATTGTATTACCTTTTTCCTTTCACAGCTGGGCCTAGTTTCACAAAGTGATCTTAGCTAAGTGTGAACTTAACTACCATGGCAACAAATGCTAAAGGTATACGTTGCCATTGGTAATTAAGATGAACTTAAGCTCGCTTTGTGAAACTGGGCCCTGCAGAAAAGTAGAACTTTGACGAAGATATAAGAACGGAATCCCCTTGACATAATTGGGAATTCTCTAGCTACCGGGTTCACTTAGAACAGAAAAGAAACTTTAGTTCCTCACATCGAACTTAGCTAAGTTTGGATTTAAGCTCCTTTATGCATGCAGACTTAAGCGTTTGACTTACTTAAAGTGGCATGAGCTGCCAAAATGTTGATATTTTGACGTTAAAATAGAATGTTGAAATTATTGCCTATTTTTCTCAAGACGTATAATTCAGAGGCTTTATAGTCTCGAAAATATACGATAATGTATTGTTTTAAACTAACTTTGTCTTAGAATGAATGAATGGTCGTCCCGGTTATTTAAATCTTGTTTACTTTTCGAACACGTTTTCGGTTCGTACAGGCCATATACTGTATGGATTGTCCTCATTCCTAGGTCAATCATTTAGTTTTTCGATGACCTTCAAAGTCTCTTACTGTCGTGACGATCAGAAATTATGAAAAAGTCTGAATTTTGGCAGCTCATGCCACTTTAAGTATAAGACTTACTTTTTTAATGAATATCCAGAGCTCTATAAACACTCTTCTCCTCTTCCAGTATAAAGAGAACGTTTCAGGTTCGATGTCAACCGACTTGTGTAATTATCATATCTATCGGCAATCTCAGGAACCTTGATTGTTCAGTATTCAGTATTTGAGCAACATGAATGAAATAGAGGGGTTTCTTCAAATATAGAAGACCTCGATGGCCAAGTCGGCAGAGTTATAGTCCCTCAGTCGGACGCATGCCTTCCATCGACGCACCGTGGGTATGGATCCCACTAAGCTCAAATAAAAATTCGATGGATGTTTCACTCTTTACCAAGTTGCCAGGTACTGGACGAAGGTTGGGGGTTTCCTCGGGCAAAGAACCCAGTTTCGTCTGCCACCAAACTTGGCGACACAATGGAATGATATTGAGTGCTGCGTAAAATATCAATCACTCAAATCTAGTATACTGCTTTTCCTAATAGCTTTTGATGATTTGAAGAAAATAAAACGCTTTGAGATTTTAAAAAGAGAGAAAAGGCCGCCAAGTGAAATCCCGTATTTCTTGACCCAGTAGGTTTGGTTTGCTCATATTGGCGTAGTTACTTTCCATAAAACTAAGAAGTTTCTCTATTGTCAATTAATAAAGTAACATACAAGGCATCAGACCACATCATATCAAATCTAGCAAAAACTATATTAAGGTTCAAAATAGAGTTTCCATAGACAAATGATCAGTTTTTATTTTTGGAAGGGAAATCATTTTACTGTCCTGATTCAGCCTTGGTAACCGATATTTGTCTGTCTGAATGATATGAAATATCCTTTGATTATTACTACCCTAAAGCTGGCTATGTTTAATGACGTAGAACGCAATAACGAAGAGGTAATTTCCATCCACGTGGATCGGCGACCTTTCGCGGTCCCAAACCTGATTATATCCCGCCAGGACACAGTAAACTATTGTCTAATGGAAAATCAATACTAATGTTATACTCAGACTCTAGAGAACACGATTTGGGAGAAATTGGATGCTAATTCGATTCGATTCCCAGCAACAACCATCTCAAATTTTAGCAATGTTGATTAGGCTAGAAGGTTTCACCCATATATACTCTGAGCGACCGTATGGAATCTTACATTAACAGTATGTAATTATTGTTAAAGGTACCTTCGATAGCATCCAGGATACTGTTTACCCGTCTAAGCGATCTGAAGGTAGGATTATTTTCTGGTTAAACGTTTGAAACAAAATACGTCGGTCTAAGTGAAATACAATAACCATAAAAAAACAAAAGCGCTTCATGAAAAGTCAGTTTCACTGATCGGTAACCATTCCCCATAACCTCTTTATATCCCGCCAGGACAAACTAGTGTCTAATAGAAAATCAATACTAAAAACATCTCAAATTTGAGCTGGTTTCATCAACATTCCATACAAATTTGTATGAAACCTTTCAGCACACACCTGTTAAGGAACATCATCAGCCGATAGGGGGCGCCAGTAAGATGACTTCTGGCCTTATATGTGATGTTTTCATCGATCACGTCGTTTGGCTATCTGTCTGTACGAGATCGCAAAGACAACCCATTCATTGTACATGCCAAACAACCAATAGACATGAACGATAATAAAATGACAAATTGAAACTCCATTATGATTTAAAGCTATTTTAGAAGCATTGATTAAACCAGTTATTGACTGTAAGCCAGGCCGAGAAAACCTTAGCGCAAATTTGTTTCTTTTTATTTTTTTACTTATAACACACGAGACGTCTTTATGGGGTATATATGTATAACAACACTTTTAGATTAAGAGCCGCCAAATTTAGGGAAAATTTCGTTGAAAAAGAATTAGTTAAATGTTTGAAATTTTGACCAAGAAGAGCAACATAAGAGCTCTCCACTGAAACCAAGCTTAGGTGTACTCTTAGGTCGTTTTTAAAAACACTGACATACATTTGAATTGAATTGGACTGACGAAACATGAGTCCCTCCTTCGGGAGCTAAGTTGGATCCCGCTTAAACGACGACGTCAATTCCGGAAATTAGGTCTAATGTTCAAAATCTACAACAGAGAGGTTCCAGATTATCTGTCTTCAATCTGTACTCCTTCTGTATTGCATTCTTCAAACCGATTTCTCCGGAACCATGACCGTTTTTTGCTCGTACTGAATCGTTTTTTCCACAACAGTAATGGCCTGGAACAACTTACCTACTAACAAACGTCATGCAGAAAGTCTAAATATATTCAAAACATCCTTAGGTGAAATGTTTTTTATTCCCTCAAATAAGCTTTATTCTGAATTTTCTGGTTTTGCAGCCACAAACTTATGCTGAATGAGAATGGGCTTGAGCCACCTTGGGTCACAACTGCATAAATATAACAATATCAATGACCCACCATGTAAGCATTGTGGTGCATTAAACGAAAGCACTAAACATTTTTTTCCTTTGCCGCCCAACGCATTGTTGTGAGAATGAGAGAACCTTCTACCGGATCATTTAGTTTATATTCTCTTAAATGGTGACAATTCATTATCTTTTCATGATAATTTACAAATATTTGAGTCTGTTGCAACTCACTGGTAGATTTAGGATTATATTGGACTAAGTTTGGTCATGAATGTATTTATTTCCTATTACCGTAAATGGCATAGTTATTTAAGTTATTTCTTTGTAGCGCCATCAACACAAAGCAAATGTGTGTGTATTTTTTATTGTGTTATTTTATGAAGAGACCACCTTTGTAGCCTCTGGGCTGTGTGTTATCCTCACTAAAGAAATAAAGTATTATATTATATTATACTTGAATAGAGTATCAGTTTGTAAATCTGATTGGCACACTATCGTAAAACACATTTTATGGATTGTGCCTGGGTGCCAGCTTTTGTTGTTCTATACTCTGTGCATACACCCGGTTAGAAAGATAGAATACTCTGTTATAAGGTTGCTTTAAAAAAACATCTTTTTAAATCCCCCCCCCCGCCCCGTTTTTTTAGGTCTACAAACTGTAAGTCTTCCTGGAAAAATAAAGACTAAATATATGTATACTATTCAGGTTAGGTGGCTATTAAATTCTTATGCACTTATTTAGCGACCAACAATTGACAGTGACATATCCCTCTTGTACCAGTTAGTTATGTTTATATTTTATATTTCACCTGGCCTATTACGCTACTAAAACTATGTATCATAGTCATGGGAATCTATACGTTTTACCTTCTGTAATAAATTTATCGAGCCATTCTAGTCTTTGCTCTACCTGGGGCTCATATCACAAAAACAACACACTTTAAAACTATAATTGTAGATCGAAATCAGCAAACACCATGCATTGAAAAACGTCGAGAAAATACAGAGAAAGAAGCGATCACTGGCTGAAAATGAAAACCCAATGAATTGTGACTGTCATAAGTAATAAATATCAGATCCCCAAATTAATGTACCCAAAGCTGTGTGCTAAATATTTTGTTTTCAATCTTATGTCATGATGTATTTGGTAAATGAACATAGTCAAACAACATACGTTATTTAACCATATTAGTTCCGCTTCTGCCTAAAGTCTTTTGAAAACTAACGGATACGTTTTCTTTTTCATAGAATGGCAATATCCATTTACCCAATACAAATGGTTTAATACTTTTACGCTTTGGGCATTGTCAAATGTATCATCTTGAAGATGTATAGATATAAGGGGTACTATTTGTCTTAACGTGGCATGAGCTGTACAGACTTTTTTCATAATTTCCCGACAGTAGGAGGCTTTGAAGGCCATTGAAAAACTAAATGATTGGCGTTAGAATGAAGGAAATCCATAAAGTCTACGGCCTATACGAACGAAATAGTGTCCGAAAAGTAAACAAAATTTAAATGACCGGAACGACCATTTATTCATTCTAAGTCAAAGTCGGTTCCAAACCATACTGTATCGTTCATTCTCGAGACTAGAAGCGCTAAAAAGCTTCTGAATTAAACGCCTTGAGAAAAACAGCCAACAATTTCAACATTCTGTTATAACGTTAAAATATTAGCATTTTGGCAGCTCATGCCACTTTAACTATTTTGGTCTAATTTAAAACGCATGACCCTTGGAGATCGAAAACTATGAAGTCATTGAATTGTCTAAGTTGAGATTTGAAACGTTTCCTCTGATTGTATGACTTTATTGTAATAATTGCTACATACAGTGTCCGATTCCCTTGTGAATATTTCATGTTTAAGTATCCTTCACTATCCTTGAGCTGTGAGCCAGTACCAGACTTAGGAACGATCAAACTAACAGTAGCTAATGACTATTTGATTGGCGAGGACTCAAACATTTAAAGCTGTTGTCTTCACGGACAATTGTTGACAACTCTTTGTGGAATACCTTCAATTTAAGTAACGAGGAACGATCTGGTAATGCGTGACACCTCTTTGGGAATTTGATTTGATGGTTTCTTCTGGCTTTATCTCCGAACGGTATGCCTAATTTGTGTTAGCATATCGAATGTTCTATGAAATACATGTTGAATCTTTCCATTGGATACATGATGCCAGATAAGAACTATTCCTTAAAAATGTACAGACAGGAAAATGAAATAGAAATTTGATGCAAAATATGGCCGAAACGCCTTGTAGGTGAAAAGAATAAGAGGGTGTGCGTAACCTGGGTTTGTTGATTGCCAGGGGAATGATCAGATTTTTCTCTATATAATATACCATAGCATGATATATCTTCAAATAATCCTTTTAGGAAATGGCTACCGAAAACAAAATGATTGGATAAAGGGCTACCAATTGGCTGATTGATCGATGCATTAAGTCAGTCAAGATTCTTTCGCTTACATGGTGACGTTGTCAGGTTTAGTGAAGTGCAGCCACGATAGGGCGAGAGGGAGGGGGGGGAGGCACCGGGTTCTTTACTCTGAGCATACCCCGATCGGAGAGTACCTAGTAACTTGGAAATCAACCATACAAACTTATATCAACAAACTTATATCTTATATCAACAAAATGTGCATGAAGTTCATGGATTGTTATGATAACATCTTGATATGGCCTATGTATTCAAGTAGATATCATAACACAATCCATGGACAATGTAAAGCTGAGGATGAAAGGAACGTTCCAACAGTCCCAGTAAATTTCCGACGGAATGTCAAGGAACCTAAACACCCTTCACCTATCTAGTCTTTTGACACTTGAGCTACTTAGGGGCCATTGTATCGAGTTTGATTTTGTAAGCTTTAAGAGATTCTAACAGCGGCAAAATTAATAATAAACATTAGTTCTTGATTGTTGAAAACAGTCCCAAATTCTTGCTTGGACGTTTTGGTCATATGTGTTTTGGAATGAGTTCGAACGTACAAGTGGTGCAGCAAACTTTTGTAATAATTCCAAATAGAATTATGCTAATAATTTTTACAGCATCGCCATTGAAGTGTAATGTGCTTTCGGATGATAGCTAATGGTTGAATAAAACTCCAATAACTGCTAATGGATCGCAGATATAACCTTAGCTGCCCGCACTTTAAATGTCAGAAATAATAAATAACACATCCCCCAACGTACAATGTGGCTTGCTTTTTTCTGTTTAACATGAAGGTCGCATGGTATGTTTTATCAGCTTACCAAATTCACATTTGCCATTTAACAAGGGTGATGTTTTTTATATAAAGTACCTCAAATGTTTTTTTTATAACAGAATCAAATTCTTCAGTGGATTTGATACGGATCGGTTTGGCATAAAGAAGAAGAGACGAGACGGTGTCTTGTCAGGCTGATATTCCAAAGTTGAAGTTTGAATGAGATAGTAAGGATACGGTTACAAAATATATAGAACGAATGAATATAAATTGTCGACACACTGACTATCTAGAGACGGCTCTATATGTCTTCAAATAAAATGTATGAATAGCGGAAAAAGGTATTTTTCTGCATCCTTTTTCTCTCAGACCCAATGAAATTGAATCCTTTTGAAGATAAAAATCAGTAAAATAAATACTTACAATTGATTTTGGGCGACAATTAAAAATTGAGGTTTTATGGCACATGAAAAAGGTGATTTCTTAGAAGTGGGAAGTGTGGATAACCTAGCACATGTGCAGATACAGGTTAGGATCCATTGGATTGCTGGAAACCTCCCGATATGTAATTGTTAACTTAAGAGATCATGTGTATTTTCCATAAAATGGATTAAGGATTGTGTTGACTGGTGGCAAGTGACCGACAAAGCATACCCCTGCAATTAAATAGTTACGGTGATATCTGACCGTAAGGTAAATTATTGATTTAGTAAATAACCGACACTGATGACCGGAAGAAATCCAGGTCAGGGCTCACGACTTCGGGTTACCGTACCTTCGCTCTTTCCAACTGAGTTACCGAGCTTTACTGGGAACGGGAATTTATACTCGTCCGATGAAGTCAGTGTTTCAAAAGCAAGCTGCAACCATCGTCAGGGAAATTACTGAATAAGTAAATATGTAATACTGCTTTTTCGGTTCAACATTGTCAGTTATTTCCTTGATGGTGATTGCAGCTGGTTTTCGAAACACTGAATTCATAAGGTAAATAGGCTCCAGCGTCATGGACACCAGGGGAAGAGTTTTGGGGTGCTAATACCGGATAAATTTAAAACTGGTTAAGTGGATTTAATTCGAAGTTTTTAGGTTACCCTGACTGGTAATCCCGTCAATTGCTGTAAAAGACATGTATGTATAATGTAGGACTCGCCATGTGCTACAAATTGTATCTTACTCCGTTTCTTCTGAAAATGAAAAACTAAATTGTTTTCTCATTGCCTCAATGACCAAGAAAAGAATGGCGAATTCATCAAAGCTATCCTCTGAGTCTTCTGGTTGAGATGGAAGGTTACCAATATAACCTGGCGTTTTCTTCAAAGCTAGGATATCTTGCAGCACGTGTCCTCTTGGAAACCATCATTAAAGACGTAAGTCTCAAAGATGACCTGTGACTATAATATCTGAAGTTTTCATCAGTCACGTAGTATATTTAATAGATTACGCCACACCAATGCATTCTCACATCCAACGGAGTCGCGAAGCATTGTACAAATAAAAATACGGCACGTTTAGGGGCGAGAAAAAGAGAGGATGGCGGTATAAAGTGTACTCGGTATTAATGGGGAATATCCTGTCAGCATCAGGGATCAATAACAAAAAAATGATAACCAAAGCTCGTAAAATTTCTTTCCAAATTGTAAAAATAACAAATAAGTCCATCAAAATGTGGAAAAGAAATCGTCGAGCACATAAAATGCTTGTGGCCTATTTCCGTGAGTATTATTCAGTATCGATTATAAATATAGCAAGCCATTTAAGCCATTTGGCATTAAGAGTGTCCAGTCTGTATTGAGAGTGATCTTGGGGTTTTTGTCCTGGCTTCATGCATATACATGTACTTACCGCTTCGTTGTTTTATATTTAGAACATTCTCAATTGTCAGAATAAAAATATTTATGTTATTTTATCAAAGTTGAATCCTTAGTCAAACTGGTTTGTTTTATTGCTACAAGTAATAAAAAACTATTTTCTTTTTTGATAACAGACGCGCGGGTAATTACACAAGGAAAACAAAAGCCGGTCCATTAAAGCTCTCATATTAAAATCTATAACCGATGTTGCTTTTTTGTTTAGCCAGAAAGTTGTGAGCCTTCAATGGCATCCTGATTAAGCCTTGAAAACAAATATTTGTCTGCCAAAGGCAAATATAATAGGTGTATAATATTGGAATACAAAACGTTGGTAATTTTTAGAAGAAGATAGAGCAATACTAAAAGGGAAAAACCAATTTCCTCCACGTGGATCAGCAGCATTGCGCGGTCCCAAACCTGATTATTTCCCACCAGGACACAGTAAACTATTGTCTAATGGAAAATCAATACTAATGTTATACTCAGACTCTAGAGAAAATGATTTGGGAGAAATTGGATGCTAATTCGATTCTGATCCCAGCAACAACCATCTCAAAATTGGGATATGTTGATTAGGCCAGAAGGTTTCGCATACTGGCCATATATAGTCCACGTAAATGTATGGGATCTTACAGAAAACACCCCAGACTCCTTGCTAGAGTCAGAGAATTGTGATCTTTTCAGATATTACGTGGTTATTGATCCCTGTCACGAAACTGGGATGGAGCTTGGAAATACTCTCCGTAAGTCCGTCCATCCGTCCTTGTGAGCAGGACAGCTTGAAAAATGTTTCACTCAGCCTAGTTCTTTCTATAGTTGTATCATAGGAAGACCTTGACGAAGTTCTATTTTTTTGACTGAGTTGGATTCGAACTTGCGTCCAACGCTCTACCTACTGAGCACAACAAAGGAAAAACATATCTCTATTTATATTTGTATTCATGAACACTAAAAAACTAGAAAATATTTTTGATCAAAATTACCCAATCTTAAGTTGTTGTAATAAACCAAAACCCATGATATTTCAGTAGGTTGAGGACAGACAGGAGCTTGGTTTTAGCCAGTATAATTTTCTGCAACACTTTGTAATACATTGACAAGGTTGTACGGATCTTCAGCTATGGCAAGAATACCGATAAACTGAGATTAAGTAAAATATGATCATGGAAGAAAAAAATTGAAATTTTGGTTCCATCAGAATTACCTAGATAGACGAAAAGACATTCACAAAGTTAAAGTGGCATGAGCTGCCAAAATTCACATTTTTTTCATAGTTTCTGATCGTCACGACAGTAAGAGACTTTAAAGGCCATCGAAAAACTAAATGATTGGCGTTGGAATGAGGAAAATCCATACAGTATGTGGCCTGTACAAACCGAAAACGTGTTCGAAAAGTAACAAAATTTAAATAACCGGGACGACCATTCATTCATTCTAAGACAAAGTTAGTTCAAAACAATACTTTATCGTATATTTTCGAGACTAGAAACACTAAAAAGCTTCTGAATTATACGTCTTGAGAAAAATAGCGAATAATTTCAACATTCTGTTGTAACGTCAAAATATCAACATTTTGGCAGCTCATGCCCCTGTAGTAGATCTTTCAAACTCTTTTTATAAGCAATGACTGGCCTTTCGCTTAGAGGTTGAGCCATTTTCCTGTGAAGTAGTTTGTATTCTTTAACTACAACCTGGGCCATATTCATGCTGTCGTGTTATTTTGAAACACAAATGGTTTAACACTTTTTTTCACGACACCTTTCCAAGTCCAAACCCCAAAAATTAACAATTTGTAACCCGTGGAGCCAAAAAAAAAAAAACTTTCCATTTTCTTTCCCTCTCGCAATTTATGGATAATTCATTCTAACACTTGCACAGGTTAAAATAGTGTGCTGAATTGTGTTTACATAGATAAAGTCTTATTTGAGAGTGGAAAATATCATCTATTGCAGCTGATGTTCAATGTAGAAAAAGCTGTATTTAAAAAGTATATTTATTCGGGGTCCTTCCGCCATGCATTATGCATTTAGTTGGCTTTTCGGTGTACTCGAGAGAAAGTTTGTCTTAATGGCGACCATCATGCCATTGGCCTATAAAAAACATTGAACAGGCAATTATGAGTTTAAATACCATTATCGTACTCAACAAATGGCACAGGAAACTTTCCTAGATTCAATTCAGACTTAATTCGCTTTCTCTGGCAGAAACACGGATTATAACAGTAAAGTGGAAAGGCCTAATGGGGCAGCACACATTAGTTACATATTGCAGTACAAACTCCCGATTAATCATTATCACGCCTCTATTCCCACTGAGATTTACAACTTTTCCTTTCTAACTTAAACTATTGTCTACTCGGTGGCATTGTGACATATGCTCTCTTGGTTTTACTAGCAAATGGACAAGTCAACGCAGTCAACTGCTCAGAACCGCTTAAATGTAAAATGTTCGACAAATCGAAATAGGCCTAAACAGATGTTCTCAATCCATTCGTTTTGTCTTTCGTCAAAGTAGTGTGCAAATGAAGCATTTGTCAAAACAAGAGAAAAGTCGATTGTATGGTAATGTCATATCTGCCAGAGTCACAAGTGTCCATTCTATGTGTCTGATAGATTTCCCGTTGTCAGGGAATAAGCTGTGGCCAAATATGTAGACACGTAAATAGACATGGTAGAAGGTTCTGGATTGAAAATAATATACTACTATGGGAAGACGGAACTGCTTGAACCTCTTATATATTGCATTGCATGTTTTTACATCTTAAGAGGTTAAGTAGATCTCAAACGTACTAACATATACTCCTGTACAGAGAGATTCAATATATTGGGTTCAAACATCACAGTTTTCTTAATCACTCAAGGTAATAATTACTCACTGGTATGGCGTACATCATTCATACGAATGGACGCGCCAATAAGCTAAAACAGCCAACCAACCATCAACCTCTAATATACTAACAGCGTTTTGGGGTTAGAAGTCATTTTTTCTGAAGCCTATTGTAGTATAAATGTATATAGGGGTTAAGATTTGTTAACACAAACTATATCTGTCATTTAAATTGATGTCAAAGTCATTCTGTTCTCTTTCAGTACGATAACTTTGTAGAAATAGAACGCAAGCGTTTCATTTACAAGAATCAAAGTGAAGTGTTTTGTTGAAGTTTCATAATCAAACCTACAATACTGCTATACTTCATAGGATATATCAGGAAAGCATTGTACATGTTTTTGTAATATAATCTTGAGAAACCATTAGTTGGTATATCAGGGTAATAGTTGTAATTTTTAGATAATATTATAGCTTACCGGAAGTAACAATAACATTTGATTATTGAAAAATGACATATTAAACAGGTTATACTGTAAAGAGTAGATCGGCTTATAATTACGGAACTTGTGAAGCCATGTGATTGTATACTGGGTCCTTTGTGGCAAATTGAGTATAAAGCAATGTATTTACAGTAGAATTATGTTTTAGAGGATTATATTTCATCTAATGTCTCGTCATTTTATTTACACTTCTGTTTCAATGGCGATCCACTTATAACTATAGTTGACGTGAGCGAATGCTGTTTAATTCAGGAATCATATCTTCCTATGTCAACTTTAATAAAATAATAGCTTTGTAGACTTTGTCATTCAACCAGCCATCCTTGTTGTTTGCTCTCACAAATTGACAGTAAAGTTTATTTACAAGAGGGGCCGTTTTCCAAGCAGACAAAGGGAGAAACTGGTACCTAGGACGTGAAATGAATATTCTCATCAGGAGTGTACCCATGGCCAAACACAAGCTATCCGGAAATTGATATTTGAGAATTATTGTGTTTTTTTGCACTGTTCTTTGAAAATATGAGAGCCCCTTCAGACGGACCATATCTGGAGACTAGAGTTAAATCATAAAGAAATAAAACCCACTCAAACAACCAATAATGCATTGTAGCATGGTCATCTAATCGTATCTATCGTACTGGATGCTATCATGTTTGAAATATTCAACCAATATAAATATTGTTCTACAATAAAATGTATTATTATAGAATCAAAACGGACTAGCCAATGGAAAACTAACGGTTGTACCACGTGCCAATCACAGATCAGTCCAGATTGGAGTCGAAATCACTATTGAAGTGTATATATTGGAGTTCTATTCGGACAACAACAGCGTATGAAGTCCACTGACGCATAACGTTAGAATCTGACGTCATCCAGACGTAATCCTCGTGTAATATGGCATACGGGCACGTGCTTCATCAAAGCTCATAGGATTGGGGAAACATATCTCATGGCTGCAGACTTTAATTTTAATAGGCTGTATAATGAAAATGTCATTATATGAATTTACATCCAATATGGATATTAGCTGTACTCGTCACCGTTGGATTGAACCTCAATATCGTACTCGACGCCTTGGGCGTTCTCAGCCAATATGGACTTTCAAGCCAACGGCAACTAGTAGAAAAAATAGCCATATTGGATGTAAGTTCATAAAATAACCTCATACTATGTTAAATTATATATATATATATTTGTGAATACAGTAAATAGCTACAGTTAAACTGTTTTATCAAAACTGTTTAAGCCCAGATTCTAATTCCCGATTTCCGGATTCTAATAGTATTCATTTATAAAACATCTCTGAAATCAGTGTAGTTTAGTAGAGTTTACACATTTTTGAATTATACTTTAGTAGTGATTAAAATAGCACTTATGAAAAATTGACAACGCAACGTTAAATACCGCGACCTGAAAAACGAAAAGGTTTTGTGAAAAAGTTCAATAGTATTGGGTAATGATGGTTATCCCAGAATATTGTTTCTTTATTTGTTGGCTTACAACTTTTCCACTTAACTAGCTAAATTAAAACATGGTAGGAATGTAATAAAACAACACTCCTGAACAGTGTCATTTATAGAGCTTAGTGGGTTAAGAAGTATTGATATAAAAACCATATCCTCTGATGTTCTGGTAATAAAATAGCTTTCTATAAGGATAATTGCCTTCAGAGGGACTAGCAATCACGCCTGTCCGAGTTAATTACTTTTCTGTTCTTCATTTGAAGATCTGTAAGACAATTGGTTGTGGCAATGTTATTTTTTCTGAAAGCGAAACTAATAATGGAGGTTCCTGGCAATATTAAGAAATATTAAATCGCATGTTAAGAGCCGATCGAAGTTTCTAAAGAGTGAAAATCCTTTTTATTCTTGCTTGGGTTCACCGACTACTCTCATATTAGACTATCGTGATGGAATTGCAGAACATTCTAGACATCTAATTTGACTTAGATGAAACATTTACGAATTGGGCACTAACCCGAACTCTTATGCTCGTCAAACCGTTCGCAAATTGATAGATTAATGGGAAGGGCTTGAGTAGTGACTACATTCCGGACGGAAGTGAGAATTTCGACAGAGTCGTGTAGGATTAAGTAGAGAATACTTACTTTTCTCACTCAATCTGTAACTATCCTTTACATCAATTAGTGCCACGGTAAAGTTTATCTTGGCTCTCAACTGCCCATTGATGTTCTCATCTTGAATCTTAAACCGGAAGGCTGTATGGATTTCTACAGAATCCCGATCAAATATAGCTCCTGGAAAAAAAAATGCATTAGTCTGTTAGTTTTATCACAAAATTGTCTTTCAAAATTGTCAAAAGTTGTTTTTAAATCAATTTATGTTCTTAAATTGAAAATTAATTTTTAGGTGCCCTAAATGTGAGCGAATGAAAGTCGCCAAATGACTTGAATCCCGGGAATCCGCTTGCGATTCACACATTTTACAAACATAAAATACAGACGACGGTTTTTCTTGAGAGGGTGGGGGGGGGGGGGGGGGGGCACATGGGCTTTTATATAATTTTGGGACTGTAAATTTTAAACAAGAAATGCCCCGAAATGAGTGTAGTCTAACAAACAAGTTATGCAGTTTATTATCGATAAATTGTTGTTTTCAATCTATTTTTGTATATGTCTTTATACCACCATTCAGACATTTTAAACGTAGCCGGCATTTTTGAGTGACTTTGTTTAGAAAAAGTTTAAAGGGTTACGGCGACGTGTGAACTTTTTAAGAAATTATTTCATGTTGTAGTTTTAAAATCAATTCGTATGGTAGTATATTACTAATATCGATTCACATCGCAGGTGCGGATCCAGCTTTTTACGAAAGAGTCCCGGAAGCGCAGGGAATTCTAGATTGCCTGAGAAGCGTTCTGAGGGTGTTCTGCAACTAAAAATGCTAATAATTTCTGGAGTTTGCTCTGCCTAATTCTTAAAAAATAACAGTAAAGACGTTGTGATCCAAAGTTACAGATGAAGCCTTGTAACGTTTTTGAAGCATGGGGGGGGGGGATGACTATCCCAACGTATCAGGCGAGGGCCCAGGGGCCGCTTAGGCCCCGGAAACTCAGGGGTTTTAAATTGCCTGAGAAACGTTCTGAGACTGTTCTGCAAGTAAATGATTTCTGGATTTTGCTTACCCTAATTCCTAAAAATAACAAGATAAGACAAGCAGGAGAAGCGCCCGTGTTTTTTTTATATTGATTTAGGCAATTATATGGGAATACTACATACTTGTACTACATAAAAGGGTCCGTGAATAGTTTTCTTTATTGAAAGTGGGAAGGTGGCAGACTAGCGAAACAATACTTTCTTGAAAGTAACAGTTGCAGTACTGAAGACACTTTCTCAGAGAAATCTTTTATATACATCATCGACGATCCGCCATATTTGATGAAGCTCTAAGGCTCTTCATGGCCGAAGATATGTATAAACAGAGAACGATGTATATAGTTTTGTTCTCTTTTCTTGAGTGCCATATTCCTGTCAGATACGGCCATCATTTCAGTGTTTATAGTCGAATATAGGTTTATTAGGATATGAAACTCGTTTGTGGGAGAGATGATCACTGAATTTTGTGTGATTCTTTACATCCAGAAATTGCATTTTTCAAAATTCAGCTTGTTCATTGCTAGAACCATGAAACACGTTACTGAACATTGCCGCACGGACTATGGTGTGCAAAATATTAAAAAAGAAACATATCACCATGATTACCGTGGTTAGTGGTTACCGTCAAACTAAAGATGACATGGAACTGGCAGACCTTGCATTAGATTGCATTTATAATGGTATGTTTTGATCTGTGTGAATTCGTTTCTCTTCTTTTTTTTGCTCAGAAACGGGGGGGGGGGGGGGGTGAGACCTGACCCCCTGGACCCACCCCCTGGATCCGCCTATGCATCGTAAGAAAGTAAAAAGCTTTTTCTGATACACAAAAGGTAATCAATCAACTAGCAATTCACCCAATAAAATACTTAATGCGATAAAGCGTTTATTTAGACTAGTTTATCTTAACGTTACATCGTGCATATCTTCGTTCGACTGTAAATTGAAAATATCTAATTGATGGTGTACTATTGCGTTAAGCATCCAAGTGACTCACTGGTGTTAGATGGGATGTTGACGAGGCTGATCTATTTAGAACGAGAACTAGTGAAACGTTCTCATCGCGTGACACCCAACTCTTTTTGCCTAAATCATTCTGCAGTGTGAACTGAGCTTCCAATGGTCCTAAACACACTATATGCAAATAGGATGCCACCTTTGCCACAGTAACAGGATGTGAGAGAGACAGTGTCGGATTTGTTAAGACCTTGTACACAGTCGAGGCTCATTTGGAAATCCACACTCAAAGTGAGCTAATCTCATGGTATTCTTGTATCGATTTGGCAAAAAGCAAATCTATGGCTGACTGCTTGACCAGATGGTCTCAATGGCGAGAAGAGGCACTTAGCCATGTGTTTTATTGTGATACAACGAAGAAAGCAGACACTCGTCGTCCAATTCTAACACTTCGCATTTTAAGTGTATTTTATTCACGTTTTACTCTATTTGGCTTTCAAAACCATTTCGTTTTATTTCCGGCCGCATTATAATTTAACTTTGGTAACCTTATGAATTTTAAAAATGTTATGGTTCTGCGAAAATAATATCTGTGTTAGTTAAATGAGATAAAAATACCTAAAGGTTTGCCCTGTATGTTGAGATCTTAAAACAATTTCCATTGCTAATATTTCAACACTTTTCTTTGCAGAGAATTTGTGAGTTATTCATGCAGTTTCGCCTACCTCAATAAATAATAAATTAATACCATCAAGATCAATACCCACTTTCCTTTTAATTTCAGAAGTGACTTCCCAATTCGATTTACTCGCATCCATTGGAGTGAGAGAAGTGCATCCATTCGCTCGGGGCAAATAGAAACTCTTAACAAATGCCTCTAAGGATTGAATACACAGCCTATCATAACAAGCACTTAACAGGCGGAAAACGAAGATTTACTAAGCGCCCAAACATGAAGAAATTATACAAAATAGCCCCAAGCTTAAATATTATTGTAAACTTTTTGTCAAAAGCGGTAAAAAGTTTGATAATTACAAAACATCCACAGCCTTTCAACTATTTGACAATTTCTCGTCATTAGAATGTAATACAGAATTACAGGTCTTAATATCCATCCATGTCATTGGTTGAATGAACAAAATGATTACTGCTGCAAAAACGGGGCGTTTTTGAAAAACAGCAAATATGAGATAAGAGTTGCAGGTTTTCCATTTCCGCCTTCGATCCGATATGGAGCTAGTTTTAGTTTATTATAAAACACTTTTTATTTGAAGTTAAACCCGGTTATTTTGGAAACAAGCAGCTAAGTGACACAGGCGTATGGTTAAACAGATATTGATTTTAGGGTCGGATATTGCCAGATGCGAATTGGATTATTTGCAGGGCTGTTATGGATCTTTTGTGTTTAAGTTTGAGGCTTGAGTTTTCGTTTAAACTGCTAATTCACTAATGTAATTATCTTGTTCGATACCACATAACGGGAGGAATATCTTGTAGTTTATGAGCATACAGCATTAATTCTGTGGATTTCACACACTCCTTTCGTGACTCTTTTGGGAAGTGAATATAATGATCCTGATAAAGGTGGGCAGTTTGTTTTCTTTCAGATTTCCAGTTTTCATGGAATCTGCCATTTCACTTTGATGAAGTAAAAGTTAAGAAAAACATCAGCATTTCCTTTGGGATTTAAGCTAGATTTTTGTTGTACGTTTTAACTGTTTCAAATTGTGTATCTACAGGCATATTTAAAAGTAATGATATACTATATATTTATGATCACTAAACACACGGGTACAGGGAAAATCTTCTTGTCTAAAATAACCATGGAGACAAGTTTCTAATTGTGTTAGAAAGAGGTATATCATTTATACTATATATGTGCATGTAAATAATAAAACCATAAAATACAATAGAAATAAATCTTGTTGTATATTGCATGTGTATAACGTGAGGATGGTTATATTATTGTCATCATTAACTTAGAAGTTTTGAGAAAGCAATGCACCTTTTGAATTAATTATCATTGGATATGATAAAATATAAAGAACATGGAAGAAACTAAGCATTGTGTAAGGTAGACAATATCATTGCAATCTTATATTGAAGATACATTCATTACTTGTCTTTGTTTTAAGCAGCTTGTATTTGTAAACTTGTTGGTTATCATCATCCATGTATTGCATTTGAACAGCATTTATCGTTGTATCTATTGGAAGATTTTGACTATATTTTCTTGATATGTTCCCTTCCTTATATGCTGCAGCTCCTGCTTACTGGTCAGGTAATTTAAAAAACCCGATGTAGTTCAAAGAATATAAAAGAACAAAGGATAAAAATGCTTAGTTATCGTTAAGGTTATTGAGACAGAACTACAGATTTACATTGAAAATTTAAACTTTTTATTTTGTAAACTTTGGCTGTTCTTGTGATACTAATGAAAACAAATTTCACATTTTACGCAACTCTTGGTAAAAGGAAAGAAATGCTACGATGATAAACATCAAACTTCTAATTCACTATTAAATGTCGATACCACAAAATATCTCGTAGCCTACTTTAGGAACATACTGTACTGCAACATCAATTCCGAAATTGTTTATTTACATGGCTGTTTCATGGCTTTATTTGGAAAATAAAGAGCATCCCTAATAAAGTTTTTTAACTATAAATATTTACAGCCATTTTGTAAATCTATGATGTTATAATCCATGAGAATAATCTTACATAACTATTGAAAAGAATCATTATGTGGGCGTTTCTTAGGCTAGTATTTTCATAAATAAAAAATATTTCATCCCTACATTTAACCCATCTGTTGGTATTATGAGGCTGTATAAGAAAACAAACCCACTTCGTAAGTAGGTAATTTGAGGGTGTTAAGCATTAAGCTGAATGGGTCTGTTATCCTCTAATCGAGTTCCTATCTAAGACCACCGAACCAGTCATCCATGAAAAGAAGTCGATCAACGGAACAGAAAATAAGCGGAATACACCTCAGAAGCTTAAGGGACTCACTCATATAAATGTGACAAAGATAAATGAGTAAAGCTCATTAGCGCTTTCTAAATTTACTAAATTACTCAAAGAGAAAATATTTGTGCGTTTTATTGATGTTTTCAGAGGGTTTTTGTGAAAGCATTATAATTCTTGTCGACAAAGGGAGAGAAATGGCTTTTCAAAAAAGCAATTGAGAGGAGGGTTTCCACAATCTATCTCAGCTGTGTACCCCGGCCGAATTTTAATTCCAGACCAAGACAATTTGTATTCATAGATTCGGGAAAAGCGAGTGTTTTAGTTGACCTCATTTCACCCAAGCTTATTTTGGAGTATCAACTGCCAATGACTGTCTGTTGGTGGCCAAACAATAGTTCAGCACAATGCAGTCCAGAGCAAGAAATATCGATACTTACAAATAATGCCAGAGAGAGTTAGATATAATAAGCATGTACGCCAATAGGCCTTGTCATTTATCATTAGAGACAATGTCTTTCCGGAGCAAACAGCCATCAGTAGATATCAATACAGCCTGAAACCATTGTCATACGTTTAAGATGAAGTACAGAGAGTTGTAAGCTGTAGGAGCAAATTATACCCCAATTGAATGTTTCACAAAGAACTCTTTATGGACAACAAATACAACCGTATATGCAACAACAAAAAACAGTTGAAGTTGAAAAACTTTTTTTTTATAAATATGTATATTATATTGATAGATACGTTTTATTTATAGCTAATTTATATTTGAATATAATCTACAGCACAACTGACATTCTATGATTAATTAAACTACTGTCGATGCTTCTTTCAGTGGTTTATTGTTGTATGTATTCTATGATGCTCAGGATAAATTAGTTTTAAAGCAATCAATGCTTGTGACTTTGTGCTGAAATTATTGTTAAATACTATTTATTCTCTACTCACTGTTATGACCTCATTGAACATCGGGAAAAGTAAACACTTTTCTCTTTTTAGCGGCTCAAAAAGACATTGGATTGAGTTTCCGTATCGTGCTTTTTATTGGGAATTAAATTGGCTTTGTTTGACTGTAGAGTAGGAAATTATCGACTTTTAGTATTTTAATACATAACAATTTTTTTAGCCTAACAAACGTCAATCCTTATCAATCTAACCAGCTGATTCTTTGAATAATTAGACAGTTAGAGTCATTAAGCTTTTGAATCATGGTTGCCATCGTTACCATAAAACAGTTAGAGATGTTTCGGTGGTCAATAAACTTAAAACACTGAAATAGCCTTCTACAAGTATATTAAGGACAGTACAAGTTGTGGTCAGTGCTCTTGATATCAGTATAATCTCTACAACATCGCCAGAGACAACACTCTGCCAAGTCAATACAAAAACTGGATAACATCTTGGCAATTGAATTCAACCGGACATAATCAGATCACAAGTAATGACACAGATCAGAACATAAACCAAATGATGAAATCATTGTTAACTTACCTATTGGCACCGTGTCTTGGTGTGTCATCGAAATTTGAAGAAGGCTAATTATCGTTGACAGAAAAGTCTTGGATGTTAGCATCTTGACGTGTTCTTAACATAGAGTAAGAAAGATCTCGCCTTATTGAAGTGACTGTGTAGTTCCATTACTGAATCAGCATGCTTCTAGAGGACTTGTAGCCAGGTGACGACACAAGCGATAATCCGACTCACGGAACCGATACATTCTCCAGTCACTGGCTTTCTCTTTATCATCTTCTCCCTAACAGAATAGCCTAATGTAGGGTTTCTCTGATCAGCACACATGCGCGAGGTCTCCCAAGGGTACAACTAAAGTACAAGTCTCTAGACTGGATAAAACAATGACATAAGCTTTGGGTTATTCTATTCTTTCAGCACTCAAGGCTCAATGTTCTGAAGGTAGCATTTTGAAGCTTACGCGCAGCCACAGCAGTCAGCGAATATTATCAAAGTCACATGCCGTCTTATATCGGTTGTTCCCAGTGATGGAGTTTTTAGGTTTTTAGGCAGTATCGCTATGCCTCTTCTAAACTGGCTGTGGATGGCTGAGTATTGTAATCGTCTTGCCGTCTTCGTGGAATGGCGTTCATTACTGGCAATAGGCATTAAGATTCTTCCAACCACTCTCACTGTCTCCGGACCATAATACAAGCTCGACTTTTGCCTGGGACGGCTCTCTGGAGACGTGTTGTGCTCCGGTAATCGCCCAATCAAGCTTTCCCTTACTCCCCCTACAAAGCGATATCATAACATCGCTGGTGTCCACTATTTGCGTGGTCAATACTGGTCCTCTCGAGATTGCGGCAGTAGCAGAACTAAACGTTAACTACCCTTATTCTCCATAAAATTGGCGATATTTGACACGAGCATGGAATGCAGCTGTGGTACCAACATTAGTAGTATAGAACTCAGACAAAGCTCACTGCCAAAACGTACTGACGAAGAAACCGTTAATATATGATAAATATTGAAAACACTCTAGGTATTCCATTACACGCGTCATTTTTTTTTCTGATGGAAAATGTGATCGTTTATTATTGTGCTGCAAACTATTTGTTATCCGCTTTAGCTCTTTCAGATGATTTGTTTTCCTCGATAGAGACACCTGTTGTCATGTAAAGACTCCACAATTCATTATTCGATATATCATAGACAGATGAAGAATATTTCACTAAAATCTTATTAAGGGAGTTGATTTTTCGCTGGTTTGTCTGACAGCTGTGGGTTTTGTAAAGTGAACGCATGAAGGAATAATGGAAAAGAGCTGTGATGTGCAAACTGTTATTACTCTGTAGGACGTTCGTCGCTCCAAGCCTTGGACTTGACAGATTGCCAAAGGGGAGAATGAGCCTTACACATCGCGTTTTCCACAATGGCCTCAGCTCCCATCAAAGCGTTGGGCAAATAGTTTAAACAAATTTCTAGGTCAATTCCTGGATAATGAAAACCAGATAACAGGTGCGACTAAATGTGTTGCTTGGCTGTTGACATAGAGCCAGTTTAAATTGCCTATCTATAAGAAGCGGTACATTGATTGCATAGAAATCTTAGGAGGCTAATGTCTAAATCAAGGTTTACCAAGCCAATGGCTCAGATGTTTGCATTGGTTAAGCTAAAAGGTCGTGATATATTAATTGGCGTATTCCTTAGACGGGGTTTCTATCTAATATCCACAAAACTTTAAATCGATTTTATATCCTGATGGTTCCTTTGAAGTTTAAGCTAGCAAAGCAATCTAACTTTGCTAATAGCTGTGTAGTGATAGCCTATGGGAACAATAATCATGATAAAATGTACAATAAAAAACTAATACAATTTTGGTTCAGTTTGACAATGTCCTTACTCTGATGTATTATATCTAATTAATGAAAAGGGGAAGACATAACACACATTCTCTATCCCTTGTTAGTCATTGTTCAAGGGTGTCGGTTTACACTACCTCTTTTCCCGCAATTTCTTTCTTTAAATTTTTAAGAATACATAGATCTATCTACATAGTCTACATGCTTTCCAAATGCCTTAACGAGAAATCAGCATATACTAATAGGACATTAACAGACATGTATTTTATAGCTTCGTTGTATTTGCAAGGGATGTGTTAGTATTTTCAAGTTATTTGTATATTGACTGATTGGGCAGATTCGTCAAACAGGGTTGCTAACCAAATGGCGTGGAACACTTATTGCTATTACGAACAACCCCGTGATGTGACTTTGCGTGTTAAGAATGCCATTAGAGGTTGTTTGGTTCACAGAGTTGAATCTTGTTATAAAAACCTATCATCATCCCAAACAGGGGCCCAGTTCCCAGTAATATTTTAATGCGGTGAAAGGCCATCCTAATTGGATTTATCTCCAACGAACGTCTACTGAACTTGTTATACAACACCAAGAAGCATCTACTAAACAAGTATTACAGTCAATCCCATTCCATCTCCACACGGATTAGATCGTTGACCACGCTTTGTCCAAAAGAAAGAGATAGAGCATGTTCTGGATATTGAAATCTTTCCAAAGAAACTCGACCTCTACTTGGGCAATCTGGCTTAATTAAACTAGCTTTTTATAACACCCTGGAACAGAAAACGACAGTGTTCGTTCTATTGAATGACTAAAATTCCGGCACGACCAACGGATTAACATGCCAATATAGCAAATGTTATTGAGCAAAAAAGGCGGGTGACAATTAGCTGCAAGTTGTCGACTATTCAAGTGACTAGCTGCGACAAATGGATAACAGAATTATTCTCAAGGGAACCAATTAATTTTATTATCAATACAGTCCAAGTTAATTGGCAACATTAAAAGAATTAGCCCGATCAACATACTCCCTAATTGTGTAGCGGCCAGTAGCTGGACTGTCATCCCATGACTATCGATAAGATCGCTCCCTAGTTGTCGGAGAGTTCCGATTGATTGACTGATTATATCAACGTGCGCTGTATTACTCAGAAATTCCCGTAATATGGAGGAGATGCCACCTTGATATCTTTATCATCCTAAACATCACATGTAAACATTCCACTGAGGATTTTATGATTTGATAATTCATTGACATTGCTTTGTTTGATTTCAATATTTTGCTGCTGATTTTAATATGATACAGGTTAAGAAGACATACATGTGATTTTCATTGACTAGTGAATCACCAGCCTTGATAAATGCAATTTGATTTCGTGCATCGTTTCTCTTCATTCTATCTAATTTCTTGATCTACCAGTTCCCTTTACATATACCGCATTTATTATATACCATATTGTTCCTTTGCATATAGTGTGTAAATATTGCTTGATTTTCGCATTTTCTGTAGAACTACTTCATCTGGTATCAAACAGCTGTCCCTGCCAATGTAACCATCTGTCATATTGGAAACATCCAGACGAGCAATTTGTGTCCAGTGGTAGTACACTGTGTTATCTATAATGGTAGTATAGTCTATTGTTTTAGCTATTGTACATAAACAAACCGTTTTCATAGCTCCCTAGTGTTCTCTCAGTGTTTGTGTTCATCTCAAGTTGTATGTATATGGCCCACGGAAACGACATCAAAACAAATAACAATCATAATTATATTTCATGGAACATAACTGTCATTTTACTCTCTTGAAGACAAAGACCCCGTTTAGATGGGAGTTAACGTGGTTGTGGAGCTACTGTAAGCCAAACTAAAGAGTACAGCGCGACAACATGGCGACGTACAGTAATAACATCGTGAAAACACCCACTTTGCCAGACAGGCGCTAAAATATCCATCCATCTAGAATAAGTTTTGTGCGTGCTATCATAGATTATCCGCGTCTCACTAGTGGCTTTTCCCACAACACTGAGAGATTAAAGGGGAATGGGTATCAGTATAAAACTCTGTAGAGGCGATTCTTCATCAGACAGACGTGTTTTTTAAACATACTATTCTGTTCTGTGTGAGATGATTTCTATCTTAGTTGAGCTGTTAATGGTTGTTAAGTAGTTATTGGTAAGTGCTCTGTCCTTACGACCTAAAGTGAGGAGTAATTACCTCCCGAGACGCAATGCCAAAACCTAAGGCATGAGGTCATGCAATCTAAGACGTTGAAGACGCTTGGATGAAGCCAAATTTTTTGTTGTCATTCATCTATAATTAGATGCTTTGAGAAAGTAGCGTCTGGGAACAGGGGTTTGATTGACTGAGGGTTTATTGAGGAGATACGGTCAGAGGCCCGCCTATCTGTTTCTGTACCCCAACCTCATACAAACCATACTCGGTCGTATCCTGTTGATTAAACAGATAAATCATAAGGCCGTTCCATAATTGATCCTGGGAAGCTGAGATATTAGATATGGACGGTCTCACAGCGACTGTATATATGCGTGGCCATTGGTGTGACTAATACAAAAGTAAACTGGACGTTCACTCAGAAATGTGTTCACTTTATTAATAAAGAAATATGAACTCTCCAATCAAAAATTGAGATAAAAGATTAAATTAAATTTACAATTAATACACTCAGCAGCATCATTTCAGAATTTACATTTTTTTCTTAATTTTCGTTAGCCTGTTTAAAATGTATCTTGCTTCTTGGGAATATCTCAACTATACTTGTTTCCTATGAACCAGAAATGTTACATTAAATAAACATGCACATACAGTGTAGATGTTTGTGTATCGATAAAAAGTGCTATTTTTTCGCTTATCGTTGAACACAATTTATCAACTGACTTGGCTTTTATTTTCTTAGAATAATAGCATAGAGTTTTGTGCAAGATTGACTTTGCATTGCAACTGAAGACGAAAGAATGGGTGATGTATCCCCCTAGGTCTTCATTGCAATGAATAATTTACTGAGTTGGGGAATAATCATATGAAGAAGGATCCAAGCGTAATGTTTCCATTGGGGTAAGATGGATGACGTTTATGTTATATCGGAGGAGGAAATTGTTACACGTCTCGATGAAAGGAGTATTTTAAATAACTCCGACAAGGGTAGATTAAATATAGTGTGTCTATCTTATGATCAAAATGTATTTAAATTAAATGGTTTTAACTTCAGGTTTCACACGACCGCTCAATATGAAAGGATTGCTAGGTAACCGAGGGAGGTCAGGGGGTTTTCCCTTTATTTCTTCGCCCATGAAACATGGCAACACCGCCATTTTAGTGAAATAACATTCAGTGTGGCATAAAACATGAACCAATCAGTCAATTAAATAAACTTGTGAAAATCTATCCGTACAGAAGTTGCAACGACAAAAATCCTAGTACCAAATTTCTGTTGTCTTATTTTAAGTTTTTAAATATTTTTTAACATTCAAAACAGCTTTTTTTCATTTTCTTAAATTCAAAACAATTTTTACTGCTAGTCAGTTCACTATAGCTATAGAGAGGGAGGGTTCATTGACTCTTGTTTAAATACAAGCTACCCGTGAAGCTACTCGTCGTCTTAATCTACACTATACAATGGTTCATTTTGCTTCATTGCGTGAGCTACCAAACTTTGGATTTTCTTGTCATAAGTTCTCATGCCACTTTACGTGCGCATTTACACATTGTAGGTCATTTACGGAGTCACTTCGTTCGCATTTTACTAAGTAAATACGGATAATTAGAATTTTTCCTCCCTCTTTTAAATAGGAATTTAATCACTCACATACATAAACAAGTCCATTTCATATAAGGATTTATTTCAACGTTCCATCGGTTAATCGAGTTATGAGCAAACTTGCCCTAGTGTAAACGGAATAAATCCGCGAATCGGTTCGTGAAAAGTTTAGTCAAGGCCAGTTTATTGATAACTCGACGAACAAAAGAAACGTTGACGTAATTTCTTAAAATTTAATTTCTATTAAACATAATGCATCAAATAAATTAACATTTTTAAAGGAAGGTATATATTTTACTTTCTGGAAACAAACCACCGCGGCCAAAGGTACACGCAAACTCTTCCAATCAAGTGATGTCCCAATCACACACAAAGACCACTTAAGTGTACAAACCTTTTCATATGCCTAAATACCTGTAGACTTTGTTCTTTATCTCGGAAATTGTATCGGAAAAAATATGACCAGAAATTCATTAAAATTAAATTATAAATCCTTTTAAAACACTCGTTGGCTCATACACGTATTCCTAAAGACACGCCGTGACGCATAAATGCGTACAAACGGGTGAATACTTGCTTGTGTGAATATGTTTGAATATATTGACCAACCAGAAACCGTGTAAATTTTCATCGCATTTTTGCTTAGATATTTATTTGGCTAGTCTCCTTAGAAGCTCCGTCAAGGTTTTGTCCCAGTTTCTCAAATAGGCCCTCAGCTATACATTTACAAATAATTCATTCCATTCACATCGACTGGAGTACTATGTTAACGAAGTTGTACTGTCTGCCTAAAAACTCAACGTACATAATAGTGAATATCTTGATAGATTCGGATAAAAGAAAAGAAAAAGATCGTGGTTGGTCGATTTTCAACCAAAAAGGTCCCATTAACAAGCAATTAGTGGAAATTCTGAGTTACATTGTTTACTGCCTGACGGACAGGTTCAGGTGGATGTAACCAGAGGGTGAATCCTCTAGTGAGTTGTATAAGCGTAACTAGTATTTATCGATCTTATAAACTTTTTACATTACAGAATCAGGACAAAAACCACAAAAAGTCAGAAGACGACGAAATGACCGACCTTGCTGTAAGCGTTCAAGAGTCCACTCTGGGGCCTCCGTTAAAACATCTTGTCCAGCTAAAACTAGAAGTCAACAAACCAACTGCAAAGAAATTCAAAACTCGTTTTTAGCTCGTCATTAAACGATCTATCAAGGGAAACTAGTTTGCCAGTGATCATCCCAACACCTTCCCAATTTGTAAATAACCTTAAAAAATATGTTATCAGTAAGTTGCCTCAGACTCTGCGTTAGGCTTTTATTTTCAAACAATATATGGGTAAAATTCCGCTCAATCAAAATCCAGCCGTTTATACCTAACCAAAGACACCCTTTCCATCCCAGAAATGAATCTGCGTAGTTTTAACTTCAGTAGTTTCACATCTTTTACCAGCTGAGATACTCTACTTGATAATGTCATCAGTCGAGAAAAGCTGTTAAATATCTGAGATTCTTCTGAGGGAAATAGATTACAAACGTATTCACAACAATAAAATATTGTGAAAGATTCGGTGTTTACAATTCTCTTAACTATTAATCTCATTAAACAGACCATTTACGTTTAAGTTGGACCATAAAGCTGAGTGCCTTAGATTGGGGTAATATCCTAAAACTTTGCAATACAAGTTCTTGGTGACGCCTTTCTTAATGTTCTGTACATCAATAATAACTCTTATAAGGACACTGCGAAATTGAAACATGGACCCTAAACATGAAAGTTACTTGTGATTAACACAATGGCTTCACCATCAATGTCGCCTTAGAATTAACTTGGATATTGACCACAACATGGTCACTCCCCATTGTCCGAAGTTTGACAGCTGTGTCCAAGCACATCAGACAAAAGAAAGTATTATGTAGCGCGGGTAACCTTACAGATGGCCATCACAATACGGCTATCTAATTTGGTGCATTCTGAGTGGGCATCTTTGGGTAAAGCTTGACAATTTGAAAATAATTTGACACTTTGTAAATTAATACTAAAACAAAGACCAAAAAACAAAACTACCAAAGAAACAGCGTATAGAATTGGGGGGGGGGGGGCGAGGGGGTGAATACAGTAAACACAAGATGTACACAACGAATAAACATACACACAGTTGTACGTTTGAGATAAACAAATAGTTATCGATTTGAAAACTGATTTGGATGGGTTAAAAGTTCTTTGGAAAGCACCAAGCTCGACTTAATGGCTGCGGTCTCCTAACAATAAATTCCAGCGAAATTAGACATGCTTCAAAGTCTTCCACGGTTTTACATTAAAAATTGAAAGAGAGTTGAGACAGGGTGCAGCGTACAAGGCACATTGCCAAGGACATAAACAAGTTATTCTAATGCCTTTCTTCTTCACAGAAAGCCATTATACCGACAAACTGTGGGCAGATTATGCTTGGAAGCATCTATAAAAGTTCGATACATAGATACGAATACAATTATGTATATATTATTCACTAGAAACACATGTAAACGCAAATTTCTTTCTGAAAGTAGGAATTTGTTTTCCATAATAGCTTGCAATAGCTTGTTACAGGCTGTAGAAAATGGCTACTGTTATCCCCCACGATTGTTTCAAATAATAAAGTAATAAACATAGACTAGAATGAGCGAGTTTGTTCATCAAAATGTTGGGGCTAGTGGCATTGGGAAATAGTAGCCTAACTAGAATTAATAAGTTTTTAAGCAAATGCCACATCTTAGTTTTGTGATAATTCTGTTAAGAATAAAGATTAAAATAATCGATTTAAGAGTAAAATGTTTTTTTTTTTAAAATAAGTATTCCCCTAGTTGTCATCAATTCTAGATCACAGAAATGTCCTGCAAATGGGATGGAATCGAGATGAGAATAATATAACGAATGTTAAAAAATTGGTGGAGTTGTTTTCTAGTATTGGCGACCACACTAAAGATTTGCGACAACGGACGTTGACTCCGGACGATTATCCGCGAAGACAAATTCATGTCACTCAGCATGCCCATGGTAACTATGTCTTCTTAATGCAATTAATGCCTGTGTACAATTAGGAAATCTAAAAAAGTAGCAAGAAGATTCCTTAAACAGCAAATAAATGTAGATGGGCATAGAAAATGATAGTGATGTAGAGAAATGGTGCAGTTAAGAGTTTCGGTAGTTTCGGCAAAGGGCAGTGGGGCATGGATCTTCAATGCTATGGTCGTTTTGTTGTAGTTTCTATAAGGGTCTAGAATCTCTATAGATGGCGGTAACATCTGCCCATGACAAATTTCCGTTAGCATATAAGCGGACGATGAAGAGAGAGAGAGTGCCGAACCTACTCAGCCAGCCAGGCGAACATAGGACCAGTGTCGATCGATATCGCAATAGCCATTGGTGCACATTTGAGGCGCAGTTCAACTTCTAATGGACAAATTGAGGGGATGATCGGGCAAGACACACCGAGCTTTTACCCTCTTTCCCTTCCCACCATTGTTCACTCTCATGAAACTGATAATAAAAATAAACCTATAGACACGATTTTGGAATGGGTAGAATAAATCGGTTTTCGAGCTGGTACAGGAAAGCGATATGTGATAGCTCATAGAAATCGTCTGGTGAAGATAGTTTAGAGCAGAGTTCTATTCCTGTCTGAATTTCTTTCTCTCTAAGAAGGAACAAATGGAATGGATTCATGCAGATGGCACTGAACACAATTAATTACTTTATTCCCATGGTGTAATTTGTACAGAAGTATCAAACAACAAATCATCCATTCCTATTGTAACCGATGTACATGCACTAGAAAAGTGAATTAGCTTCAGTAGGGACGCATGCGCACTAGAGGCAGTTGTCGTCCCTCATTGACTATCCACAAACGGTCAGCATGGCTGTAAGCTCGCCTGGAAGGTGACTGTCGCCCATGAAGGCATCCAGTTTTCTCACAGACGATGGAAATAGGCCTTTCCAATATTTCACTTGCCTTGGTTATGCTTGAAAGGTGGAAATGCCTTCCAAGAATTTAGTTGTCGCTTTGCTGCAGTATTGGATGGCCAGCCATGTTCTTCATGGCAACTCAGCTGTACGGAAAATACGCATTGGTAAGTTGGTTATTTTTGCTAGCACTAATAAATAACACCCTTAGCCGTGGGTAATGTAAAACCACGAAACATTTAGTACTGACAGTAAACATACTCTCATATAATTATGCCATCGTGTGTTCTGACCGTCTCACAATGTATGTATTTTCGGAAGAGTTTTAGACAATACCCAATCAATGGACGAAATCCTTTATCCAGTGTCTGGACACTTACTTTCTTGAAATAAATTAAAGGCACATGTGTTTAGTATGATTATAAATTGTTCATTGTTAATTAATGAATAGTATTTGTTAGGATACGAAATACGGGCAGTATAAACAACACTGGGTTGGCCATTGTAGCTATTTGTATAAGGCCTCTTAAATTAACATTTATGGGACATGCAGCTAATGTGATAGCAGTGTTCTGTAAACGAAATGCGTGATTTTTTGCAAATGGTAATGGAATTAGTGTTTTTAATGCCATGAGAAATGATCCATCCGTTTGTTGTGTACAAATACGACACTAACTAAAATAAGACCACGTGTTTTAAAACGGTATATGCTTAATATAATAAGAAGGGTTGTTGGAAACTCAATCCGTATAAGTTATGATAATATTTAGCGAACAATACTTCTATGTGTCAAGGAAATAAATAGTATAATATATAATACTATGTTATATTAACGATTTTTAAGATCGTGTGATACTTATACATGACAAATAATGGGGGAAATATTGGCAACTAAATGTAAACATATCAAAACATGTAAATGTGCAATGTTATAGGCCGATGATAAAATCCAAATTCATAAAAATTGTGAACATAATTCAACAAAAATATATCCATTATTTATGTAAAATATCCGAAGGTTGGTGAATTTAACAGCGATGTAATATGTAGAAATTTACATCATAAAAGTATACCAGGGTGTTTTGTTGAAAAATGCTTTGTGTAAACAGAGATTAATGTGCGATATTATTGCTTCTTTTGCAGGTTCAATTTTTGACACTGAATCAAAAGAGATAGAAGCAGCGTTTCGGTATGCTGTGGTACGTTTTAATACCTATGAGAATAGTATGTTTGTACTGGACCATGTTCTGGACACAGTTCGAGTATCAGACAGTTTTGAACTGAGTACAGCCAGTGAGTATTAATCTCCTGTACTTTGATGATGCTGCTCTTTTTGTGTCATTAAGTTTCCATTTGGCATGCTACTTTATTTCATTGCAAATCACAATGCATAATTGTTTTTTAATGTTAAAGAACTCTTTTTCAGAAAATTTTTTTAACAAACTATTATGTTTACTGCATACATAACCAGGGGCACAGAGGTTTATAAGTAACTATTTCCAGTGATAAATGTTTAAGCATTTCATAAACTAATGCAATAATATTATTCATGTTGTAGAAAAATATTCTTTATTTGTTGAAATTTACATTTATGAAATATCAAATAGACAATGATAGCTAGGAAATTATCAACCCTTGGGCTCAAAATTAGAGAGATCTTGGTCAACATCTAGAGATTGTTGTCGAAGGGAGACAACTTTTGGCAAAAATGTATATATTGAACGTCTAAACAGATTGCTGTCATTCTCCAAGAGATTAATACACCGATATTTGCCCAAACGCAATTAACGTAAAACATTAGTAGAGATTTTTGTGAAAAGATACCGCTGATATACTGCATTTAAAGGAATAACTCTGACAGGCAGATAGAGATAAAAATAACGTATGACAGGTTTAGAAGAAATGAGCAGACCAGTTGACCTGGCTAACCAACCATCGGCTAATAAAAACGCTTACTCTCTCACTTGGGAAGAATTGCTTGGGAAATTAACTGGCCCCTGTCCAACAGAAAGAACGCGACATATGAATTTTATTACGATGGGAAATTTCTAGAATGGAGCATTTTAAGGTTGCTGCTTTCTCTGTATCGCCTTTTCCAAGAATCATAACTCAGAGCCAGGCGCCTTCAAAGGTTTCGTCTAGATGGTTATCTCAACAACTATCAAATATACAAAGGTGTTAAATCTTGATTTAAGCTCAATTTGTGACAGATAGGATATGATACTGTACATTTACATCATATTACATAATGCGTCTTACAGGCTAGTTTATATATATTTGCGTTAGCGTGTCCTATATAGAATGAGCGAGGGCCTACCTTATCTATATTCATTTATGTTAACTAGACAAGATAGTATGAAATTATCTACAGCATAATCTATTTAACATAAATCTGCGTTATGTAAAACAAAACAAGGTACAAATTAAAACACTATGGCGAAATACTTTCAATACTCAGATCAACAAAGGAAGGCTTTATGTAGATTGTTAATTACGTACTTCTAAATTACTGCTTAAATACTTGCCAAATACAATACTGGGGATATGTTTGTCAAATTGAAGCGAAGTTGACATTAAGTTTTCACTTGGAACTTTAACTGTCACTTAGATAACATATTTGACTATGCAAATTGGAAATGCAAATATTGCTTTGTCTTCTCGACTCCTTATGAGACATAATTTAAAACAAAGTCCAGTATTTTTCTTATGATTTTCTTTAGTTTTCACCCAAACAGTCCCATTTATATAGATTATCTATTATTAAAGATTCATGTAATTGTGAAAAATGCTTATGTTTGCTGTTGATGAAAGCAATTATGTTTAGTGATAATGGCATAGAGTTACTAATTAAATTTGCCGTAGTTGAGGATAATGGAATGATCTATAGGGTATTACCAGATGAGATTGGTATTCACTTCTCATACATTCGCTGAGTTATGCCCTATACATACAAACTTTGTAAAGTGAATTGAAGTCCCATTATAAGTTTTTTAAGTGAACGTGGATAGGGCATCAATGCAGCAGTAATTGCGTTAATGTCTCTGCAATTGTCTTTAAGTTGGCCATTTTTGTCTGTGATCTTGTTACCCAATACCAGGGTTCCACGAAAACAGGCAATCATTGCTTTCAAACCGTCACAGTCAGGGGCTCATATAGCCGATTGGATTAGCACTGGCATCCTATACAAAATCAATTTTTATTCTATTGACTTGGTAATCGTCAGATATTGACATATTTAGTTATACAAAACACAAAAAAAGGTCATAAAGCTCCTCAACGTTTAATGTATTTATCTTATTGATTTTGGGAATATTTTCCTGATTTATCCCTTAACAAAATGATAGCGTTTAAGATTAAAACCTCAGATTATATAAGGCGTTGTATTATTGGATGAATTCATAGTATTGACTCATTTCATTTCCAAGAAAGTTAAATTCAACGAGTTAATGAAAATATGATCATTAAATGATTTAAAACAGCCTGTATTCGACAAATAAACAGATCATTATCTCGGCCGTTTTAATAGCTTGTTTATGAAATGTTTACCGTAACAAATAGATCATTTCTGAATATCAGATAGCAACACGAAGCATATGTGACATTCGTGGATATCCAGTGTAAAAAAACTTAGTAAAATATAATACGATTCAGATTGCAGACGTGCATGTTAATGAATAAAGCATTACAATAAAATATTATCCAATGAGAATGTGGTTTTTAAGGAGCATTTGAACCCTGTCAATAAATGCAAAATGCTTCGCTCCAATTTACATTGCCTGGCACAAAATAGTTCAATTAAGAAGGCAAAAAAGACTTTTGATGAATAGAAAGGGGAAATGGTGAGCGACTGTTAATCGGCCTGTTGCCATTTTTCAGTGGATAATGTATCTATTGCATGTCATTTGACAAGGAGCTGGGGTAATCATCTCATGGAGTGCTCCCATTTTAAGACGTTTGGTTCTCCCGCTCGCTGCAATTATCGTCTCGCAACTTCTTCCGAGAGTCTCTGTTATGTAAAAGAAATGGCCAGCTTACTAACACAGATACAAATATTACCGTACTTTCCGATTAGTATTTAAGGTATCAACATTGCTTTAAGGTTAAGGTTATAAGATTATTATAAGATTACATAATGTGTGTACCATTCCCACAAGCAATTGTTAAGAAAAGTATTTGCATTGTTGTAACATGTTTGACTGAATGCAGAATAAAAACGATATAAACAAAAGCAGTGAAACATACATTAAAACAAATATCAAAGAATTATAAATTCACTATCGATATAATCTAAAAGAAAAGACACGACATATTTAACATTGAATGAACCCTTATTTTAACGTTGTCCTGTGTTAACGTTTGCATGCAGTAAATGTTCTTATGGTATTTCGTATATTTCATTGACACTGTATGGATCTTAAGACATCTAGTTCCATAGAAATAAAGTTTTTGAAAAGATATTACATTTTACATATCCGCTATTGGAAAGGGAATTAGCTGTTGGTATCTTTGGGCAATAACTCCTTGTTTTTGAGATCAGAACGTTTTATGACTGGCTTGGAAGAAGTATATACATGAGTGTCTGGTATCGTGAATACAATGAAGCAATTCCGTTTTGGCTCATGTAGTTGATTGATCAGTAATAAAGCTTATAGCCAAACCGAATCACTCCTAGTTTATAGCGGCCCTAAAACACAGCTTATAATTGTACGAGTTGAGAGATAGTCTTTGGAGACGTGACACCTTGGTAACGGCATTCGAAACTCAGTAATGTCGTCCAGGGAACTGAAATGACTCGCAGAACGTCATGCTCATTTATAATTCATGTCATATTAGCTATTCTTCTCTCCTGTGAATGACACTGTAGTGGGGGATTCAAATCATACACGACCAAAGTCTTCAAAGACCTCTCCTTAAATACCCAATTCAATTTGGGTTCACATATTGTATAAAATAACGTGCAAAATGAAAGGAATTTTCAATATTTTGTCAAACTTGTAGTAGAATGTAAGTTAAGCATAAGAATTACATCTGTTTACTCGTGGAAAAAATCGAGCTTTTAGTAAGAAATACTTGAATTGGAATATGTCCGTTGGGAATAGGCGTCGGAGATGAGTTTTTGTTCCCAGAGAAACCAACTTGGACATCAAACATGCTTGCTGTTTAATCTGTTTCGTCGCTAAAAATGACTGGATGGAAATGGGTTATCGATTGAAATGGCCAGAGTGTTTTTTGTTTGCCTACAAGTCCCTCCCTTACACATCGTATTTGTAATTGCAGAGGTAAAGGTTGACATTGTCAAACCCACCAGCCTTAAGCGTCTCTAATGGCCCAAGCTCAAAGGATGGATAAAAAATCTAGGGTTTTAAAAAGTAATTTCTATTTGCCAGAAGTATTTAAAATGACAGGTATATTGGCGAGTCTCATATCTGGATTATGCCCTTTTATCGCAGAATATTATTTGAATCTTGATAATAATCCAATGTTTCTATAAAGGAGAACATGGGGATAACAGACACATTTGCTAGGATAACAAAAGTTATGTAAAATTCTTGAGTAAAATAAAGTAAGTCGTCGGTTGCTACATGAATTTTCCTGATTGAATCTATTCAAATCTATATTGTTAGTTAAAGTGGCATGAGCTGCCAAAATGTTGATATTTTGACGCTACAACAGAATGCTGAAATTATTGGCTATTTTTCTCGAGACGTATAATTCAGAAGCTATTCAATGCTTCTAGTCTCGAAAATGTACGTAAAGTATTGTTTTGAACTAACTTTGGCTTAGAATGAATGAATGGTCGTCCCGGTTATTTAAATTTTGTTTACTTTTAGAACACGTTTTTGGTCCGTACAGGCCACAAACTGTATGGATTTTCATCATTCCAACGCCAATCATTTAGTTTTTCGATCGCCTTTAAAGCCTCTTACTGTCGTGACGATCAGAAATTATGAAAAAAGTGTGAATTTTGGCGGCTTATGCCACTTTAAGTATCTATATTCATAGCCAATCGACTATAATACAGGATGGCCCGACAAGGTAGTGATTGACGCTTCATATAAAAAATATTTTGAATTTCAGTTTGTGGGCAGTTGAGAGAAGGTGTGACTACAATATTTGGTATATCAAACACTTCCACCTCCCCGACGTTACACTCGTACAGTGACGAGTTTGAAATGCCTTTCATCACAACCAGTTTGGCCAGAAATGTCAGTAAACCATCAACGATGGTCCTGCGCATGCGACCAATTTACGCACGGGCCATTCTCGATGTTATGAAGGATTTAAAATGGCGAATAATAAGATATGTTTACGATTCAGAAGAAGGTAAGACTAAACAGACAATTTGCTGATGATAATGTCTGGTTTTATTGAGGGGCAATGCAAACTTACCAATAAGTTTTAAATACATCAGAACAGAGCATTTCACCATTAGTGAAAGGGTAGCCAGTCGTCATGGGATGAATAACATATCAGAAGCTTATCTAAACAAAATGAACCATTGGAAATCTATCTGCTACTATATGTTATTGTCTATTGTCAATTTAGGAGTCTTGTATTTAGGAATTACAGTGAAGCATTCGTGTGTGCTGAACAGTAAATTCCATTATGGACATATTAATAATGTATACGTTTGCTTCTAGAGTTTTTGGACTAACCAAACAAGAAAATTGGGATATAAATGGTTGTTGACGATGCGAGAAATCGTATCAACTGACAATTGACGTAACAACGGGAACACTTGTGTTCAGAACGCTTTTTAATGGAACTTTTCAAATGATATTAGATAAAAGTTAACTACTCTACTATATTTATGTTTCTTTTAGGCACGATTTCTTTTAAGCACAATTTGATTGTATCAAAATACAAAAAAGCAAAACAAGTTACTAGTGTATGATGTTTGATCTTTAGGTCTTATCCGACTACAACAATTGTTCCAAGAGTTGAATTCAGCGGAATACAGAGATTTGGATGTAGACGTGAAAAAAGTGAGCCAACCTGAAGCAGTGTTTGCCAGCCTTAAACAGATTGAACGAGAGGAGGAAGACGAACCGATTAATATTCTCTTAGATTTACCAATAGAAAAGACAGAACGACTTTTAGACCTAATGGTAATTCTAAAGCCTGTATGAAAGCAACACATCTCAAACAAACCAAAACATCCAAACTAAAGCAACTAGAAAAACAAATAAGCCAAAAAAAAAAAAAAAGCAAAATAGAATTATATATTGCGAAAATGAAGAAAAAACAAACAGCTGTTTCATATGTCAGTCTTCATTCCTGAATAAACGGTTTACAATAAAAGAAAGGAAACTATCGGGTTTTGTGTCAAGTTACAGTTAGCATTTGTTTAACAGTTTAATTGGGTACATTTAAGTTTTTGTCTCAAGTTTTCCACACTGATGGAATTTGTTACACAAACTGCCTTTATGTTACAGGGCAACGACCCCGAAATTAACAGAGGAGACTTTAATTTCTTTATTGGAGGATTGGTGAGTATTGATTTAATAATAATATCTTTCCCAGTTACTAAACAAGCCCGATTAGCAAGATGACAGTATCTCAATAACAGCTTTAAGAACTATTTTTGGCACAGACAAAAATACGCCCAGTCTTCTCTTGCCAGATTGCCATACGATAAAGCTATTCTACATTTGACATAAATGGTCTGCGATGTGGACCTCCTTTAGGCTTTAACTGATCACTTTGAATCAACTGTTTTATGACAGAGTTTCATTTTCTCATACGATTGGCAGGGTTTGCTGGAGTTGAATCTTTCTAGGTTTGAGAATGGCGGAATCAATATCATAGGCTACCAGATGGTGGAGTTTTTAAATTGGAATGTTGGAATCTTCCTCGATCAGTGGGAGCAATTTGACCCGAAAAATTGGCCTGGTGCCGGAAGTAGAAAAATAACGGTAAGTCTCGTGAGGCCCTTGTGATCGATAAGTCATTAGCAGGTGTTCCTTTAGAAACTAGTGTAAAACGAAGGTTCTCAAAGTAATTACCTTTAGCGTTAAATAAAACAAAAGGCATATAATACAAGAACTGACTTGTTTTGACTGCTTAATATATGCCATGCCAACTTTGACACGTATTGATTTTTAAAACACACATACCTCCCCCTCCCTTTTAAAAGTTGACACTGGTGACAAAACTTGATTTATACTTCCTGGTTTAATTCAAATAGCTACGGACGCTTGCTTACTCAAATACTTGGTCTAATACATACATGTTTAGATTTTGTGAAAGCTAATAGGACAGATTTACTGTTTCATATGCTGGGGTGGGGAGAATAGGCTTGTCCAATGGTCTAATGTACTGTATATTTGAAATACTTGTGTATAATAGGCATGGAACATATGGGTCTAATCTTAAGTGGAATCACCTTCAAGCGAATATTCTTATCAGACCAAATAGTCATTTATCAATGGGCATTCCACTATGATGTAAAATGTAAAATTCTATATGATGGAACGATCCACGTTTCGTCGACAGTCAAATTGGCAACATCTTCCCCATTAATCTTTTTGGTGGGGAGAGAACATGGTAACTCTTCAGGAAAGATGACCAAATTCAGAATCTGGTCTTTTCCTTTTATTTCGTTAACTTATTTTGGCTTACATTTATGTTAAGAGGCGAATGTCTAGGATAAACCATTACACACTTTGTCTTGAGGCGTAGATGGGTTCTGGAAGCCAGGACCTGTAATTACTGCATACTACAGACTCAATCGATTCTGTGTAGAATAATAAAGAGGCTCGTGCACACATGGTACACCCCAAAGCTCTGGTCTAATCATTTCCACGCTGTTTGTCACATGGGGAAACTCAACAGGAAACCCTTACAGACAACACCAACTTACACCGACAACTACAGAAGATTTGACATAGACAGCTTTCCTAAAGACTAGAAATTATCACAGAGAAATTGTTAAATATCTCATCAAAATAATAAAGTTAGTGAACGGTTATTGAACTATCTAAAAAATGACATATAGATGAAACAAAAATATAGATTAATTGGGGAAAATAATTTTTAAAAATGTAGGTAGAGACTTAATGGTGGATGAACTGTCCTGGTTTTCATTTTTTTAATTTTCATTGCTTAACACAGTATTAATGTACAATGAACTACGCTCGAAGTCGAGGAAAACATTAGAATCAGTATCATCAATACACACTTACGATAAACATAACATTGACAACATTAAATTATTACTCTTAAATTATTTCTTCTTAAAATTGATTCTGGCCAGTGGTCGATCTCACAAAGCAGGTGCAAGCTACATATCACATATTTATTATGGTGCCACATTGCTTGAGATATTCGTCGTCGTACATGCAGTAGTTACGTCGGACAAAGATTGACGTCAGATTTGTAAGCTAATCCCAAGCAACGTCATTTATCAACAGCCACAGACTTCAGTCCTGCAGATCTATATATTTTTCTAATGTTTTTGTATATATGCACTATACATACACAGTTACATTACTTTCGCAGCAACACTTGCTTTGTCTCTTCTTGTATTTCCATCAAGCACCTATTGAGTAACTAGAACAATCTTACTCGAACCCACAAAATGCCAAATAGATAGATCATTTTAGTTTGAATCATTGAATTCTTATGAGTATATATGTTACAAACTGATAAAAATTCGTGAATTATTAGAAAAAAATAGATTATTTGCTATAATGTACACGATGTAATGTTCTGATTTGAGGATATGTTACTTCAAACAGTTCAACTGCCAACTAAATAAAGGTCAGTGCGATCACATACATCTAAATTTACAGCAAAACAAACTAATAATAGATAACGCCATAAGGACTTTCCTCTCACTCAGACAAAACATCTCGAAGAATTAGCTACCATAACAAAATTATCCACCCACAATTACGTATTTCTTTGGCAGATGAGGTCAATTTTAGATACGTTATCCAGTCGGGTTGATTTTGATTAGGTTCTAATTTACACAAAATCTGGCAGTGTCTTCTTCGTGCTAACTATATAGACTTCTGTTCAGCTACCTATGTGGGATGGTTGCCAGTTACCAACGGAAGGTCGTGGGTTTCCTCCGGGCATAGAGCCCGGTTTCCTCCCACACTAAGACTGGCAACGTCGCCATATAAGTGAAATAATCTTGAGCGCGGCGTAAAACACCAATCAATCAATCTTTTCAGATAAAGTAGTTATTCATCTTTATGGGTCAGGTATAACTTTGTGTTTTGTTTAATATAAGATTACACGATTAGTTTTACATTATTTCTGTTAAAATTCACACTAATTTGAGTTAAAATAACTTAAGTTATGTATGTTGACATTAACTTAAGTTGTGGATCTTAACATTAACTTAAGTTAGGGATGTTGACATTAACTTAAGTTATGGATGTTAACATTAACTTAAGTTATGGATGTTGACATTAACTTAAGTTATGGATGTTAACATTAACTTAAGTTATGGATGTTGACATTAACTTAAGTTATGGATGTTGACATTAACTTAAGTTATGGATGTTGACATTGACTTAAGTTATGGATGTTGACATTGACTTAAGTTATGGATGTTGACATTAACTTAAGTTATGGATGTTGACATTAACTTAAGTTATGGATGTTGACATTAACTTAAGTTATGGATGTTGACATTAACTTAAGTTATGGATGTTGACATTAACTTAAGTTATGGATGTTGACATTAACTTAAGTTATGGATGTTGACATTGACTTAAGTTATGGATGTTGACATTGAATTATGTATCTTGGGACTGCTTTGAATGATTATCTGTTTATTAACCCTCCCTTTTGCAGTACGAAGCTGCCTTGGCCATTGATTCAGTGTCGCTATTTACAAAAGCCATGCATCATATCTTGAAATTAGATGGAAGAATGTTTAGGGAAAGTCCTCGATATAGTCTAGCCCATAAAGGAAGACGCTCGGGTGTGAATTGTATGTCAAATCCCGTGATACCATTTGGCCAAGGGTTACATTTGAAACAAGCCATGAAAGAGGCAAGTCTATTAATCTACCATTAAGATATAAATCATTCCATACAGGTTTTCATTTCACGTCTATAGGCAGTATTGTCGTTCCTTCTTACTTTATACGGATTTCGAGTTTTACAACTACATGCTATAGTCTTAATTGATAGAGAGGAAACTCCTCTTCTGCTGTACTAGAGAGAAAATCTTTTATTTTAGCCTAGTTTCAGTATTATAAAGTGCTGTGTGTTGAATTTCTCTCCCACCAGACAGAGTTTGAAGGCTTAACAGGAACGGTATCATTTGATGATAATGGATATCGAAAAAATATCAGTTTAAGTTTGATGGAAATTACAATGAACAGAGGACCAGCTAAGGTAAGAACGAAGTAAACATATTGATGATTGCATTAGGTACATTGAATTTTATACTCTATGGGGAAACAATTAGCTGTACATACGGTAATCCCATTTGTATCAATAGAAAAATACGCAAATAGCATGACCTGCAAAAGATTCGCACTTTTTTCATAAATTCTGATTGTCCCGACAGCAAGAGGCTTTGAAGGTCGCGGAAAACCTAAACAACTGACGCTGGGATGAGGGAAATCCATACAGGATGTGACTTATACGAATGAACAAAATTAAAAAAAAAAAAAAAACAAAAACAAAAAAAAAATGGTACGAACGTCGATTCATTCTATTAAAGACCACTACATTCTCGAGACCAGAAGACATGATTACCTTCTGAATTGTTGGTCTCAATATCCTGTCTGAAAGGGAAACATATCAACGTTTTCGCAGCTCAAATTTACCAGACCTTGAATTGCATTTACTTATCTACTTCTGGTTATAGGTTGGAGAGTGGCGTGGAAAACTGAAGAAACTCACACCCCAAATATGGAGACCAGAGAAAAATGAAACAAAAATTCAACGAATAACTACCATATTGGTAAGCTCTAATGTTTGAAACAACAATTGTTTCATCCAAATCTTTGTAATTCTGAACTGTTTTCACATCGACTCTTTCTGAAATAATGGTCACAAAACAATTAAAACCTATGTAAGCTCACCTTGCAAATAATATTTTCATGGAAACGGCAATTACTATACTTATGCAAATTCCTACGGTTAACTATTTTGTATATTGTGAAGAATTTGTAAAAAGTAGAAGTAAGCTTCTCTTAAGGAACTGCCTTAAATAATGCCAACAAATCTTTTACATTTTTATTTGAGATTCGTCAGTGTTTTTTGTTTGCTTGCAGTCTGAGCCATATGCAATGTTACGGACGGGTCCCTTTAAAGATGGAAAAGTGCCCACTGGGAACGATCGATTTCACGGTTATTGTATTACATTAGCTGAAAAGGTTGCAAAAATCGTCAAGATGGATTATATATTACAGATAGTAAAAGATAAGAAATACGGGAAACAATTACCCAACCTCACATGGAATGGGATGGTTGGAGAACTTATACGACATGTACGTGTTTTTTGTCTCAATAGTCTGTAAAATTGTCCATTATGTCTTTCTCGTTTATGAAATATGAAGACAGACAGGAGTGTGGCTTTAGTCAGTAGAAATTTCGGGAATACTTTGTTATACATTGACAAAGTTGTACCGATCTTCAGCTATGGCAAGAAGTCGGGTAAACTGGGATAAAAGAAAATATAATGGGAAGAGAAAATATAAATATATATTTCAAGAAGATCTTTCTAACTAGTTCTTTTTATAAGCAATGACGAGCCGTTGGCTCATAGGTTGAGCCATTTTACTCTGAAGTAGTTAAACTATAATTTCTTTTCTTTATTTTAAAACAGGAGGCGGATATCGTGATAGCACCGTTAACTATAACAGCAATACGAGAGACATATATAGACTTTACAAAACCCTTCATGTCTCTCGGTATCAGTATCATGGTAAAGAGACCGGATGACCAGGAACCCAATGTGTTCTCATTCATGGACCCGTTATCCTACGAAATTTGGATGTGTATCATATTCGCCTATATTGGCGTGAGTGTAGTGTTATTCTTAGTAAGTCGGTTTAGTCCTTACGAATGGCATGTTGACGACGAGTCTGGAATAAGTAATGACTTTTCCATATCAAACAGCTTGTGGTTTTCTTTAGGAGCGTTCATGCAACAAGGTTGTGAAATTTCCCCAAGGTGAGTTTTTTTTCTCCCCCGAACATGCTCATTGAGTTTCAAAGACATATTGTCAAACTAGTCTAAAAATACTGCGCTTTTTTTTTCAGACGCCACTGATTTCTCTTAATGTATTCTTTATAACTTGTTAGAGACAAACAAGCCAATCGCCAAAACTGAATATTGAACTAAAGTTACTTCTTAATATTCTCAAATGTTGCTGATCCAAATGTCGCTTACGCTTTGTTGTTTTCATATAAGTTGTTCACAATTTTACGTTCAATTGACTTTATTACTTGTTTATATTTAAACAAGTGGTACAGCTTCAGCACATCACCGTCTCATTGGGTTTTTTCGCAGGTGTCATATTGAATATTGAAAGCCTGCGTATCATTTATGAGTCGAATGACATTGTTAACCAGTTTTTATATAAACAATAAAACACAAGGGAACAGGGAAAAATGTTTCTAGTTTTAGACTTTTATACCCAATCATAGGCTGTTGTATTAGGTTGAAGACAATCAGACTTTAGTCAGTAGAATTTTCTGGAATACTTTGCAATATATTGACGATCAGTTGTCGGGTCTTGAGCTATGGCAAGAAGTTGGGTAAACTGAAATTGAACAAAATATGAAAATATGTAATTTGGTTCTGTTTTACACGTCTAGCAGTAGAAATAATTGACACCTTACGTGTATGTCATGCCAAGTAAGGGACAACATTTAAATGTGATGTGCTTATCTCAAACATATTCTCCAAGGGTCGGGTAAAAAATCTTGTTTTTTCTCTTAAAAAAGCTGACAACGCTGCAATATAATAGAAACAACAAACCGATCGATTACATTTTACTAAACCCAGGGTATCACATTAAAGGAATCAAAAACAGATTTTTACATAACAGGGAGTGTGTATCATGGTCTTTAAAGCTTAGCTAAGTTTGTAACTTAGTATCATACTCAAAATAGTATAATCTGTTTGGTCTGTCTCGCAAGCCGGGGCCATGTCGACAATTAATTCATGAATGTCAGCTCGAGATCGTCTGAAACTGACAATTTATTAAAATCAGATCTTGAGCTGGAATATGGAATAAGTAGCTGTAGTCAGAATCCAACAGTACAAAGCTAGAAGTATTAATAGACCAGAATTGGTACGCTGGCTCATCCCTTTATACTGAGCTGTGAATGGAGTTTATTGGTAGACAAAGATCATAGAATATTTAGGCTATCTCATACACAGATTCAGTCCTCACAGCCTTCCACATTTTGGTATACGTGATACAGACGAATTATATTTCAATAGTCCTTGATACAAAGTGATAATTGGTTGTTTATATGTTGTTATTGTTCATTGTTATATGTTAATCTAGAATATCAAAACTTATTTAATAAATGCCAACTTATTTGCAGGTCGATATCTGGACGAATAGTAGGGACAGTCTGGTGGTTTTTCACCCTCATTGTCATATCTTCGTACACGGCTAACCTAGCTGCTTTCCTCACAGTAGAGAGGATGTCCTCACCTATCGAGTCAGCCGAAGACCTGGCCAAACAGATTAAAATACAATATGGTGTGGTCAGATCGGGCTCTACCTTCGATTTCTTTAGGGTAAGCTTAACAAATCACAATTGTGAGCCTATAGATGACACCCCGTCCCCCTTCTTTTCTGTCTGGGAAAATATAGCCATGTGTTAGTCATTTAATCTTTTATCTGAAAAATAAAAGAGCTGCTGCTTCTTTTCAAAGGTTTTCCTTATAAATAGATTGGGCGTTTTAATAATTGTTCTTGTAAATGTTTAAACGTTATCATGAACATCTCAACACACACAATTTGACACCAATAACATGTCATTGTGAGAACCAACGTGTTTTAAAAGCGGCTGATTGAGTTCACAATTTTGTTTTATCTCTAACCAAATATTTCGGTTCAATTTTATTTCAGCATTCAAACATCGCCCTGTATCAACGAATGTTTGCTTATATGACCTCTCAGAAACCCCCTGTGTTCGTTAAAGATATCAAAGAAGGTGTTCAACGAGTAAAAAATTCCGAAGGTCGATATGCCTTTTTACTGGAATCTACAACCAATGACTACTATAACCAAAGATTACCATGTGATACCATCAAAGTTGGTAGTAACTTAGATTCAAAGGGTTTCGGGATAGCCACGCCCATAGGATCCGATATGGGGTAAGAGTCAGTTGTCAGAATAAATATTTCCTCAGCTGTCCGCTAGGCATAATATAACATTACTGTATTGATGAACATGTATCTTCCTTTCAATGGTGATTGTATAGAAACACCACTTTGAGACCTTAGAGTTTATTGCCGCCACAAAATACATCCATAATCCAAACATAACTTCCATGCTAATTGAAAAATGTTGCTTCAACAAAAAGTGTATTAGATTGATTAATTGATTGATGTTTTACGCCGCACTCAAGATTATTTCACTTTATGGGAGCGTTGCCAAGTTTAGTTCGGGAGGAAACCGGGCTCATTGCCCGAAGGAAACCCCCGACCTTCGGCGAGTACCTGGCAACTCTTCCACTTACGGCGACCGAGAGAAAAATCCACTCAGAAATTTTTCAATTTTCATTTGGTCTACGTGAACCCGCGCAGCATCGATGGAAGGTCTGTGTGGGACTGAGGAGCGATCACTCTAACGCACCGAGGCCCCTTAAGTTATTAAAAATGAAGCGTAATAGAAGCGACTGATCAGCTCAGACGTTTCGTACGGAACAAATGCTTCCATTCAATTTCCTCAAACCTTTTCCTACAAGAAAGACGTACAATGACATACAGTTGCTAGTACTCCAGTTTAGTTGTTGACCATGCTTATGATTGTTTTCGTCATATGAATTTGTGTTTTGTTTTAGTGATCACTTAACGTTAGCAGTTTTAGAGTTAAGAGAGAACGGAGAGCTTCGGAGAATGTTTGATTATTGGTGGAAGGAAAAGGGACGCTGTAAAAAATTTGATACAACGTTAAAAAGGGTACGTATGTACAAGATACTAACTCTAGTGAGCATCTACGTGCCGTTGCTTGTGAATCTTTATGATGATAGACACAACTTAACATATTCTCAGATAAACGCTGTTATAATCTTTAATGGAGAATGTCCTTAAAATATTATATCTGTATGCTGAATGATGATATTTTAAGTCAGTCATATTTTATTTTCAAAGCTTTAGTACAGGAGATCCCAGCTACTTTTTGATAAAGAGTAGGGAGGCATAAGACATCAATCAATCACTCAATCAATGAATCATCAACATGTCTTTCAAGCAATAAATCGATCAATCGATAGAGGGTTCAAAGGGGAGAAATCTTATAGCAGATAAATATTGTATATACGTTTGTCTTTTTGTTTTTAGGACTCCGGTCAGAGTTCATTAAATTTAGGGAACGTAGCAGGAATTTTCTATATTCTGATTGGAGGATTAATTTTGGCTGTGTTTATGGTACTCACCGAACTATTATATAAATCAAAAATTGACTCAAAACGAATGAAGGTAAGAATCAAGAAAGGAGAGGAGTACTAAAAACGCTACTAAATTTCAACATGAACAACTGGAGTAATTTGTAAGATATAAATACAAAATTGGTACACTCTATCAGACACTTGTTAACTAAAAACAATTAAAGTTTTTTTCTAAAAAAAATTATTACAGCAAAATATTAAAAAAGGCGGAAATATCTAACTTCTTATATTTTTCTCGGAATAATAACTATGAAACAAACGCATATGATATTTATAATAACTATATTTAATAAGTGTTCATTAATTATGATTTTTTTTTGTTTCAATATCTTTAAATTGGACGAAGTTGTTAAAGTTTTAATTTTGTTTGCTCGAGCTTTCCTATATATCACTTTTCTCACTCACTCTTCTTTTTACTTCCTTTTCTGATAACATACGACCGTATGGATTTCTTTTTTAATTTTACGATCATTTTTTCAGACGACATTTTCTTCCGCTCTTCGTTCCAAAACGAGGCTATCTTTCCGGGGAAAGCAAGATAGTACCGAGAAGCCACATCAGCACCAAGGTGTAAGTGTTTGATAGACTCAGCTCTTTTCCTGTAAAAAAGGTACAACAATGGGATTCTAAGCTATTTGTCACGATTGCCATAAAGACTGACTTGTTAGCGAAAAAATATCTAAACTGGTCTGCTTTCTTATTTACCTCTAACAGTCACTACAAGATATGTGTATTCTTATGCATTCAGAGCAAAGCGCTATCGACAAGCGCGTTAAAAAGTTGTTGGGCCAAAGGGAGATAATTCAACTATAGTACTCATGAATTATGCCCCCTTGTAGATCACTTGCACTAATGCCACTGCTTTGCTTTCTGGGTATAATATATCCACCATTTTGAAGATCAACGTTATCTGTTTTATGCTGAGTAATTCTTACTGCTCATGTCATTTGCTTGTGTTGTTCATGCGTACCTGTGGTAGGTTGACTTTCAAAATGGAGGACCGACGTTGAGCATAAACAGATAATAAATATCAGCTTTTATATAAATATTGATTCGGGATATAGTTTCCACTAAATGTACGTCTCGTTCTGGTTTCAGTACACATATACGGCGCCTTCTCAAGTGATAAGTTTGGATGGATATGCTACAGAAAATACCCACACACAGGTCTGATCCACAAGGCATAGCCAGATAGTACACATATAATATATCTCAGTATCCCGTGGCAACCGCTGTTTTTTTTAAAATGCGTTTTAGTTCACAACCTCACCATTTCTAGTTGAAATCAATCCAGGCATTATTCTCGACCTGTTCTCCTCCGACTTAAAGTATAATCTCTGCAATATGCTACTATTCTGGGAGGAAGATGTTTACGTAGGGTTTCATTTTTTTTTATTAAAACAAATATCTAAATTAAAAAAAAAATAGATTCTCAAACGTGTGTTTAAAATGTATCAAGATTTGAGTATCAATATTGTATATTGTGTAAACATATAGTTCATATATAGAAGGAGGACTGTGCTATGAACTAGTCTATGCTGTCACTTTTTTACAAATATTTATGTGGGTTTTCCGACTATCAGCCTGATAGAACGAGGACGATGTGTCGCGAATTTATTTAAGATGTTAATAGTTCATTATTATTTCACGTTGATGTGATTAGCATACATTATTGTGGTTACGTCTTAAGCAATAAGATACAAGCTTATGGTTGTCAATACCTTTCTGTACACAGCATTCATATATTGTGCCATTTTGTCTTCATTAAGCTACTTTCGAAAGCATTGCTGTTTTCTTTAATATTTGAAATGGACGTTTTCGGTGGAGAGAAAGGATTTCTCAGAAAAATACGTTTTTGTTATGATGAGAGTATACTTGCTTAACATTTTTTGAAAAATCTGATTCAGCAAACTGGAAGATTGTGAATATGTATTCTTTGTTGAGTTAATAAAATGTAAATGTCTTCCGTTTACTGAATTTTACTGACATCCATTGTTTCATTCCCTTTTCCCCAATTCAATAAAATCAAACCTTGATAAACTATGGTAAAGCAAAAATCACCAAATTTAATATGTCACAAAAAGTTATGGAGATATTTTATATTAGTATGGGATGACTAGACTAAGCTCCAATGTGTATGAAAACACTCTTTGTAACGTTTGAATAAATTCTTCAATTACTGAAGTAAAATGACATACCACTAATACCATCATTTTTACACAAAACAAAACATGAATCCATGTTCTCTTTGCTTAAGAAAATTCTCAAATACTTCCGCTCAAATGATAGTTGATTTTGGGTATCCTGGCCAAAATAAATAAATATTACATATAACAAGTTTGAGGTCATCCAGCATTTAGAAATACTGCTCCAAAATAGCTAATCACACATAGGGTGTACACAATTACTTACCTTTTTACATGACCGTCTTTATCTATTGACCATTTCTCGAATGTCCGGTTTGTCAGAACAAGAACCTCCAGATGAAGCTACAGGCACTTGTGGTATGGAATCAATTAAAGTATTACAACTTGATTTCAGTTGTCATCAATTCAATGGTTCTGTTTTGAACTGACCATGAAGTAAATGATGGTGAGTTGAACATGAAGTGACAGTATAGATAATGTTTGTATAAGTCTCTGAATAATAACTATTAATACCATCGTCATTCTATTTCAGTATTTAGAGTTGCGCTTTTTCTTTTTAAAACACACTTATGTAGATAAATATTTTGGCTAGACAGAGTTGTCTTTTTGTTTGTCTCATATAAAATACCGTGGCACAAAATGTACAGTCAAATTTTAACATACATATTGTTTTTATCTTGTCTCCACACTGCTTATAAGATATCTCTAGAAGTCACAGGCCAACGATGTTGAGTTTGGTCAATCAAGTTTTATACATAAAGGAGAGGAGAGATCGTGTTTTCTAGTAAGAACCATGAAACATCTACAGTTTTCCATCGTAAACAATCTTTTATCCATATATAATTTTCTCTAAATGTGTTATTTCACACAGGCTTATTGTATCTTGAATGTATAAAATGCCATTATATAGAAAAGATTATTGTAAAAATTTACATTTGTTTATGTTGATGCAATAAAACTTATTATCTACTAAATTATGTACTTTTTAATTTCGTTGATTAGGGTTGGTTTGCCTACAAACAGTCTTCTTCAAGCTTACATTGTCCCGTCCATGTAGTTCTAACAGCCTTTTCTCAGCCTAATGTTTCGTTCGTATTGCCGAAAAACTATCTACTCAAATGCTACTGTGTGAAACTAACTTGTTTGAAAATGCCTAACATTTTCTGCCGGTTATATAAAAGTTTAATCTTTTCACCCTGAGAAAATTTATCTAATCAGAGCTATAACGCTTCTTGCTTATACTTTTGTAACTGGGTTATCAGAATATTGGAATACTGTATACCCATTAAGTTTCCCACCAATGCCTGTAGGGACCACTTTATAACATCAATGATATATTGTTACTTGATGGGATTGGTTATCCCCCTTGATCCATTCTCTAAGAAGATGCTTACAGTAAACTCCAATCAATAATTTCTAGAAAGCTTTAATTGTGCGTTCATGGAAACAGGCATCCATTGAACATTGGATCAATTTTGTTTGGTTATAAACAAAATATAGGACTGAAATGTCAACAGAAAGGGAAAAGTCCAGTGGTAAGCATTTAGGCATTTCCAATCTCCAGTTTATATGTCGACTGCTTTTCAATTTGTGGAGAAACAAGAGATTCATTTTATTCCTGATATCGAAGTCCAACTACTTCCACCTGCAATCAAAATTATCCGCTTAAAAGATGTTACCTATTGCCCATCTTGGCCCACCAGTCCTAAATGGTCTCAGAGCCTATGTGAAAGAGGGAACGTCAGGGAAGCTGGCACTTTAAATGATGGGAAATCTCTAGAAATACATAAGGATTAACGTCGATAACAACCATCAAAGTACTTAAAACATTTCACGTTAATTACCGTCAATGACCCTCAAGCTAATAAAAACAGACAGAAGTATGTCCTTTCAGAGTCTTATCTGTGTCGTAATTTTTCCGTTTTAAGATGACCTGATGTTGCTGTAGCTATGTTTAGATCAACAATGACGTACTTTTACCGCTCTCTAATGTATGATGGTAGATTTAGGCCCAAATAACATGGCGACAAACTTGCAGTGGGAAGATTACTTCGGAATGTGTAGGTCAATCTTGCAACCGCAAGTCATTTCTTAGCCAAGCCATTGGCTAAATTTCATCACATGACTACTCTATACAGCACCTAATTTTTATTCAGCAAGAGTTGGATAAAACTAATGAAAAAAATGGTTGCGGCCTTGTGAATGGCTTATGGCGCTTATTCTCTATTGTAACGTCATTTTCAAATTTCAATTATTCGCTGACGAGGGAATAAAACATACACTGGGCAGCTGTTTTAGACTAAATGAATTCTACTCTTTCAAACTAAACTAGTCTAACGTTAAAATTTTCTTTTCGTTAAAAGTTTCAGCATGCGATCTTTTGACCACGCGTTTTAAATGTTTCTTTGAATAAAAACTATTTAATGTAAGCATGGGAGCTTGCAACCATTTATAATCAATACGTATGCAATCAATTTATATCTTATAAAATGGCGATATTAATGAAGTATCAATTAAATAGCGTGTTTTTGTCCGCCCTCTACATAAACATGTAGTACATACACAATCCGTAGAAAACATACATTGAAGTTCCAGAAATGTTTTTTTTTTCCCATAATATTTACAATTCAATATATTATTTGCTTAATTGGCATTAACGTTCTTCTGGTCAGAGGGAGCTAACCAATGTACCAGATATAAATTACCTCCCTTCCCACGGCTTCGTCGGAATTCCAGAAGAAGAAAGACTAGCAAACGAGCATTTTTCCTCATCGAAATATTTTGTTCAATTCTTTCAAATCCAACATTTTTGTATAAATCTATAAACTATTTCTGTTTGTACTTTTTTGTTCTAAATTAATTTTTTCTTGTGATTTGACCTTTATATTCACTTTTGTTGTCTTTTGAGGAAGCATCATTCAACATTGGTAACGTTCAAAAGAGAAAAACACTAAAATCAAAATAGCTTTGCTTACTGTGTACGTATGCCGACGAACAGGTGAAAAATCTAAAAAAAGAAGTAAAACTAAAAGACTTGATTTGTACCAGAAAATAAGAATTAGTAAATTAACCGACACAGATTGAAAATAAGAACTGTAAGCAAACACGATGTGCGAAGAATACTGTGTACATTCAGGTCTCGATTGATTTATTGAGTGTCGATACAAGCTAGTTCAATCCGCACATGTAGCTTAATGGCTAAAGTTGAAATAAATTAAACGAAACTAGCTTCACTCTTTTAAAGTACCTTAAGATAAATTACCCGTTATGTTTGCGGTCAACACACCACTTTATCAATTGTTGCCGTACAGGCGAGAGACATCTAAAATGTATTTTAAACTATACATAACTATATTTTAAACTAGTTACCCTTTTAACAGATCCGACGTCTCACTGGAGGGTTGAGACGCAGGCTGGAAGCTAATGGAGGCTATACGCGCCAGTGACCTTCTGCCTTTGGGATGTGTTCTACACACTCAAAGTGACATTTTTACTTCAATATGTTCGCTCTGTGAAGCCAGATGGACTCTGAAGTTTCATACTTACAAGCATCTTTTTGTTTTGTTAAAATACACTTTAGGTTTGGAAAACGATATCCTGAATGCATTGTACAGCTTATTGCCATTAATGGTGATTTCTTATCGCCAGAATGTTGCCCTTTATGATCACAATCGTTTTTTCAACATCACTTTGTCAACAATCTCCTTACACCAATGATTTTATCGGTCAGTGCAGACTTTCCAGGGGGGGGGGGGTTGCTTAACTTTTTTCTTTGTGTATATAAGAACGTACGCATGGTTGCAAATCCGAGGCTCAACTCCATGCTTTAAGCAGTATTGTAAACGACAGAAGCCTTGAGTTGGCGGTCTGTCTATTTCGGCTTATATGGCTTCGATGGAGCATACAACATAATCTGAACAAGAATTCTACAAACAATTCCATTTTAGAACAGATCATGGATATCGTACTGAATCGTTAGATGGACAGGCGCCGCCAATTGAGTCCATTTTTGGGGAAAAAAGTGTTTTCCTTTCGACCAAATAAAACGCTTTATTTTCCACGTATGCAAAGTTTAGAAATGTCTTCAAAAACCACATTATAAAGTGTATAGGTTCCTAATTCTTCATCATATGTGTAAGGGGCGATTTGGGTGGGTCTTTCGGTTAGAACTTTTACTCAACATGTGGAGTGCTATATCAATGAACGCATATGTCAATCTTTATCCGTGAAACGTTTTCTTTGATTTTTGTATAATTTCTTTGAACGGTCAGTGATTTTGGATACAACCGGATGACTTTTATATCCCAATTTTAGCTGGATGAAGAAACACAGAGCATCACAAACAGCTTTTTAAGAAATGCGTCCTACAGATTAATTTTGGCAAATTGTACAATTAAAAAATACAATATAACTAGATAACAACAGCTTTAAAAAACCAGACCCGCCCAACAATCTTTCGTAATAAAAACATCCCAGCCGGAAAAGATATATATGTATCAAGTTGAGACCTGAACTGAGCTAAAAGTAGAGTCAAGGGATGCTACTGTTGTGTAACGGTTGTACTAGTTACCTCCCTTCTATGGGTTTCAAGAGAAAATTTATCATAGCATTGAAGTATTTTTTGCCAAATCTTAAGACTGATATTTTGGGTATTCAAAATTTACCAGAAATCAAACAATACGTAACAGAGAGCATAACATTGTCGTATGTGTTCACATCTAAGGTTGCGTAAAACAAACTTACTGCAATAAATTTCCATAGAGTAATAATCTTTACGATGATGGAACTCTTTAATGACGAACGACCACAATATTGAGGGTGACAATTTATGATGGCGATAATCATATTTGTTTTTTGTTTGTGTTTAAGGTGAACACGAGACAACATTTCATCAAATCAAATACTTGCAGGTGTTGGTCTATATTTTTTTTAATTTTGTCCAAAGATCATTGTGTGATTATATTTGTCAATAGGCCAAGGTTGTCCAGGTATGACGTTGATCCATAATGCAGCTATAAAAGTCCAATAATCTTATAAAAAAAGCACCCCAACATATATGTATCAACTGTAATTCTCTCGCGCCTATTTACCTTCTATGGCGTAGTTGTTCTTCCCCAATTGAATAATTGAATAATCCATATTAGATGTAACGTATAATAAGCTGATGCTATGGGTTGAGTTAAGATCGTTACGTTATACCAATAACGGGCGGAATAAGCAATGCCATTGACACCAATGAATAGCACATTACATATTTAAAAGGTTCATTTACTTCTGATACGATTCATATATCTGAAGCCTTTGAATTCAAATGAGCTCATCCGATACTGTTAGAAATAGTGATGTGCATATACAGTGTCGTTTAAAGTTACTTCATCGACAACAATACCGATTCAGAATGTTTAATCGTCTACGTGCCGTAGCATGATATGTAGTGTAATCATTTCTCAAACCTGCCACCTGGTGTTTCCGTCGGCAATCGCATATCAAGAAAACTCCGATTGGTGTTATTAATAATGAAACGACCTTTAAAGTTCTGAAATCTCCACATGGCCTCTTGGAATTTGTCTTGAGAATTCCACCGTATGGTTTGACTCTACAACAATGGCTGTCAACATTCACGCGTCAAGTTCTTTCCGCCACATTCCAGACGTTGGGAATGATGCTAATACCGTATTCATTTAATTGGAATCGTCCCATTGTCAGTCTGAATCTGTCCTTTCTAACGAAATTTCAAACAATTTTCACAAGGTTGATATAGTCACACATTGCAAGAGAATATCAGAGGAGATAGTTATTAAGACAGAAATAAATAGATTTTTTCCCTTACAGTGGCATGAGCTGTCAAAATTCAGATCTTTTGACAAATTCTGATCGCCAAGAAAAAAACGAGCGTTTGAAGTACCTTAAAAAGTAAATGACTGCCGTTAGAATAATATATATATAGGTAAAGCCACTAATCCGTGCGAACAGAAATCGTGGGTCACTAAAGAACAAAATTCAAATAACCCGGATGCAGGAGTTTATTTTTGGGGGATTGTTGTTTATTAAACTACATTAACGTACATCTGTAAGAAAGCTATTACTCTGCACTTTCTGATAAAAATAAACAACAATAACTATTTCTGGGTTAACAAAATCTTCCCTATATTTTTAACCTGTCGAGATATATAAAATCATATATATAATTTATGTTAAATATATAATATTAACATGAGAGCTATAAATATATAGATCTATAAGCCCTTAAAGCTGGACGGGCCACGAGAGTGACTAAAAGTTAGTGTAAACGAATTTTGGCACACTTTTTCTCGTAAAGACTAAACTAAGACGAAGCTGTTGTGCAAATTTCAAGAAAATCCTAACATAGGTTTTCCAGAACGAAATAAATATTTGTCACGTTCACTAAAATTATACGATGGTCGAAGCACCGCCTCGAGTCCTCCATGTAGGGGAACATTAATTGTTGCATTTGTGTGATATGACATATAAGCAGTTTAGGTATATTAAATTCTTAAAATCGTGGTATCTAACCCAACGAACCAAAATGAGCATTCTTTAAACTCAAATAAACAGTTTAGGCAGTCGGTACTCGAGCTAAACAGAGTTAATAAAACTACAACAAGAAACACAACGATCAAACACAAAACAAATTGTTTTCCTCTTCAAGTTGTCTATATTTGTGTTGTTGCGTCATTAAGAGCTTACATAGTCTCTTTTGCAAACGCACGAAAGCCAAATACGTTCATTCGAAAGCAGCTAAAAGCAACATTTTATAGCTGATGTTTGGTCCCAATGGCCCACAAAAATATGATTATACTTCAACTGGCACATTATTGGTTCGTGCAAGTCATCGATCTATGACACGTTAGCTAAGTAGTTAGAACCCATCAAAACTTTTCTTCCTTTTAATGTTTTTCTATCTCAAAAGCTTGTCTTCGTACAATAAAATTCACTGCAAGAAACCACTTTGACAAGAAAGAAAGAAATAAAAACACAAGAAGTCACACATACGCTCTTGCAATTTCTTCATTTATTTATTATTCACGTTTTCTTAGCAACGATATTGAGTAAAGAGCAGCATACCATTTTGCAGATAAACTTAGGCACAAACCCAATAATCGTATTGTCTTGGGAACTTTAATTATCTTTAGTGAAACGCTTAGAGAAACAAAATCAGGAATATACCAGGTGGTTATGTTAGGCTGATACAGAGGACACACATTGTCACCCACCTCCTGGTGGAATGATCAGCTATCACGAACATCCCCAGTTACATTGTTAATAAGTAAAGGTCAATCAATGTACATTCAACATATCAGCGCCGTTTTACAGAAATAGACTTGAGAATTCTACCACATGGTATGCTTGTCAGCCAGGAGCTGTCACCATCCGATGAAAGGAATAGCAGATGTTTTCTGTCTCTTTTCAGAGTTTCTTCGTTAAAGGGTTTAATAATCAATGTAAAGAATCGTTTTATTTTTGGTATAAATACTTTAGAATGGCGTTAAAATCATTTTCCATAACAGAATATTATTATTTAAAAATGCTTTATTAAAGTTGACAATATTGCTTTAGCTGTAAGATTGTTAAATTTTTAAAACCTTCACTGATGGTCTCGGATTCGAACACCACTCCGATCAAATACTATGGAAACATTTTATTCGATCGCTCTATCTGGAGGAGTTGCCAATGAATTTGAGATAATCGTGCACTTTAAGGCCAGTTTTTTTAAATTGTGTTCTCTGATAAGTATCAGCACCAGGTTAATAAGAAGCCATCGAAAGTTGAGATCGCCCACTAGCGGTCTGTGGAGAAATATCCCAATATGGCCGCCAAAGAGGAAATTAAATGGTGCATTGTCTAATACCACTTTTTTTATATGTGTTTAAGGATGAGAAAGGATTTTTTTAACCAGTTTATGTGTCAAGGTCGATTTCAAGGTGAACAGAGTGAGCAGAAAATGTATTTTACGAAATTTAAGCAACGGCGTGACGTTTGCCATATTCAAGAAAAATCCACAATATTTTATAGACTCCTAGACGGTGCTTACGCCGTTTTGTTCTGTTGTCTAACCCTCTCAAAAATTATTGAATATTGTGCATCGCTTTCCCCAATCAGCTACCTTACACCGTCGGCAAATTGCGTCATAAGACGCAAGTCGACTAGGCTTATAGTGTGTTATTTTTTTTAAACCATCAGCCAGAATCACACTGCGCAATTCCCCACATAAAACTAATCACAGAAAATTGTCTTACGTCATTTAAAAAAAATCACCCAAACATGAGTGGCGAAAATCTATTGCTAACAACGCGAACAACCGGGTGGAGCCTATGCTGTTTGTGTCAAGAGGAGTCCACTAAAGACTTGAGATTTCTTATCACCAAATGGCATACGCTACATTAGCGATTTAAAAAAAAACCTTTGATCAAAATGTTAAAAGTTAACTTTTCCTCTCGGAGTGAACGTATTGTGTTTTGACGATGGTTCTGGTAATGTAATGCTCACAAATATCCCAATGGATTTCAGTTACTTCTTCGATACTACGTCGTGGATCGAGAACTGAAAAAAGAGAAAACAACTTGAGAGAGAATAGAACGTCAGTCTTAAACGAACTCGTTCAAGTTTGCAGGCAACACTAGATCGACAAAATCTTCAATGCCTCTGCTGTGAAAAATTTGAAGTCGATGGAGATGCACCAATATACCGTGCAAGAAGTTCAAACTGTGGAAAAAATCTGTTTAAGTGGGCAACAGATTGCCAATACCGGGTGGTACACGCACGTATGAATGCTGCAATTAATGTTGAAGATATTCATTATCACCATTCCTGCTATACACAGCTCAAGAATGCAGCCACAGCTGCCAATTATAAGTATCAAAATGAAAGATGGTGCTGGTGGCATTTCTAAAGTTCGATCTTCCTCCGCACACGCTGTCAGCATTAAGAAGACTTTATTTCTTACGTCACCCGAATTCAAATACTTACCTCTGAATGGGCTGGTGTAAATGTTCACCCAACAAGATTCAAGGACCATCTACTACTAAAAAAACGTGGCCTGACTGGTACGCTTTCAATCATGGAAAAGAAGTGTTTATCTCTCACAAGAAGACAGTTGGCCCAGTTCTGGCACAGACAGCTTGACTTCTTGTAACTGAAGAAGAAGGAAAGAAACGTGTCGACGTTGGCCTCATGCAGCGAAAATACGTTATGTTGCAACAACTGCCTCTCGATGGAACATTTGGTTTACAATGCTTATCCGAACCGGTTGCCCAACCTCTATTGACCTTCACAGATATCTTACTTGAAGGCTCAAACTCAATAGCAAAACAGACAGAAGACGACCCAACAAGCAGCAATGCGAGGCTCAGAGTGGCCTGTGCAATTTCCCAGATTTCAACCCACCTCATTTGTCAACAATTAGGATCTCAACGCTGCAAAAATGCTTTTCTTGCGCCGACTGGGACGTTTCACGGTCTTAATGTACAGTACAATGTGTACAGTGTGTGCAAACGCCGTGAATGAAGCGAGAGAACATATGTTCATTCGTGGACTTAACGCTCTCGAATGTATACCACCAACCCAGCATGCCCTGTTCCAGCATATGAAGCGTTCGCTACTTGTAGCCGGCTTTATCTGGAAGCAATCTCTTGTCACAGAACCCTATATTCCAGATGTTAGTGATTGGGGTTCGGAATGGTATGCCAGAACAAATGCGTGGATGCCATATTGGACCAGCCCACCAGATGCCAGCCATGGCTGCATGCTGCTCTCACACTGTGGATGCACAATTACATGCAGTGCCACAGAGCTGGAATTCGCTGTGGACCATTGTACAAGTGTGAAGAAGGCTGTATAAATACAAATGTACTACATTTAACTTGGAATCTTGTCTGTTATGTGCATGTTACTATGTGTCTAAGTGTGGCATTTGTTAAAAAAAAAATTCAAGATAAGCCATCGGGTGTTTGTCTCTCTTTCTCTATTGATAAGTATGCCTTTGAATCAGAAAGATGAAAGTAAAATGTATCGTCATAATTTAACGCGAAACCGTTGTCCCATAAAGCATGAGTATTTAGGTATTACATAAAGTTTTACTGTAAATAAGGACCACAATATAGCATCAAGCTTTATTTGTGGTGGCCATATTGGATTATGTGCTCACAGGCTACCTGGGACGACCTCGGCTTGTTTGCAATGCTTTTTGAGCACCTGTTACCCACCTGTACCAACACTCGAAATTTCAAAAACTGGCCACAAAGATTTCGAGGAATTTTTTCTCCGCTACAGGTACTCTCCAAATAACTCCAAAACTAGAACAGTAAGGTACCTAAATAAAATGTGGCACATTTACAATAAAATATCATAATTGTTCATTTACCCCGAAATAAAATAACTGTGCTACATGTAGGTAGAGTAGATTAGGTTTACAGTTTCAGGTATAACAGATGATAGGAATGTTCAGCATTTTAAATGCTATGAATTACGGAATAATACAGCCACAAACTATTGATTTTTTGATAACATATTAAAATAAGAGCCTAACAGTTTGCAGATCGAGAGATCCAATTTTCTAACTTAGCATTTTGGTATTACACGTTGAAAATAAATTTGGCACAATCAGTGAAACACAAAAAAAGAAGGGCTTTTGGGATTCAAACCCTTTTAAGGCAATCAAACGACAGTCCCCAAAGTACAATACGTTTTACACGGTAACTAGAAGAAAATATAGAAATAATGAAGTATTTTGTTTTAACTTAACAGAACTTTATGCTGATAATAGGAACCTGCGTTAAATAATAGATTGGTCGATATGTGAACATTAGGGCGATTGTTCGTCAAAATGAAACCTATGAATTCAAAGTGGTTACTTTCCAAAATACCTCTACATAGTAAATGCTGTACTAACTATCTACATTACAAGAAGAGAAAGAAAAGGTTTGAACTGAAAACGCTCTTTTAAACGTGAAACAAATTGGGAACTATGATATAATGTATCTGGAATTCACTTGATTCACTGATCACAGTTTATCATTGATTGATTGTTTGGTGTTTTATGCCGCGCTCAAGATTATTTCACTTATATGGCGGCGTTGCCAGTTTTATTGTGGGAGGAAACCGGGCTCTGTTCCCGGAGGAAACCCACGACCTTCCGCTGGTAACTGGCAACCATTCCACATAGGTCGTTCGAGTGAAAACCCAGTCAGAAAATTTTCCAATTTTTTGGACTGAGTGGGATTCGAACCCGCGACCCATTGGTGGAAGCCCCTTATAAAAAAATACCATGGTTTGAACCATGGTTTTTACCATGGTAAATACAACGGTATTTTGGCCCCTTTTAGCATGGTATTTACCATGGTATTCCATGGTATTTACCATGGTTTACTGCGGTATTTACCATGTTTTAACATGATATATACCATGATTTACCGTGGTATTTACCATGGTTACAGTGGTATTTACCATGGTTTACCGTGGTATTTACCATGGTTACAGTGGTATTTACCATGGTTTACCGTGGTATTTACCATGGTTTACCGTGGTATTTACCATGGTTTACCGTGCTTTTTACCATGGTTTACCTTGGTATTTACCATGGTTTACCGTGGGTTTTACCATGGTTCTACATGGTATTTACCATGCTTTTTACCATGGTGTATGTGGTATTTACCATGGTTTACTGTGGTATTTACCGTGGCATGTATCATTGTTTACCGTGGTATTTACCATGATTTACTGTGGATTAACCACAGTTAACAGCCTAATTTTGTACAGTAGTTGTATTAACATACACCATGCTTTACAGTACAGTTGCCGTAGTCTTAACTATGCAAGTTGTTTATGCCCTTGTGTTATATGTCTAACAGGATTGACTGAAAGAGTCTACAATACCAGAGAAACGATAACAAAATAACATGACTAAATATTTGAACTTTTTAAACATATTATTCACCAAAATAATACACAAAAAGAAAATGTATCTCATATTGTGCCAGTATGGATGGAGGAGGACTGCAACCGACATATGCATATTGGCACATCAATTTTTCACATCTTTTCCTGTTTTCTTCTGAACGTTTTGGAGGCATTGTTCAATTTTTCTCTCATATAGAAGTGGATCTCAGCTTTTGATCTGGTGGGAAACACAGTTTTTATCACATCTGAAAAACATAAAACAAAAACAAAATTAACGGTCAGTTGCTAACTACATGTACATGTACCAGTGGTGTTTATTGTCAAGCTTATGCAAATGGATATCCAGCTACTTATCCAGTAAAGAAAACATGTTTTTTGACAGTTAACAGGACACATAAATAAGACAATTCAGGGGTTGATAGAAGTCACATCTACGGGCCGCTTAGCTGTCCGTAGATTGAATAAATTTATTCAATATTTGCCATTTTCAAGGAAAATTTCATTATTTTTTCCTTGAAAATGGCAAATATTGAATAATTTGGTTCGTAAGAAATTGACTTCTATTAACCCCTGTAAGTATATCATCTGTTAAAACCTGTTAAGTGCCTTGATTTTTTCTCACCTGTTATCATGGAAACTTCCTGTGGGTCCATAGCTGGCTTAGTCAATAAGCCGCTGGCTCGTTTTCCTCCACATACGGAATGGCTTGCCAAATATTCCTCCGAAAACAATCCATGCAGGATGTCATTGGTCATCTTTCTGGGCTCTGATTTGTTGATGCGACTTATCAATGATTGTGGGATGGAAAACTGTGGGCGGAAAAATAGTTTTGGTTATACAGACATCACATGGCGATGATAGAAATGTTCTAAAAGGCATCGGCATAGTTTTCAAATCAAATTCAATGTTTCTGACATACCTGACATATAGTTATAGGCCTACTGAAAACTATCAGAAACATTGGAACAATCCTGTACAGAGATTTTTCTTTGTTGGTAAAAAAAAAGACAGGAGTTGATATGAATTTTGTGGTTAAATTTATTCTAATGTTAACAAATATCCAAGAGAAAAAATGACATTTACCGTGGAATCCAGAGTCGTCTCAGGTTGCGATAAATCGGAAGATGGAGACACTGAAGGAGAAGATGGAGACACTGAAGGAGAAGGTGGAGGACAGGGGGAGAGTGGTAGACGACAGGGGGAGAGTGGTGGAGATGGGCGACTCTGACGTACGGGCAGTTCTGGTCCTGACTTCAAAGCATCAAACAACCTTTGGACAGCTGTGGGAAGGCCTGAAAGTACAGTTGTTTCAATGAATACATATGCATGTACAGTTATACACATTCTAAATATTCCAACAAAATCCTTACTCAAAAGCTGTAGGAGGTTATTAGACCTGGTTTATATTTCTGTATAAATACGGACAAATCAAAATAACATGATGCTAAGGTTAAAGGATTCCATTGACTCAAACAAACAAACGCATATTAAACTATTATTTAAAAAGTAAAATAGTATGATGCTCAATAAATACCTGCAAAAAGATAAAAACAATGTGTACTAGTATTAGTACACTATTATTTAATCATACAAGTGGCTGAAACGTACCCATTAATGATTCTACTGATGTCACCAATGTTTCATGCATCTGAATGATTGACCTGTTGCTTTCCTGAAGCGTTGTCACAGATGATACCAGAGCTTCATTCTGTAGTACAATCGACCTGTTGATATCATGGAGCTCCTTTACAGCTTGTCTTAGCTCTGCTACCTCATTCTTTAAACCAGATTGGTCTCCTGCAGCTGCTTGTAAGTCTGCCTGTCAGAAAAACAATAACAGAACAGATCAGATCAGAGGGTATATATAGGAACAAACAAAGAAACATGTAACATATTTTAAGTATGGATGGAAGTTTTAAAAAAATGTAGGCTCCATAACAGATGTATAGAAGTTTATAATAGAAATATATCTACATGCAAGTCATGAAATACCACTGAACACAGTTGTCTTACGCTGCACTTAAGGCAATTTCATGAATAACATTACATGTCAGATCATGGGGTGAAATAAACCCCAACAAACGAACATATAACATAACCAGAATATTGAGAGAAAAAAAATATTACTCTACTACTATAGATTTCTTTACAAGGTTACTGAAAAAAAATGATGACGTCTGGAAATATTCACAAAAACGACAGACATTCTACACTTACTTGTTTTTGTTGATTTCTCTCTTTAAGAATTGACAGAATATCTTTCTCAGCATTCTTCTCGTTGACTGCCTTTGTCTTCTTAATACGTTTGTGTGCTTGTGGTACATTCTGAAACAATAATATAGAATAAGTATTAAAATGTAAATAACTATAGAATCAACAGCATTGATTTATTGTAGGGCTATAATTTGTCCAAAAAAAATTAATCCACAGGCTTCAGTATATACATATTAGGTAAGAATGTTGTATTGATAATTATTACAAGAGCAATTTAGCCAAACTCTAATTAATTAATGTAAGATCAGTTAATTTCTATTACATGTATTACACCAGAGCGTTATGATTTATTGTTGAGCGATATATGATTTTAGCACAACTTAATTATGCAGATGTAAAGAAGGATCAATAACTGAACAAAAAAACACACTTCACAAAATTAATGCATGCTTACCTCATCATCAGATTCTATCGGATCACACATTGCTGATCGTTTTGACCTATGGCCTCTTCCTAGGTTCCCAATAGTTTTGATGATTTCCGAGATGTCATCGCCTTTAAGCAATCTTTCCAGGATTCGTTTCAGCTCTGAGCGTTCATCTAACAACAAAAAAAAAAACACATGATAAAGAATGATGGCGTTGACTTCCATTTCTGATTTTTTCTATGGTGCAACTAAATTTTGTATGAGTGGATATCGTTATGTTAAATATAATAAATCAGTCGGTGAAACGTTAAATCACTAAACTGACAGTCGATTTACGAATTCTTATCTGATAGACCTGCTTCACAGATACGAGGTTAAACAGTATGTAAACTTGTGGAATGAGGCCATCCCCTGTCTTGTTAAAAGGACATTTTTTTATTGCGAAAGAGCGAGACAGGTACTGCTCAGAAATTACTGACTTTAACTAGAATATATATGCAAGCCAAGTGGTCGTTTTATGAATCGTACTTATCAAGAAGTGTTCAAGGAAGAACACGAGGTGGTTTAAATCAAGGTAAGGTGATACAATTATTATATATTGGAAGATTAATTTCAGAAGACTTCGTTTAATTCATAAGGCTTGGAAGACTCACGGAGCGTAGCTAATTCGACATGTGCTGTTAAGTTCATCTTTAGAAACTATGTTGTTTTTTTTAATCACAAGATCCTGACCTATGTTTTTGTTAAATTAAAAAAATATGCACCATCCTCATTTAGTTTTAGCAAATATAGGGCACATGGTATCAGGTTATGAAAGGAAAATACTAAAAAGGAAAATACTCAAAAGATAAAACTAAAACTTACCACCAAATCGTAATACTTTTGCAGCAAAGATGTCTATTCTACCGTTCTTTCCCTGCCATCGCACTTGGCATACAGTTTTGAAGTCCCATGCTTCGTTGCTTAACTGTTCCTTACGGAATCCAATAATTCTAGAAGAATCTGCTATTTCCAAAGCGTTATCTTCATTCACAAATTCAAACAGAGCCAGTTTCGGTGCCATAGTGACTGTCAGAAGTGGTCAGCTGATAGTAAAGTCGGGTGGAATAATTAGATGAGTAAGATTTATGCAGCGTGAAACGATAATGGAAGGAGGTAAGTTCCTTCCCTTTATATATGTTAGGTACGTCTGTGTAGACGCCGACAAGAACTCAAGCCAGGATATTTTCAAGAAGCCACCATCTGACCGCCCGTCGTTTAAATTAATGAGCAGTGTATATCGCTTAATCCGTACCTCGATCTCAGCAGTCGATCTCTTCTTGTCGTAATATAGACAGCCATTGATCACAGGTGTTTTTTCTCTGGTTGCATAAACGTTGTTCCCTTTAAATAGAGTCTTTTTAAAAGTAGGACATTTACTATATCTTCGTAGATATATCCGAAACTCAAAACTAAGTCTCCGGTAAACAGAGTGAAATCCGCCATTTTTGCTAAGCCTCGATTTCGTAAACCGGGTTATACAAAAACAGCAACTGAAGGCGGTACGGAGTACAGAAGTGATTTTTTTTTTCAACAACTACATTTTAATACGATAAAATGATCAAGCTATTTCCATTATGTATGTTCATACTGTACATTGCGTCACCATATTTATATCCGCTGCAAAATTATTACCGGGGCAATACAAATTAAATTTAAATTAACTGACTCCGTTTTCCGTTTATGAGATAAGTTCATATTGGAATGACCCGCTTTACCACATGTGTCGCGCTCTGGGAGCTTTGATTGACCGGAGAGAGCATGACGTCACATGTTTTAAGCTGATTATTGTCATCTTGGTCAAGGCAGCTGCTAGTTGGAGATCTCCAAACTCTGTGGTCAAAGTTTATGATGATCTGTTGGTCACCCATCATCATAAACTTTGACCACAGAGTTCGGAGATCTCAAACTAGGCAGCTGCGTGTTAAAAATAAAGCATTTTGGTCTCGTTATTATAACATTTTTGTCCATGCACATTTCAATTAATAAAGCTATATGTAAAAAAAAAATAACCAATTAACAGGGAATCTTTCAACATTTTAAATTTACGTTTATCCCAACCTGAGTAACATTCAAACATTGAACATAATTTTACGTTTGTCCCACCTAGCAGAAAGTTACGTAAATCAACAGTTAGGCTACTCGTCGTATCAACTCGTTTTTTGTGACCAGCGAACAAATAAGCCATTACTTAAAGTTATTCAGATAAATTTTTTTATACATCAATACAAACATTTTAACCTGATCATTAACTCTAAACAATTTTATTATTTATTGATGTAAAAATACAGAAAATGTTGGAATTAGACAGTTAATCACTACAATAAACATAGAACAACAAATCCCACCTAATAGTGTGTTGGTGAGTAATCATGTTGTACAATACTCACAGACTCACTCACAGTGATAATGTGTTGTTTTTGTGTTTATTAATTCATACAATCTACACCACATAAATTTGCTTTTATTGAAAAGTTTGTAGTGTCTATTTTTATTTGCAAGTTAACACTCACCCAGAAAATCCACTGGAAATCCACAAACCTTATAAGGAATATATGTTTTGCTTCAAACAATTTGTTTCCTTTAGAAATGTTTATTATCTTTTAAATGGACACCATGTTGTGTACATTACTGTATATCTTGATAATTATGCTATAAGGATTATTTCAGTTTAATGAGTATTCCTGTTGTTAGTGTTGTGTTTTCTAATTTCACTCCCTGTTGTGGGTTTAACTCATAGTTTACTATAGAACCCAAGCCTGGTTAATGTTGGTTAGCATTCAGCCAGAGTATTATGTTAGTCCTGCAGAGATAATCCATACTCTCATTAAGGCTTATAACTGTTATTACTTTTTGTAAGGATGCCCCCTATAGACACTTGAAGCGGTACTTTTAGTATAAATTCTATTAAGACTCAACTTGTTGTCAGTATATGTTAAAGATGTCGACACGTGGTTACAAGCGATACCTACAAAATGCTTCTGTCCCGATACCTAAGAGAACTAGATCTCGACGCAAAAGAGTGCTAGATTTGGATGAATTGGATAACCTCCTTATGCATACAAGTAGTTCTACCTGCACCCACCAACTTGATCTGTCCAACACAAGCAATGATTTAAATGCATATACAGCTGATGCAGCTTCTCAAGAGGTAAATCAATGCATGGTAGTTAAATATTCCATAGTATCTAAGCGAGCCCCTAGATTTGTTGACATATTTTTATTCGTAAATACATCCATAATATATAGATAAAATCATGATAAATGCAATATACATAAATGTCGCCAAAATTTTAAAATTATTTTAAACCTGGCAGATTAGCTTAACTACAATTTTTTCTAAAAAAACCTGGCCTCTGGAAAAAGTGTATAGATACTGTGAACACCTATCTGTTGAGACTAGCTAACATTTATTATTATTTATTTTAGGATGATGAAGTTGATCATGGTAATCATCAGCAACATCCAGACATTCCACCTTCTACCTGTACCGACGAACTTGATCTGTCCAACACAAACGACGATTTGACTGCATTTACAACTGATCTAGCTTCTCAAGAGGTAAATCAATGTATGGTTGTTACATATTTCATAGTATCTAAGTGAGCCACGATATTTTTTTACACATAATTTATTCGTAAATACAACCATAATATGTAGATAAAATCAATGTTAATGCAATATGCATAAATGTCGTTAACATTAATTTAAATTATTTTAAACCTGCCAGATATAAGCTTAACAACTACAGATTTTTAAAAAATCTGAAAAAGGCTTACGGACACTGTGAACCTGTTGAAACTACATTGTAGCTAGCTAACATTTATTATTGTTTATTTTAGGATGATGAAGTTGATCATGGTAATCATCAGCAACATCCACCTTCGGAAAATGAGCCAAACTACCCAGCCATTGACAGCACTCCAATTTATGAGGGATCCGATGTGTCAAGATCCCAAGTGTTAGCAATGACTTTAGCATATGTGATAAGGCACCACATCAGTGGTATTGGCTTAAGAGACTTGCTAGATTTGCTTAATTTAATTGTACCTGGATGTGTCCCGAAAAGCAAGTATTATTTTGACAAATTCTTCAATGGGAGTGAAGACGAAATTGAATATCATTATTACTGTCCTGATTGTCAATCAATGCTAGATGTAAACTGTACATGCTGTAGCTGTAATTTGACTTTTGAGAAATCTTGTTTACAAAATGATGGAAATTACTTTTTAACTTTACCTCTTTCTCATCAGCTAAAGGATCTCTTTGAAAACCATGACCTTGATAAATACATCACCAAACCTTTTAATACTGGCAATCGTATGTCTGATTTGACTGATGGTAACTTTTGTCGAAGCAACCCTGAGTTGTTATCATTTTTGTCTGAACAAGATAACATCTCGTTGTCATTTTTTACCGATGGAGTGCCGGTATTTAAGTCGTCTAAATTTTCTATCTGGCCTTTGTTTTGTACTGTGAATGAGGTATCATATGACAAGAGGTCAGAGTTTATTATTTTACACTCATTGTGGTTTGGACCTAACAAGCCTGTAATTGAGACATATTGTAAACCATTTTTAAAGGAAATGAATGTTCTTCGACACAGTGGTGTAATATGGCAGGATAGGCATGGAGTTCTACATACAACCAAATGTACTGCACTTCTCTGTGTATGTGACTCTGTAGCAAGACCAATGCTTCAGAATTTTAAACAGTTTAATGGACATTATGGTTGTAATTGTTGTTTGCATCCTGGGGAACGTGTGGAAAACAGACAGGTATATGTTACTACTGCTGATACTATTGAGGAACGTAGCCATGGACAAACAATTAGATTTGCAGAGGAAGCCCATGAGACTGGGCAGCCAAGATTTGGTGTTAAAGGACCTAGTCCTTTCTTGTTGCTGGAAGACTTTGATATTATAAAGAGTTTTCCGGTTGACTACATGCATTGCGTATTGCTTGGCGTTGTGCGTCAGTTCACAGAATTGATGTTAGACAGTTCCTGTCATGAGAGAATGTTTTATCTTGGTAGAAAAGTTCAACAGATTGACGAACAGCTACTGAGTATCCGCCCTCCAAGTGAGATCAAACGAAGTCCGAGGTCAATTAATCTACGAAAGTACTGGAAAGCCTCAGAATGGAGGACTTATCTTTTGTACTACTCGCCAGTTGTGCTGAGTAACTTGGCCCCTGTCCCAATCTACAGACATTGGATGCTACTTGTGCATGCTATTCATTTGCTTCTTGGTCAGAGTATAGCACAAGCAGACATTGAAATAGCCAGATCTTGTTTGACTAAGTTTGTTGTACTTATACCAACCCTGTATGGAGAGCAAAATTGTAGCTATAATGCCCATCTACTTACCCATTTATGTGACACTGTCGAAAACTGGGGACCTTTATGGTCATGCTCTGCTTTCTTGTTTGAATCAGCCAATGGAAAACTGATGAATATGTTTCATGGAACACAAGCTGTCCCCGTACAAATTGTTACAAGGTTTTTGGCACACAGACACCTAACTAAATTAGCGAAAAGCCACTTGGAAAACGCGCCAGACAGTGTGACAGAACTATATAATCGGTTAAGCCAGACTAGTCACATTGTAAAACAAAAGTTAAAGGTAGACACTTGTACTTTATTAGGTTGTGGGATAAAGGGTAGTCTTTCTGTAACCCAGGCTGTGGAGATGCAGCGGTTACTTGGGCAGACAATACAGAACAGAGAATGTACAATGTTTGATCGCTTTTTAATGGACGGAAATTTGCTTTCAACTGCATCATACTGTAAACAGTTTAAACGAGATAACTCAGTCGTTGAGCTGAAAGATGGTGTGTTTGGTATCATAGAAAAATGTTTTACCAGTAAGCCGTTATGTGTATGTGTTGGTGTGTGTACTTGTCATATTGAAGTTTTTGTTTGTCTGTCTGAGTTGGTAGCTAGCAGAAGACACAGGGTATTTGATGATTTTGTCAATACTGATCTAGCCAAAATAATGACAAATGCAAGAAAAGGGCAAAACATATTTGTTCGAAGGGCCAGAGAAATTACTCACAAATGCTTGACTATTTCCATAGCTGATCAAGATTTTATTCTAAAGATACTGAAAGTTGATAGTGATTAATGCCTCCACTGTCTGTATTGTATCATACACCGCCTGTATATCATACATTGTATATACATATACTATGTTTCTTCATTTTTTGTATCTCTATTGTTATTATAATATATTCAATTAATAGTGGCCCGTACCCTACTTTTTACATTTTTTTAACCATTGTGAATAATAATTTCCAAAGATACTAGTTTTCGAAATAAATTAATGATCAGCTATTTGTGATGTTGTTTCATCGATGATAATTTATCTGTGTTATCAATTTTAAAGCGTGTTATATATAATAACATGTGGAGTTTCACCCCGTCTTTCCAGGATTCTAGTAAAAGCTATACTCTGCCGGATAAACTTTCAAATAACATGGTATATACCATGCATGTGCCATACAATTACCACGGTAAACATTATAAAGCATGGTAAATATACCATGCTCATTGTTGTACCATGGTTTTACCATGTAAACTTTCAAATACCATGGTATACCATGCATGTGCCACACAATTACCATGGTAAAATTTATAAAGCATGGTAAATATACCATGGTCATTATAGTACTATAGTTTTACCATGGTAAACCATGGTAAACCACGGTATACCATGGTAAATCCATGGTAAAGCATGGTATTTTTTTATAAGGGAGGCTGTTCGGATTGAGCGTCCAATGCTCTACCTACTGAGCCACGGAGCCCCCCCCCCCCCCCCCCCCCACAGTTTATGTAGTATTCGCTTGATCAGTTTACATCGAATTCATTTGATTCACAAATCTTAGTTTACGTTGAATTCATTTGATTTGCAGATTTTATTAACACAGGGTTTTAAGATGCGATGTAAACTTGAATTCATTTGATTCGCAGATTTTAGTTTACGTTGAATTCATTTAATTTACAAATTTTAGTTTACGTTGAATTCATTTGATTCGCAGATCTTAGTTTACGTTGAATTTATTTGAATTACAGATCTTAGTTTACGTTGAATTCGTTTGATTCGCAAATCTTAGCTTACGTTGAATTCATTTGATTCGCAAATCTTAGTTCACGTTGAATTCATTTGATTCATAGATCTTAGTTTACGTTGAATTCATTTAATTCATACATCTTAGTTTACGTTGATTTTATTTGATTTACAGATTTTAGTTTACGTTGAATAAACTCGATGTATACGTATCGGATCGCAGTTTTTGTTTGGGAGAGCAATTCCGCAAGAGATATGAAATGGTAGGGGCCCTTAATTGTGAATCCTCTAACACCCTGTATGTTATCACGTGCAAACAAATATTGCAAGCAATACGTCTGAGAAACTCAGAATTCCCCTCGACAAAGAGCCACCAACCATTTATCTGGTTTTAGACTTAAACCCCAATACCCCAGGTCATTCTGTGAAGAGTCATTTCGAAATCATGAAAATTGAAAAAAAAAACAAGTCAGAAAATTTTCCAATGTTTTGGACTGAGTGGGATTCGAACCCGCGACCCATTGGTGGAAGGATGTTCGGATTGAGCGTCCAATGCTCTACCTACTGAGCCACGGAGCACCCCCCCCCCACAGTTTATGTAGTATTCGCTTGATCAGTTTACATCGAATTCATTTGATTCACAAATCTTAGTTTACGTTGAATTCATTTGATTTGCAGATTTTATTAACACAGGGTTTTAAGATGCGATGTAAACTTGAATTCATTTGATTCGCAGATTTTAGTTTACGTTGAATTCATTTAATTTACAAATTTTAGTTTACATTGAATTCATTTGATTCGCAGATCTTAGTTTACGTTGAATTTATTTGATTTACAGATCTTAGTTTACGTTGAATAAACTCGATGTATACGTATCGGATCGCAGTTTTTGTTTGGGAGAGCAATTCCGCAAGAGATATGAAATGGTAGGGGCCCTTAATTGTGAATCCTCTAACACCGTGTACGTTATCATGTGCAAAAAAACATTGCAAGCAATACTTCGAAAAAACTCAGAATTCCCCTCGACAAAGAGCCACCAACCATTTATCTGGCTTTAGACTTAAACCCCAATACCCCAGGTCATTCTGTGAAGAGTCATTTCGAAATCATGAAAATTGAAAAAAAAAATCACTGCCGATACAAGGCGCTAACATATGGGAAGGGGAAGTTTTTGGATTCAAACGTTACAACCTGTTTAACCTTTGAGTTTGAACTTGAGCCCTTAAAGGTGTCGTGAAAAAAGTATTTAAAAAGTATTATACCAAAAAGGGCTTACGGGATAAAAGAATAAATGAAGAAGTAACCAAAACACCACAGATTTTATGTATAAATTTGAAGGTATATTAACAAAACCAACAGAGTAACTTATTTACAAGCAACTATTATACAAACATTGAAAAGAAAACATATATCAAAACGACTTACTTTAACAAACTAAGAACTGACAGTTCCCATGTAGAAATCCAAAATCTGTAATCTGGTAACTTCACAAATGTTGCTGGTATATCAGTATAAATGCGATAGTCACAAAATATAAATATCCACACAGCGAAAACACATTGGTAAATCTACAGAATCAAATAGTGTAAACCCAGACGCTGTGTTTTTCCAGGTAGAACTCACAAACCGCGATTATTGTATCACAAAATAGCAGGCCGGATATCATACCATATTACACAAAAACATCCAAATAACTTTTCATAGCATACTCAGCGCAGTTGGAAACTGACAAGCTAAAATACAAACAACGCGTACTTATATAGATTCTTAGAAATTCCAGAGCGATCCGAGTAAAACGCATTAGCTTAAATGTGAATATCTATAGACTTGTCACATTCAAGGTTCAAGAAAGTTCCTTGACTTCAGTAATACAAAGGCTAATTGTAAATAGCCGTTGGGGGTGAACCGGCGAACAAACAATAGGCGAATAAACAATAGAGTTGTTCAACTAGTTCACAGATCTAAGGCTAAGTTTTTCTTGAATTGACTGGATTCACAGATCTAACGACCAGTTTATGTTGAATTAACTTGATTCACATACCTAACGATGATTTTATGTTTAAATAACTTGATTCGCAGATCTAACACTAAGTTCACTTAGAATTTCTTTAATTCACAGATCTAACGATGAGTTTATTTAGAATTCACTTGATTCACAGATCTTACGATGATTTCATTTAGTATTCACTTAATTCACAGATCGAACGATGAGTTTATTTAGTATTCACTTAATTCACAGATCTAACGATGAGTTTATTTAGTATTAACCTGATTCATAGATCTAACGATGGGTGTATTTAGAATTCGCTTGATTCACAGATCTAACGATGAGTTTATTTAGAATTCACTTGCTTCCCAGATCGAACGATGAGTTTATTTAGTATTAACCTGATTCATAGATCTAACGATGAGTGTATTTAGTACTCACTTAATTCACAGATCTAACGATGAGTTTATTTAGTATTCACCTAATTCATAGATCTAACGATGAATGTATTTAGAATTCGCTTGATTCACAGATCTAACGATGATTTCATTTAGTATTCACTTAATTCACAGATCGAACGATGAGTTTATTTAGTATTCACTTAATTCACAGATCTAACGATGAGTTTATTTAGTATTAACCTGATTCATAGATCTAACGATGGGTGTATTTAGAATTCGCTTGATTCACAGATCTAACGATGAGTTTATTTATAATTCGCTTGATTCACAGATCTAACGATGATTTATGTTTGTAGAATTCACATTGTTAATACATGTAACAACGTTTCTCATATGATTTGGTTGCGAATCATATCGTAAATTCAACATGGATCCAAAATTTTAAAAAAATCAATCCAATTATAGCTGTTGTTCCAGATTTCCCAGGTGTATCGAGGTGGAATTTTTGATAAAATTTGCTAAGCTTTTACCGTTTAAAGAAAAACTTGTTTCTTATATATTGATTATTATCGTATTCCTACATGTAGCATCGGGACCAATGTAGCTAATCTAATGTATGGAAAACCTTCAAAGTAACGGTTAGGTTTGTGACGATTAATGATACCCGATTGTATGCAATGAATATGCCACAAATAAAAAGGGGTTTACAGTTATTTTAGTTCCTCATGGGGGATAATCTGTCAGGTACATCTTATTTCTCTGTTATTCTAAGGCCTGGTTATTCTTTAACGATCTTTAAATTAGCCATCTGGTGTATTTCAACGATCACGTATCAGGAATACTTCGAGTCTGTTGTTAATAATTAAAGGCCATGTCAATTTCGGAAATTGATTACATTGTTTCTCAGAATTGCCTTGAGAATTCAATCGGTTGCTTTAATCCAACTTCTCAGAGCTTTAGCTACTTAAATAAACTTTATATTTATTTAGTTTTTTCGATGGCTTGCTGGTTAATACATACAGTTTGTCAGTAGATGTATAAGAAGAAAAAAATTCATAGTTTTGGTAATGTATTGTAACATGTATTGTCTGATCAGACAACCATCAATTGTCAGACAGACACATTGCTAAGTATTAATTACATTTTTAATAATTTTGGATAGAAAAATGAGTCCATTGAGTACGGGTGAAAGGTGGTTGGTCAGTTTTTCTCGAAGGCTGTACAATTGACGATTAAGTAGTATGAAATCCGTGGTACTTTTGTTATTGTCTGGCGGACGGTGTTGGTGTATGTAAAAAGAGGTCTTTCAATCTACATGGGTGAGCTCTACTGTAGTGAATTGTGAAAGCTTTATTAATACCCATCTCTCTGATATATACTCTCCCAAAAAGAAACGCAACATCCAATTTTTGTTCTTCCAAATATGAATTTTTAACATCATTTTTAATACAGAAATAAGCATCACATTACACAATCAATCGACGAATACGGTTTTGCGGAATTCTCCATTCTTGGTCAAGAGCCTGCTGCAGTTCTTGCAGAGTTTGCGGCGCTGGATGACGACTGCGCACTCTTCTATCCAAATCATCCCACAAATGTTCTATTGGGTTCAAATCTGGTGATTTGGACGGCCAGGGGAGCACTGTTACGTTCTGGTTGGCTAGAAATTCAACAGTAAGACGAGCTGTGTGCGGCCGAGCGTTGTCGTGCTGAAAATTTCCCTACGGAGGTCCATTACGGGCAGCATATGTGGTGTCAAAACCTCATCTGTGTATCGAACGGCGTTAAGGTTGCCGGGAATGTGCACCAGTTGAGTTTTTCGGGCACAGAATATGGCACCCCACACCATCACACTTCCTCCGCCGAATTTGTCGACCTCAAGAACGCAGTTCCTTGCGAACCTCTCATTCCGGCGTCTGTAAACTCGTGTACGACCATCTCTTCTCTGCAGCTGGAATCTTGATTCATCGCTGAATCAGACTCGCCTCCAGTTTCGCAGATTCCAGTCCCCTTAACCTGTTGCACCATCGGACCCTTGAAAGTCGATGCTGGCGTCTCAGTACTACGCCAAAGTAAGGACGTCTGGCGCGTAAGCCGTTTTGACGGAGACGGTTTCTGACTGTCTGTGCCGATATTCGACGGAGACCTGGGATATTTGATAATGTTTCTGCTGCTGTTTTGGTCCGATTTCACAGGTGAAGTAACCGGATGTAGCGATCTTGGGCTGCTGATGTGATCCTAGGTCGGCCAGAACGTTGACGATCAGCTGGTGAACCGGATTGCTGGTGCCGATGCAACAGTCTGGAAATCGTGCTCCAGTGAACATTATAAAGTCTAGCGACTGCATTCAGTGATTTGCCGGCCAGGAGACGACCAATGACGACGTTCCGGATAGCTGCGGCTAGTCTTGGCATATTGTAGCAACTTCGTGAAACAATTTAACGTCTGAATTCAATTGAACGGTTGTGTGTCTTTTATACCCATTAAACCCGCATAAAGATAAGACGTGATTCTCACGTGCAACTGCCCTACGTTTTCCTCGTGTAGCGTTACACAAAGGCTGACCCGAAAGTCACGTGTGATCAACAGCCACTATCAGGGGCTTAAATTCAATTGTCGGACATTTACATTATAACATGATCCCGTTGTCATGTGTCAATCACGCACATTTGTGGAAAAATTCATGTTCGAAAAAAAAAATTTGATGTTGCGTTTCTTTTTGGGAGAGTATACTTTCAATAGCTCGGCTTCTTTTGTTTCTTTCTACATTAAATAAATCATGGCATTTCTAAACCACGCAATCGTCGAAAGACGACGAAACGACAGAGCAGGCTGTGTTGGTGCTTTAGTCGGCCGAGCGATTTTCTCTCAGTCCGACACAGGCCTTCCATCGATATGTGTTTATGTATCACTCGGTCTCTCTATTTGGAGGAGTTGCCAGGTACTCGGCGATAGTTGAGGGAGTGGAGGGGTGTCCTCCCCACTAAACCTGCCAACGCCGCCATATAGGTCAAATAATCTTGAGTGCGGCGCAAAACATGAACCAATGAATCATCTGACCTGGAATCTGGTCAGTGACATGTATCGGAGAAAAAGATGACTGAAGAAAAGACAAATTCTGGCGTATTTTCCATTGAGACCAAAATTGTCAGTTGGTCCCTTGGTAAATAGTGTAGATTAGTTACGTTTTGTGGACAGGATATTCGTCTTGCAGTGAAATAGATCTTTGAATAATTTACAATCTGACTACCATCATAAAACTAACTAATTTGTATTTTCAGCATGCTCGTTTTGTATTGATCTAATCATAAAATGCTACAACTGACAATACTTTCAATGAAATGAACACACACACATGAATCATGCTATACAAGTAACTGAAAAAATAATACAGAATAGATACATGTGTAGGGCGGTCAAACCTAGAAGTGCACAGAAAAAATTGGTTCAAAGAAACATCTGTGCATATTGTTAATTCTTCATGAATATACAGAGAACATGTATATAACAAAATCGTGCAAATAATGCATCTGAAAACAACATTCGTTAAACACTTTTTCCGATTCATATTTAGCACTACTGGGTTCTAGTGCAATTGACAGAACATTTGTTGACTGTATTTTCCTCTGATCAGGTATAATGGGATCGGTTCAGCTGGGTATTGATTAAGACTAAATTAAGGCGGATGGTTATTGCTTAATAATCGAATTGGCAATCATATTTCTGATCGATAGTTGGAGGTACTGCGGTTTGCTGTACATGTATTTAACGCCGTCTGGTTTGAAAAGGTGCCAATCAACCAATATGTGGGACGATGTCTTCTCTAAATTGCACCCTCTAAATCCATATTCAAGAGTCGTCTACTGTGATTAGTTTTCATATAGATTCTAAAAATAAACCGACATACAAAATAAGAACAAGATTAATTCCAAGTGCCAATACGGCTATAGCATGCTATTCATCCTGGAAAACAATTGAGTTGTATTAAAGCCATGACCAAACGTACCAATACTATAAAGGCTACTAAGGTTACCGTTTGGCAACATTAGCATCAAGTCATGTACATACTGTATCCAGGGTAACAACACTGTACGTTATCTTACGTTATTAACAACCTTAGTTAAATTAATCGTTGTACTTGTCTAGTTTGTTAACTCTCGTGATGTACATGTATAGTATTTTACATATATCTCATCATTAAGCATGAGTGAACTGTGGTCCCGTGTGACGCTTTGTAAGAACCCTTTACCATACGTTTGGAAAGCGTGCCTTGATGCCATGTGTATAACGTAGCTGTCATGTGACATCCTACCTTTTATGGCACTTAAAACATTCATTTTTTTATTTTATGTAAGGGAACTATATATATTTTTACACGTAAAAAAAATAATAAAAAAAAACATTATTTGTAGTTTCATGCATTCGCTGTTTCCACCAATGCATGGATAATTAAGAATAATGCATATGGTATTGAGGCCGATAAGTCGAAGAGCGTTCCAAATATTGCAATGGTAAAGATCGGTAACTGATGGTGATGAATGAATAAATCGGTTGACCAAACTTCCAGCTAATCAACATTCGTCAATAAAACTGAAAGTGTCCACCTAGTCACATGGTTGATGTGTGTTCGACAGATATATTACTATTATTAGGAATCCCTTAGCCCCAATATTTGTACTCTTAGTTGAATTAAAGCGTTCGTTATCTTCGACACTGCAATACTATACTTACAAAACCGCTCTAATATCACAAGTGTCTTAACAAAAACATGGGGCTTAAAGTTCAATGCTACCGAGTAACCTATGATGGCGTTATGTATATTCAACTAGGCTAAATCGAAATCTAAAACGCGATGGAAAATATTTATTTTCGTGTTATATGTTATGGAATTGACTCACTTGCTATGTAAAACACGATGGAAACACGATGAAAAATACTGTTCATTGCGTTTTACTTACTAAACGGCCTATATATTTTTTTATCTCAGAAACGCTATGGAAATGCGATGGTAAATGTTTACCATCGCTTTACCATCGCATTTCCATAGTGTTTCTGAGTCCAATAAAGTCTGCTTCCATTTGCACTATGCGACAAAAAGACTTTTGGGATGATTGCCGTTGCATTTTATTTTACGAATTCCTTTTTGAAGATAAGCCACAAACACGACGGAAACACTATGATACAGCGATGGTAAATATTAACCACTTTAAAGCATCGTGTTAATTTCAATTTATTATGCAGAACATACAGAACAGTGCATAGTATAACTATAAGAGATTATAGAGCATAATGATATACACAAAATATAAAGAGATATGCGCCCGGCATAATAGGAAACATATCCAAAAGAATATTATATTCAATATAAAGCATGCTGCACTCGACTCCACATTAAATATATATAGTAATATTTAGAGATCCTATAAATGTATTATTTTTTTTTTCGTAATTCAAAACAGGCATACACAAAGAAACATATTGAGCTACATGTAGGCTTGTGATTATTTGTTAAAAAGATTTTTAATTTCCTATCGTCAGATAAAACGCCTAAATCGTAAAATGGATAAATCTCATTGTACAGATTGATTCTCAGGGTACTACAAAATGGACAATGCAAAAGGAAATGACTTTCATCTTCAGCAGTATTTAAATTATAATAAAAGACGATCCTCTCTTTGAAGATACGGTTTTTATGTCTGTCAGTCTCTTCAACAAAGAAAATGAATTTCCACATGGGTGTATACTAATTTCCGCATGGGTGAAAATTAATTTTCGCATGGGTGGAAAATAATTTCCGCATGGATGCAAATTCATTCCCGCATGGGTGCAAATTAATTTCCGCATGGGTGCAAATTCATTTCGGCGTGGGTGGGAATTGTCATTTTCAAAAATAATTGCTTAATTCATAGAAGGAATACAGTAAATATATACCATAATTATGTCCCCTATGAGCCACCGTATATATGTGAGACAAAATCGGTTGATAAAATACATGCACTGAATAGTGCATATGAGCAGACAAGGTTGTCGCTACAGAGTTCTTAACAGAGTGGTCACTTCAAATAATATCATGGGGCCTCGGTGGTCCAGTGGGTTTAATAGAGTGATCGTCCCTCAGTCCCACACAGATATTCCATCGATGCGGTGCGGGTTCGAATCACACTTACACCAAATAAACATTTTTCACTCGCTCGCCGTATGTGGAGAGTTGCCAGGTACTCGATGAAGGTCGGGAGTTTCCTCCTGGCAATGAGCCTAGTTCCCTCCACCACTAAACCTGGCAACGCCATCCTATAGGTGGAATAATATTCAGTGCTGTGCAAAAAAGATCAACCAATCAAACAATATCCCTCTTCCGAACAACATTTTTTTTTCGATAAACGTCTGTAAGCTTTCGACCTATTGTAGTGATCAGATCACAAACGTAAGACGTTGTGGTCTTATGGAGCCAACGCATGACTGCACATCATACTTTTTAATGCAGGTTATTTGCAATGCGAGATTTTATCCCTCCTATGACGTCATTAAGGAATCAGTCGTTCCTTCCTTCAATAAAATTGCAGACAGAAACGGGCGGCACCACTCCACAGTTAACCCTTTGACCCGAAAACATAAACAAAAGAATGACGTATATATAACCGTACACTTTCAGTTATTAAGGCGTCATTCACTTGCTTCCAGTTCCACCCTAAAACGTCTCTGGTTCTATTATCATCTGCAAAGTTGTCAAGTAGTTTGAAATCGTCCCAGGACTCCGGGGCTGAGGATCCGAAGTCTATGCAATCAAACTCGCAGACAATCACAATCGACTTATTCTGAAGACAGAGAGTAGACAGGGATGGAATTTAATATCCTGCATGCTGTTGATGGCCACACTAGAGTTAGGAGGCCTCCTGATAGGCCCACGACTAATGCAGCAAGAAACATCTTGCACAACGAGCGGCCTCAGCTGTACATGGAACAATTCGGACGTCTTGTGAGTGTTATGAATAGACGACTTGAAGCTATGATTCAAATGTGTGTGAAGTTAGCTCCCGGTTCCCTGTTCGTTCCTTATTCAAACTCTATATTGTCTCCCCATTGGCTCCATATTAGAAAAAAAACGTAATTTCTAGCATTATAATAAACTGAACCGAACAAGAACCGTCACTCTATTTAAATGTTGCTAAATGCATATATTATCATAATTTTCAATAATTTTTCTCTTTTGATATCCTAGCTAGACCTGGTTTGAGACCAGTGGTCAGGAAAGTTTGGTTTCTGATCATGTTGTGAAAGCGTCGTGAAAGCGCAGTTACTAAAGTAATGATGGGGTGCTTTTTCGGTTCGTTTTGCCTGAAGCTTACAATGCACGTGTGTGGCGAGGTGTCCTCCATATAAAAAAGCCACCGAGCATGCACCGAATCATTCGCAGTTTGACAGTAGTGACATGCCACGACTCTCACCTGAGCAGAGAAACCAAGCCTTGGGAAGACTTCATGCTGGCCAGACTGCAAGACCTGTGGCAAACCACTTCAATGTTTATGTCCGAACAATATACCGCCCGCAGTTTTTTTACATTTTAGCGACTCTCGCTTTGTCGACTTGTCGTCTTTTCAAATCTGGCTGAGGAAGAAAAACACGAGAATCCATTTGAATTGGCGTGTTGCGCAGTTTGAAAAAGACGACAAGTCGACAAAGCGAGAGTGGCTAAAATGACAAAACCGTCAGAAAAAATGTCAGTTTAAAAAAAATGTCAGTTTATTATAACGGGTTACTTCATGTCGGTTAAGATCATATGTTCAAGTGGTACTAAAACTACAATATTATTTCACTAAAACAAAATTTTGACATTTTAGATGATTTTCCCTAAGAATTACCAGTTAAAAGCTTTCAAAGATACTAGACTTGAGAACGTCATCTTGTTAGAATAGTGTTTCGGAAAGTAATCTGGGTCTAAAATGAATGACCGTTCGTCTGAGTTATTAGAACTTTATAAGCACAATTTGGGCTCGTACAGATCACAGATTTCCTAATTAAACGTTAATATTTCAGGTTTTAGATGGACTTCAGACCCATTGTCTTGAAAATCAAGCTTTACAAAAATGAGCGAATGATGACAGCCCTTACCACTTTAAATATCTATACAGAATTCAAATAATCCAATTAGAGGGTGTCATCAAGCAATTCAAACCATTAATTCACCCCTTTATTGAAGTAATTAATTCGACTGGCGCCACCGTCTTCTTATATTTAGTATATACGTGCTATACTTGACGGAATAGGCACACGAATACGTCGATATCCTTCCTCTCTGGTCAATAATAGCCCTAACAGATTTCCCTTATCATCTTAGAAATCATGTAAGTTTCCTAAACAGTAAACTTAGCAATACATACAAGAACTGTTTATTCCTTGCCTCTGCTGATATTTGTCTATTTTAATGATTGATGACACGGTTTGTCGACAACACATGAAAAAATAATCATAAAAATATTTGGCCATTTAAGTAAGATTAAATATCAATAGTCATTAGATATTAATAACGTCATGAACGGTCTGCTATGACATACGCTGTTAAATGGGGAGAGAAAAAACCCACAACCCCAACATGTAATTGTTTTGAACAGCACCACATTTATGTGTTTGAATCTTGCACGTTGTTAATAACGGTTTGAAAATAAAGTGAAAATCAATCTACCAGTTCGATCTCGATCGTCAGTGGAGCGCGTCATTGATATGTAGAAAGCGACAGGAAGAAGTATTAGTAAATTACTTTCCTTGCGAGCTTATCGTATCTTGTATGACTTTAACCTATAATACCTTTTCTAAAATTTCCACAGCGACCCCCACAAGTTGTGTGGACACTAAATGCAGCCGTCCGCGTTTTTCCAAAAGGTTTATTTGGAGTTATTGGAGTGTTTGTCTTTAGTTATCAGCGCCTAAAAATTATAGAAATTAGTCCAAGTTGAACTGGAAGACTTTCAGAGTTGATCAATTTCTTTTGCGCATGTGCAGTGAAGCTATGCGTATGTTGATTGGCCCAACGTGACACACAGCTAAGCCTTGTTTTGAAGATGACTGTCGAGTCAGTAAGTCGTTTTCTGATAATGCTTCGCATATTTCTTTTTGCACAGTTTTGCGAGAAATAATCGTAGATAGGATGGTGTCGATACCGTTGGAAAAGAAAATTTAAGGCGCATGTACTGTATTTACTAATTTCTTTCCTTTCCCTATCATTGAAGTGAGATACAGCCTCTTTATTATTAATGAATAGACTCACCTACGTGTTATCGGTAATCGGCAATGCCTTTAATATGCTTGATTAAAGCGGCATGAGCTGCCAAAATGTTGATATTTTGAAATTATTGGCTATTTTTCTCAAGACGTATAATTCAGAGACCTTTTAGTGCGTCTAGTCTCGAGAATGAACGATAAAGTGTGGTTTTTAATAAACTTTTGCTTAGAAAGAATGACTTGTCGTCCCGGTTATTTAAATTTTATTTTTTCTGACACTAATTCGGTTCGCATAAGCCGTAGACTTTATGGATTTCCTTCATTTCAACATCAATCATTTAGTTTTTCGAAGGCCTACAAAGCCCCTTACTGTCGTGACGATCAGAAATTCTGAAAACAGTGTGAATTTTGGCAGCTCGTGCTACTTTAAGTAGATATTATTTCTATAGATTTCATTTCTATACAGACAAAAAGTTGTACGTTTCCCTTCATTGGTGTTGAAAATGCTATTTTTGTCTAAAGTTACACTGGAATTTTAAGGGTGCTATGCCCATTAAACGGACCTTGAAACCCAGACATTTAAGTTAAATTTCCGAAGGACAACAGGAGAGTAAGTTTTTAAGAAAGTCAATGCTAGATTTGTCAGATTTAACAGGGAGGAATTTGTTCGATGTCAGTCTTGTCAATGATAGGACAATATTCACAGGCCAAAATATCGTATGTCTAGTTGGAGTTCTAGACATACGAAATCAATAGATTCCTCAATTTTGGATAATTATAGGAGATAAAGAAAATGTCAATGGCGTTCATTAATCATCACCTCAATAGTCCTGTTAAATCCAAATTAACGTATCACGGTCTATAGATTCCACTATACGTCATAATAACTACATTCTGCTATACTTAAAGATGACGAATTGATTGTTTCTCCGATCATTAAGTTGTATTCCACATCGTTATCTAACTACTCGATAATTATCCAATCAAAAGAAGATAAATTCATGTTTGTGTGACCAACAAACAATTTGTGATGTATTAGTGAACCACAGCAAAGAGACAAACTATTTTTTCTATAGACAAAGAAACATGTTAAGCACCTCCCTGGAAAGTCTGCCCCGACCGATAAAATCTTTGGTGTAGGGAGATTGTTGGCAAACTGATGTTGCAGAAAAGATTGGCGATAAGAAATCACCATTAATGGCTATAAGCTATAATATCTATTCAGGATATCGTTAGCCAAATCAAAAGTGTATTTTAACAAAATAAAAAGATGCTTGCCAGTATGAAACTTTAGAGTCCATATGGCTTCACAGGGCGAACATATTGAAGTAAAAATGTCACTTTGAGTGTGTAGAACACATCCCTAGAGCGGCAGGTCAATAGCGCGAATGGCCTCAATTAGCTTCCAATCTGCATCTCAACCCTCCAGTGAGACGTCGGATCTGTTGAATAGCGCACACAATAAAACGACTGTTTTGATTATCATTCTCTGACCGGTTGATGGGAGACAAAACTTTCGACTTTCTGTAAAAATTTGGCCAACATGCACAAATGGCATATAATCTTAAAAATGCACTTCGTTGGGTAACATCCTAGGCAAGAAAACACGTTTAAATTAAAGCGGGCAGTATGTGGTCCGATTTAGACAGTGAAATAACAATATAACCTACCTGAATTGTGTCTAAACGGTCATAATCGTGTTCATGGATAACTTCGCTACCTACCAGCGCCTGTTTTGGATGAGTAGGATCCGTCAGTAAACATTATTCTTCCCTTGAATTCACTTTTGCCTTCTCCAGTTTCAAACTCTCCGCCATTGATGACGTAACTCTGTTCAGCGTTTTTTTTCAGTTTTAAAACGTTTAATTCACTTTACAAAAAGCTAAATTATTCATGATTGTCGTAATGATACTATTTGAGTCAGTTGTATTGTAATTTACCGTCTAAATTTGACAGCAAACTGCCTGATCAGAAGCGGGCAGTCTACTCCGACTTTTTGATTGCAATGAGCCCTGACTCCAAAATACGCCCGTCAGTTTAAAAAAAAATATTCATTTTGGAGTCAGAAACCCGGACTAATATTTGATCTACACTCTCAAATAGTGTCAGTGCATGGATTTTATTACACGCAGTTCAGTCAATAGAAATACACCCCATCAACCCGGTTGTTCTCTTTACTTACATTGCCACAGACATACACAACGTATGACCCATCAGTCAATTGTGCTACGTGGTAAGGGTTTGACAAGTTCACATTTTGGAGAACTTATCGATTTGAAAATGAGTCCAGTACAGAAAATATTCAAATTATTCATACATTGAAGAAATAAGTATCAAATAGCAATAATAATCTGAGCGTGGGCTGATCAAACGGCTCTGTGTTATTTATAATGAAACTTTAAGGCTTTATATGAAGTCTTCGTTAAATTGCCATGAGCTGCAAACATTCAGATCTTTTCGTGAATTCTGAATGTCAATAGATGGTTGGTTGATTGGTGTTTTAAGCCACAATCAAGATTATTTCACTTATATGGCGGCGTTGCCAGGTTTAGTGGGAGAGGAAACCAGGCTTATTGTGCGGAGGAAACAAATTCGTTGTGTGGTTTTTTGTTTCGCTTACAAAAGACCTAAACATAGATCTGCAGGATGGGTATGAACACAAAGCTATTATTTTTTAATTTATGATAAAAATGAAGCTGACTTTGTTTCAACCAAAGGTTCCCAATATTTTGTAGTTGATCCCACTTTAAAGGAGTGATACCCTTATTAAAGGTCTTAATATCACAGTGTGTTTTGCTCGAAAGCCAGATTTATCGACATATTAAAGTGTTACTCTTGTACTGCCTAAACTGTAGATATTGCCTCCTTTAAAACCAATCAACCAATTGGAAAGATCATCCCATTTCATGTTTGGTATAAAATTAATAAATGGCGATTACCACGAGGTAACTCATTACAATAGGGACGTGGCATTGTCTTGTCTTTCGTGTGTAAATTACTGAAAAAGTAAATACATGTAGCTGACACCAAAGGAAATTGGGTAAATTAAACTTGCTCGCCCTGACTAGATTTTTGTTTTTCAATTTGAACCTGTAATGGATTGCCATTACCAAGACGAATTCATGCTTAAAACAAATAGACCGATAGATCCCGACATACAGCTGTAGATCTATTATGAATCCCCCTTTTCTAACTTAAATCACATACTTACTACAAGTTCTACTCACACCCAGTAGTAAGAGCTTGATGATAATATAGCGTCCTGGAATTGTACTGAATGCACAGCCATCAACGTAATTACAACTCACTTAAAACAGGACAGTCATTTAAATGTTTCTATTTTGTAGCTTCGAACACAAAGAAATTATCGACCGACATTCTGTGGCAGCATTTGGTAATAACGACACACGTTTGTGCATTTATCATGATTAATAACTAAACTTTTAACATAACCCACTTAAAAGGGTTAGGTACCTTATTAAGATTTTAAATGTTTAAAATAACCCAATATTGACAGTGCTAAAGACTAGTACTTTTTATTGTGCATTTTACTGGTAATAGTGATTCGGTTGTATTAATTCGCGTCCAAACAGTTCATAAAGAGGAGATCGTCTTCTTATTGGCTTGCATCGTCTGTCAAATATAGCACGTACACATTAAATACCAGAAGATTGTGGCGCCAGTCGAATTAATACATTTCTCTGTTCAATTAAGCAATGAAATGATGATTCGACGCGGTTTTCCCTCGGCCAAATATTTCGCTTGATTTTGGGAAATCTTCCATGATAATTTAACAGTTTTAAGACGTCTGTATATCGATGTTATGAGGTACATATTTACTACTAAATATTGAGAACCAACCCTTAATCTACAATAATAGACCTACATACTAACACTCTTTGTCAATCTACAAGCCCATATAACTTTGATTGTTTATTTAATTGTATTTTAACACAAATGAAAAGTTTAATAGTGACGTTACAATTATCTACTGAATACAAAGTTCAATGCACAAGCATCGACTGATTTGATGCGGATGAGGACACTCGCGCCGCGTTTTGGCGACCTTATTTTTTAATAGGTCGAGAAAACGCGGCGCGAGAAAACGCCAAAACGGCAATATCTCTAGAGAATTCGCCGTTTTGGCGTTTTCTCGTGCCGCGCGTTATTACAGGTCGCCAAAACGCGGCGCGAGTGTCCTCATCCGTCTTCCATACATTCCCAATACAGGTTTGTGCACTGTGACTGAATTGAGTTCATACCATCCTCCTCACACTTTCAAGGGGGTCATTAAATCTCAGATTTTTAGATTCTATAGAAACTGTAGTTCTTTAGATTTTTTTAACCAGGCTTGTTCTGTTCTTTTTAAAGCTCTCCTCCCTAGGAAGTATTCTATTAGATTACTCCGAAGGATGAAATCTAACACAGTAAGACAAATCATGTTTCCCCCTTCATCCCCCGATACGCTTACCTCCCCTTCACGAGTGTACCACTACCGTCCAACATTTCTCTCAGGTACATCAATGAAATGCCTTAAGACGCGATGCAAACTCGATATATACGTACCCGATCGCGGAACCTTTTTCGGAGAACAAACTCGCAACAAATATCAAATGGCAGAGAACCTTAATTGTGACTCCTCTAATATCGTGTATGTAATCACGTGCAAAAAATGTCGCAAACAGTACGTCGGAGAAACTCAGAATTCTCTACGACAAAGAGCAGCCAACCATTTATCTAGCATAAGACTTAAACATGATGTACCCGTGGCACAACATTTCAATACTCAAGGTCATTCGGTCAAGGACCATTTTGAAATCATGCCTATTGAGAAAATCCCATTTCTCACTTCCGCTGCAGATACGAAGCACAAACGTTTGGAAAGGGAAAGTTTTTGGATTCAAACATTACAAACTATTTATCCTTTGGGTTTGAACTTGGACCCCGGAAGATGTCGTGAAAAAACTATAATACCATTTGTGTTTCAGTATAACAAAGCTAGCATCGCTATGGCCAAGATTATAGTAGAAGAATACAAACTACTTCAAAGTAAACTTGCTCGACCTCTGACCCAAAGGCCAGTCATTGCTTATAAAAAGAACAAGAGTTTGAAAGACATACTGGTCAGGGCTAAACTCCCCTGTCTGCCTTCTACCTAGGTTTTCTGGGAAAGGGTATGGGGGGGGGGGGGCATACTATATAGTCTGACGATATTCTTACTATAGCTTAAGATGCGTAAGCATTGTCAATGTAATACAAAGTGTTCCAGAAAATTCTACTGACTAAGGCCAAGCTCCTGTCAGTCGTCAACCTAATGAAATATCATAGGTTTACTTTATTACAACAATTTATGATGGGGTATAAAGGTCTAAATGATATACCTCTTTTTAACACAATTAGAAACTTGTCTCCGTGGTTATTTTAGACAAGAAGATTTTCCCTGTGCCCGTGTGTTTTAGTGTCCATAAATATATATATTTGCCTGTGCCAGGGGTTCAAAATAACCATTGTTTTAAAACAAAAAACTATCCACACATTTGTACACGGTTGGAAGCAGTCTGCAGCATTGTTGAACTTTCTTGATATATATTTTACTTTTATCTTCTAATATTACCTTCCATCTTCAAACACTTCATTAGCTTTCATCTAAAATTATTTTTATCGTTTGAATTCTGTCTTTTAACGTTTAAATATTTTATTGCATTCAATATACAATAGGCTAGGTATTCCCACCCTAGATTTCTTCTCCTACCTTATATTGTTTCTCTTCAGTTACTGTAATTTCCTTTTGATTTAAGCTCCTTTATTTCAAAACCACAGGATATTTATACCCCAGCTCTCTCTAACCATATGACCTTTTATGTCTAGACTTAACCATACCTCCAATGGTTATGAGTATAAACTAACTTTATCAAGCTTCCATGCTTTAGTTAAATGTTTTAATAGCTTAATCTTCCCTAGTTTACAAAAATATTCTTTAATCACCCAAGCCCTTTTTATTTCCTGTCATTTTTCCATATAAACACAAGAAATTCAACATAACTTTAGACTTTTTTCTACGGCTATTGATAAAGGACAGCAAATCCGAAAGGCCTCTAGCAAAACCGTGTGCGATCCCGTTTTCTGCTAAGTATTCTTTGCTTACTGTAAAACGTTGTATATATTACTTTCTTTTATATTCCTCTTATACCTTTTTCATCTCTTTATATATTTTCATTATTTAGGCTTACTATTGTTTTGCCCTTTTATTTATGATTTAACCTTATCTTCCATTTACAGCCCTTGTATATTTTTCTTCCAAATTTTATTTCTAGGACTTCATTATTATTTCCTGTTCCAATTGTACATTAATTTTAACCTTAGTGTCTTATTAAGTTGTTTTTCCTTCCCGCTCTATTTAGTCTTCCTATGCTTATATATCTCACAATTTGTGACTAGATTTATTACCCTTTTTACTTTAGTCCTTCTGTCTCCAGACACATTTTATTCTTTATCTCTGCCTCTTTGTAACATATATTTTCCAAATTCCATCTTTTTTGTCCCCTAAGTCAGCCAATTCAATTAGGTCCTTTTATCTCTAGTTTGTATCAATTCTTTTTGTTTCCCGACATATTTTTCCTTTCTATCTCTGTCTCACTTTCCCAACTCCATTTTCCCTTTTCATCTAGTTAGACTAATTAAGTATATTGGCATTTAGGCAGAATGGCAAAACAAGGGCGTGGTAACAGAAGCAGGCAATTTTCAGTTAGCAATAGGCATGGAAATTCAAAATCTAAAAGTCCCCAATATTCAGAATTCTCGGCTCTGGTGAAAGCCCTTTTCAAAATTTTACAATGTCTTCACCACATTGGCATCCTTGAGGGACATTTACGTGACCAAACCCTCCCAAATTCCTTAAATAATAAAATTAAAGAGCTTAATTCTTTTCTTAAACCGGCTCAACGCAATCGGGAAGTTGATATTGCGTTTGACCATGTACACAAAAATTGGGCCCATAGGATCATACAAGAGATGATTTCACATTATGCGGCTTGTTTAAATAGATTAAAAGCACAGGTGACTTCTGCCAGGTCATCCAATGGTCTAAACTTTGACAGTGCTTTCAATAATGCTTTAAAATGGGGCAAACAGAATTATAAAGGTAAATTACAACTTTCGACCATTCAAAATTTTTATTCTTTTCTTTCCATCACTAAATCTGTCACTTCTGCTGCTACTACTCAGTTTAGTCCACCATCGTCTCCCCAACCCCATCCGCCTGTCAGTCCGTCGACATCTGTTATCTCACCTCCAACTCTGCAGTCACAGACTCCTAGGTCTGTAACTTTACCTTCTGTTTCCCCTTCGCCTTTCCCTACTGGTACTCCCCCCCTTAGACCTACTACCTCTGCCCCCTCTTTTTCTTCCCCTCAGCCCCCCTCCCCTAGACCTAGTAGAACATCTGTCCCCTTTCGTCCTCCGTCCTCTCCAGTTTCTACTAGGGTCTCTTCTCCTAGACCTAGTACATCTAGTCCCTCTGCTCCTCCCCCATCCCCAGTTTTGTCTGTCCATTCTCCTATGAGATATTCAGATGCAGTGAGATCCCCTCCGAGGGGTCAGCGCAACCCTCGGAATAAATTAGCTAATTCTAAATTTTGGAAATTTCGGCACACTTCCTCTAATTGGCACCTTCCTAATGTAACTAAGAAAGTTCTTTTACTTGGGGATTCTAATCTTTCTAGAATTAACCTTGACCCCCACCCTGATATGCAGGTAGAATGTTTTCCTGGTGCCAATTTCAATTCATTTCGGACTCTAATTCAAAAGTATCAAGGTCCCAAACCTGAGAAAGTTATCTTGAATATTGGTATCAATAACAAGACAACTACTGAGCCAAACACTTCGTTAACTCAAATGCGCAACATGATGACAGCGGTTAGTAAGACTTTTTCCAACTCGCTCATCTACTTTGTAGAGATCCAGTCATCCACTAAACTGCCGGCCAGTGAAGTTTCGAACCTGAACCTATATAACTCTTCTGCTTCCAAGATGAAGAGAGTTATGGTCATACCAAAAATCCCCAATTCAAAATTTAGAGTATCCACGGACAAAATTCACTGGACCGAAGATACAGCAAATTGCTTGTATACCCACTGGCTTCAGACACTAGATTTAAACTAAATTTGGGACAGGGCATGTGCCACCCTACTTTCGGCTTAGGAAGTAATATTGTTAATCTTAGTAACGAGGAACTCACTGCTGATGATATATCTCTACTCAATAGAGGACTCTCATTTGTGCCTTGCCCTAAAGCATTATCTGATAGGGACTTTTCTATTAGTAAATTAGTGCATGTTATGGAGTTCTCCAGAAATCTTAGTCTGGCTGATATCTACCGAGATTCTAGTGGGGTACGCAAGCCGTTTACATCTAAAAGCGGCTATACACCTCCTTCTCACATGTATGATCCAGAAATAAACATTAGTCGTGACTCTGTATCAAGGAAGTTTGATGCTTTAACTAATCAGAAAAACCAACATAACCTTACTCATTCAGAATGTCTTGCCTTAAGTAAGCTAAGGAGAAATCCAAACATAGTTATTAAACCTGCTGATAAAGGTTCGGCAACAGTTATTATGTCAAAACAGGATTATATTGAAGAGATAGAACGGCAGCTAAGCAACCCTCTTCATTACAAAAAACTTGATAAGGAAATTTGGCCTGAAAATGTTAGGAAGTTTAATAAAATTCTTGTTTCTCTTCAAGATAAAGGCTTACTTAATGAAAAACAGTATCGCTATTTGGAATCTGATCATAACTCTAAAAACAGGGTCTTCTATATTCTTCCAAAAATTCACAAACCCATTGAAAAATGGCCGAAGCCTACAATGCCCCCTGGGCGTCCTATTATCTCAGATTGTGGCAGTGAAAGTTATAGAATATCAGAGCTAATTGATTACTATCTAAAACCTATAGCGAATCGGCATCCTAGCTTTATAAAGAATACGGATGATTTATTGGCTAAATTGTCTGAGAAATCCATCCCACAAGATGTGATTTTGGTTACTCTGGATGTGGAGTCTATGTATACAAACATTGACATAGATTTGGGTCTTAAATCCATAAAATCAGCATTCCAAAGATATCCTGACCACCGTCGTCCGGATAAAGACATTTTAGAATTGCTGGAACTTAGCTTAAAAGGTAACGATTTTGAATTCAATGGGGAGATCTTTCAGCAAATTAAAGGGTGTGCTATGGGGAAACGTTTTAGTCCTAACTTTGCCTCTATTTTTATGGCTGAGTGGGAGAGTGATATTCTTCACAAATGTCACCTACAACCTTTTATTTACCTTCGGTATCTGGATGACATTTTTATCATTTGGCAACATACGTTGGAAGACCTTCATATTTTCATCGATACTCTTAATTCTCACGACTCAAGCATTAAATTACAGCCTACTATTGATCACACTTCTGTGGATTTTTTGGATGTAACTATTTACAAGGGTCATACATATCATACTACTGGGTATTTAGATTACAAAGTATTCTTCAAACCTACTGACACGCATCAGCTACTACATGCTGGGTCATACCATCCTCCTCACACTTTCAAGGGGGTCATTAAATCTCAGATTTTTAGATTCTATAGAAACTGTAGTTCTTTAGATTTTTTTAACCAGGCTTGTTCTGTTCTTTTTAAAGCTCTCCTCCCTAGGAAGTATTCTATTAGATTACTCCGAAGGATGAAATCTAACACAGTAAGACAAATCATGTTTCCCCCTTCATCCCCCGATACGCTTACCTCCCCTTCACGAGTGTACCACTACCGTCCAACATTTCTCTCAGGTACATCAATGAAATGCCTTAAGACGCGATGCAAACTCGATATATACGTACCCGATCGCGGAACCTTTTTCGGAGAACAAACTCGCAACAAATATCAAATGGCAGAGAACCTTAATTGTGACTCCTCTAATATCGTGTATGTAATCACGTGCAAAAAATGTCGCAAACAGTACGTCGGAGAAACTCAGAATTCTCTACGACAAAGAGCAGCCAACCATTTATCTAGCATAAGACTTAAACATGATGTACCCGTGGCACAACATTTCAATACTCAAGGTCATTCGGTCAAGGACCATTTTGAAATCATGCCTATTGAGAAAATCCCATTTCTCACTTCCGCTGCAGATACGAAGCACAAACGTTTGGAAAGGGAAAGTTTTTGGATTCAAACATTACAAACTATTTATCCTTTGGGTTTGAACTTGGACCCCGGAAGATGTCGTGAAAAAACTATAATACCATTTGTGTTTCAGTATAACAAAGCTAGCATCGCTATGGCCAAGATTATAGTAGAAGAATACAAACTACTTCAAAGTAAACTTGCTCGACCTCTGACCCAAAGGCCAGTCATTGCTTATAAAAAGAACAAGAGTTTGAAAGACATACTGGTCAGGGCTAAACTCCCCTGTCTGCCTTCTACCTAGGTTTTCTGGGAAAGGGTATGGGGGGGGGGGGGGGCATACTATATAGTCTGACGATATTCTTACTATAGCTTAAGATGCGTAAGCATTGTCAATGTAATACAAAGTGTTCCAGAAAATTCTACTGACTAAGGCCAAGCTCCTGTCAGTCGTCAACCTAATGAAATATCATAGGTTTACTTTATTACAACAATTTATGATGGGGTATAAAGGTCTAAATGATATACCTCTTTTTAACACAATTAGAAACTTGTCTCCGTGGTTATTTTAGACAAGAAGATTTTCCCTGTGCCCGTGTGTTTTAGTGTCCATAAATATATATATTTGCCTGTGCCAGGGGTTCAAAATAACCATTGTTTTAAAACAAAAAACTATCCACACATTTGTACACGGTTGGAAGCAGTCTGCAGCATTGTTGAACTTTCTTGATATATATTTTACTTTTATCTTCTAATATTACCTTCCATCTTCAAACACTTCATTAGCTTTCATCTAAAATTATTTTTATCGTTTGAATTCTGTCTTTTAACGTTTAAATATTTTATTGCATTCAATATACAATAGGCTAGGTATTCCCACCCTAGATTTCTTCTCCTACCTTATATTGTTTCTCTTCAGTTACTGTAATTTCCTTTTGATTTAAGCTCCTTTATTTCAAAACCACAGGATATTTATACCCCAGCTCTCTCTAACCATATGACCTTTTATGTCTAGACTTAACCATACCTCCAATGGTTATGAGTATAAACTAACTTTATCAAGCTTCCATGCTTTAGTTAAATGTTTTAATAGCTTAATCTTCCCTAGTTTACAAAAATATTCTTTAATCACCCAAGCCCTTTTTATTTCCTGTCATTTTTCCATATAAACACAAGAAATTCAACATAACTTTAGACTTTTTTCTACGGCTATTGATAAAGGACAGCAAATCCGAAAGGCCTCTAGCAAAACCGTGTGCGATCCCGTTTTCTGCTAAGTATTCTTTGCTTACTGTAAAACGTTGTATATATTACTTTCTTTTATATTCCTCTTATACCTTTTTCATCTCTTTATATATTTTCATTATTTAGGCTTACTATTGTTTTGCCCTTTTATTTATGATTTAACCTTATCTTCCATTTACAGCCCTTGTATATTTTTCTTCCAAATTTTATTTCTAGGACTTCATTATTATTTCCTGTTCCAATTGTACATTAATTTTAACCTTAGTGTCTTATTAAGTTGTTTTTCCTTCCCGCTCTATTTAGTCTTCCTATGCTTATATATCTCACAATTTGTGACTAGATTTATTACCCTTTTTACTTTAGTCCTTCTGTCTCCAGACACATTTTATTCTTTATCTCTGCCTCTTTGTAACATATATTTTCCAAATTCCATCTTTTTTGTCCCCTAAGTCAGCCAATTCAATTAGGTCCTTTTATCTCTAGTTTGTATCAATTCTTTTTGTTTCCCGACATATTTTTCCTTTCTATCTCTGTCTCACTTTCCCAACTCCATTTTCCCTTTTCATCTAGTTAGACTAATTAAGTATATTGGCATTTAGGCAGAATGGCAAAACAAGGGCGTGGTAACAGAAGCAGGCAATTTTCAGTTAGCAATAGGCATGGAAATTCAAAATCTAAAAGTCCCCAATATTCAGAATTCTCGGCTCTGGTGAAAGCCCTTTTCAAAATTTTACAATGTCTTCACCACATTGGCATCCTTGAGGGACATTTACGTGACCAAACCCTCCCAAATTCCTTAAATAATAAAATTAAAGAGCTTAATTCTTTTCTTAAACCGGCTCAACGCAATCGTCGTCCGGATAAAGACATTTTAGAATTGCTGGAACTTAGCTTAAAAGGTAACGATTTTGAATTCAATGGGGAGATCTTTCAGCAAATTAAAGGGTGTGCTATGGGGAAACGTTTTAGTCCTAACTTTGCCTCTATTTTTATGGCTGAGTGGGAGAGTGATATTCTTCACAAATGTCACCTACAACCTTTTATTTACCTTCGGTATCTGGATGACATTTTTATCATTTTACCTTCATATTTTCATCGATACTCTTAATTCTCACGACTCAAGCATTAAATTACAGCCTACTATTGATCACACTTCTGTGGATTTTTTGGATGTAACTATTTACAAGGGTCATACATATCATACTACTGGGTATTTAGATTACAAAGTATTCTTCAAACCTACTGACACGCATCAGCTACTACATGCTGGGTCATACCATCCTCCTCACACTTTCAAGGGGGTCATTAAATCTCAGATTTTTAGATTCTATAGAAACTGTAGTTCTTTAGATTTTTTTAACCAGGCTTGTTCTGTTCTTTTTAAAGCTCTCCTCCCTAGGAAGTATTCTATTAGATTACTCCGAAGGATGAAATCTAACACAGTAAGACAAATCATGTTTCCCCCTTCATCCCCCGATACGCTTACCTCCCCTTCACGAGTGTACCACTACCGTCCAACATTTCTCTCAGGTACATCAATGAAATGCCTTAAGACGCGATGCAAACTCGATATATACGTACCCGATCGCGGAACCTTTTTCGGAGAACAAACTCGCAACAAATATCAAATGGCAGAGAACCTTAATTGTGACTCCTCTAATATCGTGTATGTAATCACGTGCAAAAAATGTCGCAAACAGTACGTCGGAGAAACTCAGAATTCTCTACGACAAAGAGCAGCCAACCATTTATCTAGCATAAGACTTAAACATGATGTACCCGTGGCACAACATTTCAATACTCAAGGTCATTCGGTCAAGGACCATTTTGAAATCATGCCTATTGAGAAAATCCCATTTCTCACTTCCGCTGCAGATACGAAGCACAAACGTTTGGAAAGGGAAAGTTTTTGGATTCAAACATTACAAACTATTTATCCTTTGGGTTTGAACTTGGACCCCGGAAGATGTCGTGAAAAAACTATAATACCATTTGTGTTTCAGTATAACAAAGCTAGCATCGCTATGGCCAAGATTATAGTAGAAGAATACAAACTACTTCAAAGTAAACTTGCTCGACCTCTGACCCAAAGGCCAGTCATTGCTTATAAAAAGAACAAGAGTTTGAAAGACATACTGGTCAGGGCTAAACTCCCCTGTCTGCCTTCTACCTAGGTTTTCTGGGAAAGGGTATGGGGGGGGGGCATACTATATAGTCTGACGATATTCTTACTATAGCTTAAGATGCGTAAGCATTGTCAATGTAATACAAAGTGTTCCAGAAAATTCTACTGACTAAGGCCAAGCTCCTGTCAGTCGTCAACCTAATGAAATATCATAGGTTTACTTTATTACAACAATTTATGATGGGGTATAAAGGTCTAAATGATATACCTCTTTTTAACACAATTAGAAACTTGTCTCCGTGGTTATTTTAGACAAGAAGATTTTCCCTGTGCCCGTGTGTTTTAGTGTCCATAAATAAATAATAAGGCAAACAATGACAAACACAGAAACATAGTAAGGCGGGAATAAAGTCACTAGGACTTGTTCTATCCCAAATTAAAATTAATAATTGAAATAACACGCATGATGGTGGTGACAAAAACAAATGACAAGTTATGAAGAACATACAGCAACTGGATTATTGATAGACATATATATGACGAAGTATATATGTATATAAATATTTGCAGAAATCAAAAATGATATAGAATACAGTAACATGTAGGACTTAAATAAATAAATAAATTAATAAATTAATATTTTATAACTTTCATAAAGATAGCAGGTAGTCTTTAAGGGCAGATTTAAACATCGAAATTGAAGGTATTTTTTTTAATTCTATTGGCAGTCTATTCCATTCTTGAGGCGCCTTTACCTTTAAGAAGTTTGTGGCAAGACTTGAATTATGAAACGGTATCGAAAAGTTGACATTTTGATTTCTTGTCGGGTAGTTCTGAATTGAGGCCTGGGTCATAAAAAGGGAGCAGAAACCAGAAGCACTCACGTGGACATTTTTTGTTTTATTGCAAAACGACGTTGAACTGAAGTTTGGTCAACCGTTACATAATCCGTCATTATAGGATCTAGATTGCCCGGATGTCACATATTAGTTTATTTATTCTTCTTAATTATCCATGTATTGCTAAAAAGGAATGCGGGATGTTATCCTATTAATCAGTAAGTTTTTTAAATGAATGTTATCCCATAAATCAGTAATTCCTGGTGACCACTGCGAATAAGCATGTGTACTACACGATTTTCATCGTATGGTTCTGAATTCATTTAAAGTGGCATGAGCTGCGATATTTTGACGTTAAAACAGATTGTTGAAATTATTGGCTAATTTTCTCAAGAAGTATAATTCTGAAGCTTTTCAGTGCTTCTAGTCTCGATAATGAACGATAAAGTATTTTTTTAACTAACTTTGGCTTAGAATGAATGAATGGTCGTCCCGGTTATTTAAATTTTGTTTACTTTTCGAATACTATTTGGTTCGTATAAGCCACATACTGTATAGCTTTTCCTCATTCCAACGCCAATCATTTAGTTTTTCGATGGCATTCAAAGCCTTTTACTATCGTCCGATCAGAAATTATGGAAAAAGTGTGAATTTTGGCAGCTCGTGCCACTTTAATCTAGTACTCTTACTAGCGTGCTTGTACTCATAATTCCCAAAAAATGGCACATTACAGAAAACATCGACCCATATCTTCTTGTGTAGAGTGTAATCCTAATATCTTTTTAATACGACCATCTAATATATTCATAAAAACCCTGTATATTGACAAATAGGAGAATAATTCCTTATATTGATTATTAAAACACACATTTGTTCTTTCAATGCGTATACGGCTTCTGTTAATGGTTTACTTTTTATTCTGTGACAAATTGCTCACAGAACGAAAAAAAAAGCGCGGTAATATTCTATGAGAAAATTTGAACTATTTAATATTGTTGAAACGATTTCCATCCACTAAGATTAGACATCCTACCATTATTCGCCGTTAGCATTCAGATTATTCTACAAATTGCTCTTGGGATGTATACTGTTGAAAACTGAGTTTGAAACTAACGTTTCCTTCTTTAAAGGGAAAAAAATTCAAACAGGATCCCGTCGTAGCCAAAGCAAGACATCTTTTTAAGCAGCTCGTTTAGTAAAAATGATTTCATCCTATGGCCTTAGATCAAATCCTATGGCTACAATGACAATTATCTTAAGTCTGTCCTGCCATTGTTTTGTATATTAATCACATATCGGCCAGTAAGGCATTGGGCTGGACAATGAAATAACAGGGTTGACCGGGATGTTTTCATAAAATGGCTGAAGTGCACGGTATAATATCCGTGTTATTGCACCAGCTTACAATGTGGTCCCAGAATCAGAATATACCACATCAAATATAATTTTGGACACGCAGTGCCAATATAAGCGAATCTATGTCTTGTCTGACCAAAATAGAACACGCTATTTTTGTTTGATATGACATTTGTTGTATTTCGTTTTCCCAACTGTGTGATTATAGGCATGCGAGGCTCAGGTACGAAGACGGGACATATAACAGTATTTTATCAGAAAGTTTTTCAACCCACGATCTGGTTATAACCCTATAATGGCAACGACAATAGCGTTTTGGGCTCTTACGAATACGATACTTGTATTATAAAAGGTTTGATGAAACCAGTGCATTGCATTTGGTGATCGTTTGCTCAATGTTCTCTGAATGTCATCATCAATTGAAAATAATGTGTCTGTTCGGTCTCAATTGTAAACACAGTTGCTCAGTGTTGCTAACACTTGCTAGTTTATATATCGTCGGACCAGATGGACCAGTTTGTGTAAGTAAGGCTTAATATAGCGACCACACAACGGCACTTACAGTTTACAGCCATTATGAGTCCGTACCGCGCACCGCGGCCTAACCACAACAAAGTGGACCAACGAATTCCCAAATAAAACTGTCTATCCAGCGATCAGTGGGGGCTAGGAAAGTTACCAATGGCTATCTGGGAACCTCATCTTTATATAAATGTCAGTCGAATAGCATACATTTGAATGTTCTATGTTCCGGACATGTCCCTTTAAACGGTCAGAAATTAATTTTAAAATTGGCCCTTTTTTGACCGATAACATGTGTGAGGGGATTTGTGTGTAGCGGGGCGAGGTCTCCCTAGTTGGCTTATTAAAACGCCCTTAGACTAATGGCTGACCGGTTGCATAATGTTTCACTTTACAACCTATTTCGCAGATGAGTCCTCAAGAGGCCGGCACTGGTAACGGGGAATAACTAATTAATCATTACTGAGTGAGTTAAACCCATGTAACTATACTTCCTAATTATATTTCTTTCCAATACTTGTCATCGATAAATACTCCGGACATATGCTGAACTGTTTGGTCTGGGGGGTATTTCATAAACAGGTTTAGACGGCTAAACTGACCTAGCCGACTAGAATAGCAATGCTTTAACATTACTGCTTAGTCGACTATCTGACCGTAGTCGGCTATATGTGGTTTATGAAATACCCCCCAGGTTAGGTTTATGTGGCTTATTCCATAGTTATTGCTTCTTGTGTGTTCTGTGAAGTTTTTGACGTATTATAGAGCAATAAATATAAAAGGAAACTTCAATCGCTAAATTTCTTAAAGGGGGAGATAACAAAAAATCACTTTATGGTTCCAAAGAAGCGCACTAACTTTCCCTTTCCAACGATACCAAACACATATTTTTGCGATTTTTTACTCCTAGCAGTGAAGTTAATAAAATTCCACAATAAGAAAAACAAATTGGTCAACTTTCAAAATCTCCCATTTAAGCCTAGGTTAAATTCATCCTCTTCAAGGCCTTCGTAATTCCCAATATGGCACGCAGACCATTTTTTTGCTAGTCACATTTTCCTCAAAGCTTCTTTTGTAATTCAATATAAGTTTCGTGAAACTGAAAGCAATTTGCTGGACATAGGAATACTTTGAAGAGAGTGAAATTAACCTGGGTTTAAATGGGAGATTTTGAAAGTTGACCAATTTGTTTTGTGTATGTAACATACTACGGTATTTTATAAACTGCATCATGTCCCATGAAAAAATCGCAAGAATATGTGTTTGGTACCGTTGTAAAGGAAAAACAAGCGCGCTTGTTTTGAATCATAAAGTATTTTTTTTTGTTTTCTTCTCCTTTACCAATAAAGCATTAGAGAAGCTGTTCGGTTCACAGTTGCAATTTTAATTTTAATACCAGTTTGTATGATAGCTAATTTCCATGCCTGTATGACGTACATGTACGTGGATTAGTTGAAATATGTATCTTTGCATGTCCTCTTTCAAACCTTCCTTCGATGGAGTGCGAGATCAAATCCCACTTAGCTCGAAAGAACTGACAGAATTCGGACTGTTTTTTCGCAGACCCCAACCTAACCTGGCAACGCCGCCATATGCATATAAGTACACTTACTACCTTTCTATATTCAACCAAACACTCAATAACTGTTTATTTTCAAGAATCTCTATAACTAAAATAGTACAAAGAGGCATTGCTTTAATCTGACAATTAGCAATCAGAAAAAAAGTGTATATATTTTGAAAATAATTTATATCTAAGATCATGCAATGCGCACGCTAATTGTTAACACCAATGCCGTATTTTGAGCCAACAAGGATTTTTAACACGATGTATATATAAAATATAGTGGGTTGTTGAATCTGGACGTGAGTCATCTCAATGTATTTTATATGTTTGTAAGACCCGTTTGAACAGAGAAATATTTCTCCGTCCTTTATCTTAAAATATGTGAAAGTTCAGAGTTCTTCGGAGAGTCATATTGTTTGTCGTGTTGGTATTGTCGAGCATTAGGGACATCCTCCAGATCAATTCCATGTCTCAAACTTCAAATCTATGTAACTGTAATTTTAATATTTGATAACTAGTTAGAGCATTTGGTCGATATGAATGTCTCATATAATAATAGTGTTAGAAAGTATATGTACACCATATGCCTTTATTGACATGTACAATTTACCTCGCCTCATTCCGATTCAACATTTGATTTGTCGCCAAGAAACTGGATAATGGGCGATATTAATAAAGTAATTTCTTAGGTTACATAAGCTCACCTTAGATTACTGCTAATCTTAACAGCAATTTATTACTGAAGACTAATACTCATAATCGTTATTATATCCAAAGGAAATTATATCCTATGATTTCTGTAACTGGATTATTAAGTAGGATTATGTATAACGTATTGCTTGATATTACATTACCGGATATCAACACTGATCAAGTCGTCACACTAATGAGTATGCACCTCGGTAATAATTGATTCAACAAATTTACTGTATGTCTTGATTCCACAGTGCTCTCTGTGGTTATTTAATATCACAATAAGACAGGGAACTAGGCCTCTCATACAGTACCTATCGAATGAATATTTTTCTTTTCCCAAGCTAAATTGCTTGAAAACTCAGATATTTTGCACTTTATCTCCCCTACCAGATACATATATATATATATATATATCGATTTTGAAATTATAGCATTTGCTGCTTTGTCGCCAAGTTGAAGCGTCTTTGTTTATCTTACCACAAGATACAAAACTGCTTGTTGGGCACATGCCTGTAATAGTTTTAGAAGTTTCGATAAGAAAAGCTGTATTACATATATTGTCAAACAATAGTTAGGTATGGCAATATATACAGATTTTCTTATTTTAACTTGTTTCGTAAGATTCTGTGAAATTCATTAGTTGAGCAAAGAATGTTTTGAAATCATAGAAATAAAACAATAGTTAGATAGGACATTCAATTTTATCAAATCAGTGTCAAAACTCATTTTAAGTAAATGTTATTCAAAATGCTTATATATGTCAAGATTAACGGTAAGGGGGCAACACGGGATCCATTGTAATCTTTTATAGGTAAATATATGGATTTTCTCCATTTTGGTTTATTTCCAGGGTTGCCCAAGGTTAAATAAAAGTTTTCATTTTGTTAAAGTGGCATGAGCTGCCAAAATTCCAACTGTTTTCATAATTTCTGATCGTCACGGCAGTAAGAGGCTTTGAAGGCTATCGAAAAACTAAATGATTGGAGATGAAAATCCATACAGTATGTGGCCTATACGAACCGAAAATGTGTTCGAAAACTAATCAAAATTTAAATAACCGGTACGACCATTCATTCATTCTAAGCCAACATTAGTTAAAACAATACTTTATCATACATTTTCCAGACTAGAAGCACTAAAAAGCCTCTGAATTATACGTCTTGAGAAAAATAGCAAATAATTTCAACATTCTGTTTTAACGTCAAAATATCAACATCTTGGTAGCTCATGCATCTTTAATGAACTTGTTTGTTAATTATGTTAAAAACACATTTACTCTAATTAAAACAGAACAATTACACACTGTTTTGACATTTAATATAGCATTGGGTATTCCTTATTATGATGATCCAACTAACGCTGCTATGTCATCAATGACATTTGATAAGTTATCCGTAAAAACAAACTTTTGGACTATCTAAAAGCAAAGCGGTAAGAGACTTAGAAGATATTTTTAAAAAAAATTGCTATTTTTAGAACATTTGTGTAGACTTGATCTAAAATGTACTTTGTCGCTTGTTAGGAGCGTGTCTAAACAATTTTAGTCCTAAAGTGTGGTAGACCATGTTAGACCAGCTATGCACTTTTGTTCCAAAGCTACAATTATGCCAGATTGTAAAACCATGACGGCATCGCGTGTTGATTTGGGAATTCAAGAAGAATATCCTGACCAACCTGGTTATTTCATTGACCAGTATATCACCTATTTTACGAGGTATGTCATTTTCTAAGTGATGGATGAGATACACAAGCCATTGTTTATCGTTGGGATAATGTCCAAGCATTGAAATGAGACAGTCCTAGATTACCATTCCATGTCTAACTTATAAACATATAGTGCCCTTTACTTGAAGAACTACGTAAAAGGGGTTTCGTTTTTAAAACAGATATTTTTCTTTTGAACGACTACTTTTCAGCCTACTGTGATTTATTCTTAATTCTGAGGTATCTAAATACTATAGATGATTTAATAATCTATTTTAAAACATTTATGCCAAATAGTTTGCTAGTTGAGGAAAATCTCTATTTATTGGAATTTCACATATATATCATTTAATAGGTAATATGTTCATAATAACGATTCTCGTCAAACTGCAATTAAAAACATCAGTTCCAAAAAAAGTCCATCAGTTAGATCGAACATCTTAGATGTACAATTTACCTGTATTTATCAATTATCTACATCACCTTTCTCCAACTGTGTTTTGTGAACTTTGTTGTTCAAAAATGGTAATTCCTTACCATATTTGAGATTTGATTCTATCAGCAGAACACATTGAAAAGACGTCCTGATGTCATATTCGAAAGAATAGCAATACGCTTTATATTAGGGTTGTGTGTCTCGTGTAGACCGTCTTTAGGTATGCATTCATGGTATAGTATGGTTGATTGATTGATCACTTTCAGTGAGTACTAGTTAACTCTATTACCTAGGACAATCTAGCGGAAAATCCAGAAATTGGATTGAGTGGGATGGTGTATCGTACTTAGCCCATTGCTTCCTAGAGAGGTCACAATGTGTACACAGAAATGCCTGCGATTTTTATTTCTGCTCCAGAATTCGTATTGGCCCTTTTTTGACAAACGGGTAACAAAAAATGAGGTATAGTTTTTTTTAAACAAAATATTTAACATAGAAGAAAAACAAACTACCACTATATTTTATTGACACATTTTGATTTATATTTTTAAAAATGGAATAAGTTGTAACCTGTGTAGGCCTATTATCCACAGTTCACTTTCACAGAAGTAAAATCACAGTTTCACCAGCTGCTGGTGGATTATTATTTTTTATTATTTATACATAAGTGAAAACTAGGGATTTCCTTCACTCAGAAATGTTATAATTCACTGCAGTGAAATAACACTTTTGTTATTTAATGCACGCGACGAAGCCGATGACGTCGTCGGACCTACTTCTTTCTTGCGTACCGACGTCTGCTGTACAACAACAACAGTACATAGGATTTCGATAGGCTAAATGAAGCCTTTTCAGTCATAATTAGCATTAAGATAAATAAATTACAGCTGAAAACACATAATTGATTTAATAGAGGATCGGCTTACCACTCTAAGTCAAAGCGATAAAACAAAACTTCAAAATCGATCGTATGTTGGCAGAGTTGTGTGACCTGCGGACCACTGCGTGTAACGAATAACTGTACTTGCCATTCATTGACGCGTTTATACAATGTAAAGTAATTTCAAATATCATTTTTTATCCTGGTGACTGATGCTCTGCAGAGTTAAAATCCATGGAGTTCGATTTAATTTCTCTTTACATCAAATATCGCGAAAAACTCAGGGAGAAAATGGCTATTCAAATGACCACAAATCTGACAGTCGATAGTCACGTGAGAAGAACAGACATGCTGTTGTTTCATTGGTCAGCGATATATATTCCTACGTTTGCTGAAAACCTAATCCGTCATAAATTTGTCAATACTTTCTTTTTTATAATTGATAAATTTATACTTCATAAACAATCTCCAGCCTAAAACATGATAGTATAAATAATAAACAGAATATTGTACAGTTGTGTTTGAATAGCATTTATATTTTTTCTCTTGAAAGGCGGAGGGATAACCCACTTGACGCTTCGCGTCTCGTGGGTTATTCTCCGGCTTTCACTCGAAAAAATATAAGTGCTATTCAAACACAACTGTTCAATATCCTCTATAGATCTATCAATGATTGTTTGAGATAGAAAGTTCTACTCTAACATACAACAAAATTCTATGTATTTACAAACTTTCTAATCAGTATTTCTATACTTATATTCTACTGAATGCATATGCATCCAAACATTCCAGAAAATTACACATCTTAACGTACATTGAAGGAGAGAAGACCGACTGAGGATTATCGCCCCTGACTTCGTTACTTCATGTAAACCAACTGGTGGGTTTGGAATTGAATTAAATTTTTCTCGACTTTCCGATATACTGTAGTATGTATGTTTCTTTGATTAAACGGACTGTTGATAACGTATTATGCTTGTTTTTTACGAAATAAAATGACAAGAGAATGATATATCGCCCGGTGCTATGTATTTATTGTTTGTATTCAGTCTTTGAATACCTCGGCGCTCGGATGTTAAGATTCCCACATCAAGGAACGGAGAATACAAACATATCAATGGATCAGTGAAGACCCATCTCCAAATTGATAGAACATTTATAGGAAGGAATATTGAAATTAAAAGATAGGCATAGAATGTACATGCTGCAAAAATGTGCAGAAAAAACAATCGTGGGGTTTTGTGTGTTAATATACTTTGTAAATAGGTATCACGAGAAACAGGCCGGATCATTTATGTCCCTTTCCTATGAGAAAAAGAGTTCTATACCGGTCTAGAAAGAGGTTTGTTTACAAAAACTATGTTGCCGTAAACTATAACAATAAATGCAACAAGCTCACCGATTACGACATTGATGTAGATTATACTAAACGTCTGCGTACAGGGCGTTAGGGGGAGATATTTTGGCTAAAGGTCACCTATCTATGTCCAGGAAAGACAGCGAAATATTATGCGTTCAAGTAATTAAGAGGCTCTAGTCAAAACCGGAAATTCCCACGGAAGAGTGAGTACATTTTATGCCAAGTCAGTTATTTCCCAGACAGGAGCGTGTTAAGACATCAATTACCTGGTTTCAAAACTATATCATTTGTCATTTTGCCAACAAACAACAGCAACAGAATAGTAGATTTTCATAGGTTTTACACATTTTAGTTCAAAGCATTTTTGTCTCTTAATAAATGTGTGTATAGCATTCATTAATTAAGATAATGTATGTATTGTATTCTTGAAATTTTTTTTTAGAAGATATTGAACGATTTTAGCCGGAGTCTAGCTACTGAATTACAGCATTCTGATCAATTCACGATGCAGCCAACATGTTTTACTGATGATGTATATGTCCCACGTCCCACCCCAGGGGTTACGTCAAACTTGAAAGAAAACGGTCATTTTCAAGAAAATGTATTCCGTTTAATAATGCCACAACAATGAGAAAATGTCAAAGACTCCCCCCTCCCCTCCTCATCAAAACAGCAACAGTATGCTGTATATTTGACAAACGTGTCTGCCCTTTTATCATTTATGCTAACAGAGAACGGAGGATATAATTACAGATGCAAACAAATACCGGATATTTAATATTTTGGGTGTTTGTGTAGCATTATATAAATGAATAGATTGCCATTTATTAGAGAAAAATGAAAAACTCTAGATGAAGCAATTAGTTGATCAGAAATTAGAGCGATATTAAATCTAGCTCCACAAAAGCAGAAACGCTTAATTATTGCTACCGTTAAGTCGCATTAGGTTCCCATTGTTGATCTTGTTACAGAAAGATATGCTGTTTGGGATAATTATATCTTAAACATTGTGTTGAACAGAAAATCGCGATCAATTATTCAAGAATGCTTATTCTGTATCATCTAGTTAAAAGCAACGTTGGTTAACCCCAAAATTGCATCTGACTGCGCGTTATTTTCTCGTTCCATTTATTCACAGTTTTGTTACCTTTCTTTAAGAAAAACTCAGTTAGCAGAGTGCCTTCAAATATTTTTCTGAAAGGTGAAGGAAACACAAAACAACAGCATGCAATTCTATCAAACGAGTTCTCAAAGAGCATTTTATTTATGACTTACATGTGGTTTTACCGTAATAAAGAAAATGGAAATAAATCTGTCAGACAAACTCTTTTTCGATCGTCAATGGAGCGCGCCAGTTACCAGCAGAAGTTGTCAGGAACAAGTATTGGTGAATTACCTCCCTTGTGAGCTTTTTGTATTTTGTATGACCTTTATTGGCAATATCAGTCGCAAGACTACCTTTTCCCTACCAAAGGTCTCTTTGTCAGCCTTTCTCGAATGGTTATTTGATTTAAAAGTCACTATTTATTTCAGTGAAGTTAGAGTGTTTATCTTTAGTTTCAAAGTATAGAAACCGGGAAATTAACTATATTGCTCAATGGGTGAGGGTATTTATGCGGTTTTAAAGATCTGGCTTTAAAGTGGCATGATCTGCCAAAATTCGAACTTTTTTCATAAATTTGGATTGTCACGACAATACAAGGCTTTAATAGTCAGGGAAAAACTAAATGGTTGACGATGGAATGAGGAAAATCCATACAGTCTGTGTGCTGTGCAATTCGAAGTGAAAGATAGTCCAAAGCACTACTTTAAAATAAAAAGTTAAGATGAAATTTCATTTAATAGACAATATCCCCCTGATATGAATAAGTCTTCGGTTTAGTTGCTGCTTCTTTTCTAAAAGAAGTTATGATAAAACATGTATTAATGAGCAGCTATAGTTATGATGTCGAGATGCTGCAAATAACATGCTTAGGTATGCCAATGAGTCAATTCTATGCTGGTAAACAAAAATGGTTGCTTTCAAAAATGCTTAAACCGAATATCTGCATAACTAAGTTACCAAATAACAGAATTCTTCCAAAATACCAACATAGTATCATACCTATACTTTTACATCTTGTCTAAAAGCAATTATCCGAGACCTGTTTGGTAAACGTGTAAATATCATTAATAAAATGAAGGTTATTGTATTTTAGCGAAAGAGTACACTTTGGCGTACATTCTCAAGACAAATAGCACTAAACAGTTTCTGAATTGCACGTCTTAAGGAATATAACTGATAATTTGCACATTCTGTTTTAACAGAAAGAATATCAATATTTTGGCAGCTCATGTCACTTTCATTGTGCTAAAAATCAATATGTGTTATAATAATATCTTATAGACATTTCACGCGATCTCATTTAAGTCCTTTATATATTCTTTCTTTTGATTGCAATCTGGTATTTTGTGTTGCTGGATTTAGTACTTAAAATGTTTTCTTTTAAACTGCAGCCAAGAATTCTGTTTGTTTTCTTGTGACTATATTAAAGTGGAAAATACAACCCCATCACTATCGACAAAAATGCCTCGATTTGGCCAGTACCTTCATTTTGTGATAGTTAAAGGCACACTTGCCGCGAAAACCAGGAATATTGTTTACATTAAAAAAGAAAGACCGTATTCTGTATTTTTCCCAGACAATATAAGTTAGGAACTTTCTATTTTTACCAAAATTTAAAAGTTTGGACTTCACTTTGTATTTTTAATTTGAATTTGAAAATTTGATTGTTACGTACCCGGAACGTAAACAAACCGATCTGCCCCCTATTGGCGATTTTATGTTTCAGTCGAGTGAGTGAACTAACGGCACAGTGTAATTTTACGTAGGCCTATTTATCTGAGAAATACAGACTGACGATCGGTTAACACCGACTGGAAAAGCCTGCTGATAATTGTTTGAATGTAAACCACAGATACAAAGGCTACAGATACAACACGAAAGTTGACCGACACTGATCGTTGTTGTTGTAATCAGGCTTCGATTCTTCGTTTGTTTTTCACCCCATTTTTACAGTCTAAAGCTAACTAGACATGTTTTATGTGTCCTATGTTTAAGTTCAGTGGTATTAGTCGTAGTAAGCTCATGTAAATTGGTTTTCTTAGCAAATTTAAACAGGCTACGGCGGCAAGTGTGCCTTTAAGGAATTGGCCTCGGTTCAGGTTCTAACGGGAATGACATTATCTTCATGGTGAATTGATCGGTGACCATTGTCTAGTTGTCCATTACCAGACGCCATTCCACACGCCACATTATTCAACTTTTCTGTGACATTACCATGAGATGTTTTATGATTGAATATTTCTAGATTATCACCGTTGTGGTTCTTATCACCTAATTATATTTTTGTGTCGACTGGTAGAAAATCATTGAGCTAAGGGACGTTTTCGAGATGGAAAATAAAACTATTACTTTTTTCTCACTGGGCCCACTAAACCAAACGTGACGGAGTTTGACTTCTGGACACAATAATTGTGGCGTCAACGATGGTTGCCATAGTTTATTGGTAATGTTAATTATCGCAATGAAAAAACTATTTAAAAAAACACCAAACTTATGATCTGTGTATCATCATCAGTCACATCAGTCACATTTACAGTACCAATTAAGATGCTGGTAGCATTTTTATGATGATCGGTTTTTGACTCAAAAGTGAGGAGCAGCATGGTTATGCCTATTTTAATTCTTTACGTCTGTTTGCCATCAACCGTATATTTATAAAATCGTCTCTCTTTAACAATATCATGATATTTGCAACCTTTCTATGTGAACATAGACGTGGCAGAAATTGTGAAGGGATCAATTGAGCCTCAGTGCTAGTTTAATAAGAGCTTGTTGTACTATTTACTCACCAATGCAGGAATGGTCGATCGGAAACAAATGGGTTGATCTGAAGAGTATGTTCAACATCGGTCAGATTTGTTATAGGGAAGAATAAATGGGAATGTCTCTGTAAACCAACATTAAACCAGTATAATTGCCCAAAGGCGTACGAACATTTTGCAGCTTAAAGGGCTATAAACTACACGGCATAAATTCATTTTCTCTTGTAAAGAAAATTGCGATGTCTATGATTATTTTTCTAAACAGTAAAAAGTAGATTCTTTACTTTGAACCCGCTCTCGGAATTATATGTTGAGAAACTGTAGGAAAAAACACATTAGAATATAAGCATACATCCCGGATGCTGATATGGAATATATGTCCTTATTTATATCTTTGGTACTGTGAAATTCGTGGACAGACAGCAAGAGAATTTGGAATATCAATGGTAAACATGTGTAAGTCATTCTATCTAAGCTGACATATCCTCTCATACATTTGGTGGAACTTTTATGTTCGTTATCAGGAATTCTGTATTGATAACAGAGAACTTAAGGTGACCATTTATTATTTACGAGACCATTTGTAGAATTGCTGATTACTGCTGTTAACAGAAAAAAACAGGTGGTTTATTTTAAGATCAAACAAGAACATGAAATGTTAAACTTCCTGGAGAAATGAGCTGTTCTCTAAAGCTTATTCTCCATTGCAGGTAATATCTTATTTGTTTTATCACTGATAGTCATTTTAAAGAAAAAGAAATCTAATGCACAAAAATGATTTTTGTTTGTGTTTTCTTTGTCAATTGTAAGTGTGCAATAGCGTTACAAAGATTGCTCACTTTGTAATCACCCGTGTATCATATCAAACACTATATTCCAACGTGTTATCTCATTATAGGTTACATGATACAGTTTCATTTCCCATTTGCGGTAATGTTAACGTTTTGATTTGTGGCTAATTACCTAAATCTCGTTAAGACTTTTCCTAACCATTTCCAAATAGATCAACACATGAGAAATCCTTTACAACCAAATAAAGTTGACATAGTGCATGCCGGTTTCAAGCTACACACAATTTAACATGGGTACCGCCATTTTGACAGTTTTAGGCTTACTTATTCTAGCCAAACTTTGGTATTTTCAAAATTGGGTGAACATTAAAAAAAACACACACAAAAATCTGTTATCAGGCATTGATTGAAAGCTTAAAGTATGTACAGTAGACCTATGTTAGTTTCAATCCAATATTCAAATAACCCAGATACCAAACTATCACTATGTAGCCACCTTCTAGCTCCTGTATAACCGAAGTCAATTTTCATTGGCTGAGAAAACACAAACTGGGTGTTGTGACCTTTATCAACTTTTGTTGAAATACCGATTTATAAATGAACATAAACACTTTATTCCAACTTGTTAGCCTCAAGTTTTAAAGCTAATCAAAACTTTTGATTTTGAAATTCCATTTCCTTTATTACTAAACTTCGCACAGGGTCCGAATTTCCAGTTGAGCTGATCATTAACAGAAATTATGATTGAGAATGGATTCAGGTTAGGGTTCGCCGCCATATAAGTGAAATAACCTTGAGCACGGCGTAAAACTCAAATCAGTCAATCAACCTAAGTTAGGTGCGCAGTACAAGAGCGTTGTGGTTGCGCGTGCGGTGCATTTTCATCTCTGTTTACTGAATGTCAGACAGAAAACAAAGCAGCAGGAAATTCTCTAAATAACTCTTTATATCTAAGTTTTTGTCGGAAAGTTCACTTACAGTCTTTCATCCGAGATTGATCACTTCTTATTTTTCTACAAATCTGAAGGTCAACGGTGAATCACAACAAACTTGGACGGTGTCTCCTTTGAAAACAGTCAACCTTATTGCTTTATCTACAAACAATCAGATATGTTAACTCATTATCTTCTGAATATCAGTGTTTTTTTCTTATGGCTGTATTATATTTGCTACCATGAGCATTATTTAGGTCCCAAATTAGATATTCCTACGTAATAAATACAATTGCTATATTTGGTAAAGACATAGTTGGGCTTGATAAGGAAATGTAACAGTCGAGGTTGAATAGGACGCAGATAATTTATGGCATGCGCGTCTCTTAATCATCTTTTATTACTAATACTGTTATACACTTCATTGGGTTTACGGAGAAAATCAATCACAATTTAAAGTATCGTAAGCGACTATAAGGGATCACATACCATTTGTCTTTGATATCTTATCGTTTCATCAGGGCTGAAAAACGATTTATTGTGATTAATGACGGGTGATGTAGGACTTTAATTGTTAATCTAACAAATGTATTAACTAGTCTCTTAATGGCAAGGTGCTGTCAGTTGCCATCTAACAGTACAATAAATCATGACAGATAACGCCCCCATGTGTAAGTACTGTGGACAAAAACAGTCTGATTTGTCTAATTATTGGGGCGAATTAACGTTATATCATTTACTGCTACATACAAGGATTTTTGTTTAATCCCAATAAACACAATAATGTGGGCTATACGTTCGCAACAGAGTGATTATGTGTGTCGATGCATTTAAAGTCATTTGTTTGATGATGGACCATAAATCTATATTGTTTTAAGGTTAGGATACTTTGTTTTATTGATAATCGCTGTACAGTTAGCGTGTGGTCAACCGTTTTATCCATAATTATCATTTACTAGTTTTTACCATTATACTGTCCACATCACTTCCATATCTCATCCGTCACAAAACTCTGTCCTAATTATTGAAATATTGGTCAATAGAACGACAGCCCAATGCGGCTTTTTAAGAACGGTTATAAGGCGCAATTGACATAACAGCTAGGAATGTGTGTCTGAATTCGTTTTAAATGTGCATGAGAAGATTTTGCAGCATACTTTGCAGCTTAATTTGTTAGATGTGTGAAAATTTCAGTTAACATCATTTGAAATCATACGATTGTACAAAAATTTGTAAAACCAAATAAAATATATATTCTTTTAAATTTATTTTAGAAATCGATGTGCAAGATCTGCACAATTTCAGTTAACACCATTGGAGAAGCGAAATTCCATTAAAGGTATTTGAATGTGTTCTGTATTCTATTTTATGTTCTCAGTTTAACTCATCAAACCCTCCATTAATCTTACGACACGAAAAAAGACTATACACAAAACCCTACAAGTGAAAAATTGTTTAGTCGAATAAAATAAGAGGTCGTGCTATTGTTGTATGTGTTGTATTTTGAGTATTAGGTATGGATGTTTTATTTAGTTGAACTATCATATTATTTCTCTGCTTCCTTGTATCATCTTGTAAACAATATTTATATTACATCAAAGCCGTATGGAACCTACTGGAATATTCCCTTGATTCATTTTACTTTTTGAGTTCCCCACTTCATCGCCCTCGTGTGTATAACCGGGTTAAAATATCCCAAAGAACTATACTATGCAAATCCGGCTGATTATATTAAATTCAGGACATGGCTTAAAACGTTTAACTTCATCTGAAAAGACAAAATCTTTGAAATTAAAAAAAACACCAGAAAGTGGAAGCGTGACGAGAAAGATTTGCGTTTTTTTCAAATTTAGAAATAATAGAGTTTTTTTTTTTTTAGAAAATAGTTATCCAAAGCAATGCCTGCTGGTCACTCGGAACATCCTTCGGCTATCTTCGCTTGCTACCGGTCGGCTTTGACACTCCTCGGACAGTCTGGAAATCACCGTATTTTTGGGCTGAATAAAAATGGCGTCGAAAGTAAATATCAAAATGTTTTTCTACAGACGAAAAAGGAAAATAAAAAGTATTATAAATTTATTAAATGCTAATATCATTTAGAAAGATATTTGTTTATATATTATATTTAGCCCGGTAAAGCACATGCTGTGTAACGCAAAGAAAAGACGCAGTTTCGGTACATTCCAGGAATCCTCCAATGCTTCAATTATAAAACTGATCGCGCATGAAAGTTAACAAACAGAGTATTTCGGTCCCTTTCATTATCACGAGGACACTTTCGAAGGGCCCTGAAGAGGATATGGGAATTGTACCTTACACCGCTACCTTTTTGGTCGCCACATTCAAAATGACCTGCAGTCTGTCAGAGGGTATTTCAAGCACGTAAATTCCCGAAGTTACCAGACTGGCCTGCTGGTAACTTGGTCACCAAAGCCCTCTTAAATAAATCGTAAAACTATGTAATAATTTCCCAAAGAAGAACTGTCTATTTCCAAAACAAACAAAACCTTCTATTTTTTCACCTAGACGAAAAGTCTACGACCGCTTAATTCTGTCTATCCGATTCTACTTTAAGAGGAAGTTGGTTAATATTTGGGAAATTGTTTTAACGAAATGTTCTTGAAAATATAATGAACTTGGCCTCAGCATGAAGATGAAGTTTAGGCTTCAGAGTGAAAACATTTCCTGTATAATAATACCTTACTTTTAGATGTTGGTTTGGCGACAACCTATAATTGGGCGTTTTCCGGAGTTCAGTATATTTGAGCGTAGGCATACCAACCAAGGAATGATTTACAATAAAGGCCAAGACGAAGATCAGACAAAGTCTTTGGAGTGCATGTGTTTATAATTCTTAATAACGGCAATTAAAAGACAGGCATTAATTGCATTCTGTAAAGATTAAATCTTGGATTTCTTTTTTTAGTAAATACTCACATGCTAGGCAAATCCATAGAATGACATAATCGTCAGCATCTGACAGACATCTTAGTTAAGCGTCATTCAATAGTTTGAGTACAGAAGCCTACATATTGATTTGGTTCGGTGTGATTAACCTTCGTTAAGGAGGATATTGTCTTCATCGTTAACTGATCGTTAACATTGTGTAAATATTAATGAGATTTGAATGGTCATTTAACCACTGAACCTACCATTGTATGAGATATATACAAAAGTATAAGGGAATTCTCCGAACATAGACGCAAATGTACGGAGGCCTATTAGTGCCATGGGTGGAATTTGTACTTTTCCAGTGTTTTTCAGTCATTAACAGCATTTTGCACAAGCGGAAACTTGACTTTGAGACGAGGGATTCTGTATGTCGAAGAAAATCAAGCGTGTATCATTAGAATCATACGTTTAAGTAAAACGATTTGCAGAGAAAGTCGAAAAACGATGTAAACTGTCAAATCACAAGGGAAACATACACCGCGGAGAAAACTTTTCTCCGCGGTGACGTTTCCACCGCGGTGAAAAGGTTTCAACCGCGGAGAAAAGGTTCTCACCGCGGAGATAATGTTCACACCGCGGAGAAAAGTTTTCTCCGCGGTGTGAACATTTTCTCCGCGGTGGGAACGTTTCAACCGCGGTGGAAAGGTTCCCACCGCGGTGATAAATCACAACTAATTTGAATTTCAACCGCGGTGGGAACCTTTTCACCGCGGTGGAAATGTTTACACCGCGGAGAAAAGTTTCCTCCGCGGTGGGAATGTTTTCACCGCGGAGAAAATGTTCACACCGCGGAGAAAACTTTTCTCCGCGGTGTGAACATTTTCTCCGCGGTGAGAACCTTTTCTCCGCAGTTGAAACCTTTTCACCGCGGTGGGAGTGTTTCCACCGCGGAGCAAAAGGTTCCCACCGCGGAGAAAAAAATGTTTCCCTTGTGATTTGACAGTTTCACATCGTTTTTCGACTTTCTCTGCAAATCGTTTTACTTAAAGGTATGATTCTAATGATACACGCTTGATTTTCTTCGACATACAGAATCCCTCGTCTCAAAATCAAGTTTCCGCTTGTGCAAAATGTTGTTAAAGACTGAAAAACACTGGAAAAGTACAAATTCCACCCATGGCACTAATAGGCCTCCGTACAAATGCTATTTTTATTTCGACGTCATCTAGAATTTATGCAAAAGCTTTTAACTCACAGTTCGTACGTGCAGCTTTGTGTGCAGAAAAAATCAACCAGCTCTTCGAGGTACTCAAAGTGACAGAGTTACTTTTAGTTTCAGATAAAAATAACCAACAATTATCTAATTCTGTTTCATTGAAATTGTCTTTAACTTTAGCAGCTTATCCCCCTTTCAGAAGGAGTTATAAATGAGTAGGCGTATTATTTACGTATAAAGTACACTAAACCTGAGATTTTTCGTGCGGTTGATTCAGGTATTAATAAACGATGTAAAAACAACCATTAGGCTACTGACGGAGTGACATACATTATTGGTTTTGTCTCCCAACCATTTTATGCAATTCCTGGCATTGTCAAATACATTGTATGATTGGCAATAAATATAAAGACAGTCTAGACACCCAACATTGCTTCAAGAAGAAAAGTATCCGTATCAAGGTTTGCGAATAAACCAGAAATATACCCAGAAGGCTGATAAACGATGCATATAGGCATATTTCATAAATAATGTCATATACTAAATGTCGACAACCGACTAAAGCCCATTTGTATACAATCGTCTGCCAATGGGATATTCGTGGCTTCTTTTTAACAAGAGACAGCTCTATGGGGCTATGCCATAATACAGGATGAGATTAATGTGCATTGTATACTGATTTGTGTGATGACCTATGCCATATCCGCCGCCCCCCCCCCCCCCCCAAAAAAAAACCCCAAAAAAACAAAAGGGGCCATTTGCTGACAATTTGGACTATTTAAAGTGGCATATTGTGCCAAAATGTGTATAGGTTTACGTTTGTTGAAATTATCAGTCATTTTTCTCAAGAAGAACATGGTAGAAGTTTTTTTAGTGCTACTAGCCTCGATGATACAGGTTCAACTAGTGTTTTCAGCTAAATCTGGCCTACAATGAAAGAACGTTCGTCCCGGACAGATAATTAAAAATGGTAAGAAAAAGCTTTTTAGAGCGAAGAAGTACAACGAAACGATTGAGCAACTATTTCAGCTAATCAAAAGTGTAGTCGTACATGTTGATTATGCCGGTTTGGCAGTGTTGTCGTTTTGATGAAATTGTCTTTTAATCCAGTGGACAGGAAATCATTCAAGTTTGCTGATCATTAGCCTCCTTCTGATTACACCAATGATGATGATTAATTGATGTCATTATACCATTATGGATAAACGCTATCATTTTCCACGCTGTCATTATATTCCACATTAATTTTTAGTGTATATTTATCTGCAACGCACTTTTTTGTATAATAAGTAGTAATATTGGAAGCCTCCAACTTTTATCTAGCATAACTGCCGTACTATAGCATAGTACTAGCACATTCTCATAGTTTTCCGCTGTCTTAATTGAAAGAAATATTTAATTCCGCAAATATGCACATGAGAATAACCCCCTTTTCTCATAGCTGTTGAACCATCGAATGTTCTGTTTTCTTATATTAAATGTACATCTTTACAAACGATATTTTTGGTCACGTGCTAAAACATCTTACACCAGCCGGCGAGTGTTGTTTCTTTTCTGTTCAATAGTATTGACTTACTAAATATTTATTTTCATTTGTGCATTCACTATTTTGTTTGGTTAGTCAAAAGTTTCATTCAGTAAATGAGAGACTATCATTGAAAGTTGACTTAATCCACTTATTCTCTTTCAGATGCTATCAGGTGTGCAATCTTTTAAGAGTTTCTGAAAGACAACGTATCTAAGATGTCTTCCCTACGTGAATTGTCATTGTCCATTGTAGCTTTTGGTAATTACCCTTCGCGAACGGTTAATCCAGCAATACACCTACATGTATGTTGTAGATTTCCTGGGTAAATCGATGTCATCTTTAAATGGTTCTGAGATGGAAATAATCTTACGTGAAGTAATGGGATCTTGTTCTACACTGGAATTAAAAGAAAATACACCATCTAACCGGAAAAGACTTGTATATCTTTCGAACACAATCGACATCAGCGGTTAAACGATCACCAGATTTGATACTAGGAATTATAAAAAGCCTTTGTTTCACAATAAATTTTGATTCGTTTCTATCGTTTGAAAATTTTGAACTCCTATTATCAAATCTGGTAATTCTTGACGAGTTTCGAACTGCAGACATTCCTTATCAAATTGTACCAACACAGTCCTTGGAAGAATATTCAATTACGTGTTTGAGTTTATCAAAGGTTGCATAACACTCTGCAAGTTCGGTTTCCTCCCAGGTAAATCTACTGTCTTGTTAATTAGTAGATACTTATTTCGATCTAGTAATAGCCTTTGATTAAGGAAATGAATATTCCCATGGCATTTGACCGTGTTTGGCACAAAATGCCATTAGAAAAGGTTCACAGCATGGGCATTGATAATAACATATTGAAATTGTTTACCAATAATCTTCAAAATCAATCACTCAAACTTGCTGTTTATCTTATTTTGGGCTCAGCGATGGAAACGTGTCTTTAATGACAAACAATACTCTCGAGACTAGAAGCATTAAAAAGCTTCTGAACTATACGGCTTGAGAGAAAAAGACAACTTCATTATTCTGTATCAACATTTTGGTAGCTTAAAGAATTGGCCTCGGTTCAGGTTCTAACGGGAATGACATTATCTTCACGGTGAATTTATCGGTGGCCATTGTCTAGTTGTCCATTACCAGACGCCATTCCACACGCTACATTATTCAACTTTTCTGTGACATTAACATGAGATTTTTATGATCGAATATTTCTAGATTATCAGCGTTGTGGTTCTTATAACCTAATTATATTTTTGTCTCGACTGGTAGAAAACCATTGCGCCAAAGGACATTTTCGTTATGAAAAATAAAACTATTACGTTTTACTCACTGGGTCTACTAAACTAAACATGACGGAGTATGACTTCTGGATACAATAATTGTGATGTGCACCATATTTGCCATAGTTTATTGGTAATGTTGATTATCGCAAACAAAGAAAAAAACATATCGACCATTATTCGTAATATAAGATAGCATCTGTGTATATTTCATCAGTCATCTTTATAGTAGCAACTAAGATGCTGGTAGCACCTTTATGATGATAGGATTTTGACTCAAAAGTGAAGAGGAACATATTACTACGCCTATACATATTCTAATTCTTTACTTCAGTTTGCCATCAACCGTATATTTATAAAATCGTTTAACAATGTCCTGATATTTGCAACCTTTCTATGTGAGCATAAACGGGACAGAAATTGTGAAGGGATCAATTGAGCCTCAGTGCTAGTTTAATAAGAGCTTGTTGTACTATTTACTCACCAATGCTAGATTGGTCGATCGGAAACAAATGGGTTGATCTGAAGAGTATGTTCAACATCGGGAAGAATAAATAGGAATGTCTCTGTAAACCAACATTAAACCAGTATAATTGCCCAAAAGCGTACGGACACCTGGTGTAATCTATAAGAATATTGTCCGATTGATTAGTGCAACTTAACACAAGGAAATTATAAAAAGTCAACCGGGTGCGATATACATTGGACATACCTAAAGTATTTATATATATATATCACTACACCGTTTCTTGTAACTTTTACCTAATGAATCGTTTACCCTTCCCTAATTGAACTATTCACTTTATAACCTGTAATTTCCAACAAGCCTGTCGACCAGTCAATACTCGTAATTACCAAATGATTTAGATTCTGTTGTATTCAATGAGCTTGTTTGGAACTTCCGGAAGACGGATTACAATACTACTTTGATAAAATGACCAAAACAATTCAATAGAAACGACAAATCCATTAACATATATACAAACGTAAACCACCGAAAGACGACTTATTATCACTTATTGTGTATTAAACAACGACGGTGACGTCACTCTATTGTTCGAGCGGACGATTATTTTTCACGAATCGTCTGCAGACTCTCACACGCAACACAGTCCTTCAAATGTATGTGAATTACCACACATGCGCATTGGAAACGAACAATAGCTGCTTCGTTGGAAAGAGTGATGTTTGCCATATCAAAGGGGATCACAGCCGGTTTGTCTTAATGGAGCGCTTAAAGGATTCAGTTTGTTGGATATGTACGATGTACGGTTGGATAAGAAACGAGTAAATAAATGCGAATTGCTTGCCATTGGAGACGCAATTTGTAGTTTTTTTTAATACAATAAATATTTTTTAATACAATAAAACAATATTTAAATTACCGTATTTTATCAAATCGCTCAGTTAAGAGAAGCCAATATAACTAGACGTGAAGATTTAAGTCAAATTTAAAACAAAGCAGACTTGTTTTATATGGTGTGTAGCGGAACAAAGACTGTTTTGTCGGAAGAAAATTTGATTGATGCAGGGAAAGGGCATCTAACTTTTTGGTCAAACTAATACCTCATTTAAATGCTTTCCTTAGTTAACAAAAATTCGTTGTAAATGGGTAGAGTCGGTTGCAGTAAATTGAATCCCCATTTCAAAAGGAAATATTTTATTTTTCCCACACATGATCCACTTTACAGGTATGAATGAACTGACAATCTTGCAATATTTTTGGAAACCTAATAAAATAATATTTTTAGAAAATTATTTCCCAATATTTACATCATACAATATCAGAGCTTACATAAAGTGAACTTGGTGTAACAAGACACCAGGCTCAGATTGCACCAGACGATTCTTGAAAAATAATCTGGTCCATACAAATGTGTTAAGTCGGAGAAACAACTCGTGCCGTTGATTCTTGAAAAATAATGAACTCGCGCCATGCGGTGCTCGTTGATTATTTTTCAAGAATCAACGGTCACTCGTTGTTTCTCCTATACTTATACGCGTTAACCACTTCGTCGCAAAATATTGCAAAGAACTGTATTATGCATGTTTATCTAATCCAGCTGATTGAATTGTATTTAGCACACAACTTAAAATGTTGAACTTCATCTTTAAATAACAAAATCTTTGCATGTAAAATTAAGAGACAATGTCCCCGTGATATCAATAACTTTTCGGTTTATTTTCTGTTACGTTTCTCAAAGAAGCTATGATAAAACATGTATTAATGAACAGCTCTATTTATGATGTCGAGATGCTGTAAATAACATGCTTAGGTATGGCAATGAGTCAATTCTATGCTGATTAAACCAGAAATGTTTGCTTTCAATATATTTGTGGACATTTGAAGCTTAGTTTAGCTTAAACTGAATATCGGCATAACTAAGTTACCAGATAAAAGAGGTCTTCTAAAGTACCAACATGGTCTCAAATCTTATCTATAAGCAACTAGATCTCCGTCTCACTGTAAATGTAATTCAAATTTCGTGGTAGAAAATGAAAAAAATAATACAATAAAGTTTTTTTTGTATTTTGGCGAACGTGTTCACTTTAATGTACATTATCGAGACAAAAGCAATAAAAAGCTTCTGAATAGCACGTCATAAGGAAAATAACCGATAATTTGCACGTTCGTTATAACGGAAAAATATCAACATTTTGGTAGCTCATGTCACTTTCAGTGCAATGTATCCTAAATATCAGTATATGTTATAAATATATACTATAGACAATTCACACAATCTCAAGTCACTATATATTCTTTCGTTTGATTGCTATCTGGTATTTTGTGTTGTCTGGCCAGATTTAGTACTTACAATGTTTTCTTTTAAACTCCAGTCAAGAATTCTGTTTGTTTTCCTGTCACTATATTAAAGGGGAAAATACAACCCCATCACTATCGACAAAAATGCTTCGATTTGACCAGGAGCTTCATTTTGTGATGATTAAAGAATTGGCCTCGGTTCAGGTTCTAACAGGAATGACATTACGGTGAATTGATCGGTCACCATTGTCTAATTGTCCATTACCAGACGCCATTCCATACGTTGCACTATTCAACTATTCTGTGACATTACCATGAGATATTTTTAAATTATCAGCGCTGTGGTTCTTATCCCCTAAGTATATTTTTGTCTCGACTGGTTAAAAATCATTGCGCGATTTCCGAGATGGAAAACTGGGCCTACTAAACCAAACTTGACGGAGTATGACTTCTGGACCCAATAACTGTGATGTCAATCATATTTCCTATAGTTATCGCAAACAAAGATAAAAACATTAAAAAAACATGTCGACGGTGATACGTAATATAAGATATCATCTGTGTATATTTTATCAGTAATCGTTATAGTACCATATGGTGCTAATGTTAGCACCTTTATGATGATTGGTTTTGACTCAAAAGTGAGGAGTAGCATAATGTTACGCCATACCTATTTAAATTCTTTACTTATGTTTGCCATCAACCGTATATTTATAAAATCGTCTCTCTTTAACAATGTCATGATATTTGCAACCTTTTCATGTGAGCATAGACGGGACAGAAATTGTGAAAGGATCAATTGAGCCTCAGTGCTAGTTTAATAAGAGCTTGTTGTACTATTTTCTCACCAATGCTAGATTGGTCGGTCGGAAACAAATCGGTTGATCTGAAGAGTATGTTCAACATCGGTCAGATTTATTAAAGGGAAGAAAACACGGGAATGTCTCTGTAAATCAACATTTAACCAGTATAATTGCCCAAAAGCGTACGAACATTTTGCAGCTTAAAGAGCTATAAACTACACGGCATAAATTCATTTTCTCTTGTAGAGAAAATTGCGATGTCTATGGTTATTTTTCTAAGCAGCACAAACTAGATTCCTTACTTTGAGCATGCTCTCGGAATCATATGTTGAGAAACTGTAGGAAATAACCACAAAAGTATATAAGCATATTTCCCGGGTGCGTGTGCTGATATTGCGCAGGGTGCGAATATATGTCGTTATTTATATCTTTGGTGCTGCGAAATTCGTGGAAAGGCAACAAGAGAATTCGGAATATCAAAGGTAAACATGTGTAAGTCATTCTATCTAAGCTGACATATCCTCTCATACATTTTGGTGGAACTTCTACGTTCGATATCAGGAATTCTGTATTGATAACAGAGAACTTAAGGTGACCATTTATTATTTACGAGACCATTTGTAGAATTGCTGATTACTGCTCTTAACAGAAAAACACAGGTGGTTTGTTTTAAGATCAAACAAGGACATTAAATGTTAAACTTCCTGGAGAAATGAGCTGTTCTCTAAAGCTTATTCTCCATTGCAGGTAATATTTGTTTTATCTTGATATTCATTTTGAAGAAAAGGAAATATAATGCACAAAAATGCCTATTGTTTGAACTTTCTTTGTCTATTGTAATTGTGCAATAGCGTTGCTAAGATTGCACGTTTTGTAATCATCCATGTATCATATCTTATTAGCCAAAGTAAACACTATCTTCCGGCATCTAGCTACTACTCAGTACCCAACTTTTGTTGAAATACCGATTTATAAATGAACATAAACACTATATTCCAACGTGTCCGTTTCATTTAGTTAGCCTCAAGTTTGAACGCTAATCAAAACTTTTGCTTTTGAAATCCCATTTCCTTTACTTCGTGCTTTGTAACAACTAGGTTTGACACAGTGTCTGAATTTCCAGTTGAGTTGATCATTAACATTAATAATTTGACAGGTTTTTGCGCATGCTCACATTCAATGTTAATGGTATCAACTCGAAATTAAAACGCTATGTCAAAATCCGTCCGTTACATTGATTGATTGATTGTTTGGTGTTTTACGCCGCGCTCAACATTATTTCACTTATATGGCGGCGTTGCCAGTTTAATTGTCCGGAGGAAACCCACGACCTTCCGTTGGTAGCCGGCAACCATCCCACATAGGTCATTCGAGTGAAAACCCAGCCAGAAAATTTTCCAATTTTTTTTGGACTGAGTGGGATTCGAACCCGCGACCCATTGGTGGAAGGCTGTTTGGATTGAGTGTCCAACGCTCTACCTACTGAGCCACGGAGGCCTCCCAGTTCGTTACAGTACATGTTTTAAGAAAAAAATAATTAACTTGAAGGGAAGTAAATCAAGCTAAACGTTAAGGCAAATTAATAGAGCAACCTAATTGCTTTCGATTGAAGTATGTAGTCACTTCCAATTTTTAGAGGGATTTTTAAAATCGGCATTACAAGTTAAAGCAAAAAAGAAAGAAGATCATCAGTGTGGATTTTGGGTTTTCTTTCCTTTGAAAAACAAGCTTTTAATCAGCCTCAAAACTTGTGGCAAATAGAAACGAACGGACATTAGTTACATGTTTATGGGAAGTGGAGGCTAGTACTCAACATCACAACAACAACTACTCGAATAATTTCACAATCTTGTCTACATATTGGTGTTTTCAAACAAAAACAACTAACGTTTTGCTTCTAGAGTGAAATCTCTGGAAATAACTTGAAAATGGACCTTCATTATTTGTTTGAGAAATCTCAGGGTTTATCTAGTTTACATCTTTCTTGTAATTTCCCACCATCCGTACGGATATTCTTTATATATGTTGAAGCTGAAATTGTACAAAGCCATTCATAAGAACAACGTCAATCACGATTCTGTAATTAGTTTTGCTAAAATGGCTTGCTTTTTTGGCCTCTCTTGGTGGCATTACTTTAATATGAGTTGTAGCGTGAATAATGAATAAATCTATAAATCTCAAAGTGCACGTTAAGTGCTTTTCTTGTCATCGGAGTCAGACGATATATGATACTTTTACCATATACCTGGTTATATTCCATCTCTTGATGCTTTTAAAGAAAGGTAGCTAATTATTGAGTTTAAAAAAAAACCGGCATGATTTCAAAATGGTCCTTGACCGAATGACCTTGAGTATTGAAATGTTGTGCCACGGGTACATCATGTTTAAGTCTAATACTAGATAAATGGTTGGCTGCTCTTTGTCGAAGAGAATTCTGAGTTTCTCCGACGAACTGTTTGCGACATTTTTTGCACGTGATTACATACACGATATTAGAGGAGTCACAATTAAGATTCTCTGCCATTTGATATTTGTCGCGAGTTTGTTCTCCGAAAAAGGTTCCGCGATCGGGTACGTATATATCGAGTTTGCATCGCGTCTTAAGGCATTTCATTGATGTACCTGAGAGAAATGTTGGACGGTAATGGTACACTCGTGAAGGGGAGGTAAGCGTATCGGGGGATGAAGGGGGAAACATGATTTGTCTTACTGTGTTAGATTTGATCCTTCGGGGTAATCTAATAGAACACTTCCTAGGGAGGAGAGCTTTAAAAAGAACAGAACAAGCCTGGTTAAAAAATCTAAAGAACTACAGTTTCTATAGAATCTAAAAATCTGAGATATAATGACGCCCTTGAAAGTATGAGGAGGATGGTATGACCCAGCATGTAGCAGCTGATGCGTGTCAGTAGGCTTGAAGAATACTTTGTAATCTAGATACCCAGTAGTATGATATGTATGAGCCTTGTAAATAGTTACATCCAAAAAATCCACAGAAGTGTGATCAATAGTAGGCTGTAATTTAATGCTTGAGTCGTGAGAATTAAGAGTATCAATGAAAATATGAAGGTCTTCCAACGTATGTTGCCAAATGATAAAAATGTCATCCAGATACCGAAGGTAAATAAAAGGTTGTTGGTGACATTTGCGAAGAATATCACTCTCCCACTCAGCCATAAAAATAGAGGCAAAGTTAGGACTAAAACGTTTTCCCATAGCACACCCTTTAATTTGCTGAAAGATCTCCCCATTGAATTCAAAATGGTTACCTTTTAAGCTAAGTTCCAGCAATTCTAAAATGTCTTTATCTGGACGACGGTGGTCAGGGTATCTTTGGAATGCTGATTTTATGGATTTCAGACCCAAATCAATGTCAATGTTTGTATACATAGACTCCACATCCAGAGTAACCAAAATCACATCTTGTGGGATGGATTTCTCAGACAATTTGGCCAATAAATCATTCGTATTTTTTATAAAGCTAGGATGCCGATTCGCTATAGGTTTTAGATAGTAATCAATTAGCTCTGATATTCTATAACTTTCACTGCCACAATCTGAGATAATAGGACGCCCAGGGGGCAATGTAGGCTTCGGCCATTTTTCAATAGGTTTGTGAATTTTCGGAAGAATATAGAAGACCCTGTTTTTAGAGTTTTGATCAGATTCCAAATATCGATACTGTTTTTCATTAAGTAGTTCTTGAAGAGAGAAAAGAATTTTATTAAACTTCCTAACATGTTCAGGCCAAATTTCCTTTTCAAGTTTTTTTGTAATGAAGAGGGTTGCTTAGCTGCCGTTCTTATCTCTTCAATATAATCCTGTTTTGACATAATAACTGTTGCCGAACCTTTATCAGCAGGTTTAATAACTATGTTTGGATTTCTCCTTAGCTTACTTAAGGCAAGACATTCTGAATGAGTAAGGTTATGTTGGTTTCTCTGATTAGTTAAAACATCAAACTTCCTTGATACAGAGTCACGACTAATGTTTATTTCTGGACCATACAAGTGAGAAGGGGGTGTATAGCCGCTTTTAGATGTAAACGGCTTGCGTACCCCACTAGAATCTCGGTAGATATCAGCCAGACTAAGATTTCTGGAGAACTCCATAACATGCACTAATTTACTAATAGAAAAGTCCCTATCAGATAATGATTTAGGACAAGGAACAAATGAGAGTCCTCTATTGAGTAGAGATATATCATCAGCAGTGAGTTCCTCGTTACTAAGATTAACAATATTACTTCCTAAGCCGAAAGTAGGGTGGCACATGCCCTGTCCCAAATTTAGTTTAAATCTAGCGTCTGAAGCCAGTGGGTATACAAGCAATTTGCTTCTTTTTGAGGTTTCCAGATGGCCAATGGTAACTTTCCTAGCTCCCACTGACTGCTGAGTAGCGAGTTTAATTTAGGGAATCCTTTGTCGGCTTTGTTTACTGACTGAGAATGAACCTAAGTTACGGTTCGGCGCCATATAAGTAAAATCGCCTGGAGCGCGGCGTAAAACTCTAATCAATCAACCTATTAAAGTTAGGTGCGCAGTACAAGAGCATGGTGGGTGCGCGTGCTGTGCATTTTCCACTCTTTGTTTACTGACTGTCAGACAGAAAACAAAGCAACAGGGAATTCCCTAAATAGCTCTTTAAATGCATATTTTCGGCGGAAAGTCGACTTACAGGCTCCAAGATTGATGACTTCTGATTTTTCTACTAATCTGAATGTCAACAAACTGTATTGCTTTATTTAAAAAGAATCATATATGTTAATTGATTATCTTCTGAATATCGTTTTTTTTTCGTAATAAAAAATATGCTTATGGCTGTTTTATATTTACTACCATGAGCTTTATTCAAGTCACAAATCAGAAATTCCTGGGCTATAAAGACCATTGCTATATTTGGCAAAGACATAGTTGGGCTTGGTAAGGAAATGTAACAGTCGAGGTTGAATAGGATGCAGAGAATGTATGACATGCGCTTCTCTTAATCAGTATTTATTACTAATAATGTGACAGTTTTATGCATGTTTCTGGCAAAACTTTCGTCAGAGATAAATTCAGTCTGGTTGTTTGTTTTATTTTATTTTGGTGGTGGAAATAAAAAAAAAAATAATAAAAGCTATTATAAACCTCCAAGTTTCCGACAGAGGTCTTGTTGTGTTCTTTGAGTTATTACTACTTGCATGCGGGGAGATTGTGCATTGGGCCGTGGCCGTATTTGATTGGATGGTTCGCGCTTGATTGACCACATGGGTTGATTGCGTGGCCGCGATTGGTTTACGAATCAAGCCCGCGAAGTTTCGTGCATTTGAGGTTACCTAAGTAAGCTCACTTTTTTGTTGATTGTCATACTGTATAGTCTTGTGTTTTGTGTGGTGCCGAGGACGGAAAGTGGGCAGGTAAAGGCTTGTAAATCTTTTTAGCAATAGCAAATGTAGAATTAAGCTATTCTAGCTGATTTGCTGATTTCGAACGGGTACTCAATTATAATTCGGTTTGAATGCAAGTTGATATGTTTTTGTCATGTAAACAACTGTAAATAATACAAGGAATATTTCCTAGGATCTCACAAAGCATTTGTGTTGCGTTAGATTTTAACACGAACTCTCAAACTACATTGTATTTTGAAGCTCAGTTTTATTTGTAATTATATGTTTCAGGATGGTTTTTAATGACTCCAACTTTATGTAATAAGGATAGACTACTCGAGTCAAATTGACTGGGTAGGTACCGTATATATATTATACTGGAACAATTTGACTAGTTATGCCGGATGCAAAGCTTACTATTTTATTAGTTGAGATATCCTAGTTATCCTGGTTCCATTATATTGAGATATCCTAGTTATCCTGGTTCCATTATATTGAGATATCCTAGTTATCCTGGTTCCATTATATTGAGATATCCTAGTTATCCTGGTTCCATTACATTGAGATATCCTAGTTATCCTGGTTCCATTACATTGAGATATCCTAGTTATCCTGGTTATTCCGGATACAAAACTTACTACCATCTAATATGACGTAATGTATATATTTTTGGTACAAATCTGTTTACTGTGAAAGTTATATTAATAATGTTCCGTTTTGTTTGTATTCAGAGTTTGGAATGTGTGTTGGAAGTCTATTTTTACAATAAAACCCCGTCGAACCCAACAAGTTGCCTTTTGTCATATTCTACTTGGTGACCTCTGTTACATTTGGCGCCCGAAATGGGACGGGGTGGAGATGAGTAGAGCCTTCCATTTGATGTCCTCGAGCCTGTCCTGTTATCCTGTATATGATATTTTCTTTCTTTGTTCCTGATTTCCCTGATTTGTGCTTGGTTGTGATTTAGTCCTGATTTTGTGATGTTCTAACTGTGTGACATGTTCCTGATCGTGTTGCCTATTCCCGATTGCCAGCAATTTCCCACTTAGTGTCCATTTGATGTGATTGTAGCGTCCATTTACTTTTGAACATTAAAAGTAAATCCATTGGTGGAAGTCTTCAGAACATTAGCTACCAATAACAATGACACTATCTTTTTTTTTTTGGCACTGGTAAACAAAACAAAAAAAATGTTTACCGTGAATTGTTTTCTTTAGACTTACTATACTTTATTGTGAGTTTAAGTTAACTGATTATTTTTTTGAAGCTCAATTCAATGTGTAATTCATGCAACAGCAAAAACTATCATATTCCATTTCATATCACTCTTAATTATCATCAAATGTGTTGTCTTTCGATTTTATGAATAAGCATGCTAATCTACCTAATACAACGTGTGGCGGCTTCCATGACACGAAGTCTTAAACAATTTTAATTGAACTTTGAATTTAACGTTATTAGAGTTACCATTCAAAAAAGTTTTAAAGCTATTTTTATAGTTAACTCCATATCAACTTTTCAATGTAACTACATTATCTAGAGTGAAAATTATTTGCCAGCCCGCCCTGCCTACTTGCTGACCGTAGCACTAATATTTACAAGAAATTCGCTAATTAAACGAAAACTTCGTGGCTCGTTCGTGACTTCGTGCGCTTCGTGATCTCTCCTTGGTCGGCCAATCAATGCTGACTGTCTTCCTCATTCGGCCACGCTCAATGGATAATTCTCACGTATGTTTTATAATAACTTTCCTTCCGTTATTCTTTGGTTTTCTTTTATTTATTTTGTTCGTCTGAATTTCTGTTCGTCCGGAATTAAAATGGCTGAAGGTTTCTCTGACGAAGAGTTAAGGCGCTTAGCTCAAACTATGAGCGAAATGAAAATAAAACCAAAAGCTGACTCCCCAAAAGACTTTGTTAGTTGGATGAAAGATTATTTGACAGCAAATGGTGAAATAGATTCAAAGGCTAATTTAAATATCCCTTCAGTAAAAGCTACCCACTATCCTAGAATTTCAAATTTTTCAGGTGAGCAGAAAACTAAAGGGGATACTACCTATGATCTTTGGAGGTATGAACTAACTTGTGTAGTAAATGACAACATGTACTCTGAAGCTTTAATTCAACAGGCGGTTCGTCAATCCTTACGAGGTGAAGCAGGTAGGGTAGTAATGAGGTTAGGCCCAAATGCTAACATTAAAGAAATACTAAATAAATTGGATAGCGTATATGGGCTAGTAGAATCACAAGAAACCGTACTTGCCAAGTTTTATAGTGATAGACAGGGCGACGATGAAGATGTAACTACTTGGGGATGTCGTCTTGAGGATTTGTTGGCTGGTGTTACCGACAAGGAAACCTTCACTACTGCTCAGGTAAATGACATGCTCAGAAATATGTTCTGGACAGGTTTAAAAAAGTGTTTGAAAGATGTTTCAGGTCACAAATTTGATTCGATTTCTGATTTTGACAAATTGAGAGTGTCACTTCGACAAATAGAGTATGAACAAAGTTTGCTTAAGTCTCCGAGTAGAAAGGTAAGAACACTTGTAAAGGCCGCCGCTGGTAATGGTGATACAGAAGTCCAAGAAATAAAAGGTATGGTTCATAAGCTATCGAGTGATGTAAGATCATTGAAGGAGCAACTTGATAAAGGTCCACAGACACATAGTGATCCTAACTTACAAGTCACTAATTTTGAGGCATCTCATAACCAAAGTAGTACTCCCCAGTCATCCTATTCGCGAGCTCATTTTAACCGAAGATCTAATTTCCAAACAAATCGACGCAGAAACAATTCAAATATATCTGGTAATAGTTTTGCAAATCCGCGTTTTAATCCGGGTTCTGGCAGAAATATTTCGGGTACAGGAATAACGCCTGCTCGACGAGAAAGCGAGGAACCCCAGTGTTTCCGATGTGGACAAGTTGGACACCTACGTATAGGTTGCAGAGTTAGACTTAATGAAGATTTAAACTGGAGAGAACCTATGGGGAGGGGCAACACATAGGTTCTACAGTCAAAAGCCCAATTAGTAATAGTGTTCTTCCAGAAGGTTTAGTGGGGTGTGAGAACGAGGCATCGGTTTACATTAATGGCGTTCGAACTCTGGCTTTGTTAGATACTGGAGCCAACGTGTCTACTATAAGTGAAAGCTTCTTTAGAAAACATTTAAGCGCTCTACCACTTATGAAGTTAGAATCTGTTTTGGATATCGAATGTGCAGATGGAAAAGCTTTACCATATTTGGGTTATGTGGAAGCCTTGGTGTCTGTACCTGAAGTAACTGAGCAAGGGCTGGAATGTCTGTTTCTGGTCGTGCCGGATAGTAAGTATGCAAGTAAAGTCCCAGTTCTTTTAGGCACCAATATATTGCGTCATTTAATGGGTTCTTTCCAGGAAAAGTATGGACATGGTTTTATTAATCAAGCGAAATTAGTTAAAGGTTGGTATCTAACATTTAGATGTTTAGTCTTGCGAGATAAACATCTGCAAGAGAATGGATTTTGTTTAGCACTGGTTCGTTCTGCAGGGGAAAACAATGTTGAAATCCCACCCAATAGTGGTGTTAAATTAAATGGTTCTCTTGATTACAAAATTCCATATAATGAGGTTTCGGCCTTGGTGCAGGAATCCGGAAAGGCAACGATTTCAGGTGACCTTGACGTAACTCCAGTCCTGGTAAATTATTGTCATGATTCAACCTCACCGTTCGTTATAAGTTTAGAAAATGTGACCAATCGTACCTTTACTATTGCACCAAAAGCTGTTTTGTGCGAATTACAACCTGTCAATGTAGAGTATACGCCAAAAATCTCTAAAACCAACTGTGACGTCATTGACCAGATCCAGCTTGATCACAATAACTTAAATATAATTCAAAGTGAACAAGTCTTGAACTTTATTAGTCAGAATCAGGATATATTCTCTCAGCATGACCTGGACCTAGGTAAAACAAAGTTGGTTGAACACAAAATAAATTTGGAAGACAATACCCCTTTCAAACAGCGTCACCGGAGGATCCCGCCATCTATGTACAATGAAGTAAAGTCTCATCTTCGCCAACTCCTGGATAGTGGTGTGGTAAGTCCCTCTCATTCCCCATGGGCCTCAAACATTGTTTTAGTTCGCAAGAAAGATGGCACATTGAGGGTGTGTGTCGACTATCGTCAACTAAACAATTTAACAATTAGGGATTCCTACGCCTTACCTAGAGTTGAAGAATTATTGGACTGCGTGGGAGGTAATAAATATTTTAGTGTTCTCGATTTAAAAAGCGGCTACTACCAAGTGGAGATAGATAAAGAACATAAGGAGCGCACTGCTTTCACCGTGGGTCCACTTGGATTTTATGAATTCAACAGGATGCCCTTTGGGTTAGCCAACGCCCCTGCTACTTATCAGCGCTTAATGGAGAATGTCCTGGGTGATCTGAATTTGAAAGTTTGTGTCGTTTACATAGACGATCTTCTAGTGTTCTCGAAAACGTTTGAAGAACACCTCCAACGGTTACAATTGGTGTTTGATAAGCTGAGGGAGAACAATTTAAAGCTTGCTCCTAGCAAATGTTCCTTTTTCAGAGACCGAGTGACATACATTGGCCATATTGTGTCCGCTGATGGCGTAGAGACAGATCCAGCAAAAATTGAAAAGGTAAGTAATTGGCCAATTCCCATTACCCCTGAAGAAGTTCGCCGGTTTTTGGGGTTTGTTGGATACTACTGTAAGTTTGTGAAAAATTTTACTCGAATCGCTAGACCATTGATTGAGTTGATACCAGTAGCCGGACGGAAAGGTAAGAAAAAGACCAAACCTGTCCAGAAGCCTTGGGAGTGGGGTCCTGTGCAACAAGAATCTTTTGATACTTTGAAATCTTGTCTTCTGTCTTCTCCAATTTTAGGATATCCGGATTATACACTGCCATTTGAGCTGCACACTGATGCTAGCTTGCATGGACTTGGGGCGGTGTTATATCAACAACAAGATGGATACAACAGAGTGGTGAGTTATGCAAGCAGAGGGTTGACAAAAGCTGAACGCAATTATCCCGTCCATAAACTTGAATTTCTTGCATTGAAGTGGGCGATTACCCAGAAGTTTCGGGATTATTTATATGGACACAAATTCAAAGTCAAAACTGACAACAACCCGCTTACATATGTTCTGACATCAGCCAAACTAGACGCCACTGGGCACAGGTGGTTGGCGGCCCTAGCCATGTTTGATTTTAAAATTGAATATATTGCAGGGAAATCGAATGTTGATGCGGATGCATTGTCTCGACTGCCTAAAAAGCAAGATATGGAGGCGGAAAATAAGACAATGGCTGAAGAAACTGTGAAAGTTTTCTGTGGCAAAGTAAGCGCGTTGCCAGCGGTTGAGACATTAACCTGCGATGGGAAGGTTTTGGAAGTATTTAAACAATCATGTGGTGCTCATTTTCAGGTAGAGGATACAATCTCTGAACAGGCTGCGGATGCTACTATTCGATACTGGGCTGACTGCGTTCAACGGAACTCTAAAGTGAGAAGGAAAGAAGTACCTAGAGGATGGAGACATGTTGCTTTTTTCCGCAATTTACATAGATTGAAGTTGGAGGACTCTATACTTTACAGGGTGTCCGAAGTGGATGGCGAGACGTTAAATCAAGTAGTTGTACCCTGTTCACTTATTGGAAAGGTTTTACATGCCTTGCATAATGATGTTGGCCACCCTGGGCGAGATAGGACGTTATCCCTTCTTCGAGATAGATTTTACTGGCCCGGAATGAGTAGAGATGTAAACAACTGGATTGAAAGCTGTGAAAGATGCTTGAAGCGAAAATGTCATTTGAGTCCCAAAGCACCACTGGTAAACATTTGTACATCTCAGCCATTGGAACTGGTATGCACTGATTTTTTGACACTAGAAGAAAGCAAAGGTAAATACCAACATATATTAATCATAACTGATCATTTTACCAGGTATGTAGTGGCGGTCCCTACAAGAAACATGACCGCAAAGACAACAGCCGAAGCCCTTTTTCACAATTTCTTCGTTCACTATGGAATGCCGCTCAGACTTTATTCAGATCAAGGAGCGAATTTTGAAGGTAAACTCGTTAAAGAATTATGTCAGATGTTAGGTATTGAGAAGTCACGCACCACTCCGTATCACCCGATGGGCAATGGGTTATGTGAGACATTTAATAGAACCCTTCTCGATATGCTTGGTACCTTGCCAAATGCCCACAAGACGGATTGGAAGTCGTACGTTGCACCCCTAGTCCATGCGTATAATTGTACTCGACATGAGACCACAAAACAAGCTCCTTTCTTCCTGATGTTTGGTCGTTGTCCACGGTTACCTGTAGATGTAGCTTTTGGTATTGAGACTGGTAAGGGTGGTCAGAATACTCAACAGTATGTCGATAATTTACGTAAGAAGCTCCAAACAGCATATGAACTGGCATCAAACGCAGCAAATGAAGCTCAAAGGAAACATAAATTGATTTATGATAGAAAGGCCTGAGGTGCAGTTGTTCAAGTGGGGGGATCGAGTCCTTGTGAGAAAGTTGTTTTTTGAAGTGAAGCATAAACTAGCTGATCGTTGGGAAGATCATGTTTATGTCGTTCTTAATCAGCCTTCTTCAGAAATCCCTGTGTATGAACTCAAACGAGAGGATGGGGTAGGACGAACGCGGGTGCTTCATAGGAATCATTTGCTGCCCGTTGGTGTCCTTAGAGGAGGATGTGTATCACCTTCAAAACCAGTGCCACAACCCCGTAAGAATTCACGGCGAAAGGTAAGTCAACATGTACCGGAAACTGATGACGTAGACCCGAGTGGAGAGGATTCGGAAAAAGAATCTAGTCAGGAGTTCCTGTTGGAATTCCACAATGAGGTAAGCGAAACTAGCTCAGCGGGAGGTGATCACGAAGATACCCAGGAAAATCCTGAAAACGGATCAGAAGTGGTAAGTACTACACATATACAAAACCTTGACCTTGAAGTAGCTCCAATACCTGTGCCTCGGCGTTCTGCCAGAAGTAAATCTCAACCTGCATGGATGACATCTGGTGAGTACATAATGTCCCAAACCTGTAAAGATTGGTCAGCGAAGATAAATGTCCTTCGTACACTGTCAGATTCTGACATTTCCAGAGATATGCGTGACGAGGTATGTAGAGCAATGTTGTACATTTTGAAAAGTAGTTCAAACGAATGACAAATGACGGGACGCCATTTTTTAGCTGGGGGGAGTATGTGACAGTTTTATGCATGTTTCTGGCAAAACTTTCGTCAGAGATAAATTCAGTCTGGTTGTTTGTTTTATTTTATTTTGGTGGTGGAAATAAAAAAAATAAATAATAAAAGCTATTATAACCCTCCAAGTTTCCGACAGAGGTCTTGTTGTGTTCTTTGAGTTATTATTACTTGCATGCGGGGAGATTGTGCATTGGGCCGTGGCCGTATTTGATTGGATGGTACGCGCTTGATTGGCCACATGGGTTGATTGCGTGGCCGCGATTGGTTTACGAATCAAGCCCGCGAAGTTTCGTGCATTTGAGGTTACCTTAGTAAGCTCACTTTTTTGTTGATTGTCATACTGTATAGTCTTGTGTTTTGTGTGGTGCCGAGGACGGAAAGTGGGCAGGTAAAGGCTTGTAAATCTTTTTAGCAATAGCAAATGTAGAATTAAGCTATTCTAGCTGATATGCTGATTTCGAACGGGTACTCAATTATAATTCGGTTTGAATGCAAGTTGATATGTTTTTGTCATGTAAACAACTGTAAATAATACAAGGAATATTTCCTAGGATCTCACAAAGCATTTGTGTTGCGTTAGATTTTAACACGAACTCTCAAACTACATTGTATTTTGAAGCTCAGTTTTATTTGTAATTATATGTTTCAGGATGGTTTTTAATGACTCCAACTTTATGTAATAAGGATAGACTACTCGAGTCAAATTGACTGGGTAGGTACCGTATATATATTATACTGGAACAATTTGACTAGTTATGCCGGATACAAAGCTTACTATTTTATTAGTTGAGATATCCTAGTTATCCTGGTTCCATTATATTGAGATATCCTAGTTATCCTGGTTCCATTATATTGAGATATCCTAGTTATCCTGGTTCCATTACATTGATATATCCTAGTTATCCTGGTTCCATTACATTGAGATATCCTAGTTATCCTGGTTATTCCGGATACAAAACTTACTACCATCTAATATGACGTAATGTATATATTTTTGGTACAAATCTGTTTACTGTGAAAGTTATATTAATAATGTTCCGTTTTGTTTGTATTCAGAGTTTGGAATGTGTGTTGGAAGTCTATTTTTACAATAAAACCCCGTCGAACCCAACACGTTGCCTTTTGTCATATTCTACTTGGTGACCTCTGTTACAATAATGTTGTACACTTCGTTGGGTTTACGCAGAAAATCAATCACAATTGAGAGTATCGTAAGCGACTATAAGAGATCACATACCATTTGTCTTTGATATCTTATCGTTTCATCAGGGCTGAAAAACGATTTATTGTGATTAATGACGGGTGATGTAGGGCTTTAATTGTTAATCTAACAAATGTACTAACTAGTCTCTTAATGGCAAGGTGCTGTCAGTTGCGATCTAATAGTATAATAAATCATGACAGATAACGCCCATATGTGTAAGTACTTTGGAAAAACAGTCTGATTTGTCTAAGTATTGGGGCGAACTAACGTTATATCATTTTCTGGTACATACAAGGATTTTTGTTTAATCCCAATAAACACAATACGGTCAGCTATACGTTCGCAACAGAGTGATTATGTGTGTCGATGCATTTAAACAGTCATTTGTTTGATGATGGACCATAAATCTATATTGTTTTAAGGTTAGGGTACTTTGTTTTATTGATAATCGCTGTACAGTTAGCGTGTGGTCAACCGTTAGTTTTATCCATCATTATCATTTACTAGTTTTTACCATTATACTGTCCACATCACTTCCATATCTCATCTGTCACACAAATCTGACCTAATTATTGAAATACTGGTCAATACAAAGACAACCCAATGCGGCTTTTAAAAACTGCTACAAGGCGCAATTGACATAACAGCTAGGAATGGATGTCTGAATTCGGCGGTCGTTTTAAATGTCCATGAGAAGATTTGGCAGCATACATTTAAGCCACAATAACAACACAAATGTCTGTTGTTATAAACCGACAGAATTCCATAGTATTCCACTTAAATCCCAAGCATCAAAAAGTTCCAGGCTACTCCTGTTAACACCAGATAGAGATCTAGTTGATCCATCAATACCCATTGAGTGAATTGCTTCTATTGAACTGACGATTTGGGTTGTTTTCATAAATTGTGATATGCCACTCCTCCTTTACTTTATCTACAGTAATCTAAAATTCTTTATTTCAATGTTCGAAATTATGACAATGTTCAACTCCTTGAGCGCATGGCGTTATGCTTAATCGTTTAGAAGTTTACTGTCATCCAATGTGTAAAGGATTAAATTTCCAGGAATGAATAACACCAACTCTTATACTCTTTTGTTTTACATCTACTACTCATTGAGAGTACATTTTCATAAAAGTTTCGAACCGACGTTTGATCTTATGGAATAAAGGAATAGACCCGCCATTTAAAAAATATAACAAGTCTTGGATCTTTACGTTACTCTTCTTTCTTTGATATATCTCTAAAAATGGATGTAATTAATTTGTTAGATGTGTGAAAATTCAAGTTAACGTCATTTGAAATGATACGATTGTACAACAATTTGTAAAACCAAATAAAATACAGTTTTTTAGCCCGACATCATTCTGATGGAGGGCTATTCAAATCGCTTTTCCGTGGTCCGTCGTCCGTCCGTTAACTGTTTGCTTGTTACCTTTATTCCAAGAAAACTACCGGTCCAATCTTAATCAAACTTGACATACATCATCACCCTATGGTCTAGTTGTGCACCGTATGTTTTCATCTCATTTGCATATTAAATGTGGCCACCAGGGGGCGATATTGTTTTTCTTTGTTACCTTTTTTCCAAGAAAACTACCTGTCCAATCTTAATCAAACTTAACATACATCATCACCCTATGGTCTAGTTGTGCACCGTACATTTTTATCTCATTTGCATAATCAATATGGCCGCCAGGGGGAGATGTTGTTTTTCTTTGTTACGTTTATTGCAAGAAAACTTTCGCTGTTACCTTTATTCCAAGAAAACTATCAGTCCAATCTTATTCAAACTGAACATACATCATCACCCTACGGTCTAGTTGTGCACCGTACGTTTTCATCTCATTTGCATATTCAATATGGCCACCAGGGCGCGATATTGTTTTTTTTGTTACCTTTATTCCAAGGAAACTACTTTTCCGATTTTCACCAAACTTGGCTCACATTATCTCCATATAGTCTAGTTGTGAATCATATATTTTCATCTCATTTGCATATTCAATATGGCCACCAGGGGGCGATGTTGTTTTTCTTTGTTACCTTTATTCCAAGAAAACTATCAGTCCAATCTTAATCAAACTTAATATACATCATCTCTCCTGATGGTCTAGTTGTGCACCGTACGTTTTCATCTCATTTACATATTCAATATGGCGACCAGGGTGCGATATTGTTTTTTTTTGTTACCTTTATTCCAAGGAAACTACTTTTCCGACTTTCACCAAACTTAGCTCACATTATCTCCATATAGTGTAGTTGTGCATCATACATTTTTATCTCATTTGCATATTCAATATGGCCACCAGGGGGCGATGTTGTTTTTCTTTGTTACCTTTACTCCAAGAAAACTACCTGTCCAATCTTAATCAAACTTAGCATACATCATCTCACCCGATGGTCTAGTTGTGCACCGTACATTTTCATCTCATTTGCATATTCAATATGGCCGCATGGCCGCCAGGGGGCGATGCTATTTTTTTACGTTTATTGCAAGAAAACCATTAGTCTAATCTTAATCAAACTTAACATACATCATCATCCTATGGTTTAGTTGCGCACCGTACATTTTCATCTCATTTGCATATTCAATATGGCCACCAGGGGGCGATAATTTTTTTTTGTTACCTTTATTCCAAGACAACTACCTGTCCAATGTTAATCAAACTTAGCATACATCATCTCACCTGATGGTCTAGTTGTGCACCGTACATTTTCATCTAATTTGCATATTCAATATGGCCGCCAGGGGGCGATGTTGTTATCTTTTTTACGTTTATTGCAAGAAAACTTTCGCTTGTTACCTTTATTCCAAGAAAACTATCAGTTCAATCTTAACCTAACTCAACATACATCACCCTATGGTCTAGTTGTGCACCGTACATTTTCATCTCATTTGCATATTCAATATGGCTGCCAGGGGGCGATATAATTTTTTTGTTACTTTTTTCCAAGAAAACTATCAGTCCGATTTTCACCAAACTTGGCTCACATTATCTCCCTATAGCCCTGTTGTGTACTGTACATTTTCATTTCATTTGCATATTCAATATGGCCGCCAGGGGGCGATGTTGTTTTTCTTTATCTTTATTCCAAGAAAATGACCTGACATTAATCAAACTCAACATATATTATCACCCTATTGATTAGTTATGCACTGTTCATTTTCATCTCATTTGCATATTCAATATGGCTGCAGGAGGACGATATTGTTTTTTTGTTATTTTTATTCCAAGAAAACTACTGGTCTGATTTTGACTAAACTTGGCACACATCACCCCCCCCCCCCTAAGTTCTAGCTGTGCACCGTACATTATCATTTCATTAGCATATTGAAGATGGCTACCAGGTGGCAATGTTGTTTTCAACCAAAATTTCAAGGGGAGTTTACTTTGTAATTCTCAATTTAATTTTCCTCAACAATAGTTATCTCCCTGGAATACGATTTTTTTTATGTAGGCCCCAATTCCTATATCCAGTTATTAACAATCTTTAATATGAATAGATGAACGCGGACGTTAAGATCCCTTTAAGGGATCTCTTGTTTATTTTAGAAATCGATGTGCAAGATCTTGAAATTTCAGTGAACATCATTGGAGAAGCGAATTTCATTTTATTTGATGTTCTCAGTTTAACTCATCAAACCCTACATTATCTTACGACACGAAAAAAGACTATACACAAAACCCTACAAGAGAAACATTGTAATGTCGAATGAAATTAGAGGTAGGGATATTGTTGTATTTGTTGTATTATGAGTATTAGGTATGGGTGTTTTATTTAGCTAAACTATAATATTAGGGTTTCTCTCTTTCCGTTTATCATCTGGTAAACAATATTTAGATTTAAGAAATGTTTGAAACTCTCTTTAAACGTGGGTTCCATACTAATGATAAAAAATTAAAGACATCACCACGTCCTCAGTTACCTGTGCCGGTGCCTTCGTCAAGTGTAACTGAATTTAATGTTTCAAAATATTGACATGTATACAAAAGAAAAGAACAAATGTGTTAAGTGGCCAATCAGGGAATTGTTTGCAGCAGTTACTATGTTAGCAATATTCTGACGTCGGAAACTACAAAATGACATCATCAAGAATGACGTAAATCTTTAACGTTATAATACAAAATGACTTTATAACCTAACGCTATAATACAAAATGACATAATAAGTTAACGTTACAATTCAATGCATCATAATAAACAAGCTAAATAAAAAAATCAATATAGATAATAAGTTTTTACACAAAAGTTGTTACATGTATTTTACAAATGTATTCCATATTTTACTTATCTGTATACCACAATCTCTATTTAATGAAGGGTTATGTTTTTTAATGAAAAAAGCTTCTTTAATTTTTCTTTTCCTCCAGTGTTTATCTGAAGATAAAGTTTTTACCTCTTCCCATTTAATACGTTTAGTACATTTAAACTTGTGTTCTGCTATCGCAGATTTGTTAATGTCACCAGTTTGAACAGCCTTCTTATGTTCATTTATTCTAAGGACTAACGGTCTACCTGTTTCACCAATATAGTTTTCACCACATTCACAGTTTACATTATAAACACTATACTTTTTACAGCAATGGGGCTCTTTGTCTTTAACATCAGTCAATAAATTACCAAGATTTCTGTTATTAGAAAAAACAACTCTGAGGTTTTCTTTTCTTAAAATACGTGTCAATTTTTCACTTAAACCTGGTAAATATGGTAGTTTTATGGTTCCTGATTTTTCTGTCCTGTTGTCTGAAGAGCTGTGTTTGCATTTATCTTTCATTGATTGATTAATAACTTTACTAACTGTAGTATTTTTATATCCATGGTCGATGAATACTTTGGTTAAGTGATCCAGTTCTGCTTTTAGACATTGTTCATCACACACATTTATCGCTCTTCTTCCTCAACATCGTAACGTACCGAGTTTAGTGTCTCTTGAATGGCCTGATGAACTGTGAATATATAAATCTGTGTGGGTTGGTTTCCGATACACTGAAGTCCTGATGTTTGACTTTGTTTCACCAACCTTTTCAACTAAAACATCCAAAAACGGTAACTTGCTGTTGGTTTAGTAAGAAGAGCGATATGTGTGTGATGAACAATGTCTAAAAGCAGAACTGGATCACTTAACCAAAGTATTCATCGACCATGGATATAAAAAAGCCTACAGTTAGTAAAGTTATTAATCAATCAATGAAAGATAAATGCAAACACAGCTCTTCAGACAACAGGACAGAAAAATCAGGAACCATAATACTACCGTATTTACCGGGTTTAATTGAAAAGTTGAGACGTATTTTAAGAAAAGAAAACCTCAGAGTTGTTTTTTCTAATAACAGAAATCTTGGTAATTTATTGACTGATGTTAAAGACAAAGAGCCCCATTGCTGTAAAAAGTATAGTGTTTATAATGTAAACTGTGAATGTGGTGAAAACTATATTGGTGAAACAGGTAGACCGTTAGTCCTTAGAATAAATGAACATAAGAAGGCTGTTCAAACTGATGACATTAACAAATCTGCGATAGCAGAACACAAGTTTAAATGTACTAAACGTATTAAATGGGAAGAGGTAAAAACTTTATCTACAGATAAACACTGGAGGAAAAGAAAAATTAAAGAAGCTTTTTTCATTAAAAAACATAACCCTTCATTAAATAGAGATTGTGGTATACAGATAAGTAAAATATGGAATAAATTTGTAAAATACATGTAACAACTTTTATGTAAAAACTTATTATCTATATTGATTTTTTTATTTAGCTTGTTTATTATGATGCATTGAATTGTAACGTTAACTTATTATGTCATTTTGTATTATAGCGTTAGGTTATAACGTCATTTTGTATTATAACGTTAAAGATTTACGTCATTCTTGATGATGTCATTTTGTAGTTTCCGACGTCAGAATATTGCTAACATAGTAACTGCTGCAAACAATTCCCTGATTGGCCACTTAACACAATTGTTCTTTTCTTTTGTATATATGTCAATATTTTGAAACATTTAATTCAGTTACACTTGACGAAGGCACCGGCACAGGTGCCGAAAGCTCGTGTTGTTAAAAACAACTGAGGACGTGGTGATGTCTTTAATTTTTTATCATTAATATTTAGATTACATCAAAGTCGTATGGAATCTACTGGAATATTCCCTTGATTCATATTTTTGCGTTCACCACTTCGTCTCCCTCGTGTATATAATCGGATTAAAATATGCCAAAGAACTGTACTATGCATGTATATCTAAACCAGCTGATTAAATTAAATTCAGGACATGGCTTAAAATGTTAAACGTCATCTTTGCATATTAAACTACAAATCACCAGAAAAGATAAATACAGCGAAAGCCTGGCGGGAAAGATCTGTGTTTTTTAAAGTTGGGAACAATCGTTTTATTGGAAATAGTCTCGATCGTCTCCAATCTAAAATTATCCAAAGCATTGACTTATGGTAAACTTGATCATCAAAACCCTCATAAATAAATCATGATAATTTCCCAAAGAAGAATTTTCTATTTCCAAAACAAACATAACCTTTTATTTTTTTTTACCTAGACGAAAAGTCTACCACCGCTTAATTCTGTCTATCCGATTCTACTTTAAGAGGAAATTGGTTAATATTTGGGAAATTGTTTTAACGAAATGTTCTTGTAAATATAATGAACTTGGCCTCTCTACGTAGATCAAGTTTAGGCCTCAGAGTGAAAAGATTTCCTGTATAATAATATCTTACTTTTAGATGTTGGTTTGGCGACAACTTATAATTGGACATTTTCCGGGGTTCGGGATATTGGTCCGTAGACATACCAACCAAGGGATGATTTCCAATAAAAGACAAGACGACGATAAGACAAAATCTTTGAAATGCATGTGTTTATAATGCTTAATAACGGCAATTAACGATAGGCATTAATGACTCTGTCAAGATTTAATCTTGGAATTCCTGTTTTGTAAATACTTACATGCTATAGGAAAATCCATAGAATGACATAATCGTCAGCATCTGACAGACATCTTAATTAAGCGTCATTCAATAGTTTGATTACAGAAGGCTACATATTAATTTGGTTCGATGTGATTGACCTTCGTTAAAGGGGATATTGTCTTCATCGTTAACTGGCCGTTAGCATTGTGTAAGCATTATTAAAAAACGCCCCTGCCAGATAGTGCGGTTTACCTATAATAACGCATGTTGATCAATAACACACATATCAATACCAACGCTGCTCTATGCGAATTGCTATCTTTAGATATACGTTTTATCAAGTTAACTGTTACATTCCAAACAACGGGCATCTTGTTGATAATTAAGGTTCAGCTTTAAAGATAGATTGAATGTATTAAACCTACACGTGATTCCACTGTGAGGTTACATACATAATTATGCTACAGAGGCGCTGGATTTGAATGGTCATTTTGACCATTCATTGTATGAGAATGGGATATGTATAAAAGTTCACGGGAATTCTCAGAAAATAGATGCAAATGCTATTTTTGTTTCGACGTCATCTAGAATTTATGCAAAAGCTATTATTTCACGGTTCGTACATGCAACTTTGTGTGGGAAGGTAACATTAATTTTTAAACTGTGCTCTTCGAGTTACTCAAAGTTACAGAGTTAGAGTTTCAGATAAAAATAACCAACAATTATCTAATTCTGCTTCAATGAAATTGTCTTTAAATTTAGCAGCTCGTGCCACTTTCAGAAGAGTTATAAATGAGTAGGCGTATTACTTATTGGAAAGTGTACTAAACATGAGATTTTTTTGCTCTGCTGAATCATGTATGAATAAACCACATAATAACAACCACAAGGCGACCGACGGAGTGACAGACATTGTTGGTTTTGTCTCCCAACCATTTTATGCAATTCCTGGCATTGTCAAATACATTGTATGATTGGCAATAAATATAAAGACAGTCTAGACACCCAACATTGCTCCAATAAGAAAAGTATTCGTACCAAGGCTTGCGAACAAACGCGAACTATACCCAGATGTCTGATAAACGATGCTTATAGGCATATTTCATAAATGTCATACATTAAATGTCTACAACCGACTAAAAACCATTTGTATACAATCGTCTGCCAGTGGGATATTGGTGATTTCGTTTTTATTAAGAGACAGCTCTGCAGGGGCTATATCATAACACAGGATGAGATTAATATGCATTGTATACTGACTGGTGTGATGAGCTGTATCATATATCATAACGTTCGTCCCGGACAGATAATTAAAATGTTAAGAAAAAAGCTTTTTATAGCTTTGAAGAAGTACAACGAAATGATTGAGCAACTATTTCAGCTAATCAAAAGTGTAATCGTACATGTTAATTATGCCGGTTTGACAGTGTTGTCGTTTTGATGAAATTGTATTTTAATCTAGTGGACAGGAAATCATTCAAGTTTGCTGATCATTAGCCTCATTCTGATTACACCAATGATGACGATTAATTGATGTAATTATATTATTATGGATAAACGCTATCATTTTCCACGCTGTGATTATATTCCACATTAATTTTTAGTGTATGATTATCTGCAACGCACTTTTTTGTACAATAAGTGAGTAATATTGGAATCCTCCAACATTTATCTAGCATAACAGCCGTACTATAGCATAGTACTAGCACATTCTCATGGTTTCCTGCTGTCTTGATTGAAAGAAATATTTGACTCCGCAAATATGCACATGAGAAAACCCTTTTCTCATAGCCGTTGAACCATTGAATGTTCTGTTTTCTAAAATTAAATGTACATCTTTACAAAATATTTTTTTGGTCTCGTGCTAAAACATCTTACACCAGCCGGCGAGTGTTGCTTCTTTTCTGTTCAATAATATTGACTTACTAAATACTTATTTTCATTTGTGCATTCGCTATTTTGTTTGGTAAGTCAAAAGTTTCATTCAGTAAATGAGAGACTACCATTGAAAGTTGACTTAATCCACTTATTCTCTTTCAGATGCTATCAGGTGTACAATCTTTTAAGAGTTTCTGAAAGACAACGTATCTAAGATGTCTTCCCTACGTGAATTGTCATTGTCCATTGTAGCTTTTGGTAATTACCCTTCGCGAACGGTTAATCCAGTAATACACCTACATGTATGTTGTAGATTTCCTGGGTAAATCGATGTCATCTTTAAATGCTTCTGAGATGGAAGTAATCTTACGTGAAGTAATGGGATCTTGTTCTACACTGGAATTAAAAGAAAATACACCATCTAACCGGACAAGAATTGCGTATCTTTCGAACACAATCGACATCAGCGGTTAAATTCGAAATATTCAAAGGATAGAAACGAAACAAAATTTGTTGTGAAACAAAGGCTTTTTGTTACTCCTATTTTCAAATCTGGTGACCCTTGATGAGTTTCGAACTGCATACCTTATTCCTTATCAGAGGTTGCATAACACTCTGCAAGTTCGGTTTCCTTTCAGGTAAATCAACTGTCTTTAATTAGCAGATATCTAATTCGATCTAGTTAAAGCCTTTGATTAAGGAAATGAATATTCCCAAGTCATTTGACCATGTTTGGCACAAAGGGCTGTTAGAGAAGTTTCGCAGCATGGGCATTGATAATAATGACATATTGAAATGGTTTACCAATAATCTTCAAAATCAATCAATGAAACTTGCTGTTAATCTTATATTGGGCTTAGCGATGGAAACGTGTCTCTAATGCCAAACAATACTTTATCACATATTCTCGAGACTAGAGGCATTAAAATGCTTCTGACTTATACGTCTTGAGAAAAAAAGACAACAATTTCAGTATTCTGTATCAACATTTTAGTATCTCATGCCACCTCAAAGAATTGGCCTCGGTTCAGGTTCTAACAGAAATGACATTATCTTCACGGTGAATTGATCGGTCACCATTGTCTAGTTGTCCATTACCAGACGCCATTCCACACGCTACATTATTCAACTATTCTGTGACATTACCATGAGGTTTCTTATGATCGAATATTTCTAGATTATCAGCGTTGTGGTTCTTATAACCTAATTATATTTTTGTCTCGACTGGTAGAAAATCCAAAGGGCATTTTCGAGATGAAAAATAAAACTATTACTTTTTACTCACTGGGTCTTTTAAACTAAACGTGACGGAGTATGACACAATAATTGTGATGTCAACCATATAGTAATATAAGATAGCATCTGTGTATATTTCATGAGTCATCTTTATAAGACCAACTAAGATGCTGGTAGCACCTTTATGATGATCGGGTTTTGACTCAAATAAGAGGAGGAACATATTACTACGCCTATACATATTTTATTTCTTTACTTCAGTTTGCCATCAACCGTATATTTATAAAATCGTCGCTCTTTAACAATGTCATGATATTTGCAACCTTTCTATGTGAACATGGACGTGACAGAAATTGCGAAGGGATCAAATAAGCCTCAGTGCTAGTTTAATAAGAGCTTGTTGTACTATTTACTCACCAATGCAGGAATGGTCGATCGGAAACAAATGGGTTGATCTGAAGAGTATGTTCAACATCGGTCAGATTTATTAAAGAGAAGATACATGGGAATGTCTCTGTAAACCAACATTAAACCAGTATAATTGCCCAAAGGCGTACGGACACCTGGTGTAATCTATAAGGATATTGTCTGAATAATTAGTGCAAGTTAACACAAGGAAATTATAAACCAATACATGCGAACATGCAAAAAGTCAACTGGGTTCGCTATACTTTGGACATACCTAAAGGTCACAACACCCAGTTTGTGTTTTCTCAGCCAATGAAAATTGACTTCGGTTATACAGGAGCTAGAAGGTGGCTTACATAGTGATAGTTTGGTATCTGGGTTATTTGAATATTGGATTGAAACTAACATAGGTCTACTGTACATACTTTAAGCTTTCAATCAATGCCTGATAACAGATTTTTGTGTGTGTTTTTTTAATGTTCACCCAATTTTGAAAATACCAAAGTTTGTCTAGAATAAGTAAGCCTAAAACTGTCAAAATGGCGGTACCCATGTTAAATTGTGTGTAGCTTGAAACCGACATGCACTATGTCAACTTTATTTGGTTGTAAAGGATTTCTCATGTGTTGATCTATTTGAAAATGGTTAGGAAAAGTCTTAACGAGATTTAAGTAATTAGCCACAAATCAAAACGTTAACATTACCGCAAATGGAAAATGAAACTGTATCATGTAACCTAAAATATTTATATATATTACAACACCGTTCCTTGTAACTTTTACCTAATGAATCGTTTGCTCTTCCCTAATTGAACTATTCACTTTATAACCTGTTATTTCCAACAAGCCTGTCGACCAGTCAATACTCGTAATTACCAAATGATTTAGATTCTGTTGTATTCAATGAGCTTGTTTGAAACTTCTGGAAGACGGATTACAATGTTACTTTGATCAAATGACCAAAGCAATTCAATAGAAACGACAAATCCATTACCATATATACAAACGTAAACCACCGAAAGACGCCTTATTGTCACTTATTGTGTATTATATGCGTTCACCACTTCGTCGCAAAATATTGCAAGAACTGTATTATGCATGTTTATCTAATCCAGCTGATTGAATTGTATTTATGACACAACTTAAAATGTTGAACTTCATCTTAAATAACAAAATCTTTGCAAGTAAAATTAAGAGACAATGTCCCCGGGATATCAATAACTTTTCGGTTTATTTTCTGTTACGTTTCTAAAAGAAGATATGATAAAACATGTATTAATGAGCAGCTATATTTAGGATGTCGAGATGCTGTAAATCACATGCTTAGGTATGCCAATGAGTCAATTCTATGCTGTAAACCAAAAATGTTTGCTGTCAATACTACATTTTTGTGGACATTTGAAGCTTAGTTTAGCTTAAACTGAATATCGGCATAACTAAGTTACCAGATAAAAGAGGTCTTCCAAAATACCAACATGGCGTCAAATATTATCTATAAGCAAGTAGATCTCCGTCTCACTGTAAATGTAATTCAAATTTCGTGGTAGAAAATGAAAAAATTAATACAATAAAGTTTATGCATTTTGGCGAACGTGTTCACTTTAACGTACATTCTCGAGACAAAAGCAATAAAAAGCTTTTGAATAGCACTTCTTAAGGAAAATAACCGATAATTTGCACGTTCGTTATAACGGAAAAATGTCAACATTTTGGTAGCTCATGTCAGTTTCAGTCCAATGTATGCTAAATATCAGTATATGTTATAATTATATACTATAGACATTTCACACAATCTCATTTCAGTCCTTTATATATTCTTTCGTTTGATTGCTATCTGGTATTTTGTGTTGTCTGGCCAGATTTAGTACTTACAATGTTTTCTTTTAAACTCCAGTCAAGAATTCTGTTTGTTTTCTTGTGACTATATTAAAGGGGAAAATACAACCCCATCACTATCGACAAAAATTCCTCGATTTGACCAGGACCTTCATTTTGTGATGATTACAGAATTGGTCTCAGTTCAGGTTCTAACATTATCTTCACGGTGAATTGATCGGTCACCATTGTCTAGTTGTCCATTACCAGACGCCATTCCACACGCTACATTATTTAAATATTCTTTGACATTACCATGAGATTTTTAATGATCGAATATGTCAAAATTATCAGCGTTGTGGTTCTTATCACCTAATTATATTTTTGTCTCGACTGGTACAAAATCATTATGCCATTTTCGAGATGGAAAACTGGGCCTACTAAACAAAACGTGACACAGTATGACTTCTGGACACACTAATTGTGATGCCAATCATAGTTGCCATAGTTTATTGGTACTGCTGATTATCGCAAACAAAGATAAAAACATTAAAAAAAACATGTCGACGGTGATTCGTAATATAAGATATCATCTGTGTATATTTCATCAGTCATCGTTATAGTACCATATGCCGCTACTGTTAGTACGTTTATGATGATTGGGTTTGACTCAAAAGTGAGGAGCAAGATATTACTACGCCTATACATATTTTAATTCTTTACTTCTGTTTGCCCTCAACCGTATATTTATAAAATCGTCTCTCTTTAACAATGTCATGATATTTGCAACCTTTCTATGTGAACATAGACGTGACAGAAATTGCGAAGGGGTCAATTGAGCCTCAGTGCTAGTTTAATAAGAGCTTGTTGTACTATTTACTCACCAATGCAGGAATGGTCGATCGGAAACAAATGGGTTGATTTGAAGAGTATGTTCAACATCGGTCAGATTTATTAAAGGGAAGAATAAATGGGAATGTCTCTGTAAACCAACATCAAACCAGTATAATTGCCCAAAGGCGTACGAACATTTTGCAGCTTAAAGGGCTAAAAACTACAAGGCATAAATTCATTTTCTCTTGTAAAGAAAATTGCGATGTCTATGGTTATTTTTCTAAGCAGCACAAACTAGATTCCTTACTTTGAGTCCGCTCTCGGAATTATATGTTGATAAGTTACGGTTCGCCACCATATAAGTAAACTAGTCTTGAGCACGGCGTAAACTTTAATAAATCACTCAACCTATTAAAGTTAGGTGCTCAGTACAAGAGCGTTGTGGGTGCGCGTGTGATGCATTTTCCACTGTTTGTTTACTGACTGTCAGACAGAAAACAAAGCAACAGGGAATTTCCAAAATAACTCTTTAAATGTATATTTTCGGCGGAAAGTCGACTTACAGTCTTTCATATGAGATTGATCACTTCTTATTTTTCTACTAATCTGAAGGTCAACAGAGAATCACAACAAACTTAGGCGATGTCTCTTTTTAAAACAGTGAACTGTATTGCTTTATTTACAAAGAATCATATATGTTAATTGATTATCTTCTGAATATCGGTTTTATTTCGTAATAAAATATATCGCTATGGCTGTTTTATATTGACTATCATGAGCTTTATTCAAGTCACCAATCAGAAATTTCTAGGTTATAAAGACCATTGCTACATTTGGCTTGGGCTTGGTAAGGAAATGTAACAGTCGAGGTTGAATAGGATGCAGAGAATTTATGACACGCGCGTCTCTTAATCAGTATTTATTACTAATAATGTTATACGCTTCAGTGGGTTTACGGAGAAAATCAATCACAATTGAGAGTATCGTAAACGACTATAAGGGATCACATACCATTTGTCTTTGATATCTTATCGTTTCATCAGGGCTGAAAAACGATTTAGTGTGATTAATGACGGGTGATGTAGAACTTTAATTGTTAATCTAACAAATGTACTAACTAGTCTCTTAATGGCAAGCTGCTGTCAGTTGCCATCTAACAGTACAATAAATCATGACAGATAACGCCCCTATGTGTAAGTACTGTGGAAAGAACAGTATGGGTTGTCTAATTATTGGGGCGAATTAACGTTATGTCATTTACTGGTGCATACAAGGATTTTTGTTTAATCCCAATAGACACCATGAGGTCAGCTATACGTTCGCAACAGAGTGATTATGTGTGTCGATGCATTTAAACTGTCATTTGTTTGATGATGGACCATAAATCTATATTGTTTTAAGGTTAGGGTACTTTGTTTTATTAATAATCGCTGTACAGTTAGCGTGTGGTCAACCGTTAGTTTTATCCATCATTATCATTTACTAGTTTTTACCATTATACTGTCCACATCACTTCCATATCTCATCTGTCACACAAATCTGTCTTAATTATTGCAATATTGGTCAATACACACACAACCCAACGCGGCTTTTTAAGAACTGCTATAAGGCGCAATTGACATAACAGCTAGGAATGGATGTCTGAATTCGGCGGTCGTTTTAAATGTCCATGAGAAGATTTGGCAGCATACATTTAAGCCACAATAACAACACAAATGTCTGTTGTTATAAACCGACAGAATTCCATAGTATTCCACATAAATCCCAAGCATCAAAAAGTTTCAGGCTACTCCTGTTAACACCAGATAGAGATCCAGTTGATCCATCAATACCCATTGAGTGACTTGCTTCTATTGAACTGACGATTTGGGTTGTTTTCATAAATTGTAATATGCCACTCTACCTTTACTTTATCTACAGTAATCTAAAATTATTTATTTCAATGTTCGAAATTATGGCAATGTTCAACTTTTTGAGCGTATGGCGTTATGCTTAATCGTTTAGAAGTTTACTGTCGTCTAATGTGTATAGGATTAAATTTCCAGGAATGAATAACACCAACTCTGATACTCTTTTGTTTTACATCTACTACTCATTGAAAGTACATTTTCATAAACGTTTGGAATCGACGTTTGATCTTATGGAATAAAGGAATAGACCTGCCATTTAAAAAATATAACAAGTCTTGGATCTTTACGTTATTCTTCTTTCTTTGATATATCTCTAAAATTGATGTAATTAATTTGTTAGATGTGTGAAAATTCAAGTTAACGTCATTTGAAATGATACGATTGTACAACAATTTGTAAAACCAAATAAAATATAGTTTTTTTTATTTCAGAAATCGATGTGCAAGATCTGGACAATTTCAGTGAACATCATTGGGGAAGCGAATTTCATTTTATTTTATGTTCTCAGTTTCTACATTATCTTACGACACGAAAAAAGACGATACACAAAACCCTACAAGAGAAACGTTGTAATGTCGAATGAAATTAGAGGTAGGGATATTGTTGTATTTGTTGTATTGTTAGTATTAGGTATCGGTGTTTAATTTAGCTAAACTAAAATATTAGGGGTTGTCTCTGTTCGTGTATCATCTTGTAAACAATATTTAGATTACATCAAAGTCGTATGGAATCTACTGGAATATTCCCTGGGTTCATTTTATTTTTTGAGTTCACCACTTCGTCGCCCTCGTGTATATAACCGGATAAAAATATCCCAAACAACTGTACTATGTATGTATATCTAATCCCGCTGGTTAAATTTAATAATGACACGGCTTAAAATGTTAAACTTCATCTGAAAAGACAAAATCTGTGCATGTGAAATTACAAAAAAGTGGAAGCGTAGCGGGAAAGATTTGCGTTTTTCAAAGTTAGAAATAATAGAGGTTTTTTAGAAAATAGTTATCCAAGCAACACCTGATGGTTAACTTGATCATCAAACCCTCACAATTAAATCGTAAAACTGTGTGATAATAACAAGAACTGTCTATTTCCAAAACAAACAAAACCTTCTATTTGTTTACCTAGACAAACAGTCTACGACCGCTTAATTCTGTCTATCCGATTCTACTTTAAAAGGAAGTTGGTTAATATTTGGGAAATTGTTTTAACGAAATGTTCTTGAAAATATAATGAACTTGGCCTCGGTATGGAGATGAAGTTTAGGCTTCAGAGTGAAAACATTTCCTGTATAATAATACCTTACTTTTAGATGTTGGTTTGGTGACAACCTATAATTGGGCATTTTCCGGAGTTCAGGATATTTGAGCGTAGGTATACCAACCAAGAGATGATTTCCAATAAAGGGCAAGACGAAGATCAGACAAAGTCTTTGGAATGCATATGTTTATAATGCTTAATAACGGCAATTAAAAGACAGGCATTAATTACATTTAGTCAAGATTAAATCTTGGATTTCTTTTTTTAGTAAATACTCACATGCTAGGAAAATCCATAGAATGAAATAATCGTCAGCATCTGACAGACAACTTAATTAAGCGTCATTCAATAGTTTTATTACAGGAGGCTACATATATTGATTTGGTTTGGTGTGATTAACCTTCGTTAAGGGGGATATTGTCTTCGTCGTTAACTGATCGTTCGCATTGTGTAAATATTAATAAAAATAACTCCCATGCTAAATAGTGCGGTTTACCTACATGTATAATGAGGCATGTTGATCAATGACACATATGAATACCAACACTACTCTATGCGAATAGATATCTTTAAATATACGTTTTTTTCAGTTTACCTGTTCCATTTCAAACAATAGGCATCTGGTTGATAAATTGGGTTGAGCTTTTGCATTTAAAGATAGATTCAATGAATTAAGCTTACAAATGATGCCACTACAAGGATACATACATATTTATGCCAAGAAGATTTTCCCTATGCCCGTGTGTTTTAGTGTTCATAAATATTTATGCCACAGATGCGCTGGATTTGAATGGTCATTTAACCACTGAACCTACAATTGTAAGAGATATATACAAAAGTTCAAGGGAATTCTCAGAACATAGACGCAAATGCTACTTTTATTTCGACGTCATCTAGAATTTATGCAAAAGCTTTTAACTCACAGTTCGTGCGTGCAGCTTTGTGAGGGAAGATAACGTGATTTTTAAAACTGCGCTGTGTGCAGAAAAAACAACCAGCTCTTCGAGTTACTCAAAGTGACAGAGTTACTTTTAGTTTCAGATAAAAATAACCAACAATTATCTAATTCTGTTTCAATGAAATTGTATTTAAATTTAGCAGCTCGTGCCACTTTCAGAAGGAGTTATAAATGAGTAGGCGTATTATTTACTTATAAAGTACACTAAACCTGAGATTTTTTTGTGCGGCTGAATCAGGTATGAATAAACCATGTAAAAACAACCATCACTCTACTGACGGAGTGACAGACATTGTTGGTTTTGTCTCCCAACCATTTTATGCAATTCCTGGCATTGTCAAATACATTGTATGATTGGCAATAAATATAAAGACAGTCTAGACACCCAACATTGCTTCAATAAGAAAAGTATCCGTACCAAGGCTTGTGAATAAACCCGAATTTTACCCAGAAGGCTGATAAACGATGCATGTAGCCATATTTCATAAATGTCATATATTAAATGTCGACACACGACTAAAAACCATTTGTATGTGATCGTCTGCCAGTGGGATATTGGTGGTTTCTTTTTAACAAGAGACAGCTCTGTGGGGCTATGTCATAATATAGGTTGAAATTAATGTGCATTGTATACTGACTGGTGTAATGAGCTATATCATATGCCCCCCCCCCCCCCAAAAAAAAAAGAAGAAAATTGGAGGGCCATTTGCTGTCAGTTTGGAATATTTAAAGTGGCATGCGCTGCCGAAATTCACACTTCTTTCATAATTTTGGATCGTCACGACAGTAAGAGGCTTTGAAGGCCATCGAAAAACTAAATGATTGGCGTTGGAATGAGGAAAATCCATACAGTATGTGACCTGTACGAACGGAAAACGTGTTCGAAAAGTAAACAAAATTTAAATAACCGGGACGACCATTCATTCATTCTAAGGCAAAGTTAGTTCAAAACAATACTTTATTGCACATTTTTGAGACGAGAAGCACTAGAAAGCTTCTGAATAATACGTCTATATAATAGCCAATAATTTCAACGTTCTGTTTTTAAGTCAAAATATCAACATTTTGGCAGCTCATGCCCCTTAAAATGTAACATATTGTGCCAAAATGTGTATAGGTTTGCGTTAAAACAATTAGTTGAAATTATCAGCCAGGAAGTACATGCTAGAAGTTTTCTTAGTGCTACTAGCCACGATGATACAGGTTCAACTTGTGTTTTCAACTAAATCTGTCCTACAATGAAAGAACGTTCGTCCCGGTTTATTTACATTATTTTGTTTACTTTAGAACAGTATTTTGGTTCGTAAAGGCCAGAAACATGGATATTTCTTTCGTCAATGTCAATCAGTAAGTTTACCGATGGCCGACAAACCGACTTATCGCTGTGAGAACAAGTGTTATTCTTGTATCACGGTTTGATTTTAGACTCAAAATTCTTGAAATCAAAGGATCCGGGTTGACTCCACTATTAAACCCGGTAAATTATTAATTATTGTTGTGGCTCATACAATCAATAAATCAAATATAATAAAGTGACCCCAGTAATATGCCTTTATTTCGGTAAACACCCGAGCAGAAAATCAAAGATGGTACGGAAAAAACTGCCAGAGAACTTTATATAGCGAAGAAGTACAGCGAAACGATTGTGCAACTATTTCAGCTAATTAAAAGTGTAATCGTACATGTTAATTATGCCGGTTTGGCAGTGTTGTCGTTTTGATGAAATTGTCTTTTAATCCAGTGGACAGGAATTCATTCAAGTTTGCTGATCATTAGCCTCCTTCTGATTACACCAATGGTGATGATTAATTGATGTCATTATGCCATTATGGATAAACGCTATCATTTTCCACGCTGGCAATATATTTAACATTAATGTTTAGAGTATATTTATCTGCAACGCACTTTTTTGTATAATAAGTAGTAATATTGGAAGCCTCCAACATTTATCTAGCATAACTGCCGTACTATAGCATAGTACTAGCACATTCTCATAGTTTCCCGCTGTCTTGATTGAAAGAAATATTTAATTCCGCAAATATGCACATGAGAATAACCCCCTTTTCTCAAAGCTGTTGAACCATCGAATGTTCTGTTTTCTTATATTAAATGTACATCTTTACAAACGATTTTTTTGGTCACGTGCTAAAACATCTTACACCAGCCGGCGAGTGTTGCTTCTTTTCTGTTCAATAGTATTGACTTACTAAATACCTATTTTCATTTGTGCATTCGCTATTTTGTTTGGTAAGTCAAAAATTTCATTCAGTAAATGAGAGACTACCATTGAAAGTTGACTTAATCCACTTATTCTCTTTCAGATGCTATCAGGTGTTCAATCTTTTAAGAGTTTCTGAAAGACAACGTATCTAAGATGTCTTCCCTACGTGAATTGTCATTGTCCATTGTAGCTTTTGGTAATTACCCTTCGCGAACGGTTAATCCAGTAATACACCCACATGTATGTTGTTGATTTTCTGGGTAAATCGATGTCATCTTTAAATGGTTCTGAGATGGAAGTAATCTTACGTGAAGTAATGGGATCTTGTTCTATACTGGAATTAAAAGAAAATACACCATCTAACCGGAAAAGACTTGCGTATCTTTCGAACACAATCGACATCAGCGGTTAAAGGATCGCCAGATTTGATAATAGGAGTTATAAAAAGCCTTTGTTTCACAATAAATTGTGATTCGTTTCTATCGTTTGAATATTTCGAACTCCTGTTATCAAATCTGGTGATCCTTGACGAGTTTCGAACTGCAGACCTTATTCCTTATCAAATTGTACCAAAACAGTCCTTGGAAGAATATTCAAATACGTGTTTGAGTTTATCCGAGGTTGCATAACACTAGGCAAGTTTGGTTTCCTTCCAGGTAAATCTGCTGTCTTTAATTAGTAGATACTTACTTCGATCTCGTTAAAGCCTTTAAGTAGGGATATGAATATTCCCAAGTCATTTGACGTGTTTGGCACAAAGGGCTGTTAGAGAAGTTTCGCAAGGGCATTGGTAATAACATATTGAAATGGTTTACCAAGTATCATCAAAATCAATCAATCAAGACTTGATGTTTATCTTATATTCAACGCTTCCATTTGAGCCTAACGTTGAATATTTATTCAATGAACATCTCGACTTTAGTCAGATATGCCAGAGTCAGAGAACCTGTTCTACTGAGTATTATTAGTTACAGGGTTTGCTCGAGGGGGGATACGGAAATATATGGGGTCAGTAAACGGATATTGGGCGAGGCGTAAGCCGAGCCCAATATACTGTTTACTGACCCCATATATTTCCGTATCCCCCCTCGAACAAACCCTGTAACGAATTTATCCCACCGAAGACCTAACTTGTACGATATTCAAGCCTTCTTTCTGAAAATTGGCTTTCATAAAAGGCAGAAAGTGAACTCCGACAGATATTTTCTAATGTGTATGGCACGAGCAGACACGACTGGCAAGCGTCTAGACATGACGTCACAAGCCATATATGGTAGTCGCCCTGTATGGATCAGCACGGCGACGTAATATGGAAATATACAGGGTTTCCACGTGACTGGTTTAAACCAATCAACAGGAAGTATTCAGTGTGAGGTGGGATAAAAAAACTAATGCAGTCACAGCCAGCACGAGTTCGAAATATTGGAAGGGATGTAAAAATGGACGGTTGTTTTTGGTGTTGCAATTTTGTCAAGTCATCTGCAGTTCGACCGTTCGAAAATTAAGAGTTTATCATTTCCAATATTAATTGAAATGTATAACTTAGAAATATAAAACGTAACAACGAATATTTTTCCTTAAATATCGATAGCAAACGTATTTAGCTGGATATCGCACGTGATCTAACGAGTTTAACTTGGGGCAAGGTCAATAGCATGTTCGGAATTTCGTACTCAGCCGAACACAGAAACGAACAGAAAGTTTATCTTATATTGGGCTCAGCGATGGGAAAGTTTCCTAAATGCTACCAAGGAAAAGCGTTGCTATAATCCAGACGTCTCCAACCATTGTACATCGATACATGTATTTCTTTCACGGATAACAAACTGTGCTTCCATTTGAGCCTAACGTTTAATGATTTAGGAAACTGGTCAATTCATATTGAAAACTTTATAACATCTGCCCATTTGAAAATATCTTTATTTAGAGGTGTAAAAAATCGGTAAAGTAGAAAATCTTGGGAAATTGTGTATAAAACTTTTTTTCAGTCTTCTTTTTGCATATGCTTATGGGGTCTGGGACAATCATACAGATTCTACAAAAGATTGTCTCCGGACCATTATTAGCCTCACCAAAAGTGCTGTCAGTTCATTTCTCTATGAAGAGACAGGATTTCACACATTAGGTATGCCATCCCCTGAATGTGTCTCAACAAGTGATTACAGAAGCAACCCACCAAAATGTATACCAAAAAATGAAAATGTCAACACATTTCATCTAACACACCTGCAGATCAAAGGAAAACTATCTAGAAAGTAATTCGTTACGCATCGGTCACTGGGATATGCAGGCATATACAGTACTAACCTCATACGAATAAAATATTATATCATATCTCATCGATATTTATTAGGTTTTACTGCCATTTAATTGGCAAGTGCTTGTCATCATTTTTCCATATATGACCAGTCGATATTTCATAAAACCCACTTAGAGGACTAACATTAAAACACAGCAGCTTAGGTCGCCATTATAACAGGAGGTTAAAATTATCGGCTATTTTTCTCAAGACGTACGCTTCAGAAGCTTTTTAGTGCTTCTAGTCTCGAGAATGTACGATAAAGCATTGTTTTCAACTACAACAACAACAACTAATAGAATAATTTTACAGTTTTGTTTCTTATAAACAATATCTACATATTGGTGTTTTCAAACAAAAACAACTAACTTCTTGCTTCTTGAGTGAAATCTCTGGAAATAACTTGAAAACTGGACCCAAATCATTTGTTTGAAACATCTCAAAGTTTATTTAGTTTACATTTGTCTTGTTATTTCGCACAATCAATACATAATATATGTTGTACAAAGCCATTTATAAGAACATTGTCAACCACGGTTCTGTAATTAGTTTTGCTAAAATGGCCTTTTTGGTCTTTCTTGGTGGCATTACTTTAATATGATTTGTAGCGTGAATAATGAATAAATCTATAAATCTCAAAGTGCACGTTAAGTGCTTTTCTTGTAATTGAAGTCAGACGATATATGATACTTTCACCATATACCTGGTTATATTCCATCTCTTGATGCTTTTAGAAAAACGTAGCCAATGACTGAGTTTAAAAAAACTGTTTATACAAAAGAGTTTCTGTACCCTTTTTATATAGAACTAGAGTTGAGATTTTTGTTTTTGTTTTGCCAAAAATAAAAAAATTTTATTCTCCCATTGCCTCGATCACTATCACCTCAAATTGACAAAATAAAATATTCAACGGTTGAATAATAATCAACATGGAAGCAAGAAGTGTTCATATTCAAAGGAAAAATGTAAATTTTCTCTAGTTTAACGATCTGTCGGGTTGTGTGACCTTTTTTACTGCTAGTAACTTACAATCAGTGATGAACTATTCAATCGGACTTAAACACAGGATAAAAGATACTGAACCGAAAATGTATCGTCCATCAGATTTATTTGAGTTTTTTACCCACCCTGAATTTAAACGTGTTAGCATCGCATTTAATGCGTTAATGTATTCTAAGGTATTAGTATCAATAAAATTCAACACTATCTATTTCAACAGGTATGTTTTAGTGACAAATACATATCCAAATTCATTAAATTGATTTTTTTCGTTGATATTCAATAAATGGCCAAGACCGTTTTAATTTGCCACACGACATGGCATTTGAATTTGAAAATCATGGTCATTTTTAAAGCTGGATGGTATATTAATGGCTCCACCAGATCAGACGTGATCCAATAATTATCAAAGTATAAAAAGTAATGGGTATATAAATAGTTTTTTAATTAAAAATTACCTTTTGATGCATTTAAAAACGTTCTGTCCCAGGCACTAGTATTGAGTATTTTAAGAATAGTTGTCATTATCTCCGGTCAACATGTAATCTGTTGTTTTCTTGTTTACTCAGAATAAAGTATCATTCTATCCAGCCTTTAGACCCATTGCTTACTTTAAAGGAACAAGCCCGGAACAAAGATCTGTAAAACGTGTGCTATTCGACTGTTGTTTTTATAAATATGAGGTTTCCAGATGGCCATTGATAACTTTCCTAGCTCCCACTGACTGCTGAGTAGCGAGTTTAAATTGGGGAATGCTTTGTCGGCTTTGTTTACTGAATGAGAATAAACATAAGTTACGGTTCGCCGCCATATAAGTAAAACAGTCTTGAGCGCGGCGTAAAACTCTAATCAATCAATCAACCTATTACAGTTAGGTGCTCAGTACAAGAGCCTCGTGGGTGTGGTGTGGTGCATTTTCCACTGTTAGTTTACTGACTGTCAGACAGAAAACAAAGCAACAGGGAATTCCCTAAATAACATTTTAAATGTATATTTTCGGCGGAAAGTCGACTTACAGTCTTTCATCTGAGATTGATCACTTCTTATTTTTCTACTAATCTGAAGGTCAACGGAGAATCACAACAAACTTAGGCGTTGTCTCTTTTTAAAACAGTGAACTGTATTGCTTTATTTACAAAGAAACATATTAATTGATTATCTTCTGAATATTGGTTTTATTTCGTAATAATATATATCCTTATGGCTGTTATATATTTACTATCATGATCTTTATTCAAGACACAAATCAAAAATTCCTAGGTAATGAAGACCATTGCTATATTTGGCAAAGACATAGTTGGGCTTGGTAAGGAAATGTAACAGTCGAGGTTGAATAGGATGCAGAGAATTTATGGCATGCGCTTCTCTTAATCAGTATTTATTACTAATAATGTGATACGCTTCGTTGGATTTATGCAGAAAATCAATCACAATTAAGAGTATCGTAATCCACTATAAGAGATCACATACCATTTGTCTTTGATATCTTATCGTTTCATCAGGGTTGAAAAACGATTTATTGTGATTAATGACGGGTGATGTAGGGCTTTAATTGTTAATCTAACAAATGTACTAACTAGTCTCTTAATGGCAAGGTGCTGTCAGTTGCCATCTAGCAGTGCAATAAATCATGACAGATAACGCCCCTATGTGTAAGTACTGTGAAAAAAACCAGTCTGATTTGTGTAATTATTGGGGCGAATTAACGTTGTATCATTTTCTGGTACATACAAGGATTTTTGTTTAATCCCAAGAAACACATTAAGGAGGACTATATGTTCGCAGCGGATTGATTATGTGTGTCGATGAATTTAAACTGTCATTTGTTTGATGATGGACCATAAATCTATATTGTTTTAAGGTTAGGATACTTTGTTTTATTGATAATCGCTGTACTGTTAGCGTGTGGTCAACCGTTAGTTTTATCCATCATTATCATTTACTAGTTTTTACCATTATACTGTCCACATCACTTCCATATCTCATCTGTCACACAAATCTGTCCTAATTATTGAAATACTGGTCAATACAAAGACATATAATGCAGCTTTTTAAGACCTGCTACAAGGCGCAATTGACATAACAGCTAGGAATGTGTGTCTGAATTCGGCGGTCGTTTTAAATGTCCATGAGAAGATTTTGCAGCATACTTTGCAGCTTAATTTGTTAGATGTGTGAAAATTTCAGTTAACATCATTTGAAATCATAAAATTGTACAAAAATTTGTAAAACCAAATAAAACTATGTGAAAATTTCCCAAAGAAGAACGGTCTATTTCCAAAACAAACAAAACCTTCTATTTTTTTACCTAGACGAACAGTCTACCACCGCCTAATTTTGTCTATCCGATTATACTTTAAAAGGAAGTTGGTTAATATTTGGGAAATTGCTTTAACGAAATGTTCTTGAAAATATAATGAACTTGGCCTCAGCATGAAGATGAAGTTTAGGCTTCAGAGTGAAAACATTTCCTGTATAATAATACCTTACTTTTAGATGTTGGTTTGGCGACAACCTATAATTGGGCATTTTCCGGAGTTCAGAATATTTGAGCGTAGGTATACCAACCAAGGAATGATTTCCAATAAAGACAAGACGACGAAAAGACAAAAGTCTTTGGAATGCATATGTTTATAATCCTTAAAGTGGCATGAGCTGCCAAAATTCACACTTTTTTCATAATTTCTGATCGTCACGACAGTAAGAGGCTTTGAAGGCCATTGAAAAGCTAAATCATTGGCGTTGGAATGAGGAAAATCCATACAATATGTGGCCTGTACAAACCGAAAATGTGTTCGAAAAGTAAACAAAATTTAAATAACCGGGACGACCATTCATTCATACTAAGCCAAAGTTAATTGAAAATAATATTTTAGCTTACATTTTCGAGACTAAAAGCACTAAAAAGCTTCTGAATTGTACGTCTTGAGAAAATAGTGAATAATTTCAACAATCTGTTTCAACCTCAAAATATCCACATTTTGGCAGCTCATGCCACTTTAATAAAGGCAATTAAAAGACAGGCATTAATTACTCTGTCAAGATTTAATCTTGAAATTCCTGTTTTGTAAATACTCACATGCTAGGCAAATCCATAGAATGACATAATCGTCAGCATCTGACAGACATCTTAATTAAGCGTCATTCAATAGTTTGATTACAGAAGGGTACATATTGATTTGGTTCGGTGTGATTAACCTTCGTTAAGGAGGATATTGTCCTCATCGTTAACTGATCGTTCGCATTGTGTAAATATTAATAAAATATATCCCAAGGCATATAGTGCGGTTTATCTATAAGAATGCATGTTGATCAATGACACACATATGAATATCAACACGAATAGCTATCTTTAAATATTGTTGATAATTTTTACATAACTATGCCACAGAGGCGCTGGATTTGAATGATTATTTTGACCACTGAACTTACCATTGTTTGAGATATATGCAAAAGTTCACGGGAATTCTCAGAGCGTAGACGCAAATGCCGGTTTTATTTCAATATCATCTAAAATTCATGCAAAAGCCTTTATTTCACAGTTCGCACATGCAACTTAATGTGGAAGATAGCTTTTTTTAAAACTGCGTTGTGTGTAAAAAGATCAACCAGGTCTCTGAGTTACTCAAAATGACAGCGTTAATTTTAGTTTTAGATAACCAACATATATCTAATTTTGTTTTAATGAAAATGTCCTTAAATTTAGCAGCTCATACCACTTTGAGAAGGTATTTTAAAGATGAGTAGGTTTATTACTTATTAGAAAGTACACTAACATGAGATTTGTTTGTGAGGCTGAATTATGTATTCATAAACCATGTAATAACCACCATCAATCTACTGTCTAAGTGACAGACATTGTTGGTATTGTCTCCCAACAGTTTATGTAATTTCTGGCATTGTCAAATACATTGTATGATTGGCAATACATATAAAGACAGTTTGGAATATTTAAAGTGGCATATTGTGCCAAAATGTGTATAGGTTTACGTTAAAACAGTTTGTTGAAATTATCAGTCATTTATCGCAGGAAATACATGCTAGAATTTTTTTTAGTGCTTCTAGCCTCGATGATACAGGTTCAACTTGTGTTTTCAACTAAATCTGTCCTACAATGAAAGAACGTTCGTTCCGGTTATTTACATTATTGTGTTTACTTTAGAACAGTATTTTATTTCGTAAAGACCAGAAACACGGATATTTCTTTAGTCAATGTCAATCAGCAAGTTTACCGATGGCCGACAAACCGACTTATCGCTGTGAGAACAAGTGCTATTCTTGTATCACGGTTTGATTTTAGACTCAAAATGCTTAATGTCAAAGGAACCGGGTTCACTCCACTATTAAGTTATTAAATAATGTGTGTGGCTCATGCAATCAATAAATCATATATAATAGAGTGACCCCAGTAATATGTCGTTATTTCGGTAAAAATCCGAACAGATAATTAAAAATGGTAAGACTAAAACAAAACTTTTTATAGCGAAGTAGTACAACGAAACGATTGAGCAACTATTTCAGCTAATCAAAAGTGTAATCGTACATGTTAATTATGCCGGTTTGGCAGTGTTGTCGTTTTGATGAAATTGTCTTTTAATCTAGTGGACAGGAAATCATTCAAGTTTGCTGATCATTAGCCTCCTTCTGATTACACCAATGATGATGATTAATTGATGTCATTATACCATTATGGATAAACGCTATCATTTTCCACGTTTCCATTATATTCCACATTAATTTTAGTGTATATTTATCTGCAACGCACTTTTTGTACAATAAGTAGTAATATTGGAAGCCTCCAACATTTATCTAGCATAAAATAGTACTAGCACATTCTTATGGTTTCCTGCTGTCATGATTGAAGGAAATATTTTATTCCGCAAAGATGCACAGGAGAATAACTCCATTTTCTCATAGCCGTTGAACCATTGAATGTTCGGTTTTCTTATATTAAATATACATCTTTACAAAATCTGTTTTTTTTTTTGCTCACGTGCTCAAACATCTTACACCAGCCGACGAGTGTTCCTTCTTTACTGTTCAATAATATTGACTTACTAAATACTTATTTTCATTTGTGCATTCGCTATTTTGTTTGGTGAGTCAAAAGTTTCATTCAGTAAATGAGAGACTGCCATTGAAAGTTGACTTAATCCACTTATTCTCTTTCAGATGCTATCAGGTGTACACTCTTTTAACATTTTCTGGAAGACAACGTACATGTATATAGGATGCCTTCTCTACGTGAATTGCCATTGTCCATTGTAGCTTTTGGTAATTACCCTTCGCGAACGGTTAATCCAGTAATACACCTACATGTATGTTGTTGATTTCCTGGGTAAATCGATGTCATCTTTAAATGGCTCTGAGATGGAAGTAATCTTACGTGAAGTAATGGGATCTTGTTCTACACTGGAATTAAAAGAAATTACAACATCTAACCGGAAAAGACTTGCGTATCTTTCGAACACAATCGACATCAGCGCTTAAAGGATCACCAGATTTGATAATAGGAGTTATAAAAAGCCTTTTTTTCACAATAAATTTTGATTCGTTTCTATCGTTTGAATATTTCGAACTCCTATTATCAAATCTGGTGATTCTAGACAAGTTTCGAACTGCAGACCTTATTCTTTATCAAATTGTGCCAAAACAGTCCTTGGAAGAATACTCAAATACGTGTTTGAGTTTATCAGAGGTTGCATAACACTCTGCAAGTTTGGTTTCCTTCCAGGTAAATCTACCGTCTTTAATTAGTAGATACTTAATTTGATCTCGTTAAAGCCTTTGATTAGGGAAATGAATATTCCCAAGTCATTTTACCGTGTTTGGCACAAAGGGCTGTTAGAGAAGTTTTGCAGCATGGACATTGATAATAACATATTGAAATGGTTTACCAAGTATCATCAGAATCAATCAATCAAGACTTGATGTTTATCTTATATTCAACGCTTCCATTTGAGCCTAACGTTGAATCTTAATTCAATGAATATCTCGACTTTAGTCAGATATGTCAGAGTCAGAGAACGTGTTCTACTGAGTAATAAAAATTAATGCAGTCTCAGCCAGCCCGAGTTCGAAATATTGGAAGGGATGAAAAAATGTTCGTTTGTTTTTGGTGTTGCAAAGTTTTCAAGTCATCTGCGGTTCGACCGTTCGAAAATTAAGTGTTTATCATTTCCAATATTAATTGAAATGTATAACTTAGAAATATAAAACTATTATATTTCGTTAAATATCGATAGCAAAACGTATTTAGCTTGATATGTGACGTCATCTAACGAGTTTAACTTGGGGCAAGGTCAATAGCATGTTCGGAATTTCGTACTCTAAAAGTTTATCTTATATTGGGCTCAGCGATGGAAAAGTTTCCTTAATGCCACCAAGGGAAAGCGTTGCTATAATCCAGACGTCTCCAACCATTGCACATTGATACATGTATTTCTTTCATGGATAACAAACTAGTTCACTGTGCTTCCATTTGAGCCTAAAGTTGAATTATTTAGGAAACTGGTCAATTCATATTGAAAACTTGATAGCATCTGCCCATTTAAATATATCTTTATTTAGAGGTGTAAAATATCGTTAAAGTAGAAAATCTTTGGAAATTGTGTATACAACTTTGATTCGGCCTTCTTTTTGCTTATGCATATGAGGTCCGGGACAATCATACAGATTCTACAAAAGATTGTCTCCGAACCATTATTAGCCTCACCAAAAGTGTTGTCAGTTCATTTCTCTATGAAGAGATGGGTCGCGGGTTCGAATCCCACTCAGTCCAACAATTGGACAATTTTCTGACTGGGTTTTTACTCGAACGACCTATGTGGGATGGTTGCCAGTTACCAGCGGAAGGTCGTGGTTTTCCTCCGGGCCCAGAGCCCGGTTTCATCCCACAATGAAACTGGCAACGCCGCCATATAAGTGAAATAATCTTGAGCGCGGCGTAAAACACCAAACAATCAATCAATCTATGAAGAGACAGGATTTTACACATTGGGTATGCCTCATAAGATCCATCGCCTGAATGTGTTTCAACTAGTGATTACAGAAGCAACCCACCAAAATGTATACCGTAAAATGAAAATGTCAAAACATTTCATTTAACACACCTACAGGTCAAAGGAAAACTATCTAGATAGAAATGCGTTACGCATCGGTCACTGGGATATGCAGGTATATACAGTACTAACCTCATACGAATAAAATATTTTATTATATCTCATTGATATTCATTAGGTTTTACTGTCATTTGATTGGCAACTGCTTGTCACCATTTTTCCATATATGACCAGGGGATATTTCATAAAACCCACTTAGAGGGCTAACTGCTGAGTTCTAACATTAAAACATAGCAGTTTAGGTCGTCCAAGTCAGTTAAGCAGTGAAACCGACTGAAGATGGTTCCCTTTCCCCAGTTCCCCATTCCTAGTTCGCTATTCCCATTCCCTAAAAGCCCCAACTATTTTAATAGACGATGCAATTTTTTAATAAAGAAGCAATGTATGAGCGTTAACTGTGCCATGTGTCAACTAATACGGGATGAGTAAGTAATAACACTGTTTGTATGACAGAACGCTGTTTTATTGTGACTTATTGGAACTTCAACCCACCATTTCAAAACATTAAGAATTTAAAATATAACAATATATTAATAAAGAAACTGTTCCCAAGGTTTTCTTCAATTGTGAAATGGGCTGAATGTTTTCTGGAAGCTATATTAGCGAAAAACCGATTGAGAATGCAGTGTTGTTGATATACCTGTGTTTTATAGGTTTTTATGGAGGTCAGGAAATCTTAATATGGTTATGCTTCAAGCTCTTATAGTTTTTTCAAGAAGCAATTTTTAAAAAATACAAATTTTTATGCTCTTCGTTTTTTCTAGGCTAAATATGTAGGTATGTTTTATATATATATATATGTATATTTTATACGTAGCAACATTTTGTTAGGTCATAGTGTTGTGTATGGCTATATCATAATTGTGAAACATCATAATAGCAAATGTAACTTCGAAGTCGATTTATTTTTACTTTTATATATCCATATGATGAATGCCATGAGCAACCAATGGAGCTACATGATTCCATTATATGGATGAAGTTAAAGGGAGCTCCTTAATGGTTCACGTTGAAATAAAACATATTCTGTGAGCCTCTTTTCACTTGATCGCCTAAAGGCCGGGATTTTTATTCCGGTCAAATAGCTCGATTATCTCCCTATAGGTCACAACACCCAGTTTGTGTTTTCTCAGCCAATGAAAATTGACTTCGGTTATACAGGAGCTAGAAGGTGGCTACATAGTGATAGTTTGGTATCTGGGTTATTTGAATATTGGATTGAAACTAACATAGGTCTACTGTACATACTTTAAGCTTTCAATCAATGCCTGATAACAGATTTTTGTGTGTGTTTTTTTAATGTTCACCCAATTTTGAAAATACCAAAGTTTGGCTAGAATAAGTAAGCCTAAAACTGTCAAAATGGCGGTACCCATGTTAAATTGTGTGTAGCTTGAAACCGGCATGCACTATGTCAACTTTATTTGGTTGTAAAGGATTTCTCATGTGTTGATCTATTTGAAAATGGTTAGGAAAAGTCTTAACGAGATTTAGGTAATTAGCCACAAATCAAAACGTTAACATTACCGCAAATGGGAAATGAAACTGTATCATGTAACCTATAGTGAAGTGTGAAAAGTAAGTATTTTGTTCTAAATTTTCAAACCACCACCATTTTTGGTGCCGTTGTATCTGGACTACATATTTGAAATATAAAATAAATGAATTCAGTAAAAAAATTTAAATATTCACCACTTTTTCTGAAAAACAAGCTATTGTGGACCAGGGCTAGGTTTGAGCAGACACAAGACTCTTATTGTAGGGTGTAAAATACTTGTATATGCCTCAGTAGTGATCCATTTCCATCAATGAGGTCTAGGAATGACATTTCACTTCTTGGAATTATTAATGTTTTTCAAAGCAAATGATTATTTCAAGCTCATTAGCTATTGATGTAAAATAACCAGACCCCCCCCCCTCCCACCCCCTTCCCTGTGGGTCTGAAATGATATAATCTGTACAAATTGCCCTTTTTATATCTTAACAGGTAAGCTGACATGACTGTGGCCCTGAATTGGACAGTTTTTAAATCACTGGAGAAGTTTTATTAGCTTTCAAACAGTCCAAATGTTAAGAAATCAGACATTTTTTGGACGGGTGGGGTGGGTTATCTCCCCTGGCTCTGCCCTTATGGCAGTCTCTAACCCGGACAGATGCTAACAGTAAACTACAACCAACAACCCATCATTTCCAGCAAATTTGAAGGGTATTTGATGATTCACCTTTTTATAGCGAGGAATAACATTTTGAATTGGTCCTCAGAAAAACTTTAAAATATAGGCCTGGAAACATGAAGGGGGTGGGTGTGTAAATTACCTCGCAAATTCAAAACGACTGGCCGAAAAGCTTTGATCTTTTGAAATTCAATTTGATATTGGTTAATAAAAGCAAAGTTATTAAATTTGACAAATTTCGAGGAATTATATCCTTGTTATAGTGAAGTGTGAAAAGTAAGTATTTTGTTCTAAATTTTCAAACCACCACCATTTTTGGTGCCGTTGTATCTGGACTACATATTTGAAATATAAAATAAATGAATTCAGTAAAAAAATTTAAATATTCACCACTTTTTCTGAAAAACAGGCTATTGTGGACCAGGGCTAGGTTTGAGCAGACACAAGACTCTTATTGTAGGGTGTAAAATACTTGTATATGCCTCAGTAGTGATCCATTTCCATCAATGAGGTCTAGGAATGACATTTCACTTCTTGGAATTATTAATGTTTTTCAAAGCAAATGATTATTTCAAGCTCATTAGCTATTGATGTAAAATAACCAGACCCCCCCCCTCCCACCCCCTTCCCTGTGGGTCTGAAATGATATAATCTGTACAAATTGCCCTTTTTATATCTTAACAGGTAAGCTGACATGACTGTGGCCCTGAATTGGACAGTTTTTAAATCACTGGAGAAGTTTTATTAGCTTTCAAACAGTCCAAATGCTAAGAAATCAGACATTTTTTGGACGGGTGGGGTGGGTTATCTCCCCTGGCTCTGCCCTTATGGCAGTCTCTAACCCGGACAGATGCTAACAGTAAACTACAACCAACAACCCATCATTTCCAGCAAATTTGAAGGGTATTTGATGATTCACCTTTTTATAGCGAGGAATAACATTTTGAATTGGTCCTCAGAAAAACTTTAAAATATAGGCCTGGAAACATGAAGGGGGTGGGTGTGTAAATTACCTCGCAAATTCAAAACGACTGGCCGAAAAGCTTTGATCTTTTGAAATTCAATTTGATATTGGTTAATAAAAGCAAAGTTATTAAATTTGACAAATTTCGAGGAATTATATCCTTGTTATAGTGAAGTGTGAAAAGTAAGTATTTTGTTCTAAATTTTCAAACCACCACCATTTTTGGTGCCGTTGTATCTGGACTACATATTTGAAATATAAAATAAATGAATTCAGTAAAAAAATTTAAATATTCACCACTTTTTCTGAAAAACAGGCTATTGTGGACCAGGGCTAGGTTTGAGCAGACACAAGACTCTTATTGTAGGGTGTAAAATACTTGTATATGCCTCAGTAGTGATCCATTTCCATCAATGAGGTCTAGGAATGACATTTCACTTCTTGGAATTATTAATGTTTTTCAAAGCAAATGATTATTTCAAGCTCATTAGCTATTGATGTAAAATAACCAGACCCCCCCCCCTCCCACCCCCTTCCCTGTGGGTCTGAAATGATATAATCTGTACAAATTGCCCTTTTTATATCTTAACAGGTAAGCTGACATGACTGTGGCCCTGAATTGGACAGTTTTTAAATCACTGGAGAAGTTTTATTAGCTTTCAAACAGTCCAAATGTTAAGAAATCAGACATTTTTTGGACGGGTGGGGTGGGTTATCTCCCCTGGCTCTGCCCTTATGGCAGTCTCTAACCCGGACAGATGCTAACAGTAAACTACAACCAACAACCCATCATTTCCAGCAAATTTGAAGGGTATTTGATGATTCACCTTTTTATAGCGAGGAATAACATTTTGAATTGGTCCTCAGAAAAACTTTAAAATATAGGCCTGGAAACATGAAGGGGGTGGGTGTGTAAATTACCTCGCAAATTCAAAACGACTGGCCGAAAAGCTTTGATCTTTTGAAATTCAATTTGATATTGGTTAATAAAAGCAAAGTTATTAAATTTGACAAATTTCGAGGAATTATATCCTTGTTATAGTGAAGTGTGAAAAGTAAGTATTTTGTTCTAAATTTTCAAACCACCACCATTTTTGGTGCCGTTGTATCTGGACTACATATTTGAAATATAAAATAAATGAATTCAGTAAAAAAATTTAAATATTCACCACTTTTTCTGAAAAACAGGCTATTGTGGACCAGGGCTAGGTTTGAGCAGACACAAGACTCTTATTGTTGGGTGTAAAATACTTGTATATGCCTCAGTAGTGATCCATTTCCATCAATGAGGTCTAGGAATGACATTTCACTTCTTGGAATTATTAATGTTTTTCAAAGCAAATGATTATTTCAAGCTCATTAGCTATTGATGTAAAATAACCAGACCCCCCCCCCTCCCACCCCCTTCCCTGTGGGTCTGAAATGATATAATCTGTACAAATTGCCCTTTTTATATCTTAACAGGTAAGCTGACATGACTGTGGCCCTGAATTGGACAGTTTTTAAATCACTGGAGAAGTTTTATTAGCTTTCAAACAGTCCAAATGTTAAGAAATCAGACATTTTTTGGACGGGTGGGGTGGGTTATCTCCCCTGGCTCTGCCCTTATGGCAGTCTCTAACCCGGACAGATGCTAACAGAAAACTACAACCAACAACCCATCATTTCCAGCAAATTTGAAGGGTATTTGATGATTCACCTTTTTATAGCGAGGAATAACATTTTGAATTGGTCCTCAGAAAAACTTTAAAATATAGGCCTGGAAACATGAAGGGGGTGGGTGTGTAAATTACCTCGCAAATTCAAAACGACTGGCCGAAAAGCTTTGATCTTTTGAAATTCAATTTGATATTGGTTAATAAAAGCAAAGTTATTAAATTTGACAAATTTCGAGGAATTATATCCTTGTTATAGCGAAGTGTGAAAAGTAAGTATTTTGTTCTAAATTTTCAAACCACCACCATTTTTGGTGCCGTTGTATCTGGACTACATATTTGAAATATAAAATAAATGAATTCAGTAAAAAAATTTAAATATTCACCACTTTTTCTGAAAAACAAGCTATTGTGGACCAGGGCTAGGTTTGAGCAGACACAAGACTCTTATTGTAGGGTGTAAAATACTTGTATATGCCTCAGTAGTGATCCATTTCCATCAATGAGGTCTAGGAATGACATTTCACTTCTTGGAATTATTAATGTTTTTCAAAGCAAATGATTATTTCAAGCTCATTAGCTATTGATGTAAAATAACCAGACCCCCCCCCCCTCCCACCCCCTTCCCTGTGGGTCTGAAATGATATAATCTGTACAAATTGCCCTTTTTATATCTTAACAGGTAAGCTGACATGACTGTGGCCCTGAATTGGACAGTTTTTAAATCACTGGAGAAGTTTTATTAGCTTTCAAACAGTCCAAATGTTAAGAAATCAGACATTTTTTGGACGGGTGGGGTGGGTTATCTCCCCTGGCTCTGCCCTTATGGCAGTCTCTAACCCGGACAGATGCTAACAGTAAACTACAACCAACAACCCATCATTTCCAGCAAATTTGAAGGGTATTTGATGATTCACCTTTTTATAGCGAGGAATAACATTTTGAATTGGTCCTCAGAAAAACTTTAAAATATAGGCCTGGAAACATGAAGGGGGTGGGTGTGTAAATTACCTCGCAAATTCAAAACGACTGGCCGAAAAGCTTTGATCTTTTGAAATTCAATTTGATATTGGTTAATAAAAGCAAAGTTATTAAATTTGACAAATTTCGAGGAATTATATCCTTGTTATAGTGAAGTGTGAAAAGTAAGTATTTTGTTCTAAATTTTCAAACCACCACCATTTTTGGTGCCGTTGTATCTGGACTACATATTTGAAATATAAAATAAATGAATTCAGTAAAAAAATTTAAATATTCACCACTTTTTCTGAAAAACAGGCTATTGTGGACCAGGGCTAGGTTTGAGCAGACACAAGACTCTTATTGTAGGGTGTAAAATACTTGTATATGCCTCAGTAGTGATCCATTTCCATCAATGAGGTCTAGGAATGACATTTCACTTCTTGGAATTATTAATGTTTTTCAAAGCAAATGATTATTTCAAGCTCATTAGCTATTGATGTAAAATAACCAGACCCCCCCCCCCTCCCACCCCCTTCCCTGTGGGTCTGAAATGATATAATCTGTACAAATTGCCCTTTTTATATCTTAACAGGTAAGCTGACATGACTGTGGCCCTGAATTGGACAGTTTTTAAATCACTGGAGAAGTTTTATTAGCTTTCAAACAGTCCAAATGTTAAGAAATCAGACATTTTTTGGACGGGTGGGGTGGGTTATCTCCCCTGGCTCTGCCCTTATGGCAGTCTCTAACCCGGACAGATGCTAACAGTAAACTACAACCAACAACCCATCATTTCCAGCAAATTTGAAGGGTATTTGATGATTCACCTTTTTATAGCGAGGAATAACATTTTGAATTGGTCCTCAGAAAAACTTTAAAATATAGGCCTGGAAACATGAAGGGGGTGGGTGTGTAAATTACCTCGCAAATTCAAAACGACTGGCCGAAAAGCTTTGATCTTTTGAAATTCAATTTGATATTGGTTAATAAAAGCAAAGTTATCAAATTTGACAAATTTCGAGGAATTATATCCTTGTTATAGGTCACAACACCCAGTTTGTGTTTTCTCAGCCAATGAAAATTGACTTCGGTTATACAGGAGCTAGAAGGTGGCTACATAGTGATAGTTTGGTATCTGGGTTATTTGAATATTGGATTGAAACTAACATAGGTCTACTGTACATACTTTAAGCTTTCAATCAATGCCTGATAACAGATTTTTTTGTGTGTTTTTTTAATGTTCACCCAATTTTGAAAATACCAAAGTTTGGCTAGAATAAGTAAGCCTAAAACTGTCAAAATGGCGGTACCCATGTTAAATTGTGTGTAGCTTGAAACCGGCATGCACTATGTCAACTTTATTTGGTTGTAAAGGATTTCTCATGTGTTGATCTATTTGAAAATGGTTAGGAAAAGTCTTAACGAGATTTAGGTAATTAGCCACAAATCAAAACGTTAACATTACCGCAAATGGGAAATGAAACTGTATCATGTAACCTATAGTGAAGTGTGAAAAGTAAGTATTTTGTTCTAAATTTTCAAACCACCACCATTTTTGGTGCCGTTGTATCTGGACTACATATTTGAAATATAAAATAAATGAATTCAGTAAAAAATTTTAAATATTCACCACTTTTTCTGAAAAACAGGCTATTGTGGACCAGGGCTAGGTTTGAGCAGACACAAGACTCTTATTGTAGGGTGTAAAATACTTGTATATGCCTCAGTAGTGATCCATTTCCATCAATGAGGTCTAGGAATGACATTTCACTTCTTGGAATTATTAATGTTTTTCAAAGCAAATGATTATTTCAAGCTCATTAGCTATTGATGTAAAATAACCAGACCCCCCCCCCCCTCCCACCCCCTTCCCTGTGGGTCTGAAATGATATAATCTGTACAAATTGCCCTTTTTATATCTTAACAGGTAAGCTGACATGACTGTGGCCCTGAATTGGACAGTTTTTAAATCACTGGAGAAGTTTTATTAGCTTTCAAACAGTCCAAATGTTAAGAAATCAGACATTTTTTGGACGGGTGGGGTGGGTTATCTCCCCTGGCTCTGCCCTTATGGCAGTCTCTAACCCGGACAGATGCTAACAGTAAACTACAACCAACAACCCATCATTTCCAGCAAATTTGAAGGGTATTTGATGATTCACCTTTTTATAGCGAGGAATAACATTTTGAATTGGTCCTCAGAAAAACTTTAAAATATAGGCCTGGAAACATGAAGGGGGTGGGTGTGTAAATTACCTCGCAAATTCAAAACGACTGGCCGAAAAGCTTTGATCTTTTGAAATTCAATTTGATATTGGTTAATAAAAGCAAAGTTATTAAATTTGACAAATTTCGAGGAATTATATCCTTGTTATAGTGAAGTGTGAAAAGTAAGTATTTTGTTCTAAATTTTCAAACCACCACCATTTTTGGTGCCGTTGTATCTGGACTACATATTTGAAATATAAAATAAATGAATTCAGTAAAAAAATTTAAATATTCACCACTTTTTCTGAAAAACAGGCTATTGTGGACCAGGGCTAGGTTTGAGCAGACACAAGACTCTTATTGTAGGGTGTAAAATACTTGTATATGCCTCAGTAGTGATCCATTTCCATCAATGAGGTCTAGGAATGACATTTCACTTCTTGGAATTATTAATGTTTTTCAAAGCAAATGATTATTTCAAGCTCATTAGCTATTGATGTAAAATAACCAGACCCCCCCCCCCCCCTCCCACCCCCTTCCCTGTGGGTCTGAAATGATATAATCTGTACAAATTGCCCTTTTTATATCTTAACAGGTAAGCTGACATGACTGTGGCCCTGAATTGGACAGTTTTTAAATCACTGGAGAAGTTTTATTAGCTTTCAAACAGTCCAAATGTTAAGAAATCAGACATTTTTTGGACGGGTGGGGTGGGTTATCTCCCCTGGCTCTGCCCTTATGGCAGTCTCTAACCCGGACAGATGCTAACAGTAAACTACAACCAACAACCCATCATTTCCAGCAAATTTGAAGGGTATTTGATGATTCACCTTTTTATAGCGAGGAATAACATTTTGAATTGGTCCTCAGAAAAACTTTAAAATATAGGCCTGGAAACATGAAGGGGGTGGGTGTGTAAATTACCTCGCAAATTCAAAACGACTGGCCGAAAAGCTTTGATCTTTTGAAATTCAATTTGATATTGGTTAATAAAAGCAAAGTTATTAAATTTGACAAATTTCGAGGAATTATATCCTTGTTATAGTGAAGTGTGAAAAGTAAGTATTTTGTTCTAAATTTTCAAACCACCACCATTTTTGGTGCCGTTGTATCTGGACTACATATTTGAAATATAAAATAAATGAATTCAGTAAAAAAATTTAAATATTCACCACTTTTTCTGAAAAACAGGCTATTGTGGACCAGGGCTAGGTTTGAGCAGACACAAGACTCTTATTGTAGGGTGTAAAATACTTGTATATGCCTCAGTAGTGATCCATTTCCATCAATGAGGTCTAGGAATGACATTTCACTTCTTGGAATTATTAATGTTTTTCAAAGCAAATGATTATTTCAAGCTCATTAGCTATTGATGTAAAATAACCAGACCCCCCCCCCCTCCCACCCCCTTCCCTGTGGGTCTGAAATGATATAATCTGTACAAATTGCCCTTTTTATATCTTAACAGGTAAGCTGACATGACTGTGGCCCTGAATTGGACAGTTTTTAAATCACTGGAGAAGTTTTATTAGCTTTCAAACAGTCCAAATGTTAAGAAATCAGACATTTTTTGGACGGGTGGGGTGGGTTATCTCCCCTGGCTCTGCCCTTATGGCAGTCTCTAACCCGGACAGATGCTAACAGTAAACTACAACCAACAACCCATCATTTCCAGCAAATTTGAAGGGTATTTGATGATTCACCTTTTTATAGCGAGGAATAACATTTTGAATTGGTCCTCAGAAAAACTTTAAAATATAGGCCTGGAAACATGAAGGGGGTGGGTGTGTAAATTACCTCGCAAATTCAAAACGACTGGCCGAAAAGCTTTGATCTTTTGAAATTCAATTTGATATTGGTTAATAAAAGCAAAGTTATTAAATTTGACAAATTTCGAGGAATTATATCCTTGTTATAGTGAAGTGTGAAAAGTAAGTATTTTGTTCTAAATTTTCAAACCACCACCATTTTTGGTGCCGTTGTATCTGGACTACATATTTGAAATATAAAATAAATGAATTCAGTAAAAAAATTTAAATATTCACCACTTTTTCTGAAAAACAGGCTATTGTGGACCAGGGCTAGGTTTGAGCAGACACAAGACTCTTATTGTAGGGTGTAAAATACTTGTATATGCCTCAGTAGTGATCCATTTCCATCAATGAGGTCTAGGAATGACATTTCACTTCTTGGAATTATTAATGTTTTTCAAAGCAAATGATTATTTCAAGCTCATTAGCTATTGATGTAAAATAACCAGACCCCCCCCCCTCCCACCCCCTTCCCTGTGGGTCTGAAATGATATAATCTGTACAAATTGCCCTTTTTATATCTTAACAGGTAAGCTGACATGACTGTGGCCCTGAATTGGACAGTTTTTAAATCACTGGAGAAGTTTTATTAGCTTTCAAACAGTCCAAATGTTAAGAAATCAGACATTTTTTGGACGGGTGGGGTGGGTTATCTCCCCTGGCTCTGCCCTTATGGCAGTCTCTAACCCGGACAGATGCTAACAGTAAACTACAACCAACAACCCATCATTTCCAGCAAATTTGAAGGGTATTTGATGATTCACCTTTTTATAGCGAGGAATAACATTTTGAATTGGTCCTCAGAAAAACTTTAAAATATAGGCCTGGAAACATGAAGGGGGTGGGTGTGTAAATTACCTCGCAAATTCAAAACGACTGGCCGAAAAGCTTTGATCTTTTGAAATTCAATTTGATATTGGTTAATAAAAGCAAAGTTATTAAATTTGACAAATTTCGAGGAATTATATCCTTGTTATAGTGAAGTGTGAAAAGTAAGTATTTTGTTCTAAATTTTCAAACCACCACCATTTTTGGTGCCGTTGTATCTGGACTACATATTTGAAATATAAAATAAATGAATTCAGTAAAAAAATTTAAATATTCACCACTTTTTCTGAAAAACAGGCTATTGTGGACCAGGGCTAGGTTTGAGCAGACACAAGACTCTTATTGTTGGGTGTAAAATACTTGTATATGCCTCAGTAGTGATCCATTTCCATCAATGAGGTCTAGGAATGACATTTCACTTCTTGGAATTATTAATGTTTTTCAAAGCAAATGATTATTTCAAGCTCATTAGCTATTGATGTAAAATAACCAGACCCCCCCCCCCTCCCACCCCCTTCCCTGTGGGTCTGAAATGATATAATCTGTACAAATTGCCCTTTTTATATCTTAACAGGTAAGCTGACATGACTGTGGCCCTGAATTGGACAGTTTTTAAATCACTGGAGAAGTTTTATTAGCTTTCAAACAGTCCAAATGTTAAGAAATCAGACATTTTTTGGACGGGTGGGGTGGGTTATCTCCCCTGGCTCTGCCCTTATGGCAGTCTCTAACCCGGACAGATGCTAACAGAAAACTACAACCAACAACCCATCATTTCCAGCAAATTTGAAGGGTATTTGATGATTCACCTTTTTATAGCGAGGAATAACATTTTGAATTGGTCCTCAGAAAAACTTTAAAATATAGGCCTGGAAACATGAAGGGGGTGGGTGTGTAAATTACCTCGCAAATTCAAAACGACTGGCCGAAAAGCTTTGATCTTTTGAAATTCAATTTGATATTGGTTAATAAAAGCAAAGTTATTAAATTTGACAAATTTCGAGGAATTATATCCTTGTTATAGCGAAGTGTGAAAAGTAAGTATTTTGTTCTAAATTTTCAAACCACCACCATTTTTGGTGCCGTTGTATCTGGACTACATATTTGAAATATAAAATAAATGAATTCAGTAAAAAAATTTAAATATTCACCACTTTTTCTGAAAAACAAGCTATTGTGGACCAGGGCTAGGTTTGAGCAGACACAAGACTCTTATTGTAGGGTGTAAAATACTTGTATATGCCTCAGTAGTGATCCATTTCCATCAATGAGGTCTAGGAATGACATTTCACTTCTTGGAATTATTAATGTTTTTCAAAGCAAATGATTATTTCAAGCTCATTAGCTATTGATGTAAAATAACCAGACCCCCCCCCCCTCCCACCCCCTTCCCTGTGGGTCTGAAATGATATAATCTGTACAAATTGCCCTTTTTATATCTTAACAGGTAAGCTGACATGACTGTGGCCCTGAATTGGACAGTTTTTAAATCACTGGAGAAGTTTTATTAGCTTTCAAACAGTCCAAATGTTAAGAAATCAGACATTTTTTGGACGGGTGGGGTGGGTTATCTCCCCTGGCTCTGCCCTTATGGCAGTCTCTAACCCGGACAGATGCTAACAGTAAACTACAACCAACAACCCATCATTTCCAGCAAATTTGAAGGGTATTTGATGATTCACCTTTTTATAGCGAGGAATAACATTTTGAATTGGTCCTCAGAAAAACTTTAAAATATAGGCCTGGAAACATGAAGGGGGTGGGTGTGTAAATTACCTCGCAAATTCAAAACGACTGGCCGAAAAGCTTTGATCTTTTGAAATTCAATTTGATATTGGTTAATAAAAGCAAAGTTATTAAATTTGACAAATTTCGAGGAATTATATCCTTGTTATAGTGAAGTGTGAAAAGTAAGTATTTTGTTCTAAATTTTCAAACCACCACCATTTTTGGTGCCGTTGTATCTGGACTACATATTTGAAATATAAAATAAATGAATTCAGTAAAAAAATTTAAATATTCACCACTTTTTCTGAAAAACAGGCTATTGTGGACCAGGGCTAGGTTTGAGCAGACACAAGACTCTTATTGTAGGGTGTAAAATACTTGTATATGCCTCAGTAGTGATCCATTTCCATCAATGAGGTCTAGGAATGACATTTCACTTCTTGGAATTATTAATGTTTTTCAAAGCAAATGATTATTTCAAGCTCATTAGCTATTGATGTAAAATAACCAGACCCTCCCCCCCCCCTCCCACCCCCTTCCCTGTGGGTCTGAAATGATATAATCTGTACAAATTGCCCTTTTTATATCTTAACAGGTAAGCTGACATGACTGTGGCCCTGAATTGGACAGTTTTTAAATCACTGGAGAAGTTTTATTAGCTTTCAAACAGTCCAAATGTTAAGAAATCAGACATTTTTTGGACGGGTGGGGTGGGTTATCTCCCCTGGCTCTGCCCTTATGGCAGTCTCTAACCCGGACAGATGCTAACAGTAAACTACAACCAACAACCCATCATTTCCAGCAAATTTGAAGGGTATTTGATGATTCACCTTTTTATAGCGAGGAATAACATTTTGAATTGGTCCTCAGAAAAACTTTAAAATATAGGCCTGGAAACATGAAGGGGGTGGGTGTGTAAATTACCTCGCAAATTCAAAACGACTGGCCGAAAAGCTTTGATCTTTTGAAATTCAATTTGATATTGGTTAATAAAAGCAAAGTTATCAAATTTGACAAATTTCGAGGAATTATATCCTTGTTATAGGTCACAACACCCAGTTTGTGTTTTCTCAGCCAATGAAAATTGACTTCGGTTATACAGGAGCTAGAAGGTGGCTACATAGTGATAGTTTGGTATCTGGGTTATTTGAATATTGGATTGAAACTAACATAGGTCTACTGTACATACTTTAAGCTTTCAATCAATGCCTGATAACAGATTTTTTTGTGTGTTTTTTTAATGTTCACCCAATTTTGAAAATACCAAAGTTTGGCTAGAATAAGTAAGCCTAAAACTGTCAAAATGGCGGTACCCATGTTAAATTGTGTGTAGCTTGAAACCGGCATGCACTATGTCAACTTTATTTGGTTGTAAAGGATTTCTCATGTGTTGATCTATTTGAAAATGGTTAGGAAAAGTCTTAACGAGATTTAGGTAATTAGCCACAAATCAAAACGTTAACATTACCGCAAATGGGAAATGAAACTGTATCATGTAACCTATAGTGAAGTGTGAAAAGTAAGTATTTTGTTCTAAATTTTCAAACCACCACCATTTTTGGTGCCGTTGTATCTGGACTACATATTTGAAATATAAAATAAATGAATTCAGTAAAAATTTTTAAATATTCACCACTTTTTCTGAAAAACAGGCTATTGTGGACCAGGGCTAGGTTTGAGCAGACACAAGACTCTTATTGTAGGGTGTAAAATACTTGTATATGCCTCAGTAGTGATCCATTTCCATCAATGAGGTCTAGGAATGACATTTCACTTCTTGGAATTATTAATGTTTTTCAAAGCAAATGATTATTTCAAGCTCATTAGCTATTGATGTAAAATAACCAGACCCCCCCCCCTCCCACCCCCTTCCCTGTGGGTCTGAAATGATATAATCTGTACAAATTGCCCTTTTTATATCTTAACAGGTAAGCTGACATGACTGTGGCCCTGAATTGGACAGTTTTTAAATCACTGGAGAAGTTTTATTAGCTTTCAAACAGTCCAAATGTTAAGAAATCAGACATTTTTTGGACGGGTGGGGTGGGTTATCTCCCCTGGCTCTGCCCTTATGGCAGTCTCTAACCCGGACAGATGCTAACAGTAAACTACAACCAACAACCCATCATTTCCAGCAAATTTGAAGGGTATTTGATGATTCACCTTTTTATAGCGAGGAATAACATTTTGAATTGGTCCTCAGAAAAACTTTAAAATATAGGCCTGGAAACATGAAGGGGGTGGGTGTGTAAATTACCTCGCAAATTCAAAACGACTGGCCGAAAAGCTTTGATCTTTTGAAATTCAATTTGATATTGGTTAATAAAAGCAAAGTTATTAAATTTGACAAATTTCGAGGAATTATATCCTTGTTATAGTGAAGTGTGAAAAGTAAGTATTTTGTTCTAAATTTTCAAACCACCACCATTTTTGGTGCCGTTGTATCTGGACTACATATTTGAAATATAAAATAAATGAATTCAGTAAAAAAAATTAAATATTCACCACTTTTTCTGAAAAACAGGCTATTGTGGACCAGGGCTAGGTTTGAGCAGACACAAGACTCTTATTGTAGGGTGTAAAATACTTGTATATGCCTCAGTAGTGATCCATTTCCATCAATGAGGTCTAGGAATGACATTTCACTTCTTGGAATTATTAATGTTTTTCAAAGCAAATGATTATTTCAAGCTCATTAGCTATTGATGTAAAATAACCAGACCCTCCCCACCTCCCACCCCCTTCCCTGTGGGTCTGAAATGATATAATCTGTACAAATTGCCCTTTTTATATCTTAACAGGTAAGCTGACATGACTGTGGCCCTGAATTGGACAGTTTTTAAATCACTGGAGAAGTTTTATTAGCTTTCAAACAGTCCAAATGTTAAGAAATCAGACATTTTTTGGACGGGTGGGGTGGGTTATCTCCCCTGGCTCTGCCCTTATGGCAGTCTCTAACCCGGACAGATGCTAACAGTAAACTACAACCAACAACCCATCATTTCCAGCAAATTTGAAGGGTATTTGATGATTCACCTTTTTATAGCGAGGAATAACATTTTGAATTGGTCCTCAGAAAAACTTTAAAATATAGGCCTGGAAACATGAAGGGGGTGGGTGTGTAAATTACCTCGCAAATTCAAAACGACTGGCCGAAAAGCTTTGATCTTTTGAAATTCAATTTGATATTGGTTAACTCTTTCACTACCGGAGCAATTTACATGGTTGGCCCAGGCACACTTTTGGTAAATTTTTATATTGCGACATCAAACTACATAAACGCCTTGTGAATCCGACCTATTCACAATTTATATGGCAAAGTATATATTTTCATAATCCTAGATGTATTTCTAAGAAAATTAAACAAACATTTTGTCTCAAATGTAAATTGGCTTTTTTATTTCCTAATTTGCATATTGGTAGAAATGGAAGAATGTTAAAAATTCGCAAAATTCAATTCTCAATTTCAGTTCAACACTAGGAAAAAAACATAGATTTTTCACTGGTTGTCAGATTTAGAGGAAGATAATGAGTATGTGACATAGTTCCAATATAACAAAGTATAAAAATAACCTCCAGAGTTGAGAAAAAACAGTTGTTTGGTGAACAAGTCAGGGACGCGTAATGTCTGAAACTGCAACGCCCACCTCCACATGTATTGTTTGTTGTTGTCATTACGTTATCCGTGCTATCATTACCGCTATCACTGCGACTTTATTTATCAAAAGGTACAAATGTGTCGATAACCTTTTCATTGTCACTAAAATCCCACTGGGAAATAAGATCTGCCGCATGTTGAGCCGCAATACGGTGGCCTATTGTCCGTGACGGCCCAGGGTTGACACCCTCGTCCATGTCCGAAAGAAAAAACACGTCGGAATGTCTACTTTTAGTAAATACTACGTCATTGGGAATTCCCTGAAGCTGACAGTGTTCATACCACAAGTCGTTACGTTAAAAATACAGTCATTGGTCAAAATCAAGTATTTGATAGGAAAATAACCAATCACAGTCATGTTTACTTAAGGTTGGCTGATCGCCGCAGTGTACGGCTTGCCGTCTGAGATGTGAAAACCGAGAGCCGCACAGTATGGCTTGCGGTAGCGAAAGAGTTAATAAAAGCAAAGTTATTAAATTTGACAAATTTCGAGGAATTATATCCTTGTTATAGTGAAGTGTGAAAAGTAAGTATTTTGTTCTAAATTTTCAAACCACCACCATTTTTGGTGCCGTTGTATCTGGACTACATATTTGAAATATAAAATAAATGAATTCAGTAAAAAAATTTAAATATTCACCACTTTTTCTGAAAAACAGGCTATTGTGGACCAGGGCTAGGTTTGAGCAGACACAAGACTCTTATTGTAGGGTGTAAAATACTTGTATATGCCTCAGTAGTGATCCATTTCCATCAATGAGGTCTAGGAATGACATTTCACTTCTTGGAATTATTAATGTTTTTCAAAGCAAATGATTATTTCAAGCTCATTAGCTATTGATGTAAAATAACCAGACCCTCCCCCCCCTCCCACCCCCTTCCCTGTGGGTCTGAAATGATATAATCTGTACAAATTGCCCTTTTTATATCTTAACAGGTAAGCTGACATGACTGTGGCCCTGAATTGGACAGTTTTTAAATCACTGGAGAAGTTTTATTAGCTTTCAAACAGTCCAAATGTTAAGAAATCAGACATTTTTTGGACGGGTGGGGTGGGTTATCTCCCCTGGCTCTGCCCTTATGGCAGTCTCTAACCCGGACAGATGCTAACAGTAAACTACAACCAACAACCCATCATTTCCAGCAAATTTGAAGGGTATTTGATGATTCACCTTTTTATAGCGAGGAATAACATTTTGAATTGGTCCTCAGAAAAACTTTAAAATATAGGCCTGGAAACATGAAGGGGGTGGGTGTGTAAATTACCTCGCAAATTCAAAACGACTGGCCGAAAAGCTTTGATCTTTTGAAATTCAATTTGATATTGGTTAATAAAAGCAAAGTTATTAAATTTGACAAATTTCGAGGAATTATATCCTTGTTATAGGTCACAACACCCAGTTTGTGTTTTCTCAGCCAATGAAAATTGACTTCGGTTATACAGGAGCTAGAAGGTGGCTACATAGTGATAGTTTGGTATCTGGGTTATTTGAATATTGGATTGAAACTAACATAGGTCTACTGTACATACTTTAAGCTTTCAATCAATGCCTGATAACAGATTTTTGTGTGTGTTTTTTTAATGTTCACCCAATTTTGAAAATACCAAAGTTTGGCTAGAATAAGTAAGCCTAAAACTGTCAAAATGGCGGTACCCATGTTAAATTGTGTGTAGCTTGAAACCGGCATGCACTATGTCAACTTTATTTGGTTGTAAAGGATTTCTCATGTGTTGATCTATTTGAAAATGGTTAGGAAAAGTCTTAACGAGATTTAGGTAATTAGCCACAAATCAAAACGTTAACATTACCGCAAATGGGAAATGAAACTGTATCATGTAACCTATAGTGAAGTGTGAAAAGTAAGTATTTTGTTCTAAATTTTCAAACCACCACCATTTTTGGTGCCGTTGTATCTGGACTACATATTTGAAATATAAAATAAATGAATTCAGTAAAAAAATTTAAATATTCACCACTTTTTCTGAAAAACAGGCTATTGTGGACCAGGGCTAGGTTTGAGCAGACACAAGACTCTTATTGTAGGGTGTAAAATACTTGTATATGCCTCAGTAGTGATCCATTTCCATCAATGAGGTCTAGGAATGACATTTCACTTCTTGGAATTATTAATGTTTTTCAAAGCAAATGATTATTTCAAGCTCATTAGCTATTGATGTAAAATAACCAGACCCCCCCCCCCCTCCCACCCCCTTCCCTGTGGGTCTGAAATGATATAATCTGTACAAATTGCCCTTTTTATATCTTAACAGGTAAGCTGACATGACTGTGGCCCTGAATTGGACAGTTTTTAAATCACTGGAGAAGTTTTATTAGCTTTCAAACAGTCCAAATGTTAAGAAATCAGACATTTTTTGGACGGGTGGGGTGGGTTATCTCCCCTGGCTCTGCCCTTATGGCAGTCTCTAACCCGGACAGATGCTAACAGTAAACTACAACCAACAACCCATCATTTCCAGCAAATTTGAAGGGTATTTGATGATTCACCTTTTTATAGCGAGGAATAACATTTTGAATTGGTCCTCAGAAAAACTTTAAAATATAGGCCTGGAAACATGAAGGGGGTGGGTGTGTAAATTACCTCGCAAATTCAAAACGACTGGCCGAAAAGCTTTGATCTTTTGAAATTCAATTTGATATTGGTTAATAAAAGCAAAGTTATTAAATTTGACAAATTTCGAGGAATTATATCCTTGTTATAGTGAAGTGTGAAAAGTAAGTATTTTGTTCTAAATTTTCAAACCACCACCATTTTTGGTGCCGTTGTATCTGGACTACATATTTGAAATATAAAATAAATGAATTCAGTAAAAAAAATTAAATATTCACCACTTTTTCTGAAAAACAGGCTATTGTGGACCAGGGCTAGGTTTGAGCAGACACAAGACTCTTATTGTAGGGTGTAAAATACTTGTATATGCCTCAGTAGTGATCCATTTCCATCAATGAGGTCTAGGAATGACATTTCACTTCTTGGAATTATTAATGTTTTTCAAAGCAAATGATTATTTCAAGCTCATTAGCTATTGATGTAAAATAACCAGACCCTCCCCCCCCCCTCCCACCCCCTTCCCTGTGGGTCTGAAATGATATAATCTGTACAAATTGCCCTTTTTATATCTTAACAGGTAAGCTGACATGACTGTGGCCCTGAATTGGACAGTTTTTAAATCACTGGAGAAGTTTTATTAGCTTTCAAACAGTCCAAATGTTAAGAAATCAGACATTTTTTGGACGGGTGGGGTGGGTTATCTCCCCTGGCTCTGCCCTTATGGCAGTCTCTAACCCGGACAGATGCTAACAGTAAACTACAACCAACAACCCATCATTTCCAGCAAATTTGAAGGGTATTTGATGATTCACCTTTTTATAGCGAGGAATAACATTTTGAATTGGTCCTCAGAAAAACTTTAAAATATAGGCCTGGAAACATGAAGGGGGTGGGTGTGTAAATTACCTCGCAAATTCAAAACGACTGGCCGAAAAGCTTTGATCTTTTGAAATTCAATTTGATATTGGTTAATAAAAGCAAAGTTATTAAATTTGACAAATTTCGAGGAATTATATCCTTGTTATAGTGAAGTGTGAAAAGTAAGTATTTTGTTCTAAATTTTCAAACCACCACCATTTTTGGTGCCGTTGTATCTGGACTACATATTTGAAATATAAAATAAATGAATTCAGTAAAAAAATTTAAATATTCACCACTTTTTCTGAAAAACAGGCTATTGTGGACCAGGGCTAGGTTTGAGCAGACACAAGACTCTTATTGTAGGGTGTAAAATACTTGTATATGCCTCAGTAGTGATCCATTTCCATCAATGAGGTCTAGGAATGACATTTCACTTCTTGGAATTATTAATGTTTTTCAAAGCAAATGATTATTTCAAGCTCATTAGCTATTGATGTAAAATAACCAGACCGTCCCCCCCCTCCCACCCCCTTCCCTGTGGGTCTGAAATGATATAATCTGTACAAATTGCCCTTTTTATATCTTAACAGGTAAGCTGACATGACTGTGGCCCTGAATTGGACAGTTTTTAAATCACTGGAGAAGTTTTATTAGCTTTCAAACAGTCCAAATGTTAAGAAATCAGACATTTTTTGGACGGGTGGGGTGGGTTATCTCCCCTGGCTCTGCCCTTATGGCAGTCTCTAACCCGGACAGATGCTAACAGTAAACTACAACCAACAACCCATCATTTCCAGCAAATTTGAAGGGTATTTGATGATTCACCTTTTTATAGCGAGGAATAACATTTTGAATTGGTCCTCAGAAAAACTTTAAAATATAGGCCTGGAAACATGAAGGGGGTGGGTGTGTAAATTACCTCGCAAATTCAAAACGACTGGCCGAAAAGCTTTGATCTTTTGAAATTCAATTTGATATTGGGTAATAAAAGCAAAGTTATTAAATTTGACAAATTTCGAGGAATTATATCCTTGTTATAGGTCACAACACCCAGTTTGTGTTTTCTCAGCCAATGAAAATTGACTTCGGTTATACAGGAGCTAGAAGGTGGCTACATAGTGATAGTTTGGTATCTGGGTTATTTGAATATTGGATTGAAACTAACATAGGTCTACTGTACATACTTTAAGCTTTTTAAATCAATGCCTGATAACAGATTTTTGTGTGTGTTTTTTTAATGTTCACCCAATTTTGAAAATACCAAAGTTTGGCTAGAATAAGTAAGCCTAAAACTGTCAAAATGGCGGTACCCATGTTAAATTGTGTGTAGCTTGAAACCGGCATGCACTATGTCAACTTTATTTGGTTGTAAAGGATTTCTCATGTGTTGATCTATTTGAAAATGGTTAGGAAAAGTCTTAACGAGATTTAGGTAATTAGCCACAAATCAAAACGTTAACATTACCGCAAATGGGAAATGAAACTGTATCATGTAACCTATAGTGAAGTGTGAAAAGTAAGTATTTTGTTCTAAATTTTCAAACCACCACCATTTTTGGTGCCGTTGTATCTGGACTACATATTTGAAATATAAAATAAATGAATTCAGTAAAAAAATTTAAATATTCACCACTTTTTCTGAAAAACAGGCTATTGTGGACCAGGGCTAGGTTTGAGCAGACACAAGACTCTTATTGTAGGGTGTAAAATACTTGTATATGCCTCAGTAGTGATCCATTTCCATCAATGAGGTCTAGGAATGACATTTCACTTCTTGGAATTATTAATGTTTTTCAAAGCAAATGATTATTTCAAGCTCATTAGCTATTGATGTAAAATAACCAGACCCCCCCCCCCTCCCACCCCCTTCCCTGTGGGTCTGAAATGATATAATCTGTACAAATTGCCCTTTTTATATCTTAACAGGTAAGCTGACATGACTGTGGCCCTGAATTGGACAGTTTTTAAATCACTGGAGAAGTTTTATTAGCTTTCAAACAGTCCAAATGTTAAGAAATCAGACATTTTTTGGACGGGTGGGGTGGGTTATCTCCCCTGGCTCTGCCCTTATGGCAGTCTCTAACCCGGACAGATGCTAACAGTAAACTACAACCAACAACCCATCATTTCCAGCAAATTTGAAGGGTATTTGATGATTCACCTTTTTATAGCGAGGAATAACATTTTGAATTGGTCCTCAGAAAAACTTTAAAATATAGGCCTGGAAACATGAAGGGGGTGGGTGTGTAAATTACCTCGCAAATTCAAAACGACTGGCCGAAAAGCTTTGATCTTTTGAAATTCAATTTGATATTGGGTAATAAAAGCAAAGTTATTAAATTTGACAAATTTCGAGGAATTATATCCTTGTTATAGGTCACAACACCCAGTTTGTGTTTTCTCAGCCAATGAAAATTGACTTCGGTTATACAGGAGCTAGAAGGTGGCTACATAGTGATAGTTTGGTATCTGGGTTATTTGAATATTGGATTGAAACTAACATAGGTCTACTGTACATACTTTAAGCTTTCAATCAATGCCTGATAACAGATTTTTGTGTGTGTTTTTTTAATGTTCACCCAATTTTGAAAATACCAAAGTTTGGCTAGAATAAGTAAGCCTAAAACTGTCAAAATGGCGGTACCCATGTTAAATTGTGTGTAGCTTGAAACCGGCATGCACTATGTCAACTTTATTTGGTTGTAAAGGATTTCTCATGTGTTGATCTATTTGAAAATGGTTAGGAAAAGTCTTAACGAGATTTAGGTAATTAGCCACAAATCAAAACGTTAACATTACCGCAAATGGGAAATGAAACTGTATCATGTAACCTATAGTGAAGTGTGAAAAGTAAGTATTTTGTTCTAAATTTTCAAACCACCACCATTTTTGGTGCCGTTGTATCTGGACTACATATTTGAAATATAAAATAAATGAATTCAGTAAAAAAATTTAAATATTCACCACTTTTTCTGAAAAACAGGCTATTGTGGACCAGGGCTAGGTTTGAGCAGACACAAGACTCTTATTGTAGGGTGTAAAATACTTGTATATGCCTCAGTAGTGATCCATTTCCATCAATGAGGTCTAGGAATGACATTTCACTTCTTGGAATTATTAATGTTTTTCAAAGCAAATGATTATTTCAAGCTCATTAGCTATTGATGTAAAATAACCAGACCCCCCCCCCCTCCCACCCCCTTCCCTGTGGGTCTGAAATGATATAATCTGTACAAATTGCCCTTTTTATATCTTAACAGGTAAGCTGACATGACTGTGGCCCTGAATTGGACAGTTTTTAAATCACTGGAGAAGTTTTATTAGCTTTCAAACAGTCCAAATGTTAAGAAATCAGACATTTTTTGGACGGGTGGGGTGGGTTATCTCCCCTGGCTCTGCCCTTATGGCAGTCTCTAACCCGGACAGATGCTAACAGTAAACTACAACCAACAACCCATCATTTCCAGCAAATTTGAAGGGTATTTGATGATTCACCTTTTTATAGCGAGGAATAACATTTTGAATTGGTCCTCAGAAAAACTTTAAAATATAGGCCTGGAAACATGAAGGGGGTGGGTGTGTAAATTACCTCGCAAATTCAAAACGACTGGCCGAAAAGCTTTGATCTTTTGAAATTCAATTTGATATTGGTTAATAAAAGCAAAGTTATTAAATTTGACAAATTTCGAGGAATTATATCCTTGTTATAGTGAAGTGTGAAAAGTAAGTATTTTGTTCTAAATTTTCAAACCACCACCATTTTTGGTGCCGTTGTATCTGGACTACATATTTGAAATATAAAATAAATGAATTCAGTAAAAAAATTTAAATATTCACCACTTTTTCTGAAAAACAGGCTATTGTGGACCAGGGCTAGGTTTGAGCAGACACAAGACTCTTATTGTAGGGTGTAAAATACTTGTATATGCCTCAGTAGTGATCCATTTCCATCAATGAGGTCTAGGAATGACATTTCACTTCTTGGAATTATTAATGTTTTTCAAAGCAAATGATTATTTCAAGCTCATTAGCTATTGATGTAAAATAACCAGACCCCCCCCCCTCCCACCCCCTTCCCTGTGGGTCTGAAATGATATAATCTGTACAAATTGCCCTTTTTATATCTTAACAGGTAAGCTGACATGACTGTGGCCCTGAATTGGACAGTTTTTAAATCACTGGAGAAGTTTTATTAGCTTTCAAACAGTCCAAATGTTAAGAAATCAGACATTTTTTGGACGGGTGGGGTGGGTTATCTCCCCTGGCTCTGCCCTTATGGCAGTCTCTAACCCGGACAGATGCTAACAGTAAACTACAACCAACAACCCATCATTTCCAGCCAATTTGAAGGGTATTTGATGATTCACCTTTTTATAGCGAGGAATAACATTTTGAATTGGTCCTCAGAAAAACTTTAAAATATAGGCCTGGAAACATGAAGGGGGTGGGTGTGTAAATTACCTCGCAAATTCAAAACGACTGGCCGAAAAGCTTTGATCTTTTGAAATTCAATTTGATATTGGTTAATAAAAGCAAAGTTATTAAATTTGACAAATTTCGAGGAATTATATCCTTGTTATAGTGAAGTGTGAAAAGTAAGTATTTTGTTCTAAATTTTCAAACCACCACCATTTTTGGTGCCGTTGTATCTGGACTACATATTTGAAATATAAAATAAATGAATTCAGTAAAAAAATTTAAATATTCACCACTTTTTCTGAAAAACAGGCTATTGTGGACCAGGGCTAGGTTTGAGCAGACACAAGACTCTTATTGTAGGGTGTAAAATACTTGTATATGCCTCAGTAGTGATCCATTTCCATCAATGAGGTCTAGGAATGACATTTCACTTCTTGGAATTATTAATGTTTTTCAAAGCAAATGATTATTTCAAGCTCATTAGCTATTGATGTAAAATAACCAGACCCCCCCACCCTCCCACCCCCTTCCCTGTGGGTCTGAAATGATATAATCTGTACAAATTGCCCTTTTTATATCTTAACAGGTAAGCTGACATGACTGTGGCCCTGAATTGGACAGTTTTTAAATCACTGGAGAAGTTTTATTAGCTTTCAAACAGTCCAAATGTTAAGAAATCAGACATTTTTTGGACGGGTGGGGTGGGTTATCTCCCCTGGCTCTGCCCTTATGGCAGTCTCTAACCCGGACAGATGCTAACAGTAAACTACAACCAACAACCCATCATTTCCAGCAAATTTGAAGGGTATTTGATGATTCACCTTTTTATAGCGAGGAATAACATTTTGAATTGGTCCTCAGAAAAACTTTAAAATATAGGCCTGGAAACATGAAGGGGGTGGGTGTGTAAATTACCTCGCAAATTCAAAACGACTGGCCGAAAAGCTTTGATCTTTTGAAATTCAATTTGATATTGGGTAATAAAAGCAAAGTTATTAAATTTGACAAATTTCGAGGAATTATATCCTTGTTATAGGTCACAACACCCAGTTTGTGTTTTCTCAGCCAATGAAAATTGACTTCGGTTATACAGGAGCTAGAAGGTGGCTACATAGTGATAGTTTGGTATCTGGGTTATTTGAATATTGGATTGAAACTAACATAGGTCTACTGTACATACTTTAAGCTTTCAATCAATGCCTGATAACAGATTTTTGTGTGTGTTTTTTTAATGTTCACCCAATTTTGAAAATACCAAAGTTTGGCTAGAATAAGTAAGCCTAAAACTGTCAAAATGGCGGTACCCATGTTAAATTGTGTGTAGCTTGAAACCGGCATGCACTATGTCAACTTTATTTGGTTGTAAAGGATTTCTCATGTGTTGATCTATTTGAAAATGGTTAGGAAAAGTCTTAACGAGATTTAGGTAATTAGCCACAAATCAAAACGTTAACATTACCGCAAATGGGAAATGAAACTGTATCATGTAACCTATAGTGAAGTGTGAAAAGTAAGTATTTTGTTCTAAATTTTCAAACCACCACCATTTTTGGTGCCGTTGTATCTGGACTACATATTTGAAATATAAAATAAATGAATTCAGTAAAAAAAATTAAATATTCACCACTTTTTCTGAAAAACAGGCTATTGTGGACCAGGGCTAGGTTTGAGCAGACACAAGACTCTTATTGTAGGGTGTAAAATACTTGTATATGCCTCAGTAGTGATCCATTTCCATCAATGAGGTCTAGGAATGACATTTCACTTCTTGGAATTATTAATGTTTTTCAAAGCAAATGATTATTTCAAGCTCATTAGCTATTGATGTAAAATAACCAGACCCCCCCCCCTCCCACCCCCTTCCCTGTGGGTCTGAAATGATATAATCTGTACAAATTGCCCTTTTTATATCTTAACAGGTAAGCTGACATGACTGTGGCCCTGAATTGGACAGTTTTTAAATCACTGGAGAAGTTTTATTAGCTTTCAAACAGTCCAAATGTTAAGAAATCAGACATTTTTTGGACGGGTGGGGTGGGTTATCTCCCCTGGCTCTGCCCTTATGGCAGTCTCTAACCCGGACAGATGCTAACAGTAAACTACAACCAACAACCCATCATTTCCAGCAAATTTGAAGGGTATTTGATGATTCACCTTTTTATAGCGAGGAATAACATTTTGAATTGGTCCTCAGAAAAACTTTAAAATATAGGCCTGGAAACATGAAGGGGGTGGGTGTGTAAATTACCTCGCAAATTCAAAACGACTGGCCGAAAAGCTTTGATCTTTTGAAATTCAATTTGATATTGGTTAATAAAAGCAAAGTTATTAAATTTGACAAATTTCGAGGAATTATATCCTTGTTATAGTGAAGTGTGAAAAGTAAGTATTTTGTTCTAAATTTTCAAACCACCACCATTTTTGGTGCCGTTGTATCTGGACTACATATTTGAAATATAAAATAAATGAATTCAGTAAAAAAATTTAAATATTCACCACTTTTTCTGAAAAACAGGCTATTGTGGACCAGGGCTAGGTTTGAGCAGACACAAGACTCTTATTGTAGGGTGTAAAATACTTGTATATGCCTCAGTAGTGATCCATTTCCATCAATGAGGTCTAGGAATGACATTTCACTTCTTGGAATTATTAATGTTTTTCAAAGCAAATGATTATTTCAAGCTCATTAGCTATTGATGTAAAATAACCAGACCCCCCCCCCTCCCACCCCCTTCCCTGTGGGTCTGAAATGATATAATCTGTACAAATTGCCCTTTTTATATCTTAACAGGTAAGCTGACATGACTGTGGCCCTGAATTGGACAGTTTTTAAATCACTGGAGAAGTTTTATTAGCTTTCAAACAGTCCAAATGTTAAGAAATCAGACATTTTTTGGACGGGTGGGGTGGGTTATCTCCCCTGGCTCTGCCCTTATGGCAGTCTCTAACCCGGACAGATGCTAACAGTAAACTACAACCAACAACCCATCATTTCCAGCAAATTTGAAGGGTATTTGATGATTCACCTTTTTATAGCGAGGAATAACATTTTGAATTGGTCCTCAGAAAAACTTTAAAATATAGGCCTGGAAACATGAAGGGGGTGGGTGTGTAAATTACCTCGCAAATTCAAAACGACTGGCCGAAAAGCTTTGATCTTTTGAAATTCAATTTGATATTGGTTAATAAAAGCAAAGTTATTAAATTTGACAAATTTCGAGGAATTATATCCTTGTTATAGGTCACAACACCCAGTTTGTGTTTTCTCAGCCAATGAAAATTGACTTCGGTTATACAGGAGCTAGAAGGTGGCTACATAGTGATAGTTTGGTATCTGGGTTATTTGAATATTGGATTGAAACTAACATAGGTCTACTGTACATACTTTAAGCTTTCAATCAATGCCTGATAACAGATTTTTGTGTGTGTTTTTTTAATGTTCACCCAATTTTGAAAATACCAAAGTTTGGCTAGAATAAGTAAGCCTAAAACTGTCAAAATGGCGGTACCCATGTTAAATTGTGTGTAGCTTGAAACCGGCATGCACTATGTCAACTTTATTTGGTTGTAAAGGATTTCTCATGTGTTGATCTATTTGAAAATGGTTAGGAAAAGTCTTAACGAGATTTAGGTAATTAGCCACAAATCAAAACGTTAACATTACCGCAAATGGGAAATGAAACTGTATCATGTAACCTATAGTGAAGTGTGAAAAGTAAGTATTTTGTTCTAAATTTTCAAACCACCACCATTTTTGGTGCCGTTGTATCTGGACTACATATTTGAAATATAAAATAAATGAATTCAGTAAAAAAATTTAAATATTCACCACTTTTTCTGAAAAACAGGCTATTGTGGACCAGGGCTAGGTTTGAGCAGACACAAGACTCTTATTGTAGGGTGTAAAATACTTGTATATGCCTCAGTAGTGATCCATTTCCATCAATGAGGTCTAGGAATGACATTTCACTTCTTGGAATTATTAATGTTTTTCAAAGCAAATGATTATTTCAAGCTCATTAGCTATTGATGTAAAATAACCAGACCCCCCCCCCCTCCCACCCCCTTCCCTGTGGGTCTGAAATGATATAATCTGTACAAATTGCCCTTTTTATATCTTAACAGGTAAGCTGACATGACTGTGGCCCTGAATTGGACAGTTTTTAAATCACTGGAGAAGTTTTATTAGCTTTCAAACAGTCCAAATGTTAAGAAATCAGACATGTTTTGGACGGGTGGGGTGGGTTATCTCCCCTGGCTCTGCCCTTATGGCAGTCTCTAACCCGGACAGATGCTAACAGTAAACTACAACCAACAACCCATCATTTCCAGCAAATTTGAAGGGTATTTGATGATTCACCTTTTTATAGCGAGGAATAACATTTTGAATTGGTCCTCAGAAAAACTTTAAAATATAGGCCTGGAAACATGAAGGGGGTGGGTGTGTAAATTACCTCGCAAATTCAAAACGACTGGCCGAAAAGCTTTGATCTTTTGAAATTCAATTTGATATTGGTTAATAAAAGCAAAGTTATTAAATTTGACAAATTTCGAGGAATTATATCCTTGTTATAGTGAAGTGTGAAAAGTAAGTATTTTGTTCTAAATTTTCAAACCACCACCATTTTTGGTGCCGTTGTATCTGGACTACATATTTGAAATATAAAATAAATGAATTCAGTAAAAAAATTTAAATATTCACCACTTTTTCTGAAAAACAGGCTATTGTGGACCAGGGCTAGGTTTGAGCAGACACAAGACTCTTATTGTAGGGTGTAAAATACTTGTATATGCCTCAGTAGTGATCCATTTCCATCAATGAGGTCTAGGAATGACATTTCACTTCTTGGAATTATTAATGTTTTTCAAAGCAAATGATTATTTCAAGCTCATTAGCTATTGATGTAAAATAACCAGACCCCCCCCCCCTCCCACCCCCTTCCCTGTGGGTCTGAAATGATATAATCTGTACAAATTGCCCTTTTTATATCTTAACAGGTAAGCTGACATGACTGTGGCCCTGAATTGGACAGTTTTTAAATCACTGGAGAAGTTTTATTAGCTTTCAAACAGTCCAAATGTTAAGAAATCAGACATTTTTTGGACGGGTGGGGTGGGTTATCTCCCCTGGCTCTGCCCTTATGGCAGTCTCTAACCCGGACAGATGCTAACAGTAAACTACAACCAACAACCCATCATTTCCAGCAAATTTGAAGGGTATTTGATGATTCACCTTTTTATAGCGAGGAATAACATTTTGAATTGGTCCTCAGAAAAACTTTAAAATATAGGCCTGGAAACATGAAGGGGGTGGGTGTGTAAATTACCTCGCAAATTCAAAACGACTGGCCGAAAAGCTTTGATCTTTTGAAATTCAATTTGATATTGGTTAATAAAAGCAAAGTTATTAAATTTGACAAATTTCGAGGAATTATATCCTTGTTATAGGTCACAACACCCAGTTTGTGTTTTCTCAGCCAATGAAAATTGACTTCGGTTATACAGGAGCTAGAAGGTGGCTACATAGTGATAGTTTGGTATCTGGGTTATTTGAATATTGGATTGAAACTAACATAGGTCTACTGTACATACTTTAAGCTTTCAATCAATGCCTGATAACAGATTTTTGTGTGTGTTTTTTTAATGTTCACCCAATTTTGAAAATACCAAAGTTTGGCTAGAATAAGTAAGCCTAAAACTGTCAAAATGGCGGTACCCATGTTAAATTGTGTGTAGCTTGAAACCGGCATGCACTATGTCAACTTTATTTGGTTGTAAAGGATTTCTCATGTGTTGATCTATTTGAAAATGGTTAGGAAAAGTCTTAACGAGATTTAGGTAATTAGCCACAAATCAAAACGTTAACATTACCGCAAATGGGAAATGAAACTGTATCATGTAACCTATAGTGAAGTGTGAAAAGTAAGTATTTTGTTCTAAATTTTCAAACCACCACCATTTTTGGTGCCGTTGTATCTGGACTACATATTTGAAATATAAAATAAATGAATTCAGTAAAAAAATTTAAATATTCACCACTTTTTCTGAAAAACAGGCTATTGTGGACCAGGGCTAGGTTTGAGCAGACACAAGACTCTTATTGTAGGGTGTAAAATACTTGTATATGCCTCAGTAGTGATCCATTTCCATCAATGAGGTCTAGGAATGACATTTCACTTCTTGGAATTATTAATGTTTTTCAAAGCAAATGATTATTTCAAGCTCATTAGCTATTGATGTAAAATAACCAGACCCCCCCACCCTCCCACCCCCTTCCCTGTGGGTCTGAAATGATATAATCTGTACAAATTGCCCTTTTTATATCTTAACAGGTAAGCTGACATGACTGTGGCCCTGAATTGGACAGTTTTTAAATCACTGGAGAAGTTTTATTAGCTTTCAAACAGTCCAAATGTTAAGAAATCAGACATTTTTTGGACGGGTGGGGTGGGTTATCTCCCCTGGCTCTGCCCTTATGGCAGTCTCTAACCCGGACAGATGCTAACAGTAAACTACAACCAACAACCCATCATTTCCAGCAAATTTGAAGGGTATTTGATGATTCACCTTTTTATAGCGAGGAATAACATTTTGAATTGGTCCTCAGAAAAACTTTAAAATATAGGCCTGGAAACATGAAGGGGGTGGGTGTGTAAATTACCTCGCAAATTCAAAACGACTGGCCGAAAAGCTTTGATCTTTTGAAATTCAATTTGATATTGGGTAATAAAAGCAAAGTTATTAAATTTGACAAATTTCGAGGAATTATATCCTTGTTATAGGTCACAACACCCAGTTTGTGTTTTCTCAGCCAATGAAAATTGACTTCGGTTATACAGGAGCTAGAAGGTGGCTACATAGTGATAGTTTGGTATCTGGGTTATTTGAATATTGGATTGAAACTAACATAGGTCTACTGTACATACTTTAAGCTTTCAATCAATGCCTGATAACAGATTTTTGTGTGTGTTTTTTTAATGTTCACCCAATTTTGAAAATACCAAAGTTTGGCTAGAATAAGTAAGCCTAAAACTGTCAAAATGGCGGTACCCATGTTAAATTGTGTGTAGCTTGAAACCGGCATGCACTATGTCAACTTTATTTGGTTGTAAAGGATTTCTCATGTGTTGATCTATTTGAAAATGGTTAGGAAAAGTCTTAACGAGATTTAGGTAATTAGCCACAAATCAAAACGTTAACATTACCGCAAATGGGAAATGAAACTGTATCATGTAACCTATAGTGAAGTGTGAAAAGTAAGTATTTTGTTCTAAATTTTCAAACCACCACCATTTTTGGTGCCGTTGTATCTGGACTACATATTTGAAATATAAAATAAATGAATTCAGTAAAAAAATTTAAATATTCACCACTTTTTCTGAAAAACAGGCTATTGTGGACCAGGGCTAGGTTTGAGCAGACACAAGACTCTTATTGTAGGGTGTAAAATACTTGTATATGCCTCAGTAGTGATCCATTTCCATCAATGAGGTCTAGGAATGACATTTCACTTCTTGGAATTATTAATGTTTTTCAAAGCAAATGATTATTTCAAGCTCATTAGCTATTGATGTAAAATAACCAGACCCCCCCCCCCCCCTCCCACCCCCTTCCCTGTGGGTCTGAAATGATATAATCTGTACAAATTGCCCTTTTTATATCTTAACAGGTAAGCTGACATGACTGTGGCCCTGAATTGGACAGTTTTTAAATCACTGGAGAAGTTTTATTAGCTTTCAAACAGTCCAAATGTTAAGAAATCAGACATGTTTTGGACGGGTGGGGTGGGTTATCTCCCCTGGCTCTGCCCTTATGGCAGTCTCTAACCCGGACAGATGCTAACAGTAAACTACAACCAACAACCCATCATTTCCAGCAAATTTGAAGGGTATTTGATGATTCACCTTTTTATAGCGAGGAATAACATTTTGAATTGGTCCTCAGAAAAACTTTAAAATATAGGCCTGGAAACATGAAGGGGGTGGGTGTGTAAATTACCTCGCAAATTCAAAACGACTGGCCGAAAAGCTTTGATCTTTTGAAATTCAATTTGATATTGGTTAATAAAAGCAAAGTTATTAAATTTGACAAATTTCGAGGAATTATATCCTTGTTATAGTGAAGTGTGAAAAGTAAGTATTTTGTTCTAAATTTTCAAACCACCACCATTTTTGGTGCCGTTGTATCTGGACTACATATTTGAAATATAAAATAAATGAATTCAGTAAAAAAATTTAAATATTCACCACTTTTTCTGAAAAACAGGCTATTGTGGACCAGGGCTAGGTTTGAGCAGACACAAGACTCTTATTGTAGGGTGTAAAATACTTGTATATGCCTCAGTAGTGATCCATTTCCATCAATGAGGTCTAGGAATGACATTTCACTTCTTGGAATTATTAATGTTTTTCAAAGCAAATGATTATTTCAAGCTCATTAGCTATTGATGTAAAATAACCAGACCCCCCCCCCTCCCACCCCCTTCCCTGTGGGTCTGAAATGATATAATCTGTACAAATTGCCCTTTTTATATCTTAACAGGTAAGCTGACATGACTGTGGCCCTGAATTGGACAGTTTTTAAATCACTGGAGAAGTTTTATTAGCTTTCAAACAGTCCAAATGTTAAGAAATCAGACATTTTTTGGACGGGTGGGGTGGGTTATCTCCCCTGGCTCTGCCCTTATGGCAGTCTCTAACCCGGACAGATGCTAACAGTAAACTACAACCAACAACCCATCATTTCCAGCAAATTTGAAGGGTATTTGATGATTCACCTTTTTATAGCGAGGAATAACATTTTGAATTGGTCCTCAGAAAAACTTTAAAATATAGGCCTGGAAACATGAAGGGGGTGGGTGTGTAAATTACCTCGCAAATTCAAAACGACTGGCCGAAAAGCTTTGATCTTTTGAAATTCAATTTGATATTGGTTAATAAAAGCAAAGTTATTAAATTTGACAAATTTCGAGGAATTATATCCTTGTTATAGGTCACAACACCCAGTTTGTGTTTTCTCAGCCAATGAAAATTGACTTCGGTTATACAGGAGCTAGAAGGTGGCTACATAGTGATAGTTTGGTATCTGGGTTATTTGAATATTGGATTGAAACTAACATAGGTCTACTGTACATACTTTAAGCTTTCAATCAATGCCTGATAACAGATTTTTGTGTGTGTTTTTTTAATGTTCACCCAATTTTGAAAATACCAAAGTTTGGCTAGAATAAGTAAGCCTAAAACTGTCAAAATGGCGGTACCCATGTTAAATTGTGTGTAGCTTGAAACCGGCATGCACTATGTCAACTTTATTTGGTTGTAAAGGATTTCTCATGTGTTGATCTATTTGAAAATGGTTAGGAAAAGTCTTAACGAGATTTAGGTAATTAGCCACAAATCAAAACGTTAACATTACCGCAAATGGGAAATGAAACTGTATCATGTAACCTATAGTGAAGTGTGAAAAGTAAGTATTTTGTTCTAAATTTTCAAACCACCACCATTTTTGGTGCCGTTGTATCTGGACTACATATTTGAAATATAAAATAAATGAATTCAGTAAAAAAATTTAAATATTCACCACTTTTTCTGAAAAACAGGCTATTGTGGACCAGGGCTAGGTTTGAGCAGACACAAGACTCTTATTGTAGGGTGTAAAATACTTGTATATGCCTCAGTAGTGATCCATTTCCATCAATGAGGTCTAGGAATGACATTTCACTTCTTGGAATTATTAATGTTTTTCAAAGCAAATGATTATTTCAAGCTCATTAGCTATTGATGTAAAATAACCAGACCCCCCCACCCTCCCACCCCCTTCCCTGTGGGTCTGAAATGATATAATCTGTACAAATTGCCCTTTTTATATCTTAACAGGTAAGCTGACATGACTGTGGCCCTGAATTGGACAGTTTTTAAATCACTGGAGAAGTTTTATTAGCTTTCAAACAGTCCAAATGTTAAGAAATCAGACATTTTTTGGACGGGTGGGGTGGGTTATCTCCCCTGGCTCTGCCCTTATGGCAGTCTCTAACCCGGACAGATGCTAACAGTAAACTACAACCAACAACCCATCATTTCCAGCAAATTTGAAGGGTATTTGATGATTCACCTTTTTATAGCGAGGAATAACATTTTGAATTGGTCCTCAGAAAAACTTTAAAATATAGGCCTGGAAACATGAAGGGGGTGGGTGTGTAAATTACCTCGCAAATTCAAAACGACTGGCCGAAAAGCTTTGATCTTTTGAAATTCAATTTGATATTGGGTAATAAAAGCAAAGTTATTAAATTTGACAAATTTCGAGGAATTATATCCTTGTTATAGGTCACAACACCCAGTTTGTGTTTTCTCAGCCAATGAAAATTGACTTCGGTTATACAGGAGCTAGAAGGTGGCTACATAGTGATAGTTTGGTATCTGGGTTATTTGAATATTGGATTGAAACTAACATAGGTCTACTGTACATACTTTAAGCTTTCAATCAATGCCTGATAACAGATTTTTGTGTGTGTTTTTTTAATGTTCACCCAATTTTGAAAATACCAAAGTTTGGCTAGAATAAGTAAGCCTAAAACTGTCAAAATGGCGGTACCCATGTTAAATTGTGTGTAGCTTGAAACCGGCATGCACTATGTCAACTTTATTTGGTTGTAAAGGATTTCTCATGTGTTGATCTATTTGAAAATGGTTAGGAAAAGTCTTAACGAGATTTAGGTAATTAGCCACAAATCAAAACGTTAACATTACCGCAAATGGGAAATGAAACTGTATCATGTAACCTATAGTGAAGTGTGAAAAGTAAGTATTTTGTTCTAAATTTTCAAACCACCACCATTTTTGGTGCCGTTGTATCTGGACTACATATTTGAAATATAAAATAAATGAATTCAGTAAAAAAATTTAAATATTCACCACTTTTTCTGAAAAACAGGCTATTGTGGACCAGGGCTAGGTTTGAGCAGACACAAGACTCTTATTGTAGGGTGTAAAATACTTGTATATGCCTCAGTAGTGATCCATTTCCATCAATGAGGTCTAGGAATGACATTTCACTTCTTGGAATTATTAATGTTTTTCAAAGCAAATGATTATTTCAAGCTCATTAGCTATTGATGTAAAATAACCAGACCCCCCCCCCCTCCCACCCCCTTCCCTGTGGGTCTGAAATGATATAATCTGTACAAATTGCCCTTTTTATATCTTAACAGGTAAGCTGACATGACTGTGGCCCTGAATTGGACAGTTTTTAAATCACTGGAGAAGTTTTATTAGCTTTCAAACAGTCCAAATGTTAAGAAATCAGACATTTTTTGGACGGGTGGGGTGGGTTATCTCCCCTGGCTCTGCCCTTATGGCAGTCTCTAACCCGGACAGATGCTAACAGTAAACTACAACCAACAACCCATCATTTCCAGCAAATTTGAAGGGTATTTGATGATTCACCTTTTTATAGCGAGGAATAACATTTTGAATTGGTCCTCAGAAAAACTTTAAAATATAGGCCTGGAAACATGAAGGGGGTGGGTGTGTAAATTACCTCGCAAATTCAAAACGACTGGCCGAAAAGCTTTGATCTTTTGAAATTCAATTTGATATTGGTTAATAAAAGCAAAGTTATTAAATTTGACAAATTTCGAGGAATTATATCCTTGTTATAGTGAAGTGTGAAAAGTAAGTATTTTGTTCTAAATTTTCAAACCACCACCATTTTTGGTGCCGTTGTATCTGGACTACTTATTTGAAATATAAAATAAATGAATTCAGTAAAAAAATTTAAATATTCACCACTTTTTCTGAAAAACAGGCTATTGTGGACCAGGGCTAGGTTTGAGCAGACACAAGACTCTTATTGTAGGGTGTAAAATACTTGTATATGCCTCAGTAGTGATCCATTTCCATCAATGAGGTCTAGGAATGACATTTCACTTCTTGGAATTATTAATGTTTTTCAAAGCAAATGATTATTTCAAGCTCATTAGCTATTGATGTAAAATAACCAGACCCCCCCCCTCCCACCCCCTTCCCTGTGGGTCTGAAATGATATAATCTGTACAAATTGCCCTTTTTATATCTTAACAGGTAAGCTGACATGACTGTGGCCCTGAATTGGACAGTTTTTAAATCACTGGAGAAGTTTTATTAGCTTTCAAACAGTCCAAATGTTAAGAAATCAGACATTTTTTGGACGGGTGGGGTGGGTTATGTCCCCTGGCTCTGCCCTTATGGCAGTCTCTAACCCGGACAGATGCTAACAGTAAACTACAACCAACAACCCATCATTTCCAGCAAATTTGAAGGGTATTTGATGATTCACCTTTTTATAGCGAGGAATAACATTTTGAATTGGTCCTCAGAAAAACTTTAAAATATAGGCCTGGAAACATGAAGGGGGTGGGTGTGTAAATTACCTCGCAAATTCAAAACGACTGGCCGAAAAGCTTTGATCTTTTGAAATTCAATTTGATATTGGTTAATAAAAGCAAAGTTATTAAATTTGACAAATTTCGAGGAATTATATCCTTGTTATAGTGAAGTGTGAAAAGTAAGTATTTTGTTCTAAATTTTCAAACCACCACCATTTTTGGTGCCGTTGTATCTGGACTACATATTTGAAATATAAAATAAATGAATTCAGTAAAAAAATTTAAATATTCACCACTTTTTCTGAAAAACAGGCTATTGTGGACCAGGGCTAGGTTTGAGCAGACACAAGACTCTTATTGTAGGGTGTAAACTACTTGTATATGCCTCAGTAGTGATCCATTTCCATCAATGAGGTCTAGGAATGACATTTCACTTCTTGGAATTATTAATGTTTTTCAAAGCAAATGATTATTTCAAGCTCATTAGCTATTGATGTAAAATAACCAGACCCCCCCCCCTCCCACCCCCTTCCCTGTGGGTCTGAAATGATATAATCTGTACAAATTGCCCTTTTTATATCTTAACAGGTAAGCTGACATGACTGTGGCCCTGAATTGGACAGTTTTTAAATCACTGGAGAAGTTTTATTAGCTTTCAAACAGTCCAAATGTTAAGAAATCAGACATTTTTTGGACGGGTGGGGTGGGTTATCTCCCCTGGCTCTGCCCTTATGGCAGTCTCTAACCCGGACAGATGCTAACAGTAAACTACAACCAACAATCCATCATTTCCAGCAAATTTGAAGGGTATTTGATGATTCACCTTTTTATAGCGAGGAATAACATTTTGAATTGGTCCTCAGAAAAACTTTAAAATATAGGCCTGGAAACATGAAGGGGGTGGGTGTGTAAATTACCTCGCAAATTCAAAACGACTGGCCGAAAAGCTTTGATCTTTTGAAATTCAATTTGATATTGGTTAATAAAAGCAAAGTTATTAAATTTGACAAATTTCGAGGAATTATATCCTTGTTATAGTGAAGTGTGAAAAGTAAGTATTTTGTTCTAAATTTTCAAACCACCACCATTTTTGGTGCCGTTGTATCTGGACTACATATTTGAAATATAAAATAAATGAATTCAGTAAAAAAATTTAAATATTCACCACTTTTTCTGAAAAACAGGCTATTGTGGACCAGGGCTAGGTTTGAGCAGACACAAGACTCTTATTGTAGGGTGTAAAATACTTGTATATGCCTCAGTAGTGATCCATTTCCATCAATGAGGTCTAGGAATGACATTTCACTTCTTGGAATTATTAATGTTTTTCAAAGCAAATGATTATTTCAAGCTCATTAGCTATTGATGTAAAATAACCAGACCCCCCCACCCACCCACCCCCTTCCCTGTGGGTCTGAAATGATATAATCTGTACAAATTGCCCTTTTTATATCTTAACAGGTAAGCTGACATGACTGTGGCCCTGAATTGGACAGTTTTTAAATCACTGGAGAAGTTTTATTAGCTTTCAAACAGTCCAAATGTTAAGAAATCAGACATTTTTTGGACGGGTGGGGTGGGTTATCTCCCCTGGCTCTGCCCTTATGGCAGTCTCTAACCCGGACAGATGCTAACAGTAAACTACAACCAACAACCCATCATTTCCAGCAAATTTGAAGGGTATTTGATGATTCACCTTTTTATAGCGAGGAATAACATTTTGAATTGGTCCTCAGAAAAACTTTAAAATATAGGCCTGGAAACATGAAGGGGGTGGGTGTGTAAATTACCTCGCAAATTCAAAACGACTGCCCGAAAAGCTTTGATCTTTTGAAATTCAATTTGATATTGGGTAATAAAAGCAAAGTTATTAAATTTGACAAATTTCGAGGAATTATATCCTTGTTATAGTGAAGTGTGAAAAGTAAGTATTTTGTTCTAAATTTTCAAACCACCACCATTTTTGGTGCCGTTGTATCTGGACTACATATTTGAAATATAAAATAAATGAATTCAGTAAAAAAATTTAAATATTCACCACTTTTTCTGAAAAACAGGCTATTGTGGACCAGGGCTAGGTTTGAGCAGACACAAGACTCTTATTGTAGGGTGTAAAATACTTGTATATGCCTCAGTAGTGATCCATTTCCATCAATGAGGTCTAGGAATGACATTTCACTTCTTGGAATTATTAATGTTTTTCAAAGCAAATGATTATTTCAAGCTCATTAGCTATTGATGTAAAATAACCAGACCCCCCCCCCTCCCACCCCCTTCCCTGTGGGTCTGAAATGATATAATCTGTACAAATTGCCCTTTTTATATCTTAACAGGTAAGCTGACATGACTGTGGCCCTGAATTGGACAGTTTTTAAATCACTGGAGAAGTTTTATTAGCTTTCAAACAGTCCAAATGTTAAGAAATCAGACATTTTTTGGACGGGTGGGGTGGGTTATCTCCCCTGGCTCTGCCCTTATGGCAGTCTCTAACCCGGACAGATGCTAACAGTAAACTACAACCAACAACCCATCATTTCCAGCAAATTTGAATGGTATTTGATGATTCACCTTTTTATAGCGAGGAATAACATTTTGAATTGGTCCTCAGAAAAACTTTAAAATATAAGCCTGGAAACATGAAGGGGGTGGGTGTGTAAATTACCTCGCAAATTCAAAACGACTGGCCGAAAAGCTTTGATCTTTTGAAATTCAATTTGATATTGGTTAATAAAAGCAAAGTTATTAAATTTGACAAATTTCGAGGAATTATATCCTTGTTATAGGTCACAACACCCAGTTTGTGTTTTCTCAGCCAATGAAAATTGACTTCGGTTATACAGGAGCTAGAAGGTGGCTACATAGTGATAGTTTGGTATCTGGGTTATTTGAATATTGGATTGAAACTAACATAGGTCTACTGTACATACTTTAAGCTTTCAATCAATGCCTGATAACAGATTTTTGTGTGTGTTTTTTTAATGTTCACCCAATTTTGAAAATACCAAAGTTTGGCTAGAATAAGTAAGCCTAAAACTGTCAAAATGGCGGTACCCATGTTAAATTGTGTGTAGCTTGAAACCGGCATGCACTATGTCAACTTTATTTGGTTGTTAAGGATTTCTCATGTGTTGATCTATTTGAAAATGGTTAGGAAAAGTCTTAACGAGATTTAGGTAATTAGCCACAAATCAAAACGTTAACATTACCGCAAATGGGAAATGAAACTGTATCATGTAACCTTAATCTGGAAACTAGTAAGAGAAATACTCTTGAATGTGGTACAATACATGAATAAATCAGCGTGGGTTGCACACAATACGCACTTAAACTTCAACTTCCAGGTAGGCCCACTTGACCCAACCAGCTTCAAATTTAATTTTGAATGAGAAAAATACAACTGTGAATGGGCAAATATTCTGCGTTGTAGTTGAATAAATAGTTATTTTTTGTTTTAAAGCGAGTAGAGCACACGTTAATGGTTATGGTAGGCTGCAACTTCAACAAGAAGAGTTCAGTATCGGCAAACCCAGCATAAAACTAAAAGCACTCAAGTGTTATATATTCTGTCAAAAGTGCTATAGTCGAAACAGGAGTGACAGGTGTGTGCGAAGTTTTATGTCAAATTCCATTTGCTTTGTGATATATCACTTAAACCAAAACAAAACGGATCGGTATCCATGTCCTTCGTGTCTCCTACTAGCTGTTAGTAAGGGGTTCAGTGATTAACACGTCCATCATCCCACAAACTATCGACTCACAGAGTGATCACACGGAACTTGGGCCCATAATCATCATATGTCTTTTTCAATGAACATCTCGACTTGAGTCAGATATGCCAGAGTCAGAGAGCGTGTTCTACTGAGTATAAAAACTAATGCAGTCTCAGCCAGCCCGAGTTCGAAATATTGGAAGGGATGTAAAAATGAACGTTTGTTTTTGGTGTTGCAATTTTATTAAGTCATCTACAGTTCGACGGTTCGAAAATTAAGAGTTTATCATTTCCAATATTAATTAAAATATATAACTTTGAAATATAAAACGTAAAAACTAATAATTTTCGTTAAATATCGATAGCAAAACGTATTTAGCTGGATATCTCACGTCATCTAACGAGTTTAACTTGGGGCAAGGTCAATAGCATGTTCGGAATTTCGTACTCAGCCGAACACAGAAACGAACTAAAAGTTTATCTTATATTGGGCTCAGCGATGGAAAAGTTTCCTCAATGCCACCAAGGAAAAGCGTTGCTATAATCCAGAAACGAACTAAAAGTTTTATGATCTCATTTTTTGAAGTGTGAGTTTTGAGGTGAGCATAGAGACGCCTCTTGAGCAAAATTGGCCTCATTGCACATTTGTCTTTTCATTTCAAAATTCAGTTTATTTTGAAATTCAATTAACACATGTATTCCTCGTCTTTATCTAGGGACAGTTACGTCATGACGAGTCGGTTATTGTTGTGCACTGGGTCGTGATTGAATGCGTTGTGCAGTCTATATATATACAAATTTTAAACACATTCCAATATCGAAATACGATTACTTTTACATTAGAAAATGAACTTTGATTCAGCACACTGTTTCGGTTTGTTTTATCAACTAGCCAACCTGGACAAAGTAAATAATAAATTCTTAGCTTGTTTTATCACTGTTTTTGGTGCTTTAAATTAGGTTTAAATTACAAAGATCACTATACATACGTAAACGTTAGATTCATAACGAATACTACGGCTTTCATTTGTCTACAAGATGAAAAATACGACACGTCTTTCTAACCGGAACTATGAAAATATAAGTTCAATTCAATTGTAAACTTACTGAAACGTTAAAAATAAAAATGTTCCTAGTACACATACATCGTAGAATGGGAAAGGCTCGTTATAGTGAACCATTGGTACTGAATCACGTTAGTCATAGGCACTGGCTCCAATAAATTAACAACGACATGAAGTAATTGACTAAAACTGCTGCTGGAAAACCAATCAACCATGCAGCACGTCTCTAGATCACCAGTATGCACCAGTAATGAATAAAATCATTATATGAAAGATAGTAACTCGACTCTCGATACGTTACATTAACGTCGACCAGTCACGCTTTTCACTTTAGATGACAGTAATGTTATTGAGTTATCTCTCCTTTAACCTTTAGAAAACTTTGTCAGCTCAACTGATGCGCATTCCTCGCGCCCAACTGCTGTTTTATGAGACCTTAACAAACCAGTCGCTTCATAAGGAATATATGTGTATTCGACTGTTTTGTTTCTCAACAAACGGAATGATAAAAAGCATAATCAAAGAAAAACCAGTGCTTTATAACGAATACTTCTTGATACGATAAATTCTCCCCATGAGTTTCCCAAACTTAGCAAGTAGTGTTTATAATAATCCAGAGAATCTATATTTCGATTTTATGTGGTAAAAGTCCCTGAAGATCAAGATTTCAGAATTTTGGCTGGACATCTTTTATTACTGAAATTATGGGACTAAACAACCTAGCCCGATAGTGTCGATTTTTCCAAAAACCTCCTATCGGTTATGAATAAAATTACTTTATCGAGCTGATGAGATCTACATTGTTTTTATTCTCTGGCAAGTTCAATTAACAGGAGTAATTGATTGTTTGGTTATAGATGGGAGTAATCTGATTGTAGTAGACGTTTATTAACCTTTAGTATTGGAGAAATCCGGGACATCATCAAGTTGCTCAAAAACTCATTTTCCCTAATTCAATTGTTGCCATCAAATCCGATCACTTTGCACTGTTACTGAAAACACGAATCCTAACACAATTAGTTTTAATGTATTCCACTTCTCAACATTTTTTTTTAGGTGCACGACATTACGATTTAATGCGGTTATTGTTCCAAAAAACTTCCAATAAGTTTTAAAATCTCGTAAATTCACCGACAAAGCACATATATCAAAGTCAGCAAAGCGGAAGTTATTTTTTCATTCATTTCTTGTAGAAATCGCCATAAACTTTTTTTTAACTCCCTCGATCTCCAAAACACGCATGTTAATAGATTGGCTGATTTTGTGCTATGCGTTGTAATCCGATTTCTGTATCCTACCATACCGTACCATTTACTACCATATAAATTAAATGCATGTGGGGTGGTAACACACACATAATTTCATCAGCGTAATACCTATAAGGGTCATCGTTAATCAGTAAGGCAGAGCGATTCTCAGCCCGATATGGCTTTCCATCGCAGTAGGCTCGAATCCCATAAAGTTCAAATAAAAAATCTACAAATTTTGAGTGTGGTTTTCACTCGATCGCCTTATGTGGAAGACTTGCTAGCCCGGTTTCCTCCAGGTTATACAAAAAAAAACTCCTGCGTACGGCGTAAAACAGCAATGGATCAGCCAACATATGACTATATTGCCTGTGGATCATGTGTTTCCTGCCGAACGTAAATGTTGAAAATATCGAAAAGGGAAGACAACTCGTGAAACCAGCGTCTGCTGCCTATGCAGAGCATATATGCTAACTACAGTGGTGAGTTACTTTAAAAACAACTGCAGTATCTTGTCAGACCTTTTGTAAAAAATAATTGCATTACGAGAAAAGGCTGAGCTGTCAGAATTATTGGAAATAAGTCGATTTCATCTATTTCAATTGGTGTCTTTTTGCCACAGCAAAATATTATTACAGAAAACAATGTCGTTGACAATTGACATCCGTCAAATCTCTGCTCAGCACAGTTGTAATTAAATCACAGAAAGTATGGAGCAGAAACAGTTTTATTTCGTTAGATTTGTTGGCAATGTTTAGTTGATTTCACGATAACTTATTTATTGGACATTTTAATCAACTACGACAATCATATAATAATCGATTTAGTTTAAAACAAGGATGGGACTATTTTTTTCCATGAATACATTGTCACCATGGCACATACTCCGTTTTTTCAAACAACTGTTTTGTGAAACATCGATGAGTATGGTTGTTTGTTGGGATTTGACACGGTATAAAGGAACCATGTTCATTGTACCAGTAACAGTTTCACACACACATCTGAATTGTGACGGTGTCTACGACTTAATATTCATAGAATGTGACTTAACACATTGAGCTGTCAGATTAAGTATTTTCCAGGCTAAGTCGGTGACAATCTTGTGGGAAATCAACGAAAGGGTTATTTCCCGAAACTGGACAATTTTACAAATGACAAAAGTTTGTGCCATTTCAGAGACGGTCCAGAAGGAATTTCAAACTAAGCCAAGATTACATATCGATAATAGAGTTCAAGTGTAGCGTATCGATAAGGTATGGGAAGAAAATGATGTATAGTTTGCATAGATTCTAACCCCACAATGCCACAAAAACCTTTATAGGTTCAGATTAAAAGTTACTATTGATGGCTAAAGCACAAAAACATATTGTTCCGGAGTTTTTAACGCCCCAATTATTGATGGAGATTAAAAGTTACTATTGATGGCTAAAGCACAAAAACATATTGTTCCGGAGTTCTTAAGTTCCCAATTATTGATGAAATTAAAGCTTGAATCGTATATGTTATATAGTAGAGCTATCTCAGCCAGCCTTGGTAAAATAACTTAACAGGTTAGATTACGTCACACCACAAGGAAATTTCTTTGTGACTACAAGTATTTCTTTTTAATAACCGGCCCAGAGCTGTTAAGCTTCATCTGTATATAACGACTTAATAATAAATATAATTCAGTAAGTTACAGTACTATAAAAATCTATTTTTATAAAAATGTTATGACCTCAGTTGGATGAATTTATATTTTTGTCATAGAAATGTTTTTGATTGTGCAAATTGATGTCATCTTTTTCAGTAACGGTCCAGAGAACAGAACACGTTGCTTTCGGGATAAAGGGGGACAAAATACAGCTTACATCCAAAGCCCAGTGAGACTGCCACAAGGGAGGAGGGGCCACTATATAGGTTGTTGGAATCACCACCCAATACTTTATTTTTTTCAGTCCTATAGATCCATTCATTTTTTTTTTCAGAAAATAATTTCAAAAGAATTCACATTCAGAAATAATTCAAGTATTTGAACAAGCAGTGAAATTAAAAATCTATACTCGTCTGAATTCAGAAATGAAATTATCGATGTCGTATTTTGCTCTCTGCTTTCAAGAAAATCTTCTTTGTACAATTTGTAATAATGGGAGCATTAAATTTAATTACGGTAAATAAATTAAAAGAGGCCTAAAACTAATTAAGATTTCACATATAGTTCAATTCTCCTATCGCGAAATATTTTGTTTCTGATATTCCCTTTATGGGAATTCAGAGGATAATTTCTGATTTTGCTTTCAGAGGTATGTTTTTTTCTATGATAATGGAATTGCGTCAATCGGCACCAGTGAATCTCAGTAGAGATTAACTCTTAACGGCGGAATCCTTAAATATGAGTACTGATTTTCTCAATGACAATGGTCTATATTAAATGCTTTGTCCCAAACCAGTGCTGAGACCTATCCGCACTGGCTGTATAAGGTGACCATTTGTTCAAACGAGTAAATCTGTGTGCATCCAGTGAGAATCTCGTAAGCTTTTCTACAAGTTAGCCAACATTGAGAATTCACAGCACTTCTACTGATGCAAATGTGACCTGACAACCGGAAATTACAAGCTTGGGATAGTCCCACAGAATGTCCAAAGCTGGTTAATCCATTCCATAGCGCTTCTATAACCATTGCAAGTCTCTCAAAGAATGAACTATAACCATAAACACAAGATCAAATCCGTTATTTGGATGTTCGTTTTATAAAATTTATTTAAAGAATATGGAGGTAAATAAGATAAACATATTGTCCACTAAGTGATTTTATCTAAGCATTTTCTTAAAAGTCCATGTACATTTTGGCAATATAATAACCGTAAACCAAAAAATGACCGAGTAGAATTATTAATTGTCATTATGTGCAATACAATAACATATGATAAATGTACTTTATTCTATGTATTCATATGTTTGTCTAAACTTAAATATGTTTGCTATACGCCGTATATCATAATAGTATGTACAAATGAGTTCATGAGATTAATTTCAATGAAAAATATAGCAACATATTTACATGAATTGATAACATAATATTTGGACACCTTTTGGCATAACACAGTTCGTGGAAATAGTATATTAAATCATTTTATTAAACTTTGGATTTGTTTTCAATGACACAAGATAAAAAAAATTGCAGGAGTATTATTTTTTTTAATAAGCAGAAATATTTTACAGCCAATATTATAATTTACAAATTTAATGCATAATTATTTAGTCTATTACAAATGAATCCTTAGTGCAAAACATAACACAAATAAATCAGCAGTATACTTCGAACGAGATTTTTTTTTGGAAAAACAAAATTTTAAAATACACGTGGAAAACTTATTTGATTGACAATTCTTAGGGGTCTAAGAACACATTTTTGACTTTAGGAGGTAGACACGATTTCTTCAAACGAGGCGGTAACAGAAGAAAAAATCGTTGTTGATAATTTTAGAGCATTGGGGTGTTTTCCTATAATCATATCAAACAAAATCCCCAGTAACACAAATTAAACAGTACAAAAAGAGACGGAAAGAGAAACCGAGAGTATTTATCAATTGTATTTACATCTTGCACCTTTGGAATTTTCACTTTTAAAGATTTCGCTCTTTCTTTGACACTTGAGAGAAGTTTTCGTTTCTTCTGCATACTGCCAGTGCTACTTTTTCGTCGGTAAACCTGTGTGTGGATCTGACCGCCTCTCATATAAGTACGCGGAATGACTGGTGTCATTCGAAATGTCGGTACACTTCTATCACTGTCTTCAGAATCAACCAATGCATTTTGTTGATTTCTTAAACCCGGAATGGGAGACATTCGTATATCCTTCATCTCGATAATATCATGCGGTTCACGCTGAAATAACATAGAAACAGAGCATGACTAGAATAATATCACATAAACCTTTAACGATGATAAACCAAATTGCAATTTGTCACATTCGCCTTTTTAGGAAACCTTTCTTGGCTGAATTTCTAAGAGCTGAACAGATGCCAACTGTTCTACTGAGATTGCCAAGGTGACGCCGTTTTTGCTCTAGGTTTAATCTAATTGACAAGCCGCTCAAGGAATTGCATCTGCGCAGTTTAAAGAAACCAATTTGTCGACTTCACTCTCCAAAGTTTGATTAATAGTCTACAAAGGCAATACAACAAACCATACGTTGCACTTGAATTAATTTGCAGACGTCTTTGTCAGCGGTCGTCAACGAAATGACGTCTATCAGTGCCGGACCATAATGTATCTTGATGAGGTTTTACTGCCACTAAGTGAATTACCATCCCCCTCTCTAAGACTCTGTCCATGTGTACACTCAAAAATCTTGTTTAGATTTCCATCCGCTCTAGCGAAACTGTGCCTCCAATCCCGTTGTATTTACAGAAATGTGGAAATAAGCAAATTAGGGAAATGAGAAGAAGCCTTACCTCACAAACTTGGTTTTCTTCTGTATTTCTCTCAGTGTATCTCATCGACCTTTCTCTCAGCTTTTTTGCTTTTTTCTTAGCTCTTGCTCCCCAATAATTGTAATTCACAGCCGCATACTCCAACAGTGCAGCAAACACGAATACAAAACACATAACCAAATAGATGTCTATGGCCTTAACATAGGATATCCGTGGGAGAGATTGTCGAACACCATTACTTATCGTTGTCATCGTCAAAACAGTTGTAATTCCTGAAAGGTAAACCGAGTATAAATAACCTGTTACAGTTTTTAAAAGTATTATTAATGTACATTGATAGTTTAATCAAAGATTGGCGATCAAGTAGGTCATGAAACCCAAATAAACATCAACGTAACAAGTGAATCGACACATCATGACAGTTGATAACTCTATTGATTTGCACAAATGCTTTCTTTTGCAGATATGCTTGTTAAAACCATTCGCCAACTTTCCAAACTCTAAAGATGACATGGCCTTAACAGTTTTCGATAAGTGTGAAACCAGGTTATAATTGACTTACCCAAGGCTACTCGGGCTGATGTCGCTTCGTGATTTATCCAAAAGGACACCCAGGAGAGCATCACGATTAAGATCGAAGGTAAATAGGTTTGGAAGATGAAAAATCCTATATTCCGTTGAAGCTTGAAGCTCAAGGAAAGCCTTTGGTATTTTCCTGCAATGTCAAGAAAGAACACAGTTCACTAATTGCACAAATACCCAACATCCGCAAACGAACCTACCCTCAGGCATTTCCAGCTAAATTTACTCGATAAAAGATTTTTTTGTAAATAGGTGAATTTGTTGAATTTAGACACGATCCAATTCTGACCTTTAAACCAATTAGCATTGTCATGAAACGTCTTTGTTAGGTTATGCCAGTTCCCATTAACCTATGCAGCGCAGATGTGGAAGTAGAAGAACTATAAATTACCATTGGGTAAAATAAGACTGTCTTGTGGAAGATCAAACGAGGTCGTTGTTATTATGAGTATGGAAATTCGGAATTCTCTTTATTAACCTCGAGCACTGACCTGTCAAAAGCTCTTCAACCTTGTCCAATGTTTTATAATCCTCCATGGTGAATTGTGGTAATTCCACCTTATCGATTCCTTCCACTGAGTCCTCACCATAACGCCAATACATAGCTACGTCATTCATCGTGTATCCATCTAAATTCACAAAGTTAACTCATTGAACAAAACCCTACTGATGACATACATACATTTGTCAAAAACACGTTGGCACAGAGAATATCTTGGCGAGTTAAATTTCGCATCTTCAAAAACAGATACAAAGACCAGAGCGGCTTGCTGGGCGCCAAGGCTAGCCAAATTCAGCTAAACATATAAACTCAGTATGAACTGGAGAAAAAAATATAACTTTTTGATGAACATCAAGTAAATGTGAGATTACGAAAGCGTAATTGTGTGTTTTAAAGCATTGTGTTGATAGATCTTCCGGGTTGTATTTGGGTATAAATGAGGCCAATAGAATCATATTTTGCGACTGATTCACTACGTTTACAAAGATATTTGTACCCCACAGAATTTCACATTCGTTCGCATATGGTTGACATTTGTGAGTTATGTTCTATGATTCTATAGTAAAGGACTTGGGACACACTCTGTAAAGGGATTAAATTGATTGCCCAATAGCTCTTTCTCAATTGAACGACTGTCGAGGTTAGCTGGCTTTGGTAGTGGTTGGCTTCAAATCACTATAATGCTCTTTGTAATGATGTTTGCCATGCATCCAGCATTTGACTTCACCGACAGTATCCAGCAGACGAGTGTTCTAAGACGAGATTACTTTTTGATTTATTGTCCAGAGCTTTCTTGCCATCAATAGATGCTTATGAGCCCCCTTGTCAACCTACCGTCCAGATATATATCAAATGGCTCTTTAAGTAGCCATACCAGAGCTTATTGGTCAAAATGTTGCAAACGGGCACTTATGAGTTCAAAATATGTCACCATAAACACGCTATAACATATGTTTTTATCATTGGTGTTCACATTATAGAAATAATGAAGGGGGATGCTTACAACTCTCGATCTCCACAGTACAGTTCTGAACATCTAAAGGGTAGTAGTGCAGGTCCATCATACATGCCAATGTTGTTGTAAATCTGTTAAAAACAAATTACATTGTTTTGTTTGTTATGGTGCTTATCATACAAATATTTGTGCTAATTGGAAAATAAGCAGCTCATCAGTGCTAAAACAGTGTCTATGTTTGGCTGAAAGCCTGAAACCCTCCGGAAAGTTTGCCAAACTATGCATGCAGTGCCAAGAACTATGGCAACAAAGGTTCAAACGTTGATTCCAAACGCTGCTCGTCTCTGTAAAGAGAATTTTGCACGGCGCAGGTCAAATGTTTTGACTTTTTAGCCACATGTAATTTTAGACTCACTCCCGATATTACCAGCTTCCTACATTCGCATAAACTAGAATGTATCTGACGTACAGGCGGTACCATATTTGAGTGTGAAGAAAAACACAAACAATCAAAAAATCCAAAATAACAACAACAACAAAAAACACTTGGTTAATACTGCTTTACGTTTTCTATCATTATATTTGCTGCAAGGGGGAATTGAACAAAAAGTGCTGCTGGGAATGTGAGCAATAGTTAATTGATTACACTGCGGCAAATATGTGAAGCTTTTAAATTTCATCCAACCAAAACATAATTCGGTTACTTCCGTCCGGGCAAAGGCATTTCCAAAAGCTCTTTGGCTGACAAATGCTAGATCCTGTTACCCAAACAGTCATTATTAAGCAGATCCACTTTTCGTAATTGTGGTACTTAAACTTTAACATGATGTTCAAACCCAGTATGAAGTGGGCAGACCGCAGAATGCGAGCAAAGTGAAGACGACACTGTGTCAAAAACAGAAGCAAAAATGGAATCATGTGAACAAAAGCTCTTGCTCTTTGGAATGAAGAGATGCACTTGTGAGGAAAGAGAGTGATTTTGGAGATGGCTATTGTAGAGAATATCTTCCATTACCCTTTTGCCAACAAGGCTATCAGATCGATATTTCAATAATTCTCTGACAATGACTTGCCGGAAACAAGCTCGGATAGACTTTTTAAACTTGATTTATAAAAGTTCTCAATCACTCATTTTTGCAGCAGTAGACCTCAGCATTTCTTTATTGGGTTCTTGTGACACTGACAAATTGAGATATCTCTCATCAGAACAGTTTGTGCTAATAAATTGGAATCATTGGTTTTCTTCTATTTACAAATCCGTTGACAGGCGAAGAATGAAAAAAATGATAACTTTGAATTTGAGATGAGCAACAAACTTTTTGTTTGACAAAGACAAACCGACTGACTGGGTTTCTGACAACAGATTGCAATAATTAATATAGCCTGCAAAATGTCTAAACATATGGTAACATTGAGCGCACATCATTTGCACAAAGTACACACCAATTTTATTGTGAGGTAAAAGGCGAGAAGTCGAATCGAAGTCATCCATCAACCTTTCATCTTTTAAACGTGCGTCTTACGATATCGCATTCAAAACGCGACGTTCAACCTATTTGCGAAAAACAACCACATTTCATTGAGTGCTTATCAAAATATCCAGATTACATGTATTCGAATCCACTAATAGAAATAAAAAGGAGATCCATGTATAACTGTAAAATAAAACGGATATAGCTAATGTATTTAAAAGGTAATAGAGCGATTACTGACGTCATAGGAGGGATAAATTGCCGCATGTCAATTGGTCTGCACTGTGACTAGGTGTGCAGTCAAGTAGGGTTTAATAAAGCTTCAATATCCCTCCTCCAAACCATAGTTTTTCGAGTGACGTCATTAAACTTTCGGACTATTGATTTGGCAATGTTTACCTCATGCCGTAAACGATTGTTCCATCGCCGAAAAGACGTATCATTTTGTTCTTCTCAGTCACATCATGGAGGAATGAGTTTTTGTCATTCGCAAAAAATGTATCAGGAACCCAAATTTTCTCCGCAAAATCTCCTGTGAGAGTCAAAGAAACATTTTCATCTGTAAACTTAAGCCTTTCATCTTGCCAGTATTGGTTGAGGTACAAGGTAATTGTATAATCCTGATAAAATAAGCAGAAAATTTTGAAAATGAGACATCATAAAAACAGAACAAGGTTTTTTTTTTTCTTGTTTGCTAACATATTGACGCCTTCAGGGCTTTGGTGGTGTAAACAACGTCTAACATTCTGATAGCTATTTCAGATTGCACTCCCGTCTACATATACACCATCGACCTATTTGCAAACAATTGTTGTACTTTCTCCTTCGAGTAAAACGTGACTTGCCGTCGTAATGGAAGAAAAGGGAGTATCTGGTGCTTTTTGGACATAAAAAAGACTGACGTTTGCAAAGAGAGGCTTTCATTGCGTGCTTGGTATAACCCTACTCTGGAATTGCCAAAAGTCAGGCGAAATCTTTTCATTTCCTATCTGGAAGACTAGGAAAATGTTCATTCTAAGAAGCCTGCTGGTGAAGTATAGGCTTGGTACAAAAAAAACGATTGATGTTTCCCTCTTTACCGTTGCCTCTGAACTGAGAATTTCTGAATGAAATTTAGCTGATCACCGTAGCCTACGGCAATTGCTTACACTGGGACATGGCTAGAATTGTAAACAGTTTTTTCCTGTTGCATCACTCGAACGACCAAGTAAAAGTGAAGTATGTGAATTAATTTCAACTAGAGTTGGGAAATGTTTAATTGAACGTAGAGCGCTTTACAGTGAAAGTGAAAGCTTAAAAACCCATAGGTGATAGGGAACACGATGGCTTTTTGGTTAAGCTGTCTGAAAGCGTGTCATCAAGTACTGTTTATGTTCGCGGATGCCATTACATGTATCCTTAGATGATTTAGTTATAACTTATGTTATAGTCATTGTACATCTACATTAGTAACGAAGGTAAAATTGTGTCTCTGTAGAATTCATAAACTAAAAAGTACAAACGGTTTTATCACCAATGAATACACTGCATGCACCCTGTCTCATAGCCTTCAGTGGCAGATTTGTGCCATTTCTTAATCTCGCGTTTTCGATTGTTCAGATCAATACGAAAACACGAAATTTAACAGCTAAACTTTCTTATTTTCGCTTCGGACACAAACGAAAACAAGAAAACACAAAGGCGAAACTGGAAAATGCGAGAATAAGAAAATCAAGAAAAAAACGACCCCATGAAATTGCGAGAACAAGAAAAAACCTTGCAACCCCTTGTTTGTGCCAATCTTAAACTCTTTTTTTTCGCTTGAAATTCTGCTTTCCTTGTAGAACTTCTAGTATTTTTATTTTTGCTTGGCTCTCCAGTGTTCCCACTTTTTTCATGAAGTACTTTGATACAGTTTGATTTGATAACTCAATGAACCTTGCTGTGTAGAATAATCATCATGTGTAGATGTGCTTTTTGGGACTTCCAACTTCTTAAAATTTTTGTTATTCATTTTTTATCGTTTCCATGGAAGCAGAACTCGAAAACTATTAGACATAACTCAATGAAACTTGGTGTGAGGAACAATCATCATGTGTAGATGCGCCCTTTGAGAGGTTTTACTTCTTGCAAATTTTGTTTTTTATTTTAATAATTTCCATGGAAACTAACCTAAATATTTCGGGTTAAATGTATGTCCAACATTAGACTGCTAAAAGGTACTGGGTAAGTTAATTTTTCATAAAGGCTTCAACAAAGGCTTCTTCAACAAGTATTTCGCCCTACGGCGGGTGGTGTAGCCGACTGTGTCTGTTTGCTCATTCTCGACCTGAGTTAGTTCAAAACACTACTTTAACGTAGTCTGCAAACCAGTAGCAATAAAAAGCGTGTACTTTTTGAAAAAAAATAGCAAATAATTTGTTTCAACGGAAAGAAAATCAACATTTTAGCAGCTCGTGTCAGTTAAACTACACAAGAAAAGAAAAACGCTGTATTCTTACCATGTTGACTTCGGATATACTGTCAAAACTTGCGATTTTTACATCCATTCCAATACGAAGAGCTTTCACTACAAAGAAAAAAAAATTTCATTTAATTTAGCTTTAATCACATCCATAAGAAATACTCCTAAATCCTAAAACCAACCCCTGAAATTAGCAACTTAAAACCGAAACTTGAAGACCATGAACAGTTAATACATACGTACAGTTTTTGCTTCGTTAGATTGTTTTTTATCTTATATTCATGATCACTAAAACACATGGACACCATGAACAGTTAATACATACGTACAGTTTTTGCTTCGTTAGATTGTTTTATCTTATATTTATGAAAACTAAAACACACGGACACTGGAAAATGTATTGCGTTACATATTTATTGTTTATTTTATTGTTTAAAAGCAAATACAAAAATCACACAGTTGTCGTGATACAAATGAACCAACGGATATCTTTATTTCGATATTTGCAGAAATGAGAATTTTTGTCAATGGTTATCATATTTCCCCACTGTTCAATAACAACCTTGATATAAAACAGGCAATTGCAACAGTAACTGTATTGTTGTCACTGATGGGGGAAATAATTCGAAACTAAAACTGAGACCCAGTACTCAATATACTGTGTCAGTTGATCGAATATTTCCAGCTGTTCGGGTCTGGAGATTGATACATCTGCTGTGTTTGTGTAAGATATAATCTCAGATAAAACCGTGGAAGTATTCCGACAAGACGGAGACGATTTGGGGATCGCGATCTCATCAGCCTATTCTAATACAAGCCGGACTGTAGTGGCTGGAATGAATATAGTCAAAGTTTGCTGGCCGTCTTTATTATCTAGCATCAAATAACAAACCTATATCAGGCTGACAAAGTTTGTGTTACAACACTACCGTCCGCTCAATAGTCAATGAGCGCGTTGAGTTTGTTTTGTATCTTTCTCATGGCATTGCATTTAATTAGCGAATACAATTTTCCAACATTTCAATATTTGTAGAAATTACTTGATCATGTATCAAGTGTTATTAATCCTTTTGGGCGTTTAACCAAAGAAAGTCCTTAGAAATAATGGATATATTTGCTGACCAGCAAAGATACAGAAACTAACATCAGGCTATGCCGATGTATCTGCTTGATTTACTCTAGCTCATGACTATGCTTGTTTGTCTTTTCATTGAAACCTGGAACTTGAAAACCTTGTTTTTTATCAACGTCACATCGAAATCCCACTGTGAAAATAGTTGTCGACGTTAAAAGGGATATATGGCATCAATAAGTTAGCAAAGCACTCATGGCTACTGAATAAAATTACGATGTTGCATGTTTATTGGCTTTGTAAAAAAACAGTTGATTATATCGAATAAAAAGCAGGGAATTTCACTACATCCATAATCATTACAAAGGCATCTATGTAGATTTTTCCTGTGCCCGTGTGTTAGGGTGTTTAAAAATATGTAAAACTAAGGGTAAGGAGTCATGAGCATGGAGCACACACTGTGCAATCGGTATCATATTGACAATCGATCTTTGATTTTGTTTTATTTTTAAAAGATTTTGTCAATTGTGTGTATAGGAGATATGTTGCTGCATAACAGATTTGTGGATTCGTTGATGCGATAGGGCGAACTTACTCAGACAATAATGCATAAGGATACATTGTAACACTGGAAGGTAGTGTAAGAAGTATAATAAAATCTAAAGAACAAACTTAGCAAGCAAATGGGATGTTAAATTTTGATTGTAAAGACAATAAGATAGGTTCAAGACAGTGAGAAAACTAAATGATTAACGTTGGCATGAGGAACACCCGCGCAGTCTGCAGTGTATACGAACAGACATAGTGTCCCACACGTAAACAAAATTCAAACAACCACCACAAACGTGCATTCATTCTATACCTAAAATAGTCCAAGACACTCCATTAATGTACATTCTTGCAACTAAAAGCTTATAAATTGTACTTCTTAGGAAAAATAGCCGACAAATACCGAATTGTGTTTTCAAACCAATTTTTTGTCAGCTCCTGTCACTAAAAAGCACTCGTGTAGGACATTCTCTGTCGGTTGAGCGGCTCGCGTTTTACGCAGTCTTGTCTCGGGCATCGTGTGTTCATTGAACGGCTCCCGTTTTACTGAGTCTTGTCTCGGGCATCGTGTGTTCATTGAGTGGTTCGCGTTTTACTGAGTCTTGTCTCGGGCATCGTGTGTTCATTCAGTGGCTCGCGTTTTACGGAGTCCTGTCTCGGGCATCGTGTGTTCATTGGACGGCTCATGTTTAACAAAGTCTTGTCTCGGGTATTTTGCGTCTATTATGATTGTGTGGTTCTTGTTTAAGCGAGCCTTGAGTCGGGCGTAGTATGTTCATTGGGGGATCTCGTGTTTATCGAGTCTGGTGCAAATATAGAATAGGTCCGTCGTTTTTAACTTCTCTTCAAATTCGTCTTTTAGATGTTATTTCTTTTAGCTTTTAGTAGGGATAGTTTAGTTTTAAGCTTGTAATATTCAATTAGTCATAAGTTCTAGAAGAAATGAATAAAACGGGGGGTTGCAGGGGGGCTTATAGCGGTTTGAGACTGACGGACCTACATGTATTCTATAGTCTGTCCCCGAGTCTTGTGTCGGGTATTGTGTTTCTTTTCAGCAGCTCGTGTTTTACCAAATCTTGTGTTGAGCATCGTGCGATCATTTAAAGTGGCTTGCGTTTTAACAAGTCTCGTGTCGGGCATTGTGCTATTATTGAGCGGCTCGTGTTTTACCAAATATTGTGTCGTACATTGTGTTATCATTTATTGGCTCGTGTTTTACCAAATATTGTGTCGGGCATTGTGCTATTATTGAGCGTCTCGTGTTTTACCAAATATTGTGTCGGGCATTGTGCTATTATTAAGCGGCTCGTGTTTTACCAAGTCTTGTGTCGGGCATTGTGCTACTATTAAGTGGCTCGTGTTTTACCAAATATTGTGTCGGACATTGCGCTATTAATGAGCGGCTCGTGTTTTACCAAATATTGTGCCTGGCATTGTGCTATTATTGAGCGGCTCGTGTTTTATCAAATATTGTGCCTGGCATTGTGCTGTTATTGAGCGGCTCGTGTTTTACCAAATATTGTGTCGGGCATTGTGCTATTATTGAGCGGCTTGTGTTTTACCAAATATTGTGTCGGGCATTGTGCTATTATTGAGCGGCTCGTAATTTACTCAATCTTGTGTCGGGCAATGTGCTACCCTTAAGTGGTTCCAGTTTTACCCCAAGTCTTGTGTCGAACATTGTGTTATCATTCAGTGGTTGCAGTTTTACCAAGTCTTATGACGGGCACTGTGTGTTTATCGAGTGGTTCATGTTTTACCCGAGCTCCGTCATACATGTAGTCAGTATTTGTTTACTTTCATTAAAACTCTGAAGGAAAACGACAGTCGATAGTTAATTAACCAGAGAGTGAATGTACAGAATACGCAGTACAAAGGAAGAAAAACCTTCCCAGCCCTTTGGAATGTGAGTTATAGACTAAAATATTGTATGTCAAAGAGTTGGTTTGCTTGAGATTGATTAGTTGGTGGAATATACAATATGTGATAATCCAAACAGTGACACAATCTCTACCAGCATGAAGATTGAAAGCAATTGACAGTGAAAGGCTCCCAATACGGACTGGCATTACTTTACTTTTGATGACAAGCACCGCTGAGAACCAAAAACTCTGGGAATTTTATATCTATTAATTAAAAAGCCATGCATCTGTTCACACTGCCAAACGATATTGATTATCTGCGCGAAAACCTGACAGTTTGCTTGTACGAGGGTTTGAATACTTCAGGGACGAGAAGGGTTTTCTGTCCCTCCATACAATGTGCACGGAACAAAATATTCTTCCACTTTCATGCTATCCACCAAGCATGAGATATTTTGCCTAAGGGTAATCAACGGAATAAATTGGCCCTTCTCGCTTTAGATATCAATGTGTCATCGACATTGGTATACCCTGACCATAACTGTACGATAATCAAACCTGCCGGAGGGTGTATGTGCTATTGAACTTGACACAATTTATATTCGATTTAGAAAATCATTGATTTGACAAAACTCAAAACAATAGAACGAAACGCTGGACGTCATGATCAGAAAAGCGAATGCACATTTAGTGCTGATGACAAAAGATGTGTTGGGGACCCTGCTAGATATCTGTTAAATGTTGATTTCTGGAAATGGGTCATAGGAACAATGGACGGTTTCATTCGTATTGCCAATAATAACTATAAATATATATATGTATATGGGTATTCATAATATTATAGGACGACACACATGACCCACATAAAAGCTGTGTCAGGTTTATATATCAAATTAGGTTGCCCGCCTGTGGAAATTGTGTCTTTTGTGAACGACAAGAGTGCATTCTAGGAACTATTCAACATCATGAATGTAAATAAATAAACTGTGGGCTATTTTAAAATATGGAAAACTTCAGCACTGTTAGTAATTTACAGACTATAGGCCTAATTGTGTTTAATTAAACCGATTCTTTTCCATCTTCGATCTGGGACGTAAGATAATATTACATGAATAATATGAACTGTATGTAAGAATCTGTTGGTAAAGCAAGTAGATTGGTGATTAATTTCATGTGGTCAGTGGATTTGGTCGAAAGTGTGCCATTAGTCTAGCTTGTCAATGACCCAATTCCCCTGAATTTAGACAAATTGCCGTGAGCCATTCAAGAGACCATTAATCAAGATATCCAATGGTAATTCCCTGTTCCTAGTGTTACATTGCACACTCTTACTGTAAGTTCTTACCAGCCTGCATTATGAACGATCTTAGTAAAATAAATCCACAAAATTGCTTCATGGACAAAACCCCGAACAATCTGTTTGCAATATCTGCAGAGAATCCAGACATTTTGTATGTTATGTTATTTTATCTAACCGATCAGAAACCTTGTATACATGTACGTTGAAATACGAATCATATTTATGCCGCAATGATAAGTCAACACATTCCCCGGAGTCTCGAGTGATTTTGTACATTAGAGATCGTAACCACTAAACGCTGTTAACCACCGCCCAATCCCATGAGTTTAATTATCCAGACGAAATCAGTGCCGTTGTTGGTGAATCTGGTGGATATCAAACCAGTGCAATTAAGAAATCAATAACGATCTTTGGTAGAGGCGCACGAAGATCAAACCTTTTCAATACGTCGTTTTGGGAGGGATACTCAAACACATTGTGGCCTCTATATATCTGCTGATGTACAGTGTTTTATATTTGACATGTAACTATTAAGCTATTAAAGGTAATTACTATGCTCAATTCACCAAATTACGCCGAAATGTCAAACTTTTCCTACATGGAACTACAATTATATTCCCTGATAATGTAAGCAATAGGTTCAGTTTGAAAGGTTTTTAGGAAGGCCCCACTGAACGAATTCACACATATGTTCATATGTTCAAAATTATGTGAACTACTACCGTATCCTTAAAATGGCGAAATGGGTTTCTAGGGGTCGAGACTAAATACTCTGAGCAATATTGAATTTGACCGTGTGGGTTTTAAACTCTACAAGAAAAGTCAATCTGATATCAATAAAACCCGATTGCAATATTGATAATTTCAAGTTTCTGTTTTCTTTTAGGTGGGGGTCAAAATCTATAAATTTCGATTTCCTCTGGTAATGTATCCTTATCGATTCATTGGTTATTTTTTGTACACTGAACTTCAAATGATATGATTCACTGTAAGGCATTGTCAGGGCGAGTTGAGTGTCAAACTTTCCCTAGTACAATAACTCATTTTGATTACAGATGTACAAGTAAGGACTATAAGTACCCAGTTTAAAGGCGTAATGTTCTTTGAATAATGACAAAAAGTCTTTCACAAGACAATTTCATTTTATTAAGCAAAACATGAAACACGAATGCCTAAGTGCTTGACATAGTTATGTGATGTAGCACATTATTGACACAGCTAACAAATCTATATATCTGGAAGGTAAATAAACAGAACAGTTATTCAAAGCGACAAACCTGAAACAGTATGGCCTAATTCGACTAACGCATTTTACAAGTAACAATTTGCGTATAATTATTACAAACGAATAAGATATTTCTTTATCCACTTACCGCCAAAGCTTGGTCGTAATCTTATGTCATAACCCTCCAAGAGACCGTTTATCATTCCTGTGACATTGTTAAGTAGATATGATCTATTATCATAGTTCCCATGGAAATTTGTCTCATTGTCTCGGCGAGAGAGCAACGCATGGCTTCCAGACAACCAAAGAAGGAATAGCGCGTAAGCTAACCAAGATGCCATCCCAAGACTTGGAGTCTTATCGATACAGTTCTATAATGTGGTCCGTTAACACACTGAAATAACACAACAACATGCTCTCCTCATTCAGTGTGTGTAGTTCACTCCTACGAGTACCCAATCTACGACATTATAAATCACGAAAACGTCGGAGGGAAATTAAGAATATCAGATGGAAAATCTCAGTACCCATAATGATATCATTCGCCAACAGTCAACCTTACCGACCATTGGTATTCCCCTCTCTCTTCGTCTGTAGGCTTACTGCACTTGCGCGTGTGACGTCACCTTAATTCCGAATCGCAGTTAGGCTAATACAGACCAAGGCCAAAGATCTACTGGAATATAATACTGGATTTTGACAAAGACACATCATCACCCAGCTGATAGCAGTCCAGACTTCAGTTGACAAAATGGTGTTCTTCAATTAAGCTTTACAGGGACAATAAAAGCTCCAGACGATCTAGGCAAATGTTAAAGTCCGCTTTGGACGTTTACCCTATCATTATGTGGACTTCTCCTCTACCACCGTTTTCTCTATCCTAGTTATTGATTGTTTCTCGTCTGTCGATGCTCTCGTACCGCGAAAATATCCGTCTCCTGCAACAGACTATCCTCTCTGCTCTCAATGTAGGGCTTTGGTAAGCGCCAGGACGAAAACGCTCAGCTTCAACACAAATCGCATAAAGATAGCGGACTTCCTAGAGAATATCCTCCTTTAGTAGTGTTTCCGTCAATCTTAGATCAGCTATGAAATCCCTTAAAACCAAATTGGCATTACTAAATAAAACTTTATCCATAAATAGAAAACGCAAACATGTAATATTCAGTGCATTAAAGGTTGAAACAAACAAACAGATTGTAATATTTGCTGATTGTCTTTCCTTCATCAATAAATCTATAATCGGTTGCTGCATGCTGAGGATATTTGATTGTATGTTATCACAGAGGAATCGACAGCGAATACTTCAGTCCCATCAAGCACACAAATTCTATTGAAGAGAATACAAGCTGGTTATTAGCACACAGAACTTGATTAGTCAACAAGCTTAGGAATACAACGAGAGGACTAGGTTGATATAACAATTCAACGACAAATTATACAAGGTCGGTGAATTCGTTTTAATTGATTTAAGTCTTTCACTTTAAAAGCGATTGGAAGAAAACTTCATTCTGTCAGTGCTTTTTGACAACCACTTAAAGTGGCATGAGCTGCCAAAATTCACACTTTTTTCATAATTTCTGATCGTCACGACAGTAATAGGCTTTGAATGCCACTAAATGATTGGCGTTGGAATGAGGAAAATCAATACAGTATGTGGCCTGTGCGAACCGAAAACGTGTTCGAAAAGTAAACAAAATTTAAATAACCGGGACAACGATTAATTCATTCTAAGCCAAAGTTAGTTGAAAACAATACTTTATCGTTCATTCTCGAGACTTAAAGCACTAAAAAGCTTCTGAATTATATAGCCAATAATTTCAACATTCTGTTTTAACGTCAAAATATCAACATCATGCCCCCTGTAACATAAAAAAACGTTAGTCATTCAGCTGCGAAGACAACCAATAAACAAATTGTAGACAGAATTCCAGAAGGTCCCGTCAATTATTTAATCATCATGTGTTTATAACAGTAACGTAAGCCTAGCTGTCAATGGATAGATCGGAGTTGGTGGACCCCCCCCCCCCCCCACCACAACACAAACATGGGTAGTATATGAAAAGTGGCTAATATACCGGCTGAAAAGTCACATATAGGCCCATGGGGTTGAATTCCAATAGGCGAATGGACAATGTCAAAGAAATATTTAGGAAAGCTGCATAACCCATGGACTGTAAACAATTTCCCACGAGAAGCATTAACTATAATGGGGTTACATATTAGTTGCCCCCATAATATGTTATAACTAAAGGGTATGTTAATCTTGCATGCACTCTATTACTCCCAATCCATTTGTATAGTGTAATCACCCATATGTTAATATCCAAATGTTTATAGTGTTACACACGTAGAATTATAAAACAAATCCAACTTTTAAACCTATAGTTTTAAGCGCACCAAAACGACCCCAATACCAAAGTCTTTGAAACACAATAAAGCCAGAAAAAGAATCCGAAAAATATCACGTGCTCACAATTGTTACAGGATTAAACAAGAGTCATCAGAAGATGATACCTCCCACCCCCCTTCTAATTTAGAAATAGTGGCTTATATAATGGAAATGGAATCTTATTTTTCAGCCGATTTACAGATTTGGAATAAATTAATCCTGGTGTGGCGGCTGGCGTAAAATTTACAGAATTCCTGACAGCAATTTCACGCGTCGTCTCCATGAACTAAACACAAGGCGTTCTCAAGTTATGAAGTAGACACCAAAATCATGTCCCCCGCCCCGAATTAGTTTCTGGAGATAACAAACAGCTCGAGGACCTTAATCAACGCTTCCATTGCGTCCTTGATACACCATTGCGTCCTTGACGCAGCATTGCGTCTTTGACACACCATTGCGTCCTTGACACACCATTGCGTCCTTGACACACCATTGTGTCCTTGACACACCATTGCGTCCTTGACACACTATTGCGTCCTTGATACACCATTGCGTCCTTGACACACCATTGCGTCCTTGACACACCATTGCGTCCTTGACACACTATTGCGTCCTTGATACACCATTGCGTCCTTGACACACCATTGCGTCCTTGACACACCATTGCGTCCTTGACACACCATTGCGTCCTTGATACACCATTGCGTCCTTGACACACCATTGCGTCCTTGACACAGCATTGTAAAAGCTCTTTTGCTCGCAGTTAAATGTTGACTATCAAGTGATCTTGACTTAATGATACATTAAAGACACACAATTGAAAAATAATAAAGAAATGAAAATCCGACGGCTATGAAACGATGGCACCCAAATGTGCCATTAACATCCAAAAGCCCCCATAGTTTTACAATCTATTAGGAACTCTTTGTTCAAAATATTGTGTTTCGCACAATAAAAAACAAATCCTGTTCAAGATTTGTTTTACCACTGTACTACAATGCAAAACACTTTTATCGACTCTAATTGCACAATGTATATACATGTACGAAGTGGGCGGTCCGAAGTTGTGTTTTTAGATGTTCCACGATTGTACAGTGCACAAAAAAAAATTGTTTCAAAAGTGTATTTTATTGGCCAGCAGTCGTACAATATATAACAATTCCCATTTCCAAAGTTGCGTTAAATAGCTCCACAGCTGTAGCAACTCATAAACACTTTCAGTAATCAAGCTCTGTTTTATTGGCCAACAGTTGTGCAATGTATATAAAAAACAATTCGCTAACTGTGTTTTTATTTGTCCACACTTATGTAATGCATTACAACTCCCAGTACTAAATCTGTGCTATATTGGCACTTCCAGCTCCAAAATTCTAAAAGTTGTGATTTTACATTGTATACACACAAGCATTGTTTCTGGTTAAATTTTGAGATATCCAAGCAAATGAATCACATGTCAGCAATTAAAACTGATTGACATTTGATTAACGAAATAAACCATTTTAATAATTACTACTAAGTCGACTAAATCTTTTGATTTTGTAATCGAACCTGATATTAATATTTAGCGAAGGTTCGTTGGATTCTGTGTAATAAGAGTGATGAGTTTATAGAGACAGTTTGACTCTTTAAAAGTATATCTGGTATACCAGTGTAACTCTTGTATGTCCAATAGGTGGAAGAGCTGTTGTTTATTGATCCCTTGATCTCATTAAGACACTAACGGATTGGTTGTGATGATATGACACACGATGGCGTCGGCTGTTCCTCCTCTACTTTATCTGTTCATAAACGCCAGGGTGATTGAAGCGACGGATTAGAGATGACCCATTGTCTTCAGGAGAGCTCGGGTCGACCCTTCACGTCTAAAAGTTATACTATGCCTATTTGTCTTACAATTTTCATTTAATTGATCCCTAAAAGACTCTTCGTACAGTCAGACGTAGACCTACACGTCTTGGCATTAGCAACTCTGCATATCGACGAAGAACACTGGGACGTCTTGCGCAGCAAAGTTTTTTTAGACCTTAGATTGATTATTATGAGTTCAGCTGGCATACGTTCTGCTGGGGGGCTGTATGTTTCTCTTATATTTGACAGACCGATCGGCTGCGTAGGTTTGTGGGAGCCACAAGTCACATCAGCCTGTTTAACCCTCATAATGATTCCGCCCTTCCTTTCGTCTAAAGCATAAATTTTGAATTAATAGTAGTTCGATAGCACGGACAACCTGTATTGATTTCAGCCTCTATCTACTGTTCGTTAAATATGTCAAGACTCCATTTTTAGTGTACGTTTAGAAAGGTTGAAAAAATGTATTAATAGAGGATTTGAATAACATTTCAAATTAATTCTCATTGCACGGTTGAATATGGCAAAGTATGAGATAGAGGAATTGGCCGCTACTTTGGATTATTATCACTGGGTAGAGAGGTTGACTGATGGACACAAAGCATACGAAATCACCCAAAACTCGGCCTGTGGATCGATGTAAGAGAGGCAGTGTGGAGAGGGTCTAGACCAAATGGTCCTCAGCTCGACTAACGGGCGTGATTGCGAACGCTCGTCGTGTCATGGCTTTCCGAAACCTCCCAGAGTACATATAGAGAGGTGGTGAAAATCCGCTCGCTGCCGACAAAACACCGTAGAACATTTCAAGTACCAGATGTCATTTGAGGAAAGTAATCTAGGAAGTAATGTATCGTCCAACTCTCTGGCTGAACTTTATCTGAATTCAGCCTTGGGCAGAGTATGGATCAGAATTACCAAGCCGTTCACTGGCGAACAGCTGGGAGTAAGTATATTTGTCTGAAAATTTAGATGACTGCAAGTTGGACTTTGCTTGATATCACATGCTTCAGTTATGGAAAAACAGTGAGATGAACTATAAATGCTTCTAGAGTGGAGCGCACAGTTAACCGCTAGCAGTGCCGCGTCTTCCTGAAACACAAAGCCTCATGGGTAGAGTCGCCACACGTGAACAAATATCATGCTATAACTACTATCGCGTGAAAGTGGCAGTGCATTATTAGGATTGGGCAAAATGACCATACTTCATTCCTATATAGGCAGAATAGTCCAAGGCACTTGTAGGACAAGCTCCAATAGAAACATGCCTACCGGGATTGTCAACAGTGTTAGATGCTCAATGCTGTCTGATAGATACACGGATAGGATTTTCTGTTTGTTATTGTTAGCCGTGCTCTGGTAAGTGTTTAGATTTTCTATTGATTATTGAAGCATGCGTGTGTAGTAGCATCATGATAACCATTTGCACGTACAGAATTTATTTCAATCTTACTTGTCTTTAATCTATTTTTAAAAAATGTTTTTATAAAAATGCAATCATATATACATGTGTTTTAACTGTAATAATTGTAGTTATATTTAAAAACATATCGCTCGTGATCCTTTGAAAGAGCAGTATGCTCGTACCGGGTGATATTTCGCCGTATGCCACCTAGTGTACACATTTTAGTTCGATACTTCTTGGAAAAAAGGTTCCCATTGCTAGCTCTCAGGTCTTCATCCTTGCTGAATAAGAAAGGTTTACCAAAGGATCATAGCTTATCATACGGAGGTTTTGCAGAGCGCTTGGATATGGAACTTTTAGCAAGTATTGACCAACGGATCCACTACACCATCGCTTACATAACCGATCTCTTGTGCAAGTAATATTGGCTATGTTTGTCTATCTCGGATAGTTTGATTTCCAAAGAGAGTAGGACAAAACATAAAAAAAGAAATGATCTTATAAGCGATCTTTATGCTAGTTGGTCCTAGTTTAAATATTCGCTTTTAATAGATAAACGTACCTTAATCAGTGATGATACGTTAAAAAAAGTCGCGGAACCCGTTGAATAAATACACCAGATAAATTGTTTCTTCAACAAGATACTCCAGGATACCCATTTAAAAGATACAATTGATACATAAATCTAAATTGAAGCATCAATTGTTGATGTTATAGGTCCAAACGGATATTTATTTATATTTATTTATCAGACTAACATACATTGTGTGGAGTAAGATATCGGGAACTAACTTGACGGCTCTTCGTTGAAGGCCGGCGTACAAATGGATCGCAATGGTCGTGAACTCAATTGTGTAACCACTGAACGCACCATGGAAGCTGTTGGCATCTCTTAATAAAACTTGGAATCCGAAGATGTTGGGCGGTAGTAAATGAGGCAGCACAGCGTGGGTATTCCTCATTTGCGCTTTAGTGCACATCCTTAGCCATCCGGTTTGTGAGGATTGCAAATTGAAGTAAAAAGCAGTCGAGTTAAAGATAGTAACTCATTTTGAAAGGAAAGCTCTACACGTACGCGAATTACATCTATCTGAGAAAAGAATCAAACTAGGTGTTGGCGCATTATTTCTTTTATTTTGAAAAAAATAAATGTATTGCTCAACCTTACATACTTAAAATAATATTTCCATGGGGTGAGAATCTGGGTTTTATATCATTTCCTCCTTAGCTCTGTGACTGGTGGTAGGGAAAGTTCGCGTGTTAAATGTGTGATAAATACAGCTAATCATTAGTTTGAATGCTTCTGGAAATACGGGTATTCAGCGGGACAGGAGCGATTCATTTATACCGATAGCAAATCGTTATTCTAGGCTTGTTTTACACAATAGATTTCCTTTTCGAATTTGCTAAGATGGAGTGCAGGAAAGCTTGCCAATAAATTCTTTGTCGCTACGAATCTGTTAATTCGCCGACAAAATCTATGGTGATAAGTAGAAGTGGAGTCAGCCAAGAATTATCAGGGCTAAATCAGTCGACATTCCACTAGATTGTGTTTGAGTTATCGCATGGCCTTTGTTGAGAATATTTACCTTCCAGTCAGCTGAACTTATTAATATAGACCAATCGATTTTAACACACTATACTTATGATATTGGCGCCTTCTGACGAAAATCTTATCAATATTTAAATTCCTTAGAAACAGAGGAGATTGTAAAGCCTGTTAATCTACCATTGCCATGTTCCCATCCCAACTCGTTTTGGTAATAGCCCACTTTGACCAAAGTCAAGAGGATTACTTTACTTATCTGGTAAATTATCAAGTTCGATTTGATATGATGCGTGCAAAAGTATATCGATTTCTGATCACATTGGACATTTGAATCTTTGAATACCGATGGTCTATATCACCTCAAAGTGCAATTTAGAAATCTAACCCCGTTTGCATTCAGAGTAAAACAGTTGGTCATGTTTTGCAATTTAAAATTCCCGTGTTTTAAGTAGGATTTACGTACTTATAGGGATATTGAAAGTTTGTCGAAAGACATTTTACTGTGTGTCGTACCCTTGAACTGAAGTTTCCTGGAATTTATAATTCTGATGACTGGAAATAGATTTGGTTTGCATTCTTAAAGATTTCGCCTCATTTGTAACAGAGCACTAGACTTGTCTCAAAACTGGCGATTTGGTAGTAATTTTACAAAATTTGACCATGTCGACAAGATTGGTCCGAATGTGGCCACTCAACGAACGCGGACAAGGACTTGGCCGCTACTTTCATCGGATTTCTGTCTTATTTCATCAGCCTGATGGCAGGACATCATAAGTTCATTGGCAAAGGCAATAAGCCTCTGAAGGGTTGCACATCTCTGGGGGATCAAGGAAAGTGCCAATCAACAAACCACTAGGCGTTAAACAACAGGTCTCTCTCTAGCTTTTGAGTATTTATTACAGCCGGCTGGTGTAAGGTACCTTAAGGTCATGTATTCTAATCTCACCTTGGGTGATCAGGTCATGCTATTCAAATGTAAAAAAAAAGCTTTTTTCGTCAGTCATTAATATTGGTTCTTCACAATTTAAAATCCGAATACTTAAAGTGACATGAGCTGCCAAAATTCACACTTTTTCATAATGTCTGATCGTCACGACAGTAAGAGGCTTTGAAGGCCATCGAAAAACTAAATGAGTGGCGTTGGAATGAGTAAAATCCATACAGTATGTGGCCTGTACGAATCGAAAAAAGTTATCGAAAAGTAAACAAAATTTAAATAACCGGGACGACCAATCATTCATTCTAAGTCAAAGTTAGTTCAAAACAATACTGTATCGTACATTTTTTAGCCTAGAAGCACGGAAAAGCTTGTGAATTATACGTCTTGAGAAAAATAGCCAATAATTTCAACATTCTGCAGCTCATGCCACTTTAAAACTCTCTTCAAACATGGGCTTCATTATAATGAAAACTAATTAAGACATCACAATCAATTGGAATTCTACCAGGACGAACAGCTTTAGCCATTGATGGGGGTGACGAGCGGGAGGAGTGGGGGTGTATGTTCCTCGAAACCAAAGGGAGAGATATATAATTAATTGAATTGAAAAATAAAGTATACAAATGTCTCATTTTTCTCAAATCCTTTAACGAAGTAATCCGTGATGTATAACAATTTGAAGATTAGCCATGTGTCCATTGTGAACATAGTTGTTACCGTATAGCACATATGCAAAGAATGTCTATCCGATTTCTGTGTTTTATCAAAATCCGTATTCTTAGCCAATCCAGCCTTCCTTGGGCATATTAGAATAAAATGGCGTCTTTCGACCGATATTGGTTCAGTGACATTTGTCAATGTCTTAACGAAGGGATATCGATGGGATTTTTCCAGCAAGCGTTTAATATTTGCTGGCACCCCATCAATCCGTAACGAAATTCGGGCTTATATAACCATAACCAACAGGCTGTTCCAGCAGAACACCGAGAAATACTACGTATTCAAGAAACCGTCTGCCGTGTCAAGCAGCTGATATTTAACTAGCGATAGCTAAGAAAAAATATTTGGTAAAGCAGTCTGAGACGTTATATTGAATAGTTTCTCTGTTATTGTGACACTTCACAGTACTCGGCTTAAGAAGCAGATTTTAAATCTGGACAATACTATGTTATTAATGTATTTATTTATTTGGAGATGTATATGGGGTTTGTGGTATGGCGTCTATGTAATTATTCTATAAGACAAAATAACTACATCTATAGACAAATGACAAAACAAAGGTTATGGTTACAACCAATACGTATGCTGCCAGAATATTGATTTGGGGGAGCAACTTTTTACTCAGATATTTTTCACAGCTGGTGCGATTTGTCCTCTCCCTTTTTATACAATACATGAATCCCGAATCCAGTCATTTGACCAAATTTCCAAGTTAAACGACTGGAATACCGAGATGGATAGATTCGTCTCCCTACTTCTGTTGACTGGGGCATATAAGAACCATCTATAAGTTTCTTAGCACAAGAGAAGCCTCTTGGGATCATCAAATCCTCAAGTTGTGTTAGCCTTTATTTAATTACCCATATATCTCAGGAGAATTTTATAATGATAGTTGGTTTTAATGAAAATGGACGTGGTGAAGATTACAAATCTTGCCATTGTATTTCATTGCCGTTGCCAATGTAGAATGAATTATCAGACTCCTATCAGGATAAAACACGGAGGAAAACAGGTATGACCAGGAATGGTCAAGTATTGTGCTTTGGCACGTTTGTGTATTACATGAGTTTAGACTGGACCCCGATGTTCATGTCTAAAACATACACGAAAATGAAATCCAGGCGCCATAGCCTTGAATGGAATCCAAATAGTCTCGTGTGCCCGGAGTAACAAAGTGATATGCGTGTTTTTACCAGAGTTTTCTTGTTGCTTAACACTGATGCCTCAACAGAAAGGCGTGTCAAATGTGGCAAAGACACGGCTTCATTGTCAACACAGTGTGTGGATTACCACGGCCAACAAAGTGCTCTTATATTTAATCAGATACAGGTTTTGGGTTAAGCTTGACGTGTCTTGTTTGAACAAAAAGTATGCCACTGCTATTCCCTTTTATACTCAACTTCCTGTCTACTTGTGTCAACCCGTGCTCTCTGTAACTTTTTTTTTCTGACAGGCGATCTAAAGTCTACCATCTTTATGTAGACAATTGTTCAGACTAAAAACAAGTGTGGTTGGTAGTTATTGGGACGGTATTGATCTTCTGTCCTCGAAGACAACCGATAAGTTTTCTCCACAAGAAACAATTTGTCGAGGAAGTCTATGGCTTCAACAAGACACACTTAGTCTGTGAAGTTTAACTTTATGCTCTTGTGATTTCTCCGTACCACGAGAGGAACTTTAATTAGTGATTCGTAGTTCCCGTCAATATGGAATAGAAAACAGATTTTTCGCTGAGATGGGGGCATATGTCGGTAGACGGTTCTCATCAATACAACATTAAACACGGACTGGATTGATCAAGTGTCGGCTCATTCAACCTCTTGGCCAATAATCATGGATACAAGCTCTCAGGTTACCAAAAAGAAATCAAAAGAAAGAAAAAGAAACACTGGCGATGTATAGCACTATTGGCTCAAAGATACCACAATAGTTTTAATCAACTCACCTGTTTTTTTCAAAATCAAATGACTTGGTGTATGAATAAACAAGTTAACAATGGAAGCCACATGTACCAATTCAAACGGCATGCCACTCAAATTAATACTGCTGGCCTCTGAATACGGACTCTAACCACTAAAGCTATTTCGAATTTTGAATGTAAGCGTGTCGTGTTGTTCAATTTGGTGATACATAGGTGTAACGGTCGATCATCCCTAGTGCAACAAATCGGATTAATTAACAGGGGAGTCTATGAATAATAATGTGTAAGAAAGCCTTTGGGACTCAAAGCGGATGAAACAACCATTAAAGCTTGCAGGTCACGCAGTTATAGGCCAGAAAACCTCAGAAGTCTAAAGCAATGCCTTTCTTGAAGTCAACAAAAACAGTTTTACAATAGACCCAAAATCAATCAAAAGTTCTAATTGAATAATAATGTGGTTTAACATCTATTTAGTCAAAAAACTAGCAGATAATTTGGTGCTAGATACAGCCAACACATATGCAAACACACACAAAGAAGATCTTCACTAAAATCAAAAACAAAATTTAACTCCAGGCTTTAATATGTCGGTCAGCAACATTTGTTTGTGTTGGTCGGCACCAATATTTAGGGTCGTGCACGAGTTTGGTGTTGGCAACGCCGTCTCCTCACTTCTTGTGTGAAAAGAAACCTCAACTTAATTAATGGCATTGGAATCAAGCGAACTTTCCATGTCAATTATAGAGGGCTAATGATTGGAAGTTTCTTTTTAGGTGACCCTTAAAACCATGAATTGATAGATAACACAAATAACTTTACCCTTGTTGGTGATCGTTTCAAGATACCCGTGTTGATCCACCAAGACATTAGTTATACTATTTGGCAGAGCTATAAAGTCCTTCTCTTTAATGCTTGTATAGCTAGCTTCGCGAAAGGGCGTTTAAACAAAAAACCTGATTAAGTAGAAGCCAGATTTTATTAATTGCTATTTATCTCCGGGCTGCATCCATAGTATTTAGACAGAATAATTGCATGCGTCCCATTCAATGCAACAAACATATTTTATTGTGATGTTCATTGAAGAGACCTTTCTAGGGATTAATTGATAAAAATTGAAGATAGCTAATGCTGAACGAAATCATGTATAAAACATGGTATTAGAGATTGTCATTATGTTATGGCTGTTCCTAACTAAATTCATAAGTTTACACTGGATGTCATAAAGCGAGAGTGGCTGAAATGGCAAATTACCAGTTAAGCGATGTTGCGATAAGTGTCCCGTGAGAGGCCTGTCTTGGCAATATACTTAACGACAAAAAGATAACGACATAACCCTCGCAAAGACTCAACGAAAAATTGACGTGATTCTTGCCCAATCACCCCTAACTATAGATTAGTCAACTCTGATAAAATAACAACAACATAACCGAGGACTATTGATGAGGAGTTAGAATACAAAGTCACTATGATTTTTTTCATCCAACATATCTTTAATACAATTACAGCTTTGTCATCACTATGTATAACTGTTGACATTGTATCATACTTGATACTCTTTAGAGACCATCGCAATTGGGACTAGGCTTTCAATCATTAATTGCTCGATCTTATGTGATTTTATGTTAATATTTATTCTTCTCATACCTACATAGTTCAGTTAGATACATTTTTTTCGTAGAACAATTTTATTCCGGTATAACTTTCATTTTCTTATGCACAATGTACATTGCAGATACATGTAATATCCTTGTTTTTTCTCTTCCATCAGCATCCCCATAGCAGTTACTGAAACAACAGAAGCTTCGCTAGGAGACTTAAACAACACCGCTGAAGAGAAATTCAACGATACTTTATTGTCTCAGTTACTTGATAGCCTATTGGTTAAATATGACAGCAAGATTCGGCCTAATTTTGGAGGTAATCTTGTTTTTATCCCTTTTAACACTTTCGCTTTTTGTGCATTATGGTTTGTGTCTCCAGGGACTATCATAGCACTCCGCCCTTATGGAATTACAGAGAGACAATGGATTAGTGAACAGTGTATAGCTACATGATGAGTTTGATGACCGCTCTAAATTATTTACAAAGCCTATCTGATACTAGATTAAATCTCTATTGTGCACCAACATGCCGTGATCCTGAAAGGCGATAAAAAAGTCGTACTGGCTAATTGGATTCCCTTATTAAAACTGCTATACCCCTTTCTCCGAAATATACCATTACTGAAAAATGATTCAATTATATTAAGTGTGAAACAATCTGTAATACGAATGTCAATTTGGCATATATAATCTCCCAACGTCTAACGATTATGCCAATTTGCTTGCTATGTATCCAGCTATATATCCTAAAAAAATTTGAAGCTGTTGCCCTTATTGTTGTACAATGTATTGGCTTATAATTAACCTCCATTAAGACACACATGTAAACAAATCTATTAAACGGTGTGCCTTTCCAACCAACTTAGACATTTTATTTTATCATAAACAGAACCTACAGATTATTCAGAAATTGATTCGAAATTATATTCGGAAAATTGTGAATTTTACCATTCTAAAAAGTTTTAAGATGGTTTTTTTTTCAAATTCTAGGTAGTATACATTTGGCAATTTAAATAAGATTTGCATTGTCTCATTGAGATAGTATATGTTTCTGTAAAGCTTCATTTATCTAACCAGGACCAACTTTAAGGCCATCTCCTCTTATTATTTAGTATTTGTGTATTTTTGTTTCCCAGCTGGGCCCACCAGAATCCATACAAATGTACAAATCCGAAGTATGGGTCCAATTTCTGAAAGAAATATGGTAAGTTGTGAACTATTGTTCTAATGTAATGTTTACATGTAGTGTGGGATGTGACTGTGTGATTCACATAGTTCGGCTAGAAAGTCAGTGTACATTCAACACTTCATCACTTCCTGTCAATATTCCTTCAGAACAGAAAATGGACTTGAATGGGGTTGGGAACATGTGTATACTTATGTTTAGCATTATATTCATACGTTTCAAAGGAAAGATAACCTTTAACATTTATGAATTGTGTGTGATAACGGCTTTAAACGGCTATCGTGGAAGACCAACATGGTACTGCCTCGGGCATTTTGCCTTCCCCCGTTTGCGTGTTGCATTGCAATCTTCCCGATTTTGCCGAATCATACATTCATTTTGCATGTACATGTAACCATCAACCTCAAAAGGTATTCTTAATATGACGTTGTATGGTCTATCTTTAAAGAATGACAATGACTTTATCATTCACCGGACTACGATATGATTCGTTAATTATTTAGCTTAGCCTTGATCTTAGAACACAGTACATGATTGTCTCATTGCATTTAAAGATTGTTACTTTTTAATGAAAGCCATCAAAGTTAGGCATAACAGATGCCCTTACCTAATATAACTATTATTAGGTTGGAAAAAAAATTATTTGTTTCATATCAATTATCTTATTCAACAGCATTGGCTCGTCCTCTTGCGGTGTATAATTCTATGATTCCTTTCTGTCGAATAAGCAAGGTTATCATTATTTCGGGCTTGGTTATGAGTGGTTTCTAATATTTTTAACGGTCTGACAATCAACACAGATATGTCCAAATATTTCAGCTCGTTCTGAACTGTTCATGTTAGCATACACCTTGGTTGTCCCCTTTGTATTCAATTAGTACCCATAATTTCTAAATGTCACAAAAAGATGGTTTATCGCTTTCATTTCAAGATCGAGGTATAGCTTCCAATAAGCTAATATATTGCCACCGACATTTGTAACATGAAAACATTGTCTTTGTAATTAGTCAAATAGACAAGTGTGGCGTGAGTGCCAAAGGATTTCACATATGGAAACATAAAGAAGCACGCAATACTACCGGTATAGACAACACGTCTCGGGCCATCAAACGAAGTAATGTATGGGAATGTAAGGTTAATCTCAGCAGTCCATACATTGTAGCAAACAGTATATGCTGCATTGAACACAACCAAACCCTACATCTATCCAGTTCTTGAGCACAAGGCTCAATAGCAAACATGACACCCTGAACACCCCAAAAAGTCTAGTCTAAAAATCATCTAGGCAAGACCAAAGAACATAGTTTTAGTATGATTTATAATGTCTACTGGGTTTATTTGCAGGCGTTTCCAATTGCTTTGGTGTATATATCTGGGGGATTTTTCCCATTCCTTTTTTATACATATAAATATTTATATATTACCACAATTTATATAGGATAAACCGTATAGCTTTATTTTATAATGTGGAAAAGCATTATTCAAGCAGCTGTATCGCCCTACTAGAAGTATCGCTGTGTTCTAGAGACTTTTGACTGACATTGACTGCATTGCTTGCCAAGATGTTAAGCCTACTGAGCCGGGCAATTTCCAACGAGTAGAAATCAGGACAACTTTCTGACAAATGGGATATCCAACCTGTAAGTGTTTAATGCTTGCAATTATGGCTACAATAGGTCGTGCTTTACTGTGGACCAGTTGGTTTTAACCCTTCACATCTGATAATTAGTCGAATTAAAATGTGGGACAGGTTATTAAGATGTGTCCTTAAACATAATAGTTAGATTGTTAGTTGCAGAAAGGCGTTTGCAATGTTTAAAGTTAAAAAATCTATAAATTATGTCTATGTGTCCAAAAAATCATTCTATGTTGAAAGTGAGAAAAGCCTAGAAATAATCTGTATATGTCCAAAAAATATTCTTTGCGCGGTGAAGGTGTCATTCAAAATATTTTGTTATACATATGATTCCTTTAGATAACCTAAGTTATAAATTTGTTACACTCCCCTTCCTCCTCCCGACTAAAATAACCTTAATGGTCTGTCCTCCGCTGTGGAAATTAATGCTCTCATAGTTTGGAGTTCAGAATTGTCAGATAGTTCTCTTTGATGCTAATATGTTACGAAAAGAGATGCAGCGCATTGGTCAATACTATTATGAATCTAAGAACCTAAAATTCTGAAGGTTAGACGGGGATGGTAATTCTTAGTTCAAAAAGTGTTCGATGAACAGATTTTTAACGTTTAAGGCACACCTGCAAGAAGACGTTATTTTACCTAAATGAGCGGTGCCCTGCAAATATATGTCAATACGATCAAAACTCTAACATACACTTATATTAAAAAATATTTTTGGATATATTGTTACATGTAGGTTCTTCTTTGAAAAAAAACTGGTCTGATTAATAGTTTAAGGAACCTGGGAACAATTCATTTGATACAAGATATTTATGTCAAATTTCCGGTGATATTTATGTTGGTTTCCTTGTAAAGAAATTGTTTTTATCATGAACCCTTGGACAATGATTAGCGCATATTCCAGTTCATCGTGATTTGTGATAAAGGATAGCCAGGAGGACATCTAAATTCCATTAATTAAGGTTTATTTAATGATACCGACAAGTTGCAGAAAACTAACAGTCATTCAACGCATCGGAAATTGACTATTTGCACAACACTTAGAAAGATTTCCAGTAATTAGTGTTAAATATACATTCCCAGTGCTGTGTTTTGCTTGATACAAGTTTAGATTGATCTGGATACGGCAATAAATAAAGGCTGTTATGCCATTCTATTTAACAGCCATCAATAATTCATTAAGAGCGCTTCTTCTGTAAAGACAAATAGAAAATTAAAGCATAGTGACTCTCGGCAACGTCAGTCGATTCTTCAAGTTCGGTACGAATTCACGAAAAATATCACTCGGGTAGCCTTAGATCTGAGTTAACGTATAATGAACATAAAACTGAACAAACATATTCGGATTACATTATCTCGGACTGATCAATAAGCACATACTCCAAAGCTCTCTAAAAGGTAACAAAAAGTATCCGGAATCGACTATCGTTGATATATTGAGAGAGCATTGAGTTTTTAGATATGAAGGTTGATTGATTGATTGTTTGGTGTTTAACGCCGAGCTCGAGATTATTTCACTTATATGGCGGCGTTACAAGTTTTATTGTGGGAGGAAACCGGCTCTATCCTGATCTGAAGGAAACCATATCTAAGTTAAATTTATTGAATAACGTAAGACTTGGGTCACACACCTCTAGGTTTATAAAATGATAACGTTTCTGTCTTTTTTCGAAAAATGTTTTCAAACCAGTGATTTACAGTGATTTCCATTTGTTTTTATATATATATTTTTATTTTTCCACAATTTATATCAGATAAACCGTATAGCTTTATTTCATCAGTGATTTGAAAACAGTCTTCGGAGATAGAAACGCCATCATTAAATCTAGAAGTGTGTCACCCATACGAAAGTCTTACGTTTATCATCCATACCATCTTTTAAATGCCACTAAAGACAGTTTAAAGACAATTTATTGATTGATTGTTACACTTACATATAATGAAGGTACTGCACACATATGTTAGGTAAACCCCCAGCCTGGTGGTTCCTGCCAACTAAAGGTGTTATTGCAGAATGAGCTGTGATAAATATTTAAATAAAAGGCTGGTTTATTAGATAAGACGCCACAATCCTTTACGTGAAATGTTCAATATATGTATTAACTCCATGAAGCCAAACAAATCGAATCTGCGAGCTAATAAACGATAACAATGTTCTGTTATTTATTTACCATAATTACCGTTAATTCAATTTCCGAAAGCGTTTGTCATTAGCTTACACTCTTTATCGTATGTACCTTTAGGGCAACATAACCAAGTCAACAGTAACATTAACAGCAACACTGTGCCTACTTGGTCAATTAGAAGTGAACTCGAACAGACTTTAACATGAACTAACGCTCACTTTCAAAATGTACAACATAAACTGTACGCTAGGGAGCAATTTGGCGGGTTAAGTAAATGGCCGAGTTGACTAAACAGCTCTCCAAAGAGCCATATCCAACACCAATGAAGATAAACCTTTCGACAGGAGTTATTTTATTTTTGCTTAATGGTGCATGGAATCCGCTTGAGTGCGGCGGACGAATTATGGTCTTGTCGTAAAACTAATTCTGCTCATGACAATCTTGTTTACACAATGATAAATCTTTGGATTCAAAAAGATTTGTAAATATTACCTTTTGTAGGTATTTTTGTTTTAAATCGGTCTACCTTCCCGTCCAGTCTAATGCCAATGGGTATACTAGAAAGATCAATTGTTTTCACTGTGTTCCATTTGACTGAAACAAAGTAAACGTTTAGTCTGGCAGTAGCCGGCCCCCGGCAGATATTTAATTGCCCTAGATGAACGAATATCTCTTTAATGGAAGTACAACCAAATTTGTGAAAAAGAAGGCCAGGAAAGCATACGGTATTGAACAACCATGAAACTGTAAATTGTGGCTTCAGGCGACGGCCTTTTATGCTATCGGAGTGGCTGAATGTTCAACTGGAAAGCAATCATCCTGGTTCATTAGAGGCATCACCTCAAGCTTTATAAACCATATTTCTGCTCAGTTCTGCAAGTCGAGGTAAAATGCAACTAAGTCAATGTTGGGATGGCGATTCTCAATGGAAGCCAGATCGAATTCATCGTCTGTGAACCAATAGTTCCTCAAGTCAAACTATTACTCTTTTCCTCAAATATTTGTTGTCTCTCTCAATCCTACATGTTCATTTTGCCGGGAAAAACATAATATCGACAGGCTGTTTTTGGCGACCCCAAAGGCTTTGCCGAAGATAGCATTGTACAAATTCTAGGGACATAGGTTTACAGGTCTAACTCATCTGAAGCTCGTTATATCCAAGCTAAATAAGTTCTAATATTGAATTAGTCATATTTGACAACAGCCGTAGAAACGATAAGTGATGGCGTTACATCGCACATTAGGCCAGTAATTGTGATACATTCGTATAGTATAAAGTTGAAATATGAACTTACATCAAATATGGATAATTTGGTTGAAAGACCATATCGGAAGAGACTCCTATGGCGTGGAGTCCGACATGGAATTTGATTCTAAGAACAATCGATATCAGTATTAGATTTAAATTCATATTGTGGGGTCACTTATGATTTCTCAGTGTCAGTAATTCAGTATTCGTGTAGAATAAAATAATATTTTGTTAAACATTGAATTAAAGGGGCATGAGCTGCCAAAATGTTGATATTTTGACGTAAACACAGAATGTTGAAATTATCGGCTATTTTTCTCAAAAAGTATAATTCAGAAGCTTTTTAGTGCTTCTAGTCTCGAAAATGTACGATAAAGTATTGTTTTTAACTAACTTTGGCTTAGAATGAATGAATGGTCGTCCCGGTTATTTAAATTTTGCTACTTTTCGAACACGTTTTCGGTTCGTACAGGGCACCTACAGTATGGATTTTCCTCATTCCAACGCCAATCATTTAGTTTTTCGATGGCCTTCAAAGCCTCTTACTGTCGTGACGATCAGAAAGTATGAAAAAAGTGGGAATTTCGGCAGCTCATGCCCCTTTAAGCTAAAGCTAAACTAATTGATTCTGCGACTGTTACATTTTGATTTTTATTGTGACGTCATAGGAATAACTTATTAACTTATTAATCATTGTTGCTGAGATGAAACCGCAATATGACACTCGAATAGAGCTGCAAGTCACGTCCGAGATTTTGTGATATGCGAATAAATGGCGCCATTAAGATATATGGACGCGATTCCGATTAGTACGGTAAGTTAGCTAACGATGTACTATAAACACAGCCTGGTCGTTTCTAATTCTATAGAATGTGTTGATATGTACTCAAGAGTTTTACCATCCCACATGTGTTATAACATTTTGCCATGTGTAATATAACTGGGTTTTTGATGGAATATCTCGAAGAACAGCGTACTACTGATATATCTTGGGTTAAGATACTGGACGAGAAAGATCGTTTTAGGGTTGGAGAACAAAACCGGACACGACGAAACATCTATTAGGCCAGCGAGCCGCAGAATTTATGTATTAGGTTTACCTTGGGTGACCTACAAAGTTCGTCTTGTTGGATAACCTGATGAACCGATGGGGCATTTACATTTATATAGAAATACCTCCAAATAGCATCTTGAAATAAAACGATGGTGCTCTATGTGTTTTTTCTGGCTGCAACTTCAAGCATGTGTTGACAAGAAATTGCTGGACCGTTAAGAAATATAACTTAAAAGGCATTTCGCACAACTGCGAAATTAGTCTATTCACGAGAAATCATTTGCTAGCTGTATGTGAGAAACAGGCACTGGGATAGAAAAAATATTGGAGAAACATATGTTATCTGTGTAATATACTCGACTAAATATAAATTAATTGAACGGCGTATTTCCAATTTTACTCATTTTGTCTGCAGTAAAAGCCCAATAAACACTTCAACCAAGTATTACTAAAGCCTATACTTAAGTACTTGGATATCGGTTGAAATGTCATACCATTTACGAACGAGATCGGCTATACGAAAGAGCTTTTTATTTTCATTAATTTCATTGTAGCCCAATCTTGACGTTTAATTCGAACGATTGACGAAATCCTAAGTATTAGGGTATCCTAAGAAATAACCAAGCTACATTAAAAACTCAACAACGTGATAAAAAAATCACGTATCTTTATCATGCTTCATTAAGGAGAAGATATCCAATGCATTGTTTATGTACATATTTGTCGCTCACAAGACAGCTATTTAACTTTATGCATTATATTTGTGCTCATTGGGTCCGACTGACAAATCATCGCTGTCTCTTATCAATTTGTTGGCTTTTACGGTTTGCTGCTTCAATAAATTCTATGTCATTGCAGGAAGATAGGAAAAAATCAAAACGTCTTAAAAGCATTGCCATAAAAGAAAATAAGAAGACTCTAGCTCCTTCGAGTGTATGAAAGTGAATTAAGGAAATGAATGATTAAAAAACTACTTTTTACGGGAAACATTTGCTGCTAACACGTCTCTTCCATTTGCAGGATTACTCTATGCAATGTTACTTCCGACAATCATGGAGCGATACACGTCTTCAGTTCTATTTTCCAAATGTTTCGGAAGTAACGCTCAGTCAACAGATTCTCAAGAAGATATGGAGTCCAAACACTTACTTCATGAATGGAAAAAAATCTCGACAACACAACATTACCTTACCCAATTTCTTCATTCGTATACGTTATGACGGTCGAGTCTATTTATCCAGAAGGTGAGAATCTTTGAGACTTCCACAAAGTTAAATATATCGATTTCTTAAGAGGTACAGTGGGTTTCAAAATGAGATTGATGATTATTTATTTAAATTGAGTAGCATTCAGTTGATCTGAGACAGTAATATACGTTTATCTCGCAATAGCATAACAATACTTAAAGCGGCATGGGCTGCCAAAATTCGGTATTTTTTCATAATTTTTTATCGTCCTGAGAAGTCGAGCATTTGAAAAACTAGGGGATTAATGATGAGATAAAAACTTTCTGTAAAGCCAGTCACTGGTATGAACAGAAAAGGCGTGGTAATAACGGACAAAATTCAAATAGCCGGGATGTATGAGTATATTTCCGAGATTTTGTTACTTATAATAACTACCTTAACGTACATATCCAAGATTAATATTTTAAGAAATGTCATATGTCGTGCTTCTTGACCACATGACGAACAATTGGCTAATTCCGTTTCAACGAAATTTTCCCTATATTTGGCAGCTCAGGCCACTTTAACCAATAGTGAGGTAGGCTTTTGTAGAACTTCCATGACTGCGCATCCACGCAGTACCAACGTATTAATGAGTCTTGCTCTATGCATATACTGGTTTTCGTGTTTTTTTCACAACGGACCTTGATAAACAAGAACCAGAAGTACGGTTGTAACCAAGTCGATTCTTTTTCCATATCAAACCATGATAGTTCTGCTGACCCATGGTGGAACGCAACGTATATCAAGAGAAAAACATACAGACAATAGTAAATTGTTACTTTTAGTTTTAAAGCGTCCAAATAGAGACACGATTGAATTGACTCACTCAACAATGGATGCGAATTTGTTCATTCTGTTTATCATATAGCCTTATTTTAGTCTTTGTATGTATTCCTCTCGTTCAGACTTACCATAGAAGCCAGGTGCCCGATGCAGCTTCAAAAATATCCAATGGATTCGCCAAATTGTCCATTATACATTGGAAGCTGTAAGTAAATTTTTTTCCCCCAGAAATGTACAAGTCAGTGAGAGAAAGAGCACTTTTATTGTACAAACAACTTTTAGTAAAAAGAATAAACCTATCGTCGGGTTAACCACATGAAGAAAATGACAAATATACATGTATGCAAGAGATCGTTATCGACACCCCTTTCGATTTTATGCCAGTGTTTTGTTTCATTGATACCAGACTTGTACGGTGCACTTTTATTAGAATTTATATGCAAGGCTATAAATGTTGCCTTCACGACAACTGCAAGCAACACTTACAAACTGATATATAGCAGTGTTTTATTGCTTATTAAAACGTACCTGACAATGTTTCGTTCTTATGACATGTTTCCTTGTGTTGTATACAGATGGTTATACAATCGACGAGGTTGTTTATCAATGGACTGGTGCCTCCTCCGAATCTGTGAAAGTAACGGATGATTTGAGAATGGCTCAGTTCGATTTAGTAGGAATGAACGCCAGAAATTCCAGTTTATTTATCAGAGAAGGTATGGTACATTTTGCGTTTGTGAACATCTTATCAACTTTATAAACTAAGTAGCATTTCACCATCCCATGGGATTTATGTATATATTATATACCATTGTCTCAATAAAATATAAAACCAGCACATACAAAGTAGGTGGTTTAAAAAACAATGTTGTATTTATACACGGCCTGTATTATTAGTTCATTTTCTTTTAAACGCATAGACCCGACCTGATACACTAAACAGTTTCTTCACGATAAGATGAATAATGTAAGACCCAACTCTTAATCTTTTCACACTAATTCCCTTACTGTTGCATAGTTTGTTTTGTATACCTTACCTTTCTCTATTTTGTTTCAGGCGAGATATCTATGCTAGAAATTTCCTTTCAATATAGACGTCATCTGGGATATTATGTTTTAAATATATACCTACCGTGCTATATGACAGTGGCGCTTTCCTGGGTGTCATTTTGGATTAACAGAGATGCAACACCTGCAAGAGTGCTTTTAGGTAAGTATACATGGCAGTAATTGTTTAAAAACGTATTTACCACCTCTCCATGCAGTGTAACAAACCGGACAGATGTTTGAACTTTAGAAAGTTTTCACCTGTAAGCTTCTCTAAGGAGTGTTTTCCGCCATCATGATCATGGAGTGACGATAGTTTACATTTTAACTTGAGAAATCACCTGATTCAACAGTTCTTCCCAACCGGATTCCCGTTTTATAGTCCAATGTCATTTAACATCTCAGATCCAAAAACAAATTGGGGCCTCCGTGGTTCAGTAGGTAGAGCGTGGCAAAGCTTAATCCTAACAGCCTTCCACCAATGGATCGCGGGTTCGAATCCCACTCAGTCCAAAAAATTGGAAAATTTTCTGACTGGGTTATCAGTTTTCACTCGAACGCCCTATTTTGGGACGGTTGCCAGTTACCAACGAAAGGTCGTGGATTTCCTCTGGGCCTAGAGCCCGGTTTCCTCCCACAAGAAAACTGGCAACGCCGCCATATAAGTGAAATAGTCTTGAGCTCGGCGTAAAACATCAATCAATCAATCAAAAACAAATTCACATCTCTCAAAATATTGGTCATATCGATGCAAAAAACAGTTCGTATGCCGTCTAGCAAAGAAAGGGTAAAGAAACTCTATATTATCATTCGGGTGAGGGAAATTAATTCAAAGTTAGAACTGGTTTTGTGACATTCTATGAAATAATCAAGGCAATTTGCGCTTTAAAAAAACAAGTTTTTCATCAGCTCTCGGGCTAATAACACGAAAGAGACTTTAAATACAGTCTATATCCAAACATGCTAGTTACAGATTTTCTAGTTATCTTTGGTTTTGAACTTCTGCTCTCGTAATCTTTGTTGAACTAATTATTCATCAGCTTGATGATCAGGCTTTATGAATGAATATTAATTCAGGGTCCTGTTCAGAGAAAATGAGGTATGGGGGTTTTCGAGACTATACAGTAAACCCCAGTTAACGTTTTGTACTAATCCGCTGAATTATTTTCTCATTTTCGAACTAACGGACTTCTAAGCCACCTATCAGATCGGCGAACACGATTTGCAAATATTTGCTCAGGGTTTTAGTCTAGCCATAACTTTAATTGCGCTGTGGTCGTTGACAATCTGTGAGCTTAATTGTCTGGCAGCTTTCTCACCTTTTCATGGGGATTTTATAGCCTCACTTGATGAAATATTGCTACCTTTCTAAGGGTGTTCGATCATGACAAAGCTGCAGCTTATCGTTGACCAACATTCAAAGGGAATTGACTGCTGGAACAAGGGGAAGGTCGTCATATTGATAAGCTAAATTGATGGAGTAATATCCGGTTTTCAAACCTGTCTGGGCCAGTACTTCTTGCACTTTCACACGTTTGGTAATGCAATAGTATGCCCGAAACCCGGGGGACTAAACACAGAGACTCTAGTGGCAATGCCAATACATTTCAACCATGTGGAACTTTAAGTCACCGACTGGGGCAAGATGTATAGCTAAAGAAAACCCCAGACACGGATCGTTTTTCTTGACGCAAATTCCAATCTTAAATACGGTGTAAAGTTTCATTCCGTATGCATACTAAATTGGGTGGATGCAAACTTAATTGTTCTGTAGATTGTGTCGTTGAACTGTGTACTTAATTTCTCTCTCTCATAGTTAATAATACATTGCGCTTTAAACAAATACATCTTAATACATCTTAATGTTTAAACATCTTAATACGTTCTCCATGCTTGTCAATTTACAAGTATAGCATAGGTTGTATTATCTGTATTGAATATCACACTTTTTCAGTTGGATGTGGGCCTCGCCGCAAGAAAAGCTATAGCTATATCGAGAGTTTATCATGATATTTTGTGTTTTGTTAGGAATATTGCATAAATAGCAAAGGCTTAGAGAGGTGTGGGGTTTCTGTGTGATGATTATAAAATGCGAGATCCTTGTCCTTTAACATTTTACTCTACACACCCTGTGATCATTTTAATGACACTTTGGGGTTATTTTTTCAGTCGCTTCTTAACGTATGTGTTATTCTGTAATAGGATATGAAAATGACTATTTGAGCATGAACGGAAAAACTGGCAGTGCAACTAAGATATATGAGCACATGGAAGTTGGAATGTCAGCAGGTTGTCTATTATCAGGCAAGAGACCGTGATTTTCTGGCATAAGCTGTAATTGGGGAGCATTGAATTCCAATCATTGTCAATCAATTCTATTTTAAAACGACAGTTATATATCGATTAGGCTGGGATATTGGCACCCTGACTGTCAACCTTGAAGAAGAATTCTCTAGAGTAAAGTCGACCCTTTCAGGTAACAATTTCCTTCAGCCTTCAAAGCGAATCCACTTTAATTCTTCCCCACTGAGCCTGGTGTCAAGTCCCGATTTGATCGAAGACGACTTAGTGTGAAATGTGAGATTTAGATCATCGGATGACCTGGGAAGAACCTTTCACACAACGTCTCCTCGCTATTGCCATTTCATTCATTACACAGGAAACACTAAACTCTATATACGAGAGAATACAGGGAACAATAATTATCTTCCAAGGTCTATATCCCACCGCGTACCTTATTGTTTTATAAGCCTTAAGGTACATTTCAAAACACGACCCCAAAAAACACCCCTTTCCGTCAGAAAAAAACATGAACGCCTAATTAACAAATGAAATAGATCGGAGTATCCACATTAAATCTTAATAAACGCGGAATATGTTATAGTTACATAAAACGTAAATACCCACAACTGAGTTTGTTTTGCAACACTTGTATAAGTAGTACTTACCCGAAGACTCGTACATTTAGATGCTTAACTCTCCTGTAATTGGTCTTAAGTTCATCTTACTAATGATGATTAAACAACTATATGCAATGTATGTAATAATTTTACTAAACAGCATAGAAGGCTTCGAAAGATTGCCTTAAAAACTTTTCGTGTTTTCCTGTTTTATGATTTTTTGCTTGATTGCCGTATGTGGAAGAGTGGACAGGTACTTGCCGAAGGTCGGGGTTTCCTCCCGGCAAAAAGCCCGGCCTCGGCACAAAATATATTCGATTCGATAGGTGTACTAAACACCGAATGTATATATCTGATATCGAATATTCTTTCCTGTTTTATGTTTCAGCTTACCGAATTTCGGTGTAAAACTGTATGGAAATGCTATATTTCCACATTTTCAAAACCATCAAGGCTGGTCTATTCAGACATTTTCGCACTCAACAAAATATAAGAAATTGCGACCATTGCCTTTTGTTAGAATGTTTTAAAACTGCATTTTCTTACATTTTAGGCGTTACGACAGTTCTAAGTACAGCCACAATTGGTATAACAGTTCGGGTTGGTCTACCCCAAGTTTCTTACGCCACTGCCTTGGATATTTTCTTTATTATGTGTTTCTTCTACGTGTTTGCTTCGCTGGTCCAGTACTCTGGTGTTCATTTCTACACAAAGTTACCCGCCAAAGATGCTAAAAAAGACGACAATTTAGAAGAGGTTTGTAGTTTCTTCAAGTTTGTTGCTTAATCCATTTTTCACTGGTGGATTCGTTCATTTTTATCAGGTAATATTTATTTTATCAGATAGAGTACCTCCTTTCGTCTATCCTTATTGTTCGTTTAAATTAAGAGAAACACATCACACATCATTATGAAGACAACTAACATTCATATTTAAAAACAGGGTTTCGCTATTTTTGTTCAATTTTGTTTGATTTAATACTAGGGCTGGTATTCATAAATAAACTTAAGGTCACTTTTAGATTTAAGTAAGCTGAAAAACTAAGTTTTCCCAAAATCTGACGTAATAAGTTTCAGAAAAAAACTTAAAGTGGCATGAGCTGCCGAAATTCGGATTTTTTCCATAAATCTGATTGTCAAAAGAAGTTCAACGTATAAAGTACCTTGAAAAACTAAACGATTGACGTTGAAATATTGGTAACGTCGGTATCCTGTACGAACCAAAGATATGTGCTAATAACCGGCAAAATTCAAATAGCCAAGATGTAGGAGTTCATTTTCGGGACTTTTGCTACTTATAAAACCACCTTAACGTACATCCTCAAGATTGGTATCCACTGAAAGTTCTTATTTTGTAATTCCAGATAAAAAGAACCCACAATTAGCTAATTCTGTTTCAACGAAATTTTCCCTATATTTGGCAGCTCATGCCACTTTAAGCCATATTCATAAAACGTCCTAAACTTAAGTTCTGTTTAAATTAGACTTGAATCTTACTGGTTAGGAGTAGTTTGTTTATAAAACATGGCGACTGTCCAATCAAGACAATACACAAATAAACGTAAAGGAGGAGCAAGAAAATAAACATTAAAATAATTAGAATGTTTTAATTAGGAATTTGTTTTGAAAAATAAAAGGCTGAATTGAGTGAGGCTACAGTTCGTAACAGATTCTGAGTGAGAGATCTTATTTCATCTTCTACCGGTGCCGTAGGCCTACCGCCATAAATAAAGCTCCACCAGTGAAGATAATTATCTCTAAACAATCCTTGAAATTCTAGCATCCGATACATTCAAATTTGAAATGTCGATCATCATATAGTGAATCAGCATGTAGTTATAATAATTTATCCTTTACTTCGATTCAACGATGACTTTTCTCATCTTTATCAAGATTTTGTTCCCTATCTTTTTTCACAGAAGCGTGGAACATTTGTACTCAGGTTGAAAGCACACTTGCGGCTAAAATCCAGAAAACGGTTAACATTAATAACAGCATACGGGGTTCGGAATTTTTCCACCCCATCCCCTGTCACGTATAGACAATTTAATAATAACTTCACAATGTGACATTACATAATATACTGCACTATACTACTGCGTACAAAAAACAAATTGGTCAGCTTTCCAAAATTTCACATACAAGTCAAGGCACTAAGTTTTTAATAAAGAATTAGACTCATATTGAATTACAAAAGAAGCTTTGAGAAAAATATGGCTTTACGAAAAATCGGAAAATATCTTATGGGTACCATATGGGAAGGAAAACTTGGCCTGCTTCTTCTGAACGTTAAAGTGTGTATTTTTTACTTCTTCCCCACCTTTATTTTGCTGGACGATTGTAGTAGAATTTAATAGACGTGACGTGACGGTTGCCCTGAGTAGCGGGTTTGATTCTCACCCAGACCTTAGTTTTTTCCTTTGCAAATTCACGAATTTCTCTGATGGTGATCCCAATTAGATTAATAATAAATTCTAAATTAATCTTGTTCAAAAAGTGTTAACCTGTTTTTTGCATCAAGTGTTGTTTTGTTTCACAATATATTTTAAACTCACTGGAATTCTAGTATACAAGTCCTCAACGCGCATATGCGTATATATAAAACCGGGTTTGTCTCAGCAGTCTTCAAATTTAGTTTTAGATAAAGCCTTTGCTTTCAACGGCTTTTGTAAACAACTGTATCTCGTCAACATGACTACAGATAGAACTTAAGAGAAGAGATGAGGCCTAGCCCTGCGGTTAAACGTCACATTGAATTACTCCATTCAAATCGAATTGTCATTGCAGTCGCTGGAATCACTCAGTACCTAACGAAATTAAGCCAAGTTCGAATCACTCGATTCACTGACCAGTCAGTATTCAGCCTCTATTTGTTCTCTGTTCTCTTATGCTGTTGAGTAAAAAGAACAGATTGCCAGAGGCCATGACCGGAATATAAATGCTTACTTACAGACTAGTTTTATTTACACTGAAAGGCCAGGGTTTATGGGGCTGGTTAGAGACCTTTAGAAGTTGACCTTATCAACGTCACTTATAAACTTTACCAAATGCTTTATTTTTCCATGTCTTTCTTTCAGGAAACTGCTTTGGTTGTGAGTGTAAAGAATAACGAGCAGTATGGTAGAGAAAATGACATGCTTTTGGCTGATGGTGCCGGGAGGTGTTCCACAACAATAGTGGACATTGAAAATCAAAAAGCAAAGGACAGTTGCTGGACATCTGTCTGGTATTGCCTTAGTGGAAACAATATACACCGCTTACAGAGATTTCAAACGGACCCTTTTGCCAGTAACAGTGTTAGTGAAATAGACAAAATGAGTAGAATAATGTTTCCTCTCTCCTTTTCTCTCTTGAACGTCATATATTGGATTGTTTACTTAAGGGACACGTAGCGTCTTAAAGCCACGTTTTAACGATGATGGAATTGGACAGTTAGCAATATGAATGGAGCTTTACAGCAATTGTGCGGGCCGTAAAGTAAATGTGATCACACAACACAAGCTATAATCGCCAGATGTTTACATTGTTCGTCAATTAATTCATATTACGTGTTTACATGTTGATTTTGATTTATGGTAAAATATTAACCATTGAGCTCAGCTGGAAACGTTTGCAAATATCCTTTAATCGGTAAATTACGATTTGTTAGAAATTTGCTGTGTGCTTATAGAACGAATACGAGTTTTATTTCTCTTTACGTCGGTCTAGTGACGAAGACAAGATTTGCCTGGATTCCCATTAAGAGGGACATACATAGCTGTTCACTAAATTTGTTGGGTGATGTAGGCCTGAATTTATGAACTATTGTTTTCCCCAATCCAAACGTTTTGTGTTGGTGCTCAAATAGTGCGTAACATTTGTCTATATAACAATTGTTTCTGAATCTACGCCCGCCCCGTACGATTGCGGATATTGGGTTAGAAATTAAGAAATGACTTCAATATTTATCTAGCTGAAACAATAGTCACTCTTTGAACGTAAAGCTTTATACAGCATAGATTTTCCATATAACTAACACAATAAATAAGCAAACAAGAGAGCCACATGACAGCCACTTTGTCGGTTTATGTTTCTTATTGTGTATTCCATGTAGATTTTACAAAAAACTTTAGGATATTTTTATAGGTCAATTAAAAAAGTATATTTGTCTCACCAGGGCTGTGCAAGAGTAACGAGTCTACCAATCTTTGGTTTATATAGCCATTGACCATGGTTTAGGTTGGCCATCTTATAGCTTCATGTTAATGGTGTATTGTTATAGAAAGTTTTTACCAACCAATGTTCATATTTTGTAATGTATACTAATCCCATCGAAGTAAAATATAGAAAGTATACCCTTATGAGAGAACTGTTCGAAATCCCCCTTCTACGTTAAGTATCATGTTGTTAAATTTTGACGTGTGAATGATTTCATCATATGTACATGTTTGAATTAATTATGGGAGAAAATCACATATTCATGTTTAAATGTATTATAATTAATGACTCTAGTTACACTCGAAAAAATCATTGTTTCAAATCTAATGACTATATTTCAGGTTTCTTTTGCTCTGAGTGTTTGATCTTGTTTTGTTTGATCTATTTTCTAAAAAGAGATATTTTCAACTTTATGTTTACTAGACTACAATGTGTCTGGAATAATCAGTCAGTTAGAATTCAGAATGCTAAACTTTATTCACATTTTGACATAACCATTTAGAAGAACAAGGTGAATTAACCAAAATGGTATTTGTGTTAATTTGGTGAACATGTTGGCGTTCATTGAATGAATATCCAGAATGATCTAACATTCGGTTTCCTTGGTGACAAAAATCTCTCTACGTCATGCATCCGGAGCCCCAAAAGATGATATTTTGAATAATAAACGAAGATCCATTGGGAAACCGGTTTATATTATGCAGGGGGCAATTATATTTCGGAAATTTGGGTAAGGTCTCCAGTTTGTGGTGAAACAAAATTTGATCCCTTTTTTTCCGAAGTGTTAACAATATTGTACACATAAAAAAAGAGATTTCTTCGGCAAAAACACATATGATGTTGCCCAGTTAAAGATAAATTCGACTACCTACGTAAATAAGGGTGAAAGTTCGATAACTTGTCCTCATTGAAAATGTGCAAAAGATAAGTACGTCTCACATTTTAATCATTTTTTTTTAATTTAAGCAATATAAGATTCCATTGTCAGCCCAGGTTTCTTTACCAAGGTTGACTGCGAATGAAACCAACTGTGTCAAACTAATACATAAGTTGTTACAATTCCTCGACGCTCACATGAAAAACCCCTACATGCTTTTAAAGCACTGGTTGCAAAAAAATAGTTCTTAAGAATCCTTGACAGCTTGCAATTTGCTCTTCACTGAATTCCGATAATCCGCCACAAAATGACCGAGCCAAGGTTTTGAAGGCATATGCGAAGCTGAAATTGTTTCCCAATATTGCTAAGCTTGTAATACTAACATGGAAGAGGATATGTAGAAAAAGTTACTTCATAACAAATGTGATCTTGTTTTAGTCGCTCCATACAGTGGTCATCTGATTCGTGGAATTTTTATCGTAAATTCATTGACTTGGAAAACTCATATAGCACTTAATCGGGAGGAAATTGACGAACATCAATGTTTACAGCCCTAGGTTAACCCTACGGTCAAGTAGACCTTTCTAAATGAGGGAAGGGATGTTTAAAGTGGAGGCTGAAGTGTTTGTCGTAGACCTAACGGAACCTTCAAGTGGACAATTAATGTTAACATGAAAAACTTCCCACAACTTAGCTAGCTTCAGAAGAAAACACTAACTTGATCACGAAATCAACCCTATAGGCACCGTATTTGAATGTGATTCATTAGAATACCGTTTACATTGAAAAAATAATCGACAAAAAATGTTTCGAAGGTTCTAATTGAGCCAACATTTCAGAGTGATGATAGCATTTTCTATTTTTGATTTGAAATTGAAAACTGCGTTTTAGGGTTAGAGAGAAACGAAAGTCCGCCAATAAATGTTCGATTGTAAACTAAAAAACTTGAAAGGGGTGTAATCTAACGCTGAAGTTGTAGAGCATCTGATCGATTGGTTGTGTACGGGTTTCGCTTTTGCGTATGTTTTTTTCCGCAACCATTTTACCTAAGCTGGACATATATAATGTGCTCCATGTTTAATATTTTGCTAGCTCCTGTAAATGTGCTTCGTTCACAAGGTTACCACCGTATCATTAAAGTGGCATGAGCTGCCGAAATTCACACTTTTTTCATAATTTCTGATCGTCACGAAAGTAAGAGGCTTTGAAGGCCATCGAATAACTAAATGATTGGCGTTGGAATGAAGAAAATCCATACAGTATGTGCCCTGTACGAACCGAAAACGTGTTCGAAAAGTAGCAAAATTTAAATAACCGGGACGACCATTCATTCATTCTAAGCCAAAGTTAGTTCAAAACAATACTTTATCGTACATTTTCGGGACTAGAAGCATTAAAAAGCTTCTGAATTATACGTCTTGAGAAAAATAGCCGATAATTTCAACATTCTGTGTTTACGTCAAAATATCAACATTTTGGCAGCTCATGCCCCTTTAAGTAAGACATCCTTCACAAAGCAAACGTCTTTTCATCCTGTCACACGAGACTCTATTCGATCGGTTAATTAAGACAACTCACATAGTTGAAAATTCCGCGTCAGATAACAATCTTAAAAAGTGCAGTCAATAGAAAACTCAGTTACGAGATCTTAAGAACCGTAGAAAAAATCCTTGAATAATTCAAGAATATTCCAAGAAATTTCTAAATAAAATGTTTTAAAAGTAATATAAACACAAAGAAAAAGGTTAGCCCCCCCCCCCCCCCACCCCTGGAAAGTCTGCACTGACCTATAGAATCGTTGGTGTAGGGAGATTGTTGGCAAACTGATGTTGCATATTCAAGTAAAAATGTCACTTTGAGTGTGTAGAACACATCCCTAGAGCGCATATAGCCTCCATTAGCTTCCAACCTGTGTTTCATCCCTCATCCTTTAGAGAACATTTGGGATAGGATGGGCAGAACCATTCAAGCCCTAGAGCTTCCTGTACAAAATCTGCAGGAATTGGAATAATCATGGAGACAAGTTTCTAATACGATGTCTAAAGCAAAATCTCCGACACAAACTTTTGCAAAGTATGTCTTAGCCTGATTGAGGTGATTTGAGGGGAAGATTTAATCTTTTTCCTGTGGCGATATTTTTCAATTTATAGACATTAATCTGTATACAAAGTCTTTGATTTGAGTGAAACATTGCGAATGAAAAAGGAACTGTCATACCAATAGCGTTTTGGTCAAAATATCTCTTAATCAAACTTAGCTCAAAGACTTTTACATGGACGAGTTTTCTATTTGGATAATTGGGAAATCAACTTAAGAATGCATTCACAAAAAGTGATCGAACATGTTTTGGCAGTAAAACCTTTGAAGCTACGATAATGCTTTTTTTATTAATTTAATCTAACATTTGATTGACCCCGTACATTTGTCTTGAGTTCAGGCCAATTTCAAAATAATTCAGATTGCTTAAAGTGGCATGAGCTGCCAAAATTCACACTTTTTTCATAATTTCTGATTGTCACGACAGCAAGAGGCTTTGAAGGCAATCGAAAAACTAAATGATTGACGTTGGAATGAGGGAAATCCATACAGTATGTGACCTGTACGAACCGAAAACGTGTTCGAAAAGTAAACAAAATTTAAATAACCGGGACGACCATTCATTCATTCTAAGCCAAAGTTAGTTCAAAACAATACTTTATCGTACGTTTTCGAGACTAGAAGCAGTAAAAAGCTTCTGAATTATACGTCTTAAGTAAAATAGTCAATAATGTTAACATTCTGTTCTAGCGTCAAAATATCAACATTTTGGCAGCTCATGCCACTTTAATCCTAAGAAAGTCACAAATAATAAAAATCTTGTAAATAAATAACCCAGATTAAATACCTTATGAAAAAGTCACCATTAAGGCACTGCTGTTCATTAACTGACCTTACCCTAGCTTTCCGAAAGAAGTCTTCCATCGAGTGGTCGCCCGTTCGAATCCCACCCAACAAAGGAAATATTGAAATAATTTCTGTTTGCGTTTTCATAGGATTACCCTACGTAGAATGGTTGCCAGGTGATAACCGAAGGTTGGGTGTTTCTGTGGACAAAGCGCCCAGTCCCTTGCCGGGTATACGTGGTAATGCCGCAAATTAAATAAAATAACCTTGAGTCTTTTGTAACTCGCCATTCAAGTCTCTATAACGTAACTCTTGATAACATACAAAGAAACATAATATTAAATGTTTTCTAAGTTACTTGAGCATAGCCTGTTCAAATACTAACATTCGATCTCGACCAATTTAACTCGAATACCATTTCAGTTTTTTTTACAAAGCCTTGCCAAAAATCTCTGATGTCTTTCTCTTCGATTGGTACCAGGCATATATGATAGTAGATACCATAGATGGTTATTTACTAACCGCTTAACTTGTATAAACTGTGACTCTAGTGAACGGATTTCTTTCCCCTTAACGCTATCAAATAATATAATGTTCCGAATCATGATAGTCCCTATTGGCATTGGTCAAGTACCTGTGAAAATGCCAATAAAGGATATTTTGATTAATGAAAATTTTATTAATTGAGTATGTTGATATTTTTCCGTTAAAACAGAATGTGGATAGTATTAGCTATTTTTCAGAAGATGTGCAATTCAGCGGCTTTCCAGTGTTACTAGTCTCGGTAATGTACATCAAAGTAGTATTTTGAACTACCTTAGACTCTGATTAACTGGATGTTCGTCCCGTTTATTTAAATTTTGTTTGCTTTTTAGCACTTTTTAGTTCGTATAGCACACAGTCTCTATATATTTGTATCATCCCAAGAGTATTAGATCAATCCCTAAAAGCAATAAATACAAACAAATATAAAAATGCTGACCTACGTCCGTTGGTAACCCGTCAAAGAAAGACAGATCATGGGTTTGTGACCATGACATGATTTACCTACATTGGCATGGGATGTTGTCTCTTGTTTTTTATATTGACTTTTCTTGCTATTCAGTATTTCTTTATTTTTGCGACTTTAAAAAGCGGTGTTATGTTTATAACACCGAGAAAAGTATTTCAAAAATAGCTATTGTGTAGAGAATCGTCCCACTTCTATACATAAAACATGTATTTGTATCATTAAGAGTAAAGTGGCATGAGATGCGAAACTTTCGCCGAAACTTATTCTTATTTTTTTCATCAAGAAGAACAAAATAATAGCTTCAAACTGATACCAATACGGGAAAACGTTTTCGGCTGTTTAAACTTTGTCTGTTATAGGCACACATATTTGGTTCGTACAGGCTATTGGCTTTACAGATATTTCCTTATATTTTGACGTCAATGCTTTAGCTTCCCAGGGTACTTCAAACGCTAAACGTCTCTTGAGAATCAGAATTTATCAAACAGGGCCGAATTTTGACAGCTTCTGCCGCTTTAAAGTGGCATGTCTTTAGCCATGATTACAATTATACATTGTAATTACACAATTATAGATGGACGTTGAGTTCTTGTTCAACTATAGAATCATGAGATATGGACAGAAAGAAAATTTAAGAGACTATGAAGTCAGTCAGGACACTTCAGCTTATTCTTTGGATCTCATAGGAAATACAATAACCGGAATAAACTTTTTAAACCTTTGTTAGTTATGGAAGATAATAAATTAATTTCCATATGAATACTGCAAACCCCATTTGGAATGCTATGCTAAACGCTGTGTGGGTTTTAATTTATAATTCACCACTGTTTGTAGTAATAAAAGCCTAACGTTCACATCATGGGATACATGTAAGTTCCAACAAGAGCCCGGTATCTTAAATGTACACAACTTTAACCACTAGGAGGGTTATTGAGATAAAACCATTCAGCAGTCGGATCACGCAGGATATCCCTTCAACAGTCTACATATCAGGATGATATAAATTCCAACCGCATTGTCTAGAGACTCGCACAATGATATGTATCAGGTCGGAGGCAAAAGCTAAGCTGAAGGGGACCCAATGAGTCCATAAACTACGATATAAACCTCGACACGACACGCAATTATAATCCTGGTTTACCATTTAAAAATACCCCGTGCAAAGGTGTAACTACTCAATTATGATCCCATATTTGTATCAATATCATTTGCGAAGACAGGATTCATGAATTAATGTTTCAAACTTTGTACATTTCTAATCATTCTTAATATTGAGCCAGTATAGTGTGTTAACAAGTTAGGGAAACCAGAAGTCTATAAATGGGGTAGTGTGAAACGTCCCATTACATCATAATCAGGGCGCTGGTGCCTTTTGACACAAGAGGTTACCTTAAACAGCCCCTTTGGTTAGTCAGAAACAGGTCTAGGATAGTCAGAACCCGTGGCTTTCCTTCTCTTTCTCGAATTAACTATTATGGGATGGATAAGAAAAGATATTGGCGAATGCGGCAAAAGTACTCGATAGAGCAAAATCACAAGTTCACGAAGAACGTCACATAATTGAAAATGAGACAAGGAGCCTTGTTGGGGACGATTTGTGTAGAAATGCAGATATTGGAGTCGCGTGCCGGTTAAAGTTTTTATAAGAACCAAAGCATTCTCCAAACTGCGGTTACTGGGAATGTCAAGTATAGACCAGAGTGAGAGTGGTAAGTGAATTGTTTTTGTGATTTATAATTGCGCAACTGTTGACAATTTCATAAACGTCACATAATAAAGTGTAAGCAGGCTTGCCGTGGCAAGTGTCCTGAAAATGGTGCTATGGGACTTTAACCCCCTCGTAGACTTTCGTGAAACTCATGGACACTTTCCTGATTTTGCGAATTGTATTTGTGGAAGGGCTTTTTAGTAGTAACCTTTGATTACCAACAACATTCGGGGCCTTTGAAAAACGACTGTTCTGTTCGTGTGTTTTTATCAATCCAGATGAAAACTAATTTCTAGTTACGAAGTGACGTATTTCGGGTGATTTGTTTTGGGTCATATCCAACGAGTTAAAATGATAGGAATATCCCTGTTTTCCTTCAGTACAGTTTGTATGAGCAGCTGTTTTATTTATGAGCATAAAATAGCACAAATCGAGGAATTGAAACTATCGATTTATATTTGGACACCTGAAAATGTCTCAGTTCGTTAATCATCGTCTAACAGAAACCAGGCGTATTATCTCCAGCTGAAAAAGTTTTCGTGGAACTTAATTTTATTCGGAAAAGACAACGAAGGGCTAACGAAAAACCTGAGTTTAAACATGCACCATCCCAGAATCTAGCTGTAATATAATTATTTAAAAAAAGAAAGTTGCACAGGTTTTCAAATAAGTTCCAAAACTTCTAGCTGAAGGGAAAACAAAATGTTGACAACTACTGCAGATTGTTATATCGTGTAATGTAAAAAAGGAATTTCTACATTTGTCAAAAATATGTGCTAATGTTATTATCAGTATTGTCTAAATGACAAACTACAGTTTAACTGATTTTTTATTCAATCATCTATTTATTAAAACTCTAACTGACTTATTTTGGTTATTTGAATGTGAAATATTCAGTAAGTTAGAAACTAGATACTCAGCAAAAGAACATTTTATTTACAAATGCCATGAATGCCGCTCCTCTTTTTGCAAATATACTAAATGGGTCCTGCCAATTCATCCTCACATTTCAAACATAATAACATGACAAACAGAGGGAGAGCTGAACCTCCTGGTTGCCATTCTAGTGACATCACTGATTGTTTTGCAAACAACAGTGAAAATCTCATTGGCGTGTGATATTTCTTTGAATGATTATTCTCATACATCACGAATTCTGATTTCCAAAACAAAAAGAGTGCTTTAAGTTCATTGAAAAAATGAACAAAGGGCGTTGGAATAAAGAAAATCCAACCTATGGTCTCTGCCAGCCGGAAGAGTGTTCGAAACGTAAACAAAATTTAAATAACCGGCACGGAATTCATGCAAATTAACCCTATGTTGATTGTAACCCAATTTTAACGTACACTCCCGAGCTTCTAATTTGTATTCCCAAGAAAAATAGCCGATAACCTCAACAGTTGTTTAACATGTTTGCAGGTTTTTGTATTTTAAAGCTTGCCAATTCCTTCAAGTTCCTTCACTCCAGGGGGCCTCGGTGTCACAATGGGTAGAGCGTTGGACGCTCAGTCCGAACAGCCTTCCACCAATGGATCGCTGGTATGAATCCCACTCCGGTTATCATCCCACTTGCCAGTTATCATCGGAAGGTCGTAAGTTTCCTCCGGACATAGAGCCCGGTTTCCTCTCACAATAAAACTGGCAACGCCACCATATTAGTAAAATAATCTTGAGCGCGGCGTAAAACACCAAACAACCAAGTAACCTTCACGCCAGGTATTACTTCAGCTTTGACCGGGAAAAAACATATACATGTAGGTTTGAGTTGCCATTGAAATGCATGTGGGTGACCTATTATTGTAATGCTTGTGTTTTATATTTATGATCACTAAAACACACGGGCACAGGGAAAATCTTGTCTAAAATAACCATGGAGTGTTTTATAAATGTGCTTGTTTCTTTTTTTCCAAAATAAAACTATTGATGGTTTTGGAATTATGAAACACGGCTTTTATACCAGTTTGGTCTGGATCGCAATATGTGAGCTGCTAATAGAGTTAAATATCTCCTTTCTCCGAACGCTGCTTTTTATTTACCTATGTATCAAGCCGTCAGCGTCAGATTCAACAAGGGACATTTTTTACACCAGGATAATCAGATTGTTGAATCACTAGTGAGTTTAACACAACGACCGAATATAGAAATGTGTTCTAATCACGATTTCAGGATGCCCATGGTCGTATCTGTCTCTTTGTAGTGCTATCGATATCATCGGTGTTACTCACAGCAATTCAGACGCCTCATTTCTTTGATAACCGATGAAGATAGGTGGGTTCAATGTGCTGCAAACAATTAAAAACGGTTTGCTTCGGTCACCAAAACAACAAAAGGTCACTGAGAAGATCATTAATGGTTTTACATATAGACAATTTACAATTGTCGTTGAAAATATCTGGGTATCGTCGGACGAATGTTGTGACTTTTCCTCGGCGAAATTGCTCACATGTGAATATTGTAGCGGTGCACAGGGCATATTATCCTGGCCTAATGATTTGATTCAGACGTACAGGCATTGAAAGCTGACGTTGGAGGAAGTTTCACTATGTAAAAAAATCGGCTGTACTCAGTCCAAATCGTTAATTAATGTATTTCTAGATAGGTTAGCCTGGACGGTATAGGCATTCAAATGTTGCATTTCTTAAGTCTGGTTACAAAGCCTGTTTACCCTGAATATGTCGTAAGACGAACGCTGTATCGTTCCAAAATTGTTTATTCTAAATGATAACCATTGCAATACAAATGTCTCTTTAGAAAGCAGCTGCTTGTATTTTATTAACTTTCATTTCCGCGGCTTTATCGAAAACTTTGGGGCAGTTTATTCTGAAAATTTTCTGTCTGGGTTTTCACTCGAACAACCTGTGTGGGATGGTTGCCAGTTACCATCGGAAGGTCGTGGGTTTCCTCCAGACATAGAGCCCGGTTTTGTCCCACAATAAAACTGGCAACGCCGCCTTGTAAGTGAAATAATCTTGAGCGCGGCGTAAAACACCAAACAACCAACCAACCTTCACGTCAGGTATTACTTCAGCTTTGACCGGGGGGAAACATATCGGTCTGAGTTGCCATTAAAATGCATGTGGGTGACCTATTATTGTAATGTTTGTGATTTATAAATGTGCTTGTTTCTTTTTTTGTCAAAAATAAAACTATTGATGGTTTTGGAATTATTAAACACGGCTTTTATACCAGTTTGATTTGGATCGCAAAATTTGAGTTGCTAATAGAGTTAGATATCTCCTTTCTCCGAACGGTGCTTTTTTTACCGATGTATCAAGCCGTCAGCGTCAGATTCAACAAGGGACACTTTTTACACCAGGATAATCAGATTGTTGAATCACTAGTGAGTTTACCACAACGGCCGAATATAGAAATGTGTTTACTCAGAAATCTAATCACGATTTCAGGATGCCTGTGGTTGTCTCTGTCTCTTTGTAATGCTATCGATATCATCGGTGTTACTCACAGCAATTCAGACACCTCCTTTCTTAACCGATGAAGGTAAGTGAGTTCAATGTGCTGCAAACAATAAAAACGGTTTGCTTTGGTATATATAGATACTAATACCGTTTTTAACCAAATTTGGTTGAAAACGTCATTAGTATCTATGCCGAAACGTGCCATCATAAATAAATAAGAAGTTGTTATCCATAAATCTCTTATTTTGTGTTTACATTGAATTGTGAAAAACATGGCTGCTGACAACAAGTTTCTATGCTGGATACATTCTGGCCAAATTGTTTTCCGTACATTTTCCTGCCTTCTTCACATCACCACAAATCTTCACCCTTATATGGGGACGAGGATGAAGAAGATTTGTTATTTTTCAATCCATTGCTTATTGACTTCATTGTATTTTCAGTGGACTAGTTCCAAATTTTCCGTAGGAAAATTCTTAAGATAAAACGGACTTATCAAGTGTGTCAAATAAAACACAAACAATTTCAACTGAAAAACTATTATTTCTTCTGTGGGATCCTAGTGGTGAACAATCTACTTTGAACCATGTCATTTGCATTTGTTATGGACCCGTGACATATTATGTTTTTTTATTATATCTTAATTCAAGAATGATGGGTATACATGTATTAGAATATGGCTATTTTTGTTGTTATTTTATTTAAGACTTGTATTATAAATTAAATTTTTTAATTAAATATCCTGAAAGATTTTTTTTTCATTTAAAATAACCCTTATTAATTTTAAAGATAAATTAATTTTCCGAGCTATTGTTTTACTCCAGACTTAACACATAGCTAAAGTGATTTTGCCCAGCGCTCCAAAAATTATGTGGCAACTATATGGTGACTGGATTTGTCCTCATTTACTTAAATCCTTGGATACCGGTACTACAGGTAAATCAAGAGTTTCACGTTTATTATAGACTTATTTCGATCGACTAAGAAATTATTAACAAAATTGCCTGGCCAGTATGTGACATGTATCCCTTGAACCAGTGTTAAATTGCCTTTATAATACAAGGAATTTTCAGATATTATCTCCCCCTTTTTTCAGACTGATGTATAATCTTGTATTTCTGTGAACTAACACTTGCAGATCTTATTTCTTTTAATGAAACAAAAGGCTGGATGCTGATTAATGTACTTGGAAATCGTGCATTTTACATGATTTGGAGCGCAAATCATGCTTGTCATGCGCGAAAGGTTATTGGCCAAATTACGCCTTCCAACGAACAAAGCTTGCCTGTGCAGGGGTAAATAATCAGTTATTTCCTCTTATTTATCTAACAAACGCCGCGTTTTTAGAAATTGGTATCGATAACTGCCATAGAGTGAATTCATATGTGCATTTGTGCACCGAAACTCAAAGTACAGCTACATGTATGTTTGCAGAATGAAAATAAGACAACTTAAGTTGACAAAAGAGTTCATTACACCAATGGCAGTTTTATTGTTGTTTTTTTTATATTATTATATCGAATGATGGATAGCATGCATGCATTGGTTTTACAACCAAACTCAATGGATAAAATAAATTTATTTTTCCTCTATGGCAGAAAATGAGAAAAGGTCCCTTATTTAAAAGTGAAACAGCAGCCCTTGGGTGAGGTTAGGGCGGAGGGGGGTAAATGGAGGTTACCTCTTTAAAAGATGAACTGGACGACGTAAACTCTTTTCGTGGCCAGGATATCCCTCTACTGGCTGTAACTAGCCAATTGAGCAGGGGAGATAACCTAGATCAACCCTGTCGCTGTATACAATTAAAACACACTCGCCGCTGAAATCCATTAAAAACGGTGGACGGTTTTTCACAGACAAAAGACAAGAATTTTTACCAAAAATTGTTCTGGCGCCAGTTTGTATTTCTAATTTGAAAGAGAGAATTTGATTTGTCAGATACACGCAATGTAAACAAACTCCGAGCCTGGGAATGTACAAAACGCGCTCTAGTGACTCAAACCGTGTGAGTGATCCAATGGTACAATACGATTTAATTGAATTTTATGAAGTTTATCTCAGAAAAAAACAGATGGAAGATCGGGTTTCAGGAACGCAAAAAGGCCAAAAATGAGGGTAATCAAACACTGAAGTTAACCAGTTGTAATCGGGTTTCGATTCCTCCTGGGTTTATCTTAATTTAGGCATTTTACGCATAACTGGACATGAATAACGTGTCCTATGTTTGATTTAAGTGGTTTTACTTGTAGTAAACTCGTGTAAACTGGCTTTCGTAACAAATTCCAGATTGACAACTCCGGCGAGTTGAACTATTATACTCGATATTATCATCATTTGTATAACACACTGCGAAAACGGTATGTTATGAAGAAAAGCACATGTCCATTATTGCGGAAAACCTGTACAAACGTTTTGAAAAACATTAAAAGCCGTTTGTCGTTTTATCCACAACATAAATGAAAAAAAGATAAAGGATGGCAGTCAATGCTAAGACTCATACATCCAGAGGATGAATTAGTAATTGTGTGTGCGATACCGACATTAAACTAATACAAACACGGGAGAGGTGTCAAAGCTTTTAGAAGAAAAAGAGACTTTTCTATTGAGTGTTCAACAGTGCTGTTGCTATTCCTCCCAATTCCTCCCTATTCCTCCTAAACTAAGGAGATGTACACGATTCAAAAGGGTTTTCTTACTTTACTCAGTATAAATTAACACCAGATACAGCTCCTTCATCCCCTTCACAAAGAACCAGATCATTCTAGATCACATCTTTCAAGGAACGGTCGGGTATACCACCATTACCCAATATAGGATCTGATCATACACTTCAATTGGTTTTAACATGGACATCCACTGCATGGTAGATTTTTCGAATAAGGATATTTGTGATACCAAGAATCACAATCTCGAATCACAATCTCAGATTGTCAAGAAAAGTTCGGATTTTGAAGTACCATGAAAAACGAAAAGATTGGCGTTGGTATAAAACAAAGTAAATCAAGTTTCCCATACAAACCAAATATGTATTCTGATAAAGAACCAACCTTCAAAGATATAGGTTGATGAGTTTTTTAGCTATTGTTGCTTATAATAAATACTTAATGTACAACTACAAAATGAGTATGTAACGAAAACTCCTATTTCTTACGTCTTGATGAAAATGAAGAACAGCTAATTACATTTTGGTTCCAACGATAGTTTCCATGTATTTGTTAGCTCGCGCTACGTTAACTTACTTCATTTCGGTATGAGTGACATTGGGACGAAGACAAGAGGCCGCAGCTGATGCCAGTGTTCTATCAGTACAAATCACGGGTTAGCCCCGGCCCTTCACAGAATTCCCGCATTTAGACCTCGGTCACATCAAAGGAAAGGCGGCTCAGCCATGCTACAATTAATGTTATTTCACTTTTGGACAGTGCGTTATGAGTTATCTTGAATACCAGTTCACCATGAGTTTAATATCAGGAGTTTTTGTTGGATTCGGATTGATAATTTACCTGAAGGTAGCTTCGCTGCGTTAACAAAATATAACCTATGGTTTAACTATGGATTCAGAGTTCTTGGCTTTGTTGGTTTTTGTTTTTCGTCTCAAATTTGCCATCTTAAGTAATCCTTAGTAATCAGTCCGACTATTATTATCAGTCCGGAAATTAATGCACTTGGGATGATAACAACAAAGCCTGAATAATGCAGGTTAAAAACTCGGTCTGCTAATATTTTACAGTGAATCATTTCCCTTTTTCAAATGACTAGTTTATTATTCCATCAAAGAACGATCTGGACATCCCCACGGTGCTAGTTATATTATAACCCACGACAGAACGGTATAGCCATGAACGTGCATACATATGTATCTTTAAAATCAAGACGAAAAGCACATGGTAGAACCTGATGCATCCACAAGAATGCTGTTAACAGGGAATAATAGAAAGAAAGAAAAAAGCGGCGGTCTGGGTTTAGAGATGTATACATTCAGACGCTGAATAATTAAGTATGTATGATTTAGCTAAAAAAAGTAAACAAGCACAGTGGAGATTGGTAAAACCTTTCAGACAAAACCTCTATTGAGCGTGTGTATCAGCTGTGTTTTTATTAATCTTCCCGGATACTAAAAGTAAGATCTTGGTATCATTGAGGAAAGGACAAAAATAATATGCACTGATGCAGATCTATATGTTAAATAGTTTAGCTCCAGAATTCGAATGACAAATTTATATTTGACATTTAAAGACTAGGGAGAATGCTTAAGCCAAGTCATCTTTATATTGATTGCTTAAGCACTTACAGCATTCCAACAAATTTATCGATGGCTTTCGGCCTTCGCAATCCATGCAGACTTCTTCACATGAACGGACTGTGGGTGTAGTATTAGTTCCTTGGTAATTGATACAATCTTGACACCCACCCACGCTGAACGGTAAGCCACAATTGGCGTGTACCATAGAGACTCGAGTTTTGTAAACTGTGGCAATTTTTAGCATTAGGATGCACGATATCGTGCAATCTGGCAGAAATACCCTACGGAGAGAACATACCCAGGAACTGATGTCTTTAAAATGAAAAAAAAACAAAGCGTTTCAGTGAACGTTGAGTGAGTGACAGAAAAACGTAACCGTGCTTCAAGATGTGAAAGCAGAAAAAACAGTGCATGAAAACATGCAAATGGAAACATTTACCCTAAACAATTTGCCAGATTCAAATATGTATAATCGGCAGTACATCGAAATCCTGTGAAAATCACAATTAGCTTATAACCTGTTAGCCTGCATATGTAAATGGATTATTTTGGGTCTGATACGGTTAATTCTACAGTGTAATAATTGTCGATGAATAATTTATTTTGCTAACCAAATGAAGTGTGAAAATAATTTATGATAAAGAACGTGTGCCAAATCGAGTAACCTCTTTTGTATGTGTGAGAAAACGAATTGTACTATGTTTTCGTTATCATAGATTTTCTCTTGTTCTCAATGAAGCTTGACACGGACAATGCACACAAAGTACATACACATTGATGAACGATTGTCAAGGGGTTTGAGTTCGTGCTAATGAAATATCCATAGCAAAAATCCCTGCATAATGATACAATCACTCATTTTGAGTTAAATTTCGTATTTTTATATAAAAGCTTCTAACCGTTTTCATAAAAAACGTAAAATATTAGCAGTTCTACTGTGAGAAAATAATTTAAATTTCCATCCGAAAAAAAGAAAAGGATTTTCAAGTTGTATTTTAGGTGTTCATATTTTTGGCTCCCTTCGGAACAGCCGTAGATTGTTAGGTATAACTCATATATTCATGTGCTTTCTACAATCTGCAAAAGATGAAGAATACAATCTCTGCACGAATACTGATAATTAATCGACACTTTACAGTGGCCTATCATATGATCTGAGACAGCCATTATCAAGTATTGCAAAAAGTGTCAATTTATCGAGAAAATTTATCGAAAACGCAACATTCATAAGGATTGCATACCTGAAATACTATAACTGATCAAGTTACTGCAGACAATAAAACAAAATAATAACTAATTGGCGAACAAAGCAAAACTAAATCAATTTATCGATATATCACGTGTTTGATGTTTTACGCCCTACTAAAGATTGTCTCACGTGAATAGGTAGATAGTCAAAGTATATGAAAACAATACATGGGATGTATGACTAGAGGTACCCTATTGCCCAATAACATGTGGATAAATGAAAGCTAAAACTGGTAATTATTATCCCAATTTTTTCAAGCCAAGCTTCCAACATTCGTGCTTACTAGCCAAAAGTGTATGTATTTGACACACCCTTACTTTAGCATATCGTCTCTAATTTGCAATACAAAATTCTGAGTGGATTTTTCACTCGGTAGCCGTTTGTGGAAGAGTTGCCAGGTGCTCGCCAAAGTTCAGAGGTTTCCTTCGGGCAATGGGCCTACCCCCCCCCCCCCCCCCCACACGCCTACGCACACACCTGGCAACGCCGCCATATAAGTGAAATAATCTAGAGTGTGGAGTAAAACATCAAATCAGTCAATAAATCAACCTAATTTGCATATTAGATTACATGCACGGTTTCATTACGGATGAAAGTCACAGTCTTCCGTTATGTACTCAAAGAAAAAAGTTAAACACCCCCTGGAAAATCTGCACCGACCGATAAAATCATTGGTGTAGGGAGATTGTTCACAAACGGATGTTGTAGAAACGATTGTGATCATAAAGGGCAACATTCTGGCGATAAGAAATCACCATTGATGACAATAAGCTATACAATTTATTCAGGATATCGTTGGCCAAATCAAAAGTGTATTTTAACAAAATAAAAAGATGCTTGTAAGTATGAAACTTCAGAGTCCATCTGGCTTCCCAGGGCGAACATATTGAAGTAAAAACGTCACTTTGAATGTGTAGGACACTTCACTAGAGCAGAAGTTCAATAGCGCGTATAATCTCCATTAGCTTCCAATCTGCGTCTCATCCCTCCAGTGAGACGTCGGATCTGTTGAAGGGATAACTGCCGCCAATACCGATGTAATGCGGTTTCCAGTTCCTGCAGATTTTGCACAGGAGGCTTTAGGGCTTAAATGTGTCCGTCCATCATATCCCAAATGTGCTCTAAAGGTTTCCAATCCGCGCAGTTATTCCTTCAACAGACTCGACGTCTCACTGGAGGGGTGAAACGCAGCCTGAAGTCAACACCACTTCCAAAACATTCTTCAAGCTCACGTCATTGGGGGACGACAGCGATAGCAGTAACGTTATTCTTGTGGAGTCCGGAGCATGTTATAAACATGTTTAGTGAATTAGTTCGTTCTGGTAGGGTCATCAGTGGGACTGCTAACGGTGTGAATCTGTTCAAGTGATTTAGGGAAACAAAGCTAAAGAAGAGTCGCAATAACAATAAAAAATTTTGAACTAGCTTGCAGCGGTGCCTGCCTTGTCGAACCTGTCTGGTGAGACTTAGTCCGGGTTTCTGACTCAAAAATGACTATTTTTTTTCATACCGTCAATATTGTTTACTTTTTATGATACGACCGTCAGTATGAAAAAAATAGTAATTTTAGAGTCAGAAACCAGGACAAGGCGAGTCTCTCTTCTTGGGCTGTGGCCTCGCAAGGGCAGTACGATATAGCCGATGTCACAGCCAAACTATCTACGTTCAGCATAGTAAACAACGAAATGATACACAATTACAGGCAATGGACGTGCAAAATTGTTAATAGCTTAAAACTTCACAATGATAAATGTTCACTTGAAGTTGATTTCAACCAATTTCATAGACCCTTTTTACTAATATGATTGACCGAGTGCACGGATCGTCTTTTGTGATTCAAACGGATGAAGACGTATATTTATTTTTTCAATTAATAAATTACTTAGCTTTTCTTCTAATACCCTTATGTGATATTGCAACTTCATTATTGTAAAAATTATGATGTTATTGGCATTTGTCAAGTTATCCTGAGCTAGAAATACAGATTGTGTAAATGGAATCAAGCATTTCTTCGTTGACAGTGTTACTTCTGTGACGTCACAGCTCATCTAAATTTTTCTAGCACAAGCCAACTTTGAGTGTAGATTTCGAAGATCGCTGTAGGCCTACGGGTATGTTATATTGCGTGGGTGATTTCGAAAGTCATCCTCTGCTAGTACAAAATGTAATTTTAAGGGAACTGCAGGTATTTGGGATACCCTTTAAAAGAAAGCAGTGTTGGGTCACGTCTCAACGCTCCGGGCATCGCGTTTGAGCCGACAGCATTGATTTCTACCTATAGTTCTAGGACATATTTCATTGGATTTGGGTACTCGTTGGAGGGTCTGAAAATCTTATTATTTATCTTATTAAAATCCTTTCATTTTGCACTTTGAAATGATATGCGGTCACCAGAATGTCATTTATTTATATTATCATGCATATCCTAACTCATCAGTAGGCTATGCCATTTATTTCTCAATGTAAAGCTGGAGCCAGCAACTGATAAATAAACTATTTAAATAAAATGTACCTACACTTACTTCATGACACCAGTAAATGTACACAACAAAGTCAACTTGACATTTTCTAAACAAATAAACGGAGAGAAATGGCATTAAATGAAATCATTAATGATTTATAACATTCAGAGTGTCCTATGGTGATTGAATTATCCGCGTGCCATCATTGAGTGTCCAGAAGTTTCTCACCCATCGAGATAATTGAACTGTCTTCATTATGGATGTATCATCTCAGTAATTATTACTTAACTGGATTTGACCGAGATGGAGACATACCACGATATTTAATTAACATATGAGTCGAACTTTAACATTGTTTGATATCCATCTATCAGATGACTCGCGTCAAATCGGATATCTCTTCGTGGCGTCTTCCTGGATACTTCATAAATAACCCGAACCAAAGATAGTACGGAAAATAGAATAAATTAGTGAAAATACCAATTAGTCTTTCATTCCCTTTCAATTCTGACGTATTCCTGGGGAATTTGTAATCTAATGTCGCTTTACCGTAAGTAAAAGCTATACAAAGGATGTGACTGTTTAAAGTTCGAGTCCCAAATGTTGTTGTTAAGAATAGAGAAAAACAAATCAATTGACGAATTAAATAGGAACATCAATTATTGTTAATGAATGGTCAATACAGCAGTCGAACAAACGGACAGAAGGTGTGGGCATTTAAACGACCGCCGCTGCAGCTATACAGAAGTATCTAAAATGTTTGCTGAAGCCCATGGTTTATACACGAAGAATCCTTACATATTCTAGTCACGTATTTCGTTATTATCTGTTACTCTTTGGAGTATGCAATCAATTTGTTACAAAACGGTCGATAAAGTAAGCCGTCTTCTCCAAGGAATTCTCACTTAAAACATTGCTTATTAATTACTGATAATGTTTCCCTATGTGTATTATCTTTTCCCATCTTGAATATTGTTACTTACAGTTACTGTCCAGAACTGAACATTTCGCTTTACACTCTCATATCGGAATGTTTTATAACTTTTATTGCATTTACCATGTATTTCAGACACAAAAATATTACAAACACATTCTGGTCTTTATTTTAAAATGTATCAAACTATGTTTATAATGATAATATCCAAAGATGTCAACGTACACTATCAGACTTAATTTTACAGAGTAGGCGAGTGGCATTACTTTAGCACAAATCATGAATCATAGACTCCGTGGTGATTTATAGATTTGTTGAGCCGTTAGAAATTTAACTGATGATAAACTCATAGTGAATTTAGTCGTCTTCATTATAGGGGTATCATTCCCTTGACTTTAACTGCCGTACGGGTGTCGATGCCAATTTCCAATGAGACAGATATTAATGAAGTAATTACTAAATGCCACATTTCTGAATAATATTATGTGTACTGCGGGTTTGCCTAAAACTGATTGTTACAAGTGATTTTGTTTTCTACTTAGTAGGAATGGTATGTTGAAGATTTAAAAAACTACAAAAAGACGTTACAGTCTGTAAAAAACATGTGTCCATTTTTGGGGTTATCTTCCTGGCGATTTAGTCCATGCCCCTGTGTATATTAGATTAGAAAAACATATTTTATAGGGAAACCCAATAACCTTGACGAATGTCCGTCTCAATTGATGAGTGGCACGCTTCAAAGCTGTTTAAAATATGCCTTTCTTTAATTCATGCAGGGCAACAAAATAAGTTTATTATTGATAATTTGACAGAGCTTTTAGTATTACCCATGTTAAATGCCATAATGACAGTTTTCCATCAAAATGAAAAATATACTCCGTCACGCCATAATGTATGTCGATCCGCGAGGTCAAATGTCATTGGGAGGATATTCACTTATTGGGATATCTTTGTTTTACCAAACGTCAGCTGGATCACATCCTACTACCATTGGTCAAAGGTCGTCTACCATTGCAACTTATATTTCCACGCACACTGACTTTGACCTTATGGATTTGAACACAATTTGACGCCATTCGATATATAGCTCATGTGATTAAAAAAAATCCTTTAATTTGACATTTAACATGGGAAAACAACTCGCCAAAATTCACACTTTTTCATAATTTTTGATCGTCAAGATAGAAAGAGGCTTTGAAAAACTAAATGATTGGCGTTGGAATGAGGAAAATCCATCCAGTATGTGGCCAATACGAACCGGAATAGTGTTCGAAAAGTAAACAAAATCTTAACAACCGGGACCATTCATTCATTCTAAGCCAAAGTTAGTTCAAAGCAATACTTTATCATACATTCTCGAGACTACAAGCACGATACAAGGAAGATACAAGGAAGAAAATTATAAATAACACACAAAGTAAAGTTTCTCAATCATATGAAATTTCTCAAGCATAATGGGACACTTGAGAATGTCAACTCAAGCCAACTCTGGGTGATACGTCTGTATTTTGGTATGGTTGTCTTTACTTTCTTTATATAAGATTTGTATTTGAAGCAAGGTATCGTATCTTTGCAACAGCTGTTATCATTCGAACATGTTGCAAACGACACGTGCCATCCCAATCCTCAAAATACTAGTATTAACCAAGATATGACCTAGATAAGTTATCTGGACTAGGAGGGTACAGGGACCGACAAGACAATTCGGTCAGCGTAAGAGTATTAATTAAGAGCCAAAATGTTGTACTCTGTAGGACTCCATGGTCGTATTGACAACACAAAATGTTTACAATAAATAGAAATAGCGTTGGGCGTTCACAAGTGCTTTGGAGTATTTAGGAAGCCATAAGACTTCCATTGCCATTAAACTAGTTAATATTTGTCACAAAAGTTCTTTGTTTTTAGCATCAGATATTGCAATGGTATGAAATCAGGAAAACTTCAATCAAACATCCATAAAGGTTTCAATTGTTTAAACAAAGAGGCAAATGCATATTATATAGGTTTCTCTAAATGGAGTCGGGACAATTGGAACTGTTGGAAGATCTCTAATACAGAAGATGACTAAGTAGTGCTAACCGTTACCATCACAGAACAATTATAGAATGAAACCTGTCTTACTTCTGGTAATGTTCATCTAACGAGTCAAACAGATGTGGCCTATATTGTCATTTAGGTACACGTGTTTGTTTCCTCCAAGACGTTCCTGAAGAGTCGTATGGATATAATGTCTCCTGGGCTATTTGTTAGATTTGGTTCAAAATGTCTAACCAAGTCTATCTTTACCATGGAATTAATCATTCATATTGAGGGCTTCCATAGATGAAAGTTTACCTTCATCTCTACATTCTTGTTTGTTCTACGTGTGTTCTCAGTAGATGGATTCCACGGATATGCATCAGCATCTATTACCATTAACTATAGCAATGATAAATATGAATATGGTATAAATAACAGAGTGAAAATGTCGCCAAATCACCTTGAATAAACAAACTTGCCAAATATATCCTACTTGACGATGTCATGCCCAGTTCGGCTATAAAAGATCGGCTTGTCATCATGTAAAATAAAGCTGTTCTCCAAGTAAAACCCATCTCAAGTGAATTGAAAATCTGCAAAACATTTTGAATTTGGAATCTAAGAATTTCTAGTATTTGTTTGTATAACTTATTCTTTGTATTTTTCATCTTCTTTTTTACTTTATATCGAAATACTATGAGCTTTAAACTCTTCAAAGACGATGGGAACGTTGTCTTGTAGTCTTCCCACTGATAAAACTACCGATAAGGGCGCATTTTTTTTTAAAGAAATTGTCCACATTCGCATCTATGAGGTACTTGTAATTTGTATTAGGACACTAACAGTGTTGGGATCTACAATTGGGTTCTATTAGGACACGAAACTCTGATTAAATTTACACAATGAAGGGCTATAAATAACCAACCTAACAAAGCAAAGAGATCGTTGGCCTAACCTTGCCCATTGTATTTGCCGATAATGCAGACAATAAATATAGTAACCACGTTGCACCATTGATGATCCGGTTAAAATGAATTCAAAACAAGAAAAAGTTATGCAAAGGCAATATATTAAAATTAAATAAAAAGCCATGGGTATTTAATCTTTGGATTAGAACTCTTAAAGTTGCCAATAAGTGGAAAATCTGTTCTGAACAGGGCTTAAATCTGGTTTGTGTCTGTATATACAATGTAGAATAAATATCAGGATTCTTCCAATGCTTCAATAATAACTGATCGTGACTGAAAGTTAACAGTAATTCGGTCCCTGACATTATCACGGGGACACCTTTGTTGGGCCCTTGAAGGGATATGGAATGTGTTCGAAAATATGAGGAACTTTCATTTCTTGCAGAAATTCAAAAGTTTTGACAGCATTTAGTATTTTTCATTTGAAGATGAAAATTTGGTTTGTTAGGTACACGTAATGTAATTCGCATATATAGGCATCTTAAATGGATTGAATCGTGAGATTTTCAACCTGCTGAAAATTTGAGCTAATTTTCGGAACTAACCTGAGAAATAATGAGGGCCGTTTTGATTTGAGGGAAACAGAAAAACTGAAATCCACGCAACATAAAACTTGGTATGCATTTCCTTAATTGAGCAACGGTTAACTTCGGTGTTGTGTTATTCACTGTTCAGGTCCTTATGTCTCTAGTTTACAGTCGCAAATTTATCCTCAAACCAAAGCCTTCGTCTGCATTTCTCCAGAAGTCGGTAAAACGAAAATATACGGTTAGATCGCTCAAGTGGCATAAATCATTAGGATGCTTGTATGTATGCTCAGGTTTGGAGCTTGTATACGTTGTGGGTACGAAAGAAATCAAACTTTCAATTTCAATATTAAAAATTCAAAACGATGTCAAAGTTTGGCAAAAATAAAAATTTCTTCTGCCAAGGAAAACTAAAGAAAGCTGTTTGCAAGTGTGTCTTTAAGGGTCGTACGATTTGTAGTAGGCCTGACGACAGATTCTTTTTTTAGACCTCTTATTGTCTTCGGGTCGTTCAGACATGGCGCTGAAAAGACTTGTGTTTAGCATCTTGAGCGATTTGATTGGTATTTGGATGTAATTTGTAGTATGAAAATTGTACTTTATTTATGCGACCTACTAGAAGCACGTTGTGTACTCTAAAAATCGGACTACCTCCCCTGTGCGATAAAGCCGCATGCTACAAGTCGGACGTACAAATCGCATTGCCAGAACAAGCCATTTTACTTTGAACTGGTTTGTATTCGTGAGCTCGGTTTCCTCCCCCACTAAACCTGCCAACACCTCCACACGGAAATAATCTTGAGTGCAGCGTAAAACACAAATCAATCAATCTACTATAATCTGGGTCATATTCATGCTGGTCCTATTATACAGAAACACAAATGGTATAAGACTTTTTCGCAACACCTCTCCGGGTCAAAGTTCAAACCCAAAGGATAGAGGTTTGAATCCAAACATTTTCCCTTTCCAAACGGTTGCGCTTGGTATTGGCAACGGGAGTGAGAAAACGGATTTCTTGAAAGGGCTTGATTTCGAAATGGTCCTTAACCGAATGACACAGAGTGTTGAAGTGCTGTGTTATTGGCAATTTTGTGTTTAATTTATGTGTTAATTTATTATTGGACTTCTAAACGAATGGAAGTGCTACGTTAACTTTGTTTAAACCCGCTGACATAAAAAATCTTCTTGGTTCTTCGGATTCATATTTAGTTTTATATTTTTTATGATCACTAAAACACACGGCATGTCCAATAAAATACATTAAACAAAAAAAATGATTACACCAAAATGTGCTTAAATCTCTCTACATTTGAAAACATTTGGTAATTCTCCAAATTGACCTTAATTGCATTCCTTTAAAGTTAATAGGATATTGCGATGATAATTAATTCTCCTTAATTACCTCTATCGGTGAGACAATGCCTTTGGGTGGGAGAAAATACGTTAATAATTCAATGTCCAAAGGGCAGTCTGTCCGAGAACTATAAATCATAGACGATCTCATTTAATATCTCTCCAATAACCATACCTGTCCAGGAATAACTGAATGAACTCTGATTTATGTTAGATACATAGACTCAAGGTCAACCAGGTGATTGAGTTTTATAAACCACACACTCAATACTAACGATTCACCAGTATTTCTTATTCATCGATACAAAACAATAGTCATTCCAATGTTGCCGTTTTCTTGTATTAGCATTCATTCCTCGTCATTTTTAAAACTTTTTTTAAAAACTGTATCCATTTAAGAGATGCTTGTTTCAAGAACTGGGGACTCGTTGTCAACGGTACTCGATGAAGCAAAAGTTAAAGTTTCCGAAGAACTTCATATAGTTGAAAATGAGACAAGAAGCCTTGTTTTGAAAGATTTGAGTTGGACTTTAGATATCGGAGTCGTGTGCTCGTTAAAGCTTTTATAAGAACCGATGACATTATAAAGTTTCCCCCATGCGTTCTTGGAATTAAGAAAAAAACCCAAAGAGGTGAACCTGATTGGGAACGATCCGCTTTGTTGCCTTGTATCTCACCTTCTTTCAAACAGCAATACACCCCTTCGAGTCCCCACAAAATACAGACTCATCTAATGTGTTATGGCGAGTCACCCCTTTTTACTTGCAACGAATTACAAAATACTTTTTCATTTATCACCTGTATTCATTTTAATTATTGTATTTTATTGTTATTGTCTGTGTTAATTCAATAGGCATCTATTTGCGTTCTGATCGATTTATAGCAACATCCTGAAACCCATGGTGCATCAATGTCCGGCATTCCAAATTGAATCTTGGCCTAATACATAGGGCACAAGTGAAGTTACAGTGAGAGATAAGGTCAGTTGTAAGTTCATCCTTTCGTGTTGGATTTACTTTTTAGATGTCAAACTTTACATTATTTTAAAACTAAGAACATGTTTAACTTGGCATGCATAGTTTCATCACCAAATCTCCGAGTTTGTGGTAGATTATTTGGACTTGCGTGCAAGTAGAGTTTAACTCAGACTCATGATTAAAACTTTAATGAGCATGGAACGTATTAACCAACGCAAAGCAATTGAGTTTCTCATTTGTGGGCGTTTACACTTTATTCCAAGACCAGCTTGCTTTCTGTAGGTAATATCTTAGAACCTGACTTACGCCCAGCCACCGATTAATGGAGAAATGTGAGAGACTGCCAGACTCAAAGATAAGGCTTAAATAATTAAGGAAAGCACATCTGTAGGACGAAGACTGGCTAATTATGAGAGCTTCCGTTTGGTGTAAATTTGATATCTTCTGGTAGAAATCCGTGATAAAGAAAGGAGACGTGTCCTCTGTTATTTCAATGTTATTACTCTTGGTTTTTGGTAAGGCGCTAATCTTTTCACTCAAGGCGTTTTGCTGAATATAGAATGTTTAAAAGGGGACCGTGTGTCTGAGGTAAATTACGGATCAAAAAAATTCCCACATTTTAATGCTGTACACTTATTGAGAAGGAGTTGGGATGATCAGTGCTAAATTTCTTTCTCCTGATAGACCGTTTAATGGAGTTTTAAACGACTTTTGTGTTCAATTGCAGCTGGTTTGTTTAAGCTAGACAAAATGTTCGAGCAGAGGCTCCAGAACGGATCGTTGAACCTTGGTAGCTCTACTTTTTATGAGTTTTTCCTGATTTTATAATGTAGGAAAAAACTAAATATAAGTTAAGCTTTCACAACTCACTATAGTAAAGGGTTCACCCATGTAGGATCTCTGTTTACTTCCATCCGAAACCGTCCGCCATACAGTAAACAATGTAGCACGGGATTACCACTATTTACTCGTTAATTGTACAGTTTTTGGCGGACAATCAACTTACTATCTTTCATCCAAAGTTAAATCAGTCTTATTTTTCAAATTAGTAGAAACATTATGAGAAATGTAAAAAATAATACACAACTTATCCCTTTAAAGCGTAAATATAGTCTAAGAGGTTGCAGACATCTTAATGTGAGATGCCTTTGCATTGATTAAACACAATAAAATATCTTTTAACATATTGGGACTTTTAGAAAGTGAAAAGTGCACAATTTTCCATTGTCGAAAAATACATGTGTAGCTGGTTTCTGTTTCGGTCTGTTGAACTTCTTCACTATACAATAAACATCAGGAAGGTCGATATTATGTTACATTTTACCGGCCAAATATTACGTTTATAAAACTCCAATAGGTCACTTTGTAATTTCATTTCACTGGGAACTTTTTTAATTGAATTGTGTCTAAGCCTTTGTGTATGATGTTTTGTGTTTCACTGTTTATAAGTACAATTAACCAAAACGAATGGATAAAACTCTACTTTAGTAGAGCAGAGCTTTTACCATTCTAAAGGTTAATTGATTTCTGAATTTTGTAATTGTATTTGTATCTGAACAATGACACAGTAAGTATAGAAACAATCCACACAAGATAGCAATTTTCCTTAGGAATATTGATTGGGCTTGAAAGTTGTATGTCTAAAAAAGGGAATGAACGTGATTTCTTCGTGGACATCGTTGAGATCTACAAAAGATTGAAAGTCTAAAAAATATTAACACAATGTGCAAAGTAGAGAGCTAAAAAGCGACAGTAAGACGATTTATTTTTTTTTCTATTTCACTCAATTCAAAGTTAATGCTTAAACGAGGGGCTAAAGGGATTTGGAAAGCAGTTTGTAATGTCGTATAGAAACCCCGAGACATTGATAAACAACATTTATGAGGTTACAGGGAACACATTTGTTTTCTAGAAATCTACTTTTTTATTTAATACAGAGAAACATTTAACACGGAAAGGGAAACCATTAACCAGTCATACGCACCAAGGCTTTGGTGGTAAATAAGGCGCAAAAAGAATACTCGCCCAGACTTTGATGATAAATAAGGCGCAAACAGAATACTCACCCAGACTTTGATGGTAAATAAGGCGCGAAGAGAATACTCACCCAGACTTTGATGGTAAATAAGGCGCGAAGAGAATACTCACCCAGACTTTGATGGTAAATAAGGCGCGAACAGAATACTCACCCAGACTTTGATGGCAAATAAGCCGCGAACAGAATACTCACACAGACTTTGATGGTAAATAATGCGCGAACAGAATACTCACCCAGACTTTGATGGTAAATAAGGCGCAAACAGAATACTTACCCAAGCTTTGATGGTAAATAAGGCGCGAACAGGATGGTAAATAAGGCGCGAAGAGAATACTCACCCAGACTTAGATGGTAAATAGGGCGCGAACAGAATAATCACCCAGACTTTGATGGTAAATAAGGCGCGAACAGAATACTCAATCAGACTTTGACGGTAAATAAGGCGCGAAAAGAATGCTCATCCAGACTTTGGTGGTAAATGAGGCGCGAACAGAATACTCAATCAGACTTTGACGGTAAATAAGGCGCGAACAGAATACTCACCCAGACTTTGATGGTAAATAAGGCGCGAACAGAATACTCACCCAAGCTTTGATGGTAAATAAGGCGCGAACAGAATACTCACCCAGGCTTTGGTGGTGAATAAGGCGCGAACAGAATACTCACCAATGTAAATTTTTCACCAAATCTCAGGATTTATCTTTATGTGTATGATCAAATACAGTGCTATTTACGGTCTTAAAGAAGAAGAAAACAAAAAAAATACGGTATGGTCCAAAACAAGCGCGCTTGTTTTTCCTTTCCAACGGTACCAAACACATTTTTGCGATTTTTTCATTGGACATGATGCAGTTTATAAAATACCGTATTATGTTAAGGTCCGTTCACACGGTGCGATTTGTCGTACAGACTTGTAGCATGCGATTAAAATGGAAGCTTTTAATTGGTTGATACGATTTGTCAACCAATCAAATACATCCATTTTTTATCGCATGCTACAAGTCGGTACGACAAATCGCACCGTGTGAGCGGGCCTTAACACAAACAAAACAAATTGGTCAACGTTCAAAATCTCCCATTAAAACCCAGGTTAATTTCACTCTCTTCAAAGTATTCCTATGTCCAGCAAATTGCTTTCAGTTTCACGAAACTTATATTGAATTACAAAAAAAGCTTTGAGGAAAATGTGACTAGCAAAAAAATGGTCTGCGTGCAATATTGGTGAATTACGAAGGCCTTAAAGAGGATGATTTTAACCTACGCTTAAATGGGAGATTTTGAAAGTTGACCAATTTGTTTTTCTTATTGTGGAATTTTATTAACTTCACTGTTAGGAGTAAACAAAAAGCGCAAAAATATTTGTTTAGTATCGTTGTAAAGGAAAAGTTAGTGCGCTTCTTCTGAACCCTAAAGTGGTTTGTTGTTATCTCCCCTTTTAAACCAGCACGACTGTAATAAGATGGCATTTCATAAACAGGTTTAGAAGGCTAAACTGGCCTAGCCGACTAGAATAGCACTGCTTTATCATTACTGCTTTGTCGACTATCTGACCGTAGTCGGCTATATGTGGTTTATGAAATACCCCCCTGAACACATACGGTAAATCTACGGTACCCTTTAAAAGGAACAATAACCACATAGTCTGTTTTCGTCTCGCTATTCATAGACGTTGGTAGAAAACTGCTCTTATTGCATCTAATATACATGTAGAAAAAACACTCTGTCAAGTGGTTAGTTTTAATGTTACCGACTTGATATTCCAGCCCTACATGTACGTTAGAATTAGTCACAATACACGCATTAAAGAAAACTCAAAACAGAAACATAATCAGCTTCCACACTTCCATCAGCTTCCACACTTGTAACTAATTATATGAGGCGGACAATGAAAGACTTGAGTAACAGTAATGTCTGTTAAACTAGCTGATATCACAACGGTTTTACTTTCAGGGAGACAATATGGCCTTGCTATCAATTCGAGTCTGTAAATAAAAATAAAAAAGACCTGACGTGAGTGTATTATACATCATTGGGGATACGTGAAACGCTCTGATCGTCTGTCTTCAATTTTAGGTGTGCCATTTCACCACCATGTGTCCCCCGATTAATTTTACCACGACCTATATTTTTGTTACGGATGGTATTCTTAATAATAGGATAATTTCGCCAATTGTCGCAAGTTGATTGGTTGGTCTTGATACTTTTGCTTAGCTTTGTGATATCAGCATACATGTACATCAATAGTTTGAAATTTATGAAATTACCAAACACACTAGATTCTAACATATCCCATTAGATGGGCAGAAATACCATCAAGTTAAATCGGTGTGAATTTTTGCAGCCGTCGAATCGATACCTGACCTCGTTTAGTTGTCCTCCTTCGGATGGGTTGTCTTTTAAGGACCGTTACACACGTCAACCCACACTTGCCCATCAATATCGCATTATAACATTATAACATTTAGCACTTGGCTAAATATGAAAAGGACAATTTTCAATAGAGCTATCCGTTGTTTTACACGTATGGTAGGATTTAATGTGCATGAGCTTATAGAAAACCAAACTATTAACATTGAAACAAACAATATCCATATTACCTCGTGTCTGTGCAAATCGAATTACTTTTCGAAAATTACACACAATTTAAATAACTCAGATGTTTAGATAACTCAACAATAATGACAATTTGTGTCACTAATTACCATTTAATTTTCACTTCTTCTGAAAAAAACGAAAATATCCTGATTTTGTTTAAAAGTAAAACTTATCCATATGCTATCACCTCGTGTCCCTTTTAGTGACAACTATAATGTCATAAACTTAATTTCTTTATTCGTGTGCCCTATGATTTATCTTGAATGCAGTCTTGTTGAAACTTAACAAATATCTTGAGGCAACTGTTGACCTGTTTGTACAAAGCTAGATCCAGCACGGAGCCATTTATTGGAAAGAAATGATTTCAAAGTATGCACTGTGTTTGCAGGTACTTTGTAAACACGACCCATGTTAGTGACAATCATCAGAAGAAACATCACGCCAGGTAATTCAATATCTGGTGAAGTGAATCACGTGAGCCATCGATTCATAACTTCTTCACTATTCAAACTTGGATTCTGCTTCAGATTAGATTGGGAGAGAATCGTGCCTGATTCAAGTTTTCAAGGCGCTAATTACCCTTGTGAACACTAACGAACACATCAAATAGCTTACATTTCGTGAGCAAATTGAGTAAAGAGCCGTTTTCCTTTGTCAATTATCTTTTAAGCTCGCTGAACTACTTTATGTCAAAGTTTATTTTGTAAATAGATTGTTTGGCTCTTACTCAAGTGTGCAGTCCACGTTTGATTTTAAACGTGAATAAAATAAAATTGGCTCAAAGAAGTAGCTGTGGACGGCAAAAACTCATAAGGCTAAACTTTGAAACTTCTCAAAAGAAGTGATTTTGTAGAGCAATAATAAATAGCGGCAAATAAATCGTGGTAATTAAGAGCTTTACATACATACATAATTTGATTCCTTGGCGTGAAGTTTTTTCTGAAACATAAATTTAACACATCAACTGGGCCGTGTCTTACAAAGGTGGCGTAAGCTACGTCCGACGTAAATCAGTGTTAAAGCTATATGAACTTACGCCCTAGTCGCAACTGGTCCATGTTGTAGGCCTATGCGCAACTTTACGCCAGCTTCGTAAGACAGGGTCCAGGTGTTAAAAGGTTGAGGCTGCTACCATACATGTCACAGCTACATACGATGAAATTTCCCAAGCCTGGTGTATTGTATGGGTGGAATGTGGGAAAGTATCGGCCATAATTTTATACCCAATACCTCAGATAGAGTGAATTATCGTCCATACAACATTGCAGTGTTTTCGATTACTTGGGAACAAAGGACTATTTTCGATAAAGGCAAAATACCAACTGCACAAATATGGATAGACGATCATAAATTTGATTCATAAAATTCTTCATTGTTTGTCATCCGTGCATTACGACTACAACTTATGTTTACTCGTATGGCAGTTGATTTGTTAACCATGGCTATGTAATTTTACAAAAACATTTCCAGCAATAAAGATAACTAATATACTTCCTGGTTATGTGACCAGAAGTCAGATGAGTCAGAAGTAAAAAAAGCATTATTGTCATAGCCACAGAGACTTCAGTTTCTTTCTGTCACATGGACAGTTTACATGGAAATCTTCATACTCTTCATTCCTTCTGGCACAGAGCCCGGTTTCCTCCCACCATAACACTGCAAGGGCGTAGACACGTTTCGGAATTTGGGGGGGCTGAATTACTATCCCAGCTCAATAAGCGAGGGTCCAGGGGCCGCCAAGGCCCCGGAAGCTCCGCTGTCCGAGATCGCCAGAGGGACGTTCTGGGCTAATAACCGGGCACAAATATGAGGATCCATCTATTTATCAAACGGAAGGATTTTTTGTGGTGTTTTTGCCATTTCCCAGGGTTATTCGGTCATTTTTCTGATTCTGTTGGCCTATGATGTCGAAAGCTATGTATATACCATGCACGACAAGCTCCTGTCAGCCTTCAACCTAATGAAATATCATAGGTTTGGTTTGTCACAACAATTTATGGGGTATAAAGGTCTAAATGATATACCTCTTTTTAACACAATTAGAAACTTGTCTCCATGGTTATTTTAGACAAGATTTTCCCTGTACCCGCGTGTTTTAGTGATCATAAATATATATACCATGACACATTCCTTACTTCTTTGGATTATGTATCTAAGGAAACTCTCCCTGGATGGCGGCTGCTTACATGAATGATGGATCAGAAGACGTGTCCTCACAATGTGACTACAGCAAACATGTTTATTCAAAAAAAAATAGTGGCGTCTTTTAAACCACATGGAACCATGTAAGAATATCCGCGCAAAAGTGGTGAAGCACACAAAGCTCATTCCGGTAATGCCGTCGACCAATGCCACCAGCGAGAGAAGTTTCAGTACTCTCAGAAGATTGAAAACCTGGTTGCCCACTACGACAACACAATGAAGACTCAACTGGCTGATGATCCTACATGTACACTAAGACCGGACTGATGCCATCCCGTTGAAGAACGTTGTCAATGAATTTGTCTCCCGGAGCCCCGGCAGACTGAACAAAGTTTGGGAGATTCGAGATTCGACCAATATACCCAGGCAATCAACATTTTCACGGTCATTGTGACTATTACAAATAATGTTCTGTCATAACTTTGTTTTCCTGGTGTTACCTTTTTTTCTGCCTTTTCCTTGTTTTTTTTGTGTGTGCCAATATTTGGGGGGGCTGAAGCCCCCCAAGTCCCCCCTTGTCTACGCCTATGCACTGGCAACGCCGCCATATAAGTGAAATAATCTTGAGCGCGGCGTAAACACCAAACAATCAATCAATCATACTCTTCAGGGCATTATAATTGTAGTACTCGCGATAGACAAAAGTTAACAACTTAGGTATTGTGACAAAGAATTGCGTGTTAAATGGCTTATATCCTTTGGCAATTCGTTTATTTTAGATATTTCATAAAACTCCTCATATGGTTAATTTTTTTATTAATCCGTCCATGATTGAATAAAATGTCATTATGAAACCCCTTATTTGGCGCCATTTTCAATAGGAAACAACGTAGTTTTAGATTAAGGAAATATTATGTCTTTGTCAATAAAAATAGATTTTTATATCATAGAAAACACCGGATTGGGTGTTCAAGTCTGAAGCCAATGATATTCTATATTGCGGTAGGTCTAGGTAGGCATATCCAGGAATTTTCCTCTGCCGAAATATAGAATATGATTTTAACTGTGGCGTCAGTTTTTATTTTTATTTTCTACTTCACAAAATTCTTCTGTGTTGATACGGCTTTTAAGAGGTTCAATATGAATAAACTTCTACCCATGGGTTGCCCCCGCCCCCGTCTCTGTATTTGTGTGGGAAACACCCGTTCAGCAAAATAAGAAAGCTGCATGGATGTCACTATAAAAATAAGTATCTAAATGTCCCCTGGCGGTATCAGCGTTCGGCGTTAATCATTTGAAAGTAGCCGTCGACACCTTAAAACCAACCTATCTACTCAATGTAAACCAAACAGCAGTCATATGGTTGAAAAAGGTTGATTCAACGAAGCCGATGGAAGTTATTTTTTCTGCTATTATAATTATTGGTAGAAATGTAACCAAACCGATTTGACTTCAACTCTTTAGGGCTCACATTTTCAAAAACGAAAATATAATGTGGTTATTATCGAACTAAATAGGCCTACACTTTTGTAGATGACCAACCTGTATAACGTTGTCATTTGGTCTCTTTTTCTTTAGTTCCTTTTAATTGCTATGTAGGTTGTTTCTGGGGTGAACGGGGTGGGGGGGGGGGGATGCCTTGATAGATTTTCGATGACAAGAGTGATAAGAGTACTATGAATTGATAGTACGCAGAACATTCTCAATGGCTAGTAAGTACAAAGTTCGTTTACGTATGGGCACCAGAAAAACTTAAATAATATTCCGTGTTCTAGACACGCACAGTACGACAGACATATCTTTGATGTTTAAGATGTTAACTTCAAAGGGCTTTCTCTGAGTAGAATAGGGGTTCCTTGATCCTGTGTTTCTCAGTGAACTCATTCAATTCCGGATTAGTGATAGGATTAAGTTCTTAAAGACTCAATATTGCCGATACCGCGTCCTGTTGTGTTCATTAAAGAATGGAAACTTTTCTACGAACGGGAAACTATAAGGTTTTACTAATATATTCTTGGCCATGTCTACATGTATGTAATTTTAATGTTACGTATCAATAAGCTGAACTCCAAAACCGGAACTGTGTACATTTTCCCAGAAATCCACAAATCAGTGAAATACTCAGTCAGACAGTAACTGTTCTTACGAACTTACGATTGTTTTCTTCAACCAATAACTAGCTAAATAGAAATCCTAGTTTTATTAAAGATATTGGAGATTTCAAAGTGTCATGAGCTGCCAAAATGTTGATATGTTGACGTTAAAACAGAAAGTTTAAATTATTGGCTATTTCTCAAGACGTGTTATTTAGAAGCTTTTTAGTGCTTCTAGTCTCGAAAATGTACGATAAAGTATTGTTTTGAACTAACTTTGGCTTAGAATGAATGAATGGTCGTCCAGGTTATTTAAATTTTGTTTACTTTTCGGACATATTTTCGGTTCGTACAGACCACATACTGTGGATTTTCCTCAGTCCAACGCCAATCATTTAGTTTTTCAATGGCCTTCAAAGCCTCTTAGTGTCGTGACGATCAGAAATTATAAAAAAGTGTGAATTTTGGCAGCTCATGCCACTTTAACAAACCCTCCCAAATTCATTGCATAATTCTGGTCACCAATGTCGTGGAACCGATGTGTACTAATATTAATATAGAAGCTGGCCACGAAGATAAGTACAGGCTAACATGACTATGAAGTGTTTTCAAAACCAACTGATCCCCATCAACCTTTTCGTGCTGATGCTTTTCACAGGAGCAAAACTTTAGAGGGCATTGATTTTTTATGGTCAAATTCAAATAGCAGGGATGTATGAGTGCATTTTCGATTTTCTGGCGAGCTGTTTTTCCTAAAAAAAATACGAGATAACGCACAAGTTTGGTACCAGCGGAAAACTCTTTTGGGTACATTTTGTTAAAAGCGCGGAACAATTTCTTAATCGTGTTTATTTTCTTTTAAATATATGGTAGCTGATGCCAGTTTTTAGGTTTTTACATAATTTCACCCAAAATGACCCTCAATGCCCTACGTAGTACACAGTTTAATGTTCTTCTGCAAAACACTTCAATTAATTATTAGTCACCCTATTGGCCAACGGATTGTTGTCATATATGTTTGCAATAAAACTAAAAATGCAAAAGATCCAGAAAATGCAAATTCATTGAGATAAAAGATATATTAGTCTTATATCTTCTAATTAGAGTATTTAAAACCAAGGTTTCTATTTAGAGTAGAAAGTGTACACAGTTCTGATTTTGGAGTTTGGGTCAGCCTCTTGATAGCCTTGTTTCCGAAGGATCTTGTTCTATTAAGTTTAGTAAAAGTCATTGGCCAAATAACTTTATCTAGCTTTCTGTAATGCTCGGGGTTAACCATTTGCCGTTGGAATTAACCTAACAAAATAACACTGTCGGAGTAAATCAGACTATCACCTTTGTGCTAGCTAGGCACATTTAAAACTTACAGCTAGCCGAAACCTTGTAATGATATCATACCAATATAAATAAAAAGCTACAATATAATCGCCACGTATAAACATTTGATACACCATAATCGTTACACACTGGTATGATATTTCGAAAAAACTTTCAAAACCAGCTTTCTGTGCCGGACGGTAAAGGAGTACATTTTATGGATTCAAAATTGGTTGGAAACGGCAGGTGTGTTATTAAAACAACTGCTATTTTGGGCTCCAACGAATTGGAATCCAGGTTCTGGATGCTAAAAAGTTATTCAAAACCGTTGAATAACGCAACTTTTAAAACTTAGTAAAATGATAAAGAATTTATAACGAATTGGGACACACATATTCACTATTCAAAGGGAGAATTAATGTCCCAGATGAACATCTGGTGAAAGGGAGGTAACTACTCTCTTTCGAACACGTTGTAAAACTGAGATTAGAGTGCTTTTCCAAGCTGCACAAACTGCTCTATCAGGTTTCTATTCATTTTATTTGACAAGATAGATTGCCGTTTGATTGAATAATGTTTGCATTTTGGTCATTTGCCGATTGTCCGTGTTTTCTATGGGGACATAAGCTGTAATTTGAACATCGTCCAACTTATGATTTGTACTGGGTTGTGGTTGTTTAACTGATTGACTAATATATTATTGAATGGTTAAAAAATGGATAAACGCCTTTGTAAATATAATTGTGTATGATGTTATTCATTTCAGTGAGACTCTTGGGAATAAAACATTGCATCAGAAAACATGTATGTTAATCGGAATGAGAATCAAAACTACAAAGACAGCACAATGTACAGCACTCGTTCAATAAATAGTAAGTTTCCATAAATATATTTATTAATTACATTATTAAGCACATTGTCTATGCAAACTTTTTATCTTTTTTAATTGGTCAATGGTGTCACAAAAGTCTGGACCATTGGTCTCCCAACAGGACTATATTGATGTTAAAATCGTAACAAATAATGACCTATGTAGGCTTGTATTAGGATAAGGAATACACATCGATGTTCATCTTGATATTACGTGTCTGTTTTTTGTAGCTTGGAAAAACAACTCTTTTTTTTTGTTGTTGTAAAATTGCCTCTTTGAGATTAATATCTCTCTTTCCATAAAGCAAGAACAGCTTATTTTGAGGGAAACTTTATCAAACCATTAAATTTTAAACAGATTGTAAACGTACACTGTTTCGCTAAAGTGGCATGATTAGGACGTTTTTACACTCCGATTGCCAAGCTGAGTGTGTGAAGTATATGAACATACTAAAGGGTTGGCGTTGAAATAAAAAAAATACCAGGAAAGTCAGTAACCCATAAGGACCAAAGATGCGTGCTCATAATAAATGTACAAAATTCTAAAGCCCGTTACTATGGTGAGTGACTGATAGTGTCTTGGACTTATAACTTTTCCAACAACTCGAAAGGTCTAATCGTCGCGGTTTAACCAAACCGCTTGTATTTTAACTTTTCGAGTTATTCGCCCTTAAAAAGTCGAAAGGTAGAAACATCGGTTAACAGCGACATTTCGACTTCCGGTTTAAGCTATTTAGCGGTCAATGCAGATTACATGAATATATGAAAGCATTTCAGAGTTAGGCGTATTCTTTTATTTTGACTCTTGATCACCGTAACCGTCAGCTTGTCTATCAAAACTTTTTACAGGAAACGGATACATGTCAAACGGTAAAATTTATATGGGATTTTAAATCGGATAATAAAATGTGAAGTTTATATATTTGCGAAATTTGGAGTGATTAATAGGGAAGAGATTGACTGATGCTAACGTAGCCTTTGAATTATGGACTGGTAGTCACTATAACCCATCTCAATAAGGGTTAAATCAAACCTGTTGTAATCTTTGAAAATTCGCCCTGTTAGATTGGTAACGAAGAAATATTTTTCAGTACAGTTTAGAAGGGTTTTTGGTGCTACTATAGTCTCGAGAATATACATTCAAGTCGGGTTATGCAACCATCGGATCTCAGTTTTGTTCCATCATCCTATTTGGAGCCAACTTCTCGCATCGACATGAGCGCAGCTTAATACTCATCGGTCCTGAAACGTTAGACTGAACGACAAACCAGTCTCAGAAGAAATGAACGGTCGAATTATTTAATCACAAACGTTTAGATCAAATAGGCGTTCCACGCAACGCACTGCAGCTTATGTCCATAACCCGAGGGCGTTGCGAGGACCTTGGAAAATGTTATATCAACTTGCTTCGATTCGATGGCATCCGTGGCTGCTTACATGTAGTCTTGCCGAGAAAGGGTCTTGCTGTTCAAGGGGAGCAACTGGTATCTTAAGTGGTAAACAGTTATCTGCCTTATAAAGTATATTGGCTGTCAAGGTCACAACACCCAGTTTCTGGGGTTTTTTTTTCAGTTAATGGAAATTTATCTCGGTTATGCTAGAGCTAAAAGGTGGTATTACATAGCGATATTTTTATATTTGGGTTATTAGAATATTGGATTGAAACTAATGCAGATCTACTGTACATATTTTAAGCTTTCAATCAATGCCCGATTGAAGATTGTTGTGTGTGTTTTTGTTTTAATTTTAAACCCATTTTGAAAATATCTCAGTTTGGCTGAGAATATGTAAGCCTAAAACTGTCAAAATGGTGGTACCCATGTTGAATTGTGTGTAGCGTGAAACCGACATGCACTATGTCAACTTTATTTGGTTGTAAAAGTCCCATGTGTTGATATATTTGAAAGGGAAAGGAAAAGCCTTAAAGGGGCATGAGCTGCCAAAATGTTGATATTTTGACGTTAAAACAGAATGTTGAAATTATTGGCTATTTTTCTCAAGACGTATAATTCAGAAGCTTTTTAGTACTTCTAGTCTCGAAAATGTACGATAAAGTATTGTTTTAAACCAAATTTCACTTAGAATAAATGAATAGTCGTCCCGGTTATTTAAATTTTGCTTACTTTTCGAACACGTTTTCGGTTCGTACAGGCCACATACTGTATGGATTTTCCTCATTCCAACGCTAACCATTTAGTTTTTCGATGGCATTCAAAGCCTCTTACTATCGTGACGATCAGAAATTATGAAAAAAGTGTGAATTTTGGCAGCTCATGCCACTTTAACGAGATTTAAATAAATAGCCACAAACCAAAACGTTAACATTAACGCAAATGGGAAATAAAACTGTATCCAGTGACTTCAAACCTAAAGTTTCATTTCTTTCTTCAGTTTCAATTTTGGTGAGAAAATCAAGATTTTAAAATCACATGCACTTAAATCGTATGGGGATGTATTTCATACCGACACAAAACTTCCATCGATGGGTCGAGGGTTCGAATCCAGCTCATTTACAAATTGGGTTATTCGTTTTACTGGGGTTTCACTTGAGCGACCCATGTGGAAGGTCGAAGGGGCCCGTTTTCTCTCACAACAAACATGGCACTCCGTGTTTGTGAATGCGGGTGTTTTTTTTTTTGTTTTTTTTAGCAGACTCCATAATTGGAACTGCACCATGTGGGATATCCCTGAGATAAACAAAAAGGAAAGCTTTCCCTATACATCCCTAGTGCAGAAGGTCAATAGCGCGTATAGCCTCCATTAGCTTCCAACCTGCGTCTCACCCCTCCAGTGAGACGTCTGATCTGTTGGAGGGGTAGGCCTAACTGCCGCCAATACCGATGTAATGCGGCATCCAATTCCTGCAGATTTTGTACAGGAAGCTCTAGGGCTTGAATGTTTCTGCCCATCCTATCCCGAATGTGCTCTAAAGGATTCAAATCCACGCAGTTACCCCTTTAACAGATCTGACGTCTCACTGGAGGGGTGAGACGCAGGTTGGAAGCTAAAGAAGGTTATACGCGCTGTTGACCTTCTGCTCTATGGATGTGTTCTACACAATCAAAGTAACAGTTTTACTCCAATATGTTCGCCCTGTGGAGCTAGTTTCATACTTAAAGCATCTTTTTATTTTGTTAAAATACACTTTCGATTTGACTAACGATATCCTGAATAATTTGTATAGCTTATTGCCATTAATGGTGATTTCTGCAACATCAGTTTGCCAACAATCTCCCCACACCAATGATTTTATTGGTCGGTGCAGACTTTCCAAAGGGGGCTTAACTTTTTTCTTTGTGTATAGTTCATGTATGGACTAAAATACGGCTACTATTTGTAGGTATATTGCATTGTGAGTTTAATACCTCTAGCGCAGTTAATCCATGGAATAAAATAACCATTTATTCATAATAGTTTTCCTGCTTTCAATCTGACATAATGATATATATGTATTATTAATTGCTATTCTGCGTAAAACTAATCTCGCTCTCGAACAAATTACATTGTATACAAAGCAAATCTTCTGCGCGGAACATGGATTAATTTCCAAGTGCTTTTGATGGTTTACGCGGATTAGGTTCGCAGTGGGTTATAAGGCCTCTTAGTATACTTAAACATGTATTACAATGGCAAGGTGTATAATACTCAGTAGTATTTCAGTAGTATTTCAACGGATCATTTAATTCACATAAAAGTTTCCGCGAAATAAATAAACAAATTGATATAGAATGTTGGCTTTTTAAACATGAAATAAAGCTTGAAAACAAAAAAAATCTAAAAAAAAACCTTTATTTTCTTCTTCTTTCTGTTGGATTTCTCGGTTCTGACACTGTTTGCTGTTTTTGGTTACCACTGTAGAACGTCCGGAACACCTGCATTCACTTTGACAACAATACAAATCTTCGTTTCAGGAGGAAATAAATAGTATGTCAAACATTTAAAATGTAACGACCGAAAGAGCCAATTTAATGATCAATATCTTAAACTAATCAGCCTGATCATACCCTTGCTAAACATAGTCAACTGGAACTAACGTTTTCTGTAAGGAGCTTAGACTGGTTTCGTAATAATTTGGCACTCTTTGGCATTCTTGTCTGGGCTCTTAAACACCAACGTTTCAGTTTATTTACAGGGGTGTCTACGTAGGTCTTGAGTTATCGGCCCAAAACAAGTGGACTTCCTTGCAACCAACAGTGTGTTATAGTTGGTTTAATATCTCACTCACTTGGTGAGATTGCTGAGTAAGCATGCCAACGGCTAAATCATGGAAGCAACTAGGAGAAAATACCAGACGAGAAGATCCTTCGAGTTTGCCACAATTTACCAGTAACCGCCGGAGACACAGCGAGTTTCCAAGTATAAATAATGTTCAACATAAACGATTAAGTTTGATCAAACTCAACTCCACTCCGGATATGAGTCTACCCAAGATTAATCGTGGAGATTCGAAACAGTTTCCTAGTGATGTAGTTCAAGGGGCGAATACTACCCGGCGTCTTTCTACCAAGAAACGAAGCCTTGCAACTTACGGGCGAAGAATAAGTAATATTCTGGGTATGAGAAAATTGATTGCCCCACCGACGAACATAGAAGAGAATCCTATGCTAGAAATAAAGGAGCTTCCACAGAAAGCAAGATTCAGCACATCTTTTTCACAAGAAGCACAGTTTGCTATGTTAAAGGGATATGAAGATGTTTTACTGAAAGAACTCCAAAGAAATTATCCGGAGCACAAAACCCTGCTATTACGAAATATTACCCCTAAACTACCAGTTAGGTTGAAAGAAAATTCGGAATCAGTCGAAGTTGATAACAGAGTGGCCAGTAGAAAGGACCCTGAATTTAATGGTGAGATATTGGAGAGTCTGAACGTAAACAAAAATAAACAATTGGGTTCAAGAACAGATTCTTTTTACAAGTCAGCAACTCAAACTCCCACAGAAATGAAAAGATCTTCTTCCATACCAGCCATGTGGATTAAAAAATCGCAATTGATAATAACATATCGATTTCAAAATGCTATAGATATTCTTGACACCGTCCGGAAAAATAACGGCCTCTCGACGATTTCCCCCAGAGTTAACCGGGAAAAAATAATGCCTCTACGTGATTACAATTTCTGGACGTCTGCATGGTTTGGAGAATTTACTTCAAATAAAAAATAACTGTAGTGTGTTTGTAGATGTAAAACAAAGTACGATAGACTTTACTCAGTGAGACTTATTGTCAATGGCAAGACATACGACACAGCAAATTTGGTTTCATTTGAGTGCCAATCGCTATGTTCTAACTCATTTGGGGATGACTTCGATATATTACCGCAGTATAATATTTTCAAAACCACAGGGAATTTTGTTAAACGACTGAATCCATACAACAAGTGTAAAATACAGAAAAAAGCTAACCTGGTTAGCATCTTATGCACTATTCTGTTGTTTTTCAGTTTGAATGACATCTACATTGTATTGTCAGACTATTGATCGATAGAACTGGCATCGAGGAAGAGCTCGGTACGAAAGGGGGATCACTCTTTCACGCCTATTTCACGAATTGTGGGCCCTTTTATGTTAGGGTTATGTTATGTGTGATTTCCCTTTATCTTGTAAATATGTGTGCTATATTTGAAATTTGTATTGTATTTCCCGTATTTATTCTCCATGTTTTTGTCTGTGCAAGGAAGTTCGTGTTTATATCGTATGTCAAAATATTTGTGCTCAACAAATGTACACAAAGAAAAAAGTTAATCACTCCCCCCCCCCCCCCCCCCCACCTCCGAACATATTGAAGTAAAAATGTCACTTTGAGTTTGTAGAACACATCCCTAAAACAGAAGGTCAATAGCGCGTATAGCCTCCATTAGTCCGAATCACAGCTTCCAACTTGCGTCTCATCCCTCCAGGGAGACGTCGGATCTATTGACGGGGTAACTGCCGTCAATACCGGTGTAATGCGACTTCCAATTCCTGCAGATTTTGTACAGGAGGCTAGAGCCTTGAATGTTTCTGTCCATCCTATCCCAAATGTGCTCTAAAGGATTCAAACCCGGACTCACGGCGGGCCAAGGCTTCGTTTTGCAAGTCTGGGGGCGTTGTCATCCATGTACACAGGTCTTGAGCCTAATGGGTGGTTCTCAAAATGAGGCACGACAACTGGTTGCAGGACCTCCGGAATGTCCGATCGTATAGTGACAAAGTCAATTTTGCATCGGTGAGAGATGCACCCCCAAAGCATCACAGAGCCCGCTCCGTAAGAAACATATGGATAGATGTTATTGGGTGTATACCCTGTGTTTTTGTGCCTCCAAACCCTCGTTCGCCCATCCGTGACGTTGAGCAAGGAACGACTTTTGTGGGATCAGTGGATTCTTCGCCAGTCCTCAAATTCCAACCTCGTCGTTCTAAACACCAAGGCAAACGTATCCGTTGATGGCGATCTGACGGGGGCGTTTGATGTCTCTCCTTGCCCTCATGACGGCAGCTTCCAATGGGTTTCTCTCGGTTCTTGTGCACAGACGTCGGTTGGGTAGCCATTGTCGCTTCAAAGATGGACTTGATGCAAATGGATGACGTCGTACCAGTGCCCTATCTTCACGCTGTGATGTTACAGGTGGTCAACCCGAGCCTGGTCGGTCCTTCACAGCACCAATCTGCTTATCACTGTATAATGGTAGCCTAATGGTAACTATCTTTAGTGGCATTTAGAAGGTGGTATAGATAAATGACGTAAGACTTTCGTATGGGTAACACACTTCTAGGTTTATTTAATGACGACCTTTTTTGTCTTTCTCCGAAGACTGTTTTCAAATCATGATTTGAAAACAGTCTTCGGAGAAAGACAGAAACGTCATCATTAAATAAACTTAGAAGTATGTTACCCATACGAACGTCTTACGTTATTTAATGGTAACTAGACGTTTCATTGGTCGATCAAATAATTGTGGGAATATGATGCCAATGAAATATTTTTTGTGAGCCACATGTAACATTCAGAAATAATTTTGCACCGTTGGAGAGCGAACTGAATTCATGATTCTCGCTGTTCATGTCGGCAATAAATCCACCAATACATTTACTGGAAGATTCACGACCAATGTAGTACATACATGAATGCGGGAAGGGGAAATAAGAAAAGTTGATCATGTGTCACAACTATAGCACACCTAGAATTATCTCAAGATAGAATTTATCCAAATGCCAAGGTTTCTATAAAAGTTTTTAGCTTCAAGGTGACTAGATATGAGTTCTGAAGGGTTTCTGGAATAAAACTATCGAAAGTTTTTCTTCTGTATAATGACATATGTTCAGAAAAAAAATGCCTCACGATCATACACAAACCTGATAGTTAAAGGCACACTTTCCTCGAAAATCCAGAATACTGTTAACATAAAAAACAGTTAGCGGCTTTCTGTATTTTTCCCTGATAAAATTAATTAGGAAGTGTTTATTTTTGCCAAAAATATAAAGTTTTGGCATCATTTAGTATTCTAAATTTGAAATTGAAAATTAGATTTATCAATTAACCGCAATGTAAGCAAAACCCGGACCTGAACATGCGCACAAGCGCCCTAATGTTTTGAATCGTGTGAGTGATCTAACGGCACAGTATAATTTTACGTACTTTATCCGAGAAATACAGACTGACGATCAAGTAAGAGGGACTCGAAAAGCCTGTCGATCATTTTTTTAGAGTAAACCACAGATAAAAAGGCCTGAAATGAGGGTAATCCACCCAAGTTTACCGACACTGTTGGTTGTTGTTGTAATCAAACTTCGATTCTTCGTTTGTTTTTCACCCCAATTTCTACATTCTAAACCCAAAGTAGAGGGCAAAATGGGTGTTGAGAGCCACTTCAGGTGAGTCAAATGACGTCACAATGCCTTTATAAAAAATTTGCCGCGAGGCATTGACCTAATTACATATGCACCCAATGCAGGTCTATTAAGGGACGTGCGCATCAGTCAATATTAAAGTACATGTGCACCTATTCTTAAAAAATATGCTGAATAATACACTCCCACGGAAAAAATATGTTTAGTAATGCAATACTGGTCTAAAGGGCCAATTAAACAGACTGGCACCGGTGATAGACAATAGATAATAAACGAATGTATAAACAACCTTGGACTGTATTACCTCAACGTATAGATCATATCGGTAAGTGTGTGTACATCAGAGCCGGACGGCCTCGGGGGGCAGATGCATCGGACCGTATCCAATTAAGTCGACTGCCAAAGAGACGTGTGCGTCCAACCGTAACAAATTAACGGAATAGAATATCTCGAGTAATGCAGTCCTGCCGCACAACTAATTAAAATCTTAGCTCTCGGTTATTGGTCACGGTTCGCCGCATGTCTTATTAAAATCTAAGCTCGCGGCTATCGGTTCACTACGGTACACATGTCATTAAGAGTAGAATCTAAGTTATTTATTAAATTATCTCAGTGGCATTGCATATCAAAAATATACTACGTATAATACTTAAGTCTTAACCACTGGTCATCAACCCGGAAGTCACCGGAAGTTACCCGGAAGTGAAGCGGAAGTGACCGGAAGTGAACCGGAAGTGTACCGGAAGTGACTGGAAGTAACCTGAAGTGAACCGGAAATGACCGGAAATAACCCGGAAGTCACCGGAAGTAACCGGAAGTGACCCGGAAGTCACGGGAAGTGGACCGGAAGTAACCGGAAGTGACCGGAAATAGACCGGAAGTGACCGGAAGTGGCCGGAAGTAACCGGAAGTGACCGGAAATAACCTGAAGTGAACCGGAAATAGACCGGAAGTGTCTGGAAATATTCCGTAAGTGGCCGGAATTGAACCGGAAGTGACCGGAAATAATCCGGAAGCGGCCGGAACTAACCGGAAGTGACCGGAAATAACCTGAAGTGGACCGGAAGTGACCGGAAATAGACCGGAAGTGGTCGGAAGTGAACCGGAAGTGAACCGGAAGTGAACCGGAAGTGAACCGAAAGTAACCGGAAATGAACCAGAAGTAGCCGGAAGTGACCGGAAATATTCCGTAAGTGGCCGGAAGTGAACCGGAAGTGACCGGAAATAATCCGGAAGCGGCCGGAAGTCACCGGAAGTTACCCGGAAGTGAACCGGAAGTGACCGGAAGTGAACCGGAAGTGACTGGAAGTAACCGGAAGTGAACCGGAAGTGACCCGGAGGGTGTAAAAATGTCTGCAAGACTTACTATAGCTCGTGGTTTTCTCAATTCTGGTTTTACACAAATCGATTGAAACGTTCAAATCTAGCATTAGTCGGAGAGCTTAGGGACTAACGCCATTCACCTTTAAGCGGTCCGACTTCGAACCGGAAGGGACGTTATCGAACCGGAAGTCGTCCATAATTTCGTTATTTTTTGTTTTAGAGCTTAGGGACTAACGCCATTCACCTTTAAACGGGCCGACCTCGAACCGGAAGTGACGTCATCGAACCGGTAGTTGTCCGTAATTTCGTTATTTGTTTTGTCCCACAGCCTAGGTACTAACGCCATTCAATCCGTTACGACGTCATATCCGCTATTGTGCGGCGTAAAACACCAAACAATCAATGACTCTAAGCAGTCGTCCTACATCAGGCGTTTTTCACCCCAGAACTGTATTGTGAAAGTCTCAACCAATGCCTTAACATAAAGAAACATAAGACATCGTTCGTTCTGATGAACATTTTATTATCTTCATGGTGAACATTCTTCAAGTACATCGTTTCCGGTTTTCGTAAGGGTATTCGTCCGGTAAAACCTTATCAAATAACATATAGCGTATTTTGATCGCGTTCGCTAATGCCTCGTCAATCGGTAGGCCAATTACTCCGCGTAAAAAATCCCTAGTTTTCACAATTTCTCGGTGAAGCGGGTCTCCCATTAAATGCATCCAAATAGTGTTGTACTGTCCGTATATAGTCATCAAGGTTTTCTTTATTTCCGGCCTGCGCCGTCGGTATTCCTCCTGCAAACTGCAGCCGTCAACAGACATATGAGTTTGAATAGCTTCCTTCACAATGTCGTCCCATACGTCGGAAACTGTATCAGCCATACCGCTAGCGGGCGTAATGATACTCGTTAGAAAAACTTTACGGTCATCTTCTAAAGTATTTTCATCCGAGGGATGCCCTCCATAAACGGTCATCTCAGTATTCTGAGAATCGGTTTTGTGTTTATTGAAAACGTGCCGCTTCATGTCATGTCGGCGACTAAAAGTCTTGTTACAAACGTGACAATTGAATCTCATTTTGTTTCACCCACTGTGGAATATAATTTATAGCGCTATTTCAGCGGTCGGTCTAATCCAATGTGAAGGACGCGCCGCCTTTTATACGCTTCTGTCTTGCCTTCAATTCCGACTTAGCCATTTCCACCGCTTGCTGTGCGTTAGATACGGCAATAATCCGCGGCAAATCCGCCTTTTCACGGTTGGGGAAGCTTTCGCGATAATAGGGCTCGACAGTTTTTCTTCGTTTAAAGGCTTGACTTTGTGGCGTACCACTTTTTCTGCGTTCCTGTCTGACCTCCGATCTGGTCATTTCCACCGCTTGTGCGGGAGACACCACATCTATCTGCGGTAAATCCGCATGGTCGGCGTCAATTTGCGGCGGATCCATCTTTTCACGGTCTGGGGAGCTTTCACGGCAATAGGGTTCCAGAGGGATGAGCGTGTTTCTGCTTCTGAATGCTTGGCCGAGGGGCGAGCCTCTCTTTCTCATTGCACCTTCGTTCATGGGTATTTTACCCTTTTCCATATTGCGGTAAAAACGCACCAATTTATCCACGTTCGACATGTTTAAACGTTACAGACACCGTCTGCGTAAGGAGTGTTGTCGAAGTACGATGATAGCTCGTTATATAAAGCTTTATGATACGCGCCCGCTAAACGCCAGAAGCGACCGTTAACGCAGCTAATTGTGAGTGAATGATAATATTGTTTTACGTTAAGGCTGCGTTAACGGTCGCTTCTGGCGTTCAGCGGGCGCGTATCATAAAGCTTTATATAACGAGCTATCATCGTACTTCGACAACACTCCTTACGCAGACGGTGTCTGTAACGTTTAAACATGTCGAACGTGGATAAATTGGTGCGTTTTTACCGCAATATGGAAAAGGGTAAAATACCCATGAACGAAGGTGCAATGAGAAAGAGAGGCTCGCCCCTCGGCCAAGCATTCAGAAGCAGAAACACGCTCATCCCTCTGGAACCCTATTGCCGTGAAAGCTCTCCAGACCGTGAAAAGATGGATCCGCCGCAAATTGACGCCGACCATGCGGATTTACCGCAGATAGATGTGGTGTCTCCCGCACAAGCGGTGGAAATGACCAGATCGGAGGTCAGACAGGAACGCAGAAAAAGTGGTACGCCACAAAGTCAAGCCTTTAAACGAAGAAAAACTGTCGAGCCATATTATCGCGAAAGCTTCCCCAACCGTGAAAAGGCGGATTTGCCGCGGATTATTGCCGTATCTAACGCACAGCAAGCGGTGGAAATGGCTAAGTCGGAATTGAAGGCAAGACAGAAGCGTATAAAAGGCGGCGCGTCCTTCACATTGGATTAGACCGACCGCTGAAATAGCGCTATAAATTATATTCCACAGTGGGTGAAACAAAATGAGATTCAATTGTCACGTTTGTAACAAGACTTTTAGTCGCCGACATGACATGAAGCGGCACGTTTTCAATAAACACAAAACCGATTCTCAGAATACTGAGATGACCGTTTATGGAGGGCATCCCTCGGATGAAAATACTTTAGAAGATGACCGTAAAGTTTTTCTAACGAGTATCATTACGCCCGCTAGCGGTATGGCTGATACAGTTTCCGACGTATGGGACGACATTGTGAAGGAAGCTATTCAAACTCATATGTCTGTTGACGGCTGCAGTTTGCAGGAGGAATACCGACGGCGCAGGCCGGAAATAAAGAAAACCTTGATGACTATATACGGACAGTACAACACTATTTGGATGCATTTAATGGGAGACCCGCTTCACCGAGAAATTGTGAAAACTAGGGATTTTTTACGCGGAGTAATTGGCCTACCGATTGACGAGGCATTAGCGAACGCGATCAAAATACGCTATATGTTATTTGATAAGGTTTTACCGGACGAATACCCTTACGAAAACCGGAAACGATGTACTTGAAGAATGTTCACCATGAAGATAATAAAATGTTCATCAGAACGAACGATGTCTTATGTTTCTTTATGTTAAGGCATTGGTTGAGACTTTCACAATACAGTTCTGGGGTGAAAAACGCCTGATGTAGGACGACTGCTTAGAGTCATTGATTGTTTGGTGTTTTACGCCGCACAATAGCGGATATGACGTCGTAACGGATTGAATGGCGTTAGTACCTAGGCTGTGGGACAAAACAAATAACGAAATTACGGACAACTACCGGTTCGATGACGTCACTTCCGGTTCGAGGTCGGCCCGTTTAAAGGTGAATGGCGTTAGTCCCTAAGCTCTAAAACAAAAAATAACGAAATTATGGACGACTTCCGGTTCGATAACGTCCCTTCCGGTTCGAAGTCGGACCGCTTAAAGGTGAATGGCGTTAGTCCCTAAGCTCTCCGACTAATGCTAGATTTGAACGTTTCAATCGATTTGTGTAAAACCAGAATTGAGAAAACCACGAGCTATAGTAAGTCTTGCAGACATTTTTACACCCTCCGGGTCACTTCCGGTTCACTTCCGGTTACTTCCAGTCACTTCCGGTTCACTTCCGGTCACTTCCGGTTCACTTCCGGGTAACTTCCGGTGACTTCCGGCCGCTTCCGGATTATTTCCGGTCACTTCCGGTTCACTTCCGGCCACTTACGGAATATTTCCGGTCACTTCCGGCTACTTCTGGTTCATTTCCGGTTACTTCAGGTTATTTCCGGTCACTTCCGGTTAGTTCCGGCCGCTTCCGGATTATTTCCGGTCACTTCCGGTTCAATTCCGGCCACTTACGGAATATTTCCAGACACTTCCGGTCTATTTCCGGTTCACTTCAGGTTATTTCTGGTCATTTCCGGTTACTTCCGGCCACTTCCGGTCACTTCCGGTCTATTTCCGGTCACTTCCGGTTACTTCCGGTCCACTTCCCGTGACTTCCGGGTTACTTCCGGTGACTTCCGGGTTATTTCCGGTCATTTCCGGGTCACTTCCGGTTCACTTCAGGTTACTTCCAGTCACTTCCGGTACACTTCCGGTTCACTTCCGGTCACTTCCGCTTCACTTCCGGGTAACTTCCGGTGACTTCCGGGTTGATGACCAGTGGTTAAGACTTAAGTATTATACGTAGTATATTTTTGATATGCAATGCCACTGAGATAATTTAATAAATAACTTAGATTCTACTCTTAATGACATGTGTAACGTAGTGAACCGATAGCCGCGAGCTTAGATTTTAATAAGACATGCGGCGAACCGTGACCAATAACCGAGAGCTAAGATTTTAATTAGTTGTGCGGCAGGACTGCATTACTCGAGATATTCTATTCCGTTAATTTGTTACGGTTGGACGCACACGTCTCTTTGGCAGTCGACTTAATTGGATACGGTCCGATGCATCTGCCCCCCGAGGCCGTCCGGCTCTGATGTACACACACTTACCGATATGATCTATACGTTGAGGTAATACAGTCCAAGGTTGTTTATACATTCGTTTATTATCTATTGTCTATCACCGGTGCCAGTCTGTTTAATTGGCCCTTTACACCAGTATTGCATTACTAAACATATTTTTTCCGTGGGAGTGTATTATTCAGCATATTTTTTAAGAATAGGTGCACATGTACTTTAATATTGACTGATGCGCACGTCCCTTAATAGACCTGCATTGGGTGCATATGTAATTAGGTCAATGCCTCGCGGCAAATTTTTTATAAAGGCATTGTGACGTCATTTGACTCACCTGAAGTGGCTCTCAACACCCATTTTGCCCTCTACTACCCAACTGGACACGAAAACGTGTCCTATGTTTAATTTTAGTGGTTTTAGCAGTAAGCTCATGTAAATTGGTTTTCTTAACAAATGTTCGACAGGCTACGACGGCATGTAGACCTTTAAAGGGGTATACAGTTGAAATAAAGCCTTGGAGGAATATGATGTGAAGTTTACTTATTCTATTTGTAAAGGACTCAAATAAATAGTGATCAAATAACTTGAAGATTCAGAGTTTGAGGCATCCAAACAGACAATTGGAGTCACTATTAGCCAGTAAAAACATTTTGTTGGAAGTCAACTAATTTTGCTGTAGATACATTTGTTTATATTCTTAATAGTTTATCTACAACATATTTCTCTTGATAACTTTGTAGATTTAGTCGTAAATGATTTAGTCTGTGAGGGTAAATGGAACTGGAGAATCGTTAGGGTTGTATAAGCCAATCCTTTAGAGATTATGTACACTGATGGTTGGCTTGTAAAGGTATTCTCCCTGTGGACGTTCAAATGGCAAATTTGGATGAGACACGTACAGGTCGAAAATACATGTACTGCCCCACTTTAATGTTAAAGCGTATAGTTATGACTTCATCAAGTTATCTTGCATATAATACATAAGTTACCAACGTTTGTCGTGATTAAGGTGATTTCTAACGCATTTGAAATCAATAAAACTGTTTTCTTCATTGATAAAGCTAAATGGTATGAAGTATTAACTATAAAATGAGTCTTCCTTTCACAAATCTTCATCTACCTAGAAATTTCTGACCCGTCATTAAAGCGAAACATATCGGCTATCAGCATGATGTATATCTCCACGTCAGACAGTAGTCTGAAACATCTTGAGGAGAAAGGGATTACCTACTGCAACTATATCAGATAAAGATTTCTAAAATTGAGCTAAGAAACTTGATGTTGAACCCAAGCATGAATATGGGTTATACAGCAGTCTGTGATCGGCTTTCCCCTCCAGGAAGACGGTAGATTTGTCTTAGTAGACCGGATTCCCTTGAGGGCACCTGTTTGATTATGCTCAGCAGTAAAAGGTAATCCAAGTGTTTGGAATCTCCATACTATCGGTATAATGATGAGTATAGATTGTTCACTTGAGCGGTCTTGTCGCTGCTCTGGTCCGTTTGTTCAAGGTGCTAGCCAAACCTGACTGCCCATTAAACTCAAGTATTGACTCTTTGTCTTTGACAAACCTCCTGATCAAGCCAAACCACAAGACAATACAGATCAATTTCCCGACTGCTTGGACATTGTTGTCCTACTTATCCATTGGAAATCAGAGTACATACGATGCCCAGTAAGCGATGTTAAAGGCAGCAAATGCTACGGGAAACATGATTCGAGCGGCTCTATCAATTCGACTGACGCTGTTCATCCCTGAGTGATTGTCTTCTTCCCGCGTGGCTTTTTCTGAAGTTAACTGGCTGAAAAACCCTTCTTGAAAATGTCGTTTTCCCTCATCTTTTCGCGTTAAACAGTCCCAAAGTCCGTGGTAAGAGGATGGCAGGAAATTATCGTTGCCCGTATCTGGAAACCCATATTCTGCTATTCTGTATCGACCATTAGCACTCTTTTTATTCGAAAATCGGATTTCCTAAAACCAAATTGTAATAGTAATTTTTTTTTCAGATAATTTGGTTGGTTTGTAATTTTTTAATTATAACTTCATTACAGAAACACTCTAACCATTCCCTTGCATTGCCTAGAGCTACGTAATACCGATACATTAACTTAAAGGAGTAGATAATGCATAGTGATGCAAACAAACCATTAGGGAAACGTTGTTATCTATAACCTTACAGCTTGGGTGTAATACGATTGATATAACATTTATGGGAATTCTGCCACTCTGAACACTTACATCTTTTCGATCAATAGTATCGTCATCACTTTCTTCGTCATTGTTTAAATCATCATGCTCACCGCTGCCCACTTTGGTGAAATAATGTACTATAGCGAACTGAATGACTGTGGCCATGACAAAAGTGAAACAAGAAGCGATGTAAACATCCAGTCCGGTATAGTAAGATACCTTTGGCAGGTCTGTTCTATTATCCAAACCAAAGAATGTCATCGTCAATACAGTTGTTACACCTGAAAAAATAAATGGGGTGTTATACATTTAACCGAAACGTTGCAGGTTCCGGAAAAATCATTTCCTTAACTCTATAATTGCTAATTGTCTCTTATATACATCTCCTGAAATATGTTTCTTTTATCGTGGGATTTTGTCAAAATTCACAACTATGTGTTAGATACCAGCTTAAGGGGAAGTTTTCTGGGATAAAGAAAACTGTCTCTCCATGCGCAAAACTTCTTCGGGTTTATTTACCATAACGATATGTATAAAACGTAATCTTTGCTTTAATTGCCGAGAACTCTATCAAACATATTCGTTTCTTATTTTTGCTAAATCGGCCATAAATTATTTAATGGTGTTAGGTGTCTAAACACTTTCCCATTAATTTAATGAATCCAAATCTGTCAAAACGTGATTCATACTCTTGTTAGAAACGTATGGCATTTTGAGAAATCAGGATATGTTTTGTGAAACCAATTACCATATTTGTCCTTGGTTTAACGAACAATAATACCACAATTACCCATATAATTTACTATGGTTACTTGGAATGTAAACGGTTTCATTTAAAACCACGAGTATTACGCATGCTGATTTAAAATTTGCCGTTAATATGTTTAAATATACCTTGGTACTAAAACAGTTTGAGACCATGCGTTACTACAAGTAATGTTTTACCCAGCATAATCCTATCGGCTGTTGCCTCTCTGTTAATCCAGAATGATACCCAGGACAATACAACCAGTAAACAACACGGTAGATACACTTGGATCAAGAAGTAACCCATTCGACGTTTAAGGTGAAAGTTGATCTCCAATACAGAGTGTAAAGCTGCCGATAAAGACAAAACGCCTTATTACCGTCGGTCTTCAAAACAGTACAATAGTAATTATCTATGGGCTAATTATCCCAGAAAGCCTTGTCTAATAGACTGTTTGATGGTAGTAATCTGGGAAGACAATCGCTTTTCTCCTGGAGGCAAGCCCAATTACATAGAGTAGAGAAGTATGTCTTGGTTAGACCTTAGCAATTGAATACGATGTTGGCTTACGACGCGATAGACAATAAAGAAGTAAATTATACGTACACGTTTAAACTGTGCTAGATGGATTTTCAGTCTATCTAAATATTATTAGTCTAACTTACCGTCTCGGAATGATGAGGATCGGTTTGAACCCGGATAGCTAATTAAATCAAATTGAGAGAGAGTCATGTCTTTAGCAATTTCCACAGCTTTGGCGTTTCCATACTTCCATCTGTATAATATGTCACCGTCCGAATAGCCAACTTGATCAGAAAAGACAAATAAACAAATATCTAAATGTGTATCTTAATACAATCTCACTTTACCCGCATAGATGTATTTGGTTGTTACGTAACAGTATCGGTTAATTGATTTTGTCCATGGGTGTGAAATGAGCCTGGGTAATTTTATTCAACTGAAATCAATAATTTCTCGAGTTTGCTTGCTGCATGTGCACAGTAAATGTTTGTACCATGTTGTGCACTTGCAGCAAATTATGTGCAAAGACTGTGGAAAGAATTATACAAACATATTATTTCGATTGTGACTTCTTATAAGTTTTATACTGTGGTTGATTGTTCCATTTCTTACTTTTGCGTTTTTGCTTTGAGACTAAGCAAGAAAAAACACACACAATGCCTTATTTATGTCATTCTCAATCTATTATTTTCACGTAGAGTTCGTCCAAGAATCAATGCAAAATTAAGGAAAAGGTTATTCGTTGTAAAACTCAAAAACACGTTTTCTTATTTTCGCATGGCTTCGCAGACGCCATGAATAATTAACTGTGTAATTTCGTTATATAATCTTCGCCAGGAAACGAGCTAATAAGAAATGAAGCAAATCATGATTTTATATTATGCCACCTCAAATATATGAGCATTCTATAGAATGAGAACTGAAATGCATGACAGCCTTTGCATGTGGAATCGTTACTTTCAATGTAGAGCATTTGAAAGTTGAAATGAAGAAATTATTTCAATTTTGTATACATACAACTTCCTATGTACATCGGACAGTCCTGAGAATCCAAAGGGAACTTTTCCAAGCGCATCATACATCTAGTTCGAATCGTTAGTCTAAAATTACAAGAAAATACGAAATATAGAATTATAAAACATAATAAGATAGTTGCAAGTGGAGCATTTACACGTGCACATTGGTTATAGATGTAATATTTACATTATTACAACTACATTGATTTTTAAATAGTAAAATTGTTTACCACCGCCGACAAAATTGTCCCGTCTATCGGTTCGGGGCACCAATGGAATCGATTTGGGTTTTGCCATGTGAGATAACGAGATTATGTTTTAATTCTGTTTTCCGGTTCCAGATACGGATTCAAATCTGAAAGTTTGGAGTTTTTACCTGAGTAATCCGTGTTTAACATAGTTTTCGAATTCAGAATCTGTGTTACTGGGTTCAGGATTTCCCTTTCGGTGCTACGGGATTCAAGTCTGATGCAAAGATAAAGGGGGCCTCCGTGACTCAGTAGGTGTAGTGTTGGACGCTCAATCCGAACAGCCTACCACCAATGGGTCTCGGGTTCGAACCCCACTCAGTCCAAAAAAAAAGCAAAAATTTTGACTGGTTTTTCACTTGAACGATCTACGTGGGATGTTTGCCAGTTACCACCGGAAGATTGTGGGTTTCCTCGAAACAATAAAACTGGCAACACCGCCATATAAGTGAAATAATCTTGAGCGCGGTGAACACCAAACAATTAATCAAATCGTATGTATGCAACTGCAGTCAGGAGTAAAATACTGCACTTAACACCGTAATAGGACTTCCAAATACCGTATCTATATCGGGATTCTATACATACACAGGCCTAACTCCAAAACTCATGCTAAGATTCGGACCTCAAAACCCTGGGTCTATATCCCGTGTCTGGAACCGGAAATCGGGATTAACATATCTAATTATGAGCCTACATAAATGCCCATGCCTATCTCTGGAATCTTTCACACTAATAACCTTGTAGCCAGCACCACCTTCGTTACAAGTAATTACACGCAGAATAAGATACATTGGAATCCCGGATCTGGTACCCACCAATACATGTGGTACCCAGCAAAATGGCCAACCTCGAAATGAAATCTCAACCGTGTTTATCCAACAGCAATCTTCAATGCGTTATGAAATTCTTTCCTGAAATAACCAGTATCACACAATGATCAGCAAGACACGACCAGTACAGAATAAATACTGACCCGTTGTGTAAGACAACACGTGAAAAAATAAAGCCCTTATATTAACTATTTTTACAAGAGAGTAACAAACCTTTGTGAAAACAATATGGATCCATTTGGATCAATTCTGAAGAGTTTATTAGGCATGGGAACTGTGTGTAGATAAGAATGCTGTCCGTTTAGAATGACTGTATCAGGGTGCCAAATCTTCTCCAGCATCTTGATGTTAAGCGCCAGGCGAACTGTCTCATTACCAGGAATGTTAAAGGTGAGTCGTTCATCTTTCCACGATTGCCGTAAATAACACTGCATCGACATTCTCTTGGGAATTAAAACAACAGAAATTTCATTTAGCTTTCTTCTGTAAATGCTCAGCAAGCCGTTTTGGCATTTCCACGTACGCCTTGAATGGCAAATAAACACTGATTAGATAGTAGTCCCTTAATATACAGTTCTGTGACAAGCTTCTGATAACGGTTATAGATGTAAAGGTGACTGGGTACCATAGACTTTTGTGGAAACTTTATACAGTATCTAAATATACATATTGCATTTAAGTATAAAGATTTCAACATATTTACCATATCACTTTCCGATATCGGTCCCATTGACCGTATGTTCAAATCTACAGCCACTACAACTGGGGAGCCTACAACAAGTGATAAGTGGTAGCACACTAAGGTTTCATCCCAAGTTTTGTACAGTTAATTATTATTGAAAGTCAATAGACAAGTACGCGGTGGATTTAATTGGCAGTGAAAAATAAACATCATACGAAGTGGACGACCAAATGTAAATTGATGCAGAATAAATTCTGGTTCTATGGATAGAAAACAGTCCTAATGAGAACTAACGTTTATTTAAGATATCTAATAAGCTCCAGATCATTCTTAGATTGAACTCATTTGTCAACATCAGGCTATTTTATTGCATAGACTAATGAAACAGTTATTTCCCTTAAGAACATATTTTTCATAATAATCAGCTCTTTAGACGTTTTATTATGCTAAAACGTATTTTCGTAAGACAGAAAAATCGTATTTCTTTATATCCATTATTGAACTGTTGACTTAAGTTACTGTTACGTTTTTTATTATTCGTCTTTCAGTTAGCACCGGATCCGTGTTTTTAACGCGTTTTGTTTTCAATAATATGAAATTTTTGACAAAAAACAAGCAAATTTTCGTGTCTTGTCACTAAAAACTATCTGACTATATTTATGATCACTGTGTCGGTGTGTGACACGTTTAAGCCACACTACATTATCGAAATCTCTAACGAAATATTAATACCATCCATCGGTAAGGCCGGGGAATCTTCAGAAGACAAAAAACAAATTTGGCAAAGTGCTAGTTCTAATAATCATTGTTGATAACTGCAACACCGAGCATTTGAATGATAAGTTACTTTGTCCTGTGTTACCCGTTTCCCGTATGACTTGTAGGCAGATAGCCTGACGCTCATTTTTGTTAAGGATCTGCAGGTAAAACTATCTTACCGTACATTTATAGAGTTTTATATAGACTAAACGCTACTGGACCTGGAGCCTGTTTCACAAAGCGGTGTAGCGTAACTTTTCACGTAACTGTCAAAGCAACCCATACTGTAGTGATACGTTAGTATGAAAGTTACGCAAAAAATACATCTACACCGCTTTGTGAAACAGGACCCTGATGACCAAAAAACGGTCATACATGTATTGCATAAAAAGTAGATAAAATTTACTTTTTTTTCTTTTATATGTTTATTTGTTACTTTGTAATGTTGACAGATATAACATATATATATATGTATCGTGGTTTAAAATACCTCCGAATCCTGGTCTAATTCTGTTATCATATCCTTCCAGTAATTGATCAAGGACTGTGGTCACATTCTCGGCGAACACATTGCCTGCTGTGCTCCCCACCCAGATACTGCAATAATAACAGATCATTTCTCATCCAGGACTAATCACAATATCAATACGACTTACACTAATGGTAGGTGTTCGACATGAGATTAGACTACTTTGTAACAACTATAACTAGCAAACATCTAAATCACTGGCTCTTATAGAATGACAAACGGGCAGGCATTCATTATTAATTCACGCTGACCAGTAATTTGACTTCTAACAATACACTTTCGCATCAACTGGGAATTCCATCCATACCTTGCTATCCCATCGGATCAGTTTTGAGTCTCTTATTTGGCATTTGTTTCTTTATATTTTTTCAACTGCGAAGGGGCGGATGGAAACATGCAACCCTTTGCTTGAAAACTTTTCAGACTAATTTTTCAAAGCCCCATCTCGTAAGCTATAGTGACTTCTAAACGACCACCTTAAATCAGTACTTAGACAAAGTTACAGTGTATTCCAATGGGAAATATAAAATAAACGAAATTGATAGTAGCTAAGCATTATATGACATACCTAAGCCATAGTTTTAGAACAAATATCGGTACATTGGGGAGAATGTTGCTCATCTCGTCGACCTGTAAAATAACAACATATAGTGTTGAAGACTTTGATTTGCAATTGTGATTGTTACAACAATTTATAGGCACAATGAATGTCGTTGTAGAAGCCAAGGATGTAAGTGAAGTGTTCTGCCTCACGTTCCTCTCACGCCCAACACAAGCGTTAAACATCCACAACTTTATGTCCAGATTGTGTTTTAATGAAATTTGTCCTATAGCCTGACTTTATTTATAAACATATAGGGTGTTTAAATATGGTCTTCTTCCGACCAAAACCTTAAGCTATTCAGTGCTGAGGATGTACCTCAATCATTGACAATATACGTTCGTACACAGCAAGGTAAAATACTTGATTCATGTATATTGGGATATCGGTTGGGTTGTGACGTATTGGAAAAATCAAAAGAGTACTAACTAATTAAAAATCAAGAGAGTAACCATTTCTCGTGTAACCTTCATTTCCACTGATAAGTTTGACGTAATAGACAAGTAGGCCGACTTTAACTCCAAAACACGAAAGACCTATTTAGATGACATAGATATTAGACAGAGCCAATCACTGGTGAATGTCGTTATTGAAGGAAACCTTTGCTATTCGCAGGTGTAAACTACTGTTAAACGATGGCCTGAAAGCTACGTATAGTAAACAGATGGTCCTGTTTAGATAACTTTAACTTCATACTGTATAATCAGTAAATCTGCTTTTATTGTTATTTCCTAAATAGCTGTTAGTATTGGATTAATCATACGCCGAAGCTGCTCTTGTATATAAGCTTACTTTTGTATCATCCATTTCTCTACTGATGATGGCAAAATAAAATGCCGAAATATTGCGGTCATAGCTATTTGATCTCATATCTTTGTTATAGCATAATTCTAAGTCGATAGTAAGTTCACATGTCAAACTATGAATGTCTTAAAGAGAATTAAAATGTGAAATGTTTATATATATCAGGGAAAACAAAATTACTCCCAATACCTCAGCCAGTTAGTCAACCCGGCGCCATAAAATTGATGGTTCAACAACACGTTAGTAATCATAACTTCTTGTAAAAATATTACCAAAAAATAATCAAAAATCTGAAGGATATGGTATCTAAAATGAGTGTGTTATATTTTATAAGTTTAGTTCCTTTTTGTGGGTTCCATTTATCGAAATGATGAGCACTATAAGGTACATTTGATCAAAAATGTTAACTTCAACCATTGTCAGGATTGCGTTTATTATTGATCGTACACAAGAAAAAAAAAACAATTATACTGGCTAAAAAAATATATCTCTTTCCCTTTGATTTCTCTTGATTCATTTACGTAAATTAGACAGAATATCAACCCTAGATGGAAATGACCAAAATCAAGTCAATGTAATCTGGTATAAAAAGTGAGACAAATAACTAATCATAAGCAGAAATAGATGCCGGCAAACCTCTGTTAACATGATTTCTTCAGAAATAGGTGTACTTCGTATGGTCTGAGGCGGTATATAAATATCAGATAGGACCAATCCTCTTTACTGTTACTCTTTGTACAAGCTCAATATAAAACTAATAACCTAAAATAAAGCAAATGCTACCTTACCTATTACAGACGAAAGAGAAGCCTATAGAATTCACAGACTTTTGGGCTTTTCGACGACGAAAGATACCTCGCGCAAGTAAATCCACAACCGTGGTAAGAAACATAGAAGTTTTAGTCAGTTAAGCAGATGGCATAGAAACAATAGACGACACCTCGGGGAGCTGCATTAAGTTAGCATCGAGCAGTTTGCGTCCCTAATATCACATATAAACATTGGCCTATCAGGGGGCAGTGGAACGCGGTTAACTTCTCAGCCAGTTCGGTCATCGGAGACGACTTGCTGTGAACACTAAATTTTCCGAAAAGAAAAATATCTTTTGAGATGGACAGGAGTTAAGCAACTAATTGAATCATTCAGTAACAAGTTTGTAGGGTCATCTTGTGAAATGCTAATGCTACCCAATTCTCTGTCTCCTGATTATAACAGATTTACGTAAGGAACTGCGGGCCATTAGATTGAGAAATGTTTGTCCTATTGATCCTCTGTCACAGATTCTATTCACTTCTATTCAAGCCTAACAAACGTAAACTTCTTTACTCTGAAGATGATGCATGTTTCAGGTGAAATGCACATTGATAAACAGGTCGCTGGAGCAATTCTTTATTTATCTAAGGAATTATCTTTGGTGTAGGTTTCTTCGTTTCATTAGATGTTGTGAAATTCAACATACTTTACCCTTTGACAAATTATTAAAATTCGTGAAGATGAAATAAGATGACGAGTATGTGCTTCCTTGCCATGTGAACTCTCTACAACCGGATATGATGAGGCTGCCAACAAAGCTCGGGGATAACATAACAATTTGTTATTCAAGACAAGCGACATGTGTTAATAAGAATCTGTTTTGTGGAAGAGCCAATATATCTAGACATAGAGATTCATCTTTAGGGAACGCCGATGGGATCGGTAGAAATTGTCACCCAAGGCAATTGGGATGCTGTCTTTATTGGTAGAAACCTGGAGAGTGGAAAACAAATTACAATCGGATAAGATCAGCTGGTTGTTCATCTGGCTAGGTTTAAGCAACTCTTCCAGTCACTTATTGGTGTCACATCTAAGCTCAGATATTACTTTCTCTGTGAAAGGTTAATCCCCGTATCGATTTGACTTCTTAAGAAGCTTTCTATCAAAGAGCACTTAATATTTCACACGGACAATATTTATTCAATCACATATAGCCCTATAACACTTGTCGTATTTGGAAAGTACAATTTTATTAAACCGTTAAGAATCTTGATTTCAGCAAGCTATCGATCTTCCAGTCTTTCCACTGTCAATATTAGACACCACAATTCATCAAACGCACACATAGCTCACGGTAGACAGAGAACGTTTAAGGCCACTGCATTTAAAGAACGTTTAAGTTTCACATTGGTCAATGGCATCGCCACTGCTCGACGTGAAAAGTCCATTAAAACATTTATTGCAAACACAGTTAATATGAGTTATGAATAACAATTTAATAACTCTGGCAGAAGTCAGATTTGTTGCAAAAGGGCTCACGAGAGAAATGCGTATAGTACCAATGAATCTCATGCTTTTTTATGTTCACCACCAAAACACTCCCGTTGTACAATGGAAGTCTTGCTGATATTACTATTTACCCTGGGGATGCTGACCGGCTGGAAATTACCTTATCTTAACAAATTCTAGACAGTTAAACTACAAAAGACTGTAACTTACCACTGGAACTATAATTACACAATTCCGTATTTGCATACGAGAGGAGTTTATGCTCTACTTATGCACTACTGTTGCAAACTTTAACCTCACCAGGGACATTGGATTAGCCTAACCATTATAACATGTTTAATCTTTAATGAATACCGATGGTTAGGTTTCCAGTTACCAAACACTCGAAGTTCAATGACCAGACAAATCACGCATGTTGAAATAGAATACATTTATAAAGTGCGTAGCCTCGGCACCAGAAGCTCTGCTCGATTTACGTTCATAATCTTTTTAAAACAAGCCTCCTTATCTGACATTTCAGTTTATGACAGTTTCGAAAATGTTCTAATGTTTAACTTTAATTAAAAAATACACAACTTCCCATGATTTTTCAAATCAGTACATACATGCGTGTTACCAAATTCTTTGAAGCGTCGTGATGTTTCTCAAATATAATAATGCCTATATCTTTAGCATCCCGCTGTCTTCTTCTCAATCACGGGAACTACATGTTAGCACTTCGTTATAGATAAGTTAGTACTTCGTGTTTTACACCGCACTCAGTACTATTAATCTCACACGGTGATGTTGTCGGGGGAAGTAAAGGCGGGTGGGAGAAGGGGGAGGTCAGGGTCACTGGATTGTGGGCCCAGAAGAAATCATAGAGCCTCGAGTTATATTTGGTAACCATGCAGTGCATAGTTTGATCTTGTTCGTTTTGGGGGCTTAACACAAACTTTTTAAATTAAAAGCGTAGATCATTTGAGCTTCTCTTATGTTTCAGTTGACCTACTGAACTATTTAGCTACGAACAAGGTAAGAACCTTAACCAAAGAGTCTCTATGAAATGTTCTCCAAATGTTCCCACTAAAAGCATCAAACATTTTACTCAGTTTGACGACAATATTGAATTTAATATAGGTGAATATATCCTTCACATCGGCTAGTTTTATTTGATCAGGTGGAATCTTGCATCTTGAGCTTCAGAGACCACGTGTAATTAATGTCCGTTTCATTGAACTTGATTGGGCTTAAAGACATTTTCCTCTTATCTGAACAACTGAACATCTCATCTCACATACCCAACTTGGACATATCAGCTGTAATGTTATTTAGAAGTCTTTGTTGTTGAAGGTACCTGCTCATTAAATCAGCTATGAACCGGATTACTATCGAACTAATCCAGTGATTTGCAGTCCGGTCACTCACCCAAGTACGCAGTGAGGCACATTGTGGCTATTGTGAGTCCGAGGACATAACTCTATTTAGGTTAAATTGAGGACTTGTTGTAACCTCCATTTAACTCAGGTTATCCATGTCTGATAGCATCTTAAACAATTCCATCAAAAGCAATTTAATTTTCTGATCGATTTTCAATTATTCTGCTGGACACCAGTCCTAATTGACAATTAAAAACACACTTGTCATGTAATAACTGGAGGAAGTATGGGTGCAATAATGTAGACGTAAGATTAATACATTTTCACTAAGATCTCAACTTCTTGGCATCTCCTTGATATACTATAAATAATTAGTGAACACATTGAAGTATTAATTAAAGCGGTCATAAAGATATCGATAATAATATAAATACTATGGTAAATACCATACCATGGTAGAACATACAATATACCATGGTATGTTATATGGTAAACTATGGTATTTAAGCTGCAATCATCATCTGGTTTTATGGTAAATCATGGTAAACTATGGTATTTAAAACCATGACAAATGAAAATCATGGTAAACCATGGTATCTAACACCATGATAAATGTAAATCATGGTGAACCATGGTATCTAACACCATGATAAATGTAAATCTAACACCATGACAAATGTAAATCATGGTATACCATGGTATCTAACACCATGATAAATGTAAATCATGGTGAACCATGGTATCTAACACCATGACAAATGTAAATCATGGTATACCATGGTATCTAACACCATGGTAAATGTAAATCATGATATATACCATGGTATCTAACACCATGATAAATGTAAATCATGGTATATACCATGGTATCTAACACCATGATAAATGTAAATCATGGTATATACCATGGTATCTAACACCATGATAAATGTAAATCATGGTATACCATGGTATCTAACACCATGGTAAATGTAAATCATGGTATACCATGGTATCTAACACCACGATAAATGTAAATCATGGTATACCATGGTATCTAACACCATGATAAATGTCAATCGTGGTATACCATGGTATCTAACACCATGATAAATGTAAATCGTGGTATACCATGGTATCTAACACCATGGTAAATGTAAATCATGGTATACCATGGTATCTAACACCATGGTAAATGTAAATCATAGTATACCATGGTATCTAACACCATGGTAAATGTAAATCATGGTATACCATGGTATCTAACACCATGATAAATGTAAATCATGGTATACCATGGTATTTAACACCATGGTAAATGTAAATCATGGTATACCATGGTATCTAACACCATGATAAATGTAAATCGTGGTATACCATGGTATCTAACACCATGGTAAATGTAAATCATGGTATACCATGGTATCTAACACCATGATAAATGTAAATCATGGTAAACTATGGTATCTAACGCCATGACAAATGTAAATCATGGCATGCCATGGTATTTAACACCATGGCAAATGTAAATCGTGGTATACCATGGTATTTAACACCATGATAAATGTAAACCATGGTATACCATGGTATTTAACACCATGATCAATGTAAATCGTGGTATACCATGGTATTTGACACCATGATCAATGTAAATCGTGGTATACCATGGTATTTAACACCATGATAAATGTAAATCATGGTATACCATGGTATTTAACACCATGACAAATGTAAATCGTGGTATACCATGGTATTTAACACCATGATCAATGTAAATCGTGGTATACCATGGTATTTAACACCATGACAAATGTAAATCATGGTATACCATGGTATTTAACACCATGACAAATGTAAATCGTAGTATACCATGGTATTTAACACCAGGGTAAATGTAAATCATGGTAAACTATGGTATCTAACACCATGGCAAATGTAAATCGTGGTATACCATGGTATTTAACACCATGATAAATGTAAACCGTGGTATACCATGGTATTTAACACCATGACAAATGTAAATCGTGGTATACCATGGTATTTAACACCATGATAAATGTAAATCATGGTATACAATGGTATTTAACATCATGACAAATGTAAATCATGCTATACTGTGTCATTTATCACCATAATTAATGTAAATCATGGTATTTAACACCATGATAAATGTAAGTCATGGTATAATTACCACGGTATACCATTATGATTATTTTATAAATATCAGTTACATTTGACTGTACTGATCAATATCTATAAATGGTTGTGTCAATTAATGTATCAGCATTTTTATCAGTTTTGAATGAAGGCAATATTTGGTGGAATTCCTAACGCTCACTTAATCGATCCCACAGTAATTATTTCAAAACCCTTTTGAAGATTATACATACAATACCGTTTCCCAAAGCAATTAAGTAAAGTAAACCTTGTCCCATAAATTCCCCCCGTATGCAAATACGGAATTGTGTAATTATAGTTCCAGTGGTAAGTTACAGTCTTTTGTAGTTTAACTGTCTAGAATTTGTTAAGAGAAGGTAATTTCCAGCCGGTCAGCATCCCCTAGCGGAAATATTCATATCAGCAACACTTCAATTGCACTCACAATTCGCAAATTTTTCGCAAGGACGTTTCTAGAGAAAGCAAAAATATACTAGCTAAAATAGCACGATGGTCGCCCATATACATGTGTGACCTCCTGTAGATGTAATAGTTTTTGCTACAATAACTTTTCCGTGCCCTCCGTGGCTCAGTCGTCATAGAAAAGGGTCTTCACTCCAACACACGCCTTCCACCGATCAAATCCGACTCAGTACAAGAAAAAAATATTTCTGATTTGTTTTCACTCTATATCGCTCTATGTATACCACGAGTTGCCAAATAATCGCCTTCGGTAGGACGTTTCCTCCGGCATATAAAGAAAATTAGTTTAAAGTGTAGCATACAACATCTATCAATCAATGTCGAATGTAATCCATGTCAGTTCTTCCCAGTCATTTTTTTTTAATATGTTTGACGATAACTACATACATAGTACTACGAACAGTCAACCTCGACACAGAATTATTTACTGTTTGGCTTAACTGACGTTTTTATGACGGATTCTTATAAACTTACAAAGTCAACAGTACCATGCTTTAGTGTCAGTCAGAGGATTAGCGATAAGTTTTTGAACAAGTGTTTAACTGTCTTTTTACGGAAGTTCGTCTGAGCCAAAAGCCTTCGATACAGTCCAGTTAGGTTGAAAGAGTCAAATCATTTAAAATGGCATATGCCGCCAAAATGCAGATTTTATCATGAATTAGGATTGTTAAGAAAATCTGAGCATTCAAAATGCTTGTTAAAAACGAACGAATAAATGTCAAATTTTCTTACATTTTTGCTGCTCAAGCTACTTTGATATATGTTTAATCGTTTCAAAAACATTATAGTAAGCAAAATATAGTCAAAGTAGACACACCTATATGACAACCAAAACCAATATGTACTTTGATAATTTCATCTTTATATTTGAAAAAAGGCCTTAACAGAACCAGTTATAACTTATAGTTTCATAATAGTATACTTCCTTCTAATAAAGTACATGTACCTGAAATTATATTGGTAATTAAAAAAACTTACCATGGTTGCCCATGGTCTTCTTTTGGAATCCAGCATTAGAAAGGTTTTCCCAACCAAGCATCGAGGTAGAGCGATGTAAACTTCAGTCTACTACTTCAGTCATTTGCAACCATTGATTAAAGTAAAGTGTTGCCTGTGAAATAAACGAGAGAGGTAACTAGGTATACAGATTAAACATTGATTACATCAGACCATGACACATCAGTTAGTTTACTACAATTCGTAATGCCTGAAAGTGAAGCTTTACTTACTCATCGAACAACCGCTCTGTAGGAGGAAAACAGATGACGTACTAACCAGTAAATCAATCTGGATTGATGTCCTAACCATAAATACCGAAAACTTAGTTTTAGAAGAAAAAAAATGGTTTTATACGTGTCAGCTCGTTGATGGACTTACGGTGTTATATAATTACATCACTTACAAATCAAATTTTTCGAAGGACGCTAAGATAATAAAAGATGTAGTGTGTGATAAGATAAAAGTGGGTGAGTTAACTGTTGGCACTAATCCAGACAAACACTGTACAGAAGCCTTCAGGAAAATAACTCAATGTAATAAATATGTATATATGGAGGCTTCAATATTGAAATCATCACCAATTATTATCAATTGTTTTGGATGAGATAAGGAATTCCGTCTAGCAATTCGGATGGTGGTAAGGTTGGCTGGATTATGTCCAAGTGTACAATAAAGGCTTCACTGGTAACACCGCAGAATGATATTGTATCAGATCTGCGAACTCATTATGTCCCAGCGTTTTACCAGTTTTAAACAATAGGGAAAACAGCTTGCAAGGAGGGTATTCAACCCATATGTAAGGTTATTGCTGTCGCATCTAAAACATACGGGTTAAGAGTGAAGTTGAATGTCGGTACTCTTAAGTTATAAGGTAGCCAAGAAGCAACTCCTGGACTTTCCCACATGCCCATTTAGGGAATAATATCGAAATTGACATTTGATATGTTTACCGATACACTATAAGTGGAGGCTTTTATTAAAGGGGCATGAGCTGCCAAAATGTTGATATTTTGACGTTAACACAGAATGTAGAAATTATTGGCTATTTTTCTCAAGACATATAATTCAGAGGCTTTTTAGTGCTTCTAGTCTCGAGAATGTACGATAAAGTATTGTTTTGAACTAACTTTGACTTAGAATGAATGAATGGTCGTCCCGGTTATTTAAATTTTGTTTACTTTTCGAAACGTTTTCGGTTCGTACAGGTCACATACTGTACGGATTTTTCTCATTCCAACGCCAATCATTTAGTTTTTCCATGGCCTTCAAAGCCTCTTACTGTCGTGACGATCAGAAATTATGAAAAAAATGTGAATTTTGGCAGCTCATGCCCCTTTAAAGCATATGATCGGTTTGTGCTTGTCGCAGGTGAAATGTGGGTGCATTTTATGAAATGGTTAATGGATTAGTGGCAATCAACAATCTGTATTGTTATCATCAATACTTATATATATACAGAATTTAAACTACGATTCGTTTTACATACTAGAAAAAGGCCCAAGAGAGAAGAACGAAATATTCAAATAAAACAAATAAACCAGATATCATATTATAGAACAATTCATGTATTAAATGAACAAATCAATCAATTGGCTTTTGGGTCCGACCTACCATAAACACTCTATGTTTCAACCTGCCCGAAGAGAAACGTGTCCGTTTGTTTTCAATAAATCGTTAAAAATTAGTTTTGTAATTGGCTCGTCGTTGGGAACATTGAAAATATATTGCGTAGAATTGACTTGATGGAAATGCATGGATAGCATTTCGTCCTGTCACAATATAGGTCTTCAATCAGTCTGGTAAACTAGAAATATTTGAGTTTATTTAGATGTTTAACGGCTTGACTCAGCCATAACTCAAGTTTGATATAAGGCTTACTTATTGTGAATCTAAAGACGTTTTACTGAAATCGGTGGACACTTTGATCAGTCTAGATAAACAGGCGGCATGTTCAAAATCTTTGGCCCTGAGAATAATAAGTCAATTAGTATAGAAGCCAATATTCATACGTTCTTGTTCAAAGTGATCTGATAAGCTTATCTTACCTACTGTGACCTGGTGTATAGCGTATCCACCCGGTACATTATGATAACCATCAGGAGTACGAGGTCATTCAATGATGCAGATTACACGGAAGACAGGTCAACGTTTTTCAAATGATACCCCAATAAAGACATTAAATCAAATCTAAAAGTTTAACTTATTCCTTTTTAACAATGTACTTTAACTGACCTTATCTTCCAACTTGGCAAATAAATTCAACGTGCTATATGACATGGTAATGGTGTTTTTTCGTAGTAACATTGTTATGACTTAATACCACAAAAGAACAATGATGTACATAATTTGCTATTGCTCTGTCTAAAATATAAATCTCTATTGTGTGTATACTCGTAGAATTTGTCCGGAAGACAACGGTGATATTCATTTTGCGATTATAAATTGACCGCTCTGTGAACTTTTTCTGTGCAAGCTAGATACAGTTGTTTTCACAGACCCCGACCAATCGTCCGTTCAATGACGTTTCTTACAAACTTCAACCATATTTTTGGCCCTACGTGTACTTTACCTGTAACCACTATCCTTCAAAGTTGCATAACAATCTTTAGCATGTTAAACCAGCTCCTGTGACAAACACTTTTAAACTTATGCGACGTTAATTTTCAAATGTACTAAAATAAACTTCAGTTTAACACCCGGCAGATATGTGAAAAAAACTCTTACCGTTATCCTTTTGGCAGATAATCCTTACAAAAGTACAGTTGGCCTTGAGTGTCTGGATAGATCAGTCTTCCTTGTGAGTTATCTCACAGCCTCCTTAACACGGAGTACATTCTCTATTGATTTCAGGTTGACTTAGCCAAGAGAAATCCTTCGTAAAGAGGTAAAGTGACTCCACTAGACCACGCGCCAATTGTAAGAGGAACAGCCAAAGTTTCTTTTACTGTCCATGGACAAATGATAGTTATTTTCAGTCATTTAACAAAGAGCATGGGGATAATTGAGGCGAACAGACAGTTGGAAAACTATTACATTATCCACTCAGATAAACCAGTAATAATTGATTTAGAAATAAGCCTAATGCAAATTGTAGTTATTCTATTAATCAATCACATCCAATATAGACCAGGGTTTGATTAATAAACAAAATCCAAGTATGTATGTTTTCTTACTTTCTTCAGAACACTTTTTCAAACCAAACTAGACGCCGTTGAGATGTCTGAGTCTGAGATATCGTACGGGCATTTGCATTTTATTGATGATAATGATGTTACGAGATGGGTGGGAAATAGGTTTCCCGGTGTTCAGTTCCCGATGTCAATAACATGGCTGATCTGTCGAGAGTTTTTACACCCGACAGAGAACTTATATAACACACAACATCGCAATTTGGTCACATTCCGAAGTCTCTTATTGAATACCTTTTCAGTTCAGTGTCTTTTAAGTCATCCAAATGCCAGTTAGACCAATCTCTTTGTGAAGTTCCGTCAAATGTTACACCGTCATTCAATGTAAGTTTCAAAGACGCTGTTTTTAGCATATATGGTGTTTTATAAACTTTATTTCTTTTAAAAATACACACAAAGTCTTCCCTTACACACTCGGAGAGATAAATGTATTGCCCTTTAAATAACCCTCAATTTTGTTCCGTTGTAACAAAAGACATTTGGATTTATCCCAGTGTTAAACGAGTCTACAAATATAGATAAATTGAAATGAATGTATCATTCATTACTATCGTGTATCTCTATTTAATATGGTCCAAGAGCTGCCATATATTTTACAGCTTTAATAATTAAACCATTAGAATAGAAATTCAAGATCTAGTCCGCTCTCCGACACCTATCTCTTAAAACCCATTTTTCAAGAGCGTCTGTTTACATCTGTTCTCCGCACAATGCCATGGTGGTAACTTCATGACCTTAAACTTCGACAGGGACGTCTAGTACAGACAGATAATTTACATAGACTTGACCTGGCTAATTAGAAGAAATGGAAATGTGCAGTCTTTCAAAGGAGATAATTAATTGTACTGCCAAAGTCCAATTGCTACTAAATGACAGTCTCAATAAGCTACTGGAATCACATGCTCGCATTTCATCCACAGTCTTTGGAAAACTGTAGTGAATTTAGATATAATGTCAATAACCTAGTTAACAAATACTCTTTATGTGGATATGTCAATCAGTACATCAATTGTTGATGCTGGGTCATAACCGACATGCCTTTGAGGGTCTAATTTAAAAACATCAATAACACTAAAATGAACGAGACGAAAACATAAAACGTTGGTTTAACTTGTTATTGTTTTACTATCGAGCTTTCTATCTAAATATCAGTAAAACGGATGATTGTCACAGGATTTGTCATGACAGAATAATAAAAACAAAATTAATCTAATGACCAGAGAACATAACAATCAAACGATTAATTACAAAAGTTGAGACAATCGGAATACTTTATAATCTAAGGTGGAATCCGACAACAATAATTTGAATCCCACGTACGTGCCTGTTTTCAATTTTAATAGTGTTGCATTGTTGTTGTGTGTGTTCTAAAACATCGAAAACGAAATCGCCAAGACAGAATGTACTTCTCTTTATTGATTGATTGATCAATGCTTCACACTCACTTATTTCCCTTACATGGCGGTGTTGTCATATAGTGGGAGAGGAAACACACGACGTTCGGGTAGTTTCTGGCAACTATTCCACATACGACAGTGAAAAATCCACTAATAAATTTTTAATTTTATTGATCAGAAAGGCCAGATACAGTTCTGTTTACAGAGCCTGGCAAATCGTCCAATGCTGTCAGTCGGTTCAAGGACTTTTTAACGATATTGTTGGCCCCATATGTTCGTTATATAACCCCAATTTTATTTGGTCGGGTGGGATTCGAATCCACGCCGCGTCGGTAGAAGGCCTGTGTTGGACTGTTGAACAATCAGTCTAGCTACCAAGGTCCCCTGTTCCTCTCTTACATAGACAAAAAGACACAAGCTACAGTTACAATTGCGGAGATATATGTTTTCACAAAAGTTTTTCTTGTGGCGATGTCACTCTACAGGGCACACCGCGTTGATTCTTTTTTAAAGAAGCAATAACCATCACAGTCAGTTTTAGGACATCAGAAACAAACGTTCATTGCAGTATTCACTACATGTAAATAATGAAGTGTTCATGTTTGAATTAAGCAATGTGTTGTTTAAACTAGAGAACTCGTTTTTCACGCTCACTTGATGTTTTACCTGTACGTACTTATTTTCGTTTAGTCTTTGCTATGCTGAGATGTATAACGCGCTCCATCTATATTGTGCTTTAATAAAGTCACATATCTGGAAACCCCCTTAATCCTAACACATAAAAACGGTCAAGATGAATAGTCGATTGGATTATATGGATTGTTATTTTTCCAGATGGCCATGTAGTGTCTTAACGAGAGGGCAGAGAAAGTCCATCACCATATCATAAACTTCTCCTTCACCAGACCCACACATGAATCATATCACTGGCCAATATCACTTTACTACATCAAAAGTTATGGGTTTTGATATAGAATATCGTGTAACGCTTTGTATAATAGAATCTGTTTGGAATAACACATCAGATATATACAACGTACTTCAGGAGCAATAACATTGGGGAACTGTTTGATTAAACAGTTTGACCAGAACAAGTTGAATACTCATTTTTATAACGTTGATTCATCAGATCGGATGACGATGGAACAACATGAGGAACATCCCTCCTTCAGTTTAGTTTACAACAGCATTCAAGACCTAAATATACATAATGATGATACACTGGTGTTGACAACAGAAAAAAGGTTAATATTGCACAGTACTGAATTGGTCCGTTTGTAGAAAAGCAGACCGAATGTCTTGGTGTGAAATGTGAGAACTTATCAGGCATATAGCCTGTAGCCTTAACACCAAACGTGTGGGGGGATTTTCAAAAACACAATCATGGAATACTATAATTGAACAGTTGAAATATTTTTACCAACTTGTTCGAATCAGCAGCTGACTGGGTTTTCACTCGAACGACCTATGTGGGATGGTTGGCAGTTACCACCGGAAGGTCGTGGGTTTCCTCCGGGGGGAGGGGGCCCGGTTTCCTCCTACAATAAAACTGGCAATGCCGGCGTAAAACTCCAAACAATCAATCGAATCAGCAGTTTACATTTTCTTCTGAACGGAACATCCTAATCGAATAACATATAACTGATATCGAGATTTATCTGAACAGAGATCTGCTGTACCATGAGGCTTCTGCTGCAGCTATTCTTATTACGTACATGTACTTGATCGTCATTAATTACGTTGAATTCTTTAAAGTTACCATTTCATGATTTTATTAGTTTAACATTTCAAACGTTTTATTGGGTGATGTTAACGCCATACTCACTTACATGTATATGTTGGTATTGCTACGTGAACTAGTTCAGAAACAAAGTAAGTACAATTATTTTTATAAAAAACATTTCATCGGAATTCTAAACCTTGTGTAAAGTTTAGGTTCATAATTCTCCATTACCAGTAACTGATTACTAGTATACATATCTTGAAGATGAGCGTATTATCTTTTGCAGGTACAAAGTGCATATGTGTTGTTTCATATCTATCTAATCAAACACCGAATCTTATGGATGATCTTATCGCATTGTAATTTATCTTTTCCAAATGTTTTATATTAAGTACATGTATCTGATATTAGAATTATTGGCTAACTTGTCTTGAACATGTATCGAAACATGCGACTTCATGACTTTACTGGGTTGTCAGTGGTATAACACAGTCGTGAGAGGGAATATGACGGACAACTTAACTCACTACAGACGATCCTTGATTGATTAATTCCAGTATCCTTCTTAAGGACTAGCTGCTTTGATATAACTCTAATCGTCAGTTATGTCCTCGATGAATTTTACCCTAATTACATCATTCGGTTTCAACCAGCCACTTTTAGTGTTCTCATCCTCTAGTCTATATATATAACCTTATATCTTATAGATTTATCTAACTTTGTCTTTGCTATTTTCAGGACATCATCCGAAACTTAGTCCACACCAATCCAGGGCTGTATTCTGAGCACACGTGGATTGCCTTCGTTCGTTTCCGTTCTGTTTTGATATGCCACTGACAGTCTGCAGTTTTTTATACTGTAAATGACAATTTTTTGGGGCTGGATACAAAAGGCGATAGAAAATACGTGTCAAAATATTTTACCATAGGCGAAAATCTCAAATTATTCACTCGCTAAAATCCTCTATAATCATCTTCATTGTTTATATATGTCATTTAGCCCGGTAAACCACATCTTGTAGTTTAAACATATCTTCTTGTGACAGAATTCACAAAAAAATCATTGACAAATCCCATACAAATTCCTCTATTGTATGGGAATGAGTTGTTATTATCGGTATATGTGTTATGTTTGAAATTCATGTAATGATTTCTACAGTTAACTCTACTGTATGTGAATGAGTTGTCATTATTGACATGTGTTATATCTGAAATGCATGTAATACATGCAACTCTAGTTGATAGTAATACCGAATTGTTGTGGCGCACATCATTCAACAGCAGATTGGAGCCACCAAATAAGGAGATATCTTGTAGACAAGCAACAACCAATGAAAAGATCTGATTCGGAGGCTGACAGAAGATCGGACGGGCGTACAAGCGCCAAAACTTGATCAACTATGAACTTTCTCACCAATAAGCTGTAATTAAAATTTCATCAAATTCTGCAAAGTGTTTCTGGAGATTTCTTGTAGACAAGCAACAACCAATCAAAATATCCGATTCGAAGGCGAACTAAAGATCGTACGGGTGTACAGGCGCCAAAACTTGATCATCTCTTAATGTCCTCACCAGCAAGCTGTAATTAAAATTTCATCAAATTCCAACAAGTGGTTCTGGAGATATTTTGCAGACAAGCCCTAGCTGACGGACGACGGACGCACGAATACTGACAGCACAACCACAGTATGTCTCCCCAACATTTGTAGGGGGGGGAGACATAATGATGACTGGTTAAGAATTATAGTTATCAAATACAATGTTTCGGTCCCTGATGTTATCGCTGAACACTTTTGTTGGGTTCCACAAATTGGTACGAGTAAAGTTCGTTTCGTGGCAACACATTCAAAATGGCATCCACCCAGTCCGAGAGTTTTTGACTTACATGTATGTAAAGCCCCGCAGTTATCCGTAAGTACAGAGTTTTTAAGCTTGACATCCAGACTCCCATCTGCGCTCAGGTGTAAACCTTTACATATTTAGCTAGAATCTTTCCCAGCATTTCGCTATAAGATGTATGTAATAAAATAAGTTCCATGTACACGAGTAAGTCAACCCCCTCGAGTATTTTTTTCAATCTGTTCAATTTACTTCAAACTGAATGAACAGCAAAAGATGTCTGTGTTTTGATATAATCATCGAGTATACCATCGCAATTTATCAACCATATATATATAACCACATCGATAACATCGAACTTAGGCATTCATGTTTTCAGAACAATATATTAAACGTCCAAATATCAAAACGGATGTTAAATTCAAGCCAAGTGGTATTTCGTTCTCTTTGCAATATTTCTACTCACTGTGCGCATTTATACATTCAAGCTGAACAACTTAAAAATATAATAACTTGCATCTATTTAATAATCATTGTGGAAAAATCTGAAAAAATTAGTAATATTAAATGAGACAAAGCCCAATGGGAAAGTGTATTTGGCCCGCTTTCTGCCTAGAAATGAAATCAGTTAACCTTTTGACAACGCTGCCATAAACAGCAATTATTTTAATTGAAAACGCAGACTTTCTCATGTTTGGTTAATGAGACTCGCTCTTCCTGTCAAAGAATTATTTAATCGTCCAACTGATTGGTTTTAGTGACTGTAACGTTGCAGCATGGAAGAGAAATAAAACTACAGCCATTTGTGATCAGGTTTTATAGTTTGATTGAATACCACAAAAACAAAGTTAAATCCTTGGCACTAGCTTCTTACACTCAAACTGTCATTCTGAAAATATAATGGAGTTTTACTGGCATCATTGGTCATTCGATCATTCAATTGCATCCTTTGCATCCTTCTAGTTCACCTCAGTCGGCAGAAAGATAGTTTCTTAATCAAATCCCACCCAGTTCGAGATAAATGGAAACATTTTAAGACGGTTTTCCCTCGATCCCTCTTTGTGGCAGAGCAATCACTAAAGGTCTACCTGGCGAAAAAACACGGTTTTATACCCCCCCCCCCCCCACACACACACACCCCTTCTAAACCGACGCGCTATATACTTGTAAGTGAAGTAAACTTGAGTGCATCGGAAAACGTCACTGAAACAATCTTGTTCACATACCTACGCAAACCATAATCGTAAGTTTGAGTAAAGGTGTCTTATCATAAAAGGGCAGAAGGCATCCTGTGACAATCGCCTTCTCAGGTTGGTATATATTGGTGTACATGTACTATAACAGTGAACCTGTAATAGATAACAAATTACAACGTAAATGATGGTGGGAATTGTAAACCAGACAGATGTTCCCTGTTTTCAAAGAAAGAGAATTTGTTTGTTTTAGTTAATATTACATAGGTTGAACTGAAATCCGAAATTATGAGGTTATCATATGAACTTACATTCAATATAGATGCTTTAAGTCCTTGCATATTATGTCAGATTTGTTCATTATTGAAAGAGTTATATTTATACCCTTGTATATGGGGAAAACTTCACATATTTAAAAGGTCCATGCAACGACTCAATAGAATTCAACGCAACTATTCGTGTATTTTAAGGGCTGACAAATGAATGATCAGGCAAACCTCGTGGTTAACTATATGCAACGAAGCTGAAATTAAATTCGTTCTCTCTATCTTTCCGGGTCAAGAAATATCTGGTGATTTGATTCTGGTAGAACAGAGGCAATCAGGTCAACGTTTTTCTGTTATGCAATAAACAAGTCAAAGTCAAATAAACTTTTGGCCCTCCAAAAAATGTGTTCTAATGTGTCTCTAAACAGTGTAACCAGTACGTGCCCTTATCGCCCGAGCCTAAAATAATTGTGGCTGAAATGACCACCTTTTGTTAACCTGCAAGTAATTATTGAATAGATAATTCATTACGGGTCATTGTTTGGTTAATACAACAAATATTAAACGAAAAAAGACAATGAGTTTAACAATTGAATGCCATTAATAAATAACCAAGAAATATATTCTCTGATTTAACAAACCGTGTTGTTTGGGCAACATGCATTTACTAAATGATTTGATTATAATTTCTGTCCAAATCCTAAACGAAGCCTTCTTTAAGCTGACTGTTTTATATTTACAAATTTAAAAATAAAACGGTTACAGGGTCAAAATAGCATATATTTTTGTAACCACTAACATAAACCGCGACAAACGGCATATAAATGGCTGTTGCGTTTGTGTGTTTTTTATCTGTTTTGGGATGGGGGTGGGGGGAGTACAAACTTTCTCTTTCATATATTGTCCATTGCTGTGAGTTTACATATGTGACATAGTCAGAACAAAGAAATGTAAGAGTCATTTATCGGTCGATGATGTTTTATATCTTCACGCGATGTTCGATTGCAGTAAATAGAAAACACTATGGATGATGTCCATTCTTGGAATGTTTGTCGACTGTGGAAGTGAATAAGAATAACAATATATTATCCGAATCGCCTTACATGAACGTATGTGCCATCGGTATAAGAATTTTCCATTTATATTGACAACTTGTGACCTTATCAAACTAGGTATGTTAAACTGGAAAGAAGTAGTATTTAATTCAGCTGTTTTGAACCATCCCCGATCTTGTCTGTGAATTACTGTGTACCTTCAGATCGTAGTCGTCAGTGGATAATCCATAGGTCCGGTTTATGTAATGAAATTGTATACTTGTACCATTTTTGGATGTACCTTTAGACCGTCGTCGTCCGTGGATAATCCATAAGTCCTGTTTATGTAATGAAATTGTATACTTGTACTATTTTTGGATGTACCTTCAGACCGTCGTCGTCCGTGGATAATCCATAGGTCCTGTTTACATAATAAAATTGTATACTTGTACTATTTTTGGATGTACCTTCAGACCGTCACTGTCCGTGGATAATCCATAAGTCCTGTTTATGTAATGAAATTGTATAGTTGTACTATTTTTGGATGTACCTTCAGATCATCGCTGATGATGAACTATGCCACGGGGACCTCTCCTGATTTGTAATCTTTACAATTATGTTTCAACACACGAGAACTCTTTTCAAAATTACTCACCATGCCAAATTATTACTTTCTTTTGTGGAAAATGAACTTAAAATATTATGGACAGTCCGACACAGGACTCCCATCGATGCGACGCAAGTTCGAATCCCACTCAGACCAAATCTGAATTGAAACATTGCTGAGGGGATTTTTAACTCGATCGCCGTATGTGGGTAAGTTACCAGGTACTCACAAGCAATCGGAGTTTTCCTCAGGGCAATGACGGTTTCCTCTCCCACTGAACCTGACAACGCCGCCATGTAAGTGAAATAATCTTCAGTGTGGCGTAGAACATCAATCAATCCAAATACTACTAAAATTGATCGGCACTACATAGAGTTTAGACAAAAGCATGGTGGCCAATTATTATAGGATTAATATAGCGATGTAAGGCCGTACAATCAATCTTATTGCAGGTTGGCATAATCAGTCATCAGGAGCAGAAAAGGGGAGATAATCAAAGCCCAATGCATATGTATGGATTATCTCCCTGTTTTAATGTTCCTTATGGAAAAAGAAATGGACTTTACTCGATTTTCTAGTAAAAATCGTCGCTTGAAATTGGTTATTCTAAAATTATCGCCTAACCTTTTGTGTGATAATCTTGTAATAAAATCGCTGTGTGAGTGTTTATTAACACTCTGTTTGATATAGAAGATTTTTTTTCACCACAAGAAATTGACTGGTCTGGTGGATTTCTTATCTGAGTTACATATTAAGATTATATTTTAGTATGCCTGCTCATCCGAATATATTCTAATGTCACCAATTTAGAAGAGACAGCTTAATTAAGCAAATCTACAAAAAGGGGCATTATTCAACTTATGCTAGTCATGCTCAGTAGATTTACGTGGAAAATAAAATCATTAGAGATGAAAAACAACGACCTTCCATCAGCAATTTGTCGTTATCTAATGTTTTGGTTCACGTACAACGGATGGCAGAGTATTTAAATGACACCTCGGGGACAATCCGAAGTCAGGCGAAGTGCTGCACAAATACCGTAAAAGCCCCGTATTTCATCCCATGAAGCTGAGGATAAACTATTGATCACATCTAATCGATGGAATATCATTGAATTGAGCTAACAATATATAAGGATTACTGTCCAGCCAAAAATCACACTCTCTTCAAAACCATCCATCTAACGGCCCTTATCATCCCATGGCTATATATTTATTCAGCATGGTCGCAGTAAGGTCCGTTCGAAAGGACAGAAAATTCCAGTTTTGTTGCCATTTTACATATTCCAGTTCTCGTGTGATGCCTTGTTACACTTCGGTCGTGGATGCTTGGTTTAAATGTCATTATGTAAGGTATAGGACCTGAGTCAAATTATTCCATTTGCAAGTGCAGTTTTCTTGTTTATTTGTGTTTGATGTTTTCATCGTTGAATTCAGTCAATAATGCATGCTGTCTACAGGCTTTCTAAGCGGACTTTTCATAAATCGGGTATTGGCCAGAATTTTTTTTTCCCTACAAAACATCGCATTATTAATCCTTTCTGAGACAGGTAATTTGTATCATGTTATGTGCAGAGACTGAACTGAGCTTATTTAGTCGTCACTTAAAAAAAACATCCGCCATTAAATTTCCTTGAAGATATTCCATTCCATTAAGACCGACACATAAGTAAGCAGGTTGCAATGCATTTTTCGCACATATATGTCGAACAAAATACCGGCATAATAGGCAGATCCAGGGGGGGGGGGGTCCAGGGCGTCTGAACAAAAAAAAGAAAAATAAGAAGAAGAGAGAAAAAAGGTAGGGAGAGAAGAAAGGAATTAGCACAGATCAAAACGTACCATTATATATGCAATCTAATGCAAGGTCTGCCAGTTCCATGTCATCTTTATTTTGACGGTAACCACTAACCACGGTATCTATGGTGATATCTTTCTTTTTGAATATTCTGCACATCAATGTTAAGCAACGTGTTTCTAGCAATGAACAAGCTGGATTTTGACAAATGCAATTTCTGGATGTAAAGAATCACACAAAATTCAGTGATCATCTCGTCCCACAAACGAGTTTCATGCCTAATAAACCTATATTCGATTATAAACATTGAAATGCTGACCATATCTGACAGGAATATGGCACTCAAGAATAGATAATAAAACTATATACACCGTTCTCTGTTAGACAAATCTTCGGCCATGAAGAGCCTTAGAGCTTCATTAAATTTGGCGGATCGTCGATGATTTATATTCAAGATTTCTCTTCAATACTGTAACTTTCAAGAAAGTATAACGAAAGTCATGGACAGTGTTTTGCTTGATGATTTTAAGAGCCTAGGTGGCCCGTGGACCCACGCCTGTATATAGGCCTACTGGGTTTCGGTACCTTCCCACTTTCAATAAAGAAAACTATCCATGGACCCTTTTATGTAGCACAAGTATTTAGTTTTCCCATATAATTGCCCAAATCAAATATATAAAACAAACCACAGGCGCTTCTCCTGCAAAATCCATAAATTATTTACTTGCAGAACACCCTCAGAAGGTTTCTCAGGCAATATAGAACCCCTGAGTTTCCGGGGCCTAAGCGATCCCTGGGCCCTCGCCTGATGCGTTGGGATAGTCATCCCCTCCCCCATTCTTCAAAAACGTTACAAGACTTCATCTATAACTGGAACATAACGATATTACTGTTATTTTTTAAGAATTAAGGAGAGGAAAATCCGGAAATTATTAGCAGAACACCCTCAAAACGCTTCTCGGGCAATAAAGAACTCTAGAGCTTCGGAGCCTAGGCGGCCCCTGAACCCTCACCTAATGCCTGTTTTAAATTTGTTATGTTTCTGTAATTAAACGGCCTGGGACCCCCTCTTTTGCAAAAAGCTGGACCGCCCCTGGGTGAGAGTCAATGTAGACACGTTGACAAAATAGAATATGCATGCGAAAAGTTGAATACAAATCTATATCACATGTATAAAATAAAAATAAGACAGTAAATGCAGATAATCTTAATTTCGACTCGTTTAACAGCTCATATGTTATCACGTGCAAAAAATGTCACAAGCAATACGTCGGAGAAATTCTCCACTACATAGAGTAGCTAACCATGTATCTAGTGTAAGACTTAAACAGGATGTGCCCGTGGCACAACATTTCAACACTCTAGGTCATTCGGTCAAGGATCATTTTGAAATCATGTCCATTTAATAAATCGCTTTCCTCACCTCTGCTGCAGATTCCAAGCTCAAACGTTTGAAACTGGAAAGTTTTTTTTATTCAAACGTTACGAACTATTTATTCTTTAAGTGTGAACTTGGACCCGAGAAAAAAAACCTCTTATACAATATGTGTTTCAGTAGAACAAGGCCAGCATCGCTACGGTCAAGATTATAGTAGAACAATACAAACTACTTTAAAATTGCTCGACCTCTAACCCAGAGGCCAGTCATTGCTTATCAACAGAACAAGTGTTTGGAAAATATACTGGTCAGGGCTAAACTCCCTTAATTGTCTTCAACCTAGGTTTTTCGGGAGGAACCAACATTTTCACTTCATTTCCCATGATCCTATGGGGTTCAATCTCAATGTGTAAGCATTGCCATTGTATTACAAAGTGTTCCTGAAAATTCTACTGATTAAAGCCAAGCTCCTGTCCGTCATCAACCTAATGAAATATCATGTGTTTTAGTGTTCATAAATAAAACAGTATTGAATATTGAAACTCTTGGCCTACCATACAGGTTCATTCCAGTGTTAAAGCCATAATGACTTTTCCCTTTTCTCTATTCTGTACATTATAGCTATATTTTTGATAGGATCTTTCTCATAATGACATCGATAAAACCGAGGCCACTGGCTACTACAAAAATAACACAAAGAGGTAAGACGTAACAAGACCTAGTTATAAAAACCAAAGTACTGCATAAATATAAAATCAGAATTACGATAGCATTTTAATCTATTTCGTCTACAAGAGACAATAAAATTGCTTAGATTGGCTTTTCCCCAGTCTTTCATCAAATGTCGAATTTTTATATCAGCCGTTTCCTGCTGGAATAGAGTCAATAACGATGGTCTAGTCCTCAAGTGTCATTTTCTTTCGGTAACTGAATATCCACATTCTGTTCAATCCCATCGGGTTCAGTGTCATTGGCAGAATTAACTTCCTCTAATTCTACGTGATATGTTCAATGGACGGAGAATTGCTTTAGAATTCCTCGGCCAAGAATATGGATCAAGCTGAGTAAGCCTCATTTACTAATAGCTTTTTATTGTATATCGCTGACTTTTTGTCTCTTGATGGTGCTAAAGCCCAAAGTTAGATATGACCAGATTGATGGCCTTCTCTCTAACTATTACCATTAGGCTTAAAAAGGCTCCACACATAAAAATCCTCTTATGATATTGAATTGGAAGTCGTAATACCCCCATTAAAAGCCTGGCTTTCGTCTTTAAAAAGTAACATTCACTTCATCCCAAGTCAGAATTTCAACAAACAGAAATCTTTTTTTTTATTAAATTGATGCGTTTATTATTAGTACATTCCCCGTCTTCTACCGATGAATTACTCGGAGTTTCCCTCGGGTATTTAAGTTTCATCTATCAATATTATCCCATTTTTTTAACGGATAATGAGGGGAAGAGAATCAAACGATAGTCAATCAATATCCTTTGTATAAAGTTTATTAGGCGAATATTTACATTAATCATATACGATACATATTAGAACTAGTTTTCAGACTTCAGTGGAGGGATCATCATTTTCTCTGTCCAGGTTCGGCACACTTAGACTCCCTTGCTTTCGTCCTCCCCCGAATAACCTGCTAAAAATCCTTCTGGAAAATGGCGTCGTCTTTCTGGGTGAGGCTGCTCCTATTGAAAATGAAAACCAACAGAGACCCTAAGCTTTTTTAAGTCAGCATTTTGGTTAAAATACAATTCATCTATTTTTTTTATTATTAATTTACCTGTTTACCAAACAGGTTTGGGATATTTTTTCTATCACGAGCTTTGAATCTATTAATGTTTACGGTTTAAGTTATGGCGTCAGACTGTTCGTCAATAACCCACAGAAGTATATGGATTCGAGACGATATTGCTATTTTTTCAGAATTTGGTCATTTGGTAATTTACTTGTACAGATAGTGAGATAAATCTACAAAAAATATTTCTTATTCAAATGAAAAAAATTGTTTATCAGAATAAAATATAAAAATATCAGTGAGATGTATTTTCCTACCAGACCATGCTTTTTACAGCACCCGACGTCATTACTATATGCCTGTTCATAAATACGTGTTTAATTATAAATAATACAAAAAAATTTCTTTAATTCCGGATGATGTTGTTGCTATAACTAAATATGATGTATTGTATCATAATTGTTCACGTTAACCTACATGTATTTAGAACATTAAAGTGTGTTTTAGTGTTCATAAATATATAAGAGTATTGTAATTCAGAACTCTGGATATTATGATGTCATATTTGCATATAAAAGGTAATTAACCATCGCAAAATGGTCACGTGGTGGAAAACATTATTAACTTCTTAAACTGTGTCACGGACTGAAGCATCTTGTTGGATTGAGAAGGGCGCAATCCATGTAATTATGTTGGTACAACAGCAGCTTCAATATGGCATAGATTTGTCACGTGGTATTTCAGGGAAATCCCCATATGTATTCCGCTGAACTCAAACAATAAAAATCATAACATAAAAGATACTTTTTATTGGATCCCAAGTGTATGCATAGCGTGTATGTTGATGTGCAGATTTTCAACGATCGTATGAAACTCTAAAAGAAAATACTAACCCTCCATTGCTTCATCTGCTACTTCTATCGGTTGGTTATTCTTTTCACTTGATTCCTGTATTTAAACAAGGAGCAATGTTAGCGTGAAATTTGCATAAAGGAAGAACTAAGGATTGTGAACATTGAGCTGGGATAACTTTAAAAAAAACATTGAAAAAGTTTTCGAGTTTGCATTTATTTCGAGTAGGGTTGGCAGAATGGAAAAGGATTAACGCCTGGTTGGTAACGCCTTGTAGGTTGGATGGAATTGTTAGGATTCACATATAATCGGACAGTTTGAACCATCGCTCCTGTGCTCAAATCTTCTAGTCTCAGGCAGGGAATGTTCTATGGGGAGGATTACCGAACCTCTCTCATTACATAATGATGGGTGTATGCGGGTGTGTGGGTGTGTGTGTGTGGGGGGGGGGGGGCATAAACAAGTAGATCCACCTCCCGTTTAAGGCAATGACTCTAAACTGTCCTTATCAGTGGGTATATGTTGATGGCGGTTTCAGTAGAGATAAAAGGGTGATGAATGGTACAATAAGCCTGATAGATATCCAACTTGAACATCCTCCGATAATCAGTTCTAACACTATCATAGGGAAGTGATGGATGGAATCATGTGCCTGATATACCATTCTAATGCTCAATACGTTAACAATATCTTCAAACATCTTGACAGGTTAGGGCGATGCTTGTCTGGTGAAATACTTCTTTAAAAAACACTATGAGCATAATACTGAAATAAAGAAACCGTCGGTTTCGTTTGAACCATTGGGATTGTAGGTATTGATGAGACTGTAGTAAAGGTCTTGTAACGCGGTTAATGCTATTATTAACCAAATGTATTTCAAACAGGTCGTCTTTTAAATAGACCTTTTGGGCTTAAGGATTTATCTTTGCGCAGCGGCCTCGATGTATGGCAAAATGACGTTACATTGAGTTTTTGGATCAATCTGACGTTGAAATGGTGCTCATTTTGTCTATGACTTAATGTGAAAGATGAGTGTCACAGCGTCTGCGATAGCGAGATAACGTCAATGTCATACAATTCTAAGCCGATGGTCGAGTTTTGTCCCAGGCTTGTGGGAAAATAAATTAGAACGTTGACAGGTAAATCTCGTTATTCGCTGAAGAGAAATATACGTTATAAAGACACTTGGCGGATATATTCAAATCGTATAACTCTGTCCTATATTTTGATGGTACAAGGACAGATTCTCAAAATATTATTAATTTAACATAGCATATACTCATAAATGCCTTTAATAAGCTCAGACCTGTTTGCATGTGGTTTCCTCTGCTCGGGTGCAATTTGGTAAATCTTCCTGGATACACGACGACTCATCGTCAACTTTTGTTTGCGTGTAAGGTCTTCTTCGAAAGCCTATAAATCGTTTTACCTGAATAAAATGACAGCAGATTGTATTTTAACCAACAGGATGATATTACCTGTGAAAATGAAATGGGAAATCACAGCCCCATCATACTATGACATTGGTAATCACACTACCAGGAGCAGCCTCAACCCAAAACGGAGTTGTGTGTTGATAGTCAAATGTGTAAACCTTAATTTCTAAAACATGTGGGCTGTTTCTCAACACCGACGTAACTTTACGCCTAGTCGTAACCAGGGGGCTGTTTCTCAACACAACTTACGCCCGTCGTAACTTTGCGCCTGGTCGTAACGTAATGTTGAAGGTATATGTTGCCATGACGTTACGACTAGGCGCAAAGTTACGTCGGTGTTGAGAAACAGCCACCAGTAGCTTTACTAAAATTGCAAATATTTATTACAGTAACTTTTGTTATACTAAACCATATCTCCATGAATTGTGTTCCAATCCACTTTGAACATTAAAGAAGCCCAAGAACAATAGTCGCATACGACAAGCATTTGGAGAAATTAAGGAAGTATCTGTATGGTGCATGGTGTTAGACTATACGAATGACAGTTGAGGCGATTGATACTCGATTATAATAGATGTGCTTACCGAAATAAGTTTGGGTAGTCTTTGGAAGATACTACTGCGTTTAGAAGATTCCTCGGTGTCTTCTGATAATGGAGGTATAATCTCCAGAGTTACACTGGACCGTCTTCGTTCCACTGGCCTTTCGGATGTCTGTAAATCACCGATTCTGTCTGTCACATCTGATTGAGAAGATTCTACAGCACTTTGTAACACAATTGTAACTACCTCATCGGCCATATCATCTGTAAACTCCTCTCCTATATGATACACATTAATACTGCCATGTTAACCGTTGACAAATGGGGAAAGGGTGTATCCAACATGTTTTCATAAAACGTTATTATGATAGTTTATAAATCTAGTGTTAAAAAAAGAGATAAAATTATTACGAAATAGGGCTTAGTTTAAGTCAAGTGGTTACATGTTTCGTTTACGGTTTTAACCGTCATAATGTTGTGTAGGTCGGCGAAGAAACATTTACAACAGAGGAACTGACGGACAATGATAGGCAGTAAAACCACTTCACGGGTAAGCTTTTGATAGCAAGATAATAAGTTTGTCGTCAATCTAATTCCAAGCTCCATCACTTTTACCTATATGCATATAATTCGTTCTACCTATCCATTTCCCAACAACAAAAATACGTTAAACGTTACCATTTGTAGAATCCTTTGAGGTGTCAATTGGAATCGTGTCAATTACAAGTTTAGGATTGTTCCCAGGATGGAAATCGTCAACACTCTATATAAAACCAAACAAATGATTTATGTATTACTCGTCTTTTATTTTATGTTAACTGGCAGATGCGTATTTTCTAGGTCCAATTGCATCAATATGCTTTCAAATAAAAGAAAGTCTCAAGGTTGGAAGGTCATCTTAACAGAATGGGACATATACAGATTATTTATTCAGCTTTTTGGATATGTAGCGATAGAAGTCAAACAAACATATATCTTATTACTTTACCATTACTACCCAAAAGAGTACAGCTAATTTCATATATTTTATTTGAAGACTTAAATAAAAAAAATAAATAAAATTACCGGAGTGTGAAATAACATGCCGTATTCGACGACGGATTTCTCTGAGCTCAGGTTCCTTTCTTTGATAATAGTCTGAAGAGCCTTGAAAATTATATCTTGTACATATGACCCAATTTGACAGTCTGAGGAAAAAGGTATAGATTCAATTAAGACGAAGGATAAATCACAATATATAGCCCTTTCAAAACGGAAGCGTGGAAAGAATTATGCCATTATTGATTAACTTCCCAAACAAGTTTTTATATGTTCATCTGGTACGTTTCTGGGATAGGAACCCAAAAAGCCAATACGCCATCAAAACCAAAAGCACAAAAAGGTAAGACTGAATCAGGAAATGGCCACAAAACAGAGGTTTTAAACGTTGACCATAGTAAGCAAGTGTACACTTCCCCCAAATAAATGTTTTTAGCTTATGGGTTTGGGATTCGGACTGATACTGATATAGGTTAACTACACATCCTTTTACATTTTGAAATGAAATGGTATACACCCGCCCCCCCCCCCCCTACCCCAACTCCTTCTCTTTTTATAGGTATCTTGGGGCCCTTTCACGAAGCCGTCGCACAGTCACGAGTGCGATCAATCGCAGTTGAAATGACGTCGTATCTCTTGACTATGGTATACATTGGTATACTACGTTTCGTTTGCGATGCGACTGCTTTGTGAAACGAGTTCCAGGTGTGTTCCAATGTTAAATTACGGAATAACGTACATTGCTGATTGTCGATCTCCTTTTTCTTCATAGAGGATTTTAACGGTTGCCTTGTCTGTGAATAAAAATAAGCCGTTAGTGTGCAATCAAAGCCTATTACTATGTATACAGTTTCTTACCAATTACAATGCTACATTATTCAATAGTATATTTCTGCTTTGAAAAAATGATTTATGTTTTTGTTGCAATCACCTTTGTGGACCAGCGGATATATATATATATTTACGTTTATTTGGTGTATCTCATTTTTACCTAAATTTGCCAAGAATGTGTTATCTAAGAGGTAAAGCGATATCAACCCAACAAATATTAACATTCGTTTTTCGTCATCCAGGAAATATTGAGTTATACATATCAAAATGTAGGAAAAGCTGTCAGGTTATAATGTATAAAACATTGTGCCTGTGTTAAATGTTGGACATTATTGGGAATTGCAGCAAGTTTCGAAGAAACGCAAACCTTTATCAAATCCCATCAGCTAGTTTTTTCAACTTACCAAATCCACTTCAATGGGATTTAAAAGATTCTGCGTTGGTTTGTCATCGATTGTCCCAGTCTCCTTCAGAGTGACTGTAGAGCTGTTTAATACCGTCTTCTCTTCTCCGTGAGATTCAAACTCTTTGTTGAATTCCTCAGGGGAATACTGCACAATTTCCCATTCTCCCAGACCATCAATAGTCCTCTCCACACAATACACCTTTTTACTCTGCCAAAATACAACATTAATGTATCTATGTTAACAAAACATAACCGTAACCATAAGTACATAATCAACATATCATGAGTCAAATCTTCCAATGGCATTCAGAAGTTGAACGGTTACAATAAGGTGAAGAATTACTTATGGATAACAACTTCTTTGTTTATTGAGTGACGATGTTTCGATGTAGTTCTTACATCGTTATCAAAGTCTTATTAAATCGTGAGTCGTCAAACTTCCTAATGAAACGGCATCCATCTATATCCATATGCGTACAAGGTATATTGGAGATGAGTAACCTACATTGTTAATGGTAGCTACATGTAAATATACATGCATTATAATGTTTTTTTCCAAAGAAACGTCAATCAAAGTGCAATGATATCGTATCTAAATCAGGATTTTTCACTGTCACCAAAAAGGTTAAACATGGTCCTCAGTTGAAACGGCCCAATGCCGAAATCAAAATTGGATTTAAAAAAACAACGCAAACATTAATCTTTTAATTTTAGGCATATCATTGGTCGCGCAGAGGGTATCTGCAAACATACATGCAAGCCAGGAGATCGACGTTTTTTTTTTTACAAACTCTTATATAAACTTAGATAAAATTAATACCTTTGACATTTTAGATTTCTTTTTGGTGTATTCATGCGGACTGGTACAGATGTCATCCTCTTCTTGTGATATTGATTCCATTGCTCTCTTTAACACAAAGTCCACCAAAGTTGTCACATGGTTTTCTGTGTTATAATCAAAAGAAGTTTTGAAATTGAACTGAAGGTCGTTGCTTAAAAATCGGACAGATCTTGAAAATTAGCTGAACTCAATGTGAAAGTGACGTTGTTGTTGTTATCGTATAAAGTGTGAATATTTCTTTTTGAGAACTAAAAGTCAATAATATCTGTATAAGGATGGGAATATTTCATAAAAATGTGACGTACAGAACATGATTTGTATCGTGGACAATGGACACTTACCGTCGGTATCTGATGAGTTGATTCCTCTCCCAGCTTGACCGTTGTCATGCCCAAGTAAATCCATTGTGTTCACCTTATACAAATGGAGAAAAGAGTTAACAACAACAAATACATGCGACGCAGATTGAGTCTTTTGGAAATATATGAAGTCTAAAGAAGCATTCAAACGTCAAAACGCAATACTGTAAATGTGTAGTACAACGATGTAGTCCGCAGTGACTTTCAGTTTCACATCACATGTCAAGTAAACTAATAGCTAATCATTACATACCAGTGTAAAATTAATCAGATGCGTTTCTCTGTAATCTATCTCGGCAACAGATAAATCAAATTAATTCCAGTCCCGTGTTCAATTACTTACAGTTCTGCCAAAAGTATAATGAGTTCAGTAAGCTTTTATCCAAACAGCGTGACTTGAATACAGTCCCATCCAAGGTCAGCGTTAATGACGTCATCTTCTCCATGATGTAACGTCAAAAAAGACGCACACAGAATCAAGCTACATTTCTATGACGTCTATAAGTTGACGTCACTATTTACCCGTCCATTTATCAGTTATGTACTGATGACGTTATTTAGCGACGCCACAATAGTAATCAAAATGACCCTTTCGGCTTAGAATGTGTCTTTCATGACAATAGAAAACGAATGGCACTTCTTAATGGAATGTCCTGCCTATAAACTTTACAGACAACAAATTATTCGAAATCTAATAGAACATTATCCAACTATACTTTCATTCAACGCAATGCAAGTGTTCATTCTATTATTAGATCCACAGCCTCAAATTGCACGTCAAGTTGCAAATTTTATTTACAACTGCATTAAAGTACGTGCAAATTTATAGATTAACCTCTATATATGTATTTAATAGGCTAAAACATCCGGCCTATATCAGTATTGTGTATAAATTGTTATTATTGTTGTTTAGTTATGTTTGTGTTTTTGCACATTAATATTGTACCTGTCCCAATGTGGGCTTTTATTTGTACAATAAAATATTTGAATTTGAATTTGAATTTGACGTTATTCGAATAGTATGACAATGACGTCATCTCTGTGTTGCAGACGTTGTAACCAATGAACTATATGCGTGGAATGGACACGTCTCATTGGCTGGTTTGGATCTGACTTTGTAAAGTGTGCCGCCATTGACAGTTGATAAGCGCGTGCAGAACAGATCTGGATGGACGCTCCACTATCTCCTAGTAATGGCGGCATTCGAAGCATATCAAGCACCACGTGACCTCCGTTCCACGCATATAGTACATTGGTTGTGACATACTTTCTTGGTGACACCCATCTATCACATAGACCCTTTCGGCTTAAGGATTGGCGCTTGCGCAGAAGCCTCGTTGTATGGCAAAATGACGCTAAATTGAGTTTTTGGATCAATCTGACGTAGAAATCGTCAGCAATTCGTGTATGACGTAATGCAAAAGAGGCGTGTCACAGCGACCGCAACAGAGAGATGACGTCAATGCCATACAATTCGAACAGCGTCATAAAAAGTCATTCTAAGCCGAAAGGGTCTATAGACGATTTCAACGTCAGATGGATCCAAAAACTCAATGTCATCGGACTCTGTACCAGGAGGAAACCTCTAGAGTTTCATAAATCATTAGACTGCACCTGAAGGAAACCTCTAGAGTTTCTTAAACCATGGGAGTCACATTGGTTGGTCGAAATATAACGGAGTAATAAAAGTTCAATTTATGCAAACTGCGTAGGATTCGAATCCGCGCCCCACTGGGGAAAGGCAAATTTACCCACAAAGGGTTGTAGTGTGCAGTTTTGATCCAATTTTTGTGTATGATGCAATGCAATAGATTTGTGTCAACGACTGTGGAGGTCAAGGGAAGTCTATTTCACAGTCCTGGGTTCGATATCGATTGATTATTACGTATGCCTGCTAAAGAGGTATACTGAATGGAAAATAACAATTTTTAGAGAAGAGGATTTCTGTAAATATTGACATAATATCTTGTTGATCCACTGAATAGCTTAGCATAATGCAATAGCAAAGTAACTCCGAATAAATTCAACAAACGCATATTGACAATCTCAATATTTCGACAAAGGTATATTTGTCATCTTCATCTTCCCTTTTGTAATACATCCCTAGACCTAAGCTAATTACTTTCCACACTAAACAATTTTAACACTTAGGCTACTCGGAAGGAAAATATACTTGATACGAGAAACCAATTATCCAATTATCAGTTACAAAATATCCTTTATCTAAATATTACCGGGGGATTAGTTGCTTTCTCTTGATAAAATGCTCACAACGAAAGGTGTATATAAACTTTTCTTCAAGCAAACGGCTACTATGAATATTTCACTGGTTCCTCAGACAGAAAATGCTAGAGGCTTCCAAGAGAAGAAACCGCTGGTAAAACTATATATGTAAGAAATAGCCTTTATCAGAAATCATCCCTTTTTAATGAGCACCTTTTCTATATATAACACACAATCCAAAAATAAAATGCACCCCGCAGCAACTACTACCAATTACGCGCTGTGTGTCACATTACAGAGACGATAAAAACTTATAAATGTTTTATTTTTTACTGACGTCAAATACTCTATATCAATCCAATATATGTATTTTGTGAACTCCACGGGTTTCTTAACTACAGATGATCTAGAATAGTATATATTATTAATTGACAATCAATGTCATTGGCAAAATGACAGTAATAGTCATACGTCGTATATCAAGGTCAATAGGTGCACCAAACAAACTAATCGGCCTATATACCAGGCCTATTTACCAGGCCTATATGTTTATTTGTATAACGTATGTGAAGATATATATTCAGTCGCATAAGTCCAATGTGATATGAACTCATAAACACAGGGACACAGGGCAAATCTTCTTGACATGGAGACAAGTTTCTAATTGTTGAAAAAAATGAGAGGAGGGGGGGGGGTGTCATTTAGACATCTATACTCAATCATAGGTTCTTGTAATTAACCAAAATCTTTGCCTTCCCAAAGGTCTGTGCTTGGTATCTGCAGCGGAAGTGAGGAAAGGGATACTTCGGTCGGCATGATTTCGAAATATCCCTTTAACCGAATAAGTTGGGGTATTGAAAAAGCTAATGTGATATTGATGGGCGTACTATCCCGGGGACAAATACCAGAGACATATGGGCCTTGGATTTAACCGATAAAGTGATATTGAAATGTACCAGGAAACAGTTGTATTTACCAAATCTTATTGACTCTGTAACGTTAGTCAACTTCATTTCCGATTAATTCCTGTTGGTTCTCACCCAGGTGTAAAATTCCCGTACACAACGTTATCTCTTACTGTGACAACACTGCACGGCTTTAATCAATATTCACCCGTTCAAGGCTCAACTCAACAACTCTAATTACCAACACTCTTAAAACCGTTATCCTATCCTGTGTTATCCAATCGGTGTTTAAAACGGAATCTCAATGATTATTACCAGCCCCGATAGCTCAGTCGGTAGAGCGTCCGCTTCAGGCCTGGGAGATCCGGGTTCAAGCCCGGGTCGAGTCAGACCAAAGACTTTAACAGTGGTAGCTGTTACTGCTTCGCTTGGCGCTCAGCAATAGGAGTTAGAGCAGCGACTGGTTGGCCCGGTGTCAGTATACTGTGACTGGGTGAGGGGGCTTGCTGGTTGTCTTCGGCAAGTCGTCTCGGTGAGACAGCACCTAAAAGAGCGGTGGAAATCCGCCCTGTCACAAGGAGACAACGTCTTCATATAACCGAAATACTGTTGAGCAGGACGTAAAACCCCAATCACTCACTCACTCACTCAATGATTATTCATACCTCATTTGCTTGAATCTAGATCTTTACAGTTATTGAATATGGCAAATCCGTTGTAGTATTCCCTTCATATATAAGCCTTCGAAATGGAGGCATCTCCATGTATTGATGAATTTTCCTTTAAGGACGAAACGATTTTGGTCATTCCATATTCAAGTCCAACAATAAAAAGTATTCATTTCGCGCATTTTTTATTGAAAGTTTGTACATTAATGGTCGCGTTGAAGGAAAAGCTCTCGCTGAGGCCCGAATGTACTTCTCGAAAACGACCGGCCTAACAACGCCAGATTTCATTGGTCGAACGCGGAAGCTTTAAAGCCCTGCCATTGGTTGTTTTTCTGAGGGAAAATCTGAATCATGTATTCTAATACACCTTCAACTCGTTTAACATTACAGAGATAGGGAAGTTAGGGACCCATTTTCTGATGCAATAAAGGGTTCCTGCTGGTTTCAACCACGTTGTGCTATAAATTAGGGGTGAGTTGGTGTAGAATAATCTTGGACTGAACGCCCCGAGTGACAGCTGTGTTCTAACTCGTCATAGGATTTAAACTGCATGACGTCATTTGATTACTTGCGTCGTTGACAAGTCACTTGAGGGAGAGAGAGAGACAGAGCAGTGTCCGATAACGTCACAACATTCCGGAATTATGACGTCATCGCGTTTGAGCTGACAGCACTGATTTCACCCGCTATACGTTCTACATATGGGTTAGTCCAAAACATTTCTGATTGGCTCTGGCTACCCAAAGGAAGGGTCTAAATGTTCCTATGCAGGTTGGAAAGGCTGGTTTTCTGCTTAAAATTCTTAAGTTTGGAATAGTGAAATTGAATTAATTTACATATGATATGCATTAGAATAGAAATAAAGGACTTCCTGGTGAGCTGTGTGTTGCTGAATAAAGGGTCAGTGGCGGAAATACCACTATTATTTGAAGACTCGGGGCTTCGCCCCTCGGCCTCAAATAGTGGTCTTTTCCGCAACTGACCCTTTATTCAGCAACACACAGCTCACCAGCTCGTCCTTTATTTCTTAATTCCTGGATGAAATGACCATTTAGGGCAATCAACAACTTTAATATTACACCGTGAAATACACCAGTCTTTAAAAATTAAAAAAAAATTTAAAAACATTCATCTGTCAAAAAATCAGATTTCCGGCAGAAAAAACGACCAATGGCAGGGCTGTAAAGCTTCCCCGTTTGACCAATGAAATCCCCCCTTATGGTATATTTTGTTCGAAATTCCGATTAGAGATAGCACAGTCAGTCAAATGGGAGAAAAATATATCTTACCTTCTTATTTATGAAGTGTTAATTTGTGCATTCATGAGTTTACTTTGTTGATTTAATATCGCCGCCTTGGGAGGTATTTGGTCGACAGAAGACTATCTCAATATTCCTTCAATTAGCATTAGAAATGTAAAGGATTAAACATCTATAGAAATAGCTAACAGTTATGACTCTTACCACATGTGACCGAGAAGTTAGCTAAATAATATTTACATATATCGATATAAAAGTTACCCAACTAACTAACTAACATACTAACATTTCACGACTAGTTGAGCCTCCAGTCAGTCTCGTTCGTCTATTAAGCAGGCGCACACCGGGCGAGTTTGAGTGGGCGACTCTGTGGCAGTTTCTCAAAAACATTTACTTTGCGCCTGGTCGTAACGTAATGTTGAACGTGTTGAACATGTTGCCATGACAGTTAGTCCTTGCATTGGGCTTACGTCGCGCGTAAATGTTCTGAGAATCAACACTCTTGAGTGGGCCACATAAAGGCGGCCACTCGTTTACGTCATATTATTATTATATAATCGAATAACACAAAGTGTCTTAAAACACGTTATGTTTTGTTTTGATTGATATGATAAAGATTTTGTCGCCGACAATTCGCCGCACAGTATGTGATTCGTCGGCGACCGTGGCCGACTATCTTATGAAAATCGAACATGCAGACTCTGCGACAGTCGCCCACTGTCGGTGACAGGGGTCGATAACCACTGCACACTAGATGATTAGCTTGTCGGCCACTGTCGGGCATTCAGAATCACCTAGTGTGCGCCTGGCTTAAGAAAGAGAACTGCACGGTAACCTGCATATTGTACTGCAATACTACAGGTTTTATTGTCTCGGATTTTACACAGCATTAGTCCGGATTTTTGACTCAAAAATTACTATTTTTTTGTGTTCTGACGGTCGTAAAATACGGCCGTCAGTATAAAAAAAATAGTAATTTTGGAGTCTTGAAACCCGGCCTAACACAGCATCTGTCGATTGAATGGTATCCTACTGGGAACCAGTATAGATGATTCGTTGACTGGTATCAGTTTTAGTGTTATCCAAGACTTAGTGCACACCAGCAGGTATGTGCACTGCCAGTGGGACAGACGGGTACTGGACATCGTTAGTATAAATAAGACAAATAGCCACAAGACATTATCACCAGTCAACTGATAGAATCGATTATTTGTAGAATCACCTGCCTTTACTTAGGTATGTTTGTACATTTACTTCGCCCAGTCTCATCTCTGATTAATTCCACCTCTCCACTAAAGGCGTACCAAACCCCAGAGGTAATCTTATCTTGTATTCAATTGATATTCCACTCTGATCATACATCGTCTTACTTGGGCATCGGATCAACCTTATCTTTAGCCCACCTGTTCATTCTTTAAGGCATATAATTCTCTTTGAATGTAAACTTTAGCTATAACATTATTTATAGATGCTGAAATTGTTTTTTGCCAAAGTGTTTTTTTTTCACACTTGAAGGCGCATCAAGTTATTTTTATCAGTAAGTATAAAACAGGGCTTTTTTGTTGATCCCAATATCGAGAATGTGCGTTCAGGTTATTAGGAATATCTCTCAACAATTTATACTGTTTGCATACACATCCCAAACAATAAATGCTGCCGGTGTAGGCTACTATTGCGTAAGTATTAAAGTGGCATTAACTACCAAAACTTTTTTTGCAATACAAATTCTTTCTGCAAATTATTAGCTATTTTTCTCCAGAAGTGCAAATAAGTACAGGCCCATTATTGTATGGATTTTCCGTATTCCAAACCTTATCATTGTCATTACTATCATGTTTTTAAGAAGTTCGAATTTTCGCGGCTCATTCCTTTTTAAATGCCTATTTGAAAGCGCTGTATTATATAGTTGGAGTTTGGATTTGACGTGTATTCCATATCGTTGCCCATGCTGGAGGTAACTCCCCACTCTCAATGAAGCTATGCTGAGCGGTATTTACATCCATTATATAAATATTTGTTTTCACACAACGTTATAAAGTATTAGAAAACAAACATCTGTGGAGAAGAAAGATATCATTGTCTGAATATATTTCATTGTGAATGAGGAGAAATTTAAATTCCAACATCCTAAGAAACACTGAGCATTGATTGGGTGAAATTCCAGAGAGAAATTTAACAGAGGGTGACATAATGGAATGACACCAAGTACCAACCAGAATCAATGATGTATTTAGCGTCCTTTGAAGCGATGTTTTTAGTTTTCTAACCTCTGGTAAAAGTAAAAACTATATATTTTTTTGTCTTCAACCAACTGAAAGAGAGAATACCTTATAGGGAATTGGTTGGTTGGTTGTTTTAGCTTATTGGTGCGCCCATTCGTATGAATGATGTACGCCAGCCCTTATAGGGACTAAAACAACTCATAACTGTAGTGAGGTACACCTACATGTGCTGATGGCGGCATCTCCACAAACGGTTTGTACACTTCATGTGCTTAGTCAATATTTCCATTGATGATCGGGGTTACAAGCTCTTTTTCCAAAGAGTCAATGGATCTTCCCTATAAACTATCGAATGTTGTAATCTTCCCATCCAAACCTACAATCCCACTGATTCAAACGAAACCGATTATTTATTTCAGTATTATGCTGGTAAAGAACTCACAGTTTTTTTAAAGAAGTGTTTCACCAGACAAGCTTTGACCTAACCTGTCAAGATGTTTGAAGATATTGTTAACGTATTGAGCATTAGAATGGTATATCAGGCACATCGTTCCATCCATCACTTCCCTATGATAGTGTTAGAACTGATTATCGGAAGATGTTCAAGTTGGATATCTATCAGGCTTATTGTACCATTCATCACCCTTTTATCTCTGTTGAAACCGCCATCAATATATACTCACTGATGATGACATATGTTCAGATGCTTAGAGTTTATTATGAAACGTTATGGCCTTGTTAATTTCGCAAAAAAAAGAGAACAAAATGGATATAGATGTATAATTGTGTTTGTTTATGTTTTGTTTTTTTTCTTCAGGGAATCAATATGCAATTTATGTTTATGATATAATCTATACGTCTCTAAATGATTGTGCTAATAAGAGTTCCCTAGGGTACGGAGGCCTATTTGTGCCATGCCTGGAATTTTGACATTTCCGGTGTTTTTCGTGTTTAACAGAATATTGCCCAAGTGGAAACTTGGTTTTCAGACGAGAGATTCTGTGTCTGGAAGAAAGTCAAGTATGTATCATAAGAATCATACCTTTAAGTATAACGATTTGCAAAGATAGTAGAAATACGCATGCAATCTGTCAAAACACAATGAAAACATTGTTTCTACCGCGGAGAAAAGGTTTCCATCGCAAAGAAAACTTTTCGTCGCGGTGTATACATCCCCACCACGGTGGAAACCTTTCCATCGCGGTGAAAACGTTTCCAGAAAGGTACTGAAAGGTATCATTCTTATGATACATGCTTGATTTCCTTCGATATATGCTTGATTTCCTTCGATATACAGAATGATATATCGCGTCTCAAAACCAAGTTTAAACTTGTGCAAAATGCTGTAAAAGATGGGAAAACACTGGAAAAGTCAAAATTCCACCCGTAATCGGGTCATAGATCGGGTCTTACCTTCCTCGGGCAGTTATCCACGGTATCGTGTTATCCTGAACTTTGACCTTGGATTACCTTCCTCGGACAGTTATCCACGGTATCGTATTATCCTGAACTTTGACCTTGGATTACCTTCCTCGGACAGTTATCCACGGTATCGTGTTATCCTGAACTTTGACCTTGGATTACCTTTCTCGGACAGTTATCCACGGTATCGTGTTATCCTGAACTTTGACCTTGGATTACCTTCCTCGGACAGTTATCCACGGTATCGTGTTATCCTGAACTTTGACCTTGGATTACCTTTCTCGGACAGTTATCCACGGTATCGTATTATCCTGAACTTTGACCTTGGGTTACCTTCTGTATCAAGTATCATAAATCGTCAACGTTGTATTAATTCCCCAAAATGAAAAAGCACAGAATTATGCCCAGTTTTTACGGGGGCTTGGCTTATCAGGCAGATTTCAAACCTCAGATTTACCCTCTGTGCCAAGTATGTTTGCTTTGTTTTTCCTACATATAGTAAAATGGGTTATTTCAATAGTTGGTGGCTAACTGATAAACTAATTTGTGGTTTCAATTGCACGGTAACCAGGTGAGTTAAGTCTCTCGGGATGAACTCCCACTCCAGAAAGAACGAAAAACTACCACTACCATTATGCCATATTATTATTTACAACAATGGTCTTATCTAATTTTCTCTCATTCCGGATATTTATACATGGGGTACAATCTTATGCCATCATTTTAGATCTGTTAAATAAACCCAGACCAGTTTCAGCAGATACTTTTAACTTGACATGGACAGAGTGATGTTTACATTTTAAAGTCACACGGCTTCATTTCCGGTTAATTTCTCTTCACAGTCATTGAATTGTCAACTTCACAAAAAAAACAAGATGTTATTTGTAACTCTCTCCGACCATTAATCCGCCAATCGATTCTCACGTTTTTGACAGAACCGTCGCCCATAAGATGTTATTCACCTCGCCTGTTATTTTTTGTCGCTATCGTAGTTTTTGATCCATTATTTTTACAATGGCTGGCGCTTACAGCGTGTATGATAGTATACTGGGAAACATAGAGAGAGTGTCAATGCTCGTAATGACTAATAACACCACAAATGCTTAGAAATGTCCTACAGGGTTGAACAGAATTGAAAAGCACCACAAATGTTTAGAAATGACCTGCAGGGTTGAATAGAAGTGAAAAGCATCACAAATGCTTAGAAATAACCTATGTACAGGGTTTACTAGAGGTGAAAAGCACCATAAATGCTTGGAGGTAAACGACATGGTTAAAGCTGGATGATTATAGAAGCAAAAGGGTGTTGGGTTCACTTTGCTCCGACAGTCGGCATTTCTTGTACTGACATTATGGCAGACAAGTTTTGTTATACAATGAGAGAATATTCTGTCTTCATTTGATGAAATGTTACAGATACGAGAAAGCAAGCCTTGTTTCAACTGGCAAAGCAGACATGATACATGACATTTGATCAGTGATGTTTACATTGTAAAGTCACACTGCTTCATTTCCGGTTGATTTCTCACCGCAGTCAGAGAGGTGTCAACTTCACCAGACCCGATGCTATTTGTAACTCTCTAAATGTCTTAATCCATCAACCAATGTTAGATTCACGAACACAGCTGCTTCTTTATGCTCTGATACCGATAGGCGTAGATGCCGATCAAACGGTACTGTATTTATATATATCTACATCTACTCCCAGTTAATTTAGGCCCAGTAACGTAGCGAAAGGGCATGGTGCCATGGCCAAATTTTGTTTTCATTCTGAGTTTCAGTTTCAGGCCTCCAAATACGACCCGACAGGCTGAAGATGCGTCTTTTAACAGTCCGGCTCACTCCCATAAAATTGTGGCGGTACTCTCCGATCGATTGGGGTGGACTTTTAAAACAGTACGAACTAAACATTGGGCGCTTGTAGTGTGCTTAGAACTCTATTCCAATTTTCTATTCCAAAACCTTGAGAAATAGTGTTGCATACAATGTTAATTGGTAAAAATCTATAGATGGAATACTTTTGAAATTCTACATGTATCTTAAAACCACAGACTGGGAGTCTTCATTTGCATTTATTTTATTATTATGCCTTTTTCGATGACTCCTATATAAAATGAAGCACGCTTGGGCACTGGTATATGTTATTTCCTCTGTGCCCTTGTCTCTGTGTTCGAAAATATATCTGTTTGATACGCTATGGATGTTTGATCTCACCAGGTGAACTCCAAACTTCAATATTCAATCGGTCTTTGATCTAAGTGTATGTGAACATTATACGATACCAATGGACGTTTGGAGACTTCCTCTTATGGGCGTTTGCTTCTCTATTGAAGGTGATATAATCTTAAGTTTGACATAAAACAGGTATTTAATGTACGTTGTTTTGGTTACATCGAAGCTTTCAGAAGCAATTAAACCCTTACTCGGTTGTTATTCCCTTAATCGATATGGATGTGTCATGTTTCTTCAAAGCAACCGAGCTCAATAATGTTGTTAGTCCTTATTAAAGCTGTTCCAAACGGTTCTTCCTGTTCCTTACGCTCTAGGCAAAAAGGAAAACGAAGGATTTTCCATGAAACCATTTTTCGCGACTTGTGATTACAACTCATTATTCCTAATAATTTGTTTGTGGCAAAGAATAAAGTGCCAAAATCTTAGAACATATATTTCCTCTCTGTCTGAAAAATGATTTTCATCATCTTCAAATTGTAACTTTCATCCAAATGTTAAAACATCTAGTTTCCAACAAATCTTTCAAGGTGAGAACGGTTTGTTAACTTATGAGAATGTAAATGTAGCCTGTGTGTTAGAGAATCTGTGATGAGCTTGTGACCTCTTTGACAGGCTTGAATGGGCCCGCCACTAAGCTAAAACAACCAACCAACCAACCATCTTTGACAGGCAGCTTTTATAGTTTGATCCCAGTTAGCCGTTCTGCTTTAGTGTTCCACATTATATACTAGTTATATGATGCTCATATCGGAATGACATCCGGGTAAGGTGACGAAAACTCCTATCGGACCGTTTGGATAATGGAAAACCTATGGTGTTCAAACGTCGGTTTCCAGCAATGAAACATAATTCAATTTATCGTGAGTGAATGCCAATATATCAGTCAGTCGATTCTCATGAATTTCGAATGTCCCATGTCCACCCCCTTCTCATAGGTAGGTCGGTCAACGGCAGTTAATTTTATGTTTGGACGAAGATCACAATGCCCGTATATATAACTACAACATAGCAACCCTGACAACACCTATATCATTTATATGTTAGAGCACTTACTGCCGATAAGTTTCTTAAATGTTGATATTTTGACGCTTAAACAGAATGTTGAAATTATTGGCTATTTTTCTCAAAACGTAGAATTCATAAGCTTTTTATTGCTTTTAGTCTCGAAAATGTACGATAAAGTATTCTTTTGAACTAAATGTGGCTTAGAATGAATGAATGGTCGTCCCGGTTTAGTTAAATTTTGTTTACTTTTCAAACACGTTTCGGTTTGTGCGGGACACAAACTGTATGGAGTTTCCCCATTCCAACGCCAATCATTTAGTTTTTTGATGGTCTTCAAAGCCTCTTACTGTCACAACGATCAGAAATTATGAAAAAAGTGTAATTTTGGCAGCTCATGCCATTTTAATAATCTTTCATTTTGTTATCTTTAATTTTCGCATTTCTGTCGTTTTTTATTTTATTTCTGTAAACGCCATTTAATATTTTCTTATCTATTTACACTGGGATAGAACAAGTCTATGGACTTTATTCCCGCGTAATTTATATTGATTTATATATATTTCTATGTACTTTATTAAAGGAAATGAAATGAAAGCCCATACTGTGCAGAGAATGCATCTTTGGCGATATAAGAAACGTTAAGGTCTGATTTTATTTTGTGACTACAAAGGCTTCAAAAGCTTATAAATCAGGCCATTCTCAATATTCTCTCGCTCTGGGAGCTGTTTCTCGACACCGACGTAACTTTGCGCCTAGTCGTAACGTCATGGCAACATATGCCTTCAACATTACGTTACGACCAGGCACAAAGTTACGACGGGCGTAAATGTGTTGATGATGTCACATGTGATGGTGATGTCACACAGCCCTTTTAATTCGGTGCAGCATTGTCACAAATTATTCAATTTTCAGTGCAGTGTTTAGCACCAAAACATTTATGTACTAGTCGCTGATTATAACGCATGACATAATCGACAGGTTTTTCTTGACATAGATTCTCTTTTTAGTACATATAGAAGCGTAAACTGAGCATCTCTTCAGAGATCGGAATATACTTACCCAAGGTATAAGTTGTATATAAATTAAAAGCTAATAAATATTTGTTAATATACCCAGAGACAATCATTGCATAGGGAACAATGTCAGAAGCCTTGACAAGGGCTTTATTTACATTTTGTTTACAATCACATGTATAAATATCCTTTCACGCGTTTTAAACACGTTTTATAAATAGAAAAATATTGCCAATATGTACATGCTTACATATGCAAGATTTACATCGTAATGATGTTCATTCTTGAAGGTATATGGTCCTTAAACCCACAAATAATTCTCTTTGAATGTAAACTTTAGCTATAACATTATTTATAGATGCTCAAATTGTTTTTTTTTTGCTAAAGTGTATTTTTCACACTTGAAGGCGCATCAAGTTATTTTTATCAGTAAGTAAAAAACAGGAATTGTTTGATGATTCAAATATGGATAATGTGCGTTCAGGTTATTAGGAAATACAATTTATACTATTTATACACATCCCAAACAATAAAAGCTTCCCTTGTGTACTATTGCGTAAGTTTGTATTGTATGGATTTTCAGTATCAACGTCATAACAATCATGTTTTTAAGAAGTTCGAATTTTCGCGGCTCATTCCTTTTTAAATGCCTATTTGAAAGCGCTGTATTATATAGTAGGATTTTGGATTTGTAATGTATACCATATCGTTGCCCATGAAGCTATGGTGAGCGGTATTTACATCCTTTATATAAATATTTATTTTCACACAACGTTATAAAGTATTAGAAAACATACATCTGTGGAGCAGAAAGATATCATTGTATGAATATATTTCATTGTGAATGAGGAGAAATTTAAATTCCAACATCCTCAGAAACACTGAGCATTGATTGGGAAATTCCAGAGAGAAATGTTACAGAGGTTGACACAAAGTAATGGAATGACACCAAGGACCAATCAGAATCAATGATATATTTTACATCCTTTGAAGCGATGTTTTGGTTTTCTAACCTCTGGTAAAAGTAAAAACTATATATTCTTTCGTCTTCAACCAACTGAAAGAGAGAATACCTCATAGGGACTAAAACAACTCATAACTGTAGTGAGGTACACCTACATGTACTGATGGCGGCATCTCCACAAACGGCTTGTACACTTCATGTGCTTAGTCAATATTTCCATTGATGATCGGGGTTACAAGCTCTTTTTCTAAACAGTCGATGGATCTCCCCTATAAACTATCGAATCTTGTAATCTTCTCATCCAAACCTACAATCCCACTGATTCAAACGAAACCGATTATTTATTTCAGTATTATGCTGGTAAAGAACTCACAGTTTTTTTAAAGAAGTATTTCACCAGACAAGCTTTGACCTAACCTGTCAAGATGTTTGAAGATATTGTTAACGTATTGAGCATTAGAATGGTATATCAGGCACATCGTTCCATCCATCACTTGCCTATGATAGTGTTAGAACTGATTATCGGAGGATGTTCAAGTTGGATATCTATCAGGCTTATTGTACCATTCATCACCCTTTTATCTCTACTGAAACATACACCCACTGATAAGGACAGGCGTTCAGATGCTTAGGGTATATTATGAAACGTTATGGCCTTGTTAATTTCGCAAAAAAGAGAACAAAATTAATGTGTGTTTGTTTTTTTGTTTTTTTTTTATGTTTTTTTATTCAGGGAATCAATATGCAATTTATGTTTATGATATAATCTATACGCCTCTAAATGATTGTGCTGATAAGTGTCCCCTAGGGCACGGAGAACTATTTATGCCATGGCTGGACTTTTGAGATTTCCGGTGTTTTTCGTGTTTAATAAAATTATGTAAAAGTGGAAACTTGGTTTAGAGACAAGAGATTCTGTTTCTGGAAGAAAATCAAGCATGCATCATATGAATCATACCTTTAAGTATAACGATTTGCAAAGAAAGTAGAAAAACGCATGTACTCAAATCACAATGAAAACGTTGTTTCTACCGCGGAGAAAAGGTTTCCATCGCAGAGAAAAACTTTCGCCGCGATGTAAACATACCCACCACGGTGGCAACCTTTCCATCGCGGTGAAAAGTTTCCACCGCGGTGATAAATCACATGACGTCCAGAAATATTTTGGATTTTAACCGCAGTGGGAACCTTTCTACCTCGGTGAAAACTTTTTCACCACGGTAAGAACCTTTGCTCAATTCAATTCAACTTTATTCACCCTGGCCAGAATATCTGGCATAAGGGGTAAAAAAAATATACAAAAACATATACAAACATGACGGGTAGTTAGTGGATAGACTGTACATAAATAATCGACATTGATTTTTGGCTTACATACACTACATAGACAGCCCTAATTTGCGTCAACTATATCTACTGTCACATTTATAAACATTGCAACTCTGGTAATTATCTTGTGGGATGGGTTGTTAAACAAGTTGTGCAATTTGTGACAGTTTATAGGGTAAGTATAGAAGTATTTTGGAATATATTTTTCTCGATAAGTCTTAAATTTTTCACATACAAATAGCATATGAAATTCATCGCCTATACCGTTATAACATAAATTGCATAATCTTTGTTCTCTAGTCGTATTATTTCATCTCCCAGTTTCTATAGGTAGTCTATGGTTAGATGTTCTAAATCTTACCAATGATCGTCTTAATGTTGGTCTTAAATTGATAAGATAATTTTCAAAACAATGACTATCCTTAATTACTAAATAAAAACATGTTTTGGAAGAACTAATTAGGTCGTACTGCCAATTTTGACGAAACTGCTCGATGAAAGTTTGTCTTACTGAGGATATGACCCACTTTTCATTACAAGACTGCATTTGATCATTCCATACAAATGAGAAACAACAATTATTTAGTACTTCTTGGACTTTTTGAGACCAGTTCGATATAACATTCCCACTGTTATGGATAAAGTTGAACATTATTGTGGATAACTTATTAACCTTACCACGCACCAGTTTCATCCAAAAGGTTCGTGGTGGAAACGTTTTATCTGCGATGGAATCCTTTTCTTCGCGGTAGAAACAATGTTCCCCTTTGTGATTTGACAGGTTACATGCGTTCTTTGACTTTTTCTGCAAATCGTTATACTGAAAGGTATGATTCTTATGATACACGCTTCAAAATGCTGTAAAAGACGGGAAAACACTGGAAAAGTCAAAATTCCACCCATAATTGGGTCTTAAATCGGGCCTTACCTTCCTCGGACAGTTATCCACGGTATCGTATTATCCTGAACTTTGACCTTGGATTACCTTCCTCGGACAGTTATCCACGGTATCGTGTTATCCTGAACTTTGACCTTGGATTACCTTCCTCGGACAGTTATCCACGGTATCGTGTTATCCTGAACTTTGACCTTGGATTACCTTCCTCGGACAGTTATCCACGGTATCGTGTTATCCTGAACTTTGACCTTGGATTACCTTCTGTATCAAATGTGTGTTGTAATATCTGATGTTGAGAGTAGCTACTCTCGAAAGCTCATAAATATACACCATCATGTACAATATAGTACGAGTTGTCTTTGACTTTAGTAAAACCACTCCATAGTAGAATTTATCTTCTGTATCAAGTATCATAAGTCGTCAACGTTGTATTAATTCCCCAAAATGAAAAAAAGCACAGGAATATGCTCAGCTTTCACAGGGGCTTGGCTTATCAAAGAAATTCCAACCTCAGATTTACCCTCTGTGCTAAGTATGTTTGCTTTGTTTTTCCTACATATAGTAAAATGAGTTATTTCAATAGTTGGTTGCTAACTGATAAACTAATTTGTGGTTTCAATTGCACGGTAACCAGGTGAGTTAAGTCTCTCGGGATGACTTCCACTCCAGGATGAACAGAAAACTACCACTATCATTAGCATGTGCCATATTAGTATTTACAACAATGGTCTTATCTATCTTGCTCTAATTCCTGATATTTACACATGGGGTACAATCTTATGCCATCATTTTAGATCTGTTAAATAAACCCAGACCAGACCAAACTCACACGGCTTCATTTCCGGTTAATTTCTCTTCACAGTCAGAGAATTGTCAACTTCACAAAAAACTAGATGTTATTTGTAACTCTCTCCGACCATTAATCCGCCAATCGATTCTCACGTTCTTGACAGAACCGTCGCCCATAAGATGTTATTGACCTCGCCTGTTATTTTTTGTCGCTATCGTAGTTTTTGATCCATTATTTTTACAATGGCTGGCGCTTACAACGTGTATGATAGTATACTGGGAAACATAGAGAGAGTGACAATGCTCGTAATGACTAATAACACCACAAATGCTTGGAAATGACCTACTGGGTTGAATAGAAGTGAAAAGTACCACAAATGCTTAGAAATGACCTACGGGGTTGAACAGAAGTGAAAAACGTCACAAATGCTTGGAAATGACCTACAGGGTTGAACAGAAGTAAAAATCACCACAAATGCTTACAAATGACCCACAGGGTTGAATAGAAGTGAAAACTACCACAAATGCTTGGAAATGACCTACAGGGTTGAATAGAAGTGAAAAGCACCACAAATGGTTAGAAATGACCCACCTGGTTGAATAGAAGTGAAAAGCACCACAAATACTTAGAAATGACTTACAGAGTTGAACAGAAGTGAAAAGCACCACAAATGCTTATAAATGACCTACAGGGTTGAACAGAAGTGAAAACTACCACAAATACTTAAAAATGACTCACAAGGTTGAATAGAAGTGAAAAGCACCACAAATGCTTAGAAATGACCTACAGGGTTGAACAGAAGTGAAAAGCATCACAAATACTTTGAAATGACCCACAGGGTTGAACAGAAGTGAAAAGCACCACAAATACTTTGAAATGACCCACAGGGTTGAACAGAAGTGAAAAGCACCACAAATACTTAAAAAATGACCCACAGGGTTGAACAGAAGTGAAAAGCACCACAAATGCTTAGAAATGACCTCCAGGGTTGAACAAAGTGAAAAACACGACAAATACTTAGAAATGACCCACAGGGTTGAATAGAAGTGAAAAGCACCACAAATGCTAAGAAATGACCCACAGGGTTGAACAGAAGTGAAAAGCACCACAAATGTTTAGAAATGACCTACAGGGTTGAATAGAAGTGAAAAGCATCACAAATGCTTAGAAATGACCCACAGGGTTGAACAGAAGTGAAAAGCATCACAAATGCTTAGAAATTACCCACAGGGTTGAACAGAAGTGAAAAGCACCACAAATAATTAGAAATGACTTACAGAGTTGAACAGAAGTGAAAAGCATCACAAATGCTTAGAAATGACCTACAGGGTTGAATAGAAGTGAAAAGCACCAAAAATGCTAAGAAATGACCCACAGGGTTGAACAGAAGTGAAAAGCACCACAAATGCTTAGAAATAACCTATGTACAGGGTTTACTAGAGGTGAAAAGCACCATAAATGCTTGGAAGTAAACGACATGGTTAAAGCTGGATGATTATAGAAGCTGAAGGGTGTTGGGTTCACTTTGCTCAAAAAGTCTGCTTTTCTTGTACTGACATTATGGCAGACAAGTTTTGTTATACACTGAGAGAATATTCTGTCTTCATTAGATGAAATGTTAGAGATACGAGAAAGCAAGTCTTGTTTCAACTGGCAAAGCAGACATGATACATGACATTTGATCAGTGATGTTTACATTGTAAAGTCACACTGCTTCATTTCCGGTTAATTTCTCACCGCAGTCAGAGAGGTGTCAACTTCACCAGACCAGATGCTATTTGTAACTCTCTAAATGTCTTAATCCATCAATCAATGTTAGATTCCCGAACACAGCTACTTCTATATGCTCTGATACCGATAGGCCTAGATGCCGATCAAACGGTACTGTATTTATATATATCTACTCCCAGTTAATTTAGGCCCAGTTACGTAGCGAGGGGAGCATGGTGCCATGGCCAAATTTTGTTTTCATTCTGAGTTTCAGTTTCAGGCCTCCAAATACGACCTAATAGGCTGAAGATGCGTCTTTTAACAGTCCGGCTCACTCCCATAAAATTGTGGGGACGCTTTCCGGTCGATTGGAGTGGACCGTTAACAAAGTACCAACTAATTATTGGGCGCTTGTAGTATGCTTAGAACTCTATTCCAATTTTCTATTCCAAAACCTTCAGAAATAGTGTTGCATACAATCTTAATTGGTAAAAATCTGTAGATGGAATACTTTTGAAATTCTATCTTAAAACCACAGGCTGGGGGTCTTCATTTGCATTTATTTTATTGTTATGCCTCGATGATTCCTATATAAAATGAAGCACGCTTGGACACTGGTATATGTTATTTTCTCTGTGCCCTTGTCTCTGTGTTCGTAAATATATATTTTTGATACGCTATGGATGTTCGATCTCACCAGGTGAAGTCCAAACTTCAAGATTTAATCGGGTCTTTGATCTACGTGTATGTGAACATTTTCCGATACCAATGGACGTTTGTAGACGTCTTCCTCTTATGGACGTTTACTTCTCTATTGAAGGTGATATAATCTTAAGTGTGACAAAAAACAGGTATTTAATGTACGTTGTTTTGGTTACATCGAAGCTTTCAGAAGCAATTAAACCCTTACTCAGTTGTTGTTCCCTGAATCGATATGGATGTGTCATGTTTCTTCAAAGCAGCCGAGCTCAATAATGTTGTTATTCCTTATAGCTGTTCCAAACGGCTCTTCCTGTTCCTTACGCTCTAGGCAAAAAGGAAAACGAAGGATTTTCCATGAAACCATTTTTCGCGACTTGTGATTGCAACTCATCATTCCTAATAATTTGTTTGTGGCAAAGAATAAAGTGTCAAAATCTTAGAACATATATTTCCTCTCTGTCTGAAAAATGATTTTCATCATCTTCAAATTGTAACTTTCATCCAAATGTTTCCAACAAATCTTTCAAGGTGAGAAGGGTTTGTTAACTTATGAGAATGTATCTGTAGCCTGTGTGTTAGAGGATATGTGATGAGCTTGTGACCTCTTTGACAGGCAGCTTCTATAGTTTGATCCCATCCAGCTGTTCTGCTTTAGTGTTCCACATTATATACTAGTTATATGATGTTCATATCGGAATGACATCCAGGTAAGTTGACGAAATAGGCGCAAAACATCACATTTTGATGGAAAGCGCCAATACAAACACCCCCCCCCCCCCGTAAGTTGAAGAAATCTCCTATCAGACCGTTTGGATAATGGGAAAAGCTATGGTGTTCAAACGTCGGTTTCCAGCAACGACACATCATTCAATTAATCGTGAGTGAATGCCAATATATCAGTCAGTCGATTCTCGTGAATTTTGAATGTTCCTTGTCCACCCCCTTCCCGTATGTAGATTGGTCAACGGCAGTTAATTTTATATTTGGACGAAGATCACAATGTCCGTATACATAACTACAATGTAGCAACCCTGACAACACCTATATCATTTATATAATTGCCGATAAGTTTCTTAAAGTGGCATGAGCTGCCAAAAGGTTGATATTTTGACGTTAAAACAGAATGTTAAAATTATTGGCTATTTTTTTCAAAACGTAAAATTCAAAAGCTTTTTATTCTTTCTAGTCTCGAAAATGTACGATAAAGTATTGTTTGGAACTAACTTTGGCTTAGAATGAATGAATGGTCGTCCCGGTTTAGTTAAATTTTGTTTACTTTTTCAAACACGTTTTCGGTTCGCGCAGGTTTTTGATTGATTGATTGATTGATTCATTTTCGCATTTCTGTCGTTATTTATTTTATTTCTGTAAACGCCATTTAATATTTTCTTATTTATTTACAAGTCTATGGACTTTATTCCCGCCTAAATTTAGATTGATTTATATATATTTCTATGTACTTTATTATAGTGAATTTTAAAAAATGAAATGAAAGCACATACTGTACAGAGAATGCATCTTTGGCGATATAAGAAACGTTAAGGTCTGGTTTTATTTTGTGACTACAAAGGCTTCAAAAGCTTATAAATCAGGCCATTCTCAATTTTCTCTCGCTCTGGGGGCTGTTTCCAGACACCGACGTAACTTTGCGCCTGGTTGTAACGTCATAGCAACATTGACCTTCAACATTACGCTACGACCAGGCGCAAAGTTACGACGGGCGTAAATGTGTTGAGAAACAACCCCCTGTGCCATAACTTCACATGGTTTTTGGCCAGGACGATGATGATGGCATACAGCCCATTTAATTCGGTGCAACATTGTCACAAATTATTAAATTTTCAGTGTAGTGTTTAGCACCAAAACACTAATGTATTAGTCGTTGATTATAACGCATGACATTATCGACAGGTTTTTCTTGACATAGATTCTCCTTTTAGTACATATAGAAGCGTAACTGTGCATCTCTTCAGAGATCGGAATATACTTACCCAAGCTATAAGTTGTATAATTAAAAGCTAATAAATATTTTTTTCATATACCCAGAGAAAATCATTGCATCGGGAACAATGTCAGAAGCCTTGACAAGGGCTTTATTTACATTTTGTTTACAATAACATGTATAAATATCCTTTCACGCGTTTTAAAACACGTTTTATAAATAGAACAATATTGCCAATATGTACATGCTTACATATGCAAGATTTACATCTTATTGAGATCTAAGAACACACACACCATAAAAATGTCTGATGATACTCCAAGCAACTTAATTTGGTGTTTTCACCTGATACAGAAATAAATGATTATATTCCTTGACTAACTTTATACATTATCTTGACAGAAATAATTCACAGGTGATTGCGCTAAAAGTATGCGTGACATTTTAGAAATTTCCGTGACATCGTCCAAGTAAATCAAATGTGACTCTGTGGGATCCGACGCCAAGTTTTCAAGGCACCAGTTTGTCGGTTTCGGTTCGTTCGCGCCTCTTCCCAAAACAATGACGTACACTTCAGCTGCAGTTTTCAATCGGTTTGCACTGCGGACAAAAGCACGAACACAATATTCACTGTATGGTATGACGAACAGTACCTCCTTCGTTGCGTTGTTGTATCTTCTGATACCTGAAATGTAACAAAATAACAAACTTTAAAATCAAGTCCGTGCTTCGTTTGTACGTAATTGGAGAAAATTATGTGTACATATATCGGCATTTATCTTTGTAAGATTTATACTAAATTATATCTCAACATAAACGGTGTTTTAGGTATACCTGAATTGTCGTCTGAAAATAGAAGACGGACATGTTCTGTTGCCGAATACAGATCTGAGTACCCAGGGTAAGATGTTCCGTCAATCATCAACACGTCGTCCTGCATTTCTTCCCTGTCTTGGGCGTCATTAAATTCTTGTAATACGGTGAGAGAATTGTCAAAGCTGGCAATGTGGAGAGCATTGTCTTGGGGTTGCGTACCGAACTCGCCACAGAATTTACCCACGATATTTGACACAAGGGATTTATAATATGGGAATAGTTCCGTTTCAACACCGGAGTCCAGTATTAAGGCAATGTCTCTAGAGAGTGTATAACTCCGTCCACCTCCCAGACTATACGATGGAGCATTCCCAGCAAGTAATTTTCCCAGAAAATACGCAGCACCAGAAGGAGGTGGGGCTGAAAGTAGAAGAAAAACATTTACATTTCATTATATTCACATTTATGTTATAAGACTGAGTACTTGCATAGGTCAAACTAAAAATAAGAGGCGTTTGAGGGACTGGAAATGGTCCGAATATTTTCAAATCGTTACAAGTGTTTGAGAGAATTAAAGATCGATTAAATGTGAGGGATGGAAGTTAATACATAGTTGTGTTTTTCACCCAAATTATTGACAATGGATTCCTAATATAGGAATAATTCTATATAAAAAACTCACTTCCTATTCTTCTATATTCTATACGATCTCCAACACATGGTTGTCCGCCGTTCCTAGCCTGTCTGATAATGTCACGGGTTCGAAACTCGAAATTCCCATTGCTGTGTGGCATCCATTCTGACCAAACTGAGAATGCACAGTTTATAGGGTTATACACCGCTGTAGCAGACGTAGTCACCAAGATACCAGCAAGCAGGCTCACTAATAATACTCCTCCGTGCATCTTCTATGTAGATATCCTGTTAATTGATCAATTAACTCGTAGCGTTTTATACGATATGAAGTTAAGAAAACGGAATACTTGTATTTATAGTAATTCTGAGCGAGCAAACCGGATGTATGTAAATAAGACAACAGCTTATTTGGTAAACAACTGCCTTAAGCGTTTCTAGTATTGGCCCTAACAAGGATATCAACAGTTATTCATACTTTCATTTTAAAAGAGGTCAATGTTTAGCGATGACCCATGTTTCTATGACCCAAATGTTTACATTGGAATGACCTTCATTTTTGTGATATCTCTTAACAGCACGCACTGTTAACTTTGTAATGTATTATAAACTCATTTAACACAATAATAATAATAATAATAATAATACTTTATTTCAGACGAAAATTACGTCCATATAGGTACAGGCTGCTCAATAGAGCAAATACATGTAGAATATGAATTATCAAGATACATGCAACAGATTAAACCAATTTGCTCGCAGTGGAGAGCTGAAAAAAAGATCAGATCGCATGATCTGGAAAATCTTCTTGTCTAAAATAGTAAACAATGTGGTTTACTATTATAGTTTCACTTTTTAGATAATTTTCTATTGTAATTTCCCCTGTGCCTGTGTATTTTAGTTTTCATAGATATCTGTATATATATTTATGCTTTCCAAAAAAACGCCAGGAATCTGGGGTCTGTTTCTGAATAGATTTACACCTGTGGTAAGTCCAATGCAAGGCGTAACTGTCATCGCAACATATACCTCCAACATTACGTTACTCGCAGGCGCAAAGTTACGTCTAGCTTAAATGTGTTGACATATATTTTTTTAGTTAAAGGGGCATGAGCTGCCGGAATTTTGATATTTTGACGTTTAAACAGAATGTTGAAATTATTGGCTATTTTTCTCAAGACGTATATTTCAGAAGCTTTTTAGTGCTTCTACTCTCGAAAATGTACGATAAAGTATTGTTCTGAACTAACTTTGGCTTAGAATGAATGAATGGTCGTCCCGGTTATTTAAATTTTGTTTACTTTTCGAACACGTTTTCGGTTCGTACAGGCCACATACTGTATGGATTTTCCTCATTCCAACGCCAATCATTCAGTTTTTCGATGGCCTTCAAAGCCTCTAACTGCCGTGGCGATCAGAAATTATGAAAAAAGTATGAATTTTGGCAGCTCATGCCCCTTTAATTAGTTAGTTGTATTTATTTACTTCACATTTTAGAAAATATAGATTCAGCCTATATTAGTTAATGAGATCGATACTTTTTACGGACATACAATTTGGTTTGGTTTAATCTAACTGTAAGTACTGTAAAGTTTTTTATATACATTTTTATGATCACTAAAACACACGGGCACAGGGAAAATCTTCTTGTTTAAAATAACCATGGAGACAAGTTTCTAATTGTGTCGTAACTAGCCAAATGACCTTTGGTGGCAATATGAGATTTTTTTGTCAATAATAATAATTTGCCCATTGTCAATAATTTTCATGAAAAAAAACTTCCGTCCCTCACGTTTAATCGTTCTTTCGTTCTCTCAAACAGGTTCTCGAATCACAAATCCAGCGATTACTGGTTTATAATCGAACATTAAAAACTGATGCATTGATTGGGTGCTATAGGCAATCCTATTTTGTTGTCTTTCTTGAAAATACTGTGAGGTATTTGTGAAGCAATAATAGATAAAGACTTTTTTCCAAGCTCGAATTTGGCTGACGGTTAACCACTCTTCGTCTTGTACAGGCATGACAGTTAGTAAATAGGACGTCACACAAGACGCACATCATGGGACCGTATCAACGATTAGCGATCTATATCCTGCTGGCCTATAGCGATCATTGTAAACAGTGCGGTCCTGTCACACAACACGTTCTCTTTAACCCTTTACCTTCACGCTTGACTAATCACTAAATACTTACTGTCACACGTCCATTCGCTACCCAATAAAATACACGAGACGATAGGGAGAGTTAAAAATGATATGCGAGCCAACTTTATGACATTGATTACTATAAAACGTCAAACGTCATAAAAGTCATATGTATGTATATATATGTAGGGAGACTTCATAGAAGGTAAAAAATGGGAAGGAGATAAGAATAACCTCTCAAACCGCGGATATCACATTTAATATGTTTCTCAGATAAAGGACTGCGTATTGTTTTTTGCTAATGCAGATCCGTAGATTTCTAAACGTATTTCAATTATCCGTTTTGAAAATTGAGGCTAATTTACACGACAACTTCTATCAGTGGACAATTTGCGCCCTAGTTAAACATCATTAGGTGTTATTGATAGCCCTTTTTGAGATACATTGCGTGACAAATTGACAGTTAACTGTGAGGTTCATTTATCTTTTTACACGGGCTCATCTTTCCGGATTGCAGAACATGAAAAGTGTTCTTAATACAGGTGTAAGGTAATGATACTGTCACCCTTGGAAGTCAAAACGATGGATTTTACTTTTCAGTTATCTCAATAACATTAGTAGGCTACATAAATACCCGATATGCGTTCGGTTTGGTTGTAGAGCTAACTGCTTGAACCTATTGAAAACAAAACGATGTTTAATAAAACATGCAGTGTCATGGAATACATCTGAGTCTGTTTATTGCGACGACGTAGGCCTTCCATTCATTGTTTGAACTTTTGTATTGGTTTATATTGACTTATCGTTATCAAATAGAACCATTTTTATTGAATTTACAAAAGAATTTAATATATATTCTGAATTAGCTCACAGCTGTATTAAACAACAAACTTTGTCCGGGGTGGGATGTTGACGGCCACAATCACAACAAACAAAAATGAAGTTGCCTGGGTAGGCCCATAGAGTCTATAGCAGTTACATGTTTTCTATGAAGTTCTCACACTACACCCCCGATATTTTTATTCCCAGACAGAGTGTCAAAGAGAATTACGTCTTCAGTTATTATGGCGTTTTGATAAAGCGCCCAGCGCAACCATATATTGAAGGGCCTAAGATGCTGTTCTTGGTGACGTCATTTCTCACGTATCAGTGTCCTGTCGAGTCTTTCTTCAGACAATAAATAGAATATTTAATGTTTTATCAGTAAATATGATTTATATTTTATAAATCTAGTCCAGATTTATAAATAAATAGAATATTTGATGTTTTATCAGTAAATATGATTTATATTTTATCGAGTGGATGAAAAAATCTATTATTTTCACTGTGGGCTTCGCCAATCGTGAAAATACGATTTTTATCTACTCAATGAAATATAGGCCATAAATGGTATTTACCGATAAACAACAAATATCCACTATGTGTTTTCTGTGCAGTGTAAGAAAAAGGTTACCCAACTCGAGCCACTGTGTTAGTGTTACAATTAATATCACTCTCGTTTATTAATTTCTAAAGTCACACGTCGTGACTTCAGAAATTAACAGACTCAACAATATCCATCGTAACACACCGGCTCTCGCTAGATAACCTCTATTTAACAGGGAATCCAACGCGATGTTCGTGGCGACCAAACCTGATACATACATTATTTTATGCATCTCATGCCTGCACCCGACGCTTATCTTATTTCCTTAGTAACAAATTAAAATAGAAATATATAATAGATATCTAAAAAGAAGAGAACAAACATGACTAGTCATTTGATAGACAACAGATAAACAGAGTAACCAACCAAGCGCAATATTGTCTCTGGTTTAGGCTAATACCCCAAAGCCATTGGAAATACATTAGTGTTTTATCCGCGCTGGAAATTATGTTCTAATGAACATCTGTTGGAGGTAATGACAACCCTTTAGGGGAGTTCTGATGATTTCAAACAGGTGGATGCTTATCCCATCTATAGTTTCCTTAGACCCTCCAACCAGTGGACGTGGGATGATTAGGCCTACCGGAAAACGTTGTTCAATCTTCTAAAAAGGACATAGGCCTACCGCCTCTTTAGCTTGTTGTGATTTTCCGTTGACCTTCAGACTAGTAGAAAAATAGAAAGTAATCAATCTTGGATATTGATATTGTTTTCTGTCTGACAGCCAGTAAACAAACAGCGGAGAATATACCACATGCGCAGCCACAAAGAGCCTGCAACTAACCTATATGTCGATTATCATTACCACAACACAGAAGACAAAACAATACCCATAGGTGCTAGGAAAGTTAAAATGACCCCCTGGAAACCGCTTCTTTTTATAAACACCAGTCGAACGATTTGACGACATTCCTACCTATTTAGTCCAGAATATTCTACTGAGTAGAACTCCTGTCTGTCTTCAACGGTTCAGCCTAAAGAAATAAAACATTTAGCAACTTGTCTCCATGGTTATTCTAGTCAATAGGATTTTACCTTTTTATTGCTCTTCGGGTTTATTCCAGTGAAGAAAGTGTGTCGGTTTCTTTTGTCTATTTGGTACAGACCAGGGTTGGTTGTCCAACGCACCGTAATCTTTACTGACCGTTAACGGACCGCTGAAACTTGTCTTACCACGGTCAGTAACGCCAACGGTGCATTGAACAAACCACCCCAGACCACCTTCAGTGTGAAATGATAACATTTTCCAAAAACATGTAAACATTGGTTGTCTTTAAACGGAGGACAATAAAAACTCCATCGACAGTCCTTCGGAATTGAATATCCCATATTGTCTTAACTACTTTGAGGGAGAGATCAGAAAATTGATTATCTCACAAATATGAACACATAATTAAATCTGAATCCAACTGACTCGTGTTGCTTAACAAAGCATTGCGTCAACATAATCAACAAATGCTCACAGACATTTTCTATTCCATTTAAGGTAATCTTACCGCCTTGATTCACCACACCTTCCCAATTCTCGTTGAACCCAATCAGTTGTTAGCTTGTATTGAGTGCCTTCAGTTACCATCAAAAAGCCAACTTTCTAAACTAACTGATTTTAAGAAGAACTCCGAGAAATTTTTCCTTAATACATTATGGACTACGTACGGTTAGAAAGGGTTAGCGTGAGGAATACAGTACTGAAGCGATAAGCCTCCGAAAGCTTTTATCCTGTTGCCTACAGCACTAATAGCTAAACATATAAAGTACAGATGGTGAACCAACAAATAGTTTTCCATTTCTTCAGAGAAAAAAGTTAAGCCATCTAGAAAGTCTGCACCGACCGATAAAGTCATTGGTGTAGGGAAATTGTGGGCAAACTGATGTTGCAGAAACGATTGTGATCATAAAGGGCAACATTCTGGCGATAAATGGTCTCCAGTGAGACGTCGAATCTGTTGACGGGGTAACTGCGCGGATTTGAAACCTTTAGAGCTAATTTGGGATAAGATGGGCAGAAACATTAAAGCCCTAGAGCATCCTGTACAAAATCTGCAGAAATTGGAAGCCACATTACATCGGTATTGAGACGCAGGTTGGAAGCTAATGGGGGCTATACGAGCTATTGCCCTTCTGATCTAGGGATGTGTTCTACAAACTCAAAGAGACATTTTTACTTCAATATGTTCGCCCTGTGAAGCCGGATGGACTCTGAAGATTCATACTTACAAGCATCTTTTTGTTTTGTTAAAATACACTTTTGATTTGGCTAACGAGATCCTGAATAAATTGTTTAGCTTATTGCCAATAAAAAATATAGCCAGAATGTTGCCCTATATGATCAAAATCGTTTCTGCGACATCAGTTTGCCAACAATCTTCCTACACCAATGATTTTATCGGTCGGCTCAAATAGCTAACCAACAGACATGCATCAATCTGTTTATCATTGATTTTCATTACAATGTGAATTGTTTGACTTGTGTGAACTGTATATCTCAGACTTCTCACATTAAGATATACGCTCAGTCGTATTCAGTAAAACTGTTACATCCATTATAAGGAGACCGGCTAGTACATGTATAGTCATACAACAAGCCATTTTGTTCTGTCAACAATGAAGTAAATGAGATATTGATGAGTTTGAGATGCAAGTTTTTATTTACTTTAACCTAACATTAGTTAATCCTATCTTACAACAGACAGAACAAAGACGTTGTGGGTTGTATGTTGACACAAGTAAAAGTTTACCAGGCGCAGTGATGGTATATTTAAATGCATAAAAGCATTTTACCGAGATTCCCGTTTATGCATCGATCCAATCCGAGAGCAAAACCAGTGAAAACAGCCATAGAACCGTATATAAATGATACTGCTATAGGACGGGCTCTTACAGGAAAATAATGAACACTTACGCTTTGGTTAAACTTTCAAAATAACTTTCACATGCCTAGCTTTTGGGGGTGAAAGGTCGGCTTGTGGCCCTGGATTGGTTACTTCTTGTTTTTATACGTACCTAAGGTGGAAACCACAACAACCTTTGGCCCTATATCCCTTTAGGATCCCTCTATGAGCAATTGTATATGATAATAGTACGTGTAAAAACTTAAAACTTTCTTTTCATTTGAGAAAAATGTTTTATTGTAAGAAGACTAACAATAATGATATGTTATTTATTTCATAAAAGAAAGTGGTTTATGGAAATAGGAATCTTACTGAACAACTTGGAGCTAAAATTTTATTCTTTTTAAAGTATTTGGTTGTAATATAAATATAATGACTTGCAGTAAGAGAAGGAAAAATCAAGTCATTTTCATCCATTTATTGAGATTTTGATCGAGGATGTCTAAAACACTTTGTTACATCTTTTTGGCGATCTTGCATATCAAACCATCTAAGAATAAAATTTATCAAACGATCCCCATAACCATATAAATATAACAGTGATAAAATCATCAGTGTTTCAAAAAGGTGTAATACTTCAACATAATGTATTGTGAAATGATATTATTGAAAACATATTTCCAAAACATTACATCTCTGGATTACATTGTTGTAGCCTCCTAATTTCAAAGATTGGCAATTTCTATAATTCTAATAAAACATCTTATACAAAGAGGCAAACATGTTTCGATAAAAACGTCTAATAGCACCAAAACTATCTTCTGTAAGACTTCAGCTCAAGAAAGACCTCCAGTAGATGATATTAAATATCACAAATCCTAATGGAAAAAGATATCGGGAAGCTCGATCAATCTTGGAAACACTGTTCAATGTCATTTCCTCTATCCTTCGTTTACTTCGTGTTCGGCGTCTCAAGGACCCCATTATTGATCCCCAGATTTTTTTGTATTTGGAATCACGTCGTTCGTAATACTGGGCACTGTTTTTCCGAGGTTGACAGTTATTGTTTGGTTGAGAACGGGGTGGAAATGTCGCTCCATTCATACTTTTCAACGGTGTTCTACAATTCGGTTCAATATGGGTTGTCTGAAAGGAATTGGTAAAATACGAAATAAAATCTCCATTAATTGGTTGTTTTATTGATGTTTTACGCCGCACTCAAGATTATTTTACTTACACGGCGGTGTTGATAGAATTAGTATGGTAGGAAAGAGGGTAATGTGACAAAAGCCTAAATCTCTTGCTCTACTCAGATATCCCCCTACGATTTACTTACGTCAAAAATCATCGGACAGGTTGCAAGTCTTTTTAAATGTGGCAACCATTTAGGTAGCCAAGAAACGAGCACTGTCCATATCCTATAAGCAACTCATCTAAAGTGTACCAGTGATAAAATAAGTAACCGAAACACTATATTTGTTAACTTTCAAAGAAATCCAGATGTGTACCGAAAATGTGTGTGTCTCCTTCTGTGTTACACAAGATGTGGTTTACCGGGTCAAATAACCTGTATAACCAATAACTTTATTGGTGATTTTAACATTTGGTTAAAGTGACATGAGCTGCCAAAATTCACACTTTTTTCATAATTTCTGATCGCCATGGCAGTAAGAGGTTATGAAGGCCATCGAAAAACTAAATGATTGACGTTGGAATGAGGAAAATCCATACAGTATGTGGCCGTCTTGAGAAAAATAGCCAATCATTTCAACATTCTGTTTTAACTTTAAAATATCAACATTTTGGCAGCTCATGCCACTTTAATTTACAATTATGTTTATTTTGTGTCTTCCTGTGTAGTAAAACATTTTGATATGTACTTTGTGTTGCCACTTGTATTTAGCGCAACAATACGATAATTTGCTGTTTAACAAGTGCAGACTGTCCGATGCCATTCGGAGAAAACATTGACTACCTTCGTTCGTTTCCGGACAGACAGTCTGCATTTCTAAGTCACCATACGTTGGACTGAATACTAATGGTACTTATCAAAACATGTAACGACTATTAAAAATAAGAAAAATAGCCTTCCAAATGCTAAAATTTATTTGTTTATCTATGCTGTTTAGCCCATACCTTGTGAAACACAAACGGGGACAGACGCGGTTTTGGTTTCCAATCATTTCATTATAACTGATTGGGGCTGAAAGTTAATAGTTAAGAGTATTTCGATCCCCTATATTATCACTATGATACTTTTTGCTGGGCTCCAAAGAGGACATCGGAACTGTTCGTCTCTCGGCTACCTTTTTGGTTGCAACATTCAAAATGACCTGCAGTCTGACCGTGGGTATTGGACGTTACTAACTCAGTAGTGTAATAATACAGGCAACCGTAATTTGTAAATATAACATTTACATAGTTACAGGTTTTGTACGGCTGTTCAGTATTAAGTAACATCAAGTTTTTCGAGATAAATGAAAAATTACAATTAAAGCTTGTTTAAGACAGTGTTACTGATCCTACTTTACCGACCTCCTCTGATGTCTCACATTCACTGCTCTCATCTTCTGTATCACTGACATGTACCCATGGATAAATCTCCCCACTACCTCTCTTTGTGAAGTAATGGACGGCAGCGAATTGGAGATTAGCAGCCAACACAAACAGGTAACAAACTGCCAAGTATAGATCGAGGGCGGTATAATAGGATACTTTTGGTAAGTCAGTTCTATTTTCTAGGCCTAGAAATGTCATCGTCAACACCGTCGTTACACCTTAAAGATCAAATAAAACAATCAGACATTACTGGTGCAACACATAGAAGGAAAGATATAAAACGTCGCTCTGCCAGCCCCGCGCTTCATCAAGTACCCAAAATCATCTTTTAAAACTTTACTATTTATACAGAAAACGAAAGCAATATATTTCTATATTCAGTGCACCACCTCATGGTGTATCGATACAAGTTTAGTTAAGTTCTGACCATTTTTGCAACAACAAGAAAAAGAACATGATACTAAAATTCGGCGGAGCGAGGAGGAATTCATAATCTCAAATTCTCCATAAATAAAGATTAAAATCATCAATCACATTTGGCCATTTGTTTTTTTCGAGGTCATTTTTTGTATCAAATTACGTCGGTCTAATGTCCTCCTTGTCAAGATGGGCAGATATGTGGATCTCAGTTTACATATATACATTTGGTGAAACTACTAAACTGTTAAGATGTGTTTTGAGTATGTAAAACCTTTCCAGTGAAGCCAAAGTTTCTCGAAATAGTTGTAACCAAAGAAACATTTTATTTCGTTTTGTAGTTAATCTGCGGATCTCAAGTAAATATATGTGTCACTAGTTCTTTACAATGAATATATTTCTCACCCAGAGTGATTCTGTCTGCCGTGGCCTCTCTGTTGATCCAAAATGATACCCAGGAAAGGACAACCAATAAACTACAGGGAACATATACTTGGATGAGAAAATAACCAGCCCTTCTACGTAATTGAAACTGTACCGTGAGCAGAGAGCGATCACCTAAAACAGAGAATACTGAATATCTAATGGCAAAGATCATTCCAAACAGAAGCACGTTCTCAAGTTCTCGTTATGTATTCCAACTTAGAAACGTCATCCTCACTAGCGTAACATTAGACTCCAACATATCGTTCGACGACCTTTTTGTCCAATTTAAGAGCAATTTGCATGCATAATAAGTGTGCTCATTTTTTTTTGTCAGGATCTTTTTGTTTTTCAACAACTATGTCTATAAACTAACTGTTTAATACCCAAAATACACAAACAGTCGATCAAATGTTAAATAATTAATACCTTAACGGCAACATAGGGCTGGTATAAGACGTATATGTAGTTTTAACGAAAATTTACAGCTGTTATCGGTTTTTATCAGCTGTAATTGATTTAATAGCTTACTCAACAAGCAGCTCGCCATTGTGTTGTTCATTTTTTAGAATGGGAAATAACTGCACATCAAATTCAACACAACAGAATCAGCATGTCATATAAGTGGCATGAGCTTCCAAAATTTGTACTTTTGTCATAAATCCTGATCGTGAAGGCAAGTTGGAGATCAAATAAAAACAACCCATACAACGAACCGAAAAAGAGTTCAAAATGCAAACAAAATTTAAGTAACCTGGAAGGCTATTAAATCATTTGAGGCCCAAGTAAGTTCCAAAGACCTCATTTACCTACATTTCCCAGGCTTATATCAGTGAAAAACTTCTAAATTGTACTTTTTGAGAAAAATTACCAGCATTTTCGAAATTTCGTTTCGAGTTTTTACTGTATGGTGTATTAAGTACGTTGATGCAGAAGTTTTACGTTTTGTTGTATTAAGTACGTTGATGCAAGATGCATAAGTTTTACTGTATGGTGTATTAGTAGGTTGTTGCAGGAGTTTTTACTGTATGGTGTTTTAAGTAAACTGACCGGCTCGTGATTCACTTGTCCCGTTGTAGGCAGGGAATCCTACTAAGTCAAACTGGGACATCTTCATTGTAGACGCCAATTCCACAGCTTTTTCGTATCCGTATGACCATCTGTATGTCACTTCATCAGTAGAATATGCAACTGAAAATACGTAGACATAGACAAGTGTCAGTCCGCTAAATTGTTTGAACTATCTGCTACAGTTGAAGTACCATGAACCTTCAGTGTGTTCTTAACTCGTGTAGTGAATGTATCACGGAACATTACCTAAAATTGCTCAATAGAACAATGGCAAACCAGACATGTTTAACAGTTCCCTGACTGTATACAACAGAAGTGAAGGCTGAAATTTTACCAAGATATTATAACCCTCTACCATTTTAGTCAAAGTCAATTTATAGATTAATATATAGACTGTACTTACAACTTCCTATTATTAAGGGACAATGTTGTGTATCCATTGGGAATTTCTGTAAGTGCATTGGACATGTGGCCTTCACTGTTAACCTTTCAGGAAAAGAACACATATTTTACTTTTCATTTATAAGCTACATAAATCGGATGAAAGTGGTCCATTCTTGTTCATATATAAAGCCTGTCACTTAAATACAAAGTTAACTGTACGGATGTGAACAGGATGAAATTACAGAGCACCAGGAGCCTTGAATTCTTTTTTGTAGTTGTAGTTTTGTAGTTTGTCTTGGAAAAAGAGACATTTAGGTTGTTCAATTTTTTTCACTGCACTTTGGCGTCTCTCTGTTTCTAAGATTTGTTACTTAAAACTTTATGAGGAGCGGTAAACTCTGCAGTGCTTGTTGAAAATCGGGTAAACCTATATATCCAATTAAACCGTCTCTTTGCCTCATGTGTCTCATATTCTGCAGCAATCTGTTATTCGTCTTGTGCCTTAAAGCGGACCAAAGGTTTCATTAAGTCTTCAATTTCACCCAATGCTGTCTAAATGAATCCGACTCTGGATGAGATGAGCTTTGTGGACTTTCTGGGTAAAATAGGATTTCTCTCTAAGTTAGGGAAAGTGGATGGGGTATCTTGTAAGGAACAAAGGCAACTGTCCAGACACAAATGGGTCCGGTTGGTTTTAGGTGAAGGCTGTGAAATCAATTTGACATATTCCACAATGGCGTTTTATTCGCCAGGCAGTGGATATGGATAATTTCTTAGATATTAAATAGGGTACATTCTAAAATAACTGCCTTTCAAACGTCTTTAAGCTTACATTAATTGAATCATCAAATAAACGGGTATATCGACGCCCTTTCCCCTTGGTTAAAGCAAATTACATTACTCGTTTCGTCCAATAGTACATGCATATTTAGTTTTGAATACAACTGTAGTGGGTATCTATACACACAGAATAAGTTGATGGATTCCGTACTATAGAATGCTCAATTGTAAAGGCAGAATCTCTGTTAAATAAATTTCAAAACGAGAGAGACTGATGAAAATGGTTGCATTAGCTAACTGAATCCGAATACTTTCATTACATTGTCGAAGGAACGATTCGTGAATACAGTTCTGGACACTGATCTAAAACCGTAACGTTTTGATATTATGGTTTATTGTCAATTCCAAGAAAGATCCATTCTATTTCACTAAATAAAACCTGTAAATAAACTGAAACCAAACTGTCGAGAGACAATGGCACAAACGGCGACACAGCAAATGGGTCATCCCACAAAATAACCATGACAATGTATATACCTGTAGCAAACTGTATATAGAATAGAAATCATCTACCTTTGTGAATATAGTATACTTCCATCCATACCAATTCTAAAGAATTTGTTGGGAGTTGTGATAGTATGTAGAATAGCGTGTCGGCCATTGTAAAACACAGTGTCTGGAGACCATATCTTCTCTAACATTTTAATACTCAAAGATACGTTCTGAATGGATATATTGAAAGCCAGCCTCTCGTCTATCCACGATTGTCGGAAGTAGCAATCAAGAGTATAAATCTGAAAAATAATCACCAATAAATATATTCATATCTGGAGTCAGCAAGGAAGAAAGAAACCCTTTTAGAATATAGTTTACATGATTTTTGCAACAAAAGATATAAGAAAAACAGAATAAGCTAAATTATATTTCCAAATAAGAGGTGTCTGTTGATGCCATTCGTGCAGATATATACGTTTAGTTAGTTTTAAAAGCAACGAAAGACCATAAATTGAACTCATACATCCCGCCTATTTAAATTGTATCCGTTATTAACATCTAATTCGTTTCGTTTGAGTTATCCTTGAATTGTTTTTAAACGTGAAAACTTCTCTTGAAAATCAGAATTGTCAGAATTTATGAAAAAATCTGGCAGCTCATGCAATCTTAAATTACTAGTATTTTTGAAGAAATATGTTAATAAAAATTTAAGATACGGATTTTAGAATTTGACATCATGACAATTTTTAATTCGAAATCTGTAATTTACGGTAATGGACTGTCCATTAATAATTAGTTTTTTCAATGAAGTTGATCTTCTTTAACAGACTCTGTCAGTTGAGTCCCAGGGGTGGCTTGTTTTCCCACTCTTCAGCAATCTCATTCAAACAAACCATATCTTTGACAAATATTGGCTTACATTGATCAGATAAATTACTTTCTCAGTAACAGAATTTGAGAGGGGTGTTTTTTTACTAATCAGATTCTGTTCAGTTTAGTCGTGTTGTTGAGATGCTCTCATTCAAGAGGCAGTCTGGATTGTGCAGACCAATTAGCAAAACACACATAACACTAGTATAAAAACACCAACTTTATTGAGCACTGCCTTTTCTAACCAAAGCTGTTTGGGGAATGAAACCAAGAGACAAACGAACAGTTTAATAGTCTTTCGACGTGGTAACATAGTTGATATTGTAAGAAGAATGGAATTTAAAAGCTGTTTGAAGCCATCGATCTGTCTGTCTCAATGGTGAGAGATTGGGCAAATAGCTGAAACATGTACGGGTCACTTCGTAGGCGAAATCAAACGACCATCACGGGGATAGTGCTAATGATGTTGATACGCCTTCTCGATCAACAGTCTTCTCGAGATAAAACAAATGATATCCTATCACAGCATACTTGGCCAGTTAAGCACTAGAATTTAATTGATTCCTAGATAAAGCCGGGTGGATTTTCCCAGACCAGCCTTAAACGTTTCCACAGTAGAAACACAGATATACAACACATTTGCTCGTAATTCTTCGCCAGTTCACTCACCATGTCTCTCTCTGAAATAGGTCCCATTGACCGGAGGTTTATATCAGCATATACATCTAAAGGCGTTCCTAAAGAAGTAAAGACATTCTTCATATTATTAATAACGTCAAATAAGTATCAAGAGAACATGTCGCTTATTTATTAATCTGCATACAGTTCTCCATAATGGTCTCAATGTCATTTATTTGCAAATATCATAACTCTAAACGCAAATCAAGACAATGAATTACAGATCCGTTTAGCAGCTCTAATTGAGGACATCAATATAGTATACTACATACCAGGGTCCTGTTTCACAAAGTGGCGTAGATGCATTTTTTGCTTAACTATCATACTAACGTATCTCTACAGTATGTGTTGCTAAGGAAGTTACGTGAAAACTTACGCTACGCCGCTTTGTGAAACAGGGCCCAGATGTGTAAACTCGACTAAAGCCCGGTATACACTGAGAGTTTTGCTGCGACCCGACCCTCGAGTCGGGTTCAGTCGGCTTGAGTTGCGTCGCGTCGTAGACCGGTATACACTGCACACATATAAAGTCATTGGGAGACATGACGTTCGGAACTCTCTAGCAGAAAAAGGTACAAAAAGACGCTTGTTTGACGTCACGTGACTGTAGTAAATTTTCTGATTGGCCTACGGATTCAGATTCTCTACGACGATCGTCGCATGAGTGGATACACTGTCTGACCAGACCCGACTCAACCCGATTCTTAACAAAATATCTGGCACGTCCAGATCACTTCCGACCCGACACAACTGAAGCCGACTGACACCGATTTGCGTCGTGGACTGGTATACACTGCACTTTTTCTCTGGGACGCGACGCGATTTTCCAGTCGGGTCGGGTCGGGTCGCAGCAAAACTCTCAGTGTATACCGGGCTTTAAACTCACATCCAGTCTCATTTGGAAAAGGTAAGATAATTCATGTGAAGAAGCATTTTACCTTTGAAAATTTACCATTTTATCTTGATACTTTACAATTTTATCTTGATACTTTACCATTTTACTTTGATCTTTTGCCATTTTACCTTTGAGATTTGACAATTTTATCTTGATACTTTACCATTTTATCTTGATACATTAGGTATACTGAGAGAAAAAATCTTAACAGCAACTTTCAATACTGTGATTTCTATGGACATTATTTTGGAACTGTGTCAAATCCCTATCATTAGCAGGCAAGTGAACCCTAGTTTTGATTTGATATTAGACTAAGATCTCCAAGTTTCTCTGTCATTTTTATTCTTCGCGATACTGTAGGTATGGACTTGAGAGGTTTAACCGGATAAAGCAAACGGTAATTTGATCATTGACACTTTACTTGACGGGATTTGGCATAGTAAAAGTTAGTATTATTGATGCCAACATCTTTCTCGCTGCCATTGTAAACAGTCTGAGATGGTAAATGGAATAGCTTCCCTCTTCGTCATTCATATCCGAAAATATACGTCTGTCTTGTATGGAGAAAAGACATGATGAGAACTAGATTACTTCTTTTAGTGGGATGGTTCGACTAGAGCGTCTGATTTGATCAGGCTGTATGATTATCAGGAAGAGTGCTACTAATTCCAGATCTCCTACCACAGGCATGTAGACCTGCATGGAACCCCAGTGATTTATATAACAGGAAACTGAGCGGAGAAAGTCTTCAAAATAAATCCTATCACTCTATACAAAATGAATCAGAAAAATGATGGTTTGTTCATTACAAATACCCGTTAAAGCGAGAAGCCCTTTATTCGATTGTTTTTCCATGCACAGGATGTTCAATGTTGAAGACGGATTTCTCCATAGACTGATTACTCAAGCATATGAGCATCGCCCCGATCATGGTTTATCATTACATCTCTCGGGATGCCAGAGGCGTTTATCAAACAAGGTGTTGATTGAACGGGAACCTTGTTATCAACGACAATCTGGAAGACACGTTTGATCTTGTTTTTATCTTACAGACATTTCCGCATAATCCTGTACAAATACCTCGATATTTCAACAACATAATATTAACAACTTTGTTTTCAATGTATAACCTATACCAAATCATACTTTGTTAACTACTTTGTAAACTGGAATGTAAACTATCCATGTTTTAATGCTCGATAAAGAGAGAATATATACCGGCTGTTATCCTTATGATTCTAACTTCATCTAAATATTCTAGATTATGAAATCCGTTCATTTAAGTAAATCGTGAGATTTCTAAAGAACCTACCTCCAAATCCAGGCCGGAGTCTTTTATCGTATCCTTCTAACAGTTTGTTTAAGATATAAGTCATGTTTCTATTGGCCGTTACATCCGAATATACCACTGCTATCCAGGCCCTGAAAGTCAAATAGTATTTAACAAGTTCACAGACAGTATAGTTCAAAATATTAAAATGGGCTTCTAATCCTGTTTTATCATTATCCATGGGCTGGATCCATGGGTGGATGGTAATCTGCATTATCATACATAAACTGAGTGGAAAGTGTGATAAAGTTCTACTACTCTAATGACAAGAAACCTGCATGTGTTTAGTTCCTTATTATAACCGCTATTTATTTTGTAAAAGTTACAGAATGATGATCGTATTTCTGCAGATACTAATTGACATTAGTTATGTCAAAGTCATTAAAACTAATTATAAGTAATGTTAAAGCTGCTAAATGCTTTGGAGAGAAACCAGGCACATGTAATTGATAACTAAGCTTTCTTTACAATACGGACGCTTACTGGACACGTAATAATTGGTTAATTGATTGTGACATGGAATTAACCGAGCCGCCAATTACAAGCTACATATGGTATGTCTTTATAGCAAGATTAACGTTTGGCAGTTTAGGTAGTATCCGTACACAGCCGCATAATCAAACAAACATAACAAACAATGAGGTATTTCTTAGTTCACTTGGAATCAAAATATAAATATCAGGGGGGTGGTTTGGATAACACATGAAATAAGAGAAATGGATACTTTTTTGACGACACCTTCCAGGGTCCAAGTTTAAACCCAAAGGGTTAACAGTTTGTAACGTTTGACTCCAAAACATTTTCCTTCCTAAACATTTGTGTTTTGTATCTGCAGCGGAAGTGAGAAGAGGGATTTTTTCAAATGGTATAATACTTTTTTTTCACGACATCCTCCCGGGTCCAAGTTCAAACCCAAAGAGTAAACAGTTTGTAACGTTTGAATCCAAAAACTTTCCCTTTCCATGCGTTTGTGTTTTGTATTTTCAGCGGAAGTGAGAAGAGGGATTTTTTCAATAGGCATGATTTCGAAACGGTCCTTAACCGAATGACCTGGCATATTGAAATACATTACAACAAGAATACAACCGGCTTATGCCATGCTATAGTGGCATGCAGATTTGCTGAGATTTTACTGAGTTATATTCATTGGATTGCTTACTGTGCTTTACTACCCTTAACTTATCAGTAGATATTATAACGTATATATACCAGATAGACCTACCAATAGATTCCCTATTGAAATATCATGTGTGTTTTAGTGTTCGAAGATAAATAGATTAAAATCGGAACCTTATTAAAATAAACTTTTGTATATTGTTGCAGTTCAATTTTGACTCGCCCTAACAGGTGAAGTAACGATATTTCGTGAAGCAGATCAATCCTAATCAAGTCCATTGTTTAAGCACATCGAAGATATGGATTACATTCATATTGTCCATTGGTAACGCCTTAACGTATATATTCAAACAACATTGGTTACAACATTCAAGTTACATCTGCCATTGGTCTGCTTCTAGGATTTAGGCCTTGGGATATTAGAACTTATACTATGATTCCCACTGAATAATTTTACATAATAGACCACAGTCACAACTCCGAAGAAAGAGAGCATAATTAATGTTCAATATTTCGGTTTATTAAACCATCATGAGGCAATATTTAGGAATGAGATATCTAGCTCAGTTTCTCTCAGTTTTCGGCGTGAGTTCCTAAGGTTTACTGCCTCTTCCCAAAGGATGATGATGGTTTAATAAACCGAAATATTGAACATTAATTATGCTTTCTTTCTTCGGAGTTGTGACTGTGGTCTATTATGTAAAATTATTCAGTGGGAATCATAGTATATGGAGAAGTCTTTGAACCACTGAGCCTGACCTTTGGGAAGAGGCAGTAAACCTTAGGAACTCAAGCCGAAAACTGAGAAAAACTGAGCTAAATATCTCATACCTAAATATATATATTGCCTCTTCATTCTTAATGATGGTTTAATAAACCGAAATATTGAACATTAATTATGCTTTCTTTCTTCGGAGTTGTGACTGTGGTCTATTATGTAAAATTATTCAGTGGGAATCATAGTATATGGAGAAGTCTTTGAACCACTGAGCCTGACCTTTGGGAAGAGGCAGTAAACCTTAGGAACTCAAGCCGAAAACTGAGAAAAACTGAGCTAGATATCTCATTCCTAAATATATATATTGCCTCTTCATTCTTAATGATGGTTTAATAAACCGAAATATTGAACATTAATTATGCTTTCTTTCTTCGGAGTTGTGACTGTGGTCTATATTAGAACTTGTTCTTCGGCTTTACAGGGCCCGGCTTCAATAATCCCAGTTCTCAGAGTACGATGTGTAGCGTTAAACTTAATCGCACAATGAGAACAGAGAACTTGGCCCGATTTTTGTAACGAGCCGCATGAAGTAGAGAAAGTTCTATTTTCATACTGCAATAAGAATCTGTTAAGTTCTCGACGGGTCTTTTAGACTTACTTTACCAGCGACATATAAATTATCTCTCTCAAGTTAAGCAAAACTGCGTCACTTCAAGACCTCATCGTAACACTTACGGCACTATTACCTGGCAAAGAATTTATATCCGAGACAAGTTACGTCCGACCTTGGTGTATTCGATTTTGGTCGCACACTACAAATCGCATACATCAAATTGGTACTACAAATCGCACCGTGGGGACGGGCCTTATAATAGATGTATTTGATTGGTTGACAAAATCGTATAGACCAATTAAAAGCATCCATTTTAATCGTGTGCTAAAAGTCGGTATCACAATTCGCACCGTGTGCCTGGCAACGAATATATGCCAGGAAACACAATATCCGAGACAAGTTGCGTCCGACCTTGGTGTATTCGATTTTGGTCATACGCTACAAATCGCATACATCAAATTGGTACTACAAATCGCACCGTGGGGACGGGCCTTATAATAGATGCATTTGATTGGTTGACAAAATCGTATAGACCAATTAAAAGCATCCATTTTAATCGTGTGCTAAAAGTCGGTATCACAATTCGCACCGTGTGCCTGGCAACGAATTTATGCCAGGAAACACAATATCCGAGACCAGTTGCGTCCGACCTTGGTGTATTCGATTTTGGTCGTACACTACAAATCGCATACATCAAATTGGTGCTACAATTCGCACCGTGTGAATGGACCTATTCTACACACGCAACCTTCGTGGATGACAGTGCCGCAGGGTATCTTGTTTGCGATAGAAGTGTATTACATTAGCTGACATAAGAAATGATTACTCAGAGGTCCACACATGAAACCTATAAAGTATTTGCGGGGTTTTCTATGACTATTTTAAGGTTGATAGTATAAGAGGTAATGAATGGTTTTGTATGGCTCTAGCTATTCTTCAGAATTACTTATATCATTTAGTCAATCGGAATCACAGGCGTTGAAAGTATGTTGAATACCTCAGGACGTATTAGGAGCTTATGAAATTCCGTCATGTATGAGTGACAGCAGATCGCCATAGAGAATCAGACTGTCGGGAGACAGCGCCATCGGTGTAAAATTGGTGGTGTGGTAATTCCAACATATGTTGTATTTCATATTGTTTGTGGCGCATTGTGTGGAGTAAACTTCACAAGCTTCTTTCACCCTCATACATAAATGGGATATGTTCTTCAAACAAGTGTTGACCTCTTTGTTGTACCTCATACGTGTTTTGCATATGAATCTTGTAGGCTGCATTGGCTTTTCAAAAACAAGTTAATTGGCAATTACATTTAACTTATTCACAAGATATCTACATTTGTGTGGATGTCAAAACCAGGAATGCTTACGAGTCTTTAATCCTGGCTGCATTGTTGAGAATACCACATAACATCCGATGGTACAACCATTGGTCCTAACTACAAGACTTCGTTTATTAGAAATAAACTAGTTGGATGCAACAATTATATAACAATACATTATAAACAGTGAAAACATACTAATTATCATTTCAATTTCGTTTCTTGATGGTTCCTTTTTGTTGTTTATTTTTTATCGGGGTGGGGGGGGGAGGTGGTCAAAACATTCATTAGACAGTGCCCGGTTGTTTGTTGAAATCATTGCGAAATATGACGTCTTTTTTCGATCACACTTGTCCTTGGTATGTAGATATCTTCAAAGTGACATGAACTGCTAAAATTGGGATTACTTGGTATTCGAGTCTGGGACCCATCCATGAGAGGCTGGTGTCGTACAGAGAGACTATCACTCTGCCGAATGAGCGACCGAGGCTTCCACTTTCGAGATCAAATGTTTTGTATCAGGGTAAAATTCTTTATAAAATTACAACCGGGCACTACTTAATCACAAAATAAGGTATGTTTATTATATATGTTACATTAGAGGTCACATCAACCCTTCTTTCACAACAGGAAAAAATCCGAAAAGTTAATCTGCACCCTGGATACAAAGAGACATTGTTGATAGAAAAAAAACCTTGTTGTGTAAAATGACATCCATCAATAAGAATTGCATGGTTAACGATGAGGTAATAGGCGAGCATTACAGCCATCAATCAACGAAACTCTATTTAATCTTGATTAACTAGATGTGGTGGTTAAGCATGTGCAGGAATGGTCGATTCGGATATCAATTGTAACGCTGCGTATTTTATACTCAACAGCAAATGTTCTATTGTATTGAAATACAAAAATATAAAGACCAGTCTATGAAAGACTACCACTGGAAATATCCAATGACATGGCTAACAGGTGAGAAAATACTTAACGAAAATAAATTCAAATGGGTCCACTTAAGAGACTGTATTTGATAGACGGCTTGGCCGACTCTAAATGAAACTCGGAATGCCAGTAAAGCGCTCTAGAAGTGGACTGGAAAGATAAGTTTATTGGTTAACAAACAGCTGTTTTCATAGAGACTGAAGTGGTTATTAACGTAGTTGAAAGTTGTTATCAATAAACATAAACCCTGTAATGTGGCATTAAGGGGGTGATATTATAAAGCCTTCGCTCTAATCTAAATAAACCGCTTTCTACCATAACTGTCTCCTGAGTGGCCATATAGCAAAGTATTACAGTCGCTTTTCGTCTTTATGGAACAAAACACAGCATTCAGAACTTTTTAACTACGTTCAAATGGGTTTGGAGTCACAGAAGTTAGTAACTAATAGAAGCAAAAGCATTAGGCAAGTAGATAAAATGACATGGTTGAAGTGATTTCAGAAACTTACTGGACCTAAACTGATTGCTGTGGAATGATCTTAACCACAATTTTATTTCAATTGTGAAGTGGACCACGACCCTTTGAATAAAGTCCATATACTTCGAGAAAATCAATGACAGGTAAAACAGGTTTGATGAAATAGGAATATACTTACCATATAAGAATTATGACATAACCATCCTTCGTTGATACACAGATTTGCATGTTAATTCGATGTTATTATTGGCAAGAAAAACACCAAAATTATATCTTGAAATAACAGGTCACATAAGTTCTTAGATTTCTACCTGGCGCTTTTCAACTCCTTATTGGTTAATGTAACATGTCAGTCGGGTACAAAAAAGATTTGAAATTACGAGCTTTGGTTCGGTAATTATCCGTGGAATCCGTGCGAATAACTATTACATAAGAAAGCCAGTTCTGTCCGTACCTCCAGGGAGAGCCACACTAACAATACATAGCTCTGATATATGTAAAGAGAGACGTGTGTAGACGTCCTATCATACAGATCATTGATCTAAGGAAGTGTTTGATGGCTAAACTTCTGCTGCAGAGAGAGTGCACTGCTACAGCCAAGGGACCAATCACTGAGTCCCTTAACATCGATGACCGAAGAAAAGCGCCCGTAATTACTGTGACGCGCAATGATATATTTGCCCTCAAATTAGGTTTTACTGTAAACACTTTTGTATCTAAAATTTTGACAATAAAAAGCACTTATTCAAGAGTCTTCTTTCGGAATTATGCTTACATTTTACGGAAACGAAATAAAGAAGAACACCAATTCCTATAATCCTCTAGGAACTATTGGAAAGACATGTGAGCAGAATTTGAATTGGTATTGATTTGGCCACAAACGTGTTAAAAAAAACCCTTCATATCCCTATTTCATATTATTTTGATAGCATTCCAAAAATCTCATAATTGCTCGTCCAAGAAATAATTCTTTGTTTACTGCCCACGAAGCTACGTATTATTGAAGTTTAAGTCTAAATAAACTCCGCATAGGCCTCGTGGAACCTTGTTCGTAACGAAAGGCGTAGTTGGTTGAAATTAAGCATTTAGATTTGTAGCAAACTATTTCTCTGGAATTGGGAAACGTGAATTTAATTATCTAACAAGAACTTTTCTGTTATATTATTGTAGCTTTATTGGCAGTACTTAAGGCCAAAGGCCCGCATACATACATATATTACAATACTGGTCAGGGCTAAACTCCCCTGTCTGCCTTCTACCTAGGTTTTCTGGGAAAGGGTATGGGGGGGGGGCATAATATATAGTCTGACGATATTCTTACTATAGCTTAAGATGCGTAAGCATTGTCAATGTAATACAAAGTGTTCCAGAAAAATCTACTGACTAAGGCCAAGCTCCTGTCAGTCGTCAACCTAATGAAATATCATAGGTTTACTTTATTACAACAATTTATGATTTCTTTTCTGTTAGTTTCTTGGAGCAACTACCCTGAGAAGAGAAGCATTAGTGGCAACCTATACCTTCTACATTACGTTACGACCAGTCGTTGTGTTACGTCGGACGCAAATGTCTTGAGAAACATCCTCCAGTACCCAATATGTTTTTTTCTACCAAATAAAAATAATTTGTTTCCACAAAAGAAAACTTTTCTCGAATATGTACACCGTCACGCAACACCCAACTAGTGTATGGTTTGGGTCTGTGGGCGTGTTTGTGTGTTTTATGACGAGTTCTTTCCAGTACAGGCTACTTGATCCCGATTATCGAAAATAACGGACTACATGGGCGAATCAGGGCGAAAGAAAGACGGACAAAAATAGATTTTAAAAATGAATGTAACACAAGTCAGCCTTGGCTCTGGCTTACAAGAATGTAGATGCCGATCTTCAATGCAATGCTAGCTCATGGTATGCATCCTTTATTTACAGAATAGCTGCCAGACAGCGTTTTATCCAAAGGTAATGCAGAACTTCCATAATAAAAGAAAACAGCCGTTTTGCAACTTTTATTCACATGTATAATGTATATGATATTGCGTTGTCCGTATGTGAGCAAAACGAAAGTGACGGTGTAAAATAAAGAAGAGAGACCCTGACTAAAGCGCTCCATCCATCCAGACTGAATATCGATCGCTTGATCCACTCGGCCAATCAACATGCAATTGCACACGAGTCCCTGCACTTCTTGGATCGAGTGCTCTATACTCACCATACAAAACTAACCTTGCACTATGCTGCATGTGAACAAGTACCAGTATATCTTGAGTGTTGATATCCGTCTCTATTGTGACCGACAGTTAGTAAAATGCATAACTTCCATTGTCTCTTGTCTAACTAACATGTGCTTTCCATTTGTTTTTGACATATCAATGGAAATGTGAAATTACTAACCATGGTCTGATCATTTTGGATTGGTTGCCTTTGCAGTACCTGCATTAAAACTTCGATTAAAGGACATTTATTTCTCCATGGAAAGAGAAATCAACTGAATGGGGAAAACCCTTTAACTAAAACCTACTGAGTAGGCCTATGTATTCAGGTTTTATAACAGATTGATTGAATCCTATCTTGTCTTTATGTTTCTTAACATGGGAAATTGGAGGGTATTTTCTCGACTTAATGAGACGGTGTTACGTACAGCTGAACTGTTAACATATGTATCAATTTCTCTTAGAATTTTCTCGATTGTGACGTAATGTCTGTTTGTTTACGAAATGTTTCAATTTTGACCTATATTCCCAACTGTTACTATGACGACTCCTTTGAAAGTTCTAGTCTCTATAGTGAGGTAATCTCAGGCCTATAATTTTAGTTCATAGCCTGTTGTAATGCGTAGATTCAAGAAGATTCTCGAAATACTCTATTTGTATGCAAATGTTCAGATCTTTCTGGAAGTACTGAGAGTGTATATAAGACGTTGTTTTATCGTTATGAGTCAGTCAGTTTTTCAGCTGGTCTCGAGTCTATACAAGTTATATTTGGTTATAGTTCAGATTTATATCTGGACTCTGTATGATACAGCTAGTAAGCTGATATCTTGAATACGATATTCGTCTTATGACATAGAGTCAGTTTTCCAACTGGTCTCGGGTGCTATACAAGCTAGATATTTTGTTATAGTTCAGATTTATATCTGGACTCTGTATGATACAGCTAGTAAGCTGCTATCTTGAATACGATATTCGTCTTATGACAGAGAGTCAGTTTTGAACTGGTCTCGATATACTTTGGATGCTACGGTCTGATATGAGTCTGATTTCTATCTGAACTCAGTTTACTATCTTTGAATAAGATATTCGGCCTGCTTTGTCAGTGATACCTGACTTGTGAATTCTGTCAAGAATTTATTCTGTGGATATACCACCAGTGTGCTAAACCAGTGTGTTTTCAAATATTCTATCCTGCGGATTCACCATTGGCATTGTGTCTTCAAGATTCATTTTGGGAATCTATATTTCGTCGATTCGTGGTCATCGGATTTAAACCAGTGAACTTTGTGAAGGATACAGATCTTTAGGAACTGTAATTACTTAACTTGTATAAGTAAGTCATTTTGATATATGTTTTCTTAATTACTTAACTTGTATAAGTAAGTCATTTTGATATATGTTTTCTTTCCAACGTTTATGTAATATTTGCCTGTAAATATTTGCCTGTAAATAAGTTAGTCCGTTTGCTTTTTAATATAAATCAAAATTTGTACATAAAATCAGCTGGTTTGTTGTTACTTCCTTTTATTATCATTCGGTATCGTAACAGACGGTTATGTACCAAGTATATTTTAGGCATACACGAACTGCCCTCAAACGATTTCAGGTGATATTTTCTATAAAGTAGCCTTACAAAAACTGACAAAAATTCTTCCAGACCGGTCAATGGAAAATGCATCATTTCAGTTGACCGATAATTCGACCTATATTTAATAGTTAATATCAAGGTTGTAAACAGTATGTATAGATGTTTGACTACTAAACCTTCCCTCAACCATTTCCCTAACAAGAAGAAGATATTTCGTTGATACTTTATATACATATATTTTCAGAAACCCCTTTCCCTATTTATATGGAAGGCGATGGACTCCTACATATTTCACTTCCAAAGTCTGCTAAAGCGCCAATGATAGTTACTATATGCACATTCTCAAAGATTTAATATCAATAAATATTGAAGCAAATTATTAATTTGAGAGAAAAAGCATTTATTGATACACGCTTAGAGACAAGCAATAATTGGATGATAAAATGTTGCATGGATTTTAAACAAGAAAGCAACTACACGTTGATATGACAAGTGAAGGCTATTTGTACTGTTGTATGGAAACTGCATGCATACATTGTGGTAGGTATGAACCGGAAAGAGTTTTCGAAAAGTAAATACAATTTAAATAATCGAGACGAACGCCCAACCAGTCATGGCCTCGGATACTTCGTGACGCTAATTTAACGTACATTATCGAGAGAAAAGTTATTGAGAATTATTAAAAGTATCAACATGTTGGCAACTCATGTGGGAAAATCCTTCAAAACATTTTACGTAATAACAGAATGTGCGTGTGTCCTTTAGGCCAAATAATGTAAGAAACGGGCGGAAATCTGTGAACGGATGATAATTACGTCATTTTAATGGCTATATATCGTGTATATGGAGCAGAAAACTGTAGGGAAATTACTTCCGTCTCGCAAAATTATGGTTTCATGTAGGACAAGGAACATTTTCGTTTTATCTGAAATGGATTTATCAGTTATACGAATAACTAGGGACCATTTTGGACATGGACATGGACGACTCAATGGATATTTATATGCCAACGCCAAGCATGTATTGTCCCGCAATTGAAATGTTGAATTCTAGCACCCCTTACTATGTAGGTTTAGCAATTTTTAAAGGTGGTGATATTGAGTTAAGAATTAATGTATTGTCCTTCGATGTGTAGACTTTACTAAACTATACATCAACATTAAAGTGATACTATCGGTCAAATAGCATTGCTCTTTCTGCTTTCAAAGGTTATCAGACATCTTGCAGAAAAATATGCGATTACTGACCAGAGCACATTAGCCAGTAGAAAAATGCTTTATTACTCTCTGCCCAGATACCCCTGAAGAGTTCATTATATTTTTTCATTTCAAAATCCGTTAAAGCCAGCTCAAGGCGCTTTGTCGGATTATTAAATTTTTTATCCAACTTTACTTGATTTGGAAATTTCCTTCTATAGAAATAATTACACAAAGACACTCACAATCATAGTTTATCGTCGAATCCAGGGAACACCCTTCGGCATTTATGAAAATGGGAAAATGATAAAGCCCCTACATTTATCGTGTAACCGTAATTTGGCTTTTTCGGTCAAAAAACGACAGTTTTAAACTTCTCCCATTACTGAACCCAAACCAAACAAAATGGTTGATCTACTCCCATCAAACGGGTTGATGTACCATTTATCAATTCCTTTCATTTTAGATATATTTTTCTGAAAGAAATGGACTTTGGATACAGCGCTAGAGAAAAGAAAATATTATAAGAGCCACCATTGTGGAGAAAGTGGATAAAGGTTGGTTTGCGTAGCGAATCATATTCAAGCACTATCACAATCAAAAGTTGATTTGATTTTGCAGTATCCTGGCCTTTAGGAAACGTTATAGATGTTGTTTAAGTAAGTCGTAGCCAATCATCTTGAGCGTTACATATCATCAGTGACAATGAAAGCTGCATTTTAGAACGCTAATACTGAAAAGAACAATCAAGACGACTAATCGATTGGCTGCTTTTTTGAAAGTGTAATTTATTTCTCGTGTGGGTTTTTCAAACCTTCTCCCTGAAATAGTCTACACAATAATGCTAACAAGCAACGAAATAATGGAATACGTAATTCTCTTCAGATGCCTGTGACAGTGATTCTATAGGAAGTGTAATAGAGATAATACTAATAAACATTGGAACCAATTAGCCACTTGGAAAGAGAGCAGTGCAATAATGAGTTTATCATTGTGACAACATTGATACACAGACCTATTAACACATGGATTCCATCAGACAGTAATTACATGTCGTATGAACAAGTTCTTGAATGACAACTTGCCGCTATCGAGACAATTGTCTTTGGCTTCGGTGAGAGAAACCAAACCGTTTACATCATTGTCCAAGATTAATTAAACACACATGCCCGAGAAAATTGGGAGAAAACTGAAAACGTGATTGAGATTTATATATTGAATGATTGGATACGGAGAAATGAAGCAGTGATTGGCATTTATATATTGTAAAATTATAACTAAAATCCATAGGGAGAAAGCTTTGAGAGAAAAGGCATCTATTGATACACGCTTACGTTCAAAACAATGGACGATTTTTTGTGAGGGGTTGTGGGGGGGGGGGGGGGGGGTGGAGGAGTAGACGAAAAAGTTGTTATTTTCAAATTCAGCATCCTTTTGTATTTCTAATTTGGTTTTATTGATACAGTAATAAAAACAAAAGTTGATTCTGGGTTTTTCACAAGGTAAATGAAGACATCACAATAATCTACCTAGTCGCGAGGCTTCTATTAATTTGTTGACAAATTTAGGAGTTAAAAATTATGAAAATATTTGTTTTTGCAATATATTCCTTGAAAAATGATAGTGTAATAAATTGCCGTAAAACTCTTCAACAAACACTAAACGACAATGTCTCACACAACAAGATATCCCTCTTCTGTTTTAGATTTTAAGGGTCTTCCCAAAGTAAATCGATCAGGGTGAAATTCAGCTGTGCTTCTTTGGGAGAACGGTTGCACAATATAAGTGCTCAGTACATCGAGATATTGAAACTTATGATATGGTCTTTATGGACATCACGATCAGTTTGATATCCTATCTCTTATTGGAGAGATATACAAACAAATGAAAAAATTCACATAACCAGTACGGTAGTCATATTACACAACCTGCTTTTAACGAATTTGATACCTATCGATTCTGTCATTTAATTTTGTAGCGAATTTTACATTTAGCTTCAGGCTTACATCATAGAAAATTTCATTTCCTAATAGCAAAGTTTCCTATTATAGGATACTTGATATTTCAGGAGGTATAAAACTAATACATTAAACTCAATACCATTACCGTCATACTTGCCCGGTTTGATTCAAACAGGGGAATGAAAAATAGATAAACAGAGGTGGAGGGCTTTGAGAGAATGTTAAACGTTGCACTAGCTGCTAAAATCCAAATATTTTCATAAATTCCGATTGTCAAGGACTGGCATTGAAGTAAAAAAAAATGTCCATACAATGTCCGTAATTCATAGAATTAGAAAATGTGATTAGATCAAATTCAAATAGTCGGGATGTATGAAAACAATTTACAATTTTGGTTGAGTTTGGTATCAGCAGAAGGCTCTTATTTTGCCTTTTTTTTTTGGAAAAAATCAAGGAAAATTAAAGCTAATTTTGTTTCATCCAAAATGATCGCTATATTTGGCAGTTCATGCCACTTTAGAACTATTGTTATGAAAGAGGTGTTAAATGACTTCCTGAGAGTATGGTCGATATTTTGGGGTCCGGCGTTAGAACGAGACCAGGCCCCTCGAAATTCCTTTCATAATCGAGGAAGCCAACCAAAGACATACTTGTGTCATAAAAAAATGATGATCTACATCATCTATGCACATTTTCTTTACTATTGAAGTTATTATGAAAAGGTACCTTTATAATTGACAATTTAAAAAAACTTCAGGGATTATCATTCTATTCCCTGAAAACTGTCGAGGTAGCATGTAGTCGCCGTCCAATCCGTTCGTATGTTTATGCGGGCCATATCTTGGTTAATATTTTAAGCATTGCTTTCAAACATGCCTAGTATATACTCCTTGCCAAGTATAGGACCCTGTCACTTTTTTACCTCCGTGAAATTTATATTTTTAAGAGTCATTATTCTTTCTTACTGCGAATTGCCGCATTATACTCGCTTGAGTGTAATCTAAGATGCAATTCGTTTCACACACATGTGCAAACAGTCAGGTTCAGTTTGGAAAAACTTCGATCGTTATCCTGCTGAAAAACTTCAACGGCAAATTTGAAAGTAGTTCCCTGTAATGAGACGGGTGTGAAGATCGGCCTGAGGACATGACATTTTCTGTTATCACCAGTAACGTCTGTAATTTTGACTGGTAACTTGACCTTGACCTTAACCGAGACTGTATAAAAGATAAATACATATATCAGGATCGTTAAGTGCTCACATTTCACAGCTTCCTTGTAAGTTTCTGTAATTCGACTATTGTCAGTTGAACTCGATGACATTTAACTAAACACCACTCAAGTTGAACAGCTCTATTTGAAAAGTTGAGGAACACTTAGGCCCTAATTCAACATCAATCTTCTATTAACATCATTTCTGCGTTCATGTTGGACTACTGGTCAGTCTCGACTTTTAAATGTAAATAAATTGTCCTAAGAGTTTATTTATAGCTGGTATGGTATATGAAGATACCACTGGAATCTGGGGAAACAAGAAAAGCACCTATCCAATGGTATTTGAAGATACCACTGGAATCTGGGGGAACAAGAAAATCACCTGGTCAATGGTATATGAAGATACCATTGGAATCTGGCGAAACAAGAAAAGCTCCTGGTCAATGGTATATGAAGATACCATTGGAATCTGGGGAAACAAGAAAAGCCCCTGGCCAATTGTATATGAAGATACCATTGGAATCTGGGGAAACAAGAAAAGCCCCTGGCCAATTGTATATGAAGATACCATTGGAATCTGGGGAAACAAGAAAAGCCCCTGGCCAATTGTATATGGAGATACCACTGGAATCTGGGGAAACAAGAAAAGCTCCTGGCCAATGGTATATGAAGATACCATTGGAATCTGTGGTAACAAGAAAAGCACCTAACCAATGGTATATGAAGATACCACTGGAATCTGGGGAACAAGAAAAGCTCCTGGCCAATGGTATATGAAGATACCATTGGAATCTGGGGAAACAAGAAAAGCTCCTGGCCAATGGTATATGAAGATACCATTGGAATCTAGGGAAACAATTAAAGCACCTGACCAATGGTATTTGAAGATACCATTGGAATCTGGGGAAACAAGAAAAGCCCCTGGCCAATTGTATATGAAGATACCATTGGAATCTGGGGAAACAAGAAAAGCCCCTGGCCAATTGTATATGGAGATACCACTGGAATCTGGGGAAACAAGAAAAGCTCCTGGCCAATGGTATATGAAGATACCATTGGAATCTGTGGTAACAAGAAAAGCACCTAACCAATGGTATATGAAGATACCACTGGAATCTGGGGAACAAGAAAAGCTCCTGGCCAATGGTATATGAAGATACCATTGGAATCTGGGGAAACAAGAAAAGCTCCTGGCCAATGGTATATGAAGATACCATTGGAATCTAGGGAAACAATTAAAGCACCTGACCAATGGTATTTGAAGATACCACTGGAATCTGGGGAAACAAGAAAAGCACCTGGCCAATGGTATATGAAGATACCATTGGAATCTGGGGAAACAAGAAAAGCTCCTGGCCATTGGTATGTGAAGATACCATCGGAATCTGGGGAAACGAGTCGTCCATGTCCATCGTGAGCAGTAGAGAAAGAGGATACATTATAAAAGAGCCACCATTGTGAAGGAAGTGGATAAAGGTTGGTTTGCGTAGGGAATCATATTCAAGAACTATCACAATGAAAATCAATTTGGTTTTGCAGTATCCTGGCCTTTAGGAAACGTTATAGATGTTGTTTCTGTAAGTCGTAGCCAATCAACTTGAGCGTTACATATCATCAGTGACAATGAAAGCTGCATTTTAAATCGATTGGCTGCTTTTTTGAAAGTGTAATTTATTTCTCGTGTGGGTTATTCAAACATTCTCCCTGAAATAGTCTACACAATAATGCTAACAAGCAACGAAATAATGGAATACGTAATTCTCTTTAGATGCCTGTAACAGTGATTATATAGGAAGTGTAATAGAGATAATACTAGTAAACATTGGAACCAATTAGCCACTTGGAAAGAGAGCAGTGCAATAATGAGTTTATCATTGTGACAACATTGATACACAGGCCTATTAACACATGGATTCCATCAGACAGCAATTACATGTCGTATGAGCAAGTTCTTGAATGACAACTTGCCGCTATCTTGACAATTGTATTTGGCTTCGGTGAGAGAAACCAAACCGTTTACATCATTGTCCACGATTAATTAAACACACATGCCCAGAAAAATTGGGAGAAAACTGAAAATATAGTGATTGAGATTTATATATTGTATGATTGGATACGGAGATATAAGCAGTGGTTGGCATTTATATATTGTATAATTGGACAGGAGAAAGGAAGCTCTTGTTTCCGTTAGAACCATGGCCCATATCTGCCTAATGCGGATTCAAAAATGGCGAAATATGACGGATCGTAGAGACAGTATATATCCAGAGAGTAGATTGACAAGAGTGGTCACTTCGTCCAATCAGCACTTCCGTCATGTTCTTCTGGCCCCCTAGCGGAAGGGTGTTCAGACTGTACCCGATTCGACTGCGCCCCCTACAGAAAGGAGGTTCCTAATAATCGAATCGTGTCAGTTAAAATTCAACATAGCGCGGACGAAGTGACCACTCTTGTCAATCTACTCTCTTTGATATATCTATGTTAACAGTCGATTGTTACCGCTAAAACCTATAGAAAGAAAGCTTTGAGAGAAAAAGCATTTATTGATACTGGCTTACGTTTGTGAGGGGTTTGGGGGGGGGGGGGGGGTAGATGGACAAGTTGTGAACTTTCTTTATCTGTCATTATTTTCAAATTCGGCATCCTTTTGTATTTCTAATTTGGTTTTATTGGTACAGTAATAAAAACAAAAGTTGAGTCTGGGTTTTTCACAAGGTAAATACAGACATCACAATAATCTACCTAGTCGCGAGGCTTGTATTAATTTGTTCACCAAATAAGGATTTAAAAATTGAGAAAATATACATTTTTTTAAATATATTCCTTGAAAAATGATAGCGTAATAAATTGCCGTAAAACCCTTTAACAAACACTAAACGACAATGTCTCGCACAACAAGATATCCCTCTTCTGTTTTAGATTTTAAGGGTCTTCCCAAAGTAAATCGATCAGGGTTAAATTCAACTGTGCTTCTTTGGGGTAAACGGTTGCACAATATAAGTGCTCAGTACATCGAGATATTGAAACTTATGATATGGTCTTTATGGACATCACGATCAGTTTGATATCCTATCTCTTATTGGAGAGATATACAAACAAATGAAAAACTTCACGTAACCAGTACGGTAGTCATATTACACAACCTGCTTTTAACGAATTTGATACCTATCGATTCTGTCATTTAATTTTGTAGCGAATTTTACATTTAGCTTCAGGCTTACATCATAGAAAATTTCATTTCCTAATAGCAAAGTTTCCTATTATAGGATACTTGATATTTCAGGAGGTATAAAACTAATACATTAAACTCAATACCATTACCGTCATACTTGCCCGGTTTGATTCAAACAGGGGAATGAAAAATAGATAAACAGAGGTGGAGGGCTTTGAGAGAATGTTAAACGTTGCACTAGCTGCTAAAATCCAAATTTTTTCATAAATTCCGATTGTCAAGGACTGGCATTGAAGTAAAAAAAATGTCCATACAATGTCCGTAATTCATAGAATTAGAAAATGTGATTAGATCAAATTCAAATAGTCGGGATGTATGAAAACAATTTACAATTTTGGTTGAGTTTGGTATCAGCAGAAGGCTCTTATTTTGCCTTTTTTTTTGGAAAAAATCAAGGAAAATTAAAGCTAATTTTGTTTCATCAAAATGATCGCTATATTTGGCAGTTCATGCCACTTTAGAACTATTGTTATGAAAGAGGTGTTAAATGACTTCCTGAGAGTATGGTCGATATTTTGGGGTCCGGCGTTAGAACGAGACCAGGCCCCTCGAAATTCCTTTCATAATCGAGGAAGCCAACCAAAGACATACTTGTGTCATAAAAAAATGATGATCTACATCATCTATGCACATTTTCTTTACTATTGAAGTTATTATGAAAAGGTACCTTTATAATTGACAATTTAAAAAAACTTCAGGGATTATCATTCTATTCCCTGAAAACTGTCGAGGTAGCATGTAGTCGCCGTCCAATCCGTTCGTATGTTTATGCGGGCCATATCTTGGTTAATATTTTAAGCATTGCTTTCAAACATGCCTAGTATATACTCCTTGCCAAGTATAGGACCCTGTCACTTTTTTACCTCCGTGAAATTTATATTTTTAATAGTCATTATTCTTTCTTACTGCGAATTGCCGCATTATACTCGCTTGAGTGTAATCTAAGATGCAATTCGTTTCACACACATGTGCAAACAGTCAGGTTCAGTTTGGAAAAACTTCGATCGTTATCCTGCTGAAAAACTTCAACGGCAAATTTGAAAGTAGTTCCCTGTAATGAGACGGGTGTGAAGATCGGCCTGAGGACATGACATTTTCTGTTATCACCAGTAACGTCTGTAATTTTGACTGGTAACTTGACCTTGACCTTAACCGAGACTGTATAAAAGATAAATACATATATCAGGATCGTTAAGTGCTCACATTTCACAGCTTCCTTGTAAGTTTCTGTAATTCGACTATTGTCAGTTGAACTCGATGACATTTAACTAAACACCACTCAAGTTGAACAGCTCTATTTGAAAAGTTGAGGAACACTTAGGCCCTAATTCAACATCAATCTTCTATTAACATCATTTCTGCGTTCATGTTGGACTACTGGTCAGTCTCGACTTTTAAATGTAAATAAATTGTCCTAAGAGTTTATTTATAGCTGGTATGGTATATGAAGATACCACTGGAATCTGGGGAAACAAGAAAAGCACCTATCCAATGGTATTTGAAGATACCACTGGAATCTGGGGGAACAAGAAAATCACCTGGTCAATGGTATATGAAGATACCATTGGAATCTGGCGAAACAAGAAAAGCTCCTGGTCAATGGTATATGAAGATACCATTGGAATCTGGGGAAACAAGAAAAGCCCCTGGCCAATTGTATATGAAGATACCATTGGAATCTGGGGAAACAAGAAAAGCTCCTGGCCAATTGTATATGAAGATACCATTGGAATCTGGGGAAACAAGAAAAGCCCCTGGCCAATTGTATATGAAGATACCATTGGAATCTGGGGAAACAAGAAAAGCCCCTGGCCAATTGTATATGGAGATACTACTGGAATCTGGGGAAACAAGAAAAGCTCCTGGCCAATGGTATATGAAGATACCATTGGAATCTGTGGTAACAAGAAAAGCACCTAACCAATGGTATATGAAGATACCACTGGAATCTGGGGAACAAGAAAAGCTCCTGGCCAATGGTATATGAAGATACCATTGGAATCTGGGGAAACAAGAAAAGCTCCTGGCCAATGGTATATAAAGATACCATTGGAATCTAGGGAAACAATTAAAGCACCTGACCAATGGTATTTGAAGATACCACTGGAATCTGGGGAAACAAGAAAAGCACCTGGCCAATGGTATATGAAGATACCATTGGAATCTGGGGAAACAAGAAAAGCTCCTGGCCATTGGTATGTGAAGATACCATTGGAATCTGGGGAAACAAGAAAAGCTCCTGGCCAATGGTATATGAAGATACCACTGGAATCTGGGGAAACAAGAAAAGCACCTGGCCAATGGTATATGAAGATACCACTGGAATCTGGGGAAACAAGAAAAGCTCTTGGCCAATGGTATATGAAGATACCATTGGAATCTGGGGAAACAAGAAAAGCTCCTGGCCAATGGTATATGAAGATACCATTGGAATCTGGGGAAACAAGAAAAGCTCCTGGCCAATGGTATATGAAGATACCATTGGAATCTGGGGAAACAAGAAAAGCTCCTGGCCAATGGTATATGAAGATACCATTGGAATCTGGGGAAACAAGAAAAGCACATGGCCAATGGTATATGAAGATACTATTGGAATCTGGGGAAACAAGAAAAGTTCCTGGCCAATGGTATATGAAGATACCATTGGAATCTGGGGAAAAAAGAAAAGCTCCTGGCCAATTGTATATGAAGATACCATTGGAATCTGGGGAAACAAGATAAGTTGCTGGCAAATGGTATATGAAGATACCATTGGAATCTGGGGAAACAAGAAAAGCACCAAGCCAATTGTATATGAAGATACCATTGGAATCTGTGGTAACAAGAAAAGCACCAAGCCAATGGTATATGAAGATACCATTGGAATCTGTGGTAACAAGAAAAGCACCAAGCCAATGGTATATGAAGATACCATTGGAATCTGTGGTAACAAGAAAAGCACCAAGCCAATGGTTAATGAAGATACCACTGGGATCTGGGGAAACAAGAAAAGCACCAAGCCAATGGTTAATGAAGATACCACTGGGATCTGGGGAAACAAGAAAAGCACCAAGCCAATGGTATATGAAGATACCACTGGAATCTGTGGTAACAAGAAAAGCACCAAGCCAATTGTATATGAAGATACCATTGGAATCTGTGGTAACAAGAAAAGCACCAAGCCAATGGTATATGAAGATACCACTGGGATCTGGGGAAAAAAGAAAAGCACCAAGCCAATGGTTAATGAAGATACCATTGGGATCTGGGGAAACAAGAAAAGCACCAAGCCATTGGTATATGAAGATACCACTGGGATCTGGGGAAACAAGAAAAGCACCAAGCCAATGGTTAATGAAGATACCACTGGGATCTGGGGAAACAAGAAAAGCACAAAGCCAATGGTATATGAAGATACCACTGGGATCTGGGGAAACAAGAAAAGCACAAAGCCAATGGTATATGAAGATACCACTGGGATCTGGGGAAACAAGAAAAGCACCAAGCCAATGGTTAATGAAGATACCACTGGGATCTGGGGAAACAAGAAAAGCACCAAGCCAATGGTATATGAAGATACCATTGGGATCTGGGGAAACAAGAAAAGCACCAAGCCAATGGTTAATGAAGATACCATTGGGATCTGGGGAAACAAGAAAAGCACCAAGCCAATTGTATATGAAGATACCACTGGGATCTGGGGAAACAAGAAAAGCACCAAACCAATGGTATATGAAGATACCATTGGGATCTGGGGAAACAAGAAAAGCAACAAGCCAATGGTTAATGAAGATACCAATGGGATCTGGGGAAACAAGAAAAGCACGAAGCCAATGGTATATGAAGATACCATTGGAATCTGGGGAAACAAGTAAAGCACCAAGCCAATGGTTAATGAAGATACCACTGGGATCTGGTGAAACAAGAAAAGCACCTGGCCAATTGTATATGAAGATACCATTGGAATCTGGGGAAACAAGAAAAGCACCAAGCCAATGGTTAATGAAGATACCACTGGGATCTGGGGAAACAAGAAAAGCACAAAGCCAATGGTTAATGAAGATACCACTGGGATCTGGGGAAACAAGAAAAGCACCAAGCCAATGGTTAATGAAGATACCACTGGGATCTGGGGAAACAAGAAAAGCACCAAGCCAATGGTTTATTGAAGATACCACTGGGATCTGGGGAAACAAGAAAAGCACCAAGCCAATGGTTAATGAAGATACCATTGGGATCTGGGGAAACAAGAAAAGCACCAAGCCATTGGTATATGAAGATACCACTGGGATCTGGGGAAACAAGAAAAGCACAAAGCCAATGGTATATGAAGATACCATTGGGATCTGGGGAAACAAGAAAAGCACAAAGCCAATGGTTAATGAAGATACCACTGGGATCTGGGGAAACAAGAAAAGCACCAAGCCAATGGTTAATGAAGATACCACTGGGATCTGGGGAAACAAGAAAAGCACCAAGCCAATGGTTTATTGAAGATACCACTGGGATCTGGGGAAACAAGAAAAGCACCAAGCCAATGGTTAATGAAGATACCATTGGGATCTGGGGAAACAAGAAAAGCACCAAGCCATTGGTATATGAAGATACCACTGGGATCTGGGGAAACAAGAAAAGCACAAAGCCAATGGTATATGAAGATACCATTGGGATCTGGGGAAACAAGAAAAGCACCAAGCCAATGGTTAATGAAGATACCACTGGGATCTGGGGAAACAAGAAACACACCAAGCCAATGGTATATGAAGATACCACTGGGATCTGGGGAAACAAGAAAAGCACCAAGCCAATGGTTAATGAAGATACCACTGGGATCTGGGGAAACAAGAAAAGCACCAAGCCAATGGTTTAATGAAGATACCACTGGGATCTGGGGAAACAAGAAAAGCACCAAGCCATTGGTATATGAAGATACCATTGGGATCTGGGGAAACAAGAAAAGCACCAAGCCAATGGTATATGAAGATTTTCTGACATGAATGACACTTTTTTTTTAATTTAATATGTACAAAAAACATCAATCCCAGCTTCTTTCGATGGCCAGGATACTCACAGACAATAGAGTAACATATGTATCCTTGTAATGTAGGCACGTTTGTCTTACTCAGAAATAGTTCCCCAATTTATCCAGTTTTGCTCCAAAAAGCTAGTATTTTTAATCGTACAATCACAGGGTTTGCCGTGGATAAAGATTGATTACGGAACCGTATCACATTAAAAAAGAATCTTTATGATTTTAAGATTATTGTATTTTTAAAGTGTACCTATATCAACTTTTTAAAATTAGAGTGGTGTTTTTGTGTGATTGATGTTGACTAAAAAACATAGATCATCGGTGGTACTAGAATGTCTTACTACATTTTTATTCCCTCATACTCGATAGAATACTCAAGGCAACAAAAAGAAAAATAGATTGAGTAAAATTTCAAAGTATAATTTTGCTAATCTTGTGGGTCCAAATACAATGCCAGTCAAATGACAGCGACGGTGATTATGTAACTTAATGACATGTTCTTATTTTTACCACAAGTATATACGTTTTAACTCTATAGTTATGTTAGTCCAGAAAGTATTGGCTGTGGAGGGATGTTTTAATTAAGGACTATTTAAGCCAACTAAATAACCATTTCGAGAAAAACAGAAGATTATAGAAAAAAGAAAGTAATCAGTGTCACAGTATTGTTACACAGACATGCTGGATAAACAATAATTAGATATCAAAATGCTATAGGGATCCCATTATGATGCCAATTACACGTTGTATGAGGTTAGAGGGAATCTGAAATGGCAACTAGGGACTATTTTTATAGTTGTGCGGTCTTCTTTGGGAGAAACCAAAAGCGTTTATATCATAGTCCACGTTTGGTTAACATTCGTTCTCACAATGAGATTTTGTAGAATATGACAGTAGCCGTGTTTCTTTATGCAATCTAAAGCGGTCAAAGTAATGACCCGGATTTTAGACAACAAACGATATTTGGAGACTTGTTTCGTAGCACAAGTCGTATTTCTTTATCGAATCAAAAGTTGTATAAGCAATGACCCGGATCTTCGACAACTAACGATATCGGGTGACTTACTTCGTATCGCAAGTCGTATTTATTCATCCAATCAAAAACAGTATTAGCAATGACCTTGATCTTGAACAACGATATCGGATATAGAGTTGCTCAAGGGCAGAGTTTTGTTTTCAAAGTGACGGTTTTATATTCACAAAAAATGCCCAGATACATTCATAAGATGATTGTGTGACAAAGCACAATGGCCTCGTCAACAGCCACATCTTTGGCGACCAGACGAATTGAAGGCAACTAGTGGAATGGGAAATTGCACAGTACACTTAATTGTCGCCTCCAAGCTGCTTGCAAAACTGATCGCACAATTAAAAACAGTGGTTCAACGTTAGGCCTATGTATCCCACTTTATCCACAGATAGGTGTTCGTTTTTAATAGTATCCATAAAACCCACTCGGTTATGGCTGCACACTGTGAAGATGAGCATCTTATAGAATGAATTGACAGACGGCTCGTGTTTTGGAATGCCGTAAGAAATGTTCAAGATCTGTGCATGAGAGATAATTACCTGACATAATATATATTGTTAACAGGTGGTAGAATACTGCGGGAAACTTACTTCTTGTGCTAATATTGTGTTAATGTAGAACTATAGGAACAGATCCGCCTGATCTATCATGAGTGTATCACTTATACTGATACCTGTCATCTTTCTTTCACCCAACTAATTTGCCATTTAGCGCTGCAAACATTTCTCAGTAGTAATTTTTAAAAGGAATAAAAACTGAATCGCTCTTTTATAGTTTTCACCTCGTCCGGTGTTTCTAACTCCAAAATGACTATTTGTTCCAAATATTTCCAAAATACGCCCGTCAGTATAACACAATAATCAGTCAGAGCAGTCAGAAACCCGGACTATAGTTTTCACTGAAATAGACTGTGCTTCACTTCGCCGGCATGTACTTCCCTACGGAACTAATTTTTCGTCTCCCTCGTTTACACAAAATGATTGATACGTCAATGAAAACTGACAGTGCTGACTGGATAAAGATACTGCTCATGTGAAACTGAAGCAAAAATGGACACATGTCTTTGTCTGATTTTTGTTATAAATTCAAAGGTTAAGCCCCCTGAAAATTAAAAATGCAGTTTTCGTTGGCTTTGTCGTGTTAAAAGATTAATTGCTAGACGTTTTACGCCACACTCAAGATTATATCACTTATATGGCGGCTAAAAGCTTGACCTTCGGCGAGTACCTGGCAACTCTTTGACTTAGGGTGAGGATGGAAAAACCGACTCAGACATAATGGTGAGAGTTGGGTGCAAATCCACAATCCATCGATAAAGGACTTGTGTCGAACTGGGAGACTATCACCGAGGCATCCGTGTTGAAAGGAAAATTAACAGTAAAGCAAAATCTCTCTCCTACGTTATGAGAATTTGGCGGATCTAAGTCTAAAATGTTTAATTTAAATGAGATTAAAACCTTCAATTATAGGGCATATCCATAGACAAAAGTCTCCCACATTGAGGTGGAATCGTCTCTTTATATTTTATGAAATATAAGCATACCACGGAATACGGAATGAATCCATAGACTGGTAATATGCCTTGAAGAAGACGTTACTTGTCATAATCACTAATCGTATTACAGAACAAGTTTTATTGGATTTCATATGTATCGTTTGCGACAATTGATATTGTAATGAGCTCCACATTTTGCTCACGCGAGAGCATATTTACTTTTCTAATAGAAAAGTTGTTTTCTTATAACATACTTCATATTAGAAAATAATAATAGATTAAACTTAATATCATTGGCATCCGACTTGTCCGTTTGACTTAAGCACGTTATTGATTTAAAACTAGAATTGTGAATGCTCTGAATGTTTTTTATATTAGTTTACCACGATGTATATACATTTTGGATGATTCCGACAACTTTGGTTGACACAAAGAGCTACACAGTGGTTTGTACATTTAAAATTCTTTGTCATAATAACATTTGGTTTTTAGGCATTACCAAATTATATAGGTCATGTCATGTCCCATAAGTTCAGCATGTATCTGATTCATACTGGGCGTATTAGATTGTAAACTACAATAACATCTGATGAAGCTATAGCTACGCCAAAGTATCACTACCTTTATAAGTAAAGCCAAGCTCTTGACTGTCTTAAACCTAATGAAATATCATGGGGTTTGGTTTATTATAATTTATGATTGGGTATAAAGGTCCAAATGATATACCACCCTTTTTAACACAATTAGAGTTCATACATAAACAACCACTATGAGAAAACAAAGCGGCAAATATAGTGTACTTAATGTTGATTACACAATATTCCTATAAAGCCAGATATTTTTTAAATTAAAAATCTGTTGATGTATTTTAATGTCTATGTCCTCTCAGTCTCTCAAGGTTTCAAAAAAACCTCCGATGCATCTTAGTTATTCCTTCAAAAGTCAATGAGAAAGGGTATACTTTGAATGGCGCCTTGTATTGGCATTTGTGTGAATATCAACCCCAGGACATGACATTATCAACTAAAATCATCACCACTAACGTCTGTAATTTTGACAGTTGACTTGACCGCGACCTTAGCTATAACGGTATGTATGATAAATATACACCAGGGAATATATAAGTAGTGGTCAATATCCCCACGGCTATCGTGTAAATTACACGTATCTTTTCGTTTCAGGATGGTTTGTTTCCTTCGGCAGTCAGATTTAAGGACATGAGATTCCTGGAATTTGGTAAAGCAACCTATATTGAGAAAAGTAACATCTTAAACATAAACTGTCAAAATTCGGGGGGGTCTCCTAAATTCTGATTATCATGAGAAATTGACAGTTTCAAGTACTTTAAAAACAAAAGGATTGACTTTGAAAAAAAAACTTATTGGTAAAGCAAGAAGCCCGTGTGCTAATAACGGACAAAGTTCAAATAGCCTGGATGTATGAGTAAGTTGGGGGGGGGGGGGGGGGGGGGTCGGGGGCGGGGGGGGGGGGGGGCATTGTCCCTTATACAGCTATCTTAAAATGCAGTGAGACTTACATGGGGACAAATTTTATTTCCTTGAAAGGTTATTTTTTATAAGATATTGCATATTGGCAAAATTGAATAAAACTACCGTAATACTCGACCGGTTTGATTCTAACACGATAATAATAACACATAAATAGAATTGGAATGTTTTGAGCGGATGTTTAAAAGTATCATTATGTTAAATATTTTAAGCACTAGCTCATTGGCAGATTGGGCGGAATGGATGTTTAGTTGCTTAATTCTCAAGAACTTGGAGAATTAGGCAGGTTAATAAAAAATAGTGTGTCCACTTTCACGTCTTTGTGGTCTTTTGATTAAGAAACACAAATTCAGTGAACTTTCACAGAAAGGCAAAATTCAGCTGGGAAAAGCTTCCAAGACAAGCATCAGTTCAATAAGCAATGGGAGTTATATATACTTTTGAATGGTGTCCTATATTGAGACTGGTGGTGTTAAGACCGCCCTGGGGACATGGCATTATCCAGTCATCACAACTAACGTCTGTAATTTTGACAGTTCACTTGACCGCGACCTTAACCATAACGGTATGAATGGAGAAGATAAAGATGCACCAAGCAAAATCAAAGTGGTCAATTTTCAAGAGCTGTCTTGTAAATAAGACGTTTCCCAATCTGCTAGTTTAAGGATGATTTCTTTGCCTGGCCAGTCGGATATAAAGTAATTCCTGTAATGTGGATAATGCTTCACGAACAAGATGCTAGTAACCTGTATTCAATAAATTGTTTCCAGGGAGTGGAGGAGTAGGGAAAATAGTAAGCCATGATCATTTTTATTGATTTGGGTTTTTCACGGCATTTAAGTTCAGTGGTGGGAGGGGGGGGGGGGAGAAGAGGGGGGGGGGTGGAAACCGGGCTTTTTACCAAGAGGAAACCCCCGACCTTCGGCAAGTACCTGGCAATATGACTAGAGCCATCTTAAGACGCATTCCGTGCTACAAATCACCCAAGTTGGTTTGATTCTAATCGAATTCCCGTGGGATCATGTTACAGATAACGTGGTTGTTTCGCTATCGTTTATTTCAGATAAATTGTTTTGGAAGCCTGACCTAGTTCTTTTTGCCATCATCTCAACGTCAAAAGGCAAAATCCTTGGATTTTTTCTGTTAAAAGTACGATTTATCAACAGCGACGTCCCTTTTAAAACATGATTATAATTCATTACAAAATCCTCCAGTACAGCTAAATGTATGCACTCTGTCGGACATCTTTTTTATTTATTTCATCTCCTCTTTTACTCAGCCTTGTGATTTTCATCTGTAAATAACTACACAATCCCACTCACAATCAGACAATCTAGCCGACACCATTTACCATTTATCAAAATGGGAAACTCATAAAGCTAGTATATTTTTCATCCGTTATCTATCAATAAAATCCACTGGCTGCTGCTTCTCATCTCAAACGAGATTGTACATTATGTCGATACCTTGAGAACTCCATCTATCAGTATCAAAATCTTCAGATTGTTTTGGGGGTGATTTTGGATTGGAGATCGTATTTGTATGTCAAATTAAATACTCAAACCCTTCGGAACAAACAGAGTCCTGGAAAAAGTTTGTTATAGAAAAAGCATTGAGATTTAGTACGCTCAAGTCATCGACAGTTTGTTTTACAGGCTCGATAAAAAGCAACAAAATATCTGTATTATAAAACCATAAACTATCTTGCAATGCTCAGTTTCTAAATCCAATCTTGCTTTCGCCTACCGTTCTTTGAATGTATACCACCAGCTTTGACGATTTGTGCTATCACTTGTTACATAAAGGGATGTATCATTCAATTATTATCTTCTGTTTTGGCTCTCTTGTATTTGTTAATTTAATATGTGCCACATCGCTCAGTTAGCATCAGCAAGAGGAAGATCGACTAAATCTTCATCAGGGCTGCCGCGTTATATAAAAGCAGTTCAATATTTTTAAATGCGCGATTAAACCTCCATGGCGACTAAAACAATTCATTAGATCTAAAATGTTGAACAATTGGTGAGAAGTTTAACCGACAAGTCCAAGAACTAGATATCTTGTGTGGACTCAAACAATGAGTGTAATGGAATCTTTTTAAGGGTTAAAGAACTTAAATGGTTGACCTTGTAAGGACAATAGATAAAATAAGCCCCTGGGGTTATCGATCTATTGGATGTAATGAAGAAGATGCTGTTGTACAGCTGGAGCACGTGCTGCTCATTTGGAAATAAAACAGAATTAACATGATCGATGATGATACTAATACAGGCCATCAATAGTGGCAGACAAATGACACCAGATGAGACTTTTTTCTCTTACTCAATGACAAACTCTAAAGTTTGGTTTACACCAGTGAACTGCCCGGGCACAAGTTTCTGAAGAGAAGGTGATCGAAACATATTGTGGTTTGATAGAGAGCAGTAACCTGCAAGGTTTTTAAACTTAATGGCTTACAACAGTATAGTTGACCAGTGGTGATGACTCACCATAATACTCTTACGTTGACTTTACTAGCATAGTTTTTCCAAAATTTAACCTTGTTGGCAAAACCTAAAAAGATGAAGTCATTTCCTTGGGTTGATTTCTAGAAAAAGGTCTTTGAGAAGGACTTTTGGAGCCAATGGTCATGGTTCTGGTCAGGGTCTAAACTGTATGTACAAATTTATGCCGTTTTCCAACTACAAAATCGCAAACAATAATTACCGGTATTCTCGTTATTTTGGGATTACACTTTCTTGAAATTATGGTAGAAATGTGTGCCATACTCTGGGACCCGGGTTCGATTCCCGTTTTGGGCATCACCCAAAAATCGGTAGAAGAATTTCTACCATAATTTCAAGAAAGTGTAATCCCAAAATAACGAGAATACTGTTATATTCACTTTCTAAAAGACACTAACTAATTAAACTCAATAATTACCGGACGTTTGATTTCCGTACAGTTTCGGAAAAACCCATACAACGAGGAAAATGTCTGACAGCAAAATCGTAGACTATAATTATCAAAAACAAAAAAGAAATCAAAGTGATTCATTTATTCCAGTTGGACACACAGATTTATGAGATTATATTAAATACAGTTTTTTTTTTGTAAACAACGCAATAACTATATGTAGATGATGAAACGTAGATTGCATATTAGTGATGTATGGATAAAGAATCTTATATAGAAGAAAGTGTTCTTTAAAAGATCCAAGCGATTTGGAGATCGACGCCTTATAAATTTTAAATACTTCAAGGTTGGATATTGGCGGTGGAGGAGATGGAAGCACTTAAGAAAGTTGTGATTTCGTATCTCTATCTCTCGACGTTACTCTACTTTCTTCCATAAGGGACATGGAGAATATTTTACATGGACGTCTGTAAATTAATGATTGCAGTAGGCCCTATAGTTGTCAGGTGCCAAAAAAGGTCGGAGGTTTCCTCCTCTCAAAGTGTCCGCTGTCTCAACGAATATGCAATTTAAAGGAAATCATATTGATAAGCAATCAATCAAACAGTTAGACAAAAAAATCCCAGTTGGATTTTACAAATGCAAGAGGGAAGAACAAACGAAAGGATTTCTTTCCAACATCCACGGTTCCACTGTGATTAGACTGACGTAAAGATAATGTGGATGCGCTATAAAATGAGACTATGACAAGTATCGCATGTAAATAGAAACCGCCAGTGAGTTGTTGAAAAAACACCTTTGAAGAATCCGTAAGAGGATCTGTTTCGAAGGAAATCATAAAGTAAAATATAGTTTGAACTTGTGCCATCAAATCCCATTCTTATAAACGACGAAGACTTTCCATTCGAGATTGAAACGATGCGCAATATTTTTTCTTCTGATTTTCACAATCCAAAATATCTGAAATACAAGAAAAATAATTTTTGCGCATGCCAATGATCTTAAAAACCACAAAAATCAAAGATTCGCCAGACACGCATTGGTGTGCGATTTTGTTTCCTTCTCGTTATCGATGTGAGAACAGATTGTCTATCTAACAATTATCCTTTACTTAGATAATGGTAGCCGAGAAATCTTGTCTGTGGTTTTTCTTTATTTCTATAGTATCTTTGGTGCAAACGTCACGAAGTGTTTGTTAGATTCTCAGCACCATAGAGGCCGATTGTTCGGCCTGCAAACGTCAGGAAGTGTATGTTAGATTCTCAGCACCATAGAGGCCGATTGTTCGGGGTATGATAACGGAAGCTCTCTTCTTTCTCTTGTCAACATACTATATAACCATCCTGTAAAGCTTTAGACATCCTCATTTGTAAATGACCTACAGAGCAAGTAATCATTAGACATATACCATAACGGTTTGTTCCGTTTGTAGAAGTTATGATATTTCCGGACGCTAATAGTTATAGCGCAGAGAACTATTGACGATTTTACACGATTAGTGTGATATAAATGGTATTTAACAAGTCGTACAATTGACAAGATTAACGACTGTAGAATGTTAGTATTGTTCAAATGTTGACATACATCGATAACTAGAAGACGAATCAGTAACTGATATAGAATCGTATACTGTCTAGTACGAAATTATAAAACCATTGCGATGTCATCTGTTGAAAATCTACATCCAATACCTGATTTGGAGTTAAACTAACGTACCGTATAGATTTTGGTCGTACAAACGTCGTTGTACTATATAAATCTAATCCTCTTCAAGTCGGGTTTTGAAGATTTGAAGAATAAAAAGGGATGATGAGTAACTGCAGATTATTAAATTTGATTTTCTGTCCATTCCTATCCATCTACTCTGTCGGCAGAGGGATAAACCCTCAGTCCCACACAAGCCTTCCATCGACGAGTCGTAGGTTCGAATGCCACTCAGATCATATCAAATTGAAAAATACTCTGAGTGGAAGAGTTGTCAGGTACTCACTGAAGGTCGGGAGTTTCCTCCGGTCAAAGAGCCCGATTTCCTACCCACTAAAACTGACATGGCCTGTGTGGGACTGAGGGAGATCACTCTAACCCACTGGACCACCTAGGCACCCGGTATCATATGGAACTGTACAAATTGTGCCATTAAACATTATCCACCAATCACATCTGATAAAATAGACCACCAGTGGTACAGAAAATACTTCCTTTGATAAATATTGGAAATTCATAAAATGGATTTTGCACTTTGTGACCGGTCTAAACCGGTGCCAACGATTTCATGGTTGGTATGAGTTAGAAAAACATAGCTGAGTATAAACATTATCTTTGTAATTCCCTATTGTACTAATGATGCCCAATGTTAAAGAAACAGTTCAATCCGTATTGGGAATATTTCCGAATGACTGATAATCAAAACTGAATCTGTTAAAATCACTTGGCTGATTTGTTGACTGGTGGCTTATTTATCAATGAAGTTTACCTCACGTATATGATCGGTTTCCCTTGGGACAAAGATTTTGAATAAGAACGTTTCAAATGTTAAAGGCGACCGTCCTGATAAAGATAGTGACATGTCCTTCAGGATCCAAAGACAGTTGTCGTTTATCGTCTATTTACAATTATTTACGAAGAATCCCTTGCAATCAACAGTAATACAGGTACATAAGGATCAGATAAAGGTGTTATTTCCTGGTCTTAGATTTCCTCCGTCCAAATTCCTCCGATTTCCTCCGCCTCTTTGTTATCTATGTCCTTCACTAGTTGTGGCTAGATAAACTCCCCATAGCTGAAATAAGTACAAAATAAGAGCTTTCTGTTTATACCGTTCTCAGCGATGTACATTGGGGCAGTTTTTTAATAAGCAACAAAGACCCTTTAACGCACTCATACATCCCGGCTATTGGAATATTGTCCGTTTTAAGCATACTTCTTCGGTTCGTACCGGTCAATCAAAAGTACAAAATAAGAGCTTTCCATTGATACCAATATTGGATATTTACATTGTGGCAGTGTATAAGTGTAAAAAAAAGCGCATATTGGGTGGAAAAATTAAACATCAAGCAAGATACAACGTCTGTTTCGCCGGAGGATCAAACAAGTAGCAATCGTTTCCGCAACATCTCATTCTATACGCCAGCTCAATATAATATACCCTTCAATGGCTAATGACGAGCTGATTATGAAAAGATATGTTTTGACGACCCAAAATATCTAAACCGGGGAATGGAGAAAAATAGACTCTTTATCATAAGAAATAATAAGTTTCTTTAAATGTACTTGTGTTGAATACAATATCGTATATCTTAGTTGGTTCATCTTCTCCAGCCAAGATAAAACCTAAATGTCTCCATTCCGTGTTTTAAAACACGAAATGGGGACATGGAGATTTTAACTTGGCTTGCGAAGATGTGGTTGGTTTGGTGTTGACCAACGCTTTCGGTTCAACCGTGTCTCTTATCTTTTTACCAACAAGCCAGTGCAAAGACGGATCAATTCCGGCTGTACAACCAAACCATGTCACTAACTCCAGAGATAGATGCCCACTCACCGTTCATATTGTCTCCAGGAGACATTTATCCACCACAGTTTGAATAGAGAAATAAACATTTGTTGTGTGTATTTATCATCACATTTTGACTTGTGATCAATGTTACCAGAAACCAAGTAGTCAAATGATCTTATAAACGGTTTTGTTAATGTACAATGGATTTCAATGCTTTGGGGTATGTGGAGGAGACTTGTTTTAACTGAAGTGCAAACGTGCGTTATGTTGCTCAGACATTGACTTACTTTGGTCACCTTGACCTGTGACAGAAATATCAGTTTGTTTTAAAGTGGCATGAGCTGCCAAAATTCGGACTATTTTCAAAGATTCTGATTGTCACGACAGTAAGGGGCTTTGAAGGTCATCGAAAAACTTAATGATTGGCGTTGGAATGAGGGGAATCCATACAGTATGTGGCCTATACAAACCGAAATAGTGTTCGAAAAGTAAACAAAATTTAAATAACCGGGACGACCATTCATTCATTCTAAGCCTGAGTTAGCTGAAAACAATGCTTTATCGTAAATTCTCTAGGCTATAAGTACTAAACATCTTCTGAATTGTACATCTTGAGAAAAATAGCCAATAATTCCAACATTCTGTTTCAACCTCGAAATATCAACATTTTGGCAACTCATGCCACTTTAACTCAGGATATGTTGTGGGATATTCATATGGCACTGTATGTTAGAAACCCTTTCTTGTAGCTTTATGCTACTTTTGGTTTTGAAATTGTGTGATGTGATAGTTTGGACCCGTTGAATATCAAGGTTTGGCTGCTGATCCGGGCGTTATATTGTGAATTCGTGAAGGGTGTTTCAACCAACATAGTATTGACATAGGTCTACCAACAAGTGATATCGTGACTTGGGCCAGAGTATTAATTCAAAGGAACCAAAGAACATTGATTAGACAACCATTTTTAAGTTGGGGCGGTGTTCACCATGAATTAAGGGATTTGTAAATTTGTATACTCGTTTAGACTTTTGTAGCTTAACCAAAATGAAATTTGTGTTAAATTTTGTTTAAGAGTGAACAATTCTAATTAAACGCCGATGGGATAACCATGTACAAGGTATGCAGCTTCATGACCCTTAAAGGTCGGCGATGCGTTCCGAGGGCTATAATAGATTATTGTATTTATTCGTAATACAAGTGCATATGTAATATGGATAATAAAATACTAAGATTTTCATATTACATGGTATATTTGATGGCATTGTTTTTCAGATCTCGTCAATCTTTCAAATTTCCCTCTAAATCAGCTTGTAATCTGTATAATCGTACTTTCGCAGTATGAAGGAATCTTTGGTTTATAGTCTGTGCAACTGGACAGAGTACACATATATTTGACTATCCACACTTTGTGATCGAGATTACACATGAGCAGAACTGTTCACTTGAATAGAAGCTGTCTTGTAATTTCAAGTACAAACAGTCCTCAGAGGATTGTATGTGCACCTGCATTTAATTACCAGTACAACTCTTCTGCAGTTGAAAGACCCAATAGTCTGAGAAAATCGTCTGTTTCCTAATTACTTATTAAAAACTGATACTTTGATTAGCTAGGCTGGGATTTCATCAAGAGAAAGACGAAATATTGTGTGATCACTCCAAGCAAACTTAAAGAAAATAGACAACCAGTTATGACAGTGAACACTTTTTTGAGTTCTAATCTAGAAACATAGACAGTTCGATATGCCTTAGAATGAAAAAGAACTTGTTAGATACATTTTGCTAAGAGATTGTGTGACAGAAGGGATGCTCATCTCAAATTGACGGGTCAAGATAAAACAGCAATAAATAGGCCTCTATCAAAATGTATATATGTATTTATTGCTTACAGCAAGAAGGGTCTGTACGCTTTACAGACAACAATATCATTTCCTGGTCTTCAAAACGTACAGACAGCCAAAAATACCCCATTGTGATGTTCCTTCAAATTCGTCTACTAACGTTGCTATCCAAACAAGAGGATAAATGATTCAATCAGTCTTCAGGTTTCACAAATGTCTGTTTCTCTCTTAACGTCTCACACTTTTTCCTGCCAGACGAAATTCGATTGGTATCGCCGTCATCCAATTTACACAACTCCACCTCTTTAAAAGGGAGAAACTCTTAGAATGTGATGTTTAAATTGAAGGCCTTAAGAAACGTGGGGACAAACTCTCTATAACAAACACTTACCGATCTGTTAGCAAAGACAGATCATGTAAACAAGAGACAAACTTCGTTAAGTACAGACTGCGATCAAATTGATCCAATTATCAGCTGACCCAGTCCTCGTGATGCCCTGTCCATCAGTTTATTGTTTGAATGTAAATGTATGTTGATGTTGTATTCAGCACACTATGTATATGTCGGGTTTACCAGGTTAACTTTACAATGGTAGATCCTTTTCTACGACGATCATCATTTTACTGAGACTTGGTCAATTTACCACACACAAAACCACTAAATCTTTATCTTAATATAATGTTACCAACAATTGGTACTTGGTAATTAAGTCTTCAAACTCCCTGGTTGTTGACAATTTATCACATTATTTCAAAGAAAACCCAAAATTAATTTAAACAATACAATACCTTTATTGCTAAAAACTTTACCCTGAGTACGAGACCCTAATTGGTACAACTGTCCTTTAGTTTTATACGCTTACATACAAGATTCATTAAAGGATTTATGAACAACCTTTGGAAATATTTTCTAATTTGCGTTAAGTGTGTTGTAGAACATGTACTTTAAATGTCTGGCCAAAAAGAAAAGAAAATTTCGGTCGCAGCACATACAAAATTCCAGCTACGTTTGCCGATCTACAATGCTTACGAAAGTTAATTATCTCAGAGACTTATGACGTCAAACACGACCTCCGTTGTGTACCGTACGTACCCTCACAGCGATGACGTAATAAACGATTTCTGCTGCCTCAGTCAATGAACTATATGCGTGGAATGGACACGTCTCTTTGGCTGGTTTGGATCATACTTTGTAAAATGTGCCGCCATTGACAGCTGATAAGCGCGTGCAGAACAGATCTGGATGGACGCTCCACTATCTCCTGGTAATGGCGGCATTCGAAGCATATCAAGCACCACGTGACCTCCGTTCCACGCATATAGTTCATTGGTCTCAGTACGTCTTCGTGGCAGTTTGTACACATCATAGGTCGTGTATGACGTCATTTTTCCGAGTAGTTACGAAAAATACGGAAAATATGCATATTTCCTCCCCGTTCTTTTTTTGACTACCAGAGAACTAACGCGAAGGTTGTTTCGTTTCAACTGATGTTTTCAAATATACATTTAGTCCATAACAAACACAAACCAGCTTTAAATCCTGTTCATAAATCCTTTAAACTTGGCATCTCACACTAACACATACAATGGAACATTAAACTTGCCATCTCACACTAACACGAACAATGGAACATTAAACTTGGCATCTCACACGAACAATGGAACATTAAACTTGCCATCTCACACTAACACATACAATGGAACATTAAACTTGCCATCTCACACTAACACGAACAATGGAACATTAAACTTGTCATCTCACACTAACACGAACAATGGAACATTAAACTTGCCATCTCACACTAGCACAAACAATGGAACATTAAATTGCCATCTCACACTAACACGAACAATGGAACATTAAACTTGCCATCTCACACTAACACGAACAATGGAACATTAAACTTGCCATCTCACACTAACACGAACAATGGAACATTAAACTTGCCATCTCACACTAACACGAACAATGGAACATTAAACTTGCCAGCTCACACTAGCACAAACAATGGAACATTAAATTGCCATCTCACACTAACACGAACAATGGAACATTAAACTTGCCATCTCACACTAACACGAACAATGGAACATTAAACTTGCCATCTCACACTAACACGAACAATGGAACATTAAACTTGCCATCTCACACTAACACGAACAATGGAACATTAAACTTGCCATCTCACACTAACACGAACAATGGAGCATTAAACTTGCCATCTCACACTAACACGAACAATGGATTTTCAACCACCACTTTTATCTAATGAAAGAATTCTCGGTAGAGGTGTAAATTAGTGTATTATGCAAAAATGTTCCTTCGTTCGCCTTAAGAATGTTGCTTGTGACAGTATAGACAGCCCGTGTCCACTTAAACTGAACGTTTATATTGCATACATCTACTTACATTACAGTTTATGAACAAAATGAGATTCAATGTATCTTCTATAAAGTAAGTTGCAGTCTTATGCAAATTATACGATACTAGGGTTAGATTGATTGATTGATGGTTTACGCCGCACTTCAGATTATATCACGCATATGGCCAGGTTTATTGGGCCGAAGGAAATGGGATTCTTTGCCTGGAGGAAACCCCCGATCTTCGGGGAGTACCTGGCAACTCTTCCACATGCGGCCATAGATCCACTTGTTTTTTTTTATTTGGTCTGAATGGGATTCGACGCATCAATGGAAGGCCTGTGTTGGACTGAGCGACTATCACTCTGCCGACTGAGCAACCCCTTGAGGTTTAGAGGAAGCTGCTTGGCCACACAACGTCAAAATTGCCGATCAAACCAATGTTGAACATTCCTGTGACCGGGTATGTACTATGTAGACACTGGACAGTGGTCATTTTCAGTGATGCTCATTGATGCAGAGAACCTCACCCATCTCGACCAGCAATACACATTTGTAAGTTTCTCGAAGTTATCTTTGGGCTTGGTTGGATCGTTAGTTTAATCAAATGCTGTCTTCAACATAGAAGAGACAAGCTTTGTGTACATTGAAAGTTTGTAAAGCAAATCGGATTTCTCGCCTGGTAGAAGAATAAATGGGTTGTTATTCCTAAGCCCTGATCGCACCATTGACTGTTCTTTTTGAAGGTTCAGACTCGACGAAAACAATTTATTCTCAGTCAGTTTCAGAGCCTTTACTCAAAACCAGTTCAAGTTGAGGCTATGGAATCTGGTATTCAGCCACACCTGTCAAAGCAGTCAACTAATACTGTATTGGGAGACGTGCATTTAATACACATATTACTTAAGGTATTCTTTAGACGAATGGAATAGCCAGATTTCGCTCAAAGGTAGGGTAGATACAACAAAACAAAACCAGTGATATCCCTTATTGATTCTTGATAAAATCGATTAGTTGGGACTTTCATTGACGGAATTTCATTGTTACCGAAATACCCATAGAGGAAGATATAAATATATAGAGAGAGAAAACTTAATGGTTCCACAACGGTTAAAACAAGAAAAGGTGTATTTCGGTAATTCAGTAAGAATGGTATCCATCGGTCTTTTCGTTCTTTGTCATCTTTAGATTAGATGTGATAAAATCTGACGTATGACACTTTCAGGACGTGACAAAATATGTATTCTCTGGCCATGTAATTAATACTAAGACATTAATCATTCTCTTTGAATTGCTTTACATAATAAACCAGGGTCGGAACGGTTCGAATGGTAATTGTACCAGACATCGGCTTGTAGTGTCTTGTATGGACAACGTATACGATGTTCGTAAACTGTTCTCGATAAAACCATGGCATCAAGTCTTCCCATTGATGGTTTTATTTCTTAATCGTCTCTTCCAATCGATGTTTTCAAGTCAATAACTAGGTGAGTTGAATTAAAATGCTCAAGGGGATAAATGTTTAGTTTCACGTACGACTTCTTTGATTAACGCCTTAGGAACAGACTTGGAGAAGCGATGATAGGAATCTCATACATTGGGATGAATCCTTCTGCAACAAGGGGTCGTACAAAAATAGTTACGTAAAGCACAATAAGGTTTTCACGATAACTTTTTTGTTGCTGTAAAACTGCACTGGAAAGAAACAGGTTTCTCGTCAAACCGGGTCACCTCAGCTAAGACGGCATTTATACCCATCTTAGCGAAGACAGTTCGAAAAACGTCCCATTGCTGACGTATGCAGGATTGATCCATCTAGAACGTTTGCTTTAACAAATATAAAGGATTGAAGGTATGTCTGAGCAAAGATCTAAGTTTCGTTGTGGAAAATATGGGCTGATATATCAGACAGATGTTCTGGTAACATTCACACATTTTCTGCAACAGTGTCTGCTATACGTTGGACACGTTGGACTAGGCTATGTTTGCTCATATAAAGTTCTGTAATTTCATTCAATGTAGAAAATGTGAATTGTTTTTGCCAGGTTAGAAAAGAAGTGTTTTTGACAAGCCCAAAATGTCTTTTGGAAATTAATCTATAGTATAGTATCAATGTAAGCCAATTAGCATATGGTTTTGGAATAGGTACACGATAAATGACATTTAAACGGAATTCTGTCTATGGACGTTTCATCTGATTGATTTTTTGATTGATGTTTTACTCCGAACACAAGATTAAACGGCGGCGTTGCCAGGTTTTGATAGGGAGGAAACCCTGACCGTATGCGAGTATCGGTAGCTCTTCCACTTACGACGATCTTAGACAGAATTCAATTTTATTTGCCCTGATTGTGTGATGCGAACCAACGCCGCATCGATGTATTTCACCTGAATGGAGATCATTATTTGCCTCCAAATCCTAAACAGTGTGTGTTAGAAGCTTATATCGTCCCTCCAATTTAATCTCGAATATATCCCTAAATCAAAGAAACAAACTGCGAGTACCAGAGAGTATTCAATCGCACATCTTTGGATAGGAAATGTATTCAAGGGAGATTTAGCCTCCATGACAAGAATGCTTTCCCAGATAAACAACTCTGGTTTCATTTAGATCCGGTCAACCAAACATTCAACAGTACTATGATTAACTCTACCTTTGTATCGTAACCTAAACTTTGGCACCGATTCTGACTTAAAGATGAAAAGTGGATAAACATGTAGTATAGGGAGCCCTTAGAGTAAAGGTTTTATCCAGTTCTATAAATATAGATTTGACTTTCAAGGTTTGGCAGAATCATTACAGAACTTCTGTGGGCGCCAAATGGAATTCGTTACATGGTCAAGCATTGGTTTGGAAAGTTTGTTCATCTTAACCTACTAGTTTGATTTTATCAAATGCATAGTTATTGGTGTATATTTATGATAACTAAAACACACGGGCACAGGGAAAATCTTCTTGTCTAAAATAAAGTTTCTAAATGTGTTAAAAAGAGGTATACCATTTAGACCTTTATATCCTATCATAAATTGTTGTAATAAACTAAACCTATGATACAATGTATTTCATTAGGTTGATGACTGACAAGACCTTGGCCTTAGTCAGTAGAATTTTCTGGAACACTTTGTAATACCTTGACAATGCTTACACATCTTCAGCTATGGCAGGAATATCGGCAGACTGAGATTGAACCCCATAGGATCACGGGAAAAGAAAATGAAAATTTTGGTTCCCCCCAAGAAAAACCTAGGTGGAGGACAGACAGGGGAGTTTAGCCCTCACCAGTATATCTGCCAAACACTTGTTCTTTTTATAAGCAATGACTGGCCTTTGGGTCAGAGGTCGAGCCATTTTACTTTGAAGTAGTTTGTATTCTTCTACTACAATCTTGCGATGCTGGCCTTGTTATACTGAAACACAAATGGTATTATTGTTTTTTTCACGACATCTTCCAGGGCCCAAGATCAAATCCAAAGGATAAATAGTTTGTAATGTTTGAATCCAAAAACTTTCCCTGATGTACCAGAGAGAAATGTTGGGCGGTAATGGTACACTCGTGAAGGAGTGAGTGAGTGAGTGATTTGGGTTTTACATCCTGCTTAACAGTATTTCAGTCATATGAAGACGTGGTCTCCTTGTGGCAGGGCAGATTTCCACTGCTCTTTTATTTGGTGCTGCCTCACCGAGAGACGACTTGCCGAAGACACCCAGCAAGCCACCTCGCCCAGTCACATTATACTGACACCGGGCCAACCAGTCGCTGCTCTAACTCCTATTGCTGACCTGTTCATCCAACTCTAAGGTGGATCAATCAATTGAAATTTTACGTCTCTCTTAATGAAACTAAGAATCACACTACCTATAACTGTAATTTACATAAAAAGTCATATTCTCACCCAATTATACCACCTACTGTAATTTGCAAAATGCTGATATTTCTAAAGATTGATTGGTTGGATTCTTGAAGCAGCACTCAAGATTCTTTCAATTACATATGCAGACAAGAAACCGAAAAGAACAAAACATATAATTGTCCCATGAAATATCTATTTTATTTACAATGGTTGTATATGGTTATAGCATCATTATTATTGTCTGTTTTATAAAATTATTCTTACATGACTGATTAAAAATCCTATTTGAAAAAGAAATATCTTTTCCATTAATGCATGCAGTATATACACAAACCACGTTTGACTGGAGATCAATTTTAAGTTATCATTCACATTTTTAATTTGACAGACAAATTATGTTGAGAGGTTAAATGACATTGGGCTTGGAAAAGAATCTGCTATAAAAGAATACATTTTGCCAATGATGTCTTTTAGACCCCCTCTCAATAATATTTCACCACTCAGATTACAACATAAGGTGAAAAAAGCTTTTGCTTCACTTTCAAACTTTTTTGGTTAATGATATTAACTCAAAATCCAAGCCCTATAATAAAGATGGTTTGTTACACTACCTGCAATAATGAAAAAAATATTTCGTTGGAAAACAAAATGTTAATGAGCTCCCAAACTTCAGACTTACTATGTGAAACAATAACATACAATAACTTTATACAGTTGTTATTATGAGTGATTTACAGCTTGCATATCAAATATAAAACATGAAATGTGACAGAATTGAAGGGTAGTCAATATTTATTAGTATTAAAGTAGAAAGTGTTCTATCAGCACACATCAGAAAAACAGCTAATCAAAGAGGGATTTTGTTGAAGTTTTAACCTTTTGTTGTTGGAAACCTGAAGTGAGATTCATAGAACAAATGGGAATGGAGGCTGGTGTTTAATGTGTCACATTATCAGTACATACAGATTGTGAATATAACATCTCTTTCCAGAAGTATTTGTTGCTAATACTTTGAATAAGGAAACAATAGGCACTCAAATATCAGTCACATCAATTGTTCAAACCCCACAGGTGTAAATTATTGAGAGAAAAAAACCTTACTAATTTAATCAAATTTATAGTCTTTCTGTGACCTCTGAACAATGCCTCGAAGAAGGGTATTAACTAAAGCTTTGAATCTAAAATTTTGGACAAAGATAGCCCAATTCTCTGCTGAGAGAAATATAAAGAGAAAAATATTCAAAACCTGATACTTTATGATATAAACAAAACTTAATTAACCTTTCTGTCAGCAGTATTCAGCTATCCCCAATGGTCATAAAGGTTATGATTCCAAGGTATTGGCAATGCTACGAAGATTGAGGACGTCACATGGATTTAAACAAAGCTTTCTACGTAAAATGTACCTCAGTTCACCATTTTGTTAATCTGTACTTCTACAGTTAAAGCAAGACGTCACTACCTTGGAAAACATTTTTGACAACATATTTAACAGTTGATACTGATAGAGTCAGAGTCAGAAGCACGACAGATAAGCGCCATCAAGTAATCAATCAATTGTATAACATTTTGCAAACATTGAACATGGATACATTTAGCTTGGGACAGGTCATTATATCATAAAGGTCATTAAACCAGTATTACATTATCTCCCTTAATACATATTAAAATACTATGATTTCCCTAATTGTCTTTGAGCTGATATCCTTCCGTAGAAACTATATTCTATTGAAATTGCATATGTGAACTTGAGGTTAATGTCACCCCAATTTTTGTTATGGTAAATAAATATGTAGATATCCCACATTAGCGAAGCATACATATGTATGTACAAATATGTAAACTTTATACAACTATACACAATCTATGTACAATGCACAATATCTACATAGCTCTATGAGAATAAAAACTACAAAGTCCTTTTGTAAAATTCCATTTGAGCACTAATGAGAGAATATAAACTATAACAATAGCTGTGATTGGAAACAGGATGATTCGGGTGTTCTTCAAAAATGGTAAAGCTGAAATAACAAAAATAAACAAAATGTCTCACAAGCTAAGGAGGTAACCATAGCAAAAAAACAATAAACAATTTAATGATAAAAACCTTAATATTCAAAAGACCTAACCAGTGCAGATGTCCTTATAGCTTTATATTTAAAATTGTTTTGCTTACATTTTTTTCAGAAAAAGACCTAAAAAATAACATCTACATTCGATTCAAAGAGCTTGGTCTACTAGACGGAATAATCATCATATCAATGAATTTCTTTCATGTAAATATTTGATAAAATCAAGCATCCATGAGGTGACTTGAGGCCCCTTGATGATGTGATTTATAGACAAGGGACTTAACTCTGAACTTCCCCCTCCTCATTTTACTGAACAGTGTCAGAGATATATTGTCACAAACTTATCATATGCAAAGTTTGAACTCACCACTGTATCCAAGAAAAGTGATATAGATATAATAACTCAGTGCAATCAGCCAAAATGTATTCCCCACCAAACAGGAGACAAAATTCTCACCATTTATTAATACTGAAACAGAAAACAATTGAATATCATCAACAAACAGATCTGGTTTTTAGTTAAAATGCAGTTATATCAATGTTACATCTTTTCAGGAGTTCAAGGGCCCGTTGTTAGCCTAGACTGTTACAGTACTGCTTAGCTACAGCTCCTTATTGCTGTGAATTATGCCGCTTTCAACAGCCATCCTCAGATTGTCAACAGAAAGGGAGTGATTTAACCTATAACCTTGTGTTAAAGGAAGGCTAGTAAGACACCAACAGAGCCTTCATAGGACCAATTAATATGAGTGGATGAAGTTCATGGAAAAAGTTGCTGATAGACGTTTGGAGGTAGCAATCCAACCTGTAAACTGCATGGATCAAATAAGCGTGCTTGCGTTTAAAGGGACAACAAGTTGAAGGTTTAGCTTTATGACTTACTTGAGTAAAATATGAGCTGGAAAAGATGTAATATCATCAGCAGGGGAAAGAAGGCATTGAGATGAACATCAAAAGCATAGCCCCATTCCACGTCCTGTCCCCTTCTGGGCATTGTGATCATATACCGATTTGTCACAAACCTGAAGTGGTTTAAACACATTTATTTTATACATTAGAAGTTTCAGTAAAGTTTTAGGAAAAACTAGCCAGTCTGGCCATGTCCAATTGACAAGTGGGCTGTTACTGTATCAAGCCACTGAACTTTAACTGGGCAGGCATAGTGTATAAGTACATGAGTTATAAAGCAATAGTAATAGTCAAATGACAGAGAAGATTTTGAAAAAATTACCTGAGTTGATAAAAAATGAGATAAACTTACCAAAATAGAGAAGCAATGAGGATACCCACTCCAATACAGTCCACAAATATCACCCACAGTAGAAAACGGATAGATCCACCAAAGCCTAAACTTAACACCAGTGAAAAGCCTATCGATGACACTATAATAAGAAATAAACATTTCATTATGGGGACAGGTTTTTAAGATTGTTGAGCAATGATGGACAGTCATATATAAACATGTACATATATCTAATTACAAATGAATAGGTTAAGTACTTACTCAAATCAACATGGGAGCTGAATTACAGTGCATCTTAAATCTGGATATTTCTACTGCCAGAGTACTGAGAATTGTTTGTCTTGCCAAGGTTTGTCTCAACTGGTGAGGGTAGGCCTACTCCAATTCCCACCACTGAGAATGTCTATTTGAATGTTCCCAACAATCACAATTTTGAATGCTGCTAACTTCCAACTAGACATGCACAGTTCACATATGTGTAATACTATTAAATGTTGCATTAAACAGAGATACACAACACAGTTTTTGTCAAGTGCAGAAGGAAATGGAAACAATGAAACAAGTGTCCTAGGTGAGATAAGCATTAATAGCACACCAACTGTCATACAATAGCTCTTCTAATATCTTACATGTACATACATGTATTCTATATCGCAGGTTTAACTGAAAAAAGTAAATGATTTGGAGATTTTCCACAGCTTTCTCATTGTCTTGGTAGATTCAGGTGGGATATAAGTTAGGTATCAAACTGAGCTTTAAAGCTATAGTATTTTCTTCCAATTATGACCATGGGAGATAAACATTAACTTAGTGTGGATTGTCAAATGGAATATGAACTTTCAGTTTTTATAGGAGCACACAATTATTTTGTTGACAGTATTAAATGTGTTTTGTGTTAAAATCAGAGGACTAAGTTCCTTACCTAACAACCAAAAGCTGAGGAGGACAAGAAATGCTGGATCATCCCGTGCCCATTGGTCTTTAGTTTCTATGTAGAGAGAAATTCACATTCAAATTATAAATACAGAATGGATTTCTTTTCGTTTCCCTCTCAAATAAAAGTTGAATAAGCTAGGCAATTACAGTAACAGATGGACAATTATACTTATTGATGCATTGATTGATTTAAATTGTTAACAGCTCGCTTAAGTTTTTAGACGAAAATGTTCAACTAGTTAGGATAAGTCAAGATGTCAGACCAAATAGCAGGATATAAATGTTGGGAGTAAAGAATAGAAGAAAATAAACTGAAAAGTCTACTCACGTTTCCTGTATTGAAAATTTCTGTAACTGAAAAAGTAAAAAAAAAGTGTTGCAAATCAATAACATGAAGTGTCAATAACTTAAATAGCTTTCCCAAAAATGGATGCAGTTTTTCATGAAGATTTTTAGCGTAAAATTGGTAATTAATTGATCAATCAATTGAAACAACCATTTAGGTTTAGCCCAAATTGGAACAGTTTCTTATTTCAAAATAAAAGCAAGTACCCAGAAGCTTCTTTGGTTTCAATTAAAAATGGCATAAGTTGCCTTTGGTTTGATGCATCGTTACACCCCTACATAAAGACTGCTGGGTAGTGTACATTCATTAGTTACACTTCCAGTCCTTTAACCCTCTTGACAATTAGAAATTAAAAAGGTGTGAATTTTGGACGCTCATGTCACTTTATGGAAATTGCAATGACTCATTAAAATAAAACATATCTTACACTTTCTGGGGCGACACAAACAAGTACCACATTTGCCAAAATGCATACTCAAAATCCATTTGTCTGAATTTTAAAAGTCTCCTCAAATATTTTGATCTTTTAGCTGCAGCTGTTAGCCTGGCCTGGAGTCTGACATTGTCTCCTGGTGACGAATCCCAGATATTGTCTGAAGATCCCGGTACTGGTGATGATGGAGGGGAGCCATTGATGGAGGGAGGAGGAGAGGCATGAGCTTTGCCATAGGACTTCATCATCACACTGTGATGAGGGTCAGAGTTCACTGAAAGTTGCCAATGGTCTGTGAATAAACAAAACCAAAGAATGTTTAACATACAGTCAATGTATTTTATACAGACATATTTAATTTGCTCAGATACAAAAGACACGGGTCAAAACATTTTTTCTTAATCTTTATCAGCAGATTGAAAAAGATGAACCCGTGTCCGAGGAGGTTCAAAATCTTAATTTTAGTTTATATGGTGAATCGTCTGAATGAACAATTGAAGAATCGATTCTCAGTCAAAATCCTATGTACAATTTGTACATGAAGATGATGAAAAATCTTTCATGGTTGTTGATGGTGTACGGGTAGGTCAATGTCATTAGTATGGGGAAAAGTAAGTATGGAGTAATATGAGGAGTTCAATGGATTTTGCTTCACCGGCCTCTAAATTGATGGTTGCCACAACTGTTAGCCACGTGTCACAGGATCAGATATATAAGGGCTCTTAACCCATGGGTAGATGTGGACAGGATCCCGTTCCGATCCAATGGATTGTGGTTCAGTTCCAGATTTTCAATTTTTAGAATTTGACATAATTTTGGATTCCTATAAAGTTGACTGACAGCCATGATGATATGAAATAACATGATCATATGAAATAACATCATCCCAAAAGAATTACTCAAGATTATGTCCCTTATAAGTTATATAGGCTTTTGGAAGGGGTAGGGGTGCTGCTCTTTTTGCCCCAATGAATCCCTCGACGGAAATTATCTTTGCGCATGATCGAGATCGGTTGCCATGGTTGGCTTCGGCGACCCCAATATTCGTAGGGGGTTGAGGTTGTGTTAAAAGAATGTAAAAGTAAAATTATCTGCTTATTTGATGAAATAAAAAATAAACAAATCTGTAATTTTGCATTATTGCCACTTGATATTGCCCGCTTCAGTGATTTATCGGATCGCTTGAAAGTGTGCAGCCATCGCGAGACTGAACAAGACAATTACTCCCCCTTTCGATTAAACGGTTCGTTGTGTTTGTGGCCGTTGTGTTTGTGGCCGTTGTTTTTTTTGAAAGACACGATTTGAAATTGTCTGTAACAAAACAACAAATATTTCGGAATTTTACCGATAAAAACCACTAGAAAACTGTGAAACTTGTTGTCATCAACACAAGAATCTTAAGAAACGAAAATTCTGACTGAAGGTAAAGTTTCATATTTGTCCAAAACAGCATTACAGAAAAGGTGTCGGAGATGTTAAATTCCGACGACCAGCAAATGTCAGAATGTAGAAAACGAGTCGAATTTAACTTGTTGAATTATAGCCACACTTGTGTGTCTCTATCCTGGTTTTACTTACTTTGCCGGTCAGGTAGAGCCACACATTAGACCACCATTATATCCGTTGGCTCGATCGACAGGCTGTTCAAAAGCAAGGAGTCACGGGATGCGAGGATTCGTGTCGTGTGCAAAGGCCTGTTATTTTAAGATCTCGATGGGGAAGCCCCAATAAACTATATGCGGGGAATGGACACGTCTCATTGGCTGGTTTGATCTGACTTAGTAAAATATGCCGCCCTTGATAGTTGAAGCGCGCGTGCATAACAGACCTGTATAGAAGTCACATCATTTCCTAGTAATGGCGGCATCTGATGCATATCAAATACCACGTGACCTCCATTTCACGCATACAATTCATTGGGAAGCACTCCGAAAAAAGGTCACGTTACTTGGAAAAGTACCGGGAAAACCCGAATCATGTGATACGTTGTCGTTGTTCGAGGAGAGTTTGAAATCTGACGGACAAATTTTTGACACCGGTTTTTAAATTGAGGGATTTAACAGTTTAACAACGGAATTCGAAGAAATTAACGGGTTCAGTGAAAAGAGGAATGTTTCAAAGGTATAACAGGAGGTAATAGTAGGGGTTTCAGGCCATTTTTCAAAGTGCTCTGTAGAGATCTAAAACTGTTGAAGAGCACAGGCATTACGATTTTCAAAACAGTTTGAATTTCGAAAATCCGTGCAGTATTTTTCATTCTACAACAATTTTACTACTTCGAAACAGGGGTCATTTTTAGAATTTCATTTGTATGTAAAAGATAGGAACTCATTAAATATTCATGGCACACAGCCCCATGTTACAAGTATAGGAAAATGTTGAAATTGTTTCTAAAATAATAAGTAATAAAGCTTTCTGGCTGAAAATTTCACAACGCATGCAATTTTTGATAAGAAATTCATTAACGACATCCTCATGATTGGTAATTTTTATTAATTAACCTAATTAGCATAAAATTTGCATATTATTGAAAAGAGGAAATTTTTAAAAAAAATGTAGAAAAAAAAGTTATGTGACTTTGAGGCTGAAAATTTGACAACTTAAGAAGTTTTTGATGAAGAATTCATTAACATCAGCCGCATGATCGTCAACCTTGACTTAGTAACCTCATTTGCATAAAATTTGCATATTAATTAATGGACGATATACTAAAATTGTTCTTAAAACAAAAACTAATGTGACAGTTGGGCTGAAAATTGTACAAAATGTTAGTGTTTTGGTAAGGAATTCATCAACATGATCTACTGTTTGTTGATCTTGTCTAATTAACCTCATTTGCATAAAATTTGCATATTAATTAATGGACGATATAGTGAAATGGTTGTTAAAACGAAAAGTAATTTGACTTTTGGGCTGAAAATTTCTGAACATGTTTATTTTGTTATAATGAATTGATTAAAAGCATCAAATGTTAGTCAATGTTGAATAATCAACCTCATTTGCATAAATTTCCATATTAATTAAGGGCCGATAGTGAAATTGATGTTAAAACAAAAAGTAATTTGACTTTTGGGCTGAAAATTTCTAAACATATTTATTTTGTCATAATGAATTAATTACCAGCATCCAATCTTTGTCAATCTTGACGTATCAACCTCCTTTGCATAAAATTTGCATATTAATTAACAATATTAGCTACATAGTGAAATTGTTCTTAAAGCAAACAGTGTGACTTTTGGGCTGGAATTTCTTGACAAATCTTGACAAATTCACCTCATTTGCATATTAATTAAGCATTCAGGAATAGTTCTGGAATCAAAAGTAACATTTTACAACATGTATTGCATATTAATTAATTTAGCTGCATTGTCCTGCAAATGTATATCTTCCTTTGCTTTGATGCCTTCCTTTTTTTATTTTCAGGAATGGAAAAGAACATCCTAGAATTTCACTGTTATCATTATAGTTAATTGCACAATAAATTATATATATGTATGTCTAGATACAATGTTAATAAATGCATTTGATAATTGAATTACTAACTAATCAGTATTTGACAAAAAGTTTTGAAAAATAACCTTTACTTCTTCAAATCATTTATTTCTACATATCCGCAAATGTGCTGTCTTAATCCTATTTACCCAATATATTTTACTTCATTTGCATATTATTATTAATGAACTAATTTGTGTAGGCCTTCTGAGCTGAAATTAACTTGGTTATATTTTAATTAACAAATTTCATGGCATTTGGAATTTTCAAATTGTCTCCCTTTGTTGATTTCAAATTGTATTTGTTTCAAAAATGTCCCTTTTTTTGATTGAGTTAGAATACAATTATCATGGCAATTGAAAATTAACACAATATACTAAACTATGGATGAATTTACATATTGACACAAGATCATAAGGTAACCGTATCTTGTCCATTTGTCCTATAAAACAGTTGAAAAAGCTCTGCTTTGTAATAAGGAGAAATTTAGACTAATCAAATGTTATTTGTCTAATTAACTATTTGGCTGAATACTGAACTCTGGTATACCCTCAAAAGCTATTATGGATAGAAAGATATTATCCAAGTAATCCAACAATCTCTCAGCAAATATCATGTCCTGTTAATGTCTTTTTTTCTCTCGGGTTCATAACAGAAATTCAAACTTGGATGATCCTTTTTACTTATTGGAAAAGTAGATCATAACTGGAATAGTTATTTCTCTGTCGGAATACGTGAGGACAGCTGATTCTCAGGAATTTATGTTTACATGATGAACCAGGCCCATCAAACAAGGCACTGTGCAGACATGGGGAATCTACAAAGAGAAAATTTATCAATTATTTATCGTGAATATTAGTGAACGTAACTTAACTAAATGTGAATGTCAATTAATGAATGATGGCATGCTGTAACGGTATGTTAGAAAATCAGCCAAAAAGATTACGAAACTAGCATAGGCATGAGAAAGATATCCATCATAAATAATAAAATATTTCTTGCAGATCCATAAATTCCACGAAAAAGTGTTGAAGACCAGCATGAACGACATGTAAATACTTTTTTAAACTATGACTGACCGGTTTATGTCTCCTGATCACAAACAGATTAGTTTCAGTTTTCGTAATTATGTTTGGCTTGCAGATATTCATTTGATTGACTTAGTTTGATGTTATATGCCTTGTTAAAGATTTTCAGTCTACAAGCTATTTTTGACAAGATTGATTCACCGTCGAATCCTACTCAGTCCAATATAATTTGAGAGTGAGAGAGTTGTCAGGTACTCGCCGAAGGGTTGATGGTTTCCTTGGACCAAAGCCTGGTTTCATGCCAAAGTCTCCATTTAAGTGAAACAATCTTGAGTGTGGCGATAAACATCAACCAAAATATCCAAGTAGAGCAATTTCACTGGAATAAATAATCTTAATATAGAAAAAAAAGGCAAAAATTATTAAATCAGCAGAGATAGTTTGAAAATGTATCACAGAAATTTAAAATGACTTTACTAAAATACACACAAACAAACAAAAGAGAAGTGAAAAAAAAAATATGTGAAAAAATGAACTGAATAATTTGAAATAAAAAAATTATCCAGATCAATTTCAAGCAAAGCACCCCAAAATTATTTAATGGCTAATAAAGGTCAACACGAATTAAAAATACAAATGAGATAAATAAAAAAAACATTAAAGAAAAACCAAGCACAAGTTAAAAGATGTGGAAAAATCAATGATTGTCTGTCAAAACGTCAAACTCCCATAACATGCAACAACAACAACAACAAAACGAAAGCACAAATTCAGCTTTAATCTTAACAAAGAACTCGATTAAGCAAATTAATTACGAAGTATGAGTATATATCAGTTGAAATAACAACATAAAAGAGTTAAAGGGCAGTTGTCAAAGGCATAAACTTCTACGAGAAATGGGTTGATTTTGTTGACGTTTTGAAAAACAGGCTGAGTGCCCGGATGTTGACGAAAGTTCACTACAGAGTTGCAGTCGGGATTTTAAATTAAAATCCGGGCTCGATTTCTCAACTTTAATTTATAGAAATGGTATCATTAAATTCCTGAATATTTGAAGTTTTTAACTCCGAGTGGAACTAAGGTTGATATTAAAAAAAGTATATTTCATTTTTCAAAAAAACAACTCGAAAAACCCTAAAATTGGCGTAGAATCGGCAAAAATCCGTTTACAGACTAGTTCCACCTACCGTAGTGATCCTCGAGATGTCCTGGAGACAGTTGCCAACCTCCCAAGTCCTTGGAACCAATCAACGAGCCCGGAATTGGCGCTATTTTGCCTCGTGCAAACCCTCAAAATCACGCCTTCGAAGGTCCCGGGTTGCCGAAGTGACGCGGTGACCAAACATCGATCCGAACAATTTACGAAATTTCCGAATCCGTCAAAGCGAGCGAGTTGAAAAAAATCATGGTAACTCTTGAATCCTTTATTATGCTTTGTGCAAAGTTTCAGAACATGTACTTAAATATTTGCGAGTAGATAAATTCTCAATGTTGAGGTTTTACAAATTTTTACACAGCAGCCGATTTTTCTAGGCTGAGAGGTCACGTGACTGAAACCCCTAGTAATAGCTGAAAGGTAAGTGAGATTAAGGATAGTTAAGACTTAGCTTAAATCTGTAACGCGAATACTTTCGACATGTTTCATTTAAAAGCTGTAACTAGTTGAATTATGACAAGGTATACCTTTAGCATTGGTTACCATGATAGTTAAGATCACACTTAGCTAAGATCGCTTTGTGAAACTAGGCCCTGTTCCCCGTTTACCCCAACCTGTTGACAAGTGCAACAACAACGCCCAGCTAATTCTTTTTAGTGATGTTAAAACCAAACCTGTAAAATGTCTAATATACGAGTAAAACCGGCCATGTGTTATCTATGCACCAGGTGGCAGAAGAAATCTTGTCATTAAAACGTATATTAAACAAACCCAAATAACTTACCACATCAATTTTGTAGAAACAAATGCGATGTCAACACTGTCCAAGTTGGCCACGGAAACTGGTTCAATACGCATGCGTAGATGTTTCAACAACAACACGACTCTTCTCGTTTGACAGATGCGGTTGAAGCCCAAAGAAAAAGAAACGTCGAAGTTATCTGGATACCCTTGAGGTCCAGATGAAGCAAATTGTTGTTTCTGTATGATTCACACAGTAACACATTTTCTTTCTTTAAATTTCACAAGAGACAAACCATTGCAGATCACGTTAATTGGACCCTCAGTGAGTCTACCAGGGATAAAGACATACGGTGCGAATATAGAATAGGTCCGTCACCTGGAACATACAGTAAAACACCTAGTTTCCTTTCAAATATTCTCTATAATACCTTAGGGAACTCCCTAATCGGAAAATCAGTCTTTACTTGCACAAAAATCGCTCACATTTACTAAAATCGCCCATTTCACTCTACACACAAGCAATTTCAAACATTCGCCTCGCCATCTTTGCTTCGTTTAATGGATGAGACAGGACAATGTACGAGCTTGTCTCTCCGTCAGTGTTCAACTTCAACATACAGCCGATAGGGCTCTACACCTTTTTTTTACTGTGACTTCAGTCTTATTTCTTTTTTAATTTATTTTATGTTACTTATTAAAAATTTATAAAGAATTAGAAAACTTGGGGGGGGGGGGGGGGGTTATAGGGGGGCTTGCCCCCCTGACGATTATAACATATTTACGGTGACCGACCATTTCTCGCCCTTAGGCACAGGCTACAGTACGTCAGTAGGCCTACCGGTACACGTATTTCCTTTTTCATTTCTTCTTTATTAAAAATTAATTAAAAAAAGAAATCTTGGGGGGTTCTAGGGGGGCTTGCCCCCCTGACAATCATAAAATATTTACGATGACCGACATTTTTATTGACTGAAGACATTTTCAAAGTGACGGACGTATTCTATATCCTGTCCAGACATACTACTATTATTGTAATTGTAGAAAACAATGGTCTAAGCAGCTGGGAGCGGTGACCATTGTAGAATGGACGCCATTTTTTCATAGTTGCTTTACGAACAAATTGAAAACCGGTCCCTTTTTTCCTTCGAAAAAATCGTTCACCGATGCAATTAATTTAATGCCTTAAAATGAATGACCAACCTTTTCTGTCTTAATATCCATTTCCCTTTTGTCGAACTATAGGCTTGGGTTATTGCATTACATCGATATCGAAAGAGGGTTGGAACATTTCCCCGCGAACAAGGCGGCCATATTTTTTTAATGCTCCCTCCTTACCCTACTTATAATATAGTGTGATAATGGGAGAGCACTCCGTGTGCCTGTAGAATCTTTGTTATTTTCGTAAATTTAAAAATGGCTTCCTCCCGTAGCGTTCAGCCCTTCGGGCTTCACAATAACGCTACATACCGGAGCTACTACTACTGTAGTTCAATTTACCGAACTTATGGTGATATTACGTATACCACAAGTTCGGTAAATTGAACTAACCTCTACTGGAGTTAAACTAAGTAAATTAAAGCCTAAAGGGACAATTTTTTTATATGAAAAGAGCAATCTTAAACAGCATTCAAATATTTTTAATGAGCAATCACAATTTGAAAGTTTCCTCAGAGATTAGACCAGCGACTTGGTCCTTCCAGCTGCAAGGTTTACTTTATCCGTCTCATAGCAGAAATATATGCCCAATGTAATACTACCCGGTACAAAAATATCATTGTAATAGCAACTTTCTAAGATATGGATTCGATAAAATCTTTGCAGTATTATTAACTTTTGGCATTTTACTTCACATCCAAAGCATGATGATGGTCCATTAAAGCTAGTACAGGCAGCCAGATAAACCTTGCAGCTACATATTCATGATTTCGGACATCCGGGCACTGCAGGTCACATGGTCTCCAGATCCCTAACAACCACAGGTGGTGGTTGGAAACAACTCATTGGGCGCCTTTTTGTTCCAGCTTTGCAAGCCATTGCTGAGTTGTTTTCAACCACCTTCTGATTAATCGCCTCGTTTTTGCGATTGTGACGTCATACCAATATCGAATATTAATAACTTAGTCTAAGACCTTTCAAGAACGCCTTCTCATTCTTTAACCCAATCAATGTTGAGTAAAATCATGGTCCGAGGCTGACTGGCCAAGTAATTTAGTAAATGCAGTGATAAATTACAATGTTATTGTCCTTACCATTGCCCTTCCACAATGATCCATGATCTTCATTGTTGAGATGTATACTTTATTAGCGCCATTAAAAACCCACTGTTGAATTTTATGTTTCTACCCCAGTAAGGCTATTGGCCATTTACGTTTTGTTTATTGTTAGTTCGAGTTGAGTTGCAATAACTGGATAACCTGTGGTGTTCCCGACGCTCCTGTCGTGAACATTACGCTTCATTTCCTAATAACGTCCATTGAGTGTTTCACCGTCACTGAGAACAGCTTTCAGGGCTCATTTGTCGTGGGTTCAACACTTTACACGAAGCCCAGCATAAAGACGAAAAAAAATCAGAAAACGTTACCATGCCCCGACTTACGACACAACAAAGGGAATGTGCCATTGTCATGTTACAGGCGGGTTTCAGTTGTGCCGCCGTAGGACGTCACATGCAGTGTCATCCCTCCACAAATAGTCGCCTCAGAATCAGGGAACATGAAACTGACAGTGTTGCCGACCGACCACGCCCTGGTCAGCCAAGAGTCACTACAGCCCACCAGGATCGGTACATCGGTTTGTTGCACACACGTGACCGAATTGGAAGGCCCCGGGTAAGCCTCAGCACCATCCGACGCCGTCTCCAACAGATACAGATGCATGCACGCATCCCCTACCAAGGGTCCATATTGACACCCGCCGCACGCCAAAACCGTTTACGATGGGCTCGAAATCATCTGCACTCTGCAAGGTTGACACAAAACTTTTTGCAACAGAATAATGTGAACATCATGGAATGGCCAGCTTACTCCCCCTAAGCCACGCAACCGACGTGAATTGATCCAGGTAGTGCAGGAAGAGTGGGACCGGATCCCACAGCACAGAATAGCCACACTCATCATGTCCTTGCGTCGCAGATGTACTGCTTGTGTTGATGCCCGAGGTGGACATACCCATTATTGAATGATGACACCTTCAATGTCTGTATCAACGATTTGTTTGCAAGGAATAAAAGTCACCAGGGTTTCACATATTGTCAATTCTTTGTCTCATTGTGACCAATGCCTTGTTCTTCAATTTAAGAGTACTTGCAATATTTTACACTTTACATTTCTCAAAATATTTTACATTCTTTGGGTCGTGCGTTTTTAATGGCGCTAAGTATACATTGTATTATTTCGTCAGCTGATCTCACATAAGGTCATCAACAGCCTAGACACATGTTTAGGCTGATAAGGGTCATGTGTCAATATCATTTCAATGACTTCATTGGTGGTAATAGTTGATTTGTGTTACGACTCCTGATGTCATTTATCCGAGAAGTTACGAAAAATATGCATATTTCCTCCCTGTTCTTTTTTTTAACCAGGGAACTAACGCAAGGTTGTTTCGTTTCAACTTATATTTTTCAAATATACATTTAGTCCATAAACAAACACAAACCAGCTTTAAATCCTGTTCATGAATCCTTTTAGTGATGATTTTCCGACGTTAATAGTCTTTTGTTAATTCACTTTTTACAGGATACTTGTAATCAAGGCTTGAAAACATTCAATAAAAATAAAATTAAGCTATCAGGTTTCAGAAAAACAGTTTCTACAATTAATGAAGCATTTTTTTTCTTGTATTGGTATGCTTGTATAGCTGAATCAAGCTACCGACCGGTAACTCTTTTTAGCTATTATACCTGTTTAAAGCTATTATAGCTGTTTTCAGCTACTTTCCTTAACCTGTTAATAGCAAACATCAAATTACACGTGTAATTAAAACATTAGTTATTGGCAGTGACTGTCAAGCACTGTGGCTTATCAATACCTCAGTTCTGTGTTGTCATTTTGCTTTCAGATGCCTATAAAGCTTGCCCACTTAGCATGTGATTATTAAAAGAATCAGTAAATATGAAAAATAATCTGCTATGCAGCATGCATTATAACACAATTCCAAAGGTTCCATTGATGATCCAGCATCAAATTCAGTTCGCTCAATTGCAACAGGACATTGTGGCAATTTGTGGAGTTTCAATATACATGTAAATCATATAAACTTAAGATTTTGACATGAAACATTCAATCAAATACTAATTGTTATTTGTGTTTTGTTTATGTTTTCAAAGATTTATCATAATGCCTAAATACTATGAAGACAAAGAGGAAACAGAAAAGCAACCTAAAGTAGCTTGTTCAGGATTGAGAGATGACTTAAAAGAGTGTCTGTTAAAGAGTGACTGTGTGAGGAAGGTAAGATATGTCACATTATGTGAAGACAATAATGATGGCAAAAATCTTTTGCTTATCAAAACAATTTATTTGCCATATTGAAATGAAAATGTGTTTCAGTTATGTTAACATTTGGATTCAGAAGATATCAATTTTGTTTAATTTACCATATGGAAGATAATATAAACTGGAAAAAAAAATTTTAAGGGAGGGTTATTTTTCTTCAATTATGCACACACAGACCAAATACAAATTGAAAGATTTCTGATTGTTTTTTTCACTCGCTCGCTGTATTTGGAAGAGTTGCCAGGTACTCGCCACAGGTTGGGGGTTTCCTCTGAGCAATGAGCTTTGTTTCCTCTGTCACTAAACCTGGAAACGCGCCATATAAGTGAAATAATCTTGAGTGCAGCGTAAAACATCAATCAATCAATCATTTTAATCCAGCAGACAGTATACCTTTAATGTACATGTATTACACTTTGTTAAGCTGAATATTCCTTATTCTGAATTTCTGATTTCATTTTATTTCGCAGCAAGGAAAGACTCCAAAAGAATGTTTAATGTTGAAATACGACCCTAGTATTCCAGATGAATGCTATAGTTTAAGGCATGCTTTTTATGAGTGCAAGAGATCTTTGGTAAGTAAATGTATGGCTTATGCTGCCTTTTTTGTTTTAAATTGTAAGTGATTTATTGTTTGATTGATGTTATATGCCACACTGAAAGTGGTTTCACTTATAGGGTGGCAGTGCCCGAGTTTTACCTCCCACCTTGGATGAGAACCCACACAATTTTATTCGGTTGAGAGGAATTGAAAGCCGTGACCCATCAATGGAAGGTCTGTGTACGACAGAAAGACTATTGCTGACTGAACCACGAGGCCATCAAAAGTGAAATTGAAAAAATATCATTTAGAAACATTAAAGGCACATCCACTGCCATAGCCTCTCTAACATTTGAGAAGAAAGTAAATTTACACAGGCTTACTATCTTTTTGGTGTTCTTAAACTAAAAATGTATCTGTGTTTATCAGATTAAGTCCCTATATATTGTGCTTGTTTTATATAAGTGTGACTCAATTCATACAGGGCTCTTATGAATTTTGGCCAAAACTAAATGTTTCTGTCTTTTTATAGGAAACTAAATGTTCATTAAATAAACAATATTGATCTATATCTATAAGATTCATCTATGTTTTTCATTGATGAATCTGTTTATTTCCAGTTGGACATGAGAACACGTTTCAGAGGGAGGAAGGGCTACTGAAGTTAAAGTTAACCCCCCCAACCTCCGGTCTATAGGAACTAAAATGGAAGAGTTATCCCCCTTCCATAGTGTGAATGTTTATTCCCTTTGGCAAGATTACGTGCTATGAGACTTTGAATTAGTTCAAAATGTATTGTTACTAAAAAATTGACCACTATTATCATGAGTTTGATTTGTTGCCATAGTCTCAACAGGAATCATTGTTTGTATTTAGATTTTTTTAAACATTTTGAGAAAGTCCTGTTTGTATGGTCTCATTTTTCTAATAAAAAATACCATTCATATTGCAATCATTGGTGAAAGACAGCAGACAACAGTAAAATTTTTCTCACTTGATTGCTTATCTGTTTCTGAGTATGTTATCGACATAATTCATTTTTTCATTATGTTATGTTCATCGGTGGGCCTGTCAGCCTGTTAGTCAAAAGTCAGAAAATGTTTTCTACGGGCAGTGACCTCATAAGGGAGTAAGACATAACAGATGTTACACAGTTTACATTCAGTACAGTTAACATCAAAATGATACACATTTTCAGGGATTGAAGGTGCAAATTTGTCAATAGGTTAGAATGATATATGTTCACTTGGCGTTATCTTTTGTGATACAAACGAACTAAGATATATTATTTTTTCAGTAATAATTTTTTTGTTTTTAAATCCAATACTCTTGTGTGATTTTGCAACCTTTTTTATCCAAGAAATTATAATGTTATAACCATTTTTATTGCTATTATCACTCTGTATATATGAGCTAGAAATGCAGGTTTTGACAATCGGAAGAAGGATTTCTTCGCCGGGGGATATAGTGATGAGCTTGTCTATCTGTCCGTAATTATTTCTTGTCATCGCATCTCCTCCTAGGGTTTTCATAAATTTTTTCGAAACTTGGACATGTTGGATATCATGCGAGGATGTGCACCTCCTATTCTGGTTGGGCTGGTTTCATTATTTTCAGAGTTATTGCCCTTTTCCGACAGTGTACGAAGACATAGACAATTAGTGCTTTTCATCGCATCTCCTCCCACGGTTTTCAGGAATTTTTTTCGAAACTTGGTGGACATGTTGAATATCCTGCGAGGATCTGCCCCTCCTATTATGGGTACGCTGGTTTTCTTATTTTGAGAGTTTCTACCCTTTTCCAACAGTATACGAAGGCCTAGACAATGGGTACTTGTCATCGCATCTTCCACGTTTTTTTATCATTTTTTTTTTATCTTGGTGGACATGCTGGATATCATGCGATTATGCTGGTTTTGCTATTTTCAGAGTTATAGCCCTTTTCCGACTTACAGGAAGACATAAACAATAGGTGCTTGTTTCTGCATGCTCTTTATCATAGCCCTGCTAAATTCTTACCTTCCGTAACGCTGTGCCTGTTTTTTGTTGATTCCACCTGATATGGGTTTCTACAGAAATGCATTTCCTCCTACATATTGCATTGAATATTGTTGAAACTTGGTGAGGATGGTTGTTATCAAGTGAGGATGTGGATATCCTGTATGGAAATGAACTTTTGTCTGTTCTTAGTATGTTTCCACTTCCACAATCTTTAATATGTGGGGTCGGGGGAATACGTCATCCTCTGATGGCTCTTGTTCGGGAAAAACTATAATTTTTGTTGTTTTCGATACAAATTACCCAAGAATTAGCTAATTTTGTTTCAACAAAATTTTCCTTCTATTTGGCAGTTCGTGCAGTAGGCCTATATATCTATTCCATTTACAGATAAATAGCAGATGAATTTACTCAAAAAAAGAATGTTTTCTGTAAGCTTTAATTATTAGTTGCAATTGATAGAATTTATATATGTACCTTACAAGATAAACATGTTACATAAAATTGGTCAATTTAATTATAGTTATGACTAGAATGGTAAAACAGGAATGAAACAGTTGCTGTAGATATAGGTAGTTGATAATTTGTTTTGCTCACAAAAAGATACATGGCAAACTACATTTAATGAACTCATGATCTTCATTCTGGAGAAAGTGTGTAAAATGAGAGTCAAGTATGTTCACAACAAACCATACAAAAAATGTCAATTTTAGTTCTAAAATAATTGTGCTAATATTAACCAAGATTTTGCATGTGAAAGATTCTTCTATTTTTCCAAATTAGTTTTAAACAGGTAAAATAAAAGCCTGGTTATGACAACATCAAAGCTTTTCAAATACCAATACGTCATAATTTTGGATTGCACAAGTATTACTTTTTTTACTTATCAAGTTTTTATTTCAAACTTTTACCCCAAACTAGAGTAATTCTTTAAGACCCAGATATATGTGTGTAGATGCTACAGATACTTGTTAAAAATATTTACAAAAGCTTAAAAATAAATATCTAATGTAATCTAAAGACTGATGTGATTTCTTAGTGGCACAGACATTACTGATGTATTCAGCAAAAATTAACATATTTCATCAATAGTTCACAATTTAAAAACACCTTGGTTATTCACACTACAGGACTAAATCAACTGAACATCTTCATAAATTATTTAGAACAAAAATATAAGCTTGTATTGAAATATTGTATAAAATAAAAAATGGTTCAATACACAGTTATTATGACATTTTATTTACCAAGGCAAGCAAAGAATGTTGTAAATCGAAGCAGGCCCCTATATGCTCGTTTTTACAGAACAAACAAAGTCTGGCATGTCCGTTTAAGCCCCTATCTAAAGATGAAAATTCTTGAATGAAGTCAAACAAAGTTGTGTGCTAGTGTCTCCGAACATGGTAAAACTTTTGTTCCACATTGTTGCACCATAATTAAGAAGGGAGAAATAAGCCATTCAGAGCAGAATAGCAGAAAAAAAGAGTTGTTTGGAACTTATCATCTGTGACTTATGGCCACTGCAACTTAGATTTCATTTAGTATGCATCATTATAAGACAAAAAATAGTTGCAGACCCTTTATAAAGTCAACCTTTGATGATTCACAGCCATCCCATTGTAGAGAACACCTTGGTCTATGCAGATGTTGTGAGATTAAATCAATATCACATATAGTTATGTGACTAAGGATTGACTGATATCAAAAGGATTGATTGATTGTTCAAGATTTTTTCACTTATGTGGCGGCGTTGCCAGTTTTATTGTGGGAGGAAACCGGGCTCTATGCCCGGAGGAAACCCACGACCTTCCGTTGGTAACTGGCAACCATCCCACATAGGTCGTTTGAGTGAAAACCCAGTCAGAAATTTTTTCCATTTTTTTTTTGGGACTGAGTGGGATTTGAACCCACGACACATTGGTGGAAGGCTGTTAGGATTGAGCATCCAACGCTCTACCTACTGAGCCACGGAGGCCCCCAAAAGTTCCATGCAGTTGAAAAATAGAAACATGTTTCAACACTGTGAAACAATTTCTATGCTGCTTCTCAGTGGTCTACACTATAAAACAAATCCCATTCATCGTCTTGAAGTTTTATGTCATTGAACATGCACAAGAAAAGTCTAATCTTGTAGTCTGACTTTTTACTAACAGGGATGGGCAGAGATCAAATTACATTCACTGAAGATTGCTAAAACACATCTTATGCATGATGTAATTTTACCATTAGAAATGTTAATTGGAAAATAATATTTCACTCAAAGTTGTAAGTCGACATCACTTGGAAGTTGGTGGAACACAGCGGACTATGTATTAAGGGCAAACCATCTAATTACCATCAAACGGTTCCTGAATACTTTCATGATAGCTATAAACAACTCACAAATGTCCTAACATAAAGAAACACAATCTTTGCATACAATAAAAATGTATGGATGTAGTTTTTACTCTCACTCAACATCGTCCTTGAGGTACATGTATTTAAATGTATTTCTTTACATCCAGACATGGATACAAGCTGACAAAAGCCAAGTTCTGAACACAAATATTGCACATAATGTAAGAATGAGATTCATGAAAAGTCTAATGTCATCAGAGCTTTATAGAGAATTGGTCATCCACCTCTTCCCTTCAGTATAGAAACCTGTAACAAATACAAACATAATCATTGTCAAATGCATTTTGTTTTTCAGGAGTTAAGGGGGTAAGCTTTCTTGGATATAGTAAAAATTTAAGCCTGCAATTCATATCATTTTACAAAAAAAAAAACAGAAACGATTGAGACTGATTGCTCTTACAGCTATAAAAAACAACTGACTACCAATATTATATACTGAACTAAGAAGAGAGAGTAATCTCTACTGTCAATTGATAACACACACAAAGAAACATTTCAAACAAACCGGAACTTTACAATTCACAAGACCAGTACATATACAAAAGTTATTGGATATTGGTTTTTCTTTTCTTCAAAATAAACTTTTACTTGCATGAAGTATTTAACCGCATGCAATAGCCCATGTGTTACAAGAAGTCACTGGTGAGGAGCAACCATCAACTTCCTAATAAAATCTTTTCTGACTGGGTTTTCATTCGAATGACCTATGTGGGATGGTTGCCAATTACCACCGGAAGATCGTGGGTTTCCTCCGAGCATAGAGAGTTCCTTCCCACAATAAAACTGGTGACCCACCATATGATATAAGTGATATAATCTTGAGTGCGGTGAAACTCTAAAACAATCAATCAACCAACAAAAATTTGATGAATGAAAACTTACACAGAAAATGAAGCTAAATGGATTGCAGATTACTTCTTCTTTGTCTTTGGTGATGTTGACTGAAACACACTACTGGCCGCCATGAGGTTCTCAATATACTGACCCAATACCTGGTTCTCAGATTTCAACTTCAGATTCTCTTCTTTAACCGAGTCAACTCGAGATGAAAGATCTTAAACGAAAAAGACACACACAATAGTATTATCATTCGTATATGGTTGCCAGACAGTAAGGATGGTAGTGGTGCAAATTTCATATGCACCTGTTCAAGTGTACGCAAGCAATACGTAGAAGAAACTTATCTACGACAAAGACATTGATTGATTGTTGGATGTTTTACGCTGTGCTCAAAATTATTTCACTTATATGGTGGCATGCCAGTTTTATTGTGGGAGGAAAGCGGGCTCTATGCCCGGAGGAAACCCATGACCTTCCGGTGGTAACTGGCAAAGTTACATAGGTTGTTCGAGTGAAAACCCAGTCAGAAAATTTTCCAAATTTTTTTTGGACTGAGTGGGATTCGGACCTGATTATAATAGAAGAATACAAACTGCTTCAGAGCTCTCAGCCAACGGCAAGTCATTGCTTATAAAAAGAACCATAGTTTTAAAGATATATTAGCCAGGGCTAAACTCTTGTGTCTTCTACCAACAGGAACCAAGTCACATATTTTCCCTTTCTTTTTCTAGAAATGATTTGCAAGCATAAATTTCCTAATTGATAGATGTTCTCAAAATCAAGTGTGACATCTGCGGAAATTTATTTGCCTGACAATGCCTTTATTAGCTGATATTTAATTTTATAAACTAACAATGAAACAGGTAGCAGCCAGGAAACTGTTCTTACCATCCAAGGTGTTCTGAAGTTCCAAGACTTGACTGATCAATCTGTGTTTCTCCTCCTCTTCATCAGGGTTAATATCAGGATCTAAAACTATTAACAACAAATTTGATTATTTAAGAGAAACATAAATCAATTTATAACTTACAAAGACTCAATAAGTTACACCTGCCCCTCAACTTTGGCAGAAAAAAAAGAAGTCCCCTTGGGGTCAGAGACTTTAACTCCTATTATCTCATGGAATATAAACTTGTAAATTGGACAGATTGGTAAAAAGAGAAGAGAACTTGATTGTTTGGTGTTTTACGCCGCGCTTGATTATTTCACTTATATGGCGGCGTCGCCAGTTTTATTGTGGGAGGAAACCGGGCTCTATGCCCGGAACAGAATTTGAAGAAACTCTCCAATGACCAAAACTTCAAAAATAGAATTTGGACACCTTTATCCAAATTTCTCTGCTAAAATATAACTTGCTGGCTGTAAAGTACCCTTGACTATTTAGTGCCATGGTGTTTACCGGATTACATATACTCACTGTGTCCACTTGTTCCATTTGACAGACCCTCTATCCTGTGCATTTCAGATGGTCGCTGATTGCCATCACCTTCACCTAAAGTACAGTGTAGATAATTAATACCTTAAAAAAATGAATTTGATCACAATATATTGGAATGAAAGTCAAGTGTGCTACTTTATGATTGATTGAGGTTTTACACCACCATTATTAATTGACTGTGCAAGTTATTACCCGAATACGACCTTCGCGGCCGGGTAATATCAGCAGACGAATCAAATTCGTATAATCCTTTCTGTATAGTTTGATTTAGTCAAAACACACTACGGCTTTTCTTTTATTCTGCTATCCAATTTTTTGTTGTTGTTTTTTGTTGTGTTTTTTTTTTTTGGGGGGGGGGGGGGGAGTTTTTCTTTTTCTCTATGTGATTAAAAGAGGAAAACAATTTCCTACTATTACATATATATATATATATATACATACCTCTTTTTAACACAATAAGAAACTTAAGTTATTTTAGACAAGCAGATTTTCCCTGTTCTTAAATATATAATTGAAATATTGTTCATTTGCCATGTTATCCTTACAGATTTTATCATGAGGAAAACCTACCAGATTCACTGTCACTTGTTAAGGGGACTGTGCTCAATTCCTCTTGGTTGGACATATTTACATTCAGAGAAAAGGTAGCTAAAATTAGAACAAAGTAATTTATGTAGTGCAATTGTCATAATAGTGTGGCTGTTTTTGCTGAAAAATGATATAACTGCAGATTGATTGATGTTTTACGTCACACTCAAGATTATTTCACTTATATGGCGGCGTTGCCAGGTTAAGTGAAGGAAGAATAAGGGAAAAAATAATTTCCTTGTCAAACAGTTTTAAATTAGCTAAAAAACAAAGTCAGTTACATATACATGTATACAGCAATGGTCATTACTGACTTGGCTACATGTACATGTATGATGCTGACTGGCAAGATTTGATCAAGCATTAAGGTCTGTAGTTTAAGCGAGGGAACAATTTCAGCCTCATTTAGGCATGGATTTATTTTTTAAAACTACATGGCAATATGTGAAAAATGTGAGTCGATATTTGAGTTAATTTTAAAACACGGGCTTAAAATTTGTTTGACGCTTTAATGAAACAAAGCTGTACTGCTTCAGCGTACTTTGTGACTTGACTTCCAAGACAGAGCTAGCCATTGGTAATAAGTTTGGTAACATTCACTGTTGTAGTAGAAGTTGATAGTTCAGCGAAAATATAGAGGAAATTGTCATTTTTGTCCAAACGTTACCCAATTGTCGGGTCTATTCTCTGTTGTTCGGTGGTGTAAGAGCTGTTCAACCGCCGATCGGTAGACAACTTAACCTACATCATCAGGATTGGGAAACGCCCCGATCGGGAGCAAACAAAACCTCCAATCAGGGGTACGATCTATACTCGTTCGAGAGTGTTGAACATTACTCCCGATCAGGTATTAACTCCCGATCGTGACATTTCCTCGTCCGTGTTTCTGACTCCAAAATTACCATTTTTTTTATACTGACGGGTGAATTTTGGAGTCCGGGTTCATTGCAATCAAAAAGCCGGAGTTGACTGCTCGCTCAGAAGCGGGCAGTATATGATCCAGTTTAGACAGTGAAATAACAATATACATGTAACCTACCTACATGTAAATTGTATCTAAACGGTCATAATCGCGTTTAAGGATAATTTCCCTACCTACCAGTGTTTGATATGAACGAGCAGGATCGGCCAGTAAACATTATTCTTCCCCTGTATTCACTTTTGTCTTCTCCAGTTTCAAACTCTCCACCATTGATGACGTAACTTCGTAAGTTGTAACACTGTTTAGCACTTTTTCAGTTTTAAAACGTTACATTCACTTTACAAAAAGCTAAATTATTCATGATTGTTGCAATTCTCGGCTTCGGACATCCAGGTACCTGACCAGCCGGCTAGGGTACTTAGGGTCACGTGGTCTTCCCTCAGCCAGTCAAAATGGCGTCGTTATGGTATTGTTTTCACCTCGGAGCCTTGTTGTCAGGATCGTGACGTCATGCCGAAATCGAGAATGACACTATTTGAGTCAGTTATATTGTTATTTACTGTCTAAATCTGAAAGCAACTTACCTGATCAGAATCGAGCTGTCGACTCCGACAATGAGCCCTGACTCCAAAATACAACTGTGTCAGTGTCAATATAAAAAAATAGTCATTTTTGGAGTCAGAAACCCATACTAGACGTTTCCCCAACCTGATCGTATTAATTCCAGAAGGAAAAATAAGACGGGAAGAGAGGAATTTGTACAGGCATTACACACCAATTAGCAGGATGACTTCACCATTGTTTGGCAGTTTACCAGCTGTTTACCCAGCCAGGAAACCCACCCATCGACGATCAAAATGTAATGTTGTTGTTGTAATGAGCCAATGATGGTGAGGGAAATGCTATTTTATAGAAATATGTTTTTAAAAACAGTGAAAGAAGGAAAAGCCTTATTATCTATTTCGATGGCGAAATGATGAGCATAAAATAGAACGAAAATACAACCCAGTATGATTTAACAAGAACCTAATTACCTTTGAGAAAACCAAACGTCAAAACGCCGTAAAATATTATGTGGAAATGAATCACGTGATAACATGAGCTCACTCGAGTCTCCACACCGAGGACATGTCTGGGGGATCCCGAGAATTATTAACGAAGTCGAGTCGCGGAGAATGTTGTTTCGAGAAACGTCAGATCAGGGAGATTCCTCCACTGGAAGAACTCAGTCTGTACTTCTAGCGGTAAGTTTAGCTATAACAATCACATGTGCTTGTCTATTTTACCCTGTCAAGACTCACTCAGGATAAGACACGTCCAGGTAGAGAAACTAAAGCTTTGTTTTTCTTTCCTTTTGATCGTTTGTAGGTTTTTGCAATTTTTACCATCTGGCATCACGGTGCTACTGTTAACTAGTGTTACTGTTGTTACGTACTCTTCCTGTCACAATCTCTGAGTCTGACAACTGTGAATGAATGATTGAACATTAGCATGTAACAGTGACACTGACAGTTGTCATTTACTACAACATTGAATTTCCGGCGTAAAGTTACCGACGTTTACTTAGTCAGGTGCGGTCTTCCATAACATTATGTTTAAAGACTAAAATAGTAAATCAGTAAATGTCTTTCTTATGTCTGTAATATAGTTGGAAATACCCAAACTCTACATGGCTAAAATATATTGATGATGTGAATTGTGATACTGGCCAGGCAATATAGAGTTGGATATTTCCAGCTATTGCTGGGGCCTATACATATAATAGTTTTATGTACTTCTGGTTATATCAATTATACCTTATATATTTATTATATAATAGCCTATAGTTGGTGTGTTTTTTCCCTTTATTCCATTCCTGTTATGAGCTGTCGGATATAGGGAATATTTGGTTGGAACAGAATAATAATTAATTGTTTGTCAATTTTCATTTTGTCCAAAAAGTATTTCAGTAATATTAAATTTCTAGTGGTACGGTACCGTACCTTGTTATTTATGTACAGTATATGGATATTTATTGGTTGGTACCTGGTCAGAACTTTTTAAATAACGGAGTAAAAATGTACAAAAAATAGCATAGTCTAACATTGATACCAATCTTGAAAATGCATGTTAAGGTAGCTATACCCTAACATGAATAACATCCAGGCTATTTGCAATTTAATTTTTTTTTCTTTAACACTTCTTTGTGTGTGTGTTTTTTTTTTAATTTTCACATCATTTTTTATTTTTTTAACAGCAATGCATAGCATGCACCATAAATCGTTGCATTAGTTGAAGGAATTTAGATGGCACATTTATCCATATGGACTGAGTAGGTTTCTAAGTGATGAGCTGCACAGGTGTGACTCTAAGTAGGCCTACTGGAATTTGTGACCTCAAAAATGAAAAATTGTAAACAATAAAAATAACATTTCGACTGAAAGGCAGGTTAGGTTACAGGTACTTCAATTAAGTGAAGGTCTTACTCCGTTATTTATAGTTTCCAACATTTATTGGCCGTCGACCAGGTATCGACCAATAAATATCCAAACATAAACAACAAGGTACCTGTAGGCATTTAATATTATTGAATTAGGTTACAGGCTATCAGGGTAGTGCAGTGTTCATACAGAGCTGCCAATTTTTGGATGCCATTTTTACTCGAGCTGTTTTTTTTTAAAACAATCGTTGTTGTACTAGATGAAGATTACATCTTTAAAAGTAGTTTGTTTATTTTTTTTTTTTTTTGGAGGGGGGGGGGGGGGGGGGGTTGGGTAATATAGATTTGATGATATTTTCCTGGTGTAATTGAAAACGTGATGATTGTTAACCATCTTTGGCCATTACATTTTTATTTTATTTTCCATATGATAAGACTTTACCTGTTAAATTCCTGGTGGACTTAATAATAACACTGATACATGTAGGTGGTTCCTACATGTACATTTTTTCTTGCAGAGGATGATTGAGACTGATTTATAATAGCCCTAAGATAGTGTGGACAGTAGTAGTTAAATGTGTGGGAAAGTAGACTGAAAGCCGTCCAATAGGGCTAAATATTGATTCTTGTGAACTTCACTGACTAATAAGTTAAGCCATGTTCTCACAGTGTTGATCACCTTTATCTTAATGTCTCTAATACTGACGTTCATTAGTGACTTGATGGGAATATATCCAGGCTTTATGAAGATATGCCCTATTATATATAATATCTACTGACATAGTGTCATAGCCAGGTGTGTATTATAACATCGTCTTTAAACCTGGTTAGTATATTGGAATCCACCTTACCTTCACAGTGCTTTGAGGCTCCAGTGGATAACCTTTAGTTTCATCCAGTTTTGCTCAAACAATTATTACAATATTAAAGGGGCATGAGCTGCCAAAATGTTGATATTTTGACGTAAACACAGAATGTTGAAATTATCGGCTATTTTTCTCAAGACGTATAATTCAGAAGCTTTTTAATGCTTCTAGTCCCGAAAATGTACGATAAAGTATTGTTTTGAACTAACTTTGGCTTACAATGAATGAATGGTCGTCCCGGTTATTTAAATTTTGCTACTTTTCAAACACGTTTTCGGTTCGTACAGGGCACATACTGTATGGATTTTCTTCATTCCAACGCCAATCATTTAGTTTTTCGATGGCCTTCAAAGCCTCTTACTGTCGTGACGATCAGAAATTATGAAAAAAAGTGGGAATTTCGGCAGCTCATGCCACTTTAAATAATGAATCATGTGAGGTGTATTGGCTAAAAAATGACTTTAGCAGATGCATGGACTACATGTACAGGATATTTAGAGTAATAGCTGGATTAATATTTGTATCTAAACTAGGTAATTTACATAGCCTACTACTTTAACAGTTTACCTGTGTGAGCTAAACATTGATGAAATTGAAGTTATTGTGACAGACAATTTTGGTGTTTTTTTACTCTCAAGGTGCACTTGTTAGTTGCAAACAAAAAATTAATCTTACGGGTTATCCCTCGAATGCCTTTTAATTTGAGTTAATTTTTTTATTAAATATTATTTGATATCTTGCTACCGGGTATTCAAGATTATATGTGTGTAACAATTTTTTGTTTAAACTGTCCACATGTCAGAATAGAAATTTAATATACATTGTACATGTTGATATATTGCAATCATCATCAGGGAAATTTCTGAATTAGTAAATTAATCGACACTGATTGACCTGGAAAAAATTCTGGGCCTGGGTGAAAGTCAAACTCATGACTTAGGGTTACTGTCCCACCGCTCTACTAACTGAGCTACCCTGTTGTTTGTTAGATTCTCCCATATACACAGAGCTTAAATCAAGCCCACTAGAATATATGTATTTTTAAATTTTCATACGGGATGAAGTCAGTGTTTCGAAAGCAAGCTGCAATCATCATCAGGGAAATTACTGAATAAGTAAATTAACCGACACTGCTTTACCCCGAAAAAATTTGATTCTCACCCTGTCCAGGAATTTTTCTAAGTCAATCAGTGTTGGTTACTAATTCATGTTGATATATGTTTATTTTAAAAGTGAAAGTTTGCAGGTATGGGGACATTTGATGTGAAAATTATAAATTAAAAAAAGAAGTAGATATTTGCAGTTCTCTAATTGCTCACTGGTTTTTTGTTGCAACACATTTCGAAATTTTCTTTTCATTGCGACAAGACTACAATAATGTTGAAAGTGATATTACATCTTCTTCCACTCCCTCCATTATTCTTGAATTAGAACTTTATTAGTATAGTAGGCCTACCGGTACTTACAGTATAGAGATTTCAACAGACAAGACTAAGGTTACCTACACTTGTATGTCGTGGACAGAAGCTTTAAAGTGGCATGAGCTGGCAAAATTCACACTTTTTTCATAATTTCTGATCGTTACAATAGTAAGAGGCTTTGAAGGCCATCAAAGAACTAAATGATTTGCGTTGAAATGAGGAAAATCCATACAGTATGTGGCTTGTACAAACCGAAAACGTGTTCGAAAAGTAAACAAAATTTAAATAACCGTGACGACCATTCATTCATTTTAAGCCAAAGTTAGTTCAAAACAATACTTTATCGTACATTTTCGAGAGTCAAAGCTCTATAAAGCTTATGAATTCTACGTCTTGAGAAAAAGAGCCATAATTTCAACATTCTGTTTTAACGTCCAAATATCAACATTTTGGCAGCTCAATTTTTATGTGTGAATTACGTTATTTTTATAGGATTTTTTTTTTTAAATTGTTAAAAAAAAATTACCACTAAAATAAAATGTAACCTTTTTTAGGATATGTGTGATAAAGTATATTTAAACTTGTTAATATGTGTGTTTGTTTACTGGAAGACCTCATTAAATGTGATCGTTACAATTTTCTGGATGCATCAGTGATCAGAGACATATATATATGTCTTCCAGCTATTTTTAAAAAATGTCATTTCACAGATTTAGCTGTCTTATCACACAATTTGTATATATATTTTTATGATGTAGAGAAGATAGTGTGTACGCTGCACGACTGATTACCTATGTGCCATACCTGCTGCATTTGTTACCTGTTTTTTACCACCTGGTGCAAATATGATTTTCCCTTAGGATATATGCCTCATGTCCTGTTTTGATTATATATTTATGAACACTAAAACACAGGGAAGTAACCATCCTGTTCTGATTATAATTACTGAAATATGTATTTCTTCATCTGGCTAACTGCTAAATATCCTGTTTATATTTTCGTGATCTACCATACCTCTAGTAAGGTTTTCATCATTTTAATCAGGTTTTTGTTTATCATTCAATTTTCTCTGAGTGAAGATTTAACATTACTTTGAACATTTATATTTCTTAAAGTGACAATAATCTGTTTGATTGACATTAGGCCTACATGTACAATTATCAAGTTACGTTGTACCTTGCTTGATACATAAAATTACCTTGATGTTGAAGTGTATTTGACAAAGTAATTGATCTGTAGTATGGTCTTCATTCTTTCCTTATGCTTAATCAGGATGAACATTCTATCATTTAATAATTCAATTCAATTTTAATCTTTAAAAATCTAGAAACATTTAATTGGCCTATTTTTTATGTATTGCCTCATACAAATTTATGGGTAAAAAGAGAATTGTAAATAAACATTTGATTAACCCATCAAATAACTTGCTGATTTTACCTCTATAGTTAAGTAATCATGAACATCTTTTTTTTAATTTCAGAATGATTCTTTAAGTTATCTAAATTGTGTTCCTAATCCCAGAATATCATCAGCACAGAACTCAATGGGATTTTCAGTGTCATTTCATTGGAGTATGGGAAATATAACGGTGTAAAAAATGTGTATATTTCTGATGGATACATGAAGTAAATGATGCCTACAGTGTGTGTGATGAAGCACGTTGGATTTCCTGTTACCTAGAGATGTTTGAATAGCAACAGAAATCTACAATGGCTTCACATTCCAATCTTCTACAAAAGTTGAATAATTTATTAACAGATGGATTTGAAGCCAAACTTACCTCTGATGGCCGGATTTTCTACATAAGGTTAGTGTGTCTTCCTTTATTATTGAATCAACCTTGATAGCTCTTAGAAAGGCTGTTTCAGAAGTTGTCAGGGTTTTGTAATTATGTTTTGTAAGGTGTAAATGACCTGTGGTTGATATACGCTCAATCTGTTCCAGAATTGACCTTTAAGGGGAGGTAGGGTTGAAGGGTGGGGGGACAATTTCAATCACTCAAAGAATACCACTTAGTTCTTTTACCAAGTTATATACATCGATATGGGGTATAGAGTTCAAGGACATATTCATTGATTATCTTGGTGAAAACACTGTCTATACCATTTAGTATATATACTGCAGTTTGTGAACATATCAGTTTTACCTGTCAATAAAAAGCATCAGTAAAGGATTTCTGCATGAAACCTGTTATTTCTGCCATGGATCTATAAACTCAATATCTGCTCCTGAGAGTCTAATTCATCTAGCGGTGACATCAAGTTGATATTTGAAGATTGCCATGTGTCAGTTCCTCGATAAATTGTATTTTTATTGAACGGAGATTTGCCCTGCCTGTTCAGATTATAAATCAATGATCCCAGTATTATGGTACAAGAAATCTCACATGGCAGTGTTTCACCAGCTTATAGTAAGCTCTTACCCCCTATACAGTTCTTGTCAAATAGCAAAACTGTAGAAAGTGTGATCATTAAAAAAAATTGATAATTTTTGTTTGTTTATTGGAAAAATATCACGAAATAAATTTGTTTCCATATTGACTTAATTTGGAGACCTATGTTGATGCAATATACATGTAATAAACCTTGTCATAGAGTACAGAAGTATATATCTATATCTAAGTTTATATACCTATACATTTTGTCATGATGTTTTATTTGGTGATGACGTTCATGCTACGTGTATGTCTAAAAGCTCAGTTGCATTGTAAAATTGGAGTTTAACTTCTGTTTTCCACACAAGAAGTAGTTCATCGTTAATAGTTTTAAGAAGTGAGTAAAAGAGGTGTTTAAGTTCTGTGTACGATGGTGAGTAGCTGTCTCTACTGTAAGGCTTTACAGATTAGAACAAGCCACTCACCGCTGATAATGGCTTAGATTTGCTTAGAGACATTTGCCAATCTTGGACTTGTATGTCTGCTGAAATGGTCTATAGCCTTAGGATATGACCAAAACACTTTCCATTTCTCCTATATTTCTTATGGTAGCAGTAATAGAGCTGTAGCTAATACATCACATCTATCTTTCTCTATCTGCGGTCTTACAATCTCTCTCTTACATTCAACCTCTAAGCTATTTGACAAAGCAATTCCTCTAGGATAATTAGAAAGAGCTTTTTTAACATGGAAGCGTCAGCTCAGAAACAAATTAATTGTCAATGCAACAGACGGATTATTTTGTGGAAGGCGTCAGGGATATCAAGCCAGCTTTGCGTGTGTTTTTTCTCGTTTTACAATTGCTTACAGATTCTCACCTTTTTCTTAGGAAGTGCAATAAATCTGTAGTAATTGGAAATGGGGGATTTGGGAAAGAGAGTAGATTGAGGTGTACAAGTGACATTCACCCGTTGAGCAAGGTCTAAGTAAGCTACCTCCAAATCAAACCAGGTTTATGCTGCTGCTTTAATAAATAACTGATAGGAAACCGTCTCTGTCTTGTCACCAGTGGTCATAAAGCACGATTTAGAGACGTCAATAAAGGTTCATGAAATTTATCTAGCGACACAAATAAAGCATTAAGTAAAATCTTGGCTATTTGTGTGTGTGTTTTTTTAGTCCCAGAGGACAATGTTTTCAACTTCAAAAGCATTTGTATCTTTACCAAATGGAAAAATATGACATGGACTGCCAAAATGTTGAAAACAGTCCTTACATTCTTGGTTATTTTTCTCATGAAGCAAAAATGGAAAGCTTCTTAGTTATACCGGTCTCGAGAATGTACCTCACAATAATATTTCTTTCCTATTAAACTTAGGTCTAAAATTATTGAACGTCTGTGCTACATAAAAGTACATATGTAGTTATCTAAATTTGTTTTGGTTAATATCTCAACTTCACACTGGTCACAGATTCATTGAATATTTTTGCTTTCAACACAGTAAATCATTTAAACCTTTTATTGTAAATAGTTTAAGACTTCTTGGATGTTCTGAAATTATGATAAAATTGAAATATGGCAGTTCAAGCCTCATTAGATGATCACCAAGATACTCTGAAAGAGCAAGTTAATTTCAGATTTCTATAGCCAATGATTTTATAGAGTGTAAATCGAATGTTACATGTTGGAAATTTGGATATTTTTACAAGAAAATAAAGGACGTAATTTTGAAGCATTGTAGCGTGATGAATGATGAAAAGAGAAGCATAAGAACATAAATCTTGTATTCACATAGATTTCTGTTTGACTAAGGTTACCAGTTTTCAGACTTGACACATTGTGGAATATAAAGTGACTTAAGTCTACATTGGAAAACTGCTGTTAAACATGCAATCAGTCCTGTGTAATACTAGTTAACTAACTCTAGACTAGATCAGATTTTCTTCAACACATAGCTTAGGATGGCAGCATATAAGCTGACTTGGTTTTATGTTTCAATTTTTACAAAACTTATGTGTGGCTAAATAAGTTCCAACAAAATTAACTACATGTACTCTAAGACTTCACTTGCATAGCTTAGTCATTTTACTGGCTAAGAAAAGAATGTCATTTTATACTCTCGAGAGACCTACTTTGCACATTGCAGGCTTGGATCATCGCTCTTAAACATTTTTGTGCATTTTCCATGGCCTCACGTCAACATTATCAATAACTACACAACGTCGTCGCGGTGTGAACGTACACGAGTTGAATAAGAAACAGATTGATGGCTTCATTTCCTGTCTACCCTAAATGTTCACGATGATAAATTTCATTCAACCTGTCAAAATGACAGCTTGAATTGAACAATTTTTATTGATTCCGACTTTGCAGAGGTTAGCTTAAGTAAAATTTATGCCGCCTTTATAATATCTGTTCCACATGCTATCAAAAGTGATGACCTTGTTTTCATCTTCTGGGCTTTAACATCATTTTTCTCTTTGATTTTTTAAATGCATTATTTGTAAACAAGGGTTGATGATAGTTATCATAGAGAATTCCTGTTAACATGTTTTCGGTGTTTTTCAGTTCTTCTTGATTTTCAAAAGGGTCTTGTTCAGTTAGTATTCTGTGAAGTATATAGGCCTATACTGTTTTCAGAATATAATTTATGTATTTAACTATGTCTTCTCTTTGTTTGAGGTTACCGTTACCATTACCTTATCTTCTATGTGAGAGCCAGTCGGCAGAGTGATAGTCTCTCTGTCGGTCACAGGACTAACATCAATGGACCATGGGTTTGAATCCCACTCAGTCCAAAGAAATATTTGACAAATTTCTGAGTGGGTTTGCACCCGATAAAAGGCTTAGGGCGAGATTTGCTACGAGCAAATAGCTTGGTGGACTCCTTCACTAAACCCGGAAACCCCCCACATTTTAAAGGAAATAATCTTAAAATCGGTGTAAAACACCAATCAATCTATAAAATTTTAGAGATTCTCCACTGAAATACTGCGTTGTCCTTAAACCATCAGATTTTGATTAAGTCCCCGTAGTGTAGTGGCCACTTTTAATAACCTCTCCTCATTACTGGCACATCTAATCAGTTATCTAATTGATCCAATCTTAGAACCAGCCCTCTGAAATCTTCACCTTTTTGTAAGCTCTTACATATACATGTGTAGCCATACTAGGTTTTATAGTGTTTCCTAACTCCTCACTTACTTACAGGCAAAAGGTGTATGATCTCAGATTTCACATGGTAAAATGCATTTTAATTTGTTTTAAATCAAAGTCATTCAATTTGAAAGAAATTATATAATTATTGTGTTGTTACATGTATGTACAATAAAATTCCGCTGAAATAACACATTTTCGAGCACTAAAAACCTTTGAACATATTAATGTTATTTTGTTATTTTTTTCTTTTATTCAGGCTTGAAAATAATAATAGAGACTTGTCAAGCTGTAAATAGTAGAAATCAAAAATGCTCAATGAATTTGAAAAATGTCATAGATAGCTTTAATGTAACATAGATTTTGATACATGGACATTGGCATACATTTGGTTAACCTGAAGTCCACCATTAGGTTTACTCAAGATTATTTGTCTTATATGACAGGGTTACCAGGTTAAGTAGGATCCAAATCTTTTTCTTAAATCTACCTTGTGCTCCAAACTCTCTGACCCTTTTTATTTCTGTTTATATTTATTTATATTTTTATTAGGCCTACAGGGAAAATCTTTTTGACCCTTTTAATCAAGTTCTACCAGCATCAAATGACATGTATACCTACATTCATGTTTAATGTGAACAACTTTTATCTAGTCTCATTCCAAATATACATTATAGCTTTTAACTATTGTATAATGTTAGTTGATCTATAGGGGCAAACTATAATAAGTGTAAATGGTGTATAAATAACACACGGACCATAAGGTTATTGTAGAAGATGAATTGCTAACCTGCTTGTGAATAAGTCTTCTATATATAACTGTAATTGTATGTAAGACAAGTTCTCTGTGTTATTACACTCATAGCTTCAACCAAAGACAGCTGATTTCATGCATCATTGGTTACCAGAGTGTCAAACCTTAATTATCATCTACGTTTTTCATGTTACATTTATCTATCTTAAGGTCAACAGCTAGTTTGTTAAGCCACTTACAAAGCAATATCATGTATGAATTTCTTTACATGGCCTTGGATCTGTTAATGCCTGAGTATTGGCTTCATTAATTATGTACAAAAGGCTAACATTTTGCCTGACTTGCTCTAGATCCACGCACACATTTTGACCATATGTAGGCCTACTACTGTATTTATTACAAAAGTCATAAAGTTTGCTTTGCTTTTCTAGAAGCATAATATAATACATGTATGGGTGTAGGTATTCTTCTATATCGATGATGGGGGAATGAATGGGGCTCAGAGGGTTAGTGGTTGGCACATGGTGAGGGGGCCCATGTGGCTCGATCAGTGGATAGCATGTGGTATTGGGGCTGCCCGGCTCTATGGCTCAGTAGATTGATTGATAAATTGATGTTTTGCGTCAGACTCAAGATTATTTCACTTATATGGCGGGGTTGCCAGGTTTAGTGGGGAAGGAAACTAAGCTCTTTGTCAGGATGAAACTCCCGACCTTTAGCTAATACCTGGCAGCTCTTCTTCATATGGGGATCAAGTGAAAAATCCACTCAGAAATGTTTCAATTTTTATTTGGTCTGAGTAGGGTTCGAATTTGCACCGGACTCAGTAGATAGCGCATGGTCATTCAACAAAAAAATGATATTATTGAAAAATTAAAAGTTTTTGCTATTTTGTACAAAGCCACGGGTTCCCTCCCTAACTTTCCTCATAAATCTTGACATCTAGCATTATGAACTTAAGGATGACTTACCATAAACAAATATAAACTATGTGCTTGGTTTTGCAAGTACTGCAAATTACAAAATATATATATATATATTATGAATAGATTCATCTCTGAGAATTAAACATGGCTTTATAAGTACTAGCTAACATTTTACATTTATAGAAGTTTTAAATTCATAAATGTTCATTGTTTGGAGAAGGCATTTTATCCTGATGTACCCTGTCATAAAAGATGATGTTAAAAATGCTGTTAATGGAGTTGTCTTTGTTAGTGAAGATGGGAAGGGTGAAAGTTGACAGAATGTGCTGATGGTCTCCCTATAGGCGGCTCTATAATTACACTTCTATCTCACTCCAACACACTCTCATACTCCTCAAATAACCTGGTTTTACTGCCTGCCAGCAACACATAGTAATTGATATCATTATTGCATGAAAACAATTTTATCGCTGCCCAGGTTACTGCCAAATACTTCCAGTGAAATAACTACATGTAACAGCTGGGAGCTATTGGAAACGCTGTTAAAAGAAACTACACGATGGCCACTTTTTATCTGGCCGTTTGTAACAAAATGCACAACATCAGTAGCATCAGAAAAACAATTTCAAAATCAGCTTATTGGAATTTTGTGTCCTTGTTGTTTTTTTTTTCTGGAGGAAATCAGAAATCCACAAAAAAATGACTGAGATTTGTGTATTAAGAGATCATCATCCTGTTAGGGAGATATCACACAGCTTAGAAGGCAATCTTTTTGTTATACTGACAATTCTATTTGGAATATTTATTGTTACAGGGTACATTATACCTTCATAATGGCCCTACCACATATGCCATGTCAGTGAAAATGAGAATTTTGATTTATTGAGAAAATAATATCTATTTTTAGCTTCAAATTACAGCAAACCTGTCAACTCTGGCCATTAAATATAGTAATGGAATATCAGAACAAGTTATGTCTGTGTGTCTCCTTCTACAGATGTGTTTGTGAGGAGAGGCATTTACTTGTCTAGTACATGTAGGATTGTTTCAAAGAGTAATGTAAAGTTCCATGATTCCAACTGAATATAGAGTTTTTGTTTCTCTCTCAGATATGCTTTCTTTGTTATGGTCAACATGTAAATGAATGAGTATGGCCTTTAGGTATTCAACACATTCTGTGGGGGAGGAGGGGGGGGGGGGGGGGGGTTGTCGTCAAATAATATTATTTGTAAATTTATAGAATCTAAAAAGTAGACAAGAAACATCTTGAACCTCATTGTGAACTGTGGATAGTGTTTTTTGTTCGCCATTAAAAAAAATAAGTATAAAAACCTTAGCTGTTGATATTGACAACATTTGTCAGGTAAGGCTGCAGGTTGTACTTCCTAACCACTACACTGGCATGTAACCTGACCAGATGAGATTTGACCTTGCCTTTTGTTGTGGGAAAGATGGCTGGCGTGTTAATCCTACAGACGTGCTAGTCACTGGATCTTCTGACCACCATAACCATAATATTCAAACTTCTTATTTACATACTGTATTTATCTTAGTGGTATCATTCTTGTGTTAAAAATAACTTACATGAAATGATTATAAGAAAACTATAATTTCATATAGTACATTACAGGACTGCTGGCTGTAAAAACCTTGATAAACCCTGCTCCCCTCTATCAAGCAAATTGTCTCCGATATGGGACCAACATTTTTGTTTTGATTGAGTCTTAGTTCTCAGCATGGAGATGGTTTGATTATTTTCAATATGTTTTCTTCCCTTTTCTTGCATCAATCAGAGCCTAATACAGTTTTGTTCATATAATCAATTGTCATCATTCCCATGACAGAAGTGTGAGACAGTCATAAATCGACCAAAAAATTGGATTTTGAACTTGGCAGGTTACGTTTACACACGTTTTTTTGGATTGATTGTTTGATTGATGTTTTACTCCCCACTGAAGATTATTTCACTTATATGGGGGGCTTATAGCCCAGAGGAAACCTCGACCTTCGGTGAATACCTGGCAACTCTCCCACAAAAACGCTCTAGTGAAAAATCCAATTTATTCAATTTCTATTGGTCTAAGTGGGATTCAAACCCGGGCTGCATTGATATTGATAGAAGGCCTGTGTCGGACTTAGAGACTATCTCTCTAATTGACTGAGCCACCGAGCCCCCCCCCCCCTCCATCTGTATTCTGCAGTGTTGGCTTACAGCTTCAATCATCAAGTCATTGTAAAAACAAAGCATTGGAGGTCAACTAGAAAGCTCCCAATGATCATCAGAAAACCAAATGAGACCACGTTCTTTTGTAGACGCACTCGAACGACCTATGTGGGATGGTTGCCAGTTCCCAGCTGAAGGTTGTGGGTTTCCTCCGGGCACAGAGCCCGGTTTCCTCCCACAATAAAACTGGCAACGCCACCATATAAGTGAAATAATCTAGATAGCGGCTTAAAACACCAATCAATCAATCAATTTTGTAGACGATATAAAAATAGGTTTGATTTTATTTGCGTCCTTGGCCAATGCGTTTAAGTAACTTTCCTATATTATTACGGTAAAAAGAAAAATCCTTTATCGTTAGATCAAATTTGTAGATTTATGTTGGCTTGAGAAGTCACTCCAAACATTGTGCATTCATGTAACTTCAGAACCTTGGATAAACTATTGGAAAAAATGGCCAAATTAAATTGAACCTCACTCCCTTTATAGGGATGACCGAGAAATATAACCTGAAAGTGAAGTCTGAAGTCTTCTACTGCTAAATCCATGAATCAATAAATGTAACAACTGAGTTATACATCCAAACATTGAAGCACTCCCAAGGAGAAAAACTTCTTTACATATTACCTTAATTTTGACTTAAGTCAAGGAGGTGTTTAGCCCTAAACAGTAAAAGTCATCATATGTTAGAAATAAAGAATTGTGTGTAAATCAAATTTGAATTTATCTTTTTTTCTGCAATGTTGATTTCATTTTGGCATATATATGTCCTGGTTTAGATTTCTAGCCAGTGCTGACCAGGAGAAACCCGTACAGATAGTGGTCGCACATTCCACACTGTCTCAGTATTTACCCCGTACCCTTTTTGGTTTATCGGCACTTTCCCCTTCAGTGCTTATTGTCTATTGCCTTGGGGAAATAGATGAAGGTTAAACCAATTAATAGGATGGAGGGGTAGTGAGGATTTTTCTGTTCAGTGGTTGATGAACAGAGTTGAGTATCTGGATTTCTCCACTCCATTACCTCACTTCAGGCTTCTTTAAAATGTCTCTTCTTGTCATACTCCTCTCTCTCCTACTTTTACATTTCACACTGGTCATATATCAAACACTTTGAGGTAATATCATTTACATATAAAGTTTAGGCCATTTTTTTTTTAACATTGTCTTCGTCTTGTTTTTAAAAGCCTACAGTTATCTGGATGACAATAATTGCTCCACCCTAGCTATTTCTTGAACAACAATTTAAACAGAATCATTTCTACTTTAACATACTTTGATATGTTATTAGCAATATACGCCCTAAATGTTTTAACCAATAGAGAGCCAAAGTGGGACTTTATTCGCCATGGCACCCTGCCATCTTGGCTTTAAACAATGTCCTCTGTCATATAATATAACACGGGCTCTGAATAAATGTCACATCTAAGTTCTACATGTATTTCACTGTTTTGTGAGGTGGGGGGGGGGGGGGGGAAATATCTATGAGAATACAAAGAATCACCCCCAAAAAGTCCTTATAACAAAACGAAACAGAGATATATGCTTTGTCCATAGCCTATACTATAAGTATAGAGGCCAGTCCTGTTACCAGTTCGCTTCTCTATTGGACCAAAGTTCTTATTTGATTTCCATGAGATTGTCAAGGTAAGGAACTACTACCACCTTCATGAACCAAACTGAACTGTTCACCTCTAATTAACACAAGCAGCAATACAAACATATTTACAAAACCTGGATGTTATTTAATCCGCGACTTTCTCCATACTGGCTTATCGTTCGGCCGTTCTGGATTTCCTTTGTATAGAGTTGGCCATACTGGACGTACGTCCTCTGGGGGCTAGCTTCCTTATTAGTTAATGGTCATCTGTGCAGAAAGGCCAATGTTATTAGGTGGGTTTAAGGAGATCAAATATCCCTAATCAATAAATCCCAGTTCGGCCATCAGACATTACTGGTATAAGGTCTAGCCCCCGTCTTATTGCATTCTTCTGAACTTACTGATAACAATAAAACAATTTCGGTTTTCTTTTCAGAGAGCTCCAAAGTAGATTTTTTGCTATTTAACTAACCAGATCAAAAATATAAATTAAATGTATATTTTTTATTGACATAGAGAAGACACCATGCTAAAAATGTTCACTTGTAAAACACCGTTAATTTTTTTGTCTAATCTACAATTAGTGATTTGAACAAAATTATTGCCTTGATAAATAATGCTAATCAACACATCTATTAATTTCTTTTGACTAGAATGCACTGGTATATTAATTTACTCTTTGTTACATGCAAATTAACATTGAATAGTTAGCATGATACTTAATTTCACCCTCAATTAATTAACACTAATTAATTTAATACCATGTAATTTGTATTGAAAAGGCATTGTTATGCCAATAAAAGTTTAGAAGTAGCTCATGCATCCTTTAATAACATTATATTCATTTATAAAGACTTTAAACACACGGGCACAGAGACAATCTTCTTGATTAAAATAACCACTGAGACAAGTTTCTAATTGAGTAAAAAAGGTGTTATGTGTGTCATTCAGAACTGTATGCTCAATCACAGGTTAAAACAGGGCAACAATAGGCTTTCTAATCTTTATATTTTGTTTGAAAAGATATCTTTGTGGTTCGATATTTCTGAGTAAGCCCAGAGAAAAAAGTACATTTTAATAACATATTTAATTTGTTAAGCATGTTGCAGAGACCAAACATACAATACATACTGTACTACCCTGCATACATGTACATGTGTTATAAACCTCATATATCTTAGCTTGATTCGAGTGTAAATTATATTTTTTACATTAAGTTGTGGTTTATGGTTGTGATGAAGACATGTGGTTTGACTGTACATGCTGTAGTAGAGATTTAATGGCTGTCAATGTGCTCTTCAAAGATAACAGTGTTCGTTAATACACGCTCGTTACCTGGTGATAATTTACACTGCTAATGTTAACTGACAATCTATCATCTTTACTGTCCTGTCTAATGTGCAATGATTCAGAGTGCCAACTCATCCTATATTTCTGAATAAAAACAGGAATTTACAACGGTTACCAAGCCTACAAGTGTGGCTCTCTATAAACTTGTGTATTATTGTGAAGAAGAAACAATGACCATGCATCTCCAAGACTATTTTGAACTCAAGTCTCATCTTTTCCCTCTCTTCCACTCTTACATGTACTTGCACAAATTATGAAATTCAAATTTTTGCCAAGTATGTAGGTTTCTTATTAAGATAAACATGTTGTTGGCTCTTTATGTTTACATTTTGATACTAGTCCTAAAATATTACTGACTGACAAATTTAAAAGTGTGAACTTGTTTCATTATCTTGACTACAATCACTCAGACATACCGTAAGTGCCAGACCATGTATTATTTAACCAGTAGGTTCCTATTTAATCCAATCACCCTGGCCAACAAACTACAGTGTATGGTTATTCTAGTTGACTACAATGCTTTGAACATTCAATGGTCACTCTATTGACAAACCATTCCCTATATTTGACAAAAGCAAAGCTTTCTGTTTAATCTGGATCAAGGGACATTTCTGACCAACAATGCAACATATCATGAACAAGTCTAAACTACTCAGGAATCCAAAAGAAACGGCATACAATCCATGCCTAAGAAATGGCCAATGTGTTTAGTCCAGCAAAGTCCAATCTAAATGTTAATGTTGTTTCTTGGTTAAGGATTTCTAGATGTCATAGAAATATGAGCTCTTCAGTATGGTTAAAAACATCTCCATTTTAAAGCATAAACATATTTCGGTTCTCGTTATTAGATTCAAACAAATAACATTTGGTATAACATTAGCCAAAAAAAATGTTGTAAAGGATTTCTCAATAAAATATGCAACGTTGTACTATATCTAGAAGTAAAGGATTTGTCAATAAAATATACAACATTGTTGTACTACATCTAGCAGTAAAGGATTTCTTAATTAAGTGCACAATATTGTTGTACTATATCTAGCAGTAAAGGATTTCTCAATTAAGTGCACAACATTGTTGTACTATATCTAGCGGTAAAGGATTTCTCAATTAAGTGCACAACATTGTTGTACTATATCTAGCAGTAAAGGATTTCTCAATAATATGCACAACATTGTTGTACTATATTTATCAGTAAAGGATTTCTCAATAAAATATACAACATTGTTTTGCTATATCTGGCAGTAAAGGATTTCTCAATAATATGCACAACATTGTTGTACTATATCTAGCAGTAAAGGATTTTTCAATAAAATGTACAACACTGTTGTACTATATCTGGATTTAAAGGATTTCTAAATCAAATGCACAACATTTTTGTACTATATCTAGCAGTAAAGGATTTCTCGATAAAATGCACAACATTGTCAACATTGTTAGACTACACTGTATATCCCTACTTACTGTAAATGTAGCTGCTGTATAGGTGAGATGTTGTGAGCAGTGCAAAAGTGTTTATATACTGTACCATATCTGGCTTTTGTTTTTACATACTCTAAAACAGTAAAATGTACTACTTACATGTAGCCAGTAGGATACCTTTGGTTTAAAAAACAAATTTAATTTACAAACTGTGCCCGTTTGCTGTGGTTCTGATATTGATGAAATATAAAGATGATAAGGATGTATTGAGAACAGGGACATTAAAACTGACTGCCAGACTCCATCATTAAAGATTGTGCCTTTATTTCATCGTCTTTTTACAACTCTACCTTCATCTCCGTTTGAACACAATGTTATCTAGGGTTATTGTCCCTTTTATTCTATATCTGTCTAAGTCAATCTGTTAAGGGTTCGCATTTGTTGGGATTCTAACAATAATTCAGGTAACCCGGAAATTACAGCAAACTTAACCTTTGTTTATGTGACATTCTGTAGCAGTAAGTGCTGGTTTGTCCCCTTCTTTTATTGCCTTTTCTGTGAGGGTTTACTTTCAAGGAATCATTGTGCAGTGATTGTCATGTATGTACCCAGTCTAGGGTTCCCCCACCCCCACACCTCCCGTAATAAGTTTGTTATTCTAGAATCAGATGATGCTAATGTTTCTATGCCTCAAATGTCTGTGATTTTTCATCCTACGCACTATCAGTGTAAATAGGTTGATCACCAAATCATCTGTGAGACACTATAAATATATATCTGATATTCTTTGTTATTTTTAGATTCTAATTATGTTTCTTGTAAAGAAAAAAAATGTTGGGTGACGGTCAGACATAGATAAAGTCTTTATGGTTTAATGCTGATACTGATGGAATTGTAAGATGATCAGAATATATTAACTTTTTGCCAAAGGTTGTGTTTCCTCCAGGCAAAAAACACAGTTTCCTCCGATTCCTCCCCCATGCACTAAGCCTAGAAACATCGCCATAAAAGTGAAATAATCTGTACATGTAAGTGCAGCATAAAACACCAATCAATGATTTAATCACAATGTTATTCAGGTTAGGCTTTTGTCTATTTGATTACAAAGATTGTCTTTTGAAGTCCACATTTGTGGAGATTTTAACACAAGTTTTGGTAAAAGAAATGTATATATTTTCTGAAGGTTACATTTCACGATTAGTATACTGTACCATGTATGAAAAGAACCAAAACTCTCTGTGTAGGATTTCTGTTATTGTAACATTATATCTGATGATGTTACGAATAAAAGGATATGTCCTACAACGTATAAAGATAATGTTGTTATACAACTAGTATTCATAATGCATCGTTGGTTGTGTTATAAAAAGGGCTTCCTGGTTTAATGATAATATTGATGAAATAGAGAGATGACAGGGATGTATTGAAAACAGGCACATAATAAACTAAATGCCATACTCTATCATTAAAACCTGTGTCTTTACAATGCTGCCTTCCTTTCCTTTTGGTTATTCTCGGTTATTGACCGTATTATTACATGCCATAATGTTGGTCTATCTATTAATATTTATAAAGGTCCATATTTGCGGGGATTTTTGGACAAGAGTTTTGGTAAATTAGAAATTTTAACATAATAATGCAGCTGTTTTGTCTTGTGGTTGAATTATTCTTTTAAGTATATTCCCTTTTTTTTGACTTCATCTTGATTTTTTTTTTTTTGAATCAATAGGCAATTTGATCTTTCTGCTCTGTAATAGAATGTTGAATAATAAATGAAATTTCTCCATGTGGTGTGTTGACTCTTGCTGATTCTTTTCCATTTAGTCCACAACCTGCTGTTATGTTAGAAGTACAACCAATAGAAATTTTTTATTTTGTATATGTATTTCTTGTTGCCAAGGGATATCTTCTTCAAGTCTTAATTTTATATCATTCATCTCAAAGGGAGTGTTTTTTATTCTGATGTTCAACATTCCAAGCCTTTGCAGTTTTTATAAATCCATGGGTTTAAGGTTTGACAATCTTGCACAGATAATATTGGGTGGAAGACTTCCTTATAAGTAACATACAGTATGCCCTGAGGCAATATAAGACTCGGTTAAAACCAGGTTTTGTCATCATACTGGACTTTTACTGTGAGAATTGTCTGGCTGTTTTCGTATATGATTGACTTCTGTGGGTTGTAAAGATGATATGTTTCACCCAATGAACCATATGCGTGGAATGGACATGTCTCATTGGCTGGTTTGGATTGGACTTTGTAAAGTGTGCCGCCATTGACAGTTGATAAGCGCGTGCAGAACAGATCTGGATGGACGCTCCACTATCTCCTAGTAATGGCGGCATTCGAATCATATCAAGCACCACGTGACCTCCGTTCCACGCATATAGTTCATTGGTTTCACCAGCACATCACATGCTTAGAAAACCTGTTTTGTCCATTAATAAAACATGGCGATAGGGCTACATGTACATGTACATAAATGAAATAATCTCGAGTGTAAATCAAAACATCAAATTATGAATCACTGAAAATTAACAAAAGTAATTATGGATTATCTATCCACATGAAGGCTGATGCAGATACATGTACTTTTAGCTTGTAGAGAATGTCCCTTGTGTGTAATTACATGACCCTCATGCTGTGCTCATCATGGGTTGGCTTTGGCCATGGTCGTTGATGAGCTTGCAAAAAGGATCATTAAGTATGCCAAATACGTTAGCCCTCCAGGGGCCCGCTCTACTAATCTGGCGTAAGTTACTCCTGTCGCAAATGCATTTCGAATGGTAGTAACTATACGAATGGTCACAATTTCGAGGCTCAACTCCATGCTTTTCGCCAGCTTAGTATATAGAACAGGACCCAGAGCTTCTATAGTTTGTTAATATAGCTTAATGTCTAAATTGAGATGGGTAACTAAGTCAGGAGGGGATATATTTTGGTCGGCTGGTATTTTTGTCACCACATGACATTATATGTTGTTAAATGCAGTATTATTGCAGTATGATAATAGTGTGATTGACTACCTGTAGCAAACAGAGTGTGTATGTAATATACTTTTCTCACTTAGGCTTGTTATTAGATTTTCCATCTCATCACCTTGAACATGTGTTAATTAAGATAGAACGAAATGGATAGTATTGATATATGGATAAGGAAAGTTGATGAGTGATAGAGAATATATTTCGTGGAATGAAATCGGCAGGTGTCCACACTGAAATAAACACTTGAGTAGTTCAAGTCGCAGTATGATTGGTAACTGTGATGTAGCCTGTCATTCTCTGTGTATACTGTAGACCGTCATGTGGCACTGTCTGAGATCTATTTGCTGTGGGACAAAATTTTCCAATAGTTACTCTGTAATGTTACATGCTCGGTAAGATTTTAATTTACATATATGCGATGGTGATAAAATATGTGTATTCGCTTTCCATATGAGTAGGTCACTTAGCTAATTGTTCTTTTCATATGTTACATTCCTTATTTACTATGGATTCCATGTGGTCATTGTCAATTCAAACCCATAATTATGCATGATTTTATGACATACCTTTGCTTCCGGTGATTATTGGTAACTTGTATATGATTAGTGTTCTTAACCCTATGATGGCCTATGGTAATATGATATGGTTCACTTGTTTCTCATTACAATTACATATAACAGATGGCTATAAGACTCATTAAAATGAATGTCCAGTCTCACTACTACATAATTCCATTACATTAAAAAAAATTTAGACACTCTCGCCACTGAAACCTTTTTGATATTTGTCAAGAAAGCCAATTTACACAAACTTACTACAAGAATTAAAATTAAACATGGCCGGGCACTGTATTTATGTCCAGTTGTGTTTAAAATGTCTAAAAGCGGGTATAAAATTGCATCACACACAGAATTTAAGCAAGTATGCAAGCAGCAGCAATAATGATCAGAAACGGATCAAACTCAGTTTTGGAATACCCTCATTTCAGGTCTTAATGTTGGTAGATTGCAAACTCAAATTTATTGACATGCTTTTTTGTGTCCCTCAAACCAGATCCTTCCTCTGTATTATTCAGATAAAGTCAGTATAATAATACTGTACAGTTAGATCAATGGCATGATTCAAATCATTAGAGCGCTTGTGCACATGCCCAAGCTCGGAGTTTGTTTCAGGGTTGCCATTAAGCTCCAGGGGTTGTAACCTGTAGAACAGTTCCCACAGTAAACCGTTCATCACAATTCAAAACACTTATGCCCAAACTTATGTTTATATCATGGGTACCTAACAAATCAAATTTTCAATTTCATATTGAAAAAAAAAATCTTATGACAAAGCTTTTAAATTTGGGCAAAAATAGAAAGTTCCTAATTTCTTCCGTCATGGAAAAATACAGAAAAACGTCTTTAGATTTTTATATAAACCAGTAATCTTGATTAAAGCGGCGAGCATGCTTTTCATTTTTTTTCTGTATCTTTTCTTTTTTTTTTTACTTCTTTATTAATGCTTAATCCAACAGGTGAATTTTTTTTGCCACAATTGCTATTGAGTATAGATGCTTAAAAATAAACCTTTTTAATGACCTTTTTTTCCACTGACATCAACTTATTTGCATTGTCTGTCGATGGTTCGAGGGTGTTCTGCACCTATTTTGCATTCATTGTTATTCATACTGTATGTGTATGACAAGTACACCAGGAACACAGCATATATTACCATAAGCATTTTGGGGTCGAATTGCTAACAAAAAATACATAGTTATATGAGACATGACACTTTGCCAAGTTAATGGGAGATTTTATTGGGGAAGCACATATATTTCTGAACACTAAAACAAACGGTCACATATATTTATGTACATACTTTGAGCATGCTCAAGTCTTTAGGCAGCTTTGTCATAAACACTGTGACTGGTGAAGATGTGTAAGAGGTTATATATTAGGCAGATTTTGTGGGATACACTTTAACCATGTTCTACAGAAGAAAATTTTCTACTGTTGGAACAAACAGTAAGCCAGAATACAATAAAGGGAATGTGGAACTTTTGTCTTTACCGATAGACTTAGGATTAAACTCAGGGTAAGTCTCTACAAGTATCACAATCTTGATATTTCAGATAAATGACTAAATATGACATGGATTTCTATGTTTCTTCAAGTTCTTAATACATGTAGTTGGGGTAAATAAAGGCCTTTTTATATAAAATAAATGAACTTTTCTTTGGACATTTTGTTACATAAATTATAAATATTATACATAGGTAATTAAATACCATGGGTTTTGGTTTATTACAACAACTTAATATGGTTGGGTAGCAAAGTCTAAATGATCGGCACCCCCCCCCCCTTTTTTTTTTTTGTAAACACATACAGAAACTTTTCCATGGTTATTTTAGTCAAGAAGATTTTCTCTATGCCTTTGTGATCTAGTGTTCCTAAATATAAATAGCTGATATTTGTCTGTTGCTTTTAGTACATTTAGAAGTCTTTCAAACAATAGTATTAAAATAGAACTTCAGATTTGTTAGTGTTTTGTACTTTAAAGCCAAACTTCATGAGTATTAAGTAAAGAAAGCTATAGAGTGGTATTCATAAGTTTGCCGTCCCTTATATTAGAAGTGGATAGGAATCCAGTAACACCTGTGCTCCCATTGCTAGATGTGTTTTAATTAGATTCCATTATTAACACCTGCATTCCGCCTGATTGACTTACATATGTTGTATCTATACCGGAAGTCACTTCATGGAAATTGACAAGATATAACCTTGTATATATAAATATTCAACTCAAACTTTTTATTTTTGTTTTTTAAAGATTTTGTTCAAAGTGGAATTAGCTGCTAAAAGGTGTCCCTTTTTCATAAATTCGATTTCATGATGAGAGAAAAACATGTTTTAGATTAATATATATGTAAACAATCTTGAACAATTTGCTTGTTCGGTTTCAAGGAATTTTCCCTTTATTTGACTGCTCATGCTAGTTAAATTGTGCCAACATAGTAAATGGAAGATATCAAAATTATGTACTCGTTTAACTCCTACATGTAATTTACTTCTCAAGTATAGGTAAACCTGATACTAGTTTCACATTGGGCTTTTTTGAGAAAATGGCAGGTAGTTTTAATAGAATTTATGTATTATCAAAAAAAAATATCAACATTTTGTCAGCGCACTCCACATTTAAGTAATACCATCAAATAGAGGGTCTGGTAAAATAAGCTTATATATACAGTGTATTTTTTGAAGATACCGTTTTATCCCTATGTGCCATTTGATTGGCCCCAACATAAAATCTTCTCGAACTCACTCGCTGCGCTGAGTCGACATTCAGATCATTAAATAAAATGTGTTAAAAGATTCAGTATTGGCGGGGCTGAATATTTACTATAATTAGTTTTCCCCTTGACCATTATACATGTCTAAGTGTCAATGTACATATACTGAATGTAGGGCTTCATATTGAAATGATTATTAATGACCCCAATCAAGAACACATGTATGATACATGTATGTATGATAGATGTTCTTGTCAATGTAATAATCACACTGATTATAACCTGCCTAGTTTAATACATAATATAAAGAACATAGTATATGTACATGTAGTTATATGTTAATGTTGGTTGATGCAGGACGAATTTACAATGTTAATTTATCTGGAGAAAAAAGCTGATTTTGACCTATGTGCGCTTATGCTTGCCTTACTTCAGAAAGCTGACATATGTGTTTGATCTCTGTTTGACATCAATGTGGTATGGTTGCCAGCTACAATGGGAAGATCAAGATCAAAGGTTTCTCTTGGGCTTGTTTCCTCCTAAAACTTGCAATGCCACCATATCCGTGAAAAATATATCTTAAAACACAAATCAGTCAATCAATGAATCAATGAAACCTGGTTCTGCACAGTGAAGGCGTCTGGTTAGATCTTTTACTAATTCAGTAATTTCCCTGATGATAATTGCAACTTGCTTTCGAAACACTGTCTGATGATGATTGCAACTTGCTTTCGAAACACTGACTTCATCACATATGAAAATTTAAACATACATATTCTAATGGACTTGATTTAAGCTCTGTGTGTTAAGAGAATCTAACAAGCAAGCCGTTCATAGCAGGGCCGGGTAGCTCAGTTGAACCTTGGTAGAGCGGTGGGATGGTAACCCAAAGTCGTGAGTTCAATTCTCACCCTAGCCATTAATTTTTTTCGGGCCAATCAGTGTCGGTTAATTTACTAATTTAGATCTTTTATTCTTTAATAAAAGATCTAACCAGACGGCTTCACTGTGCAGAACCAGGTTGAAAATCTTGGTTATGCCAGAAATTCATTGCCAAAGATCCAAATAATAATATTTATTTTTCGTTTTTCATATCCCAACTGATCATATCCAGGTGATACCTAAAGGCTCTGTATAATTGTAAATGAAACGGCTTATTATTTGGAGACATCTTGATTAGAACTGTGTATACTATAGATTACATGGTAGACCAGAATTCTAGATATACATAGAGTTTGGATTTCTACTGATCCTAACCACTGTACAATAGGTCGTGGATAATTGACAGAGAGATGATGTATATATCACATAGCCCATCTGATACCCATGTATGACAGCCTGTCTGATAGGGGACAGATCTGAAATACCATATATATGTCCTCCAATAGATGGGTTTGATATGTTTCCATCAGACACAAAGGTTCTGTTCTAAAAAAGACGCACCAATTTCCTGATCCATCCCTTACATGGTGGAGAGATTATTCTAATTAGATAGCATAAGGGACTGATGACAAACTAAAGGGTTTCCAGGACTGATATTTACCACTGGCAAAATTATGTTGTACCAAAGTGTTTAGAAAACAAACAGTTTTATTGGAGTAATATCACATTTAGCCTATAAAACGTATTATAGAATGTTGTTTTACACTTTTAACTTTAATGATTTCACAAATTAAAGAAAAGATGTTTTAATAATATGTTTTGTGTCTTTTGACTTGAATGGTAGTTGTTGCAGAGCACTTGTTTCATGTGGACATCTGTACAGGCTGGCATATTTTAATGAAAGGTGTTATTTGTATTTGTATACCTGTTAACTTAAAATGGCATATTCTGCCAAAATGTTGATATTTTTGCGTAAAAACAAAAAGGACAATTTATAAGCTTTTTAGTGTTTGAGAATATACATTAAAAATGTTTTGAACTAACTTTGACCTGGAATGAATGACTTTTCAGTATCGTACAGGCTGTATATTTTTTTTTCATTTCAATGTCAATCATTTAGTTTTTCCATGACCTTCAACCCCTCTTATTGTTGTGAAAATAAAAAAAATTGAAAAAAGTGTGTATTTTGGCAGCTCATGCCACTTTAGGTTCCTCTTTTGTTTCTGATGTCTTGCAAATAATCACATGCTTGACATTATTTTAAGCTGATCAAATTGTACATAGTCTCACAGACAAGCAGAGATCTGAAGATTAAATAGGTCATTCACCTGGACTTTCTGGTTGCTTGTAAAAAAGTCCCTTAAACTTTTTTGTCTTGGCATAAACATTGTATTGTATAATTATTTGACCTAGATGTTTGTGAATGATTTTGGGGTAGAATAAAACTACCATTGTAGAGTTTCACATGTTAAGATATGTAGTGTTTATAAGCTGGAATGTTTGCCTTTGTAAATGTCTGAAAAGAAGGACATTGATGCCTGGTGTTGTCAGAAAGATAGGTCCTTTTTACCGTAAACATAAGTGTAAAAGTGGGCCCAAATATAAGCTTTAAGTGAAGACATTGATGCCTGGTGTTGTCAGAAAGATAGGTCCTTTTTACCCTAAACATAAGTGTAAAAGTAGGCCCAAATATAAGTTTTAAGTTAAGACATTGATACCTGTTGTTGCCAGAAAAATAGGTACTTTTGTACCGTAAACATAAGCGTAAATATAAGTTTTAAGTGAAGACATTGATGCCTGGTGTTGTCAGAAAAATAGGTCCTTTTGTACCGTAAACATAAGTGTAAAAGTAGGCCCAAATATAAGCTTTAAGTGAAGACTTTAGAATAAATACATCATATTTTATTTTAGAGATAGTATCCTCCTGAATTGAAAAAAAACATTTTGTTGATTTTCTAAAAGAAATAAATGCTATGATTTATCATGTATTTTTGAACAGGTATATTTATGAGAACGAATTGCTGTAAATAACTGGCTCAGCTGTGGGATTCAATATTTTTATGTTGCTAAACAAAAAACTTTTCCTTTAAATATTAAATTTCTTCTGAACATGTTGAGTTTAGCACTTTAAATTCAGTATTGACGCTACTAAATTATCAAATTACAAAATTTCACAAATATTGCAATATGTAAGTTTTATCAATTACGCATGTTACTGCAGGATATCGACAAGAAACCAGAGATGTGTGTTTTTAGTTTTTTAGATTGTAAAACTTACAAAAATGTATATTTTATATACTTCTCATTGTGAGAGCATATGTCTTATATCAGATGGGTATGATGACTAAAATACTTATGAAATTAGCCAATAACTCCCCGGGGGTCTTAAAACTATATAAGGTCTTTGACCTCATTTAATTTAATTTATCAAGGATAAGTAAGATGTGTTTTAATTAACTGTGACTTTTACACATGTATCAACAAGTTATTCCACTTATCACACAGTTTGTTTGGTCTACTTTATATTAAAAGCCATTTGTCAAATTGTGTCTTGCTGTGATAGGTGAAACTGCTTAAGTCTCTAGTTGTTCTATAGCTTGTGAATCCTAAGAAAGTCTTCAGAAAAATAATTTTGAACCTGTCGCTAAACATCAATCCATCGATCAATCAATCTAAATAATTTCCGCATTACTGCCCATGCAACCAACTGTATACATTGTAAGCGCAAAATTAACTTGAGGAGGACATCAACACCAAACTTAAGATGAAAATCGAACAATATTGTGTACAGCTTGTGGCTCTCATTAAAGCTTATCCCCTCACACAGACACCTGTGGCCTTTCAGTTAGAGTACAGTGACTAAGGTAAATAAACGTAGACAAACTTACAAACCCACCTAAGAAGCATCTGGTCTCACAGATTTCATTAAAAAGGACCTTCAGATTTTCTCATACAGTTTTATCACAACAGGATTGAAAATCATGTAGGAGATTCTTTCTTCATGGCATGAGTGGGTGAGGGATTAAAATTGAAACTGCATATTTCTTCTTTATACAGTAAACCGACACCTTGATAAACCGGAACCCTGTCCAAACCGATGGAATACCCAATTTTAAAATAGATTTTAAAATAACCTTGATAAACTGAAACAATAACCTTTCTTTCACCAAGAGATGTCGGTATAGGTTTTACCTGGTTTTTTTTTTAATATACATTAATACATTTTTATTTAGAAACATAAAGCATATATAAAGTTTTTAGACAGATACCCACTAATATCTGACTATGGATCTATACATAAAGTTTGAAATTGTCTTTTCCATTATCTATTCTATATGTAAACTGACTAAGGTTCTTTTATTTCTTAGTTTGTAATGGTGCGTAGAGTCAATGAGGTTTTAATGAATGGGTTGTTATAGTGAGGCCCTGGAACCTAACCCCAGTAATTGTCTTGACACTCTATGTAACACAGTACCACGGATATTTTACACTTGAATAACTGTCAAAGCTAAATAATTGCCACATTACTTCCACAGGCCCAGTCAAATGTGTGCACTTATAGCACTGATCTGTTTGAGCTCCTCTCTTCATATGATTCTGGGGGCCTCACTGGCTCAGTCTCTCGGTCCAACACTGGCCTTCCATCCATGGGTTGTTGGTTTGAATCCCACTCTGAGCGAATATAAAATTGAAAAACTTCTCTGTGGAATTTTCACTTGCCGCCCTTTATGGAAGAGTTCCAAGGTGCTCGCCGAAGGTCAGAATTTCCTCCCCCACTATAAACAATAGGAGTGAAATAATCTTGACTGTGATGTAAAGCATCAATCAATCAATCATATGATTCTTGCCTACAATATTTCCCGATCTCTGCGTAATACTCATATATACCAATAGCTACATGTATATTAACAGTTGATTAGAACAAGTTCTAATTCAAAGATATATATAAAAACACAATTTATATCTTTGACCCCTGGCCAAAAACTTTTCTAAAATTAAAGTAAATCATCTGTTTGATGTTCTAAACTTTGTTATTTACATTTCCTTCTGGAATAATTCAACTTTTATTTCAAAAAAATAATATTTTAGTTTTTCACAAACAATATCCAAGTCTCTCTAAGAAAGAATTGTTGCGAGAAATGGTCTAAATTTTCCCCTAATGACTTTCAAATGCCGAGTTTCTTCAGAGTCAATTTACATTAACAATGATATGTAAGTACATGTACATGTTAAATTTGAAAGCCAGGTGTAAATATATGCATTGGATAACTGCCAGGTGATAAGGTTTCTGATCTGCTAACAAATTCTGTCTATTATAGGTTCACATATGCTCAAACAATGTCAGTAAAGTTTACTTATCTAATAGTAATGTGACCTGGGTGTTTGAAATACAGCCCAAACCTGACCCATTCTACCTGTACTAATGAACCGTTTACCTTTTACACACCAAAATACCTTAGCCACTTTCAGTTTAGCCACTCATGCAAATAAGTTCTTCGGTGCTAACTTAGAAAAGTTTGTATTCAAATTGTTACAAACATTCTATTTTCCATTATAAGACTCTATAGCATGTATTGACACGTACTGTTGTATTTTATACCTCAAAAAGACGAATGTTAGGATAGCAGTACTTAGATGTTTATGTCATAACAATGCAAGTAATTTCTTGACCTGCTCTTCTGTTATGCTCAGGGATTTACAAACCATCTGTATGACTGACGCCTAAATGTTACATGCAATTGATTATGCAATTCAAACCTGTACGTACATGTATTAAAGAAAGGTGTGCTGCCCAGTGGTTGTTTTAGTTTGTATTTTTTTGCCTTCTGGACTTATATATGTACAGTATTAATTTCAGAAGCTATTATTACCTGTTATTGCTTTCAAAGACAATGACATTTTGTAAATTGGTCTGTGTGGGTATCCTTTGGGTTTAATAACATTTCTATCTAAAAATTACAATCTATTTGCAACCCACGCTTTACCTTTTGCCCAGAGTAGCTTTTAGCTAAGTCTGACATCTCTGATAATATGATGTCCCTCTCTGACAATTCCGCATTTTTTTAATATCCTGGCTTCCTTTGGGTAAGAAAGTTTCTTTAAAGGATAAATGACAAGTTTAAGTCAATGCCTCCTATTTGGTAATCAATTTGTTTAAAAACATGTATCATATAGACCTACAAACCCAACCAAAAGAAAAATGAGATTTTAGGCACAAAACCTAAAAAATCCAAGGCATTTTTTTCTCTCTACAGCCTAGATACGTAAATTAATAAACTTTAGTGCCGTGATGTCATAGTTGACATCTGATACGTACATTACTATTGTTGTGACGTCATACACGAACAACGTGGAGCCAGGGTGTCTTCATGGTTGGTTGAAAAGACATCGAAAGTGTTCAAATGTCAACTATGACGTCAACTTTGACACCCTGGGTCCTTACAGGAAGTTTGTTTTGTTTCAACAATTTGTTTCTAGATACATATTTAGTTATTTTACAATAAAAAAATCACGGATAGGTGTTCAGACAGAACTTGGCATTTATCCTTTAAGGATTTTTACTTCAAATATGACTAATGGTTGACTTTTAAAGCTAATCGAAGCAAAAGTTTATTGAAGAATCATCTAGTTGCTAAATTGATTGATTGATTGGTTGATGTTTTACGCCACACTCAAGAGCATTACTAAAGAAGATAAAAATATCAATTCTAAACATTTTATATCATTATAATGTCATGTCACTTTTTTGTTTGATTATTATGTGGAAATGTCATATTGGTGTTTAGTTCATGGTTAGCAATTTTCTAATGTCATTGGTCGTCCAGACTATAATGTAAGGTCATGGGGTATTTAATATAAGGGTTTTCTGGTACTGACCATTTCTTGACTAATCTAACTGAATTAAGCCATTCAATAGTCCAAAGGGAAGGCAATTGGGAGCTATATGAGATCATTACTGGGAACCTTTCAGTGAATAATAAGCCTGAAGATCCTCTGAAATGACTCGGTCTTTTCTGATAATGGTTTCTTTCAGCATATCACCATGGATTTCTGCCGGGGGAATTCAGCGCCAAACTAATCGCCGTCTGCCATATGTCACCAGAGAAAGGTTTTCTATCGCCACATCTTCTAGTCTATTTGGACATTAAGTTATTGGCATATTGTCAATATATTGTACCCCTGGTTTAGGTTATATGTCAGTGTATCCCATACAACATCAGAACTTTTTCTGTTGAAATTGCCCTTCAAGATCACTGATAAGTCGGACAGTCAAATCAATTTCTTTAGCCATCTGTCTACAAAGGAAAATCATTTCCCTCACATCTTTAGCAATTTCTTTTTGGTTTCCTGGGAATCTAACTTTTCTCATTCTTTACTTCTGTATCTGTCTTATTTAGTTTTAATTATTTAAAGAAAAAATTCTAAATAATTGAATCCACTACAAGATCAATGGTATTCTTCAGTTCCTCCAATCAGTCCAAGTATTTTGTAGGAGTATGTGTCTTACATGTAAGAAAACCTTTTGGGTCTTAATATTTGGAAAGCTTATATTTATTGATTGAAAAAGATAAAAACTCTTGGATTTGACAAGCATTCAAGAGTTAATTTTTTCTGACGCAAATCCTTCATTGTCATTTTGGATTTCTATATTTTAAATAAGGATATCTGGATACTTGTTGTCTTATCCAATAAAAATCCTATTGTACAAAAAAAAGGTACAAAATGCATCTTACGTAATGTTTTTTTTAATATTCTGAAATTTATACTACCAGCTATTAAAAAAAATATAATTCTAGGTCACCAAAAATATAAGAATGTATTAATGTTTGTATGTACTTGGATGTAGGTTTGGTTCTGACGGACCATTTATTGCAATGAGTGTTTTAGTCTTTCTTAGACTGTACAATAATAATGTGGAGTGTAATTCTGTCAGGTTTATCTATGTTGAACATCAAGAGAAGGGTAATAGTTCCGACTGTCTACCCGTTTATCCCTCAATCCCAGGCTCATTGATTCCTGGCTATTGGTGCCATACACTTCACTGATAGAGACTGATTGCAGGCTGTAAGAGACTGACCCCTCTTACTTGATAAATGAGGATTAAACCACCCTCAGTGGGCTACCATGCTGAACTGAATGGATTTCAACCTTTTCCTGTAGGTATTCTTGTGTTGTTTTTTACAGAAATTACCTCTCAATTTAGTTGGGTTTTCTATCTAACTAATTTCCTTGAAAAAACATTCTTAAAAAATTCATTTTAAATGACTACATTCAGGTTAAAATTACATAGGTATACCTTTTTCCCCCCACTTTTCTATGATTATTTTCTTTGATTGACTTGACACTACCAATTTGGGACTTTTTGTAGCATTGAAAAGTACACAAACATGTGTGTTTTTGAGTTCCTAAGACTCTCCTTTATTATCCCCAAATACTTTTTTTTTCTGTCACTGTTTGGTTTTGAACTTCCAGCAAAGAAATAAGGGAGTTTTTTTTAGGAGGAATAGTTAACCCCTGGTGCATGGACATATATGATCCCAGTTAATTTCCTTCAAAGACTTTTCCTTTTCCAGTTTTTTTCCTTGACATATTAGAAATCTAGAACTTTAAGATTGGTTTCAAAGTCTGTTGAATTACACTACTATCCTCTTATAAATCAATGGATTTTATCTTGGGTTTTTGTTTTTTTGTCAAATATCAGCACACCCACTTCAAAAAGATGCTTTGACACCATATTAGCCAAAGGATCATATTCCACTGTTAGCATCAGCTGACTAGAGGCAAAATGTCCTTGGTATACTGTGTTGATTTACTGGGGTGCTTAGGATTTTTAAGAGCAATAGAACATACTGAAACAAATAAACGCGTTAGACAAAATTTACTATTGAAACTTGTTGATTTCATGAGTGATTTTGATGTAGTTCTTATATTTTATCGAAGTCTTTGACTTACGTTGAAACATTGTCATCCTAATTTTACTTGTTTAAGTTGTTAACGTCATTGAAAGATTTGAGAATTTTTGATGGGTGGTAAGGTATTTTGATTGTTTAAATAGGTAGTTGCATCTTCCTTTTACCTTAGCTACCAATGTAATGTTGTAATCAATCAACTATTCTGCCCTGTCACCCATTTGAATACAGCCCCTGTGTAACTTTTCACTGCAAAACATACAGTAAAACGAACTGTTCATTTCAATTTTTGAAAAGTGTACTGACTTGGTATGGCTTGCTATGGCCTACATGTACTCCCAATTTGTTAGGACGCTTTCATGGTCATGGAACAGACCTATTTCCTAAGCCATACATGGACCACAGAAATGTAATTGAAAAGTGCTTGTCTAACAGACCGGCAATATCACATGCAATTACACTAGAAATCTGATCAAAGAAGTGAGTTAAGTATTTCACTTCTAAGTACAGGGGTGGAGAGAGAAGTGGAAATATTGCCTAACACTGATTGGTGTTATAACATGAGAATAAGGACCAATGACCATGTCAGCTTCCAGGCAAAGCTTTTTATTTCCTGGTGATAACGTTTTGCAGAAATACCTGTATGTCATTTCTGTTTGCTCATAGTTACGTTGATATCCATCATAAATGTAACAACAAAATCAGTACAAAATACATGAATTTAGAGATAAACAGTTTTGGGATCCACATCTGTCAGGCTCAATATACCACCTTCTGAAACAGAAACTGTAATAAATGTTGATTACTTTTACATGCTGATTGTTCTTGTCAGAAAAGCTAACATGTTCTTTGTGACCAAATGATAACATGTACAACTTAACAGTTCTGGGTTTATACAATTCTGTATAAAAGTGTTGATTGTAATGTCATTCCTGAGACACAAAATGTAAGCTATAAAACCAATGTGTTCTCAGTTAATATGACAAGCGTGTGATATAGTTGGTATTGATAAAAGCTAATGGACCAGTGGAACAGATTGTTGTTATTACATTAAATTTCACCCACAATACACCAGTAAACTATTGTAAACTATGAGTAGATTGTATATGGCATTGTATAGGGCATTGTATATGAAGTTGAAACATTAACAAAGGATTTTGGCAAATTTAGGTTCTGTACAAGTTTAACAACATGTTATAGCATGTAGATATTGTTGTTTATCTGTCATGCAATGTACATGTATAGATTCTCTTTGGGCCAACAAGCTGTCTATATTATCCAAGCTTGATGGGCATTTCTATTATCGTATCTATGGTATCTGTTTAACTGACTAGGCCTTTACAATTATCATTTTAAAACTTGTTAATGATGGTGGTCAGTGGGTATGGAAATGACCAGGTGTCAAAATGACCAATAGGTACTCTTGACCAACAGCTTAACATCTCTCCCTGGAATAAGATAGGCAGAATTGTCAATGATGTATGACCATAGCTTCACAGTAATGCCAGGTGATGCTGGGATAGTGATGTATCACCATAGATTCAGTAACGGAGAGATGTTGCCAATAGAATTTTTCTCCCTGTTGACTACAGAGCATCATTGTTCCCACTCAGTTCCTGGGTCAACTGTCATCCTTCCCTCTTTACTTGCCAGTTTTATTCATGTTCTATATGAGAATTAATTACCACATCTTCACAAACATGTTCTGTAAATCATTTCAAGCTGTCAAATGTTTTGGATGTTTTGTATGGAAGCCTGTTGTCACCTTGTATACAACTGTACTGGTTTTCCTGGAAGAAAACTATGTGAATGACATATTTTAGATTGAGGTGACTTTTCGTTTAATAACAAATACATGTAATTGTGAGAAAAACATGACAGTTTTTGATGTCCCCTCTAACAATACACAGTATATCCTTCTTTCTGGGGTCTTTCTTAGTCCAGAAAGTGGAATAATCTGATCTGAAGCTGTATCTGATTGACAAATAGTTTTTATTTTATTTTATTATTCAGTAAATAGTCAATGGGACATGACCCAATTATAGACTACATCAACACTATATACACTAGAAAATGATAGCAAATAAAATGTGCATTTCATAACAAGTGCATGGACAAGTATTTCATTGAAGGATTTCAGTACAGGCTGTTGATATAAGCCTTGACTGATTTCTTAAAACTATATTGGCTACAGAACAAGTCTATATCCTGAGTACTTATGTTATTAAAACAATTTAACACTCTTGGAATAAATGAATTCTGCCTTATTAAAACTCTAGTATATGGAACATAAAATAGAAATTGATTCCTTAGTTGTCTGATGGGAACCCAAAAGGGTATTTCTTGCAACAGGTATGGACAATCATACCTGGCGTTTATAGTACCGTCTATATCCTGAGTACTTATGTTATTAAAACAATTTAACACTCTTGGAATAAATGAATTCTGCCTTATTAAAACTCTAGTATATAGAACATAAAATAGAAATTGATTCCTTAGTTGTCTGATGGGAACCCAAAAGGGTATTTCTTGCAACAGGTATGCACAATCATACCTGGCGTTTGTAATACCGTGCAACAGGTAAAAATATAACATAAGTGGCCGATCTTTAAAAGTGTATAAACCGAAACGATTACATAATTCTGTATATGTCGGATTGGAATTCCATTCACCAGATTTATACAATAAATATTTGAGAAAACTCATTTGGATACGTTCTAAACGATTTATGTGGCATTTAGCATTAGGTGACCAAACTTGGGAACAATATTCCACATTACTTCGGACAAGTGATATATACAATTGTTTGAACGTATCAACAGATTTAAAGAACGACATGATCTTTTAATAAGGCCCACCATTCTATGAGCCTTGGTACAGATCTTATCAATCTGACTGGAAAAATTTAAATGAGAGGAAATTATTACCCCCAAGTCTGTTACTTCATTTACCCTATCAAGCTTAATATTGCCGGCAGTGGAATTGCCGGCAGTGGAATGGTTACCAGGTTAACCTCTTGATTGGTTTACTAAAATCAATCAATCAAAAAAAATAATCTATAGTTTGGCATAAAACACATTTATCAAAGTGTGATATTTGTTAAGTCAATATATCTGAATCTCAATGATTTTTTATGAGAAGTTAGATTGCTTGAGAGACATTTCATTAGTCAACTCATTTTTGTTAAATTAGTTCTGTACTTGTTCCAAATAAGAGTTCAATATCCCATAATCAGAGGATTTCTCATGTCAACGTGGTTTGCATATTAATGAACACTAAAATACATAGACACAGGGAAAATCTTGTTGTCTGAAATAAAGTTTCTAATGTAAGAAATGTTTGAAACTCTCTTTAAACGTGGGTTCCATACTAATGCTAAAAAATTAAAGACATCACCACGTCCTCAGTTGTTTTTTAACAACACGAGCTTTCGACACCTGTCCCGGTGTCTTCGTCAAGTCTAACTGATGATGGTTGTGATGTCTTTAACTTTTTATCATAAGTTTTTAATGGTGTTAAAAAGAGGTATATCATTTTGCACCTTTAAAATGTATACCCCATCATAAATTGTTGTAAAAAGGTAAACCTATGATATTTCATTAGGTTGACGACTGACAGGAGCTTGGCCTTAGTAGAATTTTCTGGAACACTTTGTAATACATTGACAGTGTTTACGCATCTTAAGCTATGGCAAGAATATCGACAGACTGAGATTGTGGTTTACATACTGTGGTCACCTTTATGATTGTTATCTGAACAATAAAGCACACTGTTTTTTTTTATATTCTCATCAGCCAATGAAATGGTTTCTTTGATATATAGGTTGTTGATACCTAACTAACATTATGAAGGAATGTTTGTCTGTAACAATTTACTTCTGGGTTGAGTGTTCCTATGAGAAAACTAAATCGGCCTGTGTTTACTGGTCTCCTATACTTGATAATTTTACAATTAACAACTGTTTTGTTTTGAGAAAAAGTTCCTTGGTTACTCAGTAAGCAGAGCGGTTGTCTTTCAGTCCAACACTGGCCTTCCATCAACACGGATTAAAATCATAATTAATCATAAAAATTAACAAATTTCTAAGTAGGTTAATCACTTGGTCGCCCAATGTGGAATTGTTACCATGTAGGCTGCTTACTCACAAAGGTTGAGGGTTTTCTCCGAGCAGAGCAGCGCCGCCATATACATGTAAAATGTGCATGTAACTAAGTGAAATAATATTTCAGTTAGGAAATATTAATGGCTCACCCTGAAATCACAACTCCAACTTCATGGTTACAGGCTTTAATTGTTTGTTATACTGGTGTGAAATTCAATCCAAGTTGTTATACTGTTATGAGATTCAATACAAGTTGTTATACTGTTATGAGATTCAATACAAGTTGTTGTACTGTTATGAGATTCAATACAAGTTGTTATACTGGTGTGAAATTCAATGCAAGTTGTTATACTGGTGTGAGATTCAATACAAGTTGTTATACTGGTGTGAGATTTAATACAAGTTGTTATACTGGTGTGATATTCAATACAAGTTGTTATACTGGTGTGAAATTCAATGCAAGTTGTTATACTGGTGTGAGATTCAATACAAGTTGTTATACTGGTGTGAGATTTAATACAAGTTGTTATACTGGTGTGAGATTCAATACAAGCTGTTATACTGGTGTAAGATTCAATACAAGTTGTTATACTGGTGTGAGATTCAATACAAGTTGTTATACTGGTGTGAGATTCAATACAAGTTGTTATACTGGTATGAGATTCAATACAAGTTGTTATACTGGTATGAGATTCAATACAAGTTTGTTATACTGGTGTGAGATTCAATACAAGTTGTAATACTGGTGTGAGATTCAATACAAGTTGTTATATTGGTGTGAGATTCAATACAAGTTGTTATATTGGTGTGAGATTCAATACAAGTTGTTATACTGGTGTGAGATTCAATACAAGTTGTTATACTGGTGTGATATTCAATACAAGTTGTTATTCTGGCGTGAGATTCAATACAAGTTGTTATATTGGTGTGAGATTCAATACAAGTTGTTATTCTGGCGTGAGATTCAATACAAGTTGTTATACTGGTGTGAGATTCAATACAAGCTGTTATACTGGTGTGAAAAACACAAAGAAATCAATCTTACTTGATATGAGCTACCAATTGTAATTAAAGTGAGAAATAATGTGGAAATGGCATAGATGTCTGTTGTCTGTTGAATATACCACTCACTGTTGTCATCATCGACATTGAAATGCTTTCACCATATTGCTGTTGACACTGCCATGGATTTTTACCCTGCTCTGTTCATTATTTGGTAAATTGCTAGCTTTTGTGTTATTGATTAACTGCTTGTGATGTTATATGGATGGAATTCTTGTCACACTTTTCCGATAACATATACTGATATTAGCTGGTAACTGACCGAGAATGGCAAGGAATTCTTCAAAGGTTTCCATGGGATATTTGATCTGTTATATTTTGCCATGCCCATATTACTTTGCTTGGCTAAATGTCAAATGCTATCCTATATTTTATAGTTAATTGATTGCTCCTCGTGAATAAAACACCACGGTCATACTACATACATGTACCTATGAAATCTTTTTTTGTTGTTGATCTGTTGACTATTATATTAATGAAAGGATTTCAAGTGAAACCTGAGTTTCAAACATTTTGGGAAGCAGTTTCTTCAGAAGTTATATTTCACATAGCCAGTTTTATGAACTCTTTATTAAGTTTAGTGGTTCTTACATCTATGTCCAATAACTGGCAGGTAAAGACAAACAAGTCAAACAGGTATTTAGGCCTCTGCCCTCTGACATTGGCTAATTTCACAGTACAATTTTTTAATAAATGATGCTGAGACTAAATATCCATTTAACATGTGTGCACTGCTAATAGGAATGCATGTGCATTGCTGACAAATATATGTGTACACTGCTTACTGGAATACATGTATGTGTGCACTGCTACAGGAATGTATGTGCATTGCTGACAAATATATGTGTGTACTGCTACATGGATATGTGTGCACTGCTACAGGAATATATGTGCTCTGCCACAGGAATGTATGTGCATTGCTGACAAATATATGTGTACACAGCTACATGAATATGTGTGCACTGCTGACAAACATATGTGTGCACTGCTTACTGGAATATGTGTGCACTTCTACCGGAATATAGGTGCACTGCTGACAAACATGTGTGCACTGCTACTGGAATGTATGTGCATTGCTTACAAATATATGTGTGCACTGCTACAGGAATATGTGTGAACTGCTGACAAATATATGTGTGCACTGCTACTGGAATGTATGTGCATTGCTTACAAATATATGTGTGCACTGCTACATGAATATGTGTGCACTGCTGACAAACATATGTGTGTTCTGCTTACTGGAATATGTGTGCACTTCTACAGGAATATATGTGCACTTCTACAGGAATATATGTGCACTGCTGACAAAAATATGCGTGCACTGCTGACAAATATATGTGTGCACTGCTACATGAATATGTGTGCACTGCTGACAAGAAAGCATTGCCATGAATGACCAAGTAATATAATTTAACAATGTTACATTCATTGTACTTCTATTTTTCAAAGGTGATATCCAAGACAATAGATATATTCTGTTATATTTAAGAGAAAATGTTTTATTCCATTAAGTCTTTGGTAAAATTCTATATATATTTATGAACACTAAAACACACGGGCACAGGGAAAATCTTGTCTAAAATAACCACGGAGACAAGTTTCTAATTGTGTTAAAAAGAGGTATATCATTTAGACCTTTATACCCCATCATAAATTGTTGTAATAAAGTAAACCTATGATATTTCATTAGGTTGACGACTGACAGGAGCTTGGCCTTAGTCAGTAGAATTTTCTGGAACACTTTGTATTACATTGACAATGCTTACGCATCTTAAGCTATAGTAAGAATATCAACAAACTATATATTATGGGGTCATGGGAAAAGACAGTGAACATTTTATATACATGTATTTGTCTATATATTGAGAATTTCACTTTTTTCTTAACCGCAAAAAGCTATATATAATGGCACTCGACTGTAGAGTCATTAATACTGTCTAATGACAAGCTATATTTAAATAGTTCTGAGCTCTCTTCATTTATGGATATAAGAAGCAGTAATAATGTCAGTTTGTAGGCATGATTAACACCACTAATGTCTTTTAATATGTGTAAGGAGCATTCAGGATTAAGTCTGGCTGGCTTTTTTATCTCCTCTATTTTAAGCCATATGTAATAAATGTCACTTATTTTGCAGCCTAGTGGTGTAGAAGTTAATGGAATGAATCTGATTCTGTATTGGGCTGACGGCTCTTCATTTCTTTGACTGGTTGGTCAACCAATTGAGCTATGTCCCATACCCCAAGGCTACATTCCTGTAGTAGCCAATCTGAATTCCTCAATGGCTTTTCTCACATTCCTTTTATGAACCATCCTACTTTTTTCTTGTTTTCCATGTGTCAATTTGACTAGGAAATCTGTAATAAAGGCTTTATATTTGGAACTTGCCAAACTGATTTTTTTACTTACAAATTGTATATGTTGGGTTGATATTACATAATGTTAAACCCAGGACAATTTACTGTTACCAGTACATGTAATACTATAACATACCAACTGAGTTGTTTTATTTTGCTCTGAAAATAATGTACCCTGTGTAGAAAACACTTGTCATTTACACATACATGTAACCTTAATGATATACCCTTGCCAATATTATGGGGGAACTTCTTGAAAAATTCTTGTCGTTTGTAGGTTTGCAATGCTCTAACAAAGTCAATGCTGCTACAAAAACTGTGACATGTTTAAATCTCTCTGTCTGGGTTACTGTCTGTATGAAGTCACCAGTCTATTTGAACAAGGGTCTGTATCAGACTAGCCTATTACTGGTCTTGATTATCATTGATCTATTATACATCACTGAACCTGGTCTTGCTTCAGCTACATTTGTATCCCGATATCACTAGGATTGTCATTGAAGTTATCTCAGATATCAAAACTTTGATCAGATGTATTGGATTGTGATCATATAACCAGTCATTCTACATAATATTTCCAATTTTGAACTAGTCTGCAGTGACAAAATTATTTACTAATTCTTTCATCATTTATGTCTCTGAGTTTCAAAGTCTAAAAAAATGCAGATTTTAATATATATATAAAGCCAATGTGTTTTTTTGGTAGATTTTTAAATAACTGTTGGCCAACATCTCCAAATCATGATGTCTTAATTTGTTGACATGCTGTCTGTTTACAAGACCTATAGGCCTACATGCTACCACAATTACTCCAATGCGTCATTTATACCCAATGATATCTGTAAAAGGTTTAAAAGTAAGCCTCTTATGACATTATACATTTTTTTAGTGTTTATCTTATAGTAGGAAATGGACTTCTTTATATGTTGATATCGCATGTAGTTGCTAGACACTTTTAGTCTCTCGTCCATTAGTAGGCCCTAATATAACAATAGGGAAGAATAATGGTTTCTTGGGCTGTCTTCAGATCATTACTACCTACTGATGTGACCAGAATGGCCTGGTTATTGTCATATTCAAACTTCCTTTTCCCAAATGAGATGGACTGTCATAATGTCTTCACAGAAACCATAGTGATGTAGGTTGAATCCTGAGTGAGAAAACAGGTCTACCCAAGTAAATAACATGTCTATTTCTGTCACTCCAACAGACAAGACTTGTATAAATAAAGCAAGCAAGGGGAAAAAGCGAACCTATTACCCTGTCTAAATTTGGTAACACTGTTACATCATTGTCAACTTGTTCATTTTTTTCTTTAATTTTTTTTTCTATTTTGTGTCTTTTAGTGTGGTTAACCTTAGGGGGGATAACTCTAGATATTTATTGACAAAGCAGAATTATGTCCCTTCAAACCCGGATCAAGGTTGAATTCCCACAATTTTTAATTTTTGGGATAACATACTACTTATACCATTTATCACTTTCATAAAATGTGTATGCCGCTGCCTATTTTAATGAATACCTGTTACTGGTCAAAATTTTGTATTGCAGTCTGCTCTTTCTGAATGCAAGGTTATATTAAGAGAGGATTGAATGTTACCTATAATGCTGGTTTCCAAGGCAACATGTATTAAAGAGAGGGGGAGAATATTTAAAGTTTATTTATTATTAAATCACAAAAAACTGTTTTCCCAGACAGAATGAATTATGACTCAATATTCTTTTCAACAATTTGAAAATTGCAATTACTGGGACTGACCATTATCAAATTGGACTGACCATTATCAAATGGGACTGACCATTATCAAATGGGACTGACCATTATCAAATGGGACTGACCATTATCAAATGGTACTGACCATTATCAAACTGGGCTGACCATTATCAAGCCGGAGGGACCATTATCAAATGGGACTGACCATTATCAAATGGGACTGACCATTATCAAACTGGGCTGACCATTATCAAGCCGGAGGGACCATTATCAAATGGGACTGACCATTATCAAATGGGACTGACCATTATCAAATGGGACTGACCATTATCAAATGGGACTGACCATTATCAAACTGGACTGACCATTATCAAACTGGACTGACCATTATCATTTGGGACTGACCATTATCAAACTGGACTGACCATTATCAAATGGGACTGACCATTATCAACTTGGACTGACCATTATCAAGCTGGACTGACCATTATCAAGCTGGACTGATCATTATCAAATGGGACTGACCATTATCATTTGGGACTGACCATTATCAAACTGGACTGACCATTATCAAACTGGACTGACCATTATCAAGCTGGACTGACCATTATCAAGCTGGACTGACCATTATCAAATGGGACTGACCATTATCAAGCTGGACTGACCATTATCAAATGGGACTGACCATTATCAAATGGGACTGACCATTATCAAGCTGGACTGACCATTATCAAGCTGGACTGACCATTATCAAATGGGACTGACCATTATCAAGCTGGACTGACCATTATCAAATGGGACTGACCATTATCAAGCTGGACTGACCATTATCAAGCTGGACTGACCATTATCAAATGGGACTGACCATTATCAAGCTGGACTGACCATTATCAAATGGGACTGACCATTATCATTTGGGACTGACCATGACCAAACTGGACTGACCATTATCAAACTGGACTGACCATTATCATTATCAAATAGGACTGACCATTATCAACTGACCTGACCATTATCAAATGGGACTGGCCAATATCAAATGGGACTGACCATACTCAAATGGGACTGACCATAATCAAACAGAAGTGGCCATTATAAAAAAGGACTGACCAATTATTCAACTGAACTGACCAATTATTCAACTGAACTGACCATTATCAAACTGGACTTTCAAGTAATCGATAAAATAAGGATACTGGAATCAATGACAGGTCTCATCGTGCTCCCCATTAATCCTGGCATAAAACATAGAAATGTGAAAAATGATCCAATTGTATTAGCATGATGGAAGCATCAAACTAACTGTACACTCAAAATATTTTGTAAGATAATACAGAACCTTTGGGGCTATGTTGTTTATGTTACTAAGATGCTCATGGTTAAACAAGCCTTGTAAATAATGGTCGCTGGTACCAATCTGACAACAACAAATTTTTAAAAAATGATACGCTACACTACAGGCAAGGTTGAGGTGAAACTATTTTGACAATCATAATTGATGCCACTTTAGAGAAGGGGAAGCACAATATATTCTACTCACCGAAGGTCAGGGGTTTACACAGAGAGAGAAATCATCCTGATTGCTGTATAAGACATCAATCAATTTTGAAGTGAAAACTTAAGATAAAATGTATTAAGTAAATTTTGCCTGGATTTGGTTGTTTCATTTTAATTTGATTACAATTGTCCATAGCCTTGATAGACAGTCTAGTGTGGATTTCAACTGAGGTGACAAGCTAATTATATTTGAAAAAGGCTAGAGTTTGTTTTTTTTTTAGATTAATTTCAGGCTGTCCCAAGATTTCTTATATTTATTATTGGCTATTGTATTGTTGTGGTTTCAATTCAAATTTATCTTCTTTAATTGCATTACTGAAATAGCATGTCTTATTCTTTGAATCTTTACATAAGCTTGTAGTTCAAGGGAAGTAATTCAGCACATCTTGTGTTTTGAATGGTCCATAAACTGGTAAATTCAAGGGAAGGAACTCTTAAAGCCAGGAATGGTATAGAGGGAGACCATTGTTAAACTAGAAATTCAATTTTACGTGTACCTTTAGATGAATTTCAATTGGAATAATTGAAAAGTATATAATTTTTTTTATACATGTAGCTAAAATTTGTGATCATATATTGCACATGCATATTGAATTCCTTTTACGATCCAGCTACGCATCACCTTGGCGACTGGTGTTAATTTTTTTTTGAAGATTGTACATTTAGTTTATTACTATGAATTTGAGAAAATTTAATCCTACTAAAATTTATTTTCACGATTTTCTTCTCATTGTGGTCTAACTATACAACTTCTATTTTCATGTGCATGAAAATATTGCTACTTTTTATGTAATTCCTTTTAAAAAAAGATTAAGGACATATCTTTACAGTTGTCTGTTATATTTCTTTGATCTCTTGGTCTTTGAATTTCAAATCCTTGCATACTCTTGTTAATCAAATTCATGTATACAGTGCATGTCCCTTATTTAATCATTAATATGAAATATGCAGAGAAACTTTATGACTGCATACATGTACATGTTTCATTTGTCTGGTTGATAGCCGTATGTGGAAGAGTTGTCAAGTAGTCACTAAATGTCATGGGTTCCCCCTCCCCCCACTAAACCTGGCAACGCTGCCATATAAGTTAAATAATCTTGAGTACGACACAAAAACATCATTCAGTCAATCAAGACATTTGTCCAGGTATAGCCTATAGGCCTGTAGTTTAATATCAGGGGAAATAACTCTTTTGGTCATATAGGGTGGATTGATGAAAACAAAAAAGTAAACAAAAGATTACTCTTGAAAGTTGTGTGGCGTAGTCTAAAAGTCAAAACTATTATTAGTGAATTTTTTTTTTTATTTATTGTAAGTAATCAGTGAAGTAAAAAAATAATTTAATTTAGGCAAAGGATTAAGCTCTAATCTAAGAAAACTCCCATTCTTCCATCTTAGGTACTAAATTTTACATTTAGTTTATATTAAACTCTGCACAGTTGAGAGGATTTGGCTGAGCTGCGAGGCATGCTTGGCAGAGGGAGCAGCTATATGTACATATTTCAGAGCTTTACTGTCTCAGATAGTGGGTCTTTGTTTATCCTATCTCTATAATGTTAAACAAGATGAAGGTGTTTTAGAATAAGTACTATTTTAAGTGGTCACATGTTTTGATAGACGGTACACACGATTGGTCTTTCCCTCTCGAATAAAAAACTAAAGACGTCTGTTATTTTGGCGAGAGAGTTCAATTTCCTTAGTCATTTTGAAACTCATGTGGTTGAGTAAATATAAAATCCATACACAATCCATATGCCATCAGGTCCATTTTGGGGACTCAGAACAACTACACAGTATGTCCTCAAACACCTTGTTTGGTGCCCTTGGTGAGCAAAAGAGCTATTGAATTACTTAAAGATTTTGCCTTACTTCTCCAGAGTCAACATTTAATGTTGTAATAAAGGAAATCTTTGATCATTACTTTGAATTGTTAATGTTTCTGATCACATTCTGATTATCTGAGCAGTTAGGTTATTTCAGTCTTGTATCATATTTAAACAACAAATAATGTGCTGTAAAACACACATAGCCAATGCTTATGTTAACTTTGATTTACCTGTAAAACTCCCCTATTTTACATTATATGCATATGAAAGATGTATAAAAAAAAGTTATATCGTTCTATTTTTATGACAATCCCACCTGTGTTTTATTCTCTTGGGACTGTAAATCATCATCCAAAAAACTGTAAATAATAGTTTCATTGTCTTCACAAGCCTAGAAAACAATTTACTCTGAAATCTTCAGCAATGGCAAAACGGTTTGTAACAGTATTTATACTTTATGATAAGAAGTTTGACATCAAACCTTGGACCAGTGTTTCTGGGTTTACTTACATCAAACAAACCAATGTTTCTGGGTTCACTAACAACAAGCCTTGGATCAATGTTTTTGGGTTCATTGAAATCAAGCCTTGGGTCAATGTTTCTGGGTCCATTGGAATCAAACCTTGGACCAATGTTTCTGGGTTCATTGGAATCAAGCCTTGGACCAATGTTTCTGGGTTCATTGGAATCAAGCCTTGGACCAATGTTTCTGAGTTCATTGAAATCAAGCCTTGGACCAATGTTTCTGAGTTCATTGAAATCAAGCCTTGGACCAATGTTTCTGAGTTCATTGGAATCAAGCCTTGGACCAATGTTTCTGGGTTCATTGGAATCAAGCCTTGGACCAATGTTTCTGGGTTCATTGGAATCAAGCCTTGGACCAATGTTTCTGGGTTCACAGACATCAAGCCTTGGACCAATGTGTCTGGGTTCATTGAAATCGAGCCTTGGACCAATGTTTCTGAGTTCATTGAAATCGAGCCTTGGACCAATGTTTCTGTGTTCATTGAAATCGAGCCTTGGACCAATGCTTCTGGGTTCACTGACATCGAGCATTGGACCAATGTTTCTGCTTTCATTTAAACCACGCCTTGGACCAATGTTTCTGGATTCATTGAAATCAAGCCTTGGACCAATGTTTCTGCTTTCAATGAAATCAAGCCTTGGACCAATGTTTCTGGGTTCATTGAAATCAAGCCTTGTACCACTGTTTCTGGGTTCATTGGAATCAAGCCTTGTTCCAATGTTTCTGGGTTCGTTGAAATCAAGCCTTGGACCAATGTTTCTGGCTTCATTGGAATCAAGCCTTGGACCAATGTTTCTGGCTTCATTTAAACCAAGCCTTGGACCAATGTTTCTGGGTTCATTGACATCTCTCCTTGGACCAATGTTTCTGGGTTCAATGAAATCGAGCTTTGGACCAATGTTTCTGAGTTCATTGAAATCAAGCCTTGTTCCAATGTTTCTGGGTTCATTGAAATCAAGCCTTGGACCAATGTTTCTGGGTTCACTTACATCAAGCCTTGGACCAATGTTTCTGGGTTCATTGACATCAAGCCTTGGACCACTGTTTCTGGGTTCATTGAAATCAAGCCTTGGACCACTGTTTCTGGGTTCATTTAAACCAAGCCTTGGACCACTGTTTCTGGGTTCATTGGAATCAAGCCTTGGACCAATGTTTCTGGGTTCACAGACATCAAGCCTTGTTCCAATGTTTCTGGGTTCATTAGAATCAAGCCTTGGACCAATGTTTCTGGGTTCATTGAAACCAAGCCTTGGACCAATGTTTCTGGGTTCATTTAAACCAAGCCTTGGACCAATGTTTCTGGGTTCATTGACATCTCTCCTTGGACCAATGTTTCTGGGTTCATTAGAATCAAGCCATGGGCCAATGTTTCTGGGTTCACTGACAGCAAGCCTTGGACCAATGTTTCTGGGTTCATTGACATCAAGCCTTGGACCAATGTTTCTGGGTTCAATGAAATCAAGCCTTGTTCCAATGTTTCTGGGTTCATTTAAACCAAGCCTTGGACCAATGTTTCTGGATTCATTGAAATCAAGCCTTGGACCAATGTTTCTGCTTTCATTGAAATCAAGCCTTGGACCAATGTTTCTGGGTTCATTTAAACCAAGCCTTGGACCAATGTTTCTGGATTCATTGAAATCAAGCCTTGGACCAATGTTTCTGCTTTCAATGAAATCAAGCCTTGGACCAATGTTTCTGGGTTCATTGAAATCAAGCCTTGAACCAATGTTTCTCGTTTCATTGAAATCAAGCCTTGGACCAATGTTTCTGGATTCATTGAAATCAAGCCTTGGACCAATGTTTCTGGGTTCATTTAAACCAAGCCTTGGACCAATGTTTCTGGATTCATTGAAATCAAGCCTTGGACCAATGTTTCTGCTTTCATTGAAATCAAGCCTTGGACCAATGTTTCTGGGTTCATTTAAACCAAGCCTTGGACCAATGTTTCTGGATTCATTGAAATCAAGCCTTGGACCAATGTTTCTGCTTTCAATGAAATCAAGCCTTGGACCAATGTTTCTGGGTTCATTGAAATCAAGCCTTGAACCAATGTTTCTCGTTTCATTGAAATCAAGCCTTGGACCAATGTTTCTGGATTCATTGAAATCAAGCCTTGGACCAATGTTTCTGGGTTCATTGAAATCAAGCTTTGGACCAATGTTTCTGGGTTCATTGAAATCAAGCCTTGGACCAATGTTTCTGGGTTCATTGAAATCAAGCTTTGGACCAATGTTTCTGGGTTCATTGAAATCAAGCCTTGTTCCAATGTTTCTGAGTTCATTGAAATCAAGCCTTGTTCCAATGTTTCTGGGTTCATTGAAATCAAGCCTTGTTCCAATGTTTCTGAGTTCATTGAAATCAAGCCTTGTTCCAATGTTTCTGGGTTCATTGAAATCAAGCCTTGTTCCAATGTTTCTGAGTTCATTGAAACCAAGCCTTGTTCCAATGTTTCTGGGTTCACTTACATCAAGAAGTGTTCCAATGTTTCTGGGTTCATTGGCATCTCTCCTTGGACCAATGTTTCTGGGTTCATTGAAATCAAGACTTGGACCAATGTTTCTGGGTTCATTGAAATCAAGCCATGGGCCAATGTTTGTGGTTTCATTGAAATCAAGCCTTGGACCAATGTTTCTGGTTTCATTGAAATCAAGCCTTGGACCAATGTTTCTGATTTCATTGAAATCAAGCCTTGGGCCAATGTTTCTGATTTCAATGAAATCAAGCCGTGGGCCAATGTTTCTGGGTTCATTGAAATCAAGCCTTGGACCAATGTTTCTGTGTTCACAAACAACAAGCCTTGGACCAATGTTTCTGGGTTCATTGACAGCAAGCCTTGGACCAATGTTTCTGGTTTCATTGAAATCAAGCCTTGGACCAAGGTTTCTGGTTTCATTGAAATCAAGCCTTGGACCAATGTTTCTGGGTTCATTTAAATCAAGCCTTGGACCAATGATTCTGTGTTCACAAACAACAAGCCTTGGACCAATGTTTCTGGGTTCATTGACAGCAAGCCTTGGACCAATGTTTCTGGTTTCATTGAAATCAAGCCTTGGACCAAGGTTTCTGGTTTCATTGAAATCAAGCCTTGGACCAATGTTTCTGGTTTCATTGGAATCAGGGGCCTCCGTGGCTCAGTAGGTAGAGCGTTGGACGCTCAATCCGAACAGCCTTCCACCAATGGGTCGCGGGTTCGATTCCCACTCAGTCCAAAAAATTGGAAAATTTTCTGACTGGGTTTTCACTCGAACGACCTATATGGGATGGTTGCCAGTTACCAACGGAAGGTCGTGGGTTTCCTACGGGCATAGAGCCCGGTTTCCTCCCGCAATAAAACTGGCAACGCCGCCATATAAGTGAAATAATCTTGAGTGCGGCGTAAAACACCAAACAATCAATCAATCAATCATTGGAATCAAGCCATGGACCAATGTTTCTGGTTTCATTGAAATCAAGCCTTGGACCAATGTTTCTGGTTTCATTGAAATCAAGCCATGGACCAATGTTTCTGGTTTCATTGAAATCAAGCCTTGGACCAATGTTTCTGATTTCATTGAAATCAAGCCTTGGACCAATGTTTCTGATTTCATTGAAATCAAGCCTTGGACCAATGTTTTACTGTAGTTCCCACATTTTACTGTAGTACACATTTCGGGAACGTAGAGATGATTCTGGTAAACTTATGTCTCCTCTTTAAACGTTTAATGGTGTGTTTGATACGATTTTTGAATTCCTTTACAGCTGACTTGTTTACTTCTACTTTTAGTATACATTCACCCAAAACCGTGCATCAGAACATAAATAAAATTGTGCTTTGTTGGCTGAAAATCGATTTACTCAAATCATTATTATTTTTCAAATAAAAAGAAACATTGTAAAAATTGTAAACAATAATGATTAGTCCCTGTAAACATATTATTCAACAGTTAATTTCTCTAGAAACTGATTCTTTCACAAATATTGTTCGGATAATGCTCGTTAATTCAATGTAAAAAGCTTACATGACTTGTAGTTTGGAAAAAATTAGTTTTACAGAAATTGAGAATGCTCGTGAGCTCTAAAGTTTACACTTGTAAGTCTTTAAAGAGTTTTAAAACTCATTCGGCACTTTGATGCCATAAAAGACAAACAGAACATTTTGTGCAAAAAATGCCAGCATTGTGATAAAAAACAGTTAGATTAGATATGTTAGAGCAGTTGTTTTTGCAATTGCTACATGAACATCTATCATGACTATGTTTGTGTATTTTAGTATCCATAAATATAAAAAAGTTTATCCTTATTAAAAATTCTGATTCCCTGATAGTAAATTCTGTTCTGTAGAACTAAAAAGTCTAAATTCAATCTTCAGAAAATCTAGTGCTGCAGCATCAAGCTCTCCTGGTTATATTTATGATCACTAAAACACACGGGCACAGGGAAAATATATATTGGTTTAATGTAAGTGGGATTTTGATCCAATTGTGTATTTAGGCAGGTGTCCAAAGTAACTTAGAAGAGAGAAAGTTAAGTAGATAATAGGATATAGATATTGTCATTATTCCATCTCCGTTAAGACATCTTGTCAGTATTAGCACTCTGAGGCTCCGATAAAACAAGGTTATTATGTCGCTATGGCAACCCAGTTATGAAGCGTTGTTGCAAGGGGAAATGGTGATCAATGAAGAGGGTTATGTGTAAGAAACTGCAAACCAATGAAATTTGGTGATGGTCGTGCTGTGTAATAAGTGTAGTTAAACACAGGGCCACTTTGTTCCCCTGAATGAACTCAATTTACCATATTTCCTTGTTGTGGCCGAGGACTGGGCAGTAAGAGAATCTGGTCTCCTGTCAGACAAAGGTTTATGCTGACTGCCACCCACTACCCATCTACACATTCTTGGTGGTAATCCCTATAATAAGTATCAGATTGAACCACACTTGAGAAATTAGCTATGATGTTGCTGTAATTTCTATTGAAGAGATGAGCATGAAGTGAACCATTCCTCCGCTATAGCCAGCTCTTTACTCTTCTCACAATTGACTGGTGGCAACCCATTGCCAGCTGACTTGCAAAGTCGTTTTAAGTGCCGGCGGTTTGACCTTACCATAGGAATGGTCATTTTCCCTTCATTTGGCATTGTCCATGTCCTTCATTGAGGAGGTTGATATTGACTTGACGACAAGAATTGTCCAGACAACCACTTCACCATCGGAATACCTCTACACGTGTTATCATTACTTTATCAAGTGTAGCAATGCTGTTATCTATGGCAGATCTCTTGCAAGGAAACGGTGAATTGATTACGGAAGTACTTGTGTAGCTGTAACTTCTGAAGGCATTCATCAGGGTTGTAATTTGGGGAAATGGGTAACAAACATTCCGGAAAGTCTTGTCAGTGTTTATCAAGAAATCGTCATCGCACACACCAAGAACAGCTTCAGTTTATCAGGTAACAATTTTCATTGACAGAGTTCCTCAAGTATTCTCACTCAATATTAGTTTGTGTAATCTTGTTCTTTCAAGGCCTGAGTGTAAGAAAGCTATATTCAATGCACTAAAATTTTCCGACAAGTTACGTTCATGGGATTAAGATTTTGTAAGGAAAAATGAAAATTTGAATTTCATTTTAAAACAACCTGATTTTAGATCAGATACATTGAAATAATAAACTAATTCCATGGCATCATTGATCCTGATACTTTCATATGTTCCTAATGCATTAACCTGGAATTAGATTTTGCCTAATTTGCATTTAGGGTTCAGGTACGATACAACTTTATATGTTTCAACTTTAATATTGTAGTTTAGGCTCTCTTTCTGAAACAACCAAATCAACTCAAAAGATTCTTTCAAGATGTTTATTTTACTTATTTTACATATATGTCAGAGTTTGATTGAGATGTGGGAGTCATTAGCAAGAAGCTTGTTCGTTTGAATCTATCAGTCTTGCCACATACATATACCCTACATGATTCTCTGAATCCACTTTAGTCTTGGCTTTACTGTTCAAAGGACTTTCACTTATACATATTTGAAGATAAGGAATTCCATGTTCTGTTATAATATGGGCTTAATATTTTTCCAACATATATCCTGTGGCTTTGTTAATGTACAAGGTGATTCTTTGTCAAGAATTTAAAAACAAAAATCACATGGCTTTTTGTTTTTGGGAAATTATATAAAATTATTATTAAATTTCCGAAGAAACTTATTATTCGCCCTCATGACTTGATTTGTTCGAATTGTGATTACCCAGATTTCCTGTGAAATTGAGGTCAAGTGTGAACTGGTCTGTGTGAAAATGACAGTGTGATAATTTGATCTGATGATGCCTCTAAATTGACCTGTCTTCTCTCAACATGATCGGCTTGGTTTAATATGATGAAGTCTTGGCCACTGGTCACGTCTTGTCGCTGTGTTACACCAGGGAGCTGTCGTATCCAGATATGATAGATGGATTATAGAGTGTCAAGGATGGGTGGTCAAGTGATCAAACTTATACCAAACACTTCCTTCCTGCTCAGAATACACAATTACATCCTCTCATATCAGCCCTTTCATACCAATCTCAAATTATGCATACGTCATATGATTCAAAATCTTGAATTTGCACAATTAGTTGTTTTACTAGTTCACATGTTTTGTTCACAAATTTGTGCTTATATTAAAACATACACATTTCATGAATTGCAAATATTCATTGCACCATACTCTTTTTCTTACCCATTGAATTTGAATCATCAAATTTATTTGAGACCTACTATGATGTTGAAACCTTCTGAAAGCAGTTTGATAAATTATCTTATTGTGGGTTTGAACATTGAAGGATCGATGAATTGTTTTATGTACATACATGTGAATTTGTGTTCTAATGTTCTTGTTCTCCTTATTCTGTTCCTCTGAATGTTGACTGCTGCTTTTCTAGACTATATAATGTCAGATTTGAGTTAAGCATAATTTGGGGCATACGCTTTTGGGGCCAGCTTAATTGGCATTGGTGGTATCAAATAATTTTGAAAAATAAGTACAGCACGAAGGTGAAGAGGATTAACAACAAAAGTCGCTTTTTTTCCTTAAATCTGAGGCCTGTGATATGCTCTCACCTTTTGTTCTTTGATCATTTAGACATTTTTGTTGATCTACTATATTAAAGAACAATATTTTGGCACAGGGAAAATCTTCTTGACGGAATGCTAGTGGTGTATGATTAGTCCTATATTAGTCTAGGCCTACAGTTGCTCAAGTAATATCATAAGCATCATTAAGCCAATGTGCTTGGTAAAGAAAAGTTATTGTTTACTTTACCCAAGGCCTTGGATAACTTCACCATGTGGAACTGTTTCAATTTCCTCTTTCCATTATCGGAATTCTTATTAACGAGTTTGCTAACAACCAGCTTCAAAAATTTATCTTTTTTATGAACAGACTGTTGTTAAATGATTTAATAGTATTCCTTGATGTACAAACATCTAACTGTTGCCTTCGATAGAACTAGCTAGATTGTTAACATTAAACCAATCAATCAATGTTGATGGGTTACATGTAGTCAATACAGGCTTTGCAATGTTAGTACTAACCCATTCAGAAGGCTTAGATGTTCTCTAGTAGAATCTACTGCTGGACTAAAATGCTCCAGTCTGGACAAGTTGTCATTGTTCCTTGTCAATGGTGGGTAAGATTATGGGAGGGGATCTATTAAAGGTTGTCTGGGTCTCTAGCACCGTCCTTCTCAATGTAGAATGGAGGCTTTTACTGGAAGGGTATTTGGCTACAAGAGCTAAGCATGCTGGTTGTTTTGACATGTCATTCCTGTCAACTCTACACGATTCCTCAACCACTTCAGACAACTCTTTTTTTTTAATGTTGCAAAATTTATTGCCAATTCCATTAGCCTTTCTAATCCGATGAAATTCCATTGTGTAAAACCCCTGGAGACAAATTCCCAGCCAATAAGCAAATAACCCCTTGCCTCGGCCATGAAAAATTGCCAAGTGCCTTATCAAAACACAATTATTTCAATCGCTCAATAGGAAGGCTGTTAAACTCATTCACCAAATTCTGTTTAGTATTCTGCTATCCTTTACTCTTATTTAAGGTACCCTGCACAATAATCAAACTCATGGAATTATAATTAAACCTTCAACAATGGCTTCCTCAAGCATTAAGAAATTGGGCGTGCTTATTTCAGTTGTATGCCTCGATGATATATTTGCAAGGAAGTAGGTAACTAGGTCAATAGAGTTATATTCAATCAACCAGTTGACCATCTATCATATGGGAATGTAGACCAGAAAGCCCATTTGCCATTTCTGATCATTTTCAAGCATGGGGAACATTCATATTCATTCAAATTATAGCCGGATAAACTGCCAAAATCTGGACCTCAAATTATCGAAAAAATTTTATTGAAAAACCAGCAACCAAATGATTGACATTTAAATGAAATATATGGATTGACCCAGTAACACTTATGTTCTCAATTTTCTATTTTTGTTGCTTATAAAAACTACCTTAATATACATGCTGATTGTCATCATTGGAGAGCTCCCATTTTGTACTTTTTGAGAAACTTAGGAAACAATTACTTAATTTGGACAATACCAAAATTTCCCTGAAGTTGACAGCTCATGGCACTTTAATAAATGGAAATGTTTTCATGTACAAGACCAGTTTTAGTCTTCTTCTGTATTGTTACATGTTAGTTTTAAATTCAGGTATAAAGTCACTGATCTCCTGCCACCTATATTCCACTGTATCTATTCTCTCTACCATTCTTCACAGTTTAGAAAGCTAGTCTTAGGAAGCTTTGAAAAAATGATTGATAGTTTTTTGAAGTGCACCTTGTTTCTAATTTGTTCTTGCGGACAATCTCTGAATTGGCGTATTTGAAAGGGTTTAATGGAGTGGTGTGCCGGATGGCCAGTGTAAAATGAATGTGTTAGTGGGCAATCACTCAACCTGTCATGTTCTCCATTTTCCTGATTGATCAAATCCCAAAAATACAATCTATAAGCTTACACTGTTTTACTATTTCCTCTCGAAAAAACAGGTCTTCTCACCAAATCTATTTTTAGTCAATGTAATTACCATTTTGCTGTTTTTTAGTTTTTAAAATATTGTTTTTATTATTTTTGCTATGGTTTTTGTGTAGTGAAAAAATGCTTATAAAGATAATCTGCATTATAGGATTAGGAAAAATATTGAACTTTTTTAAATTGCTTTGTGGAACAAAAAGAGCATTATGAAATTTGGAAAAGTTAATACCTGTCAGCTTGGATTTGTTGCATTGATTGATTTTATTTCTCAGGAAATTTATATCCAACTCAAGCTTTTCTACCCAAGTGGTAAAACCATAGCTGTTAAGATCAACAAAACTTTAGAATTATAATGACACCCATTGAGTTGTTGACTTGCCACATATGTCTTATCCCCGGACTGTCATTATTACATCTACAGGGCCCGTGGCATTCTACATCATATCACGCAGTTATTTAAAAATACTATATTTTCTAATAAGATGTGTAGGCAATAGTTTTCTGCTTGTTGAGTTAATATATATTCAACTCATTCTACCGGTCATCCTAACAGACATGTTCTAATATATATATATATCTTTATTTACAATTAAGACAATAAAAATGTGTTAACTGCTTCATTCTAATATGCTTTTATTTCCTAAAAGATGTAAAATCCTTAAATTCTTCATGAGCAGTACATGTATATTGATTTAAGCGTACAGTAGGGCCTACATGTACTCGGCAAAGTATGATTGGTAAAACCACTACAATATTCTTCCTGAATGTCATAAATACTGGAAATACTTCTACCATTATATCAACTACATACATTGGGTTTTTTAATTTTCATTTTGGCCTTAGAGTTCACATTTCTTTGTAAGCTTTCAGGAAAACACAATTCTCGGTGTATAATGGTATTAGGAACCAAATCTTTATTTATAAATACAAAATTGGGATGGCCATCATGGGCATGCTAAGAGTCTGGGATTTCTTCTGGAATAAATATACCCTCTACAATAACTATTTAACTATCATAAACTTGTAGTTTCTTGTGGTTATTTTTGATCCAATTTATATTTATCACAGTAGAAAGAAGCACTATCCAGAATGAAAGGTTGATAGTCCCAAGCATCATGAAATGTCAGATGTGAAATCATCTGTTTCCACAAAACAATTTGTATATTTGTGCATTCACATTACTTTTTTCATGGCGTGAAAAGTTATATTGGGAGACAATAGCCTTGGGTGAAATGAGTAGGTGTTGCCAGTCAATGGCATATACCGTATTATGTCTCCAAGTCACGAACATAAGATTTGCCCTGCAATTGCTGGGTTTTGTTTTCAGTTGTTTTTTAACTGTTTTTTTTTTATTCCTGGAGAAAGAACTTTATGTAAATATATGCAAATTGTGAACTTGGCAAAGGTTTATACGGCCATGTCGATTTTTTTCCTCTCTTTGAAAAGCTCAGTTATTGCCACAAAATAGGCTGAAAATCAGGAACAAGTTTTAAGATACAAGCACAAGAATAAAATGGAGAGCAAAATAAGGTGTTTTATGAGACTGTCAAACTAATTACATGAGCATTTAATGTAGAACAACACAGGCGCCTATTTTAATACCACTGCTGTACTGTTTTTTCTGGTATTTAATTGTTATTTAATTGAATTTCACAAATGTTATGGGCTGTCAGAAAGAGATGTCCTGTTGTTTCAATCTGAATATCCACATGATACCAGATCATTATTTTCACCATTTCCCAGAACGGCTGCAGTATTATGGAAAACCCTACATTGGTCGAAGAGAGACTTTTTATACGCCCGACTTAAAAAAAGTCGGTCGTATAATGGTATCACCAGCGCCGTCCGTCCGTCCGTCCCGGATTCCCTTCCGCTCCATAACTTGAAGAGTTTTGATCTAATCTTTACAATTCTTTCACAACATATACCTTGTGGGTAGAAGGTGTGTCATGAACCATTTATGACATCGTCGATTGCATAATGTTGCTTCTACATTGGATTATGTAGTATTCTGTCTTAGTCTATATATTCGTTCCCTTCCGCTCCATAACTTGAAGAGTTTTGATCCGATCTTTACAATTTTTTTGACAACATATACTTTAGGGGTAGAAGGTGTGTCATGAACCATTAAGAACATTGTCCATTGCATAATATGGCTTCTACATTGGATTATGTAATATTCTGTCTTAGTCTATATCTTCGTTCCCTTCCGCTCGATAACTTGAAGAGTTTTGATCTGATCTTTACAATTGTTTTTACAACATATAGTTTAGGGGTAGAAGGTGTGTCATGAACCATTTCTGACTTCACCCATTGCATAATATGCCAGCCATATAGGATTATGTAATATTCCCTTCCGTTCCATAACTTCTAAAGTTTTGATCCGATCTTGACGATTCTTTCAGAGTATATACCTTATGGGCAGACGGTGTTTCACATACCATTTCTGACATCACCTGTTGCATAATATGGCAGCCCTATTGGATTATGTAATATTTCCTTTCGGCCCCAGAACTTCTTTCGTTTTGATATAATTTCTCCAATTCTTCTAGAGTATATATACCTTATAGGTAGATGATGCGTCACATACCAAATTTGATTTGGGTCCACATATTTTTTGTCTTTTCAAGAGTTTTTTTTTTCAGAAATGTGTACCTGATGTTTAATATATATATATATATTAATATATATCAATGCTTTTTTTAGTACACTTGGTCCAGGGTAATACTTGAAGCCAATTAATTTATACATTCTGAGACTGTTTTTTTGGATAGTTTAATGTGTGCTATGATAAAAAAGGACCATTTTCACAGCTTTATTGCCCATCTGGAATTTACCAGAGTGGCTGTTTAAATAGAGATAAGGGGACAATGTCAGTGGTCAGCATATCAGTGGTCAGCCTGAAGATTGTTTGCTTTGTAATAAAACTATCACTGCCAAGTCTAATAGAACAGTGTCCCAGTCAAAGCTGTTAAAATTCAAGAATTGTAAGCTATTATGGAACACAGCAATGTCAAAACAGTCACAATATTTCAGTTTTTGCAATTAAAATGTGATTGAAATTACCTGAACAGATAATATATGTGTACTATAACGTACTGGTATTTAGTCGCAGCTTCATCAAATTCAGAAAAGAAAAACTTCTAATGTGAACAAGAAATTCGAATTGATGAAATTAAAACAAATGTTATATTAAATGTAAAGTTCTTAAAGGGGCATGAGCTGCCAAAATTCACAGTTTTTTCATAACTTATGATCGTCACGACAGTAAGAGGCTTTGAAGGCTATCGAAAAACTAAATGATTGGCGTTGGCATGAGAAAAATCCATACAGTATGTGGCCTGTATGAACCGAAAACGTGTTCAAAAGTAAACAAAATTTAAATAACCGGGACGACCATTCATTCATTCTAAGCCAAAGATAGTTTAAAACAGTACTTTATCGTACATTTTCGAGACTTGAAGCATTAAAAAGCTTCTGAATTCTACCTCTTGAGAAAAATAGCCAATAATTTCAGCATTCTGTTTTAACGTCAAAATATCAACATTTTGGCAGCTCATGCCCCTTTAATCGTAGCGGTTTGTCTTTGCCACGGCGACGTATGTTGAGTTTACTAAAACTCTTGTTTTATTTCAATACCCTTTTTTTTAAAGTACACGATAATTATGTATTTCTTTTTATTTGTTTTAAATATTTCATCAAGTAAGGATTTTCAACCTAGATTTCACTCAACAGGCTGTTGGTTTCTTCTATACCCTTAGTTCAACCTTCTCTGGGGGCCTCTGTGGCTCAGTAGGTAGGGCGTTGGACACCTTCTCCCCTCCCCATTCACATAAACATCTTTAAATCTGGATATAATCCTCTCATCAACCATTGTACAGTACTTAACAAATATTGGAAAACATTGTTTTCAAGCATATGATGCTTTAACTACCATGTGAATGAAGGATGAATGTAGATGAGATGTAATGCTTCAGATGGACTGTCTTCATACATTGTAGCTGTTCTTCCAATGAAATCAATAACACTAATCTCATTGATCTCAAATGACTAATGATGATAGAGATTAACCCAGATTAACACAGGCTGGCCTTTATCAGCCTCCTAATCCACTTAATGCCAATCTTGTCAAAGTGATGTTTCAAAACAAAACAGCCCTTTAAGCTGCTTGTGTCTAGCTTTCACATTATACAGAGGGGCCTCTGTAATCCCACTTAGCCCCCCCCCCCAAAAAAAAAATTGGAAAATTTTCTGACTGGGTTTTCACTCGAACGACCTATGTAGGATGGTTGCTGGTTACCACCGGAAGGTCATGGGTTTCCTCCAGGCATAGAGCCCGGTGTCCTCCCACAATTAAACTGGCAACCTCCGTATTAGTGAAATAATCTTGAACGTGGCGTAAAACACCAAACAATCAATCATATTATACGGTTGATTGAGCTTACAGCTACAAATTCTATACAGCCATCATCCTGCAACTAATATAGTTTAATAACCTTAAAGAATTTCTGAACAGGGTTAAAAGCTGACTTATGTTTAATGTATATTTACTAAATGTCTTTTTGAAGTGGAAACAAAGCAACCTTCACGTTGTGGAAGAAATATCCATATTTTTCTTAACTACTCGGAAAGGCATAAGGGATGTTATACACAACCTTGAGACTTATGAAATACATATTCTAGAACACATTTAACGTAAATGGGAAAATATTGCCTAATGGTTTTCGTAAAACCTTTTAACAACCTTGAAAATAAATTTGTCGTTAAAAATAGGACGATTAGAAGTTTATTCTCAATAGTGAGCTTGGGGGGGTGTATTGCAGGGCTCTATTCAGGTTTACCAAATGATGTAGATTTTTTATGTTTAGTTGACCATTATCAAACGAGATAATATGTTGCGAAAGGATATGATGACATTGCAAACGTAGATGGTTTTATTTTGCCATGTCTTCAAGATACATCTCTGTTATATCTTTATTGTTGTTTATCCAAATTGAAATGCAATTTCTGACAGAAATTATGTAGTGAAGCCAAGATACATAGGACAACCCATACTACATGTATAGACCTAATGTACATGATGGTTTATATTTCTGAACATTCAATTGTAATATCTGATGAGAAGAGGTCATGACTATACACCATCATGTACATGTACAGTATAGTACCACTTGTCCTATGTGTCTTGGCTTCAGTAAAACCACTCCATAGCAGAATATTAAGTATTTGATATTGGACAATTTGTCCTGTTGATATTAATCTCTAAACCTTTAAATTTACCGTTCACCAAACAATTTTGTAGTATTTATTTATTATTTTCTGATATCTATATATTCTTAGATGCCAATATCCATTAAAATTGCCTGTTATAATGTTGCACAAAATATAAACTGGTGGATACTAAATCTTGGATTAATTTCTTTCAGCCATCACACCCAGACCACATCATGGTTGCCCCCCAGGGAGAATTGGGATCCAGGAAGTGGGCTACCCTATGGATGGGAACTGGCAATAGACAGAGCTCATAAACCTTACTACATCAAGTAAGTATTGATATACCATGTCGCATGTTCATTCTCTCATACAATAGGCACATTGCCCAAACACATCATGTCTACAGAGTTATTTAAGTTTACAATATAGTCCTTGTGACAGTCTGCTTTAACTTAGATAATACTGTACTATGCCAATCTCTGTGATTTTTAGTTAGAGGAAGCTAGAACAAGTATAAATAAGAAATGTGAAATGTATGGGATAGTATTTATTCAATGTTGGACATGGATCATACTTTACTTTGTAAGCTGTTAAAGTTGTAACCACTGTTAGAGTGGTAACAAAACCACAACCCATTGTTAGAAAGCCGTTGTATTGATTGTCCAACAGTTTGCTGTTGATTGTGGAATGTTTCCATTAGAGCTATAGCTTTGTTAGTTCACCCTGATATTGCTTCCTTAACAATAAAACCATATGGGATTTGTCTTGAAGCTTTTATCAACTAACCCATGGTTAGGGGTAGTTACAACTTTTGAAAAAATAAGATATTTCAAAAGAATTGGCATTTCAGATTTCCACATAGTTTTAAATATCCATTAATCTCACCTGCCTTTTAGATTTTACCCCCAACACAACCCTGTATTGAAGGGCCTGGAATACCGTTATTGATGACGTCATTTCTGATGTCACAATGCCTTATCAAGTCTTTGTTCAGACAGCCATTCTTGAAATATAGCCACGTCACCAAATATTTTTTAAAGTAGAGCCGTGCTTTTAATAAAACGCCCTATGTTTTGTGTATGTGGGGAAAACCGTTATCCAACTCGAGCCACATGCAGTGTGTTACAATGAATATCATCGTAACACACTGACTCTCGTTAGATAACCTCTATTTAAATAAGAATAATAGCTCTTAACATATCTGACAGGGCCTTCCTAAGTCTCAAAATAATGATACTTTTTTCTGTATTTTTTATCCAAGAATTTGAAGACCTCATATTTTTAGGATAATGTTTTGTACTATTTTTATTTGTAATTTGCATTTGATTGACACAGTCTTCATCATATATTCATAACAGTGTGTGTGCTGAATAAAAACAAATTCCTGGTAAGGTTATATTACAATGTGATCTTGTCTTAATTAGAGCCACTGACAGTCTATTTACATAGGAAATTACTGTCTTCCTGCAAGGAACATCTGCCAAAGACCCTTCATGTCAATCTCATTTTATAATCTCATCTTTCCACATTTCTTTTATTAACATTGTATCATAAAGGGGCATACATTACAAAAATATGATTAGAAAATGACCAGAAATTGAAAATTAAATCTTTTAATGCAAATATGTACATGTGTACCTTGTAGAAAACAGAAAATGTCCAGAAATTAAAAATTAAGTCTTTTAATGCAAATACATGTACATGTATGTACCTTGTAGAAAAAGAAAATGTCCAGAATTGAAAATTAAGTCTTTTAATGCAAATGTGTACCTTGTAAGAAACTGAAACTTAACTAAAAATTCAAATTCATTCACATATTGTTGTCTTGAAGTTGTTCTAGCAAATCAATATAGCTTCTGGTTGTTTGTGCTTAAATCTCAATGACATAAACCTATCTTTAACATTTGTGATGTCTCATTTCTCACATAGAATGCTGGATAAGTTGTTTGATTTTGGTTGGCTTTACACAAATGAATCAGAGATCATTTACCTGTTGTATGGCTGTAATAATTAGATAAGTCATTGATGAAGTTATAAGTAACATCCTCTGATGAACATCCTAATGCCTTGTACAGAATACCAGATGTATCCTAATAGGGAATGGATAAACCCAATTTCAGGAATGAAACCACAGACTATACTGATATCAGAAAGTAATGGCCCAATACTCTCATTTCAAAGCATGAATAGGTTTTTATGTTGCTGTATAATTGCTAGCTCTCAGCAAATTGGAAATAGAGAATACATTCTCAAATTAATTCTGATACAAAAATTAAATAATACAACTTTTGTTTTGTTTTGTTGGGTTTTGACCTACATATACAAAGTTTGTGATCTACTTATATATGATGGAGCATTTTCTGAAAAATGTCATCTTGCAAGGCCATGGCAAAAATATCTGTCCTTTCAATCAGTTTGATATCTTCTTCTTCATAAAATCTGTGGAAGAATTTCTGTCTTTTGCAAATAGTTCTTCTAAAAAAACCTGTTGTGTATTTCTTACATGTGTAATTTTACGATTTTATAGACTATGTCTACCGCTTGCTCATTCAGACAACCCACCCTGGCTTAAACCAAGAGGGTACTTGTGCACTTCCCCTGGCTCTACTTATTTGACATTTTGTGAACCTATAAACAAATTTGGAGTTTAAAATTTAAATACAGAAATAGAAAGTTTCTAACTTCTGTTAAAACTAATATGTTGATCTGTTGAAATACCAGCTGTAATAATCAGCCTCTGTGGTGCTGAGAATCTAACACACTACCTGACGTATGCAGGGGGTAATATAGAAATAAAGAAAAAACACACAGACAAGATTTCTCGGCTATTGAAATACATGTGGATCTTTAGGTCATTGATATTGCACAGAACAAAAGGGTTCACTAAAACTTTCCAGTGTTTCACCTTTACAAGTCACTGGTTTTTATTCTATTGATCTGTTGGAAGAATAGATAAATCATGAGATGTAGTATAATAATGTTTTTCTATTGTCCAAAAGATAGATAGGAAATGTCCAGGAACATTTATATCATTTCCCTACACTTTATGATATCCAATCAGAAAACCTACTAAAACGTTTATCCCTCATTGCTCTTATGTATTTTTGACAGTCATATTTCCTGGTAGGAGGCCAGGATTGTCATCACCTTATATACACGCAGCAGTTTTTTGCAGAGCTGTGCCTAAATGCATACAATTGAAAAAAGAAAAACATTAAGACATTTTTTTATCACATATTTCTGGAAAGGTCTTTTACATTCTGTATCTTTCTCCCCTCATTTCATCAATGAACTGTGAATTGCCATTCTTCAGTTTGTTTCTACAATTTATATCCTGAAGGAAGGCAGAAATGCTAAGACTTTAGACCGTTAAGTAAACAAAGTTGTGGTAGTCTGGTTGGAAAATTTCTAAGTGTATGTATTTTCAGTTCGTACAGGCCACATACTGTATGGATTTTCCTCATTCCAACGCCAATCATTTAGTTTTTCGATGGCCTTCAAAGCCTCTTGCTGTCATGATGATCAGAAATTATGAAAAAGTGTGAATTTTGGCAGCTCATGCCACTTTAAGAAGTACATTTATTGATGTTTCATGCCAAACTCAAGATTATTTCACTTGTATGGCTGGTTTAATGTTGCCTGGTTTAATGGGGGAAGAAACCTGGCTCAGTGGCCGGAGGAAACCCCAACCTTTGTTGAGTGCCTACTCTACTGCTGGTCATCTTCTTTTTATTTTTTATTTTGTGGGGGGGGGGGGGGGGGTCTGAAGCTCTGTATCTGAATTGAACTTCTATTTCCTTAATCCTTAATCCATGATATTTTACCAGGTGGCTGGTATCCTATGGCCATGTGATTGTCCTGGCAAAAGTGTGCATGATAACTATAGGCATTTTTTTAAACGCTATTTTTTAGATAGCTACAGGTTGAGTTTGACGTAAAACCCATACCAGCCAACCAGGTTTTGTATAGGAAAGTACTTGACATTAAAGAAAACTTCCAGATTGTCTAACAAGTGTGCTATCATCTAACTTACAATTATGTAGTATGAGACATTTGCCCTGGTCATTTTATGGCAGCTCATTGTAATCATCTCCTGGCCTTTCACAGTTGAACATTCAGGTTATTTTCTCGCAGTGACTTTCTAACAAGTTTTTTCCTTTGGGGATGTTTTGCCATGGTGAAAATTACTATTTAAAAATGGCTGTCCATACTTGTTCGAGGTGTGGATGATGACCTAGCCTCTATTTAGCCGCTATTTCCTTGGGGTTTCCCCTCTGGCAGTGGATCCTCCAGTGAGGCCATCTTATAATCAAGCCTATTTCTTTTCTGAAACTATTACATTTGTCTAAGGTATTGGTTGGCTGTTGTTTACTGATCAAGTACAACTCTTAGGTTTTTCTTAGGTATTTCATATGAACTTATGTACTCATGGGAGTTATGTACGAGATCAGTTTTTCGGGTGTAAAGATAACTTTAGTTTTATCTTAGGTCTCATTTATTAGGGTACAGTGTATATATTTGCTTAATTTTAAAATATTTATTTTCACTTATTTTAAATTATTTTGAATAGTTTTTTAGATTAAGACTTTCTCAGTTCTAGTGTAAAATTGCATTGCCTTTGACTTTCTCTTTGTTCTCGCATGAACTTTTAACATTTGAAAATAAACTCCCATATAATTTTCTTTTTCTGGATATAATTTTTTTACATCCTTTTTCCTCTGCGGGGATTTTTGAAATACTAAAATTGCTCAATCCAGATATTACTGTGTTATGTCGGTCGGTGTGTTAGTTTCCTCAGACTCAGAACTTTCTCACTGTAGGCTTATTATTTTCTTGATAGATAACCACCTTTTCCTTCCTTGCCTCAAGTTCCATACTTAATGAGCCGAAGTGTGACCTCATTACCAATACCAACATTGCCAACGTGTGATTCCATGTGTTTTACCAAAAATCTAGACAACCTACCAAAGGACATATTAACAAAAATTTAATTTATGGTCTATATATTATTCCTAAATACATGTACTTTGTGATGGAATAATCACACTCAAAAAAATACTGGAAAAAGCAGAGCGTCTCTAAATGAGAGATGTTATAAAACAAGCTGTTGGACGGGTTGCTACAGTTAGTGATTTAACTTGGGCTCCCTATAACTTGGGCTCCCTATAACTTGGGGTTCGTATTAGGGTGTTCATGAAGGTCAGGATGGAGTTGACATAAAGACAGAGGATATAGATACAGACTTTAATGTTCTGATGTAGTTTTTATCTATCGCATTGATGATGTAAAAACTACATCGAAATAGTATCACTCAGTAAATGATTATGTATGCTCATCATCTGCTGGTTCCCTTCAGCCAATTACCACAGGTTTCATCCCAGCCAAGATTTCTGTTTCACAAAGCAAGTCACATTAGACACCAGCCTGAAGTTAACAATGGGCACCATAGGGATGCGATACAAACTCCAGGCAACTCTGATTTATTGCAGGCTGTGGCAATTTCAAGAAAACAGACCCCCCAAATCTATGAATGAAATTGACTTAAGTTTGATGTTAAAAGTCAACCTCAGACCATCTATAGATTAAAGAGACAAAGTGATACTGGGATATTTACCTGTATTCATCTCTCCATCCTGTTTTTTATGGATTTTGTCAGATCAAACAGTATCAAAAACATGACACTACACAGCTTTTCTCTTTTTTTTTTTTTACAAAACACTATATTGTTTCTGCCAAAACTGAAACGCAGACCTGTTCACTTTATAAGATTTTCTTACCGGTACATATAGAAATTTGTCATGGCCTCTAATATATCTGAACCCCTAATTAATTATGAACACTGAAACACACGGGCACAGGGAAAATCTTCTTCTCTAAAATAACCATGGAGACAAGTTTCTAATTGTGTTAAAAAGGCATATCATTTTAGACCTTTATGAACCCCTAGTTATTAATGGATGAAAGATAAGTTTTAATTGGGTTTTCTTAGGACTATCTGGGCCTATATTTTACTTTGGCCTGTTGAACGGCATTTACAAATTTGGACCGTTGCTAAACCATGGAATTAGGAAGCTTTAAATGATGGGAATTCTCTAGAAATACATACGGATTAACTTCAATAACAGCCATCAAAGTACTTAAAACATTTCACGTTAATTATCGCCAATGACCCTCAAGGTACATGAAACAAAACAGAAAGAAGTATGTCCTTTCCGTGGCTTATCTGTGTCGCCATTTTTTCCGTTTTAAGATGACATGATGTTGCAGCAGCTATTTTTAGACCAATAAACGCGTATTTTACCGCTCTGTAATGTATGACGTAGGTCCAAAAAACATGGTGGCAAACTTAAGTGGGATGATTGGCTCTGAATATGTAGGTCAGACCTGCAATCGCACATGATTTCTTAGCCAAGCAATTGTCTAAGTTGCATAACATGACTACGCACCTAAATTTTTTTCACCGATGTTTTTATGAAACTAATGAAAAAATTGTTGAGGCCTTGTGAATGGCCTATGGCACTTATTCTCTATTGTAGCGACACATTCAAATTTCAATTATTCGCTTACTACCTGATAAAAGATACATTGTACAGTTGTTTTAGGCTAAACGAACTCTACGCTTTCCATCTAAACCAGTTGGACGTAAAAATGTTCTTTCCCTTTAAAGGAGAACTGTGGCTTCCATACAAAAGAATATGCATGTTTGAAGACGTTTCTTACAGAAATCAGAATTATTAGTTTTAGAAAATGAAAGGTCTGATAAGTTAATTGGTTTCCATAAACAATATTCTATGTTGAGATATTCACTATTTCTTAATAAATCCATCCTTATTTCTTACAAAATCATCCTAAGGCTAATTTCCGTATCTAGCTAGATTATTAGTCCTGTTAGATCAGTCAGTAAAGATGGCCTAGGGTTGTTTGAAGTTGGAGTCTTATTGCCATTGGTAATTGCCTATTAATTGGCTCTCGCCTTTATGCCATATTCCTTTGATGTCATAATCTGAATCTTTATAATATATAAGTTGGCCCAAAAAAATAGTTTTTTTTACACAAATTGATCTTATGAAACCTCTTTCGCTGTGTTTGATACAGTGGGAATATTTTTATATTTTACTTTAGTTATGTATCTGTTTTTTAATATGTTTTATTTTTTTCTTGTTGCTTTACTAAATCTATATGAATTAAAATTGTAAACATAGAACCCCTCTTTTGAAACTCAGTTAAACACTGTTCAACCAATAACAATAAAATGTGCAATATTTTTGTTATTAAAGTTTATTTGAGTCCAAATTTTGTTCAATTGATGGATAGAGTTCAAATAAAGATCAAAACATTCAAAATTCTTGCTTCTATAAAATCTTATATTTCTGATGTTGATACAAATGACAAGCTTCTTGATAACCCATATGTAGAAACAGTCAACAATTCCAAATTACGTTTTTAAATTTTCAACCTAACTGTAAAAGAACATATCGGTCTTATATAAAATATCTGTTTGCAGACGTCTATTTCCTTTGATAGCCATCTTGGCAGTGTGTTTGTTTTATTGTTTTATGATACACAAACAGATGATCTATGTTTGTTGTTTTACTGCGCATCTACCACCGAATGGTATTTGCAAAATATACCTCAATACATATATATCTTCTTCTTTTCACAGCCACGTAGAAAAATACACGACAAGAGAAGATCCGCGTGATGACCCGGATTATGTGGAACCTCCTAAGCCTAGAGAAGTGGAACTTATCCGTGATCCTAACAAAGGGTTTGGATTCGTTGCTGGCAGTGAGAAGCCAGTGATAGTCCGCTTTGTCACTGAAGGTATGTCTAGAAGCCAGTCATAGTCCGCTTTGTCACTGAAGGTATGTCTAGAAGCCAGTCATAGTCCGCTTTGTCACTGAAGGTATGTCTAGAAGCCTTATCTTTAGGGATATGAAAAATAGGAACTAGTGGTTTTGGTTTGACTGGTTGGTTTTATGAAAGTTTATATGATATAATTTCAGTTTTAAAACTGTAACATTGTATTTCCGTCACAGGAAAATCCATTGAAAGATCGTAGTATTTTGACAATATTTAGAATTTCTTTCTGAAAGTTATGTCATTGTTATCAACTACTTTATCTGTTTTAATGTGTTTGAATGGGGGAATTGAAATAACAAGTTAGGTGGACAAAAATCCAGTGAGGCTATATACTCTAATTTTTATCACAATGTATCAAATTATTAATCAAACAAAAAAGGTGTTGTTTATTAAAATGCAATGATGGGTGGCGGGTGTGGTTAGTGAAACTCAGGCATCGTGAAATATCTCCTTTTGGTTGACTCATTATGGTCAAAGCTTCACCAGTCCACTTCAGTCTGGTTTTCTTCAGATGTTTCTGACTAATGTTAGGTGGGCAGTCAAGTTTTTGCAATCAACATCAGACTGAAAGCAATCTCTGGCGTATTTTCTCATAATAAAAAAGGCAAGGATTGTTGATGACATATATAAGGGAAATAATCTTCAGTGCGGCGTCAAACATCAATAATAAAAAAACTTGGGTACTGAATAAGGAACCTCTGAAATACCCCAAAAACAAAAGTACACCTCTGAAAATTATGACATTTTACTTTTTCATTGGATATTTTATACCCCCGCAGTATTTTTATAATGTAGCATTCATTTATATTCTGCAGACGTTAAATACATGGTTTCTTCTCAGATTTCTGTTTGCACTTGTAACTAAAACCCTCAGCAGCTGCGGCTCTCTCATTCATAGACATTCATCATCCTTACAGAACCATCTGCTTTTGTTGGGGAAATCAGGTGTGCCGTGAGAATAGTTCACAGGAGCTTGGTGATTGGGGTTTTATTTCTCTTTACCAGATACTTATCTGTTTTGGAGTTTCCATTTCCGACACCTGAATCCATCAGTTTTATGTGTTATCGTCCCTATACATACTTGAAGATGCATGTTAAACCATTTTATTGTTAAACCATTTTACTGATTGCCAAACTGCTTATTGGCCATAAACAGGGATTTATCAGACGATTCAAACCTGCATCTCTGATCCTCGATCATTTTCTCACCCGAACACAAAGCATTCAATGAGATAGGTCACATAGGATGCAAATAGATAAAAAGACTGCATTACATTTCAATACATCTATTGGACCTCACCTAATTTTTGTGTGAACTTCCTTTTTATCTGGTTGGGGTCCACACGACAAGAACATTTTGTAAGCTAAGGAAAACCTAGCATATATGATTTGGTATAGCAAAGGATAAACATTGAATCTTCCTAGAAATGTTGAGATCCTTGCATTTTTATAAACCTGCCGAAAAAAATACTAATTGTTTCCAGAAATTGAAATGAAAAATACAGGGATCTGGCAAAACCTTATGCTTAGATTTCTTAGCTAAATGGCTTTAAAAGTAAAAAATGTTGATTTTATTAGAAAACTAATTGAGATTGAGGTGTATATTCCTGTTCTACATATACTGTTTCTTAATTTTTACAACTAGATCTCCTTTGACTTTTTATTTTTCTGCAAATTGAATTTGTTTTTTATTTGTCCTGCTTAAAAAATCAGTTCTATTAGGGTATATGAAGCGTCCCACTCATCCCAAATGCCTTTGTACCCTTAACGTTTTTGAACTTATCTTTATAACAATTGTTTCAGAGTATAAACCTGATGACTTGACAGTGTGTCTTCAATTTGTGTTTGTTGGCACCATGCAATTACATAATATGGTGCCAATATACCATTATGTAATATTCCCTTCCTCCGCATCACATAAAATCCAGATCCAATTTTTTTTTAAATTACTTTATAGGTCAATTGTCGTAAATTTTTTTAAGTATGGCCAGGTACATATCATGACCGTCATATCATGTTTTGGAATATGTTTACTAATCCTCTTTTGGCTGAGTATAAACTTTTTTTCATCACATGTTAAATAATATGGTTTTCATATTAAATTATTTACTATGGTTACCTCTAGAATGTTGGACCAGATCTTATATTTTCTGTGTTAGTGGTGTTTTGCAAACTATCTCTGTCTGTTCAATGATATGATGACCATATTAAATTAATGTTATACGGTTACAAATCTCTCTTATCAGTCTGTAACTTGTAGTGTTTTGAACGAATGTCTATGATTGTTTAAAAGTATATAGCTTAAAGGTTCAGAATTAAGATGGTATGCCAAAAGTATTTTTGCTGCCTTTTGTATGCTTACACCAATATAGAATCTTTTTGAATAGTGAATAAAAAGGTATAATTGTTGAAATTTGGAAAAATTTTATCTTCTACAATGTTATGTTTGTAACATGTCTGGTGCATGTATATTGAGTTTACTGAAACTTTTTATTTTCTGTATTTTTCTATAGCCATGCTATGGAATGTGATCTTCAGATCAGAACCGAGTTACAAGCCTCCAGTCCCTGGCGCTCTCAATGTGCCAATGAAGCCAAACCACACAAATAGAGATGCTATTATATGTCCTCTCGTAAAAACAGATTCCTACAGTTTGTTTGTATTGTTCTGTGAGATGGGAGACTGGTTTAGCTTTGACTGTATAACAATAGCCCTCTATTCCATAGCTACCTGGCTTATTTTCAACTGTTACAACCCAGAATAAAAACTTGTCCCAGGGGTGATAAGCTTCTAGCCCGAATCCTCCATGGTCAATGGGGAAGCATTTGATCACTCTATACAACAGCTTCCTAGCGAAATTGAATTTTCACCATGACTGAGCAGGCAGATGAAGTGCCAATTTTGAGAGTGTTGGGCAAAAACACATTTGGATTAGTGAGCCATAAATCTGGGACATGTCTTGCAGGGGCTACACTAAGAGCTGCTGTTTTACTGTCATATGATAACCCTCATTAAAACTAATGGTCATACTGACCACTGTATTGACCACTGTTTTAATTAGATTAACCAAGTCAAGTAATAATTTCATCATACAATTTCCCCAATCTCTAGACCCAGACAATTTTCTGGCACTATGGACATAAACACTTCAAAGGAACTTCCGTTTGAGTTTTTTTGTGTTTCAATTCTAGACAAAGATATTAGCCGATGCCAGCTTACACAAAATGATTATTAATGGACTATTCGTTATTAGCTACTGGGGGCCTCTGCTGCTTTTTGGTAGTTGTGCTAGGACCCTACATCAGTCTGAATAGCCTTTCACCAATTGGTTATGGGTATGAATCGGAACATTTTCTGACTGGGTTTTTATCAGATCTCTAGTCTGCTTTTCTCATCAAACTTTGCAACCATATGAAACCAACTGCCAAATTGTGAGTGAGACAAGGATGGACAAAACTTCTGCATAACATAAAGTGAAAACTGAAAAGGGGTGCATGGGTATTAATCAATCAACCACTTGTTTGCTTTTAGTCAATTGGTAATTTGTTTAATGAAACTTTTTGAATGTGAAAGATTACAGGGTTGATAATAAATGAACAGTGAAATTTATCTTAACTATATTATTACTGTATTTATATGTATATGATATGTTTTCTTGTGGAGGCATAGTATGGGGGGGGGGGGGGGTATTCTGCATTGAACAATTGTGAAATTAGAGCTCAACTCTACTAACAATTAGTTTGTTTAGTCGTTAAGCCTACTCTCTGCTCCTCCCTATGTTTTCTTGGAAACCTAAGTAAATTTTCAATGATGGATTGGTTATTGTATTATCACTTATATATCAAATTTCCCAGTTTTACTGGAGAAGGAAATATTAAGGTATTATTTAGAAGTTAGTCTCTCTTTCCTTTCCCATTAAATCTGACTGCAATATATTATGTTAGTTAAACAGTTTTGATTATGGCGTTAAAAGATCAAACTATCAGTCAGTCTCCAAAAAGCAGTAATTATTTTATTCTGTAAAATATTGTTGACATGTTGTTGTTGTAGGAGGACCCAGTGTGGATAAATTATTACCAGGGGATCAAATTATAAAGATTCACGGAGAAGATGTAAAAAGGGCACCAAGGGAATATGTCATAGATTTAGTTAGGTAAATATTTTTCTTTCACAATAATTTTATTCATGTTTTCATTTGTTTGTTTTCTTTGATTTGACATGTTTTAGTATTTTGAATGACATTTCTTTGAAGATGGAGAAATTTGATTTCATAATGTCACAGATAAAGTGGCATGAGCTGCCAAAATTCACACTTTTTTCATAATTTCTGATCGTCAGGACAGTAAGAGGCTTTGACGGCCATCAAAAAACTAAATGATTGGCATTGGAATGAGAAACATTCATACAGTATGTGGCCTGTACGAACCGAAATAGTGTCCGAAAAGTAAACAAAATTTAAATAACCGGGACAACCATTCATTCATTCTAAACCAAAGTTAGTTTAAAGCAATACTTTATCGTACATTTTCAAGATTAGAAGCACTAAAAAACTTCGGAATTATATGTCTTGAGAAAAATAGCCAATAATATTCAACATTCTGTTTTAACATCAAAATATCAACATTTTGTCAGCTCATGCCGCTTTATGGAATAGAAAATATTGCCAACACACCTTAAAACTTACCCCATCTAAGGGAAATTTTATACAAGTGAATATCCCCAAATTGAGCGCTTATTTATTTCACAAGTTAATTTAAAATAGCGAGTGTCACCCTGGGGTTTTATCTTAGGGCAAATAAGTACAATTTTCTAATATTGTCAAACCTTTGATTGTTGAATCGGGATGATTCCCAGTTATTTGTTCTCTGGGAAAAAATGCAACAACTTTTTTTTAATGTCCTTTGTCCATGACAAATATCAAGTCTGTTTTTTGGAAAGAATCCAAATTTTTCTGAATTCACATTTATTTCTGTCTGATGTTGATTTGATTTTGGACAAGAGATGGCCAGAAGGAAAGCTCTGTCTATGTTCCTGTTCCTGATACGATCAGTATGTTCAATTAGAGCCAAGCTGATGAAATTAGTTGCCTTCGTTTGCTGAGGACATTACTGTTACGCTAGCTGATACTGCAAAATAAAATATTGCTGACCAATATATTGCCAGCTTCTCGTTACTTTTTATTCCATTTGTTGAAAACTCTTCTAGATAATATCTTTAAAAAGAAAGCAAAAAATCGCTTCCTCCAAAATAGATTCCTTTTTTTTTTACAAATCTCTGTTTATACTGGGTAAATAATGAGCACTGGGCACTAGGTATTGATGGGAAATTCGGTTGAGGTCCACATTTTGATAAAACAAAAATTCTCATACAGTTTATAGATAAGGGATATCGTTGATAATTTGATTAAATCAGACAAATTTATTAATTGCTGAGATGACGAAAAGATTTCTTCTAAAGTCATTCACAACGTAATTGCTTGTTTTAAAATATGCAGGCATCGGTTAAGCTTATGTTAATTTGTTTGCTTGGTGTCTTTTTTATTATGTGCAGTGCTTGTTTACAGAGAATTCCTAATACATCTGTACAAGTGTATTCTATAATTTAAATGTTGCAAGCAATACGTCAGAGAAACTCAGAATTTTAGTTTATTACAACAACTTATGATGGTGTATCAAGGTCTAAATGATATGCCTCTTTTTATCACAATTAGAAACTTGTTTCCATGGCTTATTCCCTGTTCCTGTGTGTTTTAGTTTTCATAAATATATTCTATAATAAATGCTCTTGAGAAATGAGGGTCTCTATTCTTGGTAAACGTTTAACAGATCTTAAAAGGTGATAAAACAACAATATTTTTTCAAAGCTTATTCTAGGTCCCTCTATAATTTCATGTCCGTTTCAATAAAGTTAAAGCAATTCTTGTAAGATAAAAAAGGCTAAACTAGTGTACATTGGGAAGATGTATTTCTCACCCTTCCAGTAATCATCAAAGTTTTGGGGATTTCTTTTTTTTTTTTACCTCCTTAATTAAACTAAAAGTGTTCTGGAAGCATCCTTTGTCTTAAACTTGTGACATTAAATATTACCCTTAGATACTTTAAATTGCTCAGTGTTTTAATTAATAGCCCTGAACTGTACCAACACACCCTTTATCCCCCCTCCCGCATCCCCCCTTCAGACTAACAGTTAAATTCTCACCCCACAATTGAATAAAAGTTATGTACGTCTGTAATGGGAAAACAGTTACAATCTTTCTCAAGTATAGCCTCAAAACATTTATTATCTAACAAGGTTTTGGATGCCTCAAGATCTAAATATATTTCATGTGCAAAATTTGTGATGTAAGAGAAACATTTTTTTTTCTGTTGTGCAGAGCTTGCAAACATTCAATGAAGTTGACAGTATGCCAGCCATATGTAGACAATGTAAGTAATACATTCTGATTATACAATTTCTATATCCTTTTTTTAAGGTTTTACTGAAAAGAAATCCATACACATTAATTATTAGATAATGGGAGAGCTGTTTGTCCCTTTTTCCATCAGTTAACATTGGTATACATCATTTATTAAAGTTATATGCAAGTTTAAAATGTTTATTTTTATAATAACATAATAATGTCTTTGCTGTTAATCTTCACCTGTTTGTTATAACCTGTTTAATGTGCCTGTAACTTCATTGTATCAGTATACCTGTAAGGGTATGAAACTCATCCAAAATAAAATTTCTCTGCTGAAGAAATTAAAATGCCAAGATGGATGTAACTGATTAATTATTTATATGTCTATTTACACTTCAACATGAAACTTTCTCTGCTTTTATGGTATTTTCTTGTTCCTATAATACTGTCTGAAGCCCTCTATATTTTCTCTTGGCATGCGATCTTTTCAGTGTTTTTTCTGTAAAGAAGCCTCCGATTGACATGCTCGTCTGCACAGTATTGATTACACTGAGCTTTAATGCAGAAGTAGGGCTCGATATCCAGGAGATGGTTCTCACTTGCCAATAGAACTTAACTGGCCACAGATCCCATAAGGAGCTTCACAGAAATCTGTCCTTAAACGAAAAGAATCTCAAACGATCTGGCCGTCTATCTTTGACACCGTATTTGGTGTTGATGGCCAAGTTAATCTAAACGTTCGTACACATGTCAGTCTCACAGATGAGATAGTAAAATAAAGGTGAAGAGAGTGTCAATAAGTGTGAATACATCCACAAGCTTAACCATTGCTCCTCAATGATACTCAGGTGGATTGAGGAATTTCTTGTCATCTGTTATGACTGACAAAATATATTATTTTCTGGCGACTGTATCCTTGAATTTTTTTCGAATAAAAAAATATTTATATATTAAGTTAATTGATTCAGGCAGTTGAGGATTTCTTTGGGACACGGAGCACTATCTACTTTGATACACTTAAAAAACCTGATAAAGAAGGAAAATCTTCATGGCTTCAGAAAACACCAAACTGTCATTTAATCAATCAGTTCAACATGCTGCAAGTTTTCATCATTCCATTTCTAAACAAATGTTCTGGACAACCATTTTGAATTCGTTCAAAAGGTCACATTTATTCTTCTAACATCATTTTGTTTAGAAAATATTGGTTGAATTACATGTACATCTAGTTACAGAAAGGTATACCGTATAGCAGATTGTACTAAACCTGACATGAAGTTTTAGTGAGATCAGAAGCTATAGTTGGTTATTCTGTGTAAAGTGGTGGAGACCAAAGGATTTGTTGAGATTTATCTTTCAGTTTGTTTTAGTCTTCATGTACAAGATGGCATTTGTTTTTTATTTCCAGTCTTCTCGTAAATCGGCCTTGTTAACAGCAGCGAAGAAAGCTCGTTTAAAATCCAATCCTTCTCGTGTTAGATTTGCAGACTCTGTTATCGTAAATGGAGCTTCAGTTCATGGTGTAAGTCAGAAACATTAAACTTAAGTTGCCAGTGCTTTTACATCAACACGCTGATGGTTCCATTTTGAAGATTATTGTCTTGCAAATTTACATCTCAACTTAGACGGATCAATGCTTCGATACAATAGAACAGACATACTTTCAGAAAATAGGAAAAGGCTTTTTCAACCGAAGGGTCAGTTGGCATGTCAGAAGAGTGATAGTCTGACACTAGCCTTCCATCAATGGGTTGCAGGTCTGAATTTCACTATGTCAAAAGAATAAAGTAACAAAAAAATTTAGTATGTTTTTCACTCATGAAATGTTTACCACTCACCCACCAAAGTCTGGGATGTTTCTCCCAGCAACAAGCAGATGTTCCTCTCACAGTAAACCTAAAACAATCATGAATGTGGCATAAAGTACCAATCAATCCTAAGTGGAGGAAGCAAGTTAAGATTTAATGACTTTCACCTACATTCAACTCAAAAACAACTTCAAACTTTATGGTTCTCTTAATGTAAAAATCATGTTTTAAAGCTTCTATATTTGGGTACTTAAACTGCTGTAATCTTGGTAAAAAGGTTTTATTGTTCCATTTAATTTTAGCCGTCCGTTCAAGAAAGTTATGTGCCTTTGATGCCTAATGTCCTGAAAGTCTTCTTAGAAAATGGCCAGACAAAGTCTTTCAAGTACGACAACAAAACAACTGTAAAGGTAATAACACCCTCCTATTTCTCTGGGTAAGATTCTCACGGGGTTAATACCCTTGGGGAAAAGTGTGTACGATTCTGCATCCATATACGTCATACTTAAATATTTGAAAACAGTTGTAAATTGTAGATTCCATTGAAACATGAATGGAATATAGCAGCAAAGAATACAAGCAAACTGTTTTGACATATTTATGTATGTATATACCTGCTGATTTGTACACACTTTTCCTGAAGGATATTAAAACCCGTGAAAATTGTACACAGAGATTTATTCTAGTTTGATCTAAACATTAATTGGGACCAGTTAATTTATTTGTAAATTTCATTGAAACATCAATGGAATGTTAATATCAAACTAGAATAAATTTTAAGAAAAATAATATTTTTTAAAACATGCCTCTTGTTGAATAAAAGAAGATACATGTAGAGTATCCTTGAAAAAATATTAATTCCGGTAACAGGTCGTAAGAAATATTATGGATTTGTGAACAAGTTGCAGTTGATAACGTAGATTCTGTAAATTAATAACTTTCTTTTCAAAAGTTTGTTTGGGTCAAAAGCAGACATGCCATTTGGTAATCAAACATATTTGACTTTTGAACTATTGGATAAAACATACAAATTGCTTATTGATTCTGTATGTCATTTGAAGTTAAATGAGTTGAACAATTACTGACAAATTATGATATTAACCCAGCTGTAAATACTTGTGATTTCTGGTCCACCATACATGTATGCTTTCTTAGATATTGACTGCTTTAGTTCTGATTAACTGTTATATGTGATCATTGAACACATTCTGTTTGCTCATCAAACAAAATTTATTGTATCTTTTTAAAATAAAAACTATCGAAGTTGAAGGAAGGAAGTTAGGGTTATCGGACGTCAAGTTGAAGTAGATGACAGAATGAATTTTGTTTTCTTTGTTGATAGTTCAGGTAAATAGTAAATGACCTCATGGAACTTGTTATCTGGAGAAGGTTGATTATCGTTTAAACAATATTTTTATTTCAATGAAATGAAATGAAATTTTGGATTGGTGAACAGGCCTACGGCCTATATCAACACCTCTCCATTGATTGCATATTGAATTAAAAAAGATGATTTATTTACCGTTAATTTCTTCCTTTTTTCAGGATGTGTTAGTCTCAATGCAGGAGAAACTAAACATTGATAGAATAGAACACTTTGCCTTAGTTTTACAAAATACCAAGAGTGTATCTCATTCAAAGTTCACTATATTGCAAGAACAGGAGACTTTAGCTGAGGTAAGTTTTCCTCTTTGTCTTAAAACTGATTTTTTTATCGCATTTTTAACAAACATTTTCATCTTATTTTGGTCCATTGGTTGAGCTGATATTGTTGACATTCAGTGTGTGTATTTCTCTCACTTTGAGATCTGGGATTGATTCACACACAGAGTTCTCTAAACTAACAGTTTAAAGTGGCATGAGCTGCCAGAATGTTGATATTTTGACGCTAAAAAAGAATGTTGAAATTATTGGCTATTTTTCTCAAGACTTATAATTCAGAAGCTATTTAGTGCTTCTAGACTTGAAAATGTACGATATAGTATTGTTTTGAACAAATTTTGGCTTAGAATGAATGAATGGTCGTCCCGGTTATTTAAAATTTGTTTACTTTTCGAACACGTGTTCGGTTCGTACAGGCAACATATTCAATGGATTTTCCTCATTCCAACGTCAATCATTTAGTTTTTAAATGACCTTCAAAGCCTCTTACTACCGTGATGATCAGAAATTATGAAAAAAATGTGAATTTTGGCAGCTTATGCCACTTTAAATGTTTGAAGAATTTATGGTAAATGTCAAATATAAACAAGATATTTTAAATTTCTTCAACCTGTTTAACCATACCTTACAAAATTTAAACCCCATTTACAGTGAACTTGTCTTTTGCAGTGTGTAATTTTATTGTTTTTAAACATTTTGAAATAACGGGAATTATAGAAGCATTCTGTGTCACTGATTGTATTTCTTTGGAAATGAAAATAAAACAGCTTAATTCATGTCTGTTCTTAAATGCTATTACGAGTAAATTTGGTTGTTTTTCTAAAGGAATTAGACTGATTTCCATTAAAGGAAAGATTTGGCAAAAGTCTTATTAGGCTTTGGAAATAAATTTGGATTTAAGCTGTAACTTTTGGCAAATTTATGTTCATTGTTCCTGCTGTGACTTCTAATGGCTTTACTTTGCCCGACTGCATTACTTCTGGTTGAAGTAGGCTGGCTAGTTTTATGTGTATTTGTTGAAGATGAGAAGTCAGAATGAGTCAATAGAAACCAGAGAATCACTGATACTGGTATTAACCATCAACCTTGTTTATTACAGTCTGACTTCAATCTATTCAACCTTTTCCCCCTGGATTTAACACTCTCCAGCTCATTGTTCTAACTTTAGTTCTTGTTTCCCATTTATCTAGGCATATACCCAATTGATGTGTTTTAAAAGTGTTGTTTATTGCGGTTGTTTTACTTTTTAAAGTCGGGTTTTCTCCCCAATAACTATGTAAACTTGAGCAAACTGTATTGATTCTCTGAGAAGTATTTCAAATATAAACTGTTTCTATTTTCTATTCTCAATCACTGGCAAGTTTAGAGACTCCTCCATATGTTACCCAAGACAGATGTTTAAGTTCCCAAGTCTCAGATTTAACTGGCTGCGACATGCATTGTAATTCTGTATCTTAACTACAAATATATGTGTTGCCTTGGTATAATCCAGTATTATTTTATGCTGATTCTGTCACTGCATTCTGGTTGCTTTCAGAACAATTTTGAAATTTTTTTCAATAAATATTTATAGCTTTAGAAATTGATTTGGATTTAGCATGTTAGTATTGAACTGGATATTATTTGTTGAAGATCTTTTTTCTATATTATATTAGCCAGATTTATATATTATGTATTTATTAGAAGAGTGATGATTTAAGAGAGCAAGGTATGGACTGATGTTGTCTTTCTACTCGACCACACTCAGATATCCTCAGCAACCATCAACAGTCTTCTTGATCAATCCAAATACTGAATCTCACCGGACCAAATGATCTGTTTTAAAGAAGCAATAGTAACTGTTTAGTTTTGGCTTTGAAGACAGACTTTCACTGGTTTAACACTAGAGTGTAAAGTCCAATCCGTTATAGTACACCTAGCTGTATTGATTCTCCATCAGAGTGTGGTCAATTTCAACTGATTCCCAGTTTCAATATGGTATCAGTCATTGACAGACAAGAGGTTCCCAATGTATCAGTTACATCTGACTGGAACATGGAAATCCTTGAAGTATCAAATCTGTGTACTGCATTGGTTGATTGATTAGTGTTTTACGTCGCACTCAAGATTATTTCACTTTTATGACGGCATTGCCAGTTTTATTGTGGGAGGAAACCGTGCTCTATGCCCAGAGGAAACCCACAACCTTCCGGTGGTAACTGGCAACCACACTGCATTGGTGTCAAATTAATAAACTGTGTTTAGTTTAGTAGATTTATCCATCGCACATAAACTGAATCCTGCTTTAATGCACAAATACAACTTTAAATAAGATAATGTTTATTTGTTGTTTGTTTCCTTAAAATAAGCATGAGCTGCCAAAATGTTGATATTTTACCGTTCAAACAGAATGTTCACTATACCGGATATATGTTGGGATTGTAATGAATTCAGAGACAATGTAATTATCCTGGGAGATGTGGATAAGTTTAACTTTAGACTGAGCGGTATATACGCTTACAGTCCCATATCTCAGTATGTTGTGATATTCCCACTTTACACTATGCATACGCTTACAGTCCCATATCTCAGTATGTTGTGATCTTCCCACTTTACACTATGTATATGCTTACAGTCCCATATCTCAGTATGTTGTGATCTTCCCACTTTACACTATGCTTACAGCCCCATGTCTGAGTAGGCTGTGATCTCCCCACTTTACACTATGCATATGCTTACAGCCCCATATCTAAGTATGTTGTGATGTCCATACTTTACGATATGCTGACAGCCCCATGTCTGAGTAGGCTGTGATCTCCCCACTTTACACTACATGTATGCATATGCTTACAGCCCCATATCTAAGTATGTTGTGATCTTCCCACTTTACACTATGTATATGCTTACAGTCCCATATCTCAGTATGTTGTGATCTTCCCACTTTACACTATGCATATGCTTACAGCCCCATAACTGAGTGGGTTGTACATTTAAACCACCAGTGTAGATGTAAACCACCAGTGTACATGTAAACCACCAGTGTAGATGTAAACCACCAGTGTAGATATAAACCACCAGTGTAGATATAAACCACCAGTGTAGATGTAAACCACCAGTGTAGATGTAAACCACCAGTGTAGATATAAACCACCAGTGTAGATATAAACCACCAGTGTAGATTTGAACCACCAGTGTAGATATAAACCACCAGTGTAGATGTAAACCACCAGTGTAGATATAAACCACCAGTGTAGATGTAAACCACCAGTGTAGATATAAACCACCGGTTTAGATATAAACCACCAGTGTAGATGTAAACCACCAGTGTAGATGTAAACCACCAGTGTAGATATAAACCACCAGTGTAGATATAAACCACCGGTGTAGATATAAACCACCGGTTTAGATATAAACCACCAGTGTAGATATAAACCACCAGTTTAGATATAAACCACCATTGTAGATATAAACCACCGGTTTAGATATAAACCACCAGTGTAGATATAAACCACAAGTGGATATAAACCACCAGTGTAGATATAAACCACCATTGTAGATATAAACCATCGGTTTAGATATAAACCACCAGTGTAGATATAAACCACAAGTGGATATAAACCACCAGTGTAGATATAAACCAATAGTGTAGATATAAACCACCAGTGTAGATATAAACCACCAGTGTAGATATAAACCACAAGTGGATATAAACCACCAGTGTAGATATAAACCACCAGGAAGGATGTGTGTCAATAGTTGAATTGCCATTGAGAATTAGGTACATGTTTGGACTGGGAATCAAGATAGGCCTCTAACATGTAGAGAAATATCAAGCTGGAATCAGTGAGTTGGAAGATAGAGAGAAGAATGGCTTGTGTAAGTAGAGGGAAGCAGTATGTAGCATAGTAATGATCTAATTATCTCCCCTGTCCACTCTTAATGTCTTTGCACTACTGATTTATACGAGATCATGTACTTCACCTCCTATCTCCTACACACAGACATTGGGGTACTATAGATCACATCTTTGACCATTCTGTTTGACTTAGGCTTTATTTACCAGGATTCTTCCATGTATTGAGTATTAAAGGTAACTTCACTGACATGAAATATGGCATAGCTAGTGAACAATATGCTATTGAGGGATGGGTGAATTCTCAGACATAATTTCCTGTCATCGTAACATATTAAAATTGTGAAACATTATTTACACAAATCCTTATATAAGACCAGCAAATAAGCTTTGGTTTCAATCGCCAATGTAAATCCGCTAGGCATTATGTCTGTCGCAACATGTGTTGATCAGAATTTTATTTTTAGTTTATTAGCGGGGACATTTGTAATTGACGTTTAGGTGGATGTATGTCTGTCTGTTTTCCTTTAGCTTCTAATTCAGATAATTTTGTTAGCTGTTGCTTGTTGGTAGGATATCTTCAAAACCATTTTATATAGCAAATTTTTACTCCTAAAAAAATTATGGTTTATTGGTGGGATCTTTTGTAGTTGATCAAGTTTGTCCTGTTGAGTTCTCCAGATCAAACACATATCAACCAACCTGACCCTCTTGTTGCCTCCTTTATTATTTCACCTGTTTCATTCTACTGATTGTGTTCATTTGAACATAACGACATTGTATTTATCACACATAAAAATGCTCAGTATGCCTATTGGCAATACAATAAGGAATGTTAGTTTATTGAAGGTTAGGTATATCCTCCAGGTTTCTTCCCCCATTATACCTGGCATTACCATCATTGAAATAATCTTCAGTGCAACAGACAACATCAATCAATCAATCCATTAACAGGCTGCGTCCTCAGAGTTCTAAAAATGTTATTAATTTTGTCCATCAAATGATATGCAGGTCATGTTACATGTATGTACAACGTTACAAAACCACCGTTCAATTTTTTGTCTTAACTTTTTAAAATTTGAATGAATTCATTTTCGTCATATTTCACTTATATTTTATACAACCAATGTCTGGTGTTATACTAGCATCCAAGCTGTGTTTATTATAACTCTACTAGTTTAGCATGGCAAGGACAGTTTGTTTTTTGTGTTAAGTATGACAACAATATAGAGTGTATATTATTGTTCACTTCCAGGACCAGATAAGAGCATTGCAAACGTTACCCATCTTTTATTGTCATGTATAACACTATGTACCAAGCAACCTTTGTTACAGAAGAGTATATAGAGTATTTGTAACCTGTAATAAGATGGTTGCTACTGACAGTGTTATTCAATCTATTTAGGCCTTATTTGGAAGATTTGTCAGGTATTTGTTAGGGGTTTCCTCTTGGCAAAGAGCCAGGTTTCATCCACCCCCCCCCCCCCCCTCCCTTGCTCATAGGTGAATTAATCTTGAGTACGGCACACCAATCAATCAATCAGTCTATTTAGGATTGACACCACCATTTAACATTGCCTCTTCACTAAGATACTAAGCCCTAGTCAATCAATCAATCAGTTGATGGGAAAATGTATGCTGACTATCTCAAACTTTAAGAAAATATGTTCTGATATATTCATTGGCTTTATTTCCAATGAGCTATAGATTATTTGATTTGCTTCCCTCTCCTGAGAAAAGACGTCTGGGCAATATGTCAAACTCTAGTCCCCCAATGACAGTGTTGTCTACTCAGTAAATTGTCAATTTACCTTTTGCTTTCTGGCAAATAGACCTTGAATGGATTTTGAAGGTTTATTATGTGGCTCATTTATCCATTATGGTATCTCGGTGCTCAACTGACCATCCAAATTTTATGAGAAAAACTTTTTGGTAAAGTTTTCTACTTACGGTTAATGTATTCAATGCAATGGATTCGTTAGATTTACTGATAGCTGATGAATTATTTTCAAATTATGTATAAGAGTTGAATTCTCAGTGCTATGTTAAAACTTATGACCTGGCCAGTCTGTTGGCAGATAAGATGAGTGAGCCAGTATAGGGAGCGCAAGTCTCATAATGAGCCAACAATTTCCCTGTTAACGGTGCTGCAATTGTGCATGTGACTGAACGTTTTTTGTTCTAACATGACGATTACATTTTAGGTAGTTTTCCGTTCAAACAGTCTGTCTTTGTGATCTGATGCAAAAATGAGGCTATATGTGCTGTATATTTCATTAGTGTGTACATGTTGTATATATTTACAGATTGCTGCTCGTCCTGGTGCCATGCATTTCAGATGTCTCTTCCGGGTAACCTACGTTCCTAAAGATGCTTATGACCTATTGAGAGAAGATACCATAGCATTTGAATACTTTTACATGCAGGTCAGAACACTTTCAGATATAGATAAACCATTTGGGGAGGAGGGGGGGGGGGTGCGGGGGCCTCAACGACGCAGTGGGCTAAGCGATAGTCTTGATCAGTCTGACACAGTGCTTTCATCAATTGGTTGCTGGTTTGGATCACATTTAGACCAATTAAAACTCCCATGTGTCAAGGTTGCCAGGTACTCACTGAACCAAGGGTATCCTTCGGACAATGAGTCCAGTTTCAACCCCTTCTAAACCTGGCAATGCCGCCATATAAGTGAAACCAATCAGTGTAATCTGTTCAATATAAGTTTGTGAACCTTGTTATTAAAAATGCACCTACTCTCCGCGGATTTTCACAAGTAACTTTATCAGTCATAGAGACTGTAAAATAATTTGAATTTTTTATTATTATTTGATTGCAGTGTTGTAATGATGTGATACAGGAACGGTTTGCTTCAGAGTTAAAATATGACACAGCTTTAAGATTGGCAGCACTCCAGATACAACAACATGTCATGAGTAATAACACCACCAATAAAATCTCCCTCAAGACAGTCGAGTAAGTTAGAGTTTTCTATCTCTCCCAGGATTTGATGCCAGAAAATTATCTCATTTGCAATCATAAAAGTTTTTTTTTGGAATTTTGAAGGGTTTTTTTATGTTCAATAGCATTTCACTTCTTACAAAATGCCCACAGTGGTTTAAGCGAAAATGTTACTTGAAGTATTATTTTTTAAAGGGCTGTATAAATTCAAAACAATAAAGCATCCAAAGGGAAAGCGAAGATTAGGAAAATGTAGCAGTCTTACGAGATTCCCAGAATCTGTTTATAATGAAAATAATTCTGTATACCTTTTTCACTAAATATTTTATGATTTTGCTTTTGAGGGCAAAGTTCTGTATGGATATAGGTCTGAGACAATATGAACAAAGTTATAAGATAAAATGTTTTAATATTGTATTTGTCATAGTTGGGTTTTTTTTGGTTTAACGAAAGCTTTGTAAAATTTAGAGTGTATAAAAATATATATCTTATTTGTGTTAGATGTCCACCTTGGGGTCTATGTATTTTTAACATTTGTGATGAACAGCCTGTGGCCAATTTCTTGTTCCACAGCATGGGTATTTTTGATTAATTAAACTCTGTCACATAATAACAAATGCACACATGACATGGGTTTATATTGATAGAAAACTGTCATAAAATGCTAAAGGACAATGAACTCAGCATGTGTTTTTGTCAGTTTACTTTCCCTGTTGATTTAATCTTGAGGCTTTGTCAGGATTCTGTTCCCAAACTAGAAGCATTGAAAGACTTCATTTTGTCCAATCATAAAGTTTAATCTCTACATGTAGTTCATAGAGTACAGAATACTCCCTTTCCATAATAGAACCACATCTTTCTATTTCAATTTTTTTTTTTTAATAAGTTTGCCATCGTCTATAGACAGGTTGGTTGGTTTATTCCTGACATAGTTTAGTCAAGCCTTTCACCACTGAGCAGTGAATAGACACTGTATTGAAGGTGTACATGTACTGTGGCGCTGATGGATTAGATTCTATGACCTGTCTCATTTCAACTCTTCCACCTGAATATTCATTGTCTGTTAAAGTCTGTCTCACTCAATTCCATCAGACAGATTAATGGTTAAACTCCAAACTCCATTATTTACCACTTACAATAGCTGTACTTAGGTTCCTTTCTCCTTCACAAGATCTATGGGGCTCTTTAAAACTTGAATAAACTATCCGTTTAGACCTGGGGGGTATTTCATAAACAGGTTTAGAAGGCTAAACCGACCTAGGCGACTAGAATAGCACTGCTTTAACACTACTGCTTAGTCGACTATCTGGCCGTAGTCGGCTATATGTGGTTTATGAAATACCCCCCAGGGCTGTGACATTGTATCACGGTATTGAATCTGTCAATATTATTATAAACTATCATGGTAGACCAGAGCTGTGACATTGTATCACTGTATTGAATCTGTAGATATTATTATAAACTATCAGTGTAGACTATGGCTGTGACATTGTATCACTGTATTGAATCTGTAGATATTATTATAAACTATCAGTGTAGACCAGGGCTGTAACATTGTATCACTGTATTGAATCTGTCGATATTATTATAAACTATCATGGTAGACCAGGGCTGTGACATTGTATCACTGTATTGAATCTGTCAATATTATTATAAACTATCAGTGTAGAACAGGGCTGTGACATTGTATCACCTTATTGAATCTGTCAATATTATTATAAACTATCAGTGTAGACCAGGGCTGTAACATTGTATCACTGTATTGAATATGTCAATATTATTATAAACTATCATTGTAGACCAGGGCTGTGACATTGTATCACTGTATTGAATCTGTCAATATTATTATAAACTATCAGTGTAGACCAGGGCTGTGACATTGTATCACTGTATTGAATCTGTCAATATTATTATAAACTATCAGTGTAGATCAGGGCTGTTACATTGTATCACTCTATTGAATCTGTCAATATTATTATAAACTATCAGTGTAGACCAGGGCTGTGACATTGTACATGTATCACTGTATTGAATCTGTCAATATTATTATAAACTATCAGTGTAGACCAGGGCTGTGACAATGTATCACTGTATTGAATCTGTCGATATTATTATAAACTATCAGTGTAGACCAGGGCTGTGACATTGTATCACTGTATTGAACCTGTCAATATTATTATGAACTATCAGTGTAGACCAGGGCTGTGACATTGTATCACTGTATTGAACCTGTAGATATTATTATAAACTATCAGTGTAGACCAGGGCTGTGACATTGTATCACTGTATTGAATCTGTCAATATTATTATTAACTATCAGTGTAGACCAGGGCTGTGACATTGTATCACTGTATTGAATCTGTCAATATTATTATAAACTATCAGTGTAGACCAGGGCTGTGACATTGTATCACTGTATTGAATCTGTCGATATTATTATAAACTATCAGTGTAGACCAGGGCTGTGACATTGTATCACTGTATTGAACCTGTAGATATTATTATAAACTATCAGTGTAGACCAGGGCTGTGACATTGTATCACTGTATTGAACCTGTAGATATTATTATAAACTATCAGTGTAGACCAGGGCTGTGACCTTGTATTGAATCCAGAATTCATACCAGGTCTAGTTCCATAAGAGGTGTCTTGCATGATTCCTACTGAATAGTCTGATAAAGTAGTTCATAACTCTAAGAAATGACAACTTGAATACACCATCATCAGGAAAGTGCTAAATGGTTTGGTTGAGGATGTGGGTACACTAGAAGACAAATGTCAACTGATCTGTTCAACCTATCAACCAGGATCATAGCTTTAGTCATTGACATTCCACATACCAAAGCCTTTACCATTCCTAGGCACATCAACAAGATTTCATCCCATTCCAGTCTGTGTCTGTTGTTAAGTGTTTTCTAGTCTGTAAAAGGATTGCCCTAAACACAGAGTCTCTTCTCCATAATTTAACCTGACAGGGATCTCTCAGTGAGACCTGTACATGATCTAGAACACATTATCTTGTCTCATTTGATGGATTAGTGAGGCACCAAAACAGGCTGGAATTCTGTTCAAGGGAGATAAATCCTGTTAAACTTTTGTCCAAAATGATTGAGTTTTATTAGGACATTTACATGTATAAGCACTTTGTACCAATGTAAGTGCTTTAGTTTAACTATTCTAGAGATGGGGTTTTTTTCTCAAGAAACAAGGGTTTAATTCTACTATGGAGAGGTTTTACTAAAGCTAAAACACATACATATAGGACAACTTGTCATGTACAATATAGTATGAGTTATTCAAGGTGTTTTAGTAATGATGGTTAATATATTGGTTTCATTGAGGCATAGACATGGTTGAATTATAAACATCTTATATTTTAAAGTTAATTAATCTTTGTATGCTGAACAGGTATGCAGGGCCTAATCTGGGCTGATTTTGAACCCCATACATGTATATGGGGTTGGGCTTCTGCAAAAAAAAAAGGAAAAAAATTGTTGAGAATGTTGCTTTAAATATTGAATGCAAGTTAAAACTGCTCTGCAAAGTGCTTAAAACATAAATATTATGGACATATAGGACAGAAATGGTGGATTAAAGTAGGAGTTCTCTCCTCACAGCCTTCATGAACTCTGTGATGATATAGTGTCAAGCCGTACTATGGGTGACCAAACTTTTGCCCTAGATTACATGTATGCCCTGGGTATGATATCTGAGAAATAGAATTGCCAGTTGACCTCTCCATCAGCACCATGTAACCAGAACAAACGTTCAAAAGGTTTAGAAAAATCCAGCAAATACTTTACAAAATGTCTCCGAGCTGAATTTGTCTAACCTTATGGAATGTTTGACTTTGCCACTGACTGAGAGTCCAATTGCAATCAAGGCTACATGATTTTTCTTACCAAACTATTTACCATTTATAGGCTCATCTAGTTAACTTCATCGTATTACAGTATCTGTCAGTTGTCAAGTGTTTTATAGTCATTAAAAGGATTCACCTAAGCAACTGTACTCCCTGATGTTTTCCTCATAATTTAACCCGACAAGGATCTCTCAGACCATTACAAGATAAAAGGGACATTGACCTGATGGACTTGTTCAGTTACTCAGCCTCTAAAATAGGGGGGGGGGGGGCTCCGTGGCTCAGTAGGTAGCGTTGGACGCTCAATCCGAACAGCCTTCCACCAATGGGTCGCGGGTTCGAATCCCACTCAGTCCAAAAAATTGGAAAATTTTCTGACTGGGTTTTCACTCGAACGACCTATGTGGGATGGTTGCCAGTTACCAACAGAAGGTCGTGGGTTTCCTCCGAGCATAGAGCCCGGTTTCCTCCCACAATAAAACTGGTAACGCCGCCATATAAGTGAAATAATCTTGAGCGCGGCGTAAAACACCAAACAATCAATCAATCTAAAACAAGGGAGACAAACCTTGATTTGCATCTGTCTGAACCAATTTTAGAATGACTTTGTCTTTTATAATATAACTTTGTAAATGTAGCCCTACATATATAATATCGTCTTACACCTGTTGTTGAACCAGATACTCAATCAGAAATATCCTCTTACACCTGTTATTGAACGAGTTACTCAATCCAAAATATCCTCTTATACCTGTTGTTGAACGAAATACTCAATCAGAAATATCCTCTTACACCTGTTGTTGAACCAGATACTCAATCCAAAATATCCTCTTATACCTGTTGTTGAACGAGATACTCAATCAGAAATATCCTCTTGCACCTGTTGTTGAACGAAATACTCAATCATAAATATCCTCTTACACCTGTTGTTGAACCAGATACTCAATCCAAAATATTCTTGTACACATGTTGTTGAACAAGATACTCAATCCAAAATATTCTTGTACACATGTTGTTGAACGAAATACTCAATCAGAAATATCGTTTGAACAAGATACTCAATCATAAATATCCTCTTACACCAGTTGTTGAACAAGATACTCAATCAGAAATATCCTCTTACACCTGTTGTTGAACCAAATACTCAATCAGAAATATCCTCTTACACCTGTTGTTGAACGAAATACTCAATCATAAATATCCTCTTGCACCTGTTGTTGAACGAGATACTCAATCAGAAATATCCTCTTACACCTGTTGTTGAACGAGATACTCAATGAGAAATATCCTCTTACACCTGTTGTTGAACGAAATACTCAATCATAAATATCCTCTTACACCTGTTGTTGAACAAGATACTCAATCATAAATATCCTCTTACACCAGTTGTTGAACGAGATACTCAATCAGAAATATCCTCTTACGCCTGTTGTTGAACGAGATACATGTACTTTATCAGAAATATCCTCTTGCACCTGTTGTTGAACAAGATACTCAATCAGAAATATCCTCTTACACATGTTGTTGAACGAGATACTCAGTCAGAAATTTCCTCTTGCACCTGTTGTTGAACGAGATACTCAATCAGTAATATCCTCTTACCCCTTTGTTGAACGAGATACTCAATCAGAAATGTCCTCTTACACCTGTTGTTGAACGAGATTCTCAATCAGAAATATCCTTTTACACCTGTTGTTGAACGAGATACTCAATCAGAAATATCCTCTTGCACCTGTTGTTGAACGAGATACTCAATCAGAAATATCCTCTTACACCTGTTGTTGAACGAGATACTCAATCAGAAATATCCTCTTACACCTGTTGTTGAACGAGATACTCAATCAGAAATATCCTTTTACACCTGTTGTTGAACGAGATACTCAATCAGAAATATCCTCTTGCACCTGTTGTTGAACGAGATACTCAATCAGAAATATCCTCTTACACCTGCTGTTGAACAAGATACTCAATCAGAAATATCCTCTTACACCTGTTGTTGAACAAGATACTCAATCAGAAATATCCTTTTACACCTGTTGTTGAACGAGATACTCAATCAGAAATATCATTTTACACCTGTTGTTGAACGAGATACTCAATCAGAAATATCCTCTTACACCTGTTGTTGAACAAGGTACTCAATCAGAAATATGCTCTTACACCTGTTGTTAAACAAGATACTCAATCAGAAATATGCTCTGACTCCAGTTGTTGAACGAAATACTCAATCAGAAATATCCTCTTGCACCTGTTGTTGAACAAGATACTCAATCAGAAATATCCTCTTGCACCTGTTGTTGAACGAGATACTCAATCAGAAATATCCTCTTACACCAGTTGTTGAACGAAGATACTCAATCAGAAATATCCTCTTACACCAGTTGTTGAATGAGATACTCAATCAGAAATATATTTCTTCTGTTACACCTGTTGTTGAACGAGATACTCAATCAGAAATATCGTCCTACACCTGTTGTTGAACGAGATACTCAATCAGAAATATCCTCTTACACCTGTTGTTGAACGAGGTACTCAATCAGAAATATCCTCTTACACCAATTGTTGAACGAGATACTCAATCAGAAATATCCTCTTACACCAGTTGTTGAATGAGATACTTAATCAGAAATATCGTCTTACACCTGTTGTTGAACGAAATACTCAATCAGAAATATCGTCTTACACCTGTTGTTGAACGAGATACTCAATCAGAAATATCCTCTTACACCTGTTGTTGAATGAGATACTTAATCAGAAATACCTCCTACACCTGTTGTTGAATGAGATACTTAATCAGAAATATCGTCTTACACCTGTTGTTGAACGAGATACTCAATCAGAAATATCCTCTTACACCAGTTGTTGAATGAGATACTTAATCAGAAATATCGTCTTACACCTGTTGTTGAACGAAATACTCAATCAGAAATATCGTCTTACACCTGTTGTTGAATGAGATACTTAATCAGAAATATCGTCCTACACCTGTTGTTGAACGAGATACTCAATCAGAAATATCCTTTTACACCTGTCGTTGAACGAGATACTCAATCAGAAATATCCTTTTACACCTGTTGTTGAACGAGATACTCAATCAGAAATATCCTCTTACACCTGTTTTTGAAAAAGGTACTCAATCAGAAATATGCTCTTACACCTGTTGTTGAACAAGATACTCAATCAGAAATATCCTTTTACACCTGTTGTTGAATGAGATACTTAATCAGAAATACCTCCTACACCTGTTGTTGAATGAGATACTTAATCAGAAATATCGTCTTACACCTGTTGTTGAACGAAATACTCAATCAGAAATATCGTCTTACACCTGTTGTTGAACGAAATACTCAATCAGAAATATCGTCTTACACCTGTTGTTGAATGAGATACTCAATCAGAAATCAAACCAATGATTTTGCTTGATTGTTGCGATTATTATGCCATTACTACAGTCTTTTCTGAAAATGTTTAATTTACAAAAAGTCTATTATTTTTATGATTTCAGACGGGACTGTGGTCTGGAGAAGTTTGTCCCACCAAGTTTATTAGACAGTATGAAGGGGAAAGATATTCGGAAAATTATCCACCAGTATTTAAAAATGAACCAAAGTCTGACAGCCCCTGGACAAAAACAGCTCACAGCTCTTCAAGCCAAATTACATTATTTGAAAATCATCAGTGAATTGAAAACATTTGGAAGTCGAATATTCATGGTTACAATACTGGTAAGTATGTTTAAATGATGGAGGTTACGAAACTGTCAGGCCGCCCACCCATACTCACTTGGTAATTAAAGCATGCCGCAGACTAAAGGCAATTTTAGACGTGATGATGTCTATGCAAGAATGTATCTCCACACATTAGGATATTATTCCTGCTCAATTGACCCGGTTTCCGATTTAGTTTTGCCTGACCTGTTATCTTGTGAGCTTAACTATGACTCTTATTAAGAAAAAAGTTTCAGTGCAACCAATTAAACTGATTATATCTTAGCCAACGATCAGTTTATCAAGCAAAATAAAACTTAGTTCGATCTTTGTGATGTCTGCTGGCCAGAGAATTTCATTGACAATTGCTGTCATAGACCACTGTACACGAGGCGTTTTCTGTTGTGTGAGAATTCCCTAACTAGTGAGGAGTGGACTATTTAAACAGTCTTTGATGCACACTGACGAACTTTGCTCAAATACAAATTGATTTGTCATATTGTAAACCAGTCTTAAGCTATCATGTTCCAAACTCAGCAAAATTTGGATCATCAATTTCAATGTGTGTCCTTAGATATGATCAAATCTGTGAAACATTCTTAGAACTGATACGAAACTGATCAAATATATGACATACTTTAAGACCTATATACTTATTTGCTTTGTTTTACATCTTAGGTATATTTTAGATGGGTTCTAGTTATTAGAGACTACAATTTGGCTGCACCGTGGTCGACAAAACAACACACCATCTTGATAATAGACCTTTTAGATCAAACATTTGTAAGCCATTTTGTATATAAAGGGAGATAACTCACTTACCCATATTGTATCATTTTCCTTACAGGATAGGAAATCTGAAGGAATGGTTTTGGTTGGTCCAAAGTCTGGTGTCAGTGTTATCACTAACATGAAGAGTTATGCGGTATGTTGGTTTTAATCATCTTCTTCTCAAGAATTAATATATGGGTCAAACTCTTTACCATTACATGATGACCAATAGAAGAGTTGTTTATCAATAACTTAACCATTTATTGCTATCAAGCAAGGGGACATAATCTAACCCTCAGTGGTTAAATCCACCTAACGTCAAGAAATCCTTCTGAAGTTTTGGCACAATCTTTTGAAATAACAAACTCATGTTAGTTGTTTTAAGGGCTTATCCAATGTGTCTAAATGTCTTACTGTAACAGGGTCACTCTGTAGGCATCAATGCACCTGATTTCTTTCAACATGAATATATCATTTGTAACAATATACCTGTGAAATTATTCTGGTTTAGTTGAAGAACTGTGCCATATATGTTTTTATACAGATAACTCAAGATCTCACAACAGTACGTCAAGATATCATGTTGTCATTATTGTTGTACTGCATGAATCATTTCTTATTTTTATTATTTCCTTATAATACTATATTGCCTTTGTTAGTGGAAATGTCTATATGGTTAACATGTGATAGTGATGGACTGTCAATATGACAACCCTCCAACAATAGGTACAATGTTTGCCTATCATGACATAGAGCTTTCTATTCTTCACAATATTTTATAACTGTCAATGCCAACTTATACATGTAAGTGACCTAATCTTGAGCCTGTTGTAAAACATGAATCAATCAATCAATCAATATTATTTCAGGGTGTTTTGAAACAATATGATTATTTGTGGATACATTGTGGTCAAATGTTGTTCAGACCTTCTTATTTCCAATCCCATTATTTTTCTCTTGTGTATTATAGTGTTCCTGTCAGTTGTTGCTTTTTACCCCTCGGGCAAATTTTGCCCGAAGGGTATTGTCGTTGCCTCCGTCGTCCGTCTGTCCGTCTGTCCATTGGTCCTTGTAAACACATTATCTAAAAAAGCCTTTAACTTATAACTTTGAAACTTCACACATTTGTTCAATACAGCAAGTACAAGAAGCCTATTTAAAATCAACGCGCTCGGATGTTTTTTTCAAGAGTTATGCCCCTTTTATTACCGCTGCTATAAAAAGCCTCGTAAACACATTATCTAAAAAAGTTTTTAACTTACAACTTTAAAACTTCACACATTTGTTTAATACAGCAAGTACAAGAAGCCTATTTAAAATCAACGCGCTCGGATGTTTTTTTCAAGAGTTATGCCCCTTTTATTACCGCTGCTATAAAAAGCCTCGTAAACACATTATCTAAAAAAGTTTTTAACTTCAACTTTAAAACTTCACACATTTGTTTAATACAGCAAGTACAAGAAGCCTATTGAAAATCAACGCGCTCGGATATTGTTTTCAAGAGTTATGCCCCTTTTATTACCGCTGCTATAAAAAGCCTCGTAAACACATTATCTAAAAAAGCCTTTAACTTATAACTTTGAAACTTCACACATTTGTTCAATACAGCAAGTACAAGAAGCCTATTTAAAATCAACGCGCTCGGATGTTTTTTTCAAGAGTTATGCCCCTTTTATTACCGCTGCTATAAAAAGCCTCGTAAACACATTATCTAAAAAAGTTTTTAACTTCAACTTTAAAACTTCACACATTTGTTTAATACAGCAAGTACAAGAAGCCTATTGAAAATCAACGCGCTCGGATATTGTTTTCAAGAGTTATGCCCCTTTTATTACCGCTGCTATAAAAAGCCTCGTAAACACATTATCTAAAAAAGTTTTTAACTTACAACTTTAAAACTTCACACATTTGTTTAATACAGCAAGTACAAGAAGCCTATTGAAAATCAACGCGCTCGGATGTTTTTTTCAAGAGTTATGCCCCTTTTATTACCGCTGCTATAAAAAGCCTCGTAAACACATTATCTAAAAAAGTTTTTAACTTTCAACTTTAAAACTTCACACATTTGTTTAATACAGCAAGTACAAGAAGCCTATTGAAAATCAACGCGCTCGGATATTGTTTTCAAGAGTTATGCCCCTTTTATTACCGCTGCTATAAAAAGCCTCGTAAACACATTATCTAAAAATTTTTTTAACTTACAACTTTAAAACTTCACACATTTGTTTAATACAGCAAGTACAAGAAGCCTATTGAAAATCAACGCGCTCGGATGTTTTTTTCAAGAGTTATGCCCCTTTTATTACCGCTGCTATAAAAAGCCTTGTAAACACATTATCTAAAAAAGTCTTTAACCTACAACTTTAAAACTTCACACATTTGTTTAATACAGCAAGTACAAGAAGCCTATTGAAAATCAACGCGCTCGGATGTTTTTTTCAAGAGTTATGTCCCTTTTATTACCGCTGCTATAAAAAGCCTTGTAAACACATTATCTAAACAAGTCTTTAACTTACAACTTTAAAACTTCACACATTTGTTTAATACAGCAAGTATAAGAAGCCTATTGAAAATCAACGCGCTCGGATGTTTTTTTCAAGAGTTATGCCCCTTTTATTACCGCTGCTATTAAAAGCCTTGTAAACACATTATCTAAAAAAGTCTTTAACTTACAAGTTTGAAACTTCCTACATTTGTTCAATACAGCAAGTACAAGAAGCCTATTAAAAATCGATGTGTTCAGACATGTTTTTCAAGAGTTATGCCCCTTACATGACTATCAGCCAAAAACCTCCTTGTAAATGTGATGCATGTATGTGGAGTAGTTTTTCACTCACAACGAATTGTCTGGAAAAAAAATATATCTTCGGTTTCTTTGGCCCAGACCCGAGGGGTCCTGATGGCGACAGCCACTTATTTGTTTTTGTATTTGTATTTTGGATCAAGCAGATGTACATGACTATTTTTAATGCACATGTATAACATTCAAATCATAAATAAGTGCATGATGCATTCCTTGATGTCTTTTATTTTTTTAAGGTGGGGGTGGGGTACATTTTTATTTGTTGCTTCCAGTGGTAGATATAATTTATAAAAAATGCCTATTTTCAACAGAAACTAATTTTCCTGGGTCATGTATTCATTTTTCTCACTTTCTCCCCTTGGTCAGAATGTGTACTTACATGTATCTTGCTTTATTCCTTTCATTGATTGATTGGTGTTTTTCGTCACACTTGATATAGTTTCATTTTTTACTCCTTTGAATGGAACAAAACTATCCAGAATGTGTATGAAACACCAGTCAAATAATTATAACAATTCTTTTGATAACAATATTATAGGAAACACAATCAAATTTCTGAATTAGTAAATTACCCGACATTGATTGACCCTGAAAGAATCGAACTCAATCAAATTTGTCTCACTATTCACATTCCCTGAGTTAAGATTCCCAGCAAAAAGCCTTCATCTTAAGAGCGAGGAATTTCAAATGAAAAAGTAGGTTGAAGTTGTGTTTTCTATAAATTGTGTGTCTTTATATTAAAGCTTGTGCCCTCTTTTACAGACTGCTGTATTAACAGAGTTTGAAGATATAGAGAGAATTGATGTATCTAAGGAAGGGGAGAGTATGTACCGTGTTGACATCAGTCTGACAGATGAAAACCTCCACGTAAGTACGAGAGAACAGATAGTTTAGGTCAATTTTTAAAGGAAAGGTATTAGGATTGCTCAGCATGCTGAGCTTTGCTTATGGTTCTCAGAAAAGATGTAAAGATTTAACAACAAGAAGTTAACAATAGGGAGTGGGAGTATTGTGAGAATTCAGATTTTCTGTCACCGGCGCTGCCATTGCCCGTGTGAAGAACCTTTGTCGTTCGAATGTGATGCTCAGTTCTGACATTGTAGAACAAAAAACATCAATGGAAGTGACAAGGCCAATAAAAAACTTCATCTATCACCGGATATCGTTAAATCTCCGAAAACTCCAGCCCCTATTGTTTATAATTATCGTTTATATTTTATTTTCTTATGGCATCATTATTTCTTCTGTTGTAAAGTGAGGGGAACATCTTAGCTCACAGTTAATCAATCCACTCATCTCAACTGGGCTCGTATCCAAGTAAATTCCACAAAAATATGGCTAAAATACCAATCAATCAATCAAAGAAAATTGGGTAGTCATCAGAGTCGATCAGTCAGTTGTAAATTTCATTTTGTGATAATAATTGTTCTTTTTTTCGCAGCATGTATGTTTAGGGTTATTAAAAGAGGATTTGAATAACTTCTTGGCATTAATTGAGGGTTATCATCGTATATATAGTGATGGATCGCTTCTTCTTACCATGCCTAGTAAATCAATCAATCTCGAAAATCAAAGTAAGCCACAACGTTATCTTACACTCTTTGAATTCAAGGCTTTTATTTCTTTTCCACTGAAATAGATAAGGTAGCTTAGCAATGCAGTGCTAAAAAAAATTGCCATGTCTTTCAATTGTCAAGAGAATATGAGAGTTTGAACTATCATAAAAATTAAATGCTTGATATCGAAGTAAAAAATATTGATTTTAGTATGTGGCCTATAAGGCTGAAGCTATTTTTAAAAAATAAATGAAATTTGAATAACGGAGACAAACATTCATTCATTTTAGGCCAAAATATACTTCTAATTGATAATTTAACATACTTTTTCAAGAATCTTGACAAAAAGGTGTCTTATTGAAATGTTTTGTTTATTGAAAAATATTTTTGAGCTCATTCGAAGCTCATTTTGAAAACTAATTTAACATACTATGATTTCTGTGCCACCAAGCAACATGTAAAAAAAATGATGCAATATTTAAATTTTTGGATTCAATTGCATTTGACTGATTTAAAATTTGAAATAATTGTTAACAATCTCATTTGTTATTTTAATCAGCCCCTCCTTATGAAGCCCAGCATAAAGTGGTGTCCAGTTGCTGGAGTTATCCTGATGATATTGTCTCACAAGTTATCTCCCCTGCCAATGGAGATCTCAACACAGATAATATCTCAGAAGATGAAAGGATAGTTGATTTGTCTTTACCGCCACCTCCATATGTTGATGATGGAAAGAGCAACCAACATTTTGTAAATGATGAAGAAAGCATAGTAAGTATTGCTTTTAGGTTTTAACTATTCTGTTACTGTTTATCAGATATGATAATTCTGGTAAGCCATTCTTCTAGCTGTAAGAATATTTATGATCAATGCATGAACTTCTTTATCCTTTCTGAATGTCTCTAATTCTGAACTAAATCAATGTTTACATATTACTTTCATACATATTCAAATGCATGCTATTTTATTCTGAAATCATTATCACCCGATAAACAGATCTACAAATTGACTTCACATCCAAACCATTCCAATATCAGGATAATAAAAGCCTCAAATAATTTTTTTTTATTTTTTTTTAATTGCATGCATGTTAATTGATAACGATTATATTTTATGGTGTGATTATATTTCTGTCCAGCCTGCCTATGGATATGTTGTTGTGTTGTCTTCAAGTATTAAGTGACTGTGGTAATATCTAGGGATGGTACAATCAAACATAACTTGTAGTTAACCTGGTGATATTCCCTCAATTGACTTCTTCCCCTGTCATAACGTTTGATAAAGTTAGACACACTCCGTGAAATAACTCTGTGACGTCATGATTCCTGTATTTGTAATGTACTGCCAACACTCTGGGTTTGTTTAACCTTCTGGGATGTTTGTCCAAAACATGTGGCACTGTCTGATAGGTCCACCCCCTGCCTCCATGTTTTTGGTTTTAGTTTCGTTAAGTGTTTCTGTATAGTTTATCCGAATTATTTTCTTTGCTCTGTTTTGGTGTGGCATTTTAGAGTTATACATGTAGTTAAAGGTTTTCTTTTGTAAGTGGAATGTATGTTTTATTTTATTTGATTTAATGAGACCTAACATGCCTGCTATGTTTTTGAAAATTAGATTAACAACTTTATAAATGGTAATACAAGATTTCATCCCTTCTTTCTAAAATATTCTTGCGATATTAAAAGTTTTTCATTTTTCTGCAAAGCAAATATAGATTTAAAATTTCTTTTCCTAAAGGAAATAATATTTTTTTCAGAGCAGAAAAGTATTTGTTATTACTGCATATTTAAACGATGTTCTTGAAACAAAACATGACATTTGTTTTTCAACTTCTTTTCCATTTTACTTCAGACATCTGAGGATGATACAACAAGTACTGATGAGGCATCTGTGAAAGAGGCATGCATTTCATCAAATGGATTACCTCCCCTTTCTAAGCAGGGGTCAAGTGATGAGTCCAGTTCATCCAGCAATCTTAACAACTTTGAGGAAGGGGTAACGTCTTTTGGTCGGGTCAGTAGTAGTTCTGAGGCAGAAATAGAAAGTTTGGTACAAGTTCATGTCAGTAGTAATGGTGTGGATAGTAGTGAAAGTGACACAATCAGTGAAAACTCACAAATCATTCCTGATGAAATTGTCCTGAAGACATTTACCCGTTATGTACCCAGTCCCATCGCCAGTCTCAACAAAAGGAGGAAAAGTGCCAAACTTGATCTCATAGATAGCACTGATCCACAAAGTCCGCTAGAATCTGATGATGTTCTTCAAGTAAGAGTGGAAGAAAATGGATATTGTTTGGAAGATTTAAGCGGTGAGACAGCAGATAGCAGTGCCTCAGACGCTGATACAGATAGTGTGTTTGGACCAGAAACTGAACGTAAACCGTTATTATCAACCAATGAAACAGGTGCTAGTAAGTCAGGTGAATATACAAACACCCCTCTGGCTCAATCAGAAAGTGACACGGACAGTTGGGGTGAAACACCAGAAAACAGTCCTTCCAAGAAGGCAGAAGCCAATGTCAGACCGTCGACTGCCAGTTCAACAGGGAGACTTCATCTAGGTAAGTTTGACCATTCTGCCAGTACCATATGGCACCGATTGATAAGGTCCCCCCAAATCCAACATGACCGCCGTGTGACAATTGTCATTACATTACTAACTGTTGTACTTTTTGCCTGTTCACCCCCCTCACCCTCCCCCAATTAACTGACCTTATGACTTCTGTGAAGTCAATCAATATGCATATTTTTTCATTTCACAAAAATAATTTTCAGAGGGATGGACAGGAAGTAAAGGATTTCTTTAGATAATCAGTTGGTGTTGTATGTGATAATTCCTCAAGCATATTAAAAAAGGCCTAATTTTTTTCAAATTACTTCTTGAACTGTGGATTTTTACTTGGTTCTTGTTGAGTGGCCATCTGCATAACCCTTGGTTCACGCAATGGTTCCAATCAATAAAGCAATGCAACTAGTTGTCTTACTGTCTCTCACCTAACCAATGACAAATTTTAACAAATGTCTCTGTATTACTGGACTTTGTAATTATCATTCTTACACTTATTTACAAACTTTTATATATGACTTCGAGGAAAATCATTAAAAGCCACATTGTCTTCGAGACGTTTGGTCTTTTATTTAGTTCTCCATTCACAAAGTAAATCCATCATATGCAGACATAGCTGTGTGGCACTGGGGCGTGGTTGAGAAAGTTGAACTGTGATCATAGCTTATCAATATCTGTGATTGTCCTTTTAGTCATTTTGGTAAATACAAAATGAAAGTTGCGTCGGAGACTCGTGACAATGGAAAGTTTAGACCAAAGTTGTTGTTTTTTTTACAGTAAGTGAAGTTTTCAAAAGTCTTACCCACTATAGTTATTGCTTAATTAGTTAAAAAATCAATACTTCGGTCTGAATTCTCTCCGAGTGTGTACGGCTGGCAGATTAGAAAGTTTGACAGCATGAACAATAAGCAGAAAAAATCGTGCACTCTCAACTGCATGCTCTTCAAAAGTCCCTGTGAAACTAAGTCTGTCGCCAAAATAACAGACATTTTTTTCACTAGAACCCTCAGAATTAGCCTACATAATTCAGTAGATGTATGTAACAAAATTGTATCTAGAAAAGCTGGGTAAATGATTTTACTACTTTAAGATTATGTCTTACATGTATACATATAGTTGCATGTAGTATTCTACATGTTTAGTCTCAGTAAAGAAAAAATCATTTGTAATGAAAACATCATTTTCCAAAAAATTATCCATAAAGCTTTTTTGTGTTACTATTACTGACTTTCAAATTCCTCTCAAACAACTTATCATTTTAAAACAAGACATCAATTGTAATGAAAACATCTGTTGTATAGAAAACAGCAATTGAAAAGAATATTTGTTTGAATGGAAAGTCATGTTTTAAAGGAAAGCAATGTTTGAAAAGGAAGTAATGTTTGAAACGAAAGTAATGTTTGAAAAAAAGCAATGTTTGAAAAAAAAAGTGACGTTTGAAATATCAAAACAACCACTATCATATAAGAGCATAGATCTGCATAAATAAAAACCTTTCAATAATTGAATTGGCTTTGCTGTTAGCTATTTAGTCACGATGGGAATATTTTAGCCTTCAGAGACCGAAGCTATTTGTCTGGAATTCTTTCCTCCGCCTTTTCTCCAAAAATGAAGAAATCAGCAGAAACTCCTGGGAGCATTTCTCCAATACAGAACTCCTTATCTTATAGAATCCATGCAATGTCTGTAATCATCGTTTATAACATAAACATTGCAATGGGTAAAGAGAAACAATCACTAGATATGGTATTAGGTACAAACAAAATCATCATGTTTCTGTTTAGTATAGAATAAAACATTTCTATTTGAATATTGTCTTCGTCCTTGTGTTTGCAGTATTCAATCCCCTGTTGATATTCTGTAAACACAGTCCATTAAAAAAATTGTGGTTAAGTTTGGAAGCAGAATTCTCATGTATCGATCTGTAAGGAAAAAGTCTTGTTCAGTTAGAGATTGCTAAAAACTTTCTGCTGACAAATTGATGAGTCAAGGTTATCTTGGTCAGTGATTTTAACATCAGTCTTGCCATTTTTTATCTTATTCTAAGCCAATATCAGCGTTCCCATCACTTCATTTTTTTACCTTGTTTGCTGAAGGAGTAATTTACTGAGGCCATGATTGATAAATGAGATTCTCTCTTCTAACTTAATACTGGAGAGAAGATTAAGGGTATTGCTGGAGTTCATTATCTCTTCTGGGAACTATTGACAGGCTGGTGGGTTGATCATGACTCCACTTGTGTTTAATAGATTCTAGGTGTCATATAACAATATTGATGGAAAGATTATAGGTGAGAAATGGTCTTCAATCAGATATAAATGTTTGTATAAAGGGATGATGCTATAGAGAGAACTAATAGAACTCATCAATAGTTCTAGCAGAAGGATGGTTATAATTCATCAATAGTTCTAGCAGAAAGATGGTTATAATTCCTCAATAGTTCTAACAGAAGGATGCTTGTCAGATTTCAGGATGTTAAAACAGCCTGGATCCACACTGCATAGTCAAGCATATCAAATTCTTTAATTAGGATAAGCAGATAAAGAAATAATTGTTTCCAAATTTGGAAGACCATTTATTTTTCGGTTCTGCAGGAACCTGGATTTAATAGCTAGTTTTGAGTCTCTTTAGTTTATTTATTTGAGATTCTAAAGACTGCTTGGGGAAATTGTTTTATGTTAGTTTTCACTTTTGGATTTCACAGCTCCATCTGTTCTTTGCTCTAGTTTGACATTATCCATTTTGAGGATTCCACAGATTCTGTGTCAAAGGCCAACTTTTGCATATACACTTTGTCTTCATTTACTGCTTTACCATTTATCTGGAAGATAACGTTCATAAAAACCACCTCAATGTTTAATTTGGCTGACAAATTTTGTTTACCATTCTGTATTTGGGAACAGCTTACAAGCTGTAACTCTTGTCTACCAATATAAATAATTTATTTCGTTGAGACTTGGGATTTGAGTGTAGATCTTAGCTTTCAAAACGTGTGCCCGTTAACTTTGTTGATCTGGTATCCTGGATTTTAAAGTACAATCTGCTATTGACCTTTTTTTGAATTTCCGTTTTTGGATTCTTGGCAACAGCTGCACTATTGGCCATTCAGTTTCTGGAATAATGAATATAGCTTCTTTATATCTAACATTTTGGACATATTCAGTTACCATATTTATGTGTGGATCTGTATGGGATGTACCTACATCTTGGCTGACCTCGTATTGACCATTTCCTTGAGTTAAGCTTCAGGACTGGGAAACAGTTCATTAGTCCCCTGTGTTGGAACCTGTCAGGTCATTTGTCTAGTGGAGCGCTTTGCCTGCCAGACATTGACAGTCTTAGAGAAGATCTCGTTTTGTTAAGAGTGTGACTGTTGAAGACAGCCCAAAGATGCTATCTCTTATTGTAAAAGCTTTTTGTTGTAAATCCAGTTATTCTGCCAAGTTCTCAGACAAAGGTAGGCCACATTTCTCTCAAAATTTTGTGTAAATTCTTTTTATTTTAGACAAAACAAAATTATGCTTAGTTTGATTTTGGAAGCTTTCTAAAAAACTCATTGACATGTGTTATCGAATTAACAAGGATTTGTCTAAAAACTCCATTGAAATCCCATCAGAAAACTAAACCCTGAAGATAAGATCAATATCTTCCAAATTTCCAAGATTATCAATATTATTTTTATTTCACTGTTTTGTTTTTTGTTTTTTTTTGTTTTTTTAATAACATATTTCATTTTAATAATATACATATTTTATATCTCTTAATGAAATACTCGCTATACATACACAATTAGAAACTTGTCTCCATGGTTATTTTAGACAAGAAGATTTTCCCTGTGTCCGTGTGTTTTAGTGATCATAAATATACACTGTATAAGCATTTATAGATAATTGTAGGCTACTGTGGCCTCCAGTCTTTTATCAGAACCAGTTGTAATGTTTCTATTAAATACCAATGTGTTGATTGACATGTCGTTCACAGTTATAAAAATGAGGAGAATATTTCCAAGATGTATTGTTCTTCACAGATATTACAATACCTTTCATTTGATTTTGTACGAAGCCTAATTAGGTAGAGCCAATATTCTCATGCAATTTGTCAACATTTTATGCTCCTTATTGCATTTTATACTGGGTTTAAAAAATAAAGATAAATCGTTCCATATAAAAGCATATCATTTTCCAATCAGTTTAGGTTTGGCCAGAAGTACATGTATGTGTTTTAGTGTTCATAAATATGTATGCTAATGATAAAAAATTCAGACATCACCACGTAGTTATAGTTGTTTGTGAACAACACAAGCTTCCAACACCTATACCGATGCCTTTGGCAAGTGTAACATAACATGTAGTTGTCTAAATCACTTTTCTCGTAAAAAAAGATAATTCTTGTTAAAATTCAGTGTGACTTCTTTTTCGAAAAGATAGAATAGTTATTTTAGTCCAGAATAGTTTCTACTTGCCAGTGTGTTTTAGTAAACCAATACATAAAAACTGTTAAATTTTAAAATACAAATCTTTAATTTACTCCATAGTTATGCCCAGCATTTAATTGGATGAATATGGACATAAAAATTTTTAATTTTCATCATCAGAAATATTCATTGAGTTTGTACAATAAGTATATGCCAATATTCAGAACGATTTTTTCAAAGTCCTATTGCAAAAGACTTTTAAATCATATATGTTAGACAGTAGTATTGCCAAGAAAAGTGTTATAAAAAGTTTGAACACAAATGTTGGGTGTCTCTATAATGCCTCTAATTTCTACATCTTTTTTCTTCAAAATATTATAGACTTACCAATGTTTGTAATGATGTGTAATACAATATCTCTGTTTCTTTGCCACATAACTTGTCTTTAACTCCTATTGACAATGTCATTATATTAGTTGTAATCACCAGATGAAAGCTGATAGTTATATGTGAGGACACTTCAACATGAAGTAATGAGAAAGATGAAAGCTGATAGTTATATGGGATGCCACTTCAACATGAAGTAATGAGATTTTACAAAGGCAACTTCGGCTTTCTGATCCTCTTGTCTTTTTCATCAGCCTCCCAAAAATCAATACAATTCTTGGAAATCGAATAGCTCCCAACAGACAAAACCATTCCAGTATCAAATGAAAATCTCATCCACTGTACACCCTCTTGGTATATTCAACTCCTATAGAAAACTCACAGTAAACATTTTTATTTGAGGCGATTTTTTGTTGTTGAAAATGGAATACATTCCAACACAAGTAGGAGATGATGGTACTATCAAATCAAGAAGCTGAAGTAACATTTTATGGCATGGTAACTCTGAATAAAGGCACATGTTCTTTAAAAGCAAAACAACCACTATCATTTAAGAGCATAGACCTGCATAAATGTAAACCTTTCAATTTTATAATTGAATTGGCTTTGCTGTTAGCTATTTGGAAACACTTTAGAGCCCCAAGCTATTTGTCTGGAATTATTCTCTCCGCCTTGAGAAGTGTAAGAAAATGAAGAAATCAGCAGAAACTCCTGGGAGCATTTCTCCAATACAGAACTCCTCATCTTATAGAATCCAAGGAACCTCTGTATCATTAGTGTTTACCAGACTTTAATACCCAATCGATGCTGAAATCAATTTTCAAAATTAATTTCCGGAGATGTTGGTAGCCTACTATCAAATCAACTTCTTTCTTATTATTTAAATTGGCATGAGCTGCCAAAATTCACACTTTTTTCATAATTTCTGATCTTCACGACAGTAGGATGCTTTGAAGGTCATCGAAAAAATAAATGATTGACGTTAGAAGGAGCAAAATTCATACAGTATCTGGTCTATACGAACCGAAAAGTGTTCGAAAAGAAAACAAAATTTAAATAACCGGGACGACCATTCATTCATTTTGAGGCAAAGTTAGTTCAAAACAACACATTTTCATACATTTTCAAGACCAGAAGCACCAAAAAGCTTCTGAATTTTACGTCTTGAGAAAAATAGCCAATAATTTCGACATTCTGTTTTAACGTCAAAATATCAACATTTTGGCGGCTCATGCCACTTTAAATGAATATTAATTATTCATTATATTAAATACAAATCAACAAAGGTTTCAGATGGTAACTATGTACGACGATATAGAAGTGAAACCTTTTTTATGTTGTATAAGTTACAGTATCTCAATATACGTAATATCCTGCAGTTAGAGCTGATTGACAATTCAGATATATTTCAAGCTAAAGCATGACCTGATCCATCAATTAAGATGAGTTTTAGGTGTGTTAATTTCTTAGTTGAATGCTTGTTAAAGGTGTGTTAATTTCTAGGTTTGACAGCTCCCTATCTAGAATGGCTTAATGGTATCTATTAAATTACCCCTTTTACCTGCCCTCTGATTACAGGTGCTAGAATCTAATTAGTAGATATAATTGCTAATTTTCCAGGTGATCTTCCAGCTAGTTTTGGCCTGCATAGTCCTGACCAATTACCCAGGTCTGAAGAAGATTATCAGTTAATGGCTTCCAGCTTTGGTCTTCATAGTCCAGACCAGATACCATCAGAGATGTTCAATGCTGTATATGACCCACGGCTATTCTGTGATGGGGGACTCTATTTAGATCCAGACATCATAGGTAAGTCATTTACTTCTGAATTGATCAATCTATGCATTGGGAAGGGCGACTGGTTCTGATTTAAGTTTTCAATTCCTAGCTCTATTATAGCCAAAACTTTAACCATACTCAATAGCTCTTGTTTTAGGAAACGAGATCTATTGAGTATGGCCAAAGTTTTGGCTAGCTCTATTACAATGTAATCTGTATAGTACTAGTATTTGTTTGAGAAATATACAAGGTCAAACATTCCAACTATATCTAAATCAACTTGTTTTCTCAAGTGATCAGAATTAGTCTTGGCTAGGATAGATATATTTCCCATCATGTCTGTATACCATAGCATGAGTCACATTGGCCTGACATACCGGTACTTTTTTTAACTTTCAGAATAAGTTTTTTATTTAATGTTATTGTTTATGCTTGGAATGCTGCAATGTACACCTTTTTGTTTAATCAATACATGTTTGGCTGTTTTGGGGTTTGTTTTTGTTTTTTTTAAGTTTCATTTAAGTTCTGTCAATAGTTTGTATCCATTTATTTATATGAATTTTTAAAAGGGTTACAGAAACATTAACAAGCCATTTACCAATGCATATTATCAGAAGTCTATCAAGGACAGACTTCTGATATTATGTACTGATACAAAGGTTTTCTCAGGATAAATTAAATAGGATACCAACTTTCTATAAGATCGGTTGTATGTGGAAGAGTTGCCAGGTACTTGCCGAAGGTCAAGGGTTTCCTCAGGGCAATGAGCCCGGTCTCCCCCACTAAACCTAGCAACGCCGCCATATAATCAATTCTATAAGATCAGGAGATACCTGTTCATACCTGAAATTCAGATATTTTGGGTGATTTAATTTCGGACCTAAAATACAGCTTAACGTATCCTTTATAAAATGTATTGAAATTGCTTGGCTCCCTCTACAGACAAGGTAGCAGCATTGACAGCTGACTCCAGCTTCCCCATGCAACACTTTGCCCAAAGTGATTTACCATCAGAACTCTGGATTCTCTTCTATATGGTCAATTGTTACGTCTCTGAATCAAGTTCTGAAGATCTACGAGGTAGCTCACCAAGTGGTAAGAACTGGTGATGGCTGGCTTCTTAGTTGGTGACAGGTTAAAGTAGGGGCATTCGGAAGGGATATTCAACACTCTGGTTGGTGACAGGTTAAAGTAGGGGCATTGGCTGGGATATTCAACTCTCTGGTTGATGGCAGGTTAAAGTAGGGGCATTGGCTGGGAAATCCAACTCTCTGGTTGATGGCAGGTTAAAGTAGGGGCATTGGCTGGGAAATCCAACTCTCTGGTTGATGGCAGGTTAAATGAGGGGCATTGGCTGGGAAATCCAACTCTCTGGTTGGTGACAGGTTAAAGTAGGGGTATTCTGGAGGGGTATTCAACTCCCTGGTTGGTGACAGGTTAAAGTAGGGGCATTGGCTGGGATATTCAACTCTCTGGTTGATGACAGGTTAAATGAGGGGCATTCTGGAGGGGTATTCAACTCTCTGGTTGGTGACAGGTTAAAGTAGGGGCATTCTGGAGGGGTATTCAACTCTCTGGTTGGTGACAGGTTAAAGTAGGGGCATTCTGGAGGGGTATTCAACTCTCTGGTTGGTGACAGGTTAAAGTAGGGGCATTCTGGAGCGATATTCAACTCTCTGGTTGGTGACAGGTTAAAGTAGGGGCATTCTGGAAGGGTATTCAACTCTCTGGTTGGTGACAGGTTAAAGTAGGGGCATTCTGGAGGGGTATTCAACTCTCTGATTGGTGACAGGTTAAAGTAGGGGCATTGGCTGGGATATTCAACACTCTGGTTGGTGACAGGTTAAAGTAGGGGCATTCTGGAGGGATATTCAACTCTCTGGTTGATGGCAGGTTAAAGTAGGGGCATTGGCTGGGAAATTCAACTCTCTGGTTGATGGCAGGTTAAATGAGGGGCATTGGCTGGGAAATTCAACTCTCTGGTTGATGGCAGGTTAAATGAGGGGCATTGGCTGGGAAATTCAACTCTCTGGTTGATGGCAGGTTAAATGAGGGGCATTGGCTGGGAAATCCAACTCTCCTGTTAGCTGTTCTTTAAAAAAGTTAGACAGCTTCAGTGGTTGAATAGGTACATACATGTACTCTCATACTGAATTCAAGACTTCTTTCAATGGGTTGTGGGTTTTATTCTGTCTAAGTTTAAAGATAATGGAAAAAAGATTCACCGGATTGCCCCATGCTGGAATGGTTATCAGGTGCCAAAAGTAGCCCAAGCCCCCCACCTCTCCCAATAAAACCTGACTACACATATCTCAGTGAAATAATCTTGAGTAGTTACAGTGTACATGTAGATCAATCATTCCATTAACTATGGTTTATGACAAAGTAATGGGCTAACTTACTTATAAACCTGTTGGTTGATAGGTTTGCATTGCATGTCAAATAATGTACAGTATTTAGGTTTTGAATGTGTTCTGGGTAAATGAAAAATTTTAAAACTTTTGATGGGGTTGGCTAAATCTTCATGCATGATAATTCATTGTTTTTAATGGATATGCATGCAGTCATGTTATATTAAAATCCAGCTATATAGTTTGTTTTGTGTTTTCACCAGACCATACTAAGAACAAGCAGCTTAGCGAGAAGGATGGCAAGTGCATGCTGTTATCTTACATCTTAACTAATATTGGTTTGAACTGCTTAACTCCTGATTTCTTCATCATTTATTGATCAATACAAATACATATGTATTATGCTGTTGTTCTTTGTATTCGTTCAGCTTTTGACATCTGTAATACTCTGTCTTTGCATGATTCATACTTCCAATAGCATATCACATGTACAAATTTTAGCTTTTTTCAACTTATATATATATTTATATATGCTTTTTGGGGGTTTTATTGTCACTAAATCAACTACTGCTTTCGTGGTGAGGGTTTTTCTGTGCTTCCCATGCTATTTTGCAGGTTTTTATTCTTGGTTGTGTTTTTTTTATTTTTTTTTTTTATTATTCACTGCCCTCCTCGATCGTTACTTTGATAATTTATAAAACAGTTCACCATCTAATAATTTGTTTGGGTATGTATAAACAAGCTCATTGTTTTTGCGAATGAAAAGAAAAGTAACAAACTTAATGTTTGGTAGGAAAGAATAATCAAGTGGAATATGTTTTTCTTTACCCGGTACCACTTGTAAGAAAAGTTCTTACGATTTGCCTGCAACAAAAGTATTAATTTTTATCTCATTGATTTTATGAGTTTGGTTATCCTGATATATCTTTGGTTTTTGAAGTTCTTCTATTATTTATCATGAATTTATCTTCTTTAAAATTTAACTTATTACGTTTTGCTACTAATAATTGTTTTGTTTTTGTGAGATCCTTAATGACAAGAAAGTAATGGTTTTCAGGGAAAAAAACAAACTTTAAACTATAGTTTCAATTTTTGTGAGGGTGCAGATAATTACAAAAATGAACAATTTTCTTATTTCTGAAACAGAAACAGTCTGCATCATGTATTGATCGCAAGTTACAAGCTGATTAAAATAAGTTTTTAAGTGAAATCTGTTTTTTTTTCCATTCATATATTGTAACAAACCAAGTTTGACATTTAGTTCAAATTCCGAGTTGATATCATTACCGTGAATAATTTGATAGCACTGTTTGTGTTTCCCACTGTTTATTTGCCAATGCTATAATAAGGACTCTTTTCCATCCTAATAAGCAATATATCAAGTGGCGTTAATTTTTTTGTTTCAAATCTCTTACCGTATTTCAAGTGTCAGTGGAAAATGAATTATGAGCAATGACAAACGACCTTTGACCAATGTTTGTAAAATGTGATGGGTGGGGGTGACAAGGAGCGATACGAAGAGCATGTCCTCAAGGCCCATCCCAATGACATTTAACCTCTCGGATTGAAATAAATGTCATCTCTCAGTATGTCAGCCATTTTGATGAAAAACAGTTCTTATAACATTTAACATGGGAAAACACTGAAAGCGTTGTCAAGTTATTCATTTTTATGAAATTAACGTGAAATTTGAACTTTTAACTGAAACGAGATTTCCCTTTAAAAAAAAATTTAATATTAAACTTGCGACTAATTTAAATAAACGGACAAATGTAGCTGCCTAAACAAGTCTTATTGATTCAGATCAAAATCTGTGATTAATGGCTGTTAATGAACTTATCAGTTGAGAATAGTTTTGTAGCATTTTTTTTAAGTTGCTCAATGTTTTTAAATCCTATATTTTATTTGATTGAGGAGGTAAATAATTGTGAGATGTTAGTATATTTTTGTATGTGTTTCTTCACTGTTACATTCATCATTGATCAAGTACTGATTGTCTATTGCTTTATTTGTTTAACAGACTTGACCATGATACCACCACCCAAAACACCTGATGATGATTTAAGTATTGATTTCTCCACGATGACAAACCCACCTCCCCCGGGGTTTACAGATCACAGTCTCAAACCTAACCCTAGTACCTCTGGAATAAAAGCGACAATGGCCACAGAGGAAATTGACAGACAGTTTGCTGACCTTTGTCAACTTGGTAAATAGAATTTTTTTGTTGCTCCAACAGATGTCTTTTTCAATAATTTTCTAATGTTAAAAACACAGAAACATGTATTGATAATGTCCTTGTAGATCTTGGGATCTCCGTGGCTCAGTAGGTAGAGCGTTGGACGCTCAATCCAAACAGCCTTCCAACAATGGGTGGCGGGTTTGAATCCCACTCAGTCCAAAAAAATTGGAAAATTTTGTGACTGGGTTTTCATTCAAACGACCAATGGGGGATGGTTGCCAGTTACCACGGAAGGTCGTGGCTTTCCTCTGGGCATAGAGCCCGGTTTCCTCCCACAATAAAACTGGCAACGCCGCCATATAAGTGAAATGCATCTTGAGCGCGTGGCGTGAAACACCAAACAATCAATCAATCAACCTTGTAGATCTTAACACAAGTTGATTTTCTATACAACAACACAGGTTTAAAAGGCAACCGTTCGTATGAGGCAAATTAAAGATTCAAAAAATTCAGACATTTTACTGTCGTACACATATTGAGCAGGTGTTGGGATGATCACTGTCTTGATTATATAATGTAGAAATAAACTAAAGAATGTTGGCCTTTTACAGTTTATCAGATATATGAATGCTGGTAACGCTTTCACAACTCAACACAATAGGGTTGACCCATGTAGGACCTATGACCTTCGTACTAATTGCTCGTTAATTGTACATTCGTTGCTGAAAATCAACCAGATTTTCTACTAGCAGAAGTTTTAGCAAAAATGTTACCTATTCTACACAAATAGTCCCTTTAAGGACTAAAGCTTTGTTCACTTCAAAGTCGAATATGAGTGATCACACTAAACTCAATGCATCCCAAATCAACAAATGATTGAAACAGAGTAAACAAGATCGTCATAAGTATCACTGTGACTTAAACCTCAGTCAGCACCATACACGTATCTTTATTCTAAATTTTATTTTGAAGATTACCTTTTTACCCCAGTTTTTGATTACTTTTCTAGATGTGGCTGACACAAACTGTGGTGGACATGAGGAAGAAACAGATTCAGGCAATGAAACCATTTCCTCAGAGAATATTGAGTTAAATAACGGCTTGGGTGAAGCTCTTGCCGAGCAAACTAATATCACCCAATGCCAACAGAAAATTTACAATCCAATATCGAGATCAGTGGAGCAGAATTCTCCTGATGGAATGGTGGATGTTACATCTGATATTGATAGTTTCATTGCCAGGCTAACAGTACCCCCTCCCCCTTCAGCCACCAGTCCTAATGACATTCACCCCAATGTCAAGTCAGCAGCACAAGAGAGAAGGAAAATGCTCAAGGATTCCCATCAAGTGCCAAAGACACCTAAACTTGACTTGTCTCTTGAGGAAGAAATCGCAGCACTGATTATTCCCCCTCCTCCCGCGTCACCAGCTTTGACCGACATTCCAATAGTTCCTCCGTTTTCGATGGATTCACGTAAAATCAAGACGAAGCATTTCTTACACAGACGTGCCAATTCTGTAGATTTATCTTTATTACGTGCAAAAACTGATCAAATTTTGACCAAAGAAGTGGAAATAAATGGCCCCTTAGAGAATGCTGGTGAAGACAGTGAGAAAAAAGATAGACAAAGACATGTGTCTGACGCTGGTCTGAGTGCTCAAAATGATGCCGAATCCCCTTCTACTGTCTCAGAAAAACTGAACATGCTTTTGAAATCCATTCCATTTATTCAACAAGATATTGATAATGTTTCTGGGAATTCCTTTTCCAAGACTTGGTCTCATCGAGAGAGGCGTAGTTCTATGGACAGTTCATTAAGTGTGAACAGTACGACCTCTGACGGCACAAACTCTCAGTTGTCACGAAGCAGCTCTTTACGGGTCAGACGATCTGTCTCCTCAAATATCTCACGCAGAACTCAGTTAAAGTCAAGGTCATTAGACAGAGGGCGCTCTAGATCTGTCTCTGAAACAACTTCTCAGCAATTAGAAAATGATAAAACTGACAACAGTAGTAAAGAGTTGATACCCAAGTCTATTTTAAAATCAAAATCTGTGGAAATTCCAATATCGTCAGAACCTTTAAAGACTGCTCGTGAACTGCCTTCACGATCAGATACTTTTGCTGCTTTGAAATCAAAACTACAGGAATATAGAGACATCATGTTACGCAGAAAACATTCAAATATAAGAAATGCAGACCACAAAGATGAGAAAAGTACACCTCCTAATAAAAACTTGAATAAGTCAAGTCCTGTGCGGAGATCTAACTCCTTATCTGACCAATCCAAAGATCACCATGATGCTGTAAGTAAAAGGTCATTTCCACGGAAACAACAGTCATTATCATTAAGTCACTGCCCATTTGAAGGGAATCAACACAGTGAATCAACAACCCCTCAATCTAATGGTGGGAGTGGAGATCACCATGGTAACCATAGTAACCATAAAGAGAAGAGAGTTCCCATAAAACCCTTGTTCAACACACTTCCTGTCAACTTCAACAAGTTGTCACTGCGATCGTTTACCAGCTCAGGTGGCAGACAGGTATGTTGTATATGTACATGTATATCTAATATATCTAACATTTCTTTTCTAGGTGTGTTATTTATGTTATGGTACATCAGTGGTTTAAGTTGGACTGGATAATAAATATCAAGTATAACTTTGAGAAAAATACAAATCTTATCGTTAAGAAAAAAAAGTTTGTCAAATTATAAGATATTTTTTGCAGTCCATAACATTTACTATATTATTTTAATTAGCTGGAAAACATTTTTATTACTTGTTTCTCACTAACTTGCTATATGTGGAACGGTTGCCGGGTACTTTATGTTGAAAGTTGTTGGTTTCCTCTACCAACTATGGCAACAAAAAAGTGAAATAATCATAATGTATCCTAAAATATAAATTCATTTTTAATGTACTGTTGGATTTTTCTTTGGCTTTAAAATTTTCTTTGTGTTCTCAGACATATATTTATTTATAACATATATGATTACATGGTTTTCTTTAGTGAATTATTTCCCTATGTCTGTTGTGCTTATAGAAATAAATTGTTTCCCTGTGTGTCAGACAGCCATAATTATTTTTTTACTCTGGAAAAAAGTGTAATATTTCAGACATATCTAGTTTATGTCAAGGTAGAAGAGAAAAAAATACAGTTCTCAGCAGAGTTCATTGATTTTTTGGATGGCTGACAAAGTTCTTCTGTATGTAAGCCAATCCTTTAAGGAGGGTGTTCATTACAGCTCCATTCTGATTGGCTGATAGAAGTCTGCACAGAGAGGCTTTGTCTCTAGGTTTTATTTGTTTGTTCTTTGTGGAATTTCAATAAGTCATATAGCTTATGAGAGAGTGGTTCATTCAATTGAAGAGACATGTATATTTTATTATTTGACATATAACATTTATTAAGAATTTGTGTGAATGAGAAGATTATTGTAAAGTAAAAGTGTAAGTATTACAGTAAAAATATCCTTCTAGACTCAAGTTTGAAAATATATATTTTTAGATTTTTTTTTGACCGGTATATTATGTGTATCCAGGAAAGCTATTTATGTCACAGTATATCGTTGAAGTTTAGGCCAAATACACTGTACACATGTAGTTAAGTGAATGTTAACATTGCATAATGTAGAAACAAACTAGAAAAGATTAGCAATTCACAGTTTATCAGATGTATAAATATTAGAAACGCTTTTCCAACTCACAATACAGTAGGGTTCACCCTTGTAAGACTTCTGTTTACACCTGAAACTGTCCATCAGACAGTAAACAATGTACCACTCAGTTCCAACAAATCACTCTTATTTTTCAAATTAGTAGAAATATTGTAAACATATTGAAATATAGAAAAATGTAAACAATACTACATTTCCAAGGTGGTCTAGGCTTAAAGCCTGGTTTCCTCCCCTCTAAACCTGGCAGCCTTGGTACATGTAGTTGAATTAAATAATCTTGAGTACGTCATAAAACAGTAATTTATTTTCCTGTATTATTGTTTTATGTCGAAGGTTAATGAAAGGTACTTTCCAACGGTCAGGATTTCTTCCAGAACAAGAGCGGATTTTGTCCATACAATTTTAAATTACATGTTTGTGTGAGTGAATTCATAAAGAAACTACTGCAACACCTATCTGATTACCTTCGTTTTATCACTGATACAGTGTTCTTCACAGTATAATGTATTGAAGCAGTCTAATATAAATCAGAACTAAAATCTTTTCAAGCTCACACTAATAGTAAATTACATTGGAATCTTTTTCTTTCTGGTACATCTAAAACATGATTACAAAAATATGTGTTCTTCTTATCTGGCTAGTAAAATATCACATATGATAAATATATAAAGGTTACATCAATAATATATTTATGAACTCTAAAACACACATGAACAGGGAAAATCTGCTTGTCTAAAATAACCATAGATCAGGTTTAGTTCTTGTTTTTGTTTATAAAATCTCAAGTGCATGTGAGATTTCATGTTGTGTGTGATTAAAACTAGACTAAGAATTTCTAATACATGTACATTAATACATCTACATTCAATCTTTTTTTGCTGAACTATATTTGAGTGATTTTTAAATTACTTGTTGAATTAATCTACATAAACTTGTGAATGTGGGGAAAATATTTTTAAAACAAACTCTACATTTGCATAGTGTTTGTTTTGAGCAGTCCATTATAAAGTTGCCTGATAACATGCAAGGTGCTAGTTTGTTGATTCACAATGGGATATATTTACACATTCAAAATGTCAATCATACAACAAAAAAACCCAGCCTATAGCCTACCTACATGTATGTACTTATACATGATATCATCTGGCATGTAAGCCTATGTGTATGGTTTGCTTGATAACGGTTTGACATGCAGAGAAAATCAACAAATTGTTAAAAATATTTTCCAAAGCTTAGAAGTTAATTAATATAGCATTTATTGATTTTTTAAAATAAATTCTACTGTTTTGGGTGAGTTGTTATGTCTTGTGTTGTACAGGAGTACAGTGAAAGATTTGTGCACGCACGTTCTTGTTGAAATTCGTGCTAATCTCGGGGAAGGCTTAGAGGTTTTATAATACAACTTAATCCAATGTTCTTAATGGATTTATTTAGAGTAATCTGTATCACGTAAGGGATTAGTTAGGCTGACCTCTAACCTAAGAGAGCCTTTGTCAAAGCTGGTCATTATATTTAGGTTGATTTTGTTATTTGCCTTAATACTCTTCACAAGTTATTCAGTTGTACCACAAAGTTGGGATTTATTTACAGGAACTAGAGGATGAAAGTTCGGGAGTTGAGGATCTCCCTGTAGAGCAGTCTGTGCAGGTAAAGCCGTAAATCAGCCCCTGCACATCCCAGGTAAAAACACACCTGTCTTTATTGGTGTCTCAATGGTGGACTGTGTCTGCATGGTTGATATTTATGGTCAATTTCTGCCTTATTTTGTCTGCATGGTGTCTAATGACATTTCTGGTAAACCGGTGGTTTGTTTTCTGTTCATTTTGTTTATTGTATATTGGTAATTCTGTCAGTTGCTTTCCTTGCATGATAAGCCCCTGAAGTTTTTAATGATATTTATGATAAATATGTGGCTTGCTTTTCATAATGGTTCAATGATTTGTTATATTTCGGGCATATCCCATACCTGCGTGCTCAATTTGATTGGGAATTTTTGGTGAAGGGTAATTTGTTTTCTTTACATGATAATTTTTTGGGTGAAGGGTGGCTTGTTTTCTTTGCATGGTCAATACGTTTGGGATTATTTGGTGAAGGGTGGCTTGTTTTCTTCGCATGGTCAATACGTTTGGGATTATTTGGTGACGGTTGGCTTGTTTTCTTCGCATGGTCAATACGTTTGGGATTATTTGGTGAAGGTTGGCTTGTTTTCTTCGCATGGTCAATACGTTTGGGATTATTTGGTGACGGTTGGCTTGTTTTCTTCGCAGGGTCCATACGTTTGGGATTATTTGGTGATGGGTGGCTTGTTTTCCTCGCATGGTCAATACGTTTGGGATTATTTGGTAAAGGTTGGCTTGTTTTTCTCGCATGGTCAATACGTTTGGGATTATTTGGTGAAGGGTGGTTTGTTAAAAGTTCACTGCATGATCTATGTTTTTTACATTGTGATCAATTTTCAGAATGAATATCTAAACTTTGATATGGTTTTGGTGCCCTTTATTTATTTTCATATTTCAGGTGGCTGGTATCTGCCATATATACACTCTGACGCAGCTTAAATATTTGCTTAATGCTATTTGTTCTATCATCCTATCAATAAATCTATCTGGTGATTGATTAACAAAAATATTTAGCTAACTTTTCATATAAATTCATCGATACTATTCTATAGCCTCTACAAGGGACGCAAATCTTGATACATTTTCAAATTTGGTCTCAGATATGACAATACCAGCTATTTCAATGTTTACTGAGATATGTTTCTGAAATCAATAAAAGACTATGATTGCCACACAATATCTAGCTGGATTTTTAACCCATTGATCCAGGGAAGCTATTTCAATGAAATTATCGTAATTGTTGCCTAAAACTGAATCCGATCATCATACTGTTTCCAGTGATCTTTTCATAAAATCAAAATCTATTTTTTTCATAAAGCAGAATCCAGGGACCCTTTTCATAGAAGAGAATCCAGGGATCCTTTTCAAAGAAGAGAATCCAGGGATCCTTTTCATAAAAGAGAATCCAGGGATCCTTTTCAAAGAAGAGAATCCAGGGATCCTTTTCATAGAAGAGAATCCAGGGATCCTTTTCAAAGAAGAGAATCCAGGGATCCTTTTCATAAAAGAGAATCCAGGGATCCTTTTCAAAGAAGAGAATCCAGGGATCCTTTTCATAGAACAGAATTCAGGGATCCTTTTCATAGAACAGAATCCAGGGATCCTTTTCGTAGAACAGAATCCAGGGATCCTTTTCATACAACAGAATCCAGGGATCCTATTCATAGAAGAGACTCCAGAGATCCTTTTCATAGAACAGAATCCAGGGATCCTTTTCATAGAACAGAATCCAGGGATCCTTTTCATAGAACAGAATCCAGGGATCTTTTTCATAGAAGAGAATCCAGGGATCTTTTTCGTAGAACAGAATCCAGGGATCCTTTTCGTAGAAGAGAATCCAGGGATCCTTTTCGTAGTACAGAATCCAGGGATCCTTTTCATAGGAGAGAATCCAGGGATCCTTTTCGTAGTACAGAATCCAGGGATCCTTTTCATAGGAGAGAATCCAGGGATCCTTTTCATAGAAGAGAATCCAGGGATCCTTTTCATAGAAGAGAATCCAGGGATCCTTTTCGTAGAACAGAATCCAGGGATCCTTTTCATAGAACAGAATCCAGGGATCCTTTTCGTAAAACAGAATCCAGGGATCCTTTTCGTAGAACAGAACCCAGGGATCCTTTTCGTAGAACAGAACCCAGGGATCCTTTTCATAAAACAGAATGCAGGGATCCTTTTCATAGAACAGAATCCAGGGATCCTTTTCATAAAACAGAATCCAGGGATCCTTTTCATAAAACATATTCCAGTTTTCATTAATGGCATAACCAACTATTTTGATTAAGAAATACTTATTGTATGTATTTTAATTTTTCTGAGCACCCAAAAGTGTATTGGTTTGTCTTACTTTAAGAACTACCTGTTTTATAATACTAGTTCAATTCATTCAGACATTTTTCAGTTAAAAAAATCATGCAATGTGTTTTTTTGTTTTTGTTTTGTTCCATTACATTTACATCACTAGGTTTGCCAACGTGTTAAATCCCAATTAATAAACTTTTTTCAGCATCTTACTGTTGTGACGATCAGAAATTATGAAAAAAAGTGTGGATTTTGGCAGCTCATGCCACTTTAATCAAAAGGATATTGTGTTTATGATGTTGAGGACATGTTGTTGCATCCTACATTTTTGACCATTCCCTTCTGAATTTATTGACAATCCACAAGGATATGTCGCCAATTTACATTGTTTGTCTTCATTTATTATGCTCTATAAAATGCCATTTTCAAAGTTCATAAGATCTCTGTTTATTTCAACTGCAAAATAATTCCATCTATGTAAGGAGACGCACTTACAAGCTTCGGCTTATAGCGCTCCTATTGAAAATAAATATATTTAAACCAAGGTTCATCGAACATGCATTAATTTTCATGTTGTATATTTAATTATAGGTAAGAGAAGTAAAGAAGCGGGGGCCCTTGAAGGCACTGCGAGCTGTTTTTGAATCTCAAGGTACTACAGAGGAAACGAGTGCCGATTGTGATCGTTCTGAGAGTAAGGAGAAAACCTCTCAGAATAAAGGTCAAGGCCTCTCTAGTTCTGACGGTAAAGAGAAAGCGTCTGAGAAAAAAGGTCAAGGCCTCTCTGGTTCTGACGGTAAAGAGAAAGCGTCTGAGAAAAAAGGTCAAGGCCTCTCTGGTTCTGACTCTAAGAAGACAACCTCTCAGAATAAAGGTCAAGGCCTCTCTAGTTCTGACGGTAAAGAGAAAACCTCTGAGAATAAAGGTCAAGGCCTCTCTAGTTCTGACGGTAAAGAGAAAGCGTCTGAGAAAAAAGGTCAAGGCCTCTCTAGTTCTGACGGTAAAGAGAAAGCGTCTGAGAAAAAAGGTCAAGGCCTTTCTGGTTCTGATAGTAAAGAAACGGCCTCTAAGAGTATCTTCCAAGACTCAGATTTTACCACATCATCTGATGTTGAGGAGAGTGAGAGCTCAGCAGAGAGAGATATGATCAAACGCGTAGATCTGATGATGTGGAGACCAATCTCCGGAACATCAAGCACCCGACACTCAAACACTTCCCGGGCCCATCATAGATCAGCTAGTGTAGGAGGGGAGATGACCATACACAAAGGTATCACCACTTGGTCTGATCCTGATGATGATGTTACAAAAATTGTTCCTGGTCCTAAAATTAGATCAACCAATGGAACTTCTAGATCACAGAATGATTCCGGATCACACATGACCTCACAATATTCCTTTGTAACCAGTAAATGTACAAACTTTATCAAATTTGCTTTGTCCAAAGAGTATGATAGTGAGAAAGGTTTATTTCAGGCATGGAATGACGTGGAATGTCTGGTCGCTGAACTGGAAAAAACAATGTCCTCATTAGAAAACTCCAGAATTGACAAAATATCTTCCCAACTTCGGATGTGTAAAAATGAACTGAATTCTGTTACCAGACAGTTTGTGTCCGATGTGAAGCTGGTGGTGACTAGTTCCACTCAATCCTCCGCCAAACTTTTCACCAGTGTAAATAACGGTATGCACACCTTAGCCAAAATGTTTCTTCATTGTCATGCGACCATACTTATGATGGAGGATGTAGTGTTAGCCAGAAAACTGGCTCTGGAATTAACCAGACTTGCCAGTGCCTTTGGTAAACTTATTAGAACCTCAGAAGAAGTCATGAACTCCCCACGATCTGAAAACAAAATAAAAACATTAATGAAGAACGCCACATGGCTGGCGACGTTATTAAGTGATTTCTTTAAATTAATAGTAACAGTTCAAACTGACGAATAGAAATAAATACTGAAAAATATCAAAAAGAGTACAGAAGCTTTAAATAGGTCATTTAGAGTCCTTTGAATTTGATTATGTTTACAAAGGCACCTATGTAGCCGACACAATGTATTTCTGATATATTTGCCGAGATGATTTAATGACGTAATGGTATGATGATGTAAAGTGTTTTAAGGCAAAGACAGAAAAGGCTTTAAGATGCTTTTAATAGTAGATCTATTTACAGTAGACTTAAACATACTATGGTTGTAAACTGAAATTAACCCTATAATAGTATCAGGTAGATGTAACGTTTCTAAAATATATTAAAGACACTTAAATTCCTTCACTCTAGCATGCATGTAGATCTTTGCTATACATTCCAATTGTTCATGTATTTACACTTTTCTTCAACTTAAGTATGCTCATGTTTTCTGTGTGAAAAAGCAAACGTTATTGTTAAAAATCATTCCGATCTGAAATATTTCCATGTTTATTTTTATGTTTGGAATTATTTACAATTAATTAAATAAGATATTTAATTTTGGATGATACATATCAGTTTTTAGAATTAATCAATGTGTTTAGACCATTAGCTTTTTTTATCTATCCTATTTATTTATTTATATAATATCTTCTTATTTACATAATGTGATAAATTAACCTAGCATAATGAACCGGGATAGCATTTGATATGATTATTTACAGATGAGACTTAATACAGGGTTTTTCAATAGCTCTTAATTGATAATTAAAACTTCCATTTAATATCAGTAAATAAAGCACTGTGAAAAAAAAACATACGGAAAAAAAAATCAGTGGGTGATTCTTTATTGAGAAACTGTTTTAGAGTGAGTAAGTGATTTGGGTTTTACGTCATGCTTAACAGTATTTCAGTCATATGAAGATGTGAAACTGTTTTAGAAGATTGACACTAAAGACAGATGTAAGCAACTGTCCCACTGCCTATATCTTATGAAGTTTTCTTGTTATGTTTATCATTTGGACCCAACTTATAGTTCACAATCGTAGTGATGACTGACTATATCCGAATAACAGGTTTAATTATCACCTTAGAGGATTCCAATTTCTAAAATTTAAAAGTCAAGGAAAGGTAACTCACTCCTTTTATTTATTAACTTTTATGCAGTTTGATCTGGATTCAACTTTTTGTAATCAGCATGTTTGAGGGGAAAATAATCAAGCGCTTGAAAATGATGCTGAAAAAATGCATTTGAACACGAATGCTCTGTTTTGAAATGAATTATTGATATGAAAGTTAATTTATATGTATAATATAACTATTTGTAATTCAGAAATTTGTAAAAAAAAACATGACAGTTGAATTTGTAAACATCAATAACAACCTATGTAGATTGTAGGCTATAGAATGATGTATGAACTGTATATGTGAGTGTTGTTGTGTATTTATATCTAATGACTGTGATAATTAAACTGGGAGATATATTGTTATTCAAACTGTTGAAATGACCATATTTATCAGTAGAGAGTTAGACATTTCAGTGTATGGAATATAAATCAAAAATGTCTTGTCATTTACGCCTACCTTACAAATGTACTTTTGTAATTAGGCAACCAGTACGATTGGGTGGATATTTTAATGACATTAGTTCAGATTTATATGGGGTTGACAGAAAATCATATCAAAAAACTTATAATAACAGACGCTGTATCCCCAAACCTGCTTAAGCTAATTTGTAATGTATGGCAGGATGGCAGATTTCTGTATAAAGGGAAGTAACTCATTATGATTGTTTTCCTGATCACCTTGAGCGGGTGTTTGATTTTCACCCAGTACCAACAGGTGAACATTTGCTGAAAGAGGTTTTATCTGAATCTTTGTGTAATGGTTGCCTGGTGCCAATAGATTTCCTCCCATCAAGGAGCCTGGTATAAAAACAGACTGTATCATTTCTCAGTCCAGTGTGTTAGGTCTAATATTAATGCAACCATCAAAATGGTAACAAAAATTAATTCATTAACTATAAATCATGTTAGAGGCACACATCATTCATACGAATGGACGCGACAATAAGCTAAAACAACCAACCTACCAACCAAATCAGGTTAGAACATGAATCTAGGTTTTTCTCCTTGTACTTTTTTTTGGTTTAGTTTTAGATTTTTCATTTTCTATAAAGTGGAATGAGCTGTCAAAGTTGATGATTTTTTCTTGAAAAGACAGGCTTTGAAGTTCATTGGAAAACTCAATCATTCAATTTGCTTTGGCTTGCCTTGTATAAATTTATAATACTCTAATCTAAGTGACCACTGTGGGCAACTCTAAAGTTACCATTAGTAAAAACATTGATTTGCAATTATGTATTTCTGTTCCAAAATTGGCAACTCATTCCACTTAAATTCGAATAAAAATTAATCCTTTTTAGATTTGTATTAGATTAATTATATTAATTGAATAAATTAAACGGATTGAATTATTTGTGACCCAGTAGAGTTTAATTCAGTATATTTCAGTGTGTGTGTTGCTGTGTATATTTTCTAAAGAATTTCATTAAATAAACAATATCTGTTGATAAATCTACTGAACAAAATCACATATTGGCTAAAGTCAGATTTACAGATATATGATAAAACAAGCAGTAAACGTTTGTACCCTGATTGTACACTGTGAAAATTAATCAAAATACTATACCTGTATCTAGTCCGTCATAACATTCAAATTCTGTACAAAGACAATGTTTTGTTAAGAAATTGTTTATTCTACGCAATGTTTACAATCATGACATTAAATATGGTATCAATCTCATGATAAAGTGTTTGTTTTTTGTAACTTAGCATGTGAATGTTGGATTTTAGTTATATGCTGCTGTGACATAATTTACAGTGAGTACAGCCGGGCTGTATAGGCCCCTATAAGCTATTGATCACCCTAGATGTGGGATGGTTAATAATTACCTACTGAAGGGTTCCTCTGAGAAGGCGGCCATATATAAGTAAAATCATGGAGGTACATACGACCCTTAAAATTATGTCCTTAAATTATACCAATCAAGCAATCCGTTTGCCCACGAAAATAGACTTTAAGAGCTGTTTGAAACTTTTTTTTAAATGTGGGTTTCATTCTAATGAGAAATAATTCAGGCTACACTGCAAATAAAAACACCAGCGCAGTGTTGAAAGCTTTTGTGGTTCTCAAAAACTTCGTGGTGATGCCATAATTATTTCTCATTAGAATATCGACTACTTGAGGCCATCCGTTAATCCTGGGAAGTGGCATGAACTGCTAAAATTCGGATTATTATAAATTTTGATTCTCAACAGAAGTTCAGCGTTTGAAGTACTTTGAAAAACTTAAGGAATGAAGCACTTCACTTTAGAAACGGTCTTACTCCGTTATTTATAATTTCTGACATTTATTGGTGTCGACCTGGTACCGACCAATAAATATCCAAACATAAATAACGAGGTACCTGTGGACACTTAATATTATTGAATTAGGAATGAAGTTGAAAAGAAATATATGTTGATAAATTCAGAAGGCCGTACGAACCGAATAAGTGTGCTGATAACTGACAGAATTGGGTGATTTGCTGCTTATAAAACTATCGTAACGTACAAGATTGGTATCAGCGGAAAGCTCTTACTTTGTACTTTTTGGTAAAAATAACCAGCAAATAACTAACTTTTTTCAAGGAGTTTTTTCTTATATTTGGCAAATCATGCCACTTTAAGACTGGCTCGCATAATTTGATTGTGAAACATTATTAGAGGAACAGACGGAAGTTCAATTACGAATGGCAGAAGTTTTAGACTTGTGTTCATCCAGTATCATCACGGTCACGAACAAGCGGGAAGCATGTGGGAGATAATTAGAATTCTTTCAGATAAAGAGCTGCTAATCATTTGTCTGACGTCCAATTAAAACAGTTGTTGAACATTTGCCCTACCCTGATCTTTTGTAATTATGCCAGTTGAGTAAATCCCAGAATTTCGTTCAGCTTTAGATGGCAGGTAGTCTTATTGGATTCCCACTCTACAGACTAGATATCCATGGGGTAGATGTTAGGAGAAGAGCAAAATACCGTTTTTGAAAACACCCAGTTTATATATGACAAACATTACTTTCGACGAATTTCAAAATACTTCCGTTAAGTATGACTCTCTCCCCTTTTTTCAGTCGCAGCCTTATAGAAAAACAAAAGTCTCGAAGACATACGTGAAATCAGGGTTACCATCATTATCTATCATGCAGTTAGTCTTTCTCTATCTTTAGTCCTGATTACATATGGTCTCTTCTTCATTTTTTTATAATCTGAAAAAAAAAATTGTTTTTAAACTAAAACGAACTATGATGTTGACAGTATAGGAGCTGATTGTGACTATATTAAAGAGACTGTACCATTGGATGTGCAGGGGTAATCAGTGGAGTCTTTCTCGGGATACCACAAACGTCCATGTTAAGTTGAACAATTTCTAAGATTTATAGACCAATGAAGACTTACCAACTCAACAAAATTATAGAAACTTGTCTACAGCTTTTCTAGTAAAAAAAAACATTTTTGTTATTATCCCTATTTTCGTTTCCGTTTATTTTCAAAATATGGACTAGGGACGCTGAATTGACTGTACATGTAGTGTTGGGTGGGTAATGTTTAATACGTGTATAACCAAACACAAATGTAAAGCGAGCCATTTGAAAGTGGCCCATGCAATGTGTCTAAATAACAAACAAAATTCGAATAGACGTGATGTATGAGTTTATTTAAGAGTGTTTGTTACTTATAAAACTACATTAAATTACACAAAATAATGGGAAAACACAAAATAACCATCGCAAATTATTAATGTTCATGATATCAACTCGAAAGTGGAACCCTATGTCAAACTTAGTTGTTACAGTGCATGAATTCGAGAGAAGGATACTGATGCTTGCCCTAGAGTCTCTTGTACAAAATCTGCAGGAATTGTAAGCCGCATTACATCGGTATTGGCGTCAGTTACCCCTTCAACAGATCCGACGTCTCGCCGGAGGGATGAAACGCAGGTTGGAAGCTAATGGAGGCTATACGCGCTATTGACCTTCTGCTCTAGGGATGTGTTCTACACACTCAAAGTGACATTTTTACTTCAATATGTTCGCCCTGTGAAGCCAGATGGACTCTGAAGTTTCTTGCTTATAAGCATCTTTTTATTTTGTTAAAATACACTTTTCATTTGGCTGACGTTATCCTGAATAAATTGTATTAATTCGTATCGCCAGCATGTTGTCCTTTATGGTCACAACCGATTCTGCAACATCAGTTTGCTAACAATCTCCCTACACCAATGATTTTATCGGTCGGTGCAGACTTTCCATGTGGGGGGGGGGGATGCTTAACTTTTTTTCTTTGTGAATATTTGTCGGATGCATAATGATCGAGTCCTGATTTAAAATGACTATTGTCAGAAGTCGATCCTTCCATATACATAAATGGCAATTAGACGAAAGCCTCATGAGGGACCACACACTAATAGTTTTCTGTGCGTCTTTCTTCTCATGTGCCATTTTGTCCCTCCTATGACCTATCAAAACTATCGGTCCGTTCGGTGCTTTAATCCCGCCAATGCCTTACAAAATTATCATGTAAACATGTACAAATTCGTTTATTGGTGACTAAAGATCAATCAATCAATCAGTCTATTTGTCTGTAAGCGTAAAGCTATCAAAAATCCTTTATGAAATAGGCCTCTAAGGGTGTTCTTTTCTTCTCTATGTAGGTTTCTTGTAGACTCTCCATCTCTCTAAAACTCCCCCTTTTGAATGCTTTAAACGTTTAAACTCATCAACAAAACATGACTGATGTTAACTACACAGGTTTTGGTAATGGTCTATGTAATATAAAGAAATCGGTTTTCTAACCCACGCTTAGATATAATTGAATTGCATGATGTAAGCAGTTGATCCCTTTGTACATGCAATATTTGATCAAACAATTGACCGGTTGCATATTGGCTGTATCAGACAATGAGTACAAAAACGTTAAAACTGGCATGAGAGGCACCCTGTAAATTTAACTCCATTTTGTCCAGTTGTTCAGTTGAAATTCGGTGTTTTTTTTAAGCGGAATGCCCAGTACGCTGAGGTCTCAAGACATCGTCATACTGGAATTGCTTTCGATGAAATATGCATTGCGACGAGAAAAGGAATAAGGTTAAAAAATATGTTTCGCCCAGGTCCTTTACGATAAAATGTAAAGATGAGTCACATTATTAGGCTTATATGTTCAGTTATGCTTGAACTATGATACTATGAGCATACTGATGTCTATGCTGGATTAAGCTCATTTCACATCTTTTTGTCGTTCGTATTTCTCAGATTAGGTCCCCAAGGTAGGCCTGTCGTTTCCTCTCAATAACGTTCCTCGCGACAACTCCATATTGTAAAGGGATGATATTATTCTCTAGACTATGGTTGGGCATACTCAGTTCAAAGATAAATTGGAGAAAACAAATGCGAGTGCATGGGTCTGGATTGCCTTATGGGGAATTGTTGCTAGGTAGGCCCTACGAGAAAAGAAGCCCGGGTTCCTTTCCCACTTAACCTAAAAACACCACCTTAAGTACAGTGCCGCTTAAAACACCAATCCATCTAAATGCTTTTTGGTTTTTTTTATTAAATGGGGCAGTCTCGTGTGTCTTCGCTGACCAGCACCAAACAACCCTATAAGTTAAATATCTAGTGACATGTGTAAACGAGTCCCCATACACCCATTCATCTTACCTTATTGTATGTTGAATGAATGAAGTAAACTTGTGTCATGTAAAGTAAGTGGTGAGGTGTTTATTCAAACATCACTATTGTGTGCGGTATTGAAACCAAGGTCAGAAAGTTCATAGAAATGGACACCCGATTATAATAACTGTCAACACAGCCTCACCTATCTGTGCAAAAGATCACACCTGTGAAAAACCTGTGCCCCTGACAGAAACTATACTTGCTATCTGACACGCCGGAGCATGAATGTGAGAAGGAAAAAACTGCTTTTTTAGAGTAACAGATGTAGGAACAAATAAGTTTTTGCATATGCATGTGTAACACATGGAGTTTGAAATATTTTTGAAAGGATTTTCTATCGAATTTCAATCGAGGAGACAGAATTGTTAAAAAGGGCTCTATATTGGGCATTCCATCTGCACGATGTGCCAGAGTGCATGTAAATACGTGGACTATGTCAACACTGCCTCACAGAAACTGGGGATGTATAAAAAGTCGAATGAAAGGCGCTCATGGTTGCTGAAAACATGAAATAATAATAAAACCGAAACTCAATTCAAATTAAAAAAAAATACGATTATAAAGATGATGATATCTTCACGAACTCGATGTTATGTCCTGCTAAACCAAAATAATGTTCTCCGTATTGAATATTGGTATGCTTACGTATACCCAAAATGTTTGATTTCGCCGCTAGGGTGGCTCATTTGTTTGAACCAGGCTCCAAAGTGACTTTATTTGCCAGTCTAAAAACAATATTTTGGGGCCTGAAACTCGGACAGTCACTCAAAAGGACGAGTTGGATTTCCTGCCTTGTCCCGGTACCTTTGGGAAATCGGATATCCACGTTACTTTCTCGAAATTACATCCCACACAGAGACTGAGATTCATCAGCAATCTACACGTAGTTACTGTGTGAACGTTGGTCGTGGACATCCTTGATGTTTTCATCCAACCAAAGCCAAAGTTACATTCATTTATTGAACACGCCAATGAAATAGCCTTAAATGGGAATCCCCTGTGAACCCCACGGCTGTTTCCTGAAATGCCCTAAGCGGATTAAATAGTTCATGAAGCTAGTGAAGAGAGTTTAAACAGTGTGTGCTAGTAACGGTCAAAATACAAATAGCAGAATGTATGGGCATATTTTCGAGTTTTGTTGTTTATACAAACTATCTTAACGTACAAATCAAAGACTTGCGTACTTTTGGGCAAAAAATGACGAACAATTAGCTAATTATGTTTCAACGAACTTGTTCCTGTATTTGGCAGTTCATGCCACTTTAACGAGCCAAGTTTCTTAAAGACCATTTGTGGACTTATCAGTCTCGCTGTGTTGTGTTTTCGTTTGTTACCGTGTCGAGTTCTTATTAACTGGAAATAAATTACAATAATTTTGTTCCCTTTTAAATTACATATTGACAACCGATAAAATTCATGTAGTGATTTGAAAATATGGTTTTGACATTTCTTTCTTGGCGAGGAGGGACTGGTTCCCGTGGTGTTTTGTTATATGTCGTTAACCTGTATGGTTCTGGGCGGGTGAGAACTTGCCGTGCTGCAGCTCAACACTTCAGATTTGTATGGACAAATAGGTCTTAAAATGGACAATAGAGGGTTAGTAATGGCCGGGCCAGTAGGGCAGGTCAACCCTGTCTTTTCAAGTGGTCCACACAATCAGATAGATTTCAGCTTATCGTCTTTCATGCCAATAGTATAATAGCCCTTTTTGACATATTCACAGAAGTTCTTCTCATTGCTATTTAAGCCCATACGACTTTTAAGATAACGCCCCTTTTGAAATTGATGACCAGTGAACTTCATAAAGGTCACATGTTTTACTAAACCGTTATGTACATTTATAAGTTAATAGCCCTTGACCACTAATTAACATAACAATAAAGGTTAACCCTTTGAATATTGTTCCTTAATTATTTTTTTCGAAGCAGAAGATAAAGTATAATGTGGAAGATTTACCGTTCAAAATAGTTTTTATAGCAAACCTATAGATTTATTGCGAGCCAGGTATTTGACGTTTTGAAGAATATCGACCGTGTTGGCTTCATAGTTTCTCTCTCTTATCTTCAAACAGAGAACGACATTTCAAATTCCCTCACCCCAATTTGGAATAAGGAAACTAAATACACGTTGCTAAGCCTTTTTACGTAGAGTACATATATTTATGAACACTAAAACACAGGGAAAATAACCATGGAGAAAAGTTTCTAATTATGTTAAAAAGAGGTATATCATTTAGACCTTTATACTCCATCATAAAGTGTTGTAATAAACTAAACCTAAGACATTTCATTAGGTTGACGACTGACAGGAGCTTGGTCATAGTCAGTACAATTTTCTGGAACACTTTAAATGTAATACATTGGCAATGCTTATCGACAAACTGAGATTGAGCCCCATAGGATCATGGGAAAAGAGTCAAAAGACAGTGAAAATGTTCCCCCACCCCCTCCCAGAAAAACCTAGGTAGAAGACAGACAGGGTACTTTGAAGTAGTTTGTATTATTCTAGTATATAATCTTGGCCATAGCGACGCTGACCGTGTTATAATGAAACACAAATGGTATTATAGTTTTTTCACGACATCTTCCCGGGTCCAAGTTCAGACCCAAAAGATAAATAGTTTGCAATGTTTGAATCCAAAAACATTCCCTTTCCAAAAGTTTGTGCTTGGTATTTGCAGCGGAAGTGAGAAAAGGGATGCGGCATTGCAATCGTCTACATATTTTGGTTCAAATTTGGTAATCACTCTATATAGTTGTAAGCTATTTTAGAAAACACAATTTTTAAAGCATCTCCTTGCGACTAGTTTTATACTTTCTCTCTTCACTGTTTAGTTGGGGTTTTTTGGTGCAATTACTTAAAGGGGCATGAGCTGCCGAAATTCACACTTTTTTCATAATTTCTAATCGTCACGACAGTAAGAGGCTTTGAAGGCCATCGAAAAACTAAATGATTGGCGTTGGAATGAGGAAAATCCCTACAATATGTGCCCTGTACGAACCGAAAACGTGTTCGAAAAGTAGCAAAATTTAAATAACCGGGACGACCATTCATTCATTCTAAGTCAAAGTTAGTTCAAAACAACACTTTATCGTACATTTTTGAGACTAGAAGTACTAAAAAGCTTCTGAATTATACGTCTTGAGAAAAATAGCCAATAATTTCAACATTCTGTGTTTACGTCAAAATATCAACATTTTGGCAGCTCATGCCCCTTTAACCACAGATTTAGATTGTGTTATGCATGGTAAAATATCAAACTGTATCGCGACCTGACTTAAATGCCCCGTCAGCAAAATAAAGCAACTTTTTCTTCGACCAGTTATAAATGCTGGTATTGTTAGTATTTTCTATCAAATTTATTTACATTTGTAACTTTCTGAATGTTAAACGTCCGTAAAGTGTCGTGTTTGCTGGAGGTAGTTATTGCCTGGATCATATCGGTCTCTCTCTCCCCTATTGTCAATATACCCCCTCTGTCAGAGAATATACCACCAAGCTTTTATTGACGGTGACTTTACTATACGTGTGTTTAATCCCCGGAGGTCTAACACCTTTTCAACCTTAGTAATTAAGTACCGGTATCATAAGTGAAAGGTTTGAATTTACCTATACAAAACCTTACTTCCCTAAGTGAGCAGTGAAAAGCTCCGTGTTATTGTTAAGCCAATATTGAAGACTCACCAAACCGAATAATCTTCGAATAAAAAAACTCGTTTTCTCCCATCGTGTGTCTGTTAAGGATCATGTGGACTGGTGTATGGGGAATAAAAAGAGCGACACTGCCAAGTTTTGTCAATGTAGAAGATTGAAGCGTAACAAATGTTTTGTTAATACTTCAGGACATAAAGATCCGAACAATATCTGAAAGAACTCCCCTGCCATTGACAGGCCGTTTTAAACTTCAACTAGTAGCAGTAAAATTTAGGCGAAGCCATTCAAGTTAAAAACACTCTGTCAAACGTGAACTCTTAAAATCTGCCGCCTTCTTCTTCAAAAATATATTTATTCTTAAACCTTTCAGTGGAGAAACACGTAATTAATAAAGCAAAAGAATATTGATCAGCCCTGTTATTATTATTATTCATAGTTTTACCTGTGTATAAATAAAATTAAATCTTTAAAATAAGATTTGAATCTTGTACATGTCTTATGTATACTCCACTTTATAGAAGTAACAGCTGTGATTCGCCAATAATCATTGTCCGTGTTATCATATTGTACTAGTAATTGTTTATGTGTACACTTTAGTCAAGTATAAACGTTTCTCTGTCTGTGGTGAGACCCCATTCAGTATTAGCCGGATCAAACACACCTGGGAAAACGACTCTCTCCACAGTTGACTCAACCTTTTCAACGCCCAGTAATCTATCATCTACCCTCGGTCATATTTGACTTGCCCTTTCATTTACAATTGGTCGCTTTCACATGTAAAGAAACTCGAGCTATTCTCGAGTGGTTATAGGGCAGTGAGTTGCTGTCGAACACCGCAATCTTTGAATGGTCTCTTCTGAAGAGCTGATCTGTTCCACTGGAAGGTTTGGGGGTGGAGTAAGACATTCGGCTTAAAAACTTAAGAGAGTTTAACGACACCTTCACAGTACCGACGGTTACAGTAAGGAACACCTCTAATTGTCCAAGGCCGTGGTCTAAACAGCTTTTTAACCTAATGGCTCAATTTATATAAGGGGATTCTTTATTTGATCGTCGAGTCGTGTTACACTGTGGAAGATGGATGTACCAGGCCTGATTCACTGCCGGGATGAACCCACAATTAATCTACTGAACTTTGTTGATATGGCTTCCAGTAATATCAAACTGGCTTTGGACAGACCTGCAAAATCTAAACGGAAAGTCAACATTCAGAAATATTTACAGAAACAAATGAAACAGTGTGGTAGAGCACCGGTGGATAAGAATGACAGTCTATCATTTAATGTTAACTCGAATGGAAAAACAATCGTTCGTCCGTGCTTATCTTCTCAAAAACCCAGTCGGAAAGTATCGGCACAAGCAGGTATTCAACAGAAATCGCTCCAAGCACTGTTTGATCTGCGCACTTTACATGAGAAGTGTTGTTCGGATCAGACTTCAAAGGCTGTTAACGGTGAAAGAAAAGTTCCACTTAGAAAAAGGAAATTACCTGCGTCTTTCTTTACCGAACCCGCTCAGACAGCCACAAAACGGTTTTATTTCCCTCAAAACTCATCTACTCAACAGGACGTACAATCAAGACATACTTTTGATCCCAATCATTTATTATCAACCTATATGAATACGCCAACAAAGAAAGGTTTAGATAATTGTGATTTAGACTGTTCTCAGTATAACATATGCTCTTCCGAGACTATAGAATCCTTGCTGGGACAATCGTCTTTGACGGAATTCTTATCACCTGTAGCAGGATCGGTGTGGACCGAGGATAGTGGATCTTGGGGCAGCCAGTCCACTTATAGTGTAAATGGAGAACCCTGTAGTCCTCTCTCCAGTTATTCTGATCAATCCGATGAGACGACGCCTCCTCCTCTATTACAAGCCACAGTCCCGGAAAATACCTGGGTACCATGCTACAACGCTAATCACCTCAATAGCGATTATCCATTCTTCGATGAGCATAGTTTTACATCCCTTGTGGAAACATGTCCGGAACTCGCTGACTCAGACCCGGTATTCTATCCTGATCCGGTCGCTGTTACTTTATCTGAAACAACCGAACACTACATACCATCAACTCAGGTACAAACTAATCTTACTGATTATAATAACCATGGAAACAACCTGCCAACCTTCCAGAATGTGTTTTGTAATAGAACAGCTTCTGTACAGAAACATTCCGTGTTAAATTCCACCGGTTGGCAGAACGAACAGAATCAACCTTGTTATTCTTACGCTTAAGAAACTCGGAATATAAGTGCTAATACTATTGTATGAGATTTATGTATTCTGTAATCATATGCCCTAAGATATTGTTTTGTTCTGATTTAATCTGGAAACCTGATTATAATAGATTGGATGTAATGATCAGAAAAAGCGACGGTACATTTGATGTCTGTATAAGCACTGTGTGGAATGGGTGCCAGGTATCTGCAGAAGGTCGGGGGTTTTCTTCAGACAAAGAGTTCAGTTTCCACATTATACCTGGCAATGCCTCTATAGAAGTCAAATATCTTGACAACTGTCTCTTTGGCTGACACCGAATGGCTTGATATCATTTAAGAGGTACAAGGTATCATGGTCTGCTCATTTTAATTTTCGGTTGTGGCAGTATCGCTATCTACATTTTTGGTCGGCCACAACATTATCTGAACTCCACCTTATATTAGTTAAATGCCAATGTGATTAGATATCATCGATATATAACTATAGTACTGACACGAACTACATTCCCAAATGTTTAATTAAGTTTGACAATAAAAACCTCATCTTAACAGGCAACGTCCAGCAGCTTTTGTAAATGTATCATTTATCTTTCGTGAATTTGGTGGTAAAATTGAAGAAGTAATGTTTGTTTTAGAATTTATTTATTTGACTTATGATTTATATTATATTTACTTGTGTTAACATTGCAATTATTCTCACAGCCAATTGACAAGATTTAGTGCAAATTAGGCGAAATTTTATATACTTGAGTTAAATTATGTAGTTTATAATAAAAAGTTAAAACGAAGCAATGTGATCGATGTGGATTTAATTAGATATATATATATATAAGAATAGTATGAGCGTGCAAATATATATAATAAATAAATAAGTATCTCGAAAATATTTAAATTCGCAATTAAGAATTTTATGTGAATTTTGGCAATAGGTATTTAAATATCCTTTCTGATAGGGAGATTTATTGCAGTTTATGTGTATATATTTGAATATTTTTTTCCAATTGCAATGTAAGAATGCAGATTTCAATATATCAATCTATTTGTATCTGGCATCCCAAATCCGTCCACTAAAGCAATTAGTACTTATGCAATCATTCCATTTCTCTCTGTATTTACATTTCGATCTGGTACAGCTTATTTCTCTACATGAAATATTCTATAAAGTGCCACATGTTTTTCGAGTTTTTTTTCTAACTTTTCAATGTTTTTAAAATAAATTGTAGTCTTGTTTGCTTGGTATATGTTTGTTGTTGGTGTTTTTATTGACGTTAATTTGGACTGCAGGAACACAGGTCAACCTTCTGACTTTTTGCCTTTACAATAGTATACGACACTGGTACGGGTCTCTTCTACGCCTGGCCAATTATGTCGCAACCCCAAAATATGGGTACAAGAGGCCAATTATGTCGCAATAAATTATAATATGATACATAGTTGAAAACCATGTAGATCGACTAGTAATCGTATATGAAGACTTAAGAAAGTATACACATTTTCAAAGAATGTTTTTCTTTAAAATTCATTTTCTTTTTTTCTTATTTCAAAGCTTAGAATATTCGATCCATGTCGAATTTTCTCTCTTGTGATCGCGATTCCAAGAGAACTGCTGGTCGGATCTTCTTTAAATTTCACACACACGTTCCCTCTCAATGGTCTAGTTGTGCAACATCATTTGCATATTAAAATGGCCGCTGGCAACTATTTTGTTTTTCTTCTTTTTGTCACTTTTCTCCTAAAATAATGAAAGGATCTTCGTAAAATTCTGTACACAGGTTAACCGTATGGTCACTTTCACAAATCAAGATTGCGATCAATTTACAAGCAGCCTCACTTTTTGTTGTTGTTGTTTTTTTTTTTTTGCAATATACGACATCATTGCTTCCTTGTAACACATTTGGTTTTTCTGGTTGTCAATTATGCCGATGTCATAATTGTCAATTGTGTCGCTATACTTAAACATGCCTTGAAAGTATACTATTTGTGTAAAACATAGAAAAACAAAAGCAAAATAACGTGTGGATGAACCTAATGTTTCTGGTCGGATCTTCTTTAAATTTCACACGCACGTTCCCTCTCTATGGTCTAGTGCAACATCATTTGCATATTAAAATGGCCGCTGGCAACTATTTTGTTTTTCTTCTTTTTGTCACTTTTCTCCTAAAATAATGAAAGGATCTTCGTAAAATTCTGTACACAGGTTAACCGTATGGTCTCACTGTGCACTTTTTTGCTCATTAGCATATTCAAAATGGCGGCCGCTGGCCATTTTGTTTTTCTTTTTTTTTGTCACTGTTCTCATAAAGCAATGAAAGGATCTTCGAAATTTTTTGTACGCATGTTAACCCCTGTATACTGTATCAGAAATTAAATCTAAGCATTCTTCATTTTAATCTTAGCAAGTTGAAATCGAACATCCTTTTGAGTTATATTAATTGTCGTTATAGGATCTTACTTTCTCAAATACACATGATATGGTCGTTCAAACTCTTGACGGGGCCTCCGGGGCTCAGCAGAGTGTTGGACGCTCAATCGGAACAGCTTTCCACCAATCTGTCGCGAGTTCGAATCCCACGTCCCCTCCCCCGCAAAATAAAAATAATTTTTGAACATTTTCTCACTGTGTTTCTACTCGAACGACTTTTGTAAGATGGTTGCCAGTTACCACCGGAAGGTCGTGGGTTTACTCCGGGCATAGAGCCCGGTTTCCTCCCACAACAAAACTGGCAACATATATGTATATATTTCATATAAGTGAAATAATCTTGGGCGCGACTTAAAACGCTAAACAATCAATCAATCAAACTATTGACCAAACATTACGAAAGTTGGTTTGGAGAACAGCCACTTTCTACCAGAGAAACTCTGTCCTTGTGCAGCCAGCCACCAACTGAAGAAATCACTTTCACAAATCAAGTTTGCGATCAATTTACAAGCAGCCTCACTTTTTGTTGTTTTTTTTTTTTTTGCAATATACGACATCATTGCTTCCTTGTAACACATTTGGTTTTTCTGGCTGTCAATTATGCCAATGTCATAATTGTCAATTGTGTCGCTATACTTAAACATGCCTTGAAAGTATAATATTTGCGTAAAACGTAGAAAAACAAAGCAAAATAACGTTTTGATGAACCTAATGTTTCTTGTTTTGACAACTTTTCTTATTGCGACACAATTGGCCGTTGTGACACAATTGGCTTCTACAGAGGTGCCATGAGGTCAATTCACCATCATTGTGTCCACGTACCCAAGTCTGAGCCACCAATACCAGATATTATATTAAGACGTAAGGCAATCGAGCACTTGTGGAGTCCGATGTTGATAAAAACTATTAAATGCATGCATGCATATGAAAAAAATGTAATATTTATACTAAATATGTGTCTATTATATTGAGCAAATTGTGGTTGATTGATTGATGTAAGACTTAAGATTATTTCACTCATATGGCGGCGTTGTCAGGTTTGTTTTGGGAGATGGGGGTCTTCACATTAACCCCTTCGTTCATAAAACACTTCAATCTTCGAACTATAATTTTGTCAGTTTATGGGAAAATCTTGTCTCTACCAAAGACAATGGAGCAATTTAATTCCTTCAGTGTTGTCTTCTCTGTCTCAGCCAATCCTCAATTTCAATTGATGAACAACTTTATAATGATTATAGTTGAATGAACACTTTCCTATTCAAAACAATTATAAAAGCTTATCTAAAGAAGGCTGTTTAATCAAAATGTCTGTGACTTTATTTTCAAAAAATATATCTCTGCAGCTGGGCTTTCCCTCTACAAGAACCAGTGAAGCACTTTAAGCGTATATTGATTGAATTTGAGATCCACGATAATTTAAAAAAAAATTGAAATTGGATTTTCACTTGATAAAGTGGAATAGTAACCTATCAATGAAACAGTCATTCGTGTTCCATTAACTGTACAGGATAAACCTGAGCTGTTGAATTGTAACACCCGACTTCAGTCTTTTGCTCGATGCGACCCCAAACAACATACTTTTGTGTGTACGCGAACACAAAATGCGACCTTCCAACAACTGTGAAAATATCCCATATAAACTTTACTTTTCCCATGTCTAGTGGCTGATAACTGTTGAGATGTTGTGACTTGTACATGTGTTAACTTGAACATGGGATGGTGCACTATTTAATTAATTCGTGTTGTAAAGTCGTAAATAACCGGTATACATGTAAACTAACAAAAGAGGAAAATCTATTTTGTCAGCTCTGATCCACCAATAAAAAAGTTGTTGATTTGAGTCTTGTTTTTGTTTAGCTTACACACTTTGCATCATTATATGCTTTGGTCGCTTAGAGAAGTAAACAAACACGTCGATGACTAACCTAAAACAGGAATTCGCTTTATATTGTATGAAAATAACAAACTGTTAATGTGACATATGTCGCACAAATATCGAAAGTTCTGGTTTTCTATTCACATTTCTACAAGAAATACACAGAGGTATTTACCCCACATTCAATGACCTGTTTTGATTGACAGTTGTCATTTTCAATAAATAACTTTAAGCTTGTGGAAAGGTGTTAAGGTGAGAGGTTAAGGCGTACTGTATTTACTAGAAACGGTTACAGTAGGATATGTCCGTGTGGAATATCAACATTACATGAAGCTAGCACAATTATGATCAACTAATACTTATATTTCACAAATAAAATCCCACTGTTACAATTATGATCAACTTATAATCATATTTCACAAATAAAGTCTCACTGACATAATGGCCCTCGTTAAGAGTGATGTAGATTGAAATTTTAAGTATTGACGACCGCAGATCTTCTAAGAGCTTGTTATTTATTATTGTTAACAAATAACTTATTACGTCTCAAAGACGTCAATGCTGATAAAGGAACGTTTTGCTTCCTGTGTCTTTGTAAATACTTGTCGCCAGTGTATTGAGCAAATAATAATATAAATATATATAGTTTGACCCTGACAGCAGAAGACATTGCTATTTATAGGAACATAAGCAAATTAACAGGATTCTATTTTATCCTTCAGCAGTACATTTAAGAAGCTAACTTTTACAGGAAAAGTCATCTGACATCAGCGACCATTACGCTCGAAAATAAAGTACAGAGCTGCAGCTTTGTAACATCATTATGTGTTGATATGTCAGCTCTGTTAGTTTGCAACGTTGTTTAAACTCTTCAGATTTTTTCCCTGATTTTCTCGATTGTGACACTCGTAAAATGTTGAAGTATGACATTAGATCCCTTTGAATATAACATTTTCACTGTCTTTTCCCATGACCCTATGATATATAGTCTGACGATATTCTTACCATAGCTTAAGATACGTAAGCATTGTCAATGTAATACAAAGTGTTCCAGAAAATTCTACTGACTAAGGCCAAGCTCCTTTCAGTCGTCAACCAAATGAAATATCATAGATTTACTTTATTACAACAATTAATGATGGGGTATAAAGGTCTAAATGATATACATCTTTTTAACACAATTATAAACTTGTCTCCATGGTTATTTTAGACAAGAAGATTTTCCCTGTGCCCGTGTGTTTTAGTGTTTATAAATATATCCCTAAAGATTGTTCTAAAATACAGTTAACATCAAGGTCGCGAGAATCTGTAGAGTCTCCTGATTCAATGGCTTATGTAGGGATGCATTCTACTCGTACTTTCGGTAAATGCTGATCACAAAGTGTGAGAAACTCTTATAGCTTCCAACCTCCAGTGAGACGTCGGATCTGTTGAAGGGGTAACTGCCGCCAATGCCATTGTAATGCGGCTTCCAATTTCTGCAGATTTTGTACAGGAGGCTCTAGGGCTTGAATGTTTCTGCCAATCCTATCCCAAATGTGCTCTAAAGGATTCAAACCCTCGCAGTTACCCCTTCAACAAATCCGACTTCTCACTGGAGGATTGTGACGCAGATTGGAAGCTAATGGAAGCTATACGCGCTATTGACCTTCTGCTCTAGGGATGTGTTCTACACACTCAAAGTGATATTTTGACTTCAATATGTTCGCCCTGTGAAGCCAGATGGACTCTGGAGTTTTATACTTACAAGCATCTTTTAATTTTGTTAAAATACACTTTTGATTTGGCTAACGATATACTGAATACATTGTATAGCTTATTGCCATAAATGGTGATTTCTTATCGCCAGAATGTTGCCCTTTATGATCACAATCGTTTCTGCAACATCAGTTTGCCAACAATCTCCCTACACCAATGATTTTATCGGTCGATGCCGACTTTCCAGGGGGATACTTAACTTTTTTCTTTGTGTAGGCCTATATTTATGAACACTAAAACACATGGAAAATCTTCTTGTCTAAAATAACCTATATACATGTATTTTATCAGCTCGTATCCCCTAATTAAGTGTTCAGTAAATCTAGTTTAAGCCTACGTCACCAACATGTATTTCATTATCGTTTTTACAATGATATATACCCTATCCCAAATATATTCAGCTTACATTTACTTTCAAAACAGGTCATATCTTTTATGACATTTGGCAGAATGCGTTATTTCCCAGCTAAAGTATGGCAAATCATTGTGTAAGTGATCCGTTCAGCCCACAAAGTTTAAATGTCAACATGCATATTTAACGGGCTATAGTAAATGTGCATTTGAGCGAAGTCTATTTAACGCGGTTCTTTTGACTATCGTTTTAATAGTTTGACAATATCAGAAATCATACTGAAAGGAAATCAGACAGTCCTACTAATATATTCCAGTTTATTATAACCGTCTCTCAATAAATCAAAATGTTGACAAAATACCTTTCTTTTTATCACCAAATTTGTTGATTGCTTACTCATCCGTAAACATGTATGTGAATACGAATTAACTTGGTCCCTTTTAGTAACTGTAAACTCAACAAGTTGGACATGAGTTCGCAAATGTTTGTATGTCCTAGTTCTAAACGTAGCGTTGAAAAAAAAAACCCAGTGTTTAACAAGCATATTAGTTTTTAATTTCAGGCTACCATGCAACTGATTTATTCTCATATAATATTAGCCAAATGAGTGAAATACTTAAAGTGGCATGAGCTGCCAAAATTCACACTTTTTCATAATTTCTGATTGTCACGACAGTAAGAGGCTTTGAAGGCCATCGAAATACTATATGATTGGCCTTGGAATGAGGAAAATCCATACAGTATTGTGGCCTGTACGAACAGAAAAGATGTTAAAAAAGTAAACAAAATTTAAATAACCGGGACGACCATTCATTCATTCTAAGCCAAAGTTAGTTCAAAACAATACTTTATCGCACATTTTCGAGACTTGAAGCACTAAAAAGCTTCTGAATTATACGTCTTGAGAAAAATAGCCAATAATTTCAACATTCTGTTTTAACGTAAAAATATCAACATTTTGGCAGGATCATTTTCTTCTAATGTTTACTCTCTAACGGTATACTTATAAATGACACATTTCCAGCTATGTATCCTGAAGCTTTGTTCTTTTCACAGTTACAGCTATGTATCCCAAATCAATGTTCTTTTGACATTTCACATTTTTTCTGATGTTTACTCTCTAACGGTATACTTATAAATGACACATTTCCAGCTATGTATCCTGAAGCTTTGTTCTTTTCACAGTTACAGCTATGTATCCCAAATCATTGTTCTTTTGACATTTCACATTTTTTCTGATGTTTACTCTCTAACGGTATACTTATAAATGACACATTTCCAGCTATGTATCCTGAAGCTTTGTTCTTTTCACAGTTACAGCTATGTATCCCAAATCATTGTTCTTTTGACATTTCACATTTTTTCTGATGTTTACTCTCTAACGGTATACTTATAAATGACACATTTCCAGCTATGTATCCTGAAGCTTTGTTCTTTTCACAGTTACAGCTATGTATCCCAAATCATTGTTCTTTTGACATTTCACATTTTTTCTGATGTTTACTCTCTAACGGTATACTTATAAATGACACATTTCCAGCTATGTATCCTGAAGCTTTGTTCTTTTCACAGTTACAGCTATGTATCCCAAATCATTGTTCTTTTGACATTTCACATTTTTTCTGATGTTTACTCTCTAACGGTATACTTATAAATGGCACATTTCCAGCTATGTATCCTGAAGCTTGTTCTTTTCACATTTCCAGCTATGTACTCTATATTTAAAAAGGCACTAAAAAGTTCATTGAAACAGTTAGAAAATAGTCCTTATGGCAGTTACCATGGAAACACACCAAAAACTATCAAATTATTTCTGATATTGCCTTGAAATTTGAACCCTATGCCATACTTGGTTTGTTACTCTGTATGAGATTTCAGTTAAAAACAAAATTTTAATCATCTACTAAACTTGCAACCAATGAAAAGAAAGGGACAAAAGCAAGACATTTGTTGCTTAATCATTTCTAACTTTTAGCCTTTAGTATTACAGATATGTTTCTAAAAAAGCAAATTGTTTACAATTGAAATGTTTTGGGCTATAGGACATAGCAATAGGCCTACTGTCAACTTTAGGGAACTTTTAGTGTAGTTTTATATCAATACTTTTGTGAATGATCGTTCAACCGTTTGCATGAATTTCAAACATTTTCGCCCACTATAGGATGTATTGTAAAAAAATCCAAGAGAACAACAGTGTTGTTTCAGGATTTATTGGCTTGGATACATTGTTCATGAACAAACTAATTAACGATTTAGGCTTGTCTTGGACTGGTTACCTTTTGTAGTATCGTGTCACTTGGTGCATGCTCAATGATTCCCCTGTCTTGTTGTACTCGATTTACTCCCATATATAAACATGTTATTTTTAGTGTGCCGATTTTCATTCTAAATATATTGTGATTTACCGTGTTAAGTGTAAACTGTGCGGAGGATGTTGAAAACGTGCAGAGACCATAGCGGAAACCTCCGATGACTATAGTAGATTACCACCATCGATTCCTGAAGAAGGCAGTGCAGTTGGGAAACAAACACTCACATGGAACAAGAGTAGCTTTCAAAAGTCTGGTACACTTAGAGTCAGTTAAAGTAATTATTGTACAGTGAATATCCTCTAAACAGAAAGCAGCACATGATAACATGGACTTTGTATTTCTTTGGAATAAACTCATGGCATCCTCTCCACATGGTTCATGGTCGGATATTCTCGAAAAGTAAGCATTGGTTTGAAATACTCGTCCGTGTTCTGAATAATATATAATATATACACATCTTTACTAGCTATGAATCTCGTGGACATGCAAGTCATAATGAGATCGTTAAATTATATTCAGTGCAAGTATTTTTGTTTATTTGTTTTGAACCAAATGTTTAACATAAACCGCGAAAAGCGTAGATTACCCACTTTGTGGTTGAATTGGTCAATGGTGGAAGCCAGTCGCAATCGGCCAATTGCGACATAATTGGCTTCTACAACGCCATGTTTGTTCGAGCTGCTAGCACAAGAAACAACACTTTGCTTGGGTTACAGTAATATGGTATGTCTTATTTTTGGGTGCAGAAAACATACCGTTCACTGTCTAATACATAGAACTAATAGAAATAAAACAGGTGTATGGTAACTTCAAGTTCAGCCCTTAACCATAAAACTTTAAATTTGACACACAAAAAGACTTATTTAACCCATATCCATTTGAGCTCATTTAGCCCATATTTGATATCGCTTGAATTAAGTACTCTTTGATATAGGTTTGGTGATAGTCCTTCAGTTCGACACAGGCCTTCAATTGATGCTGCGCGGGTTCGAAAAATCCCAGTCAGACCAAAAGAAAGTTGAACAATTTCCGAGTGGATTTTTCACTTGGTCGCCGTATGTGGAACGGTAAGTTAGGTGCTCGCCGAATGTCGGTGGTTTTCTCTGGGCAAGAGCCCATTTAACCTGGCAACACCGTCATATAAGTGAAATAAATGTTGAGTGCGGTGTAAAAACACCAATCAACCAATCAGTCTTTGATTTAGGCTTCATCTTTAGTTGGATGCAGTAAGCACCGTGACCATGTGAAACATTTACTTTGATGGTTTCTTACACACAATGTCTTACCATTAACTTGCTGTGACTTTGGTTGGCATACATATGGATGTATCTCATCACATGGTAGTGTGTTCCAATTGAAGTCGTCATCAGCCTGTATCAATACACACTTCATATCGTCCAGATTGTTAGGTTCATCGTCATCCCATTTCTTCACTGTCACGGGGTTCATATCCACCCATCTCAAATCTTCTTCCATATCAGAATCTTGTGCAATATTCATTCCAATCCATATTCTCGTGTTTGTATCAGGCCTGTATCGAAATCAAAGCAATGTTTATGCCACAATGGCGTAAAGCTTTCAGAATCAATGACATCACGGCCACTTTTGGACGCAAAGCGATATTCCAGTAAACCAGTATCAATGTGTTACAAAAGGATTCCAGAAAATTCTACTGACCAAGACTAAGCTCCTGTCAGTCGTCAACCTAAGGAAATATAATAGGTTTGCTTTGTTACAACAATTTATGGGGTATAAAGTTCTAAATGATATACCTCTTTTTAACACAATTAGAAACTTGTCTCCATGGTTATTTTAGACAAGAAGATTTTCCCTGTGCCCGTGGGGGGCCTCCGTGGCTCAGTAGGTAGAGCGTTGGACGCTCAATCCGAACAGCCTTCCACCAATGGGTCGCGGGTTCGATTCCCAACTCAGTCCAAAAAATTGGAAAATGTTCTAAATGGATTTTCACTCGAACGACCTATGTGGGATGGTTGCCAGTTACCAATGGAAGGTCGTGGGTTTCCTCCGGGCATAGAGCCCGGTTTCCTCCCACAATAAAACTGGCAACGCCGCCATATAAGTGAAATAATCTTGAGCACGGCGTAAAACACAAAACAATCAATCAATCAACCTGTGCCCGTGTGTTTTAGTGATCATAGATATCTGACATTAAAAGGCAAATGTCAGAATCAGTCACATGCCAAATGTTATAGTGTTACGAGAGTAATATTAGAAATTTAATGTTTTTGTTTAATTAATGTCCATTAGTTATTGTATGTTAGAACCGGTTTCAAGTTTGTGTGACAGATTGAGTTTCGGGATGGGCGTGACGTCCTGGAACTTAGACATGCATGGGTGACATCTTTATGGCGGCTTGATTTTATTGGTCAATAGTTTGGGCTGAGATTTGATTGGGCAACTAGTTAGGTAGTTTGGGGTTATATAAGAGAGAACAACGAGGAGGGGGAACAATCAGGGGTAAGAACAGAGAAAAAAAGACGTATAGCAATGAATTAAGAGCTTAGGGAAAACTAGTGTTAAGAGATGAAGAGTTAGAGTGTCAAAGTATTAAACTGAATATGATTTTGATAGACTGGGAGCAGATTTAATCAAGGAAAAGTTTGATAACTAAGAAGATTACTTAGAATATAAAACAAATATACTTATGGGTAAATCGTGATTTTCGGCTTTTCACTGGGTATTATTAGTGTAGTTTCTGCGATTAACAAAAGCCGCCCTGGAGAGTCAACTGTACACGTATGATTTGTAAGTAGAAAAAAATATTTCATATTCATTGTTAATTAATTATATATATATTGAAAATACTGAATACGTTTCACATCATAAGTTTTATTTTATTTTTCTTTACGTATCCGGTCCGTATATAATTTGTGAAGGTTGGGCCCAGCTCGCGAATTATTCATACATATTGTGCACTCTGCGTATAGGAGACATATTAGTATCCTCTGAGTAGTTCTGGGAAGCAAAATATTTAGAGTGTATAGAAAGGGAAGGCGTAACAGTGGTAGCAGAGCGTGGTTCATACATATTGTGCACTCTGCGCATAGGAGAGATATTAGTATCCTCTGGGTGGTTTTGGGGTATATATAGAGTGTATTAGAAGGGGAGGCGTAACAATAGATATAGCATTTGAAAGCATGACCTCGGGCTTTAACGCCTCATACCAGTCAACTGTGGGTATCCATGCAATGGGATAAGCACAGTTGCAAAAATATTAGCCTTTGTGATAATCTTAAACAATTTTTTAAGCAAATTACTGTAACTCATATTCCTGGGAATGATCTCCCTTTCCACTCGCCCTATCTCAGACGTGTTTTTTTCTTTCTTTTCTTGTCTTTCATAAAGAATTGTTAACTTTCGTTACCGTTTTAACTTGTATGAAATCAAACTCTTGATTCCAAAATGCTTCATATTAATGAGAACTGGTTTACAACTCACCCTTCCGATATTAAAAAAGTCTGGAAAGCGGAAATTTCGTCCTCTGTTTGAAGTGTAACCAGTTCCATCCCTATTGATCCACATGACTGATATCCTTGTTGCCAAGTTACAGGGCCTGGGAAGAAGTTCCAAGACATTGATAACACTGAATTAACTAGCATAGTTTGTATGATGATAACCCATAGTTGTTGATAGGATGACATCTTAATTGATAACAGGTGATATCTACTCTAATAGACTGAAATATAGAATGTAATGGGTTGAAGAACTGAGCTGCAGTTTATACGAGAACTCACACGAGTGACATCATGGTTCATGAAAACCTCACTGATGATAGAGAAATGAATACGATATTCTTTAGCATTGAATCGATAATTACATGATGGGTTTTGAAAATGTCAGGATGTTTAACTTACACGATTGCTTTTAATACAATCAATAAAACTAGTAAAGATATGACTTCACTCATGGACTCCTTTAGAATTGCCTTCCTGGACCAATGTCACGACAGGTTGTTCAAGAAACTGTTTCATCGTAGAAAGTGTTTTAAGTTACATGCCATGAAATGCTGGCATCAAGGAGTTTTTATTTCCTTTGCCCATTCACGTAATTGGTCATCAACTAAAAGACAGGTTTCTCACGGTATACCATTTGATAGCGTTTGTAATACGATAACTGCGTCGACCAAATATATGGATACGCTGCTAATATTAGCAGGCCAACTTTGTAGAATTACAAGATACCTGGAAGTAACCAATTTCCGAAATTCGCTATTAAAACGTGTTCTCAAGGTGTGATGAACAAGTGATAGATTGGGAAGAGCAGATGCATTGATATCAGTAACCGTTGTAATATACAAGGATAAAAAAAAATGCATCGCCACATTTTCACTTTGATAATCACGTGCACAGGATAGAGAGAAAAGGGGTGGATAGCAATGTAAATGTTTCACTGTTTATTGTGAAGAAGATGTACATTTGTTTATCACAAAAATTTCTTCGAAAGCAACGCATGGAGTTTCGTTAATAAAAAGAATTAGCTTGTTCGGTAATCAGAGACATATTAGTGTTATGCGTTGAAATTTGTATAGCCGGTGTTTTTATCAGAATTTGTCATCAGTTAGATCTCTGGTTTTAAGCGTCATCGTCAGTTCATCAAACGTTTATAATCATGCCTCGTAAAAATCACACGTATAACCTTAATCAGCCCCATCGCTCAAGAAATGTCACCCAGTTTATCCAAAACAATGCTATCCATTGCATCCCGTGGCTAACAATCGGTTGATTGATTGATGTTTTACGCCGAACTCAAAATTATTTCACTCATATCAAGGTGTTGCCAGGTTTAGTTGGAGGAAACGGTGCTGTTTGCCCGGAGGAAACCCCCGATCATCGGCGAGTATTTGACAACTGTGCCACATACGGAGATCGAAAGAAAAAACCCTCAGATATGTTCTATCTTTTATTTGATCTGAATGGGATTCGATTCCGCGAGTAATCGTTGGAAGTCGCAATATTCCATTTAGGGATAATCCTCCACAAAATTTGCATAAATTGTAAACAGCATTGGATGGTGAGTGGCCTCAGTTGCCCATGAAACTTGCACTTTTGCTGGGAAATCAACATAGAAGATTCAATAGCATTGACAGCATTACCATATATGCACAGGTGCACAAAGCCGCTCTACCATTACCATATGGTGGGTGCTCCATTTCAAAATCTCTCTAAAATCGTTGCAGTTAATCGACAAAAACACGTTTGGTTGGGGTTGTCTTTTAATTTCAAGATTATTTCACTTCGATGGCGCTTTTTCTGACATTATATAGGACTATTTGGGGAAGGGGGTATATTTATTACCAGGCAGACGACGAGTCATCCTAACTCTTGCAGGGAGAACATTTGCTTTACAAGTGACAATATATACTTAGCGCCATTAAAAACGCACGACCCAAAGAATGTAAAATATTTTGAGAAATGTTAAGTGTAAAATTTTGTAAGTACTCTTAAATTGAAGAACAAGGCATTGGTCACAATGAGACAAAGAATTGACAATATGTGAAACCCTGGTGACTTTTATTCCTTGCAAACAAATCGTTGATACAGAAATTTAAGGCGACGCAAGGACCTGATAAGTGTGGCTATTCTGTGCTGTGGGATCCGGTCCCACTCTTCCTGTACTACCTGGATCAATTTACGTCGGTTGCGTGGCCTGGGTTGACGATGTGCAACGGCATTCTTAAGCTGATCCCACAAGTGCTCTATGGGCGATGGATCGGGGGAGTAAGCTGGCCATTCCATGATGTTCACATTATTCTTGGGCCTTCCAATTCCCACTGTCTCACGAGCAGTCTGTGTCGCGGTGCGAAATCGGTCACGTGTGTGCAACAAACCGATGTACCGATCCTGGCGGGCTGTAGTGACTCTTGGCTGACCAGGGCCCTGTCTTACAAAGCTGGCGTAAGTTACGTCGGACGTAAATCAGTGTTAAAGCTATAGGAACTTACGCCCTAGTCGCAACTGGTCCATGTTGTAGGCCTATGCGCAACTTTACGCCAGCTTTGTAAGACAGGGCCCAGGGCGTGTTCGTTGGGCAACATTGCCAGTTTCATGTTTCCTGATTCTGAGGCGACTAATTGTGGAGGGATGACATTGCATGTGACGTCCTACGGCGGCACAACTGAGACCCGCCTGTAACATGCCAATGGCACGTTCCCTTTGGGGCATGGTAACGTTTTCTGATTTTTTTTATGCTGAGCTTCGTGTTAAGTGTTGAACCCACGACAAATGAGCCCTGAAAGCTGTTCTCAGTGACGGTGAAACACTCAATGGACGTTATTAGGAAATGTTGCGTAATGTTCACGACAGGCGCGTCGGGAACACCACAGTTATTGCAACTCATCTCGAACTAACAGCAAACAACAAAACGTAAATGGCCAATAGCCTTACTGGGGTAGAAACCTAAAATTCAACCGTGCGTTTTTAATGGAGCTAAGTATATATACTGGACACAAACACTTAGCAATCTGAATCATACTTTTAATGAGATTGAGTCGCCTGGAGTAACCCCGACCAACCGCGAGAAGCTGATTACTCAAACACATACTACGTTCAAGGGCTTTCATTGAGAGAGTTTCTGTCAGGCTTGGCAATAAACATTCTCGGACCCCAGAGTTAAAATGACAATAAGCTCACATTTACCCCTGGGAACAATCTAAAATAGAGATTGATCCTACTGCCATTCGTTGAGATGTTGAAGATCTCGTAGAATGGCACGAGATCTCGATTGCCCCTGGGAAAACTCAACGGAATTTCGTCGTTTTATCAGGAAGGCCCATTCACTGGCAGACCAATCAGACGGCCTGAAATGTTGGCTCGACTCATTTTACGCGGACATTCTTAATCTTGATGAGGTAAAAAGAAAACAACAAAACTTTCAAAAGTTCAGAAATTGTTTTTTCTAGCAGGGCTTTTCACATACAATCGACAAGTCGTCCATCTTTGTTTTGTTCGTTAACGACATGTTAAAGTAACGCGAATTGGGATTGGTCAAATTTCAGCCACAAAACTATGGCGGAACCAATCAAAGTTTACATGCATCAAATAAGAAACGACGCTTTTACTTACAACTAGTTGTCACACGGGTAAAACTGAGCGTGGGTATAAGTTTTAATCGTGGGTTCCGACGATGGGTAATAAAGTAAAACTTTGATAAGACACAGAAAATCCGTTAACAAGGTAGGTTATTGCGTTTAGCACAAAGTGTAAGGATTGTTTTATTTTTGTGTAACAGAACAACATTCATAGAAAACTTACAAGGTTAAGTTCTGCATTTAAAACATACAATTATTTATTAATAGTGCGTATAGCTGTAAAGTGCCTGAATAGAAACAAATATAGAAGATCATATCATTTGGCTTTATGCGGCTGCTAAGGAATGGCATAGTATGATATTATTGAAATAGGTTAGTCAAATTAACATACATTCTCAGGCTTATGGAAACAAGATTAATCACCATATAACCAAAAGCAACAAGATGAAAGGTTACAATTATTCTTAATTTAAACATCATTCAGCTTAGACCATTGTTATTGCTCCCTCCCCTAAGATCAAAATGTTCAGAAAAACAGAACTAAACAAAAATACCCAGCAATTTGAATTCACACATTGCGATTACAGTGATCATTCAATAACAATAAGACAAGCATACATTTCATTATCTGTAAACTAATGGCTATTGTGCCAAGTATCAAACCAGTTTATCAATGGATGGCCATCTATTTGGAGTGAAACGTGAATATCAGACGGTCGCTCCGGATTTAATTATAATTGTCCTTAAATTAAGAATAAAAGTTGATTCTTCATGTTAAAGGGGCATGAGCTGCCAAAATGTTGATATTTGGCCATTATAACAGAATGTTAAAATTATCGGCTATTTTTCTCAAGATTTACAATTCAGAAGCCTTTCAGTACTTATAGTCTCGAGAATGTACGATAAAGCATTGTTTTCAACTAACTTAGGCGTAGAATGAATGAATGGTCGTCCCGGTTATTTAAATTTTGTTTACTTTTCGAACACTTTTCGGTTCGTACAGGCCACATACTGTATGGATTTTCCTCATTCCAACGCCGATCATTAAGTTTTTCGATGGCCTTCAGAGCCTCTTACTATCGTGACAATCAGAATCTATGAAAATAGTCCGACTTTTGACAGCTCATGCCTCTTTAAAGATTAGAGATCTATGTATGTTAATATGGATACTCAATTGCTATTTTTATTTCAGAATTCCTACTCGATGAGAGAATCAACATCCAAGTAAATATAGCAGATTTCATTGACAAAATATTGTTGGAGACAGTATAAGACTATATGTTATATGGCAATAGGACAATAGAACAATAAACCAAACAAAATAAAGCTCTTAGGGTTTCTAGTACTATATGGAGGTAACATCAATATTGTTTATGGATACGCTGATATGATGTTATGATTGATTGATTGATGTTTTACGCCCCGCTCAAGATTATTTCACCTATTAGCGGCGTTGCCAGTTTTATTGTGGGAGGAAACCCACGACCTTCCGTTGATAACTGGCAACCGATACAGGTTATGAAGTGGTCCACAACGCTGATACAGGTTATGAAGCAGTTTACCAGTATCCTATGTAAAACTGAAACACCTTGACTTGCACAATTTACAAAACCTTTTACAACAGAAAGATATAAATATATTTATTTCACATTTCTAATAAGGGCAAATATTGAAAAGTAGGTTTGATGACAGACAGAGAATAAACCAGATCAAGCTGAACGATTTTCTGATGTTTGATGCTGCAACCAAGATTATTGTAATCATTTATCTTGGTTGGTTGATTGATTGATTGTTTGGTGTTTTACGCCGCGCTCAAAATTATTTCACTTATATGGCGGTGTTGCCAGTTTTATTGTGGGAGGAAACCGGGCTCTGTGCCCGGAGGAAACCCATGACCTTTAGCTGGTAACTGGCAACCATCTCACATAGGTCGTTCGAGGGAAAACCCTGTCAGAAAATTTTCCAATTTTTGGACTGAGTGGGATTCGAACCCGCGACCCATTGGTGGAAGGCTGTTCGGATTGAGCGTCCAACTATCTTGGTTGGAGATGAAAGCATCTTAAGGCGAACTCCTATGTTCTGATGGTACTATGGCATGTAATCCTGCTAATACATTGTTGTCATATTCAAGGAGCCTGACATAGTTATAACGAGCCAACTGGTCCAGAAGGAAATCATATCAGATATTGCTGGGTAAGTTGACGTATTATTCATAGGGACTAACTAATCAAGAAAATAAATAAAAACTTTTTTAAGGAAAAGTTATGATTTTCTGCAAGAGCCAACTGAAAAAGATAAAAGTAGATATACAAATTGATACATCTCAGCTTCCAAATTTGTATTGCTCAAAAATGTAGTGTGCAGTGCTTTTTTCAATCCATATAATTTCTGAGAACAGAAAATGCAATTAAATAAACCATTGATAACAATTGATTGCGGTTTGCCTAATGTTGAATATAAAACTATTAACAGAAATAAATACAAGGTACAAGATATTCAAGGTAAATCTTTTTTCTGGTCCCATAACAATGGTCAGGTTTACTCATACAGAACCTGGATACTAACTGGAATAATAAGTCCACAGCAGTCAATCTAATGTTTTTAATACATTAACAACATTACCAATATTATATATATACGAAATGTATACAAACAAACCTATGTATTATGAAGTTTTAGAAACGTACATATATACAAAGATATGACCCATATTCATATATAATCTAGACCAATATATACAACTAAATGACTGCCTTTCAAGTCAAATATATAAACTATATATGTATATTTCTATTTATATACATATCTCCTGGAGTAAAAAGGCGTCTCCACATGGGGTTTTACATGTTATTTTATGAGGTAAGGATTATCTACATATATTACAATAGGACATTAAATAGTATAGAACAATGGAAAGATTACATTTTGTAAAAAAAAAAAAAAAAAAAAGGGTAAAATTTGAAAATAAAAATGTAAAAAAATAACGGCACATGTGCAATTAAAACAAGTTGTAACTCCTGTACATACATGTAAAGCAAAGCTGTATTGTGACAACACCACAAACAATAATTGGTTTTATATCAAAGGATTTTATTTTACTCTCGATTTAAAGATAAATTAGGAAAGCAAGCACTTAATACCTCTATTAGAATCAGGTAATCACTCGCATACAACAAGTATATTTTGATAGGAGACAGGGATTTCAAGCTTACGATTATTTCATTTGATAAAGATACTATACAAGTACAGGAAGCTTTTGTCTTCACAAATTTACCATTCATCATTTCTTATAATAGTTGGAAATCCTTTTCCAAGAGAATAATTACAGATAGTTTAGAACTTAAAATGATACAAAGAAGACCATGTAAACTGGTAACAAATATTAGCTCTCATTCTGTATCTGTAATCATATTATACATTAATTGATGTATTTCAGTATTCTATACGGGTAGTAAGTTCTTTGGTAAATCGGGCCATGAAATAGGAGGCAAAGACCCCTGTCTCAAACACAGGAGGAAAACACAGAGAAACAATTCTTGTTAACTGAAACTAAATCCTTCAATATTCCAGATTACAGAACATTACAACATTTTTGGTTTCTAAGCCACCTTTAACAATTCCATTCAATGTTTATGGACTTTGCAAAGTTAAGATTTCAGTACATTCTGGATAGAAATCCTTCACCAATGTTCTCTATTCCTCCCATACAATACCTGGTTTTCTTGGATTGACCAGTCAGTCAGTCAATAACAGTCTATCTCACTACCAGTAGACTTCCTTACAACAGGAGGCTGGTACAGGGTCAGTCAATATATTCTACATAATTACAAGGAATTAGACCCGTTCTTCCACCGAGTGATCCCTCCAGCCAACCTTCCTCTCGAGAAACACGTACTGCAAATAGAACACCCCAAATACATTGTACATACTAGACTAGGTTGAAGTTACAAGGAGACTACATGTATGACACCTTTACACTCCAATGTACACCTTAAATTTCGGATTGATCAGCAGTTTCATAGATTCATTGTTGTTAAATGCCACCTCAATATTATTTCACTTATGTTGCAAGGTTTAAAGTGGGTGCATGAGTGAGTGCTTGGAGAATTGATTGATTCTTTGGTGCTTTACGCAGCGCTCAAGATTATTTCACTTATATGGTGGTGTTGCCAGTTTCATTGTGGGAGGAAAACGGGCTCTATGCCCGGAGGAAACCCACGACCTCCCTGTGGTAATTAGTTTACCTGTAAACTCTTCCATATGTCAATCGAGTGAAGGATCATCCATTTCTATGGATGGCCATTCTGGAGAAATTGTTAAATCTTTTTTTATTCAGTTCCAGTAAGAATTACTCAATATGAGCGCTTTCTAATAAGCTGGCTAAGTTAGGCCTGTTGCAAATCAATGTTAAACTATAGGAACTCACACATGGGTGTAAGTCTGAGCGACCCCCTGTAAGACTTGTGACCCCCTATAAGACTTGTATCGCTTTGAGGCTGTTTATCTTGAGAATTTAACCTCAGCAAAGGTAGCTTGAACTTTAACAAGAAATTCTTGAGCAAGAAAACAAGCCATGAAAAGAAATGACAGAAATGTATGAAGATGTGGTTCTTACCATTAGTTATGATTTGATTGGGTTCAAAAGACAACTCAGTATCATACTCTGCATCACAGTAGTACAGCGTCCTCACAGTTCTGTAATTCAATTTCACCACAGTTATCATGGTCATGAACATTACTTTCAAAGCAATACGGAATTAGTTGACACACACATTTTTATGTGTATTGCGAATTATAATCGATTAACAAATGGTGTGGGGGGCCGGCAGAGGTCTGACCTCTGTGACATTCCCAACAACAAGACTCACTTTAAACACTCCCATCAAACAAGATTGTAGGACTTTTTTATTATTTATTGTTTTACTGATTATACTAAAAGAATAGGACACTGGAAAACGCATTGCAAGGTTTAGAGATGGGGTGGGGGTGTGCTCGCTTGCCCACAGCAATGACAGGGGATAAATTTAAATTTAGTGGGATTCAAACCCGTGGACCATTGGTGGAGAGACTTCATATTCGGCATCCTATGAAATCTGGTATGAGTGATCGTGAAGAGTTGTCAGAAGTAGAGTGTACATACCTCCTTGCTCTGGATGATCCACTACTACTGGACTGACTACTGGCTACACTACCAGTCATACTTGTCACAGACGACGTCCTGACAAAATAAACACACACGTCATTATGTTAATGTTACATGTAATGTAAGTCGAACAGAAAAATGGAAACTTTGGTTTTCAAAAGGCTGTTTTTGATTTTTAATCGATGTTTACAGCTATCTTTACGAAGGTTTTAATCAGGAATCAGCTGAGTAGTTAGCTATATGAAGTGAAAAACCACCATCGGCCAGTCACTGAGGAATTTAATTATAGAAATTATTAATTCGAAGAGTACCTTATTAACTATCCATTTTATGAGCAGCTACCTGTGTCAATTAAAAAGCCACTTTACAACAAGAAAATTCAAAAGGGAGTACCCCCCCCCCCCCCCCCCCCGCCAAAAAAAAAAGTTTAGTTTAAATTTGGATAATTCAAAAAAAGAGCAATCCCTCTAACATTAATACAGACCAATTATCTGAAGATAATATTTATATTGTACAAAAAGTTGAGACAAAATGAACAGAAAATAGAATGTGCCAAAAAAATAGGTTGAAACAAAATTTGCAATATTCAGATGTTTAAACATTTGTGATTGAAAGGAAATATGGGGTTGTTAAAGTGGAATTATGTGCAATTTTAAATAATAAATTATCATGCATCAAAAACATATAGTAACAGTGTATAATAAAAAAAAAGACAATAAAATAGAAATCAAAATAGTGGAGTAAACAAAAAATTACAGGGGATTGTTTTCAGAGACAACAGACAAAACCTTTCTCACATTGACTTTGATATAGAGCCATTGGAGGTTCGTTTCTTGGCACCAAGGCTAGGGAAATGGAAACAATGGTGATAAGGAAGGGGTTCAGATAATGAACACCATGTTATGTAGTGGTTATGGTGACATGATGATTAACACTGGTTCCTAAGTGAGCGAAAAATGACTAGTTTCACTGGCTTAAATATGCAAATTTTCACAATTACGGTGAACTTCGCCAAGTAAACTGGTTATACTCATGTTGACAACTATAATGTCAAATCTGATTAGGGATATGTCTTTGGCTCAATTACAATTATTAACTGAATAATTACAGAATTACTAAAATACTGCAGATGGGTGACAAACTCATTAGTTTAGTAGGTATACACCACTCTCCCTGTGTGCGCGTAAATTTTGGTGAGATTTTTGCTTCTCGAGGCAGTGAGAAAAGTATCCAGCATGTTTAATATTTTCTGCCTCGCGTGGCAAAATCTCACCGTGTGCGCACAACGTGAGCTGCCAGCTGAGCTGAGAGGAGGGATAGTCCAATCACGTGTGCCTATTAAATCATGTGACCATTTAGAATATTACGTAATACATGTAGTGACATTCATATAGCTTAGTGAACTTGGGCGACCAGAACTTGCCTCAGCCGAGAGCTCGTCTGCGCTGAAATATGTTGCTGCTCCCTCGGCCACGCGTGCCCTGTAGCTCAGCCGGCGCCTCTTGTGTGCGCTAAGCTATTGTCAATCACAAACAGTTGCACCTTGACACATAAGCTTCATTTAGAGACTAGTGAAATAGATGTAATATTAATACTCACAAGGCTGGTTGGTCATTTCCACTGAACATATTCACTCGATTGGCTTGAAATGAGAAATAGAAAATACAATTTCACTACAAATAAGAAAAGTTAGGCAGAAAACAATTTAAGTTCTACATGGTGTTCACGATTACAATCTCTTAATCTTGATTAATTGTTCAATGTTTTGATCACAGTCAATATTATTTCCCTTAAATCAGTTTTATTTGGAGAAAAGTCCAGCTGTTTGCCTGTCCCCAATATGTTCACATGGTACAACTCTACTTGGGCAATATCTCAGAAATATGAATTGTACGAAGTTTGTCACATATTAATTTTTGGAGCACGTATTATGGAATGAGAACCATAATGGATAAATGATTACAGAAAATGATTTTATTGTTTCTTAAAACGGAAATAATTTATCCCATAGCAAAGACAAGTGATTTAAATGTGATAAATTCTTTGACAAAACTATAGGGCTTATAATAAAGTAGAGAGACAGTAGGACTTTTAACTATTTTAATTGTGATTTTTAAAATATAGCAAGCATGCTGGAATGAGGATTTTTCCTCATTCAAACTGAGTTCTTCTGTGATTCCCCAGAGCTACATTTACAAGATTGAAGCACACTAGTTATTCCCCTTGGTTGGCACAACATTGAGTGTCGGTTAAACCAAAGGTGTCTGTTATTAATGAGAAATAATTAAGGCATAACTACGAAGTTAGTTGCTTTCGACACCTATACCGGTGTATTCATCAAGTGTAACTGAGTTTTGTGTCCGTTATTGTCATACCAATATACTTTATTACATCGATTGCCAAATCTTACGTCATTATGTAAGCTACTTTATGTAAATATCTACCACATGGAACCTTTTCTAAACTTTGTATGAGACCCAAAACATTATTGGGATCTAGTGTTTTAGCCATGTTACATTAAATAAAGAATGTCAAAATTGAGCAAATGAAATGTCTATCTCCATGAAGAAATTTATACTAAGGGGGGTTTCTTTTTAAATCTATGTTTCATAATTTGAAATTAATGACCACAAAAATCCCTTCAATTCAAAACTGAATTGAGACCTGTGGTAGAAGCAAATGTTAAAAATACTAGAGGTGTGTGCATATCATGGATAAGACAAGAGTCATGTTAGTTAAGGGTTGTGGGGGTGGGGAGGGGGGAGTTATGATAGGGGGGGGGGGGGGGGGTCCTGGTGGGGTAAGTTGACGGTTTAGCGTTTGGAAATGGGTCCTGTTCCCAGTGATTTTGCAAATCTTCCATAGCATCAAATCTTTCAATGGCATTTAGAAGTTGAAAGGTTACAAAAAGGTGAAGAATTACTTATGGATAACAACTTCTTGGTTTATTGGGTGACCGTGACGACGTTTCGATCGTTCTTACATCGTTATCAAAGTCAACTTCATAGCATCAGATCATGAAAATACTGTTCACAATAATAACCACTAAGTGAACTAGAGGAGACAAACAGATTGATATGATGGTGTAACTGAGGTAGGAGATCACAGAATGAATACAGATAATGGATCCAGTAACACACAAACATGGGGTTATATTCAATGACGAAGGACACCAAAAATAGAGTTAATATTTGGTTTAGAGTCAAGGTGTCTTTAGTCTTTTTTCTTCGTTAAAACTTTCCTAATTTTGAATAGATGACAATGGAATTTTTTAGTGAGCCAAAAGCATGAAATATGTTTAGTATGGCTGTAGAGTTAAAATAGTGTCTTTGAAAATCTGAAACTTGTTGTTTTCAGTCAAATTTGTGCAAACTTTTCTTATATAATAAAAAGAATGAGAAAATAAAACTTGACAAAAGAATTGCAACGTAAATGTAAAAAAAAAAGGTGACAACCTCTAAATCAACAAAAGCCAAACATAAGGGAATAAAAATGTAATCTTGTATGACAAGAGTTGGTTAATATTGGATGCGACTATGTGTAATGGGGGTGGATATTTTTACCTCCCTAAGGTATATTTTGTAATGAATGGATCAACAACTTACCTACATAATTAGATGATCGGTGTGGCTTCTGAACAGAGTCTGAAATTCATTAAATTTTGTCAGTTCAGATATTTATTTTGATAATTAGCTTCAGGAATGTTCCTTCAAGCATTATTAGATGTTTATGGCTTTGTTTTTGAAACTTAAAACACAAATGGCAAAATGATTAACAATTGACAGACATAATAAAGAGAGAACATGAAACAATGGAAAAGAAGACTGGAAAGGGTACAAATAAAAATAAAAAAATAAAAAAAATTGACAGATATTAAAGAGAAAATGGAGCGCTGAACATTCAACAAAAAGTATATGATATATATATATATACAGAGGTTGATACACGTATCTGATTGAAGAATGATATCACAAACAAAATATAACCCTCACCAAGAAATGCTCAAAGAGTTTATACAAGTACAATTATACAAAAGATCCAAATGATCCAAGCCGAGAATAAAAATTGGTTCGGAGTTTACAAAAATAGTTGACGACCGAGAAACACCAACAAATTTGTGGTAAATGGTACAGTTAGTTTTGGAATCTGTCATATCCTGGCCCACAACAGTTATTTTGCTAGTGATAAACTGAATGTCAAACTCCCTCCAGCCAAACCCATCGGCAGTATTTCTAAGATAAAGGCGGTAAAATAGTTCTATATTGTCAGTTTCCAAAGATGATACAAGCCTGGTTCAAATTATTATGCTAAGTGTTTGTTCAAACTGCCAGTAACAGTTACAAGAATTAAGCATGGACAGATATAATGAGATTTCCAAACACCTTTTCCTCCCCGAAACCAGTATGTTTATAGTTCCCATAAATATAGCACCATTAATAATACAGGTACATAGATGAAAAGTTGAGAGTATTCCAGTCCAATGGACAGTAATATATCACTATTTAACTAGAAGTACTACCACACATTCATCCAGGATCGGAAATAAGGTGTCCAAAATAGCTATTTTTGTCCATCTCCACTAAATTGGGTGTCCATTATGACCTACATGTACTTTTCTATGTTGACCATGTTAATTTGCTAGATTATTGGGTGTCCAAATCAGATGAATTTTGACCACAAGCTGTCTAAAAGACATGTGGACATCCCTGTGGATGAACCCTTGAGTACTGCCAAGTAAAATGGTTTAGTAACCCACATTAGATTTACAAATACGATATATTGATTGGTGTTTTACGCAGCGCTCAAGATTATTTCACTTACATGGCGGCGTTGCCAGTTTTATTGTGGGAGGAAACCGGGCTCTATGACCGGAGGAAACCCACGACCTTCCGATGGTAACTGGCAACCATCCCACATAGGTCCTTTGAGTGAAAACCCAGTCAGAAAATTTTCCAATTGTTTGGACTGAGTGGGATTCGAACCCGCGACCCATTGGTGGAAGGCTGTTCGGATTGAGCGTCCAACGCTCTACCTACTGAGCCACGGAGGCCCCCCAAATACGATAGAAGGGTCTTTTGGACGAACTTGCTACAGATAAATGATTTTTACATCCACTTTGATTGTTGCCAGAAATATACTTCAAGGAATTTTTCTCCTCAAATAAATGTACAATTTTTAAAAGATATAAATTCCTCTTTCTTTTGTGTAAATGAAAGGTAAGTGAATTTAATCCATAATGATTAAAATTAGCAAACCATATTAATAAATCTGAGTCCCTGTCTACATAGAAGCTTAATTGTATGCACTGCACAGGACTACAATAAAAATCTCAAATTCTAAGAAAGCACTCACGGATGCATCTTGAGTGTAAGTGTGAAATTGTGAGCAAGTTATTCTTTCAATAGACAATAATTCCCTGTGTTAGATCAGTCTGTTTGTAGCATAATGACATGCAGTGATTTAGTTGTATTGAGGGTGAGACCGTGGTTTCTCTCCCACTATATGGCATTAAACTGTGCAAAAGGTAATTCCTCATGTTGAGAAGATCATTTTACTATAGTGGCTTGAATATTATCCATCTTTCTAATTATGAAAGATGAAATTGTCATGGTTGTTTTGAACAAAGGATATGACCTTATATAGATATGTTGCATTTCATGTCATTAAGCTAAGCCACATCTTTACGTTAATAGTAAAATTTCGAATTTATAGCCTACTAATTAATTTTCTTTTTCAGAGGGGAAGGTGGTGGGGGGGGGGGGTAATTGGGTGAAGAAAACGGGGCCTTTTGACAGTAACCATATGGATCTTCTGCCAGTGATGAACCATCCAGTCATGAAAAGCCAATCAGGACATTTGAGTGGGTGGATATTACCTGACAGGTAGAAGATGTTTCAGGTAAGTGGTTAGAGAAGCTACATTGTTAGTTAACATGCAGGAGAAGTATGTTAGTTGAGGCTACAGTCCATCTCCCTACAGATTTAGGCTGTCACAACAGACAATAGTTTTAAACCCACCTTGTTGAGCCTTGGAGGGATTATCTAACTCTAAAACACGGGATTTCACCGAATTTCTCATGCCTGTTAGATTTAGTAAAACAATTAAAATAAAAGCCTATCTGGTGAAAAAAACAAAACAGGGGGGGGGGGGGGGGGACTTGATATTGGACATAGAAACAATAAATACCATCATCAGAAGAGATGGGTAAATTAAAACTTATAACTTTTTGATAAGATTAGGAGGTCCCGGCCATCATTAGGGGATGATATAATGTGCTGAGAGTCAGGTTAAGTTATATGGTATTCAGGAAAACCCCAGTAAAATGTGTCTTTACATTAGCCCTTGAATGAAAGGCAACTAGATCATTGTGACTTTATTATTGTCATTAGGGACTGTATTTTAGAAAAATATGTGAGGATATACATGTTAGAAAGTATCAAGTGCAATAAAATACAGTGGTGCACCGCCAGTGATGTAATTGAGAAAAATTCAAAAATTAATCTGAAAATTTGAAACAACATTGCAGACTCTTATAAAGATAACATGGCAAACAAGGCTTTTTGAGAGTCAAAATCTCAATAAAGGGTGATGTATGAAGCATTGTACTGTATTATAAACTGAAACAGTGGCATGTCTTGTTGCATCTTTATTATTACCTAATGAAATAATATGGAAGTGGGGAAAGCTTGTTTGGAAGCAGTGAAATAGACTTAGTAGGTTTTAGGGTTGGGGAACCAACACCAAGTTAAACATACTATGCCAGTTGTCTCCCTTACCTCCTACTCCAACATTTGAATATGTGTGTACTTGAGGGACACTGCGTCTGTGGCCATCAGAGTGGGACACTTTATCCTGGAATTGGGCCACTTTTTGGTTCACCATGGAAGATCGCATATCTGTCATACTGCTGGAGCTTCCATGTCTGTCTTCTAATAAGGTAAAAAGTGTGAAAATCAGAGTCAAATTCTATACTTTTGTAAACCGTCAAATAAAAGTTGTAAATATAAACAGACATGTGAAATTTCTAATCAGTATTGAAACAAAGGAAAAGAGAGTAGTGCACAAATAAAAACCTTTTCCCTGAATTAAAATGAAAGATTAAATAAACAAATTGATGTCACAAAATGTTTAAAAGCTGTTGGTAGTTATAAATCACAAAGTGAGATTCAGTATAACAAATTACAGGGACACATTATTGTAATTCAGATGATATTAAATTAGTTATACTGATATTAAAATTCTAAATACGGTGTATGTAATATTGGCTATATTTTAAACAAAGAAAGCATACGATTGAGAGCAGATTAACAGTGATTGATTTATTAATAATTAGCAAATCATCTGGTCTTTTATGCCGGGTTGACCATTCTTTTACAGTTCTGTATTACCAGGTTTAATTCAGGAGACAAGGTACCTGCCAACCATACCAACCAAATACCACACAAGGTACCTGCCAACCATACCAACCAAATACCACACAAGGTACCTGCCAACCATACCAACCAAATACCACACAAGTCAAATCAATGATTAGCACAGACTTTAATAAGGAAATTAGATACATATAGAAAGGCAGCAGTACATAAAAAGGTTATTACAGTTAAATCTCCACCCAAAATAAATATGCATTTCCTCCATGGATATAAAAACCAAAATGCAGAAGTGATTATGTCCACCTTTTAATTTATATACACAGGCACAGGGAAAATCCTCTTGACTAAAATAACCATAGTATTAGAGACAAGTTTCTAGTTGTGTTAAAAGGGGGTATGTCATTTAGACCTTTATACCCAATCATAGGTGGTTGTTGTTATAAACCAAAACCCATGATATTTCATTAGGTAGAAAATCGACAAGAGTTTTGCTTTAGTCAGTAAATTTTTTTCTGAAATACTTTGTTATATATAGGTGAATTTCAAAATGTGCACTGTTTGTCAGCTAAATAAATCTTGATTCTGTCTTTGGCCCAACAATATGAAGCCAAAATAGAACATGAAAACCATCTAAAGGAGAACTTAAAGTCTTTATGTGATAATGAAAACGATAATTTTTTAAATGTTAAAATGATCATGCACATGTTGTAGTTGTTAGAGGTGAAGCAATGATCATAATTTATAAGGTGGTTGCTGATAGATATGCAAACATGCTTTATTAATAGGATCCTCCAAATTAGCACAAACAAAGCAACAAAAGCCAGGCTTAAACTCAAACACAGCAAATTAGCATTAGCTTTAGCGATTGCAGCATTAAATAATAATTTAGTTCTATATGATTGCATAGTTTTGTACACCAGTATACTGTATACTGTTAAGTCTTAATCCACTCCCTTCCAGACCCACCATAGAAATTATGAGTCCTCTACACCTTTGTTAGAAACACGCCTACCTTTAACCAAGTTAGGTATATAAATACCTGTGGGACGCATTCGGGGTTTATTAGCTACATATGCTGTTCCTATTGCTGATTGGTTGGCGTATGTGGGATTATGTTGCTGGTAGGAGGAGTTTAATCCTGACGGCGTGATCCTTCCCGAGACACCATCCCGTGTTGGAAGAACTCGACTCTCACTTATGTCTGCCCCAATTGGCGAATTTTTGAAGATCTGGCAAGGAAACAACAAAAGAATTAAATTTAAAAAAAGTTTAAAACCTTAAAAGGAACATCCACACGTGATTGTTCCACACACCAAGTTTCACTGAGTTATGTCAAATAGCTTTCGAGTTCTGCTCCGAAAACTAAATTTCTAAGTTTAAAAATAAGTTCACCCAGACTGGTTTTTTTCACCACTTTTCCTTATGGGAAGGGGGGGGGGGGGGGGGGGGGGGGAGTGGGCGAGGCAAAAATCCAGGCTGCCGTTTTACATGGAAACAAGAGGTCACTTTAACAGGATACAACATAAGGGTTGTTTGACAATCGTGGCCTCAACTGACAAGAGAACTGTCCATGGTTATAAAAACAGCCACATTTAAACTAGAATAAGTACATAAGTTTCACTTACCTTTTCATAATTATTGATGAGTATCTCCACTACTATATTACAGAACTTAATGTCCATTATTGCTGCTACAGTTTCTTCTTGGGGTCTCATTAATGTGGGCCCAAAACAGACCCCTAGATTGGCTACTGTCATCTTGTTCTCTTTGGAGTATTGGGAAATTCTGTCACAAGAATAAACATACATAGTCAGAATGGTGCGTAAAATCAATTTCTAATAATACACCAATAAGTATCAAAGTGAAGAAAGCCAAATCTTACCCTTGGTTCAACCAGTTCATTTCAATAAGTTCAAAACACCTCTTAAAATATTGACAATTGCTTTCTTAAAAAAAAAACAAAAAAAAAAACAAACAAATAGAAAATAACTGATGAGACGTAGAAACCTACTTGTGTAAATGGCCTATGAGAAAATCTAACATTTCAAAGTTTGATTCTGGCAGTCTGTGAACTAATCTATGTACATCGTCAATCCGTAAACTTTTACTTTCTTGTTCTGAAATAATAATAATAATAAAACAATCAGAATTCCTGCCAGTTTCAAACATAAAGCAATTACACATTTTCTTGATCAAATATTTGCACTTAATTCTTTTTATTTTGCTATGGCACATAAACATTTATGTGCTGAAGCTTATTTTTATAGTTCTCTAAAAATGATTGACGTTGAAATGAATATTGGCCCAGGAGGCTGTTAAACAATATAATCTAAATAACTGAAGCGAACATTTATTCATTATAGGTATAATTATAGACTCTTTCAGACATTTAACACCTTTGAGACTGGTATCTTTGAAAGCTTCAAATTTGCACTATTGGAGAAAAGGTAACTGGCAATTTGTTTAACTTTGTTTTAACAAGAACCAGAATATACTTACTGGCAGCAGCAATAAATGATTCATGAAGTTTGAAAGTTAACAAAGGTTCTGGTAAGTTCCTAAGAAACAGAGAAAATGATCAAGATTATTTGACGTTTGTGTCATCATTTTAAAAATGATTATAATTCTAATAGAATTAAGACTTTGAACAAATAGTCATTTAGCTGCAGGAAATAATTTATTCAGCACTGATAACACAGTTATCGTATTTCTTCTAAAGATTCAGCCACTTTTTTCCTCATAAGGATTTGACCATCAGAAAAGAAATATGCTAAACGAGGCCAGACAAATTTGCCCATTAGAGGGAATTTAAGGCAAACTGACCCGCCGTGCAGTGTGTGAAAACGGTTATCCTTAAACACAACTCCACCACTCCATTCTTGTCTGACTCAATGGAAAATTTAGGCCATTAGAATGGCTGAATATTAAGAAGAAATACGGTAATATGTATGATAATATTACCGGAGGTAGCTTTTGATTGCACTAGTGATTGTTTTAGTCTCCCATTCCCCTACATCATCTAGTATCACTTTATCTGCTTTCCTTTTATCTACAACAAAATAATTAATGATAAAAAATTAAGACATGACCACTTCGTCAGTTGTTTTTTGTTTTGTTTTTTTCATTAGTATGGAACCCACGTTTAAAGAGAGTTTCAAACATTTCTAACAAAAATAATTATTTAATATATGAAGATGAAATACAGAGAAATCAGACTTGAAGGTATAGTGTGGGTAGTGTTAACTGACAGGCTGTGAAATGGGTATCTCTCTCTTGTGATACTGCAAACCCTCCAGCATCTGACACATTCTATTCAGTATTCCAGGAATGTTCAGAATCTTAACCAAATACAAAGACCTTCAGTTCCGCGTGTAATTTTACGTGATTTTTTTTCTTACATTGCAGCATAGGCAAAATGAGGAAAATTCTCATTTTTGTCACCTGGTGCCAAAAAATTGCCAGATTTTGGTGAAATATTAGAGCAGATTTCTTACGATGACCCGGAACTTTGAGTACTTTGACTATGAATTGAAACTTACCCAAACCCATAGTCGTTAATTTGTTTACTTTTGAGCTAACACCAACAACTCTGTATAAACCCTGTTCTTCTAAACCTAAAAGTGATAAAAGCACATCAATGTGATCAGTAACATCCAAATTGTAACAAAAATTGGATTACCAAAGTGGTTGAGCTAATTCTGATCATAGAATTGTTATTGTTCATCCATTGGAACTAAGACTGGCAGGAATAATACCTTGTTACTGTGTAACTTGGATCAGTGAAAATAGAATTGACCAACAACATGAACATGAGTAAAACAGGTTTGGTCTGAGGATAATTAAAGATTCAGAAAGAGGGAGAAGATGAAAGAATATACATGTATGTACCTCTTGTTTCCACTGCAGTCACACATTTCTTGATAAAGTTAAAACCAATATCATCAAGTAAACCTGTTAAAACAAGAACGTATTGTTTAACTCTTTGCAGTTACATACCTAAGCGTACAAAAATTCCAACCTTCTACCAAATTTTATCTCTTTTTTGTTTACCTGGCATTAACAATGGACTAAGAAAATTAGAATGAGATAAAAACTTTTAATGTTTTACTTGTATGATCGAAGAAATCCAAACTCGATATAGCCTGAAAAACATTGCTCAACATTTAAATTTAATCTTGACACATTAGAGAATAATGGATTGGTTGGTTGATTGATGTTTTACGCGTCACTCAAGATTATTTCACTTATATGGCGGCGTTGCCAGGTTTAGTGGGGGAGAAAACTATGCTCATTGACCGGAGGAAACCCTCGACCTTCGACGAGTACCTGGTAACTCGTCCACATACAGCAGAGAATAATGGAAAATACAAACTTACTGTCATCTGCTGATACTGTGGAGGCTGTATATACCTGAATATAAAGAAATATAGAGATTATATATTTGTTTGGTGTTTGACACCTCACTCAACATAATGTCCATGGAAACTAGCCTCTATGCCAAAAGATAACCATCAGTTTGTGTTAGTTGTCGACAAGAATCCACGATAAACTAATAGGGTAAAAAATCCATTCAGAAAATATTATCGAAAGAAGCAGAGAACAGTCTATCTATAAATGATATACCTCTTTTTAACACAATTTGAAACTTGTCTCCATGGTTATTTTAGACAAGAAGATTTTCCCTGTGCCCGTGTGTTTAGTGATCATAAATATAATTATCTATCACTGTTATATGAAGTCACTGTGAGCCTGCAAGTTAATCTAACAGTGAAGATGGTGGGTGGGTGGAAGGGGGCAGTGTTCAAGTGCGCTCGGTAAAAACAAGAGATTATAAATTACCGGTTCTTTTCCATCCATTGCATCTAACCATGATCTCCTATCTTCTTCTGAGAGAGCTTGAAACGTTAAAGGGCCAGTTCTACAATAAAAAACAATATTGGATATTGTTAGATTCAAATAAACTTTCCTCATAAATAAATGTCTTAATCATCTAGATCTTTTTCCCTGTCATAACAGGCTTTGTTTATCCATTTCCATATTTTATGTGAATTCTGTCATATAACTATCACACATATAGCCAGGCATCGTTATGCATGCACTTGTTCAGAGCTCAGTCAAACAGACAATCAGTATAACACTGTCAAAAACAAAATTCATATCTTCTACTCATTTCTATATATTCAAAAAATACAAAATACCTCACCTTTCAGCAACAGTGACATCAAAACAGAACCTTTTTTCTATGGAATCGGATGCTCTCCTGTGAAGAAAAAGAACTTTGATCAATTGATTGATCCCTGGGATTTCATCAAGATGTGCACCCAATAATATCCACCAAAGCTTTCCAATGAATTAAAGAAACACTGATTTCCTTTACAGTGGCATGAGATGCCAAAATTCAGATTTGTCAATAGAAGTTGAGTGTTTGAGGTACCTTGAAAAACTAAACGATTGACATTGAAATAAACATGATTCACCAGAAGATGAAGTAACCAGCGAGTCAAAATAGGATATGCAACATCTCCACCAAGCTTTTAAAAATTCTTATAAAAACTGTAGGAGGAGATGCAATGACAAGAAATGATTACTGACAGACAAGAAGACTGTGAATAAAAATATTGGTATAGTCATAGAACATCTTCAAGATTGGTATCAGCCAAAAGCTCTTTTTTAGTACTTTTTGATTGAAAAAAAAACAAGAGTTTCGGGAAACCCAAAATACGCCCGGAAAGGCACAGTAACTGCGGCCATACCAAAACAAATCCTTCCATATTTATTTAAATTTAATTTTCAAAATTCAGAGGAAGGAAGTTGAAGCTTGGTAAAAGGTGATGTAATGTCAACAAAATGAAATGTTACCACTAAAACCTTTAAAATCCATCTGTATCAAATTTAAAATGGGCTATTTGAATCAAAGATTATTAACAAGATTTGTACTCGGTACAAGTCATCAATTCTCGCTGCTTGTTAAATCGTGATGTTAAACATTGCTTGTTGTCAATATAGTTTGGACTAAAATGTTTCAATTTTTTAGAAGAGTAGTTTATAATTTACTAATCATACTTAAACAAATGCAATTAATTGGCAATTTTGCAGCTCACACCAATTCAAGTAGATTTGAAAAATTTTCTCATAATATCATTTTTCTATATTATTTGGCTACAAAAACAAAACAGTTGAGCATGGCATGGCCATGATGTATAGAAGAGTCAAGACCATAAAACTGTCAACGCTTGTAGTGATAAGAGACTTAGAGCTTTAGAGTATGTTTAAATAGAGTGTCTGTGTAAATAGACCAAAGCTGGGATACTTATCTCTTGGTCTGTAGATAAAACTTTAATCCTTATATGTATTTTTCATTTGATTAAAACGTTATATATTAATTTAAGAATAGTTTTAATCAATTTAGAAACATTATTGCAATTTGAAAAAATCCTTTTTTGATGAGAATCGGAAAAGTAGAAGCCACTTTATAATTCAAAGGTTATTTTCATGAAAATGAAAGTAAGAATAAAAGGGAATGTACATAATCCAATAATTTGCAATAGTTGATATCATAAACAATTTTTTTACACACTGTCTGTTAATATGGTATGTAACATGAAAGATTTGAAAACATCTGATCATATTTGTTAAAGTTATGGAGAGAAAAAGTAAATATTACATAACCCAATATGGCTGCCATATTACGCAATGTATGATGTCAAAAATAGTTTGCGACACACCTTCTACCCATAAGGTATATACTTAGAAAAAATTGTGCAGATGGAATCAAAACTTTAGAAGTTATGGAGCGGAAGGGACAGCGGACGCCGGACAGCCGGACTGCCGGACGGACGGAGATGATACCATAATACAGCCCGCTTTTCAAGCCGGGCGTATAAAAACCAAACAATTATCTAATTCTGTTTCAAAAAATGTTTCCTTATGTTTGCCAGCTCATGCCACTTTATAAATACATGTAGCAAGAATTTTAAGTTAATTTTATTTTCACACTTACCGAACACATGTTTTTAACTTTAGCTTATCAACTTGAACCTGAAATTGAAGCCAAATAGTGAATTACTACCAGCGAGATAATAAATGAATAGAATAGAATAGAATAAGGTTGATTGTAAAAGCTTGGTGAGATTAATATTGATAGATTTACAATCCAGGCTATATGGTTATAGAAAATGACCAAGATATTACTAGCCATGTTTCCATGCCTAAAGTTTCATGTATTTGTAATGTATTTGGTATAAATAGCTTTAGTGGTAGATCATGCAATATCAGACTTACAACTTTAGCTGTCACTTGTTGATATGGGATAACTTTTAGCTCTCTCGTTTCTTTCTTATACTGACAATACTGTTTGGTCCAGGTTGTACCCAGTGCCTCTGTAAAAACAATAGGGTTTTGGATGATGCATATTATTATGGTGTTCAGAATTTATTAAATAAATACATATTGAAGTCGGAAATGTTTTTCAAGAGCACAGACATATTTTTTCTAATGATTCGGCCATTAGAGTGGCCGAAATTTTCCTTCGCGTCAGACAAAAACAGGCTAGCCACATTTAGTCTATTTCTCTTCTAATGGTCGAATCCTTGTGAGGAAAAAATTGGCTGAATCTTTAGAAGAAATACGGTAGTTGTGTTTTGCATATATGACAGTATACCCAGGTAGAGTGGACAATGTAGGAATCCTTAATCCAATTTGTTGGATGTGAGAAATAATGTTGATATCATAAAGAAGTAGCCTCTTGGCTTGAGGATCAAACAGAGTAAGCCAAAATATAACCAATGATAAAATTAGCTCATTTTTATATTTTGACGACCTATGTGGGATGGTTGCCAGTTACCAGCGGAAGGTCGTGGGTTTCCTCCGGGCCCATAGCCATATAAGTGAAATAATCTAGAGCGCGGCGTAAAACGCCAAACAATCAATTTATATTTTGACAAAATCGTACTGCAGCAATATTAGACGGAGGTGAAAGATACTCAATATAAAAACAAAATAATGATTCTCAAACAAAATAACACATTGAAAAGCACTCACTTTTTTCTAAGAGATATAAGTAACCTTGTCGTGTGTATCCTTTTACAGTTCCAGTCTGGTCTACTGATTTCTAAAAATAATGAGACAAATGTTCTCTATTAATGCAGTGATAAAAGAATACATAATCTTCTGATTGATACCAATCTAATGTCATTATTTGGTGGATAAATCAACATTATTCTCTGTATAGTTAAAAAAAACTCAAAGGAAAAAAGAAACTAGATGTATTTTATCTAAGTTGAGATAGAAGATATACACATTTTAAGTCACCAAACATACATGTAACATTATTACAGTCCAATTCACACCTGATACATGCTAACTTAGAATCATGACAACAAAGCTTATTCAGTTTGTCTGAAGAAAATAACTTTGGCTTCGTTCTTATATCAAAATTTGATAAATAAAAAAAATCATATACAGAGTAAAATTGAAAATTTATTTTTCTCATGTTCTTGTTCATTTTCTTGGAGGAAATTTTCCCATATATTTCAAATAACACAATTACATTTACATTTTCCCATATTTTTCAAATAACACAATTACATTTAAAAACAGAGAACTAATTTCAATACATACCATTTCAGACATTGTCTGCAGCTATCATGCAAGCATAACAAAAAATAGAGATATGTGTTTGTATAGATTCAAGGATGTTTATCATACATAAATACACCAAACACCAGTTCTTTATTTGTTATTGGTTATATATATGGTTAGTCAGTCCTTAAACAATTCATTAGCAAAGCAAAGGTTAGTATACGGGGGTAAAAGGGCAAATCTTACACACAGATTTTATGATAAAGAACTTTGCTTTTAAAGGTAACTATGAGACATTTAGCCTTCTGAATGCGAATTAAAGCCAAGTGTGCATGAATGGATTCTGAAGAAGTGAAAGTGAAAGTGTCTGAAGGGACAGCCCACCGTGCATCGGTCATCACATGCAGACTTCAATTGCAGAAAACATGGCTGAAAATCTATCCAACTTTCTATCTCCCCAATTACTACCCCACCAAACATGCACTACCCATATTGTTACAGCTATTAGCATATTAGTGGAGGAACAGCAGAGCACACACTGGTTTACCTCCCTTCTTCCATGCATTTCACTAAAACAGGGCTCAAAGGTCAAGGGTCAGGGGTGAATCTTCAACTCAATAACTAGACACATTTTATACCATGCATCAGGATATACGAGACGGTAAAGGTAAAGAGGCTATACAACAATTTATCTTGGAAATCCGTAGACAAATCTGAACAGATAATTTGCTGCTTTTCGGAAAATAAATTAAGGCATTTATAATAAATTTGTGTAGATATAGATGCAAAACAGCCTTTAAAAGAATGCTGCTAATCATATATCATTTACTATCTTGGTCAACTCGGAGTCAAAGATTAAAATAAACACACACAAAAAAATATATATATATGTACAGCATCTTTGAAAGGGTGTGGATATGAAAAGGAACTAATTACAAATGGAAACTAACATGCTGATAAATATAAGAGATTTGAGGTAAAAATAAACAAAAATATAATTAAAAACCAAAAAAATATCATTATTTTATTAGAAAGCAGGTAAAGAATATACGTTTTTTTCACAAAATAAAAAGGGACAAAGGAATTGGGAGGGAATAAAGGACAGCCCTGTGGTAGTGAAGATACATGGAATGTTAAGTTATTTACCGTTCCACGAACCTCCAGCATTTTCATCATTAATTGTTCTGCCTCCTCACGAGTACTCTGGAAACTTTCTCGTGTCTGTAATCACAATTTTTATTTCCTTATCATAACAACAATAATTTTAATGCATTTTCAGAAACGAGACACATGGACATTTTTACTGGTTTCTAAAAGTTACGTACATCATTCCATTAATAGCAGGGATTTTCAGAAATATTTCAAGTATAAACATTTTTGTGATATATTTAAAAAAGGTGCTTCGCTGTTTTAAATTTTAATAAATTTTCACTGGCTTGAAATGAAAACACTGGATTTGTCAAAGATGAATTTTCCCTGTTGTGAGAATATGAAGTAAGTACAATAAACTTATGTATATGCTACCTTTTGAAGTTTATACTGCAGGTCATTCCTATATGGTTGAAACGTCTCTGCTACTTCGTGACCTATATAGCAAAAATAATAAAATATTAACCAAATTTTTTTTCGGGGGGGGGTTATCTATTCAGACAAAAACAGGATTACAATTTGGGTAAAGTAGACTTTGGTAGGATACAGTTTACAATACTCTGTTTCTGGTTATTTCACCTGTACAGCAATGTTCAAAGACAAGAGGGATTTTTGTTGCTCAAACGTAGTTATCAGCCAATGTTAATGTGTGTAATATTGAATAGCATTACCTTGATGATAGAACGTCAGCCAACTGGACATAAACCCAAGAAGCTGTAACATAAAATAAAACACTGACAAATAGCTGTCGAATTCCAATTGTTTCTTTCATTTTTGTTATAGAATCATGTCAGGTTATTTTCAGAATTCTTTACGCTAGTTAAGTGGTTTCAATCCCAATTTTTAATAATGTGTCAGTCATAATAAGTATTATTACAGGATAAAGACTACATGTAGGGTCAATGCTAATATGCTAATGGGGGAGAGGTGAATAACGTGTCAACCAACTCCAAGTGGACCATTTTCAGATCTATTAAATTATAACCATAGAAAAATTGGTAAAGAAGTTTAAATTCAAAAGCTTACTAAGGAGTTTTGTCCAGAAGAATCTGCCAGAACCACTGCTTGTTAAAATATACAAATAAGATCCCATGAGTTTTCAGTTTCAGTGAAATATATTGATTAAAGACTTACGATTTCTACAAATTCAAATTTTTTCTTTTCTTGTACTTCCTGTAGTTGGAGAACATATTTCATGGACTCCTGGTAAAAATGTCGCCTCTCCATTTCCAAAGCTGCGTCAGCCTGTAAATACACACCAAAATAATCAGGAGCTCTTTTACCAAGTTAGCGTGATGGCCGAATCAGGAATCGAACCTGCATCCCAGTGCAAGGCACCTATAGGCAGCAGGAAATGCGGAGTATCCTAACTAGTTATGCTCTTAGTCTTAAAACTGAACACTTCAGACAAATAAATCAAGCTGCATTTTAGGACATATTTTGATGATTTTTAGTATTTTTTTTTCACTAAGTGTCATTCAAAAGTTATATGAGAAACATATTTATGGTGCCACATGGAATTTCAGACTCCAGATTACTGCCAATAACCTGACCAGGTACTGGACTACATCTATCTTAGGTGGGTCTACAAATGAGTAAACCTTCTATATTGGTAGTTTAACCTTTAACTCATTTCAGACATAGATCTAAATAATGAATAAATAAAATTATTCGATTATAGTCATTTTGTTTGGATTACTTAGTTACTAATAATGTTGGAGGAAGAAATGGGATAGTAATGTTTTTAAATGTATATGGATGAAGAAGTAAAGAGAAAGTGTTGGTCAGGGTCTTCAAAGGTTGAGTACCACAGATGTTGGCCTGTTCACTATTAAGTAGGCATGTTTGAAATACCAGTACACAGGAAATATGTGAAGAGGCCTTTGGGTATGTTAGGTTTGATTTCCACAGGGGTGGGTGTTCACAGAAGTCTCAAGGGCTGACTGATGTGTTACACAGCTAATTGCTCTACTAGATAACTAGCAGGTTGTATAGACAGTAGTACGGTCAGAGTGAATATCACCACTTTACCAATCTCTTCACAGTAATATGGGTAAACCTTACTGTTTGTATTTATCTAATACATAATATGGGGAAAAATGTTAAAAATCAACAAAAGACAAAATAATGTTTCATAGGGAAATATAATACTGAATCTCTAAATGACAATGTTTGAGAATTGACAAACAGAGTTTAATATGAACTGCACTGAAATAATACACTCAAACTGCCTGGCTGGATATTATAATATTACTTTCTCACACTACACCCCTGATAATTCCACTCCCATGCAGTGTGTTATATAGAGGTTATCTAACGAGAGCCAGTGTGTTACGATGAATATCACTCAAGTCTATTAATTTTCAAAGTCACGAGCCTCTGGCGAGTGACTTTGGAAATTAATAAACGAGAGTGATATTTATTGTAACACACTTGGTCGAGTTAGATAATCTTTTTTTCACACTACACAAAAAATACAGTGTTTTCAGCCCTTGCAATTAGCCTCGGCAATCGGCAATTGCCGAGGTGTTTGCAGTGGTAAATTGGATTTGCCTCGACAAAAAAAACTGGCGAGGCAGATTTGATAATACAGATTGCTTATTTAATGTTCACTAGCTCGGATTATCGGTCTATCGGCGACTGGTGTGTCTAGTGGCCTTTTGGCGAATACGGAGAAAAAAAAATCCGGCAGATTTGTCAGATACGGCCGTAATTGTTCACGTACGGGTATCCATTCAGTTATCGTACAGAACCAATACACTTATGCGTGTTTAACCCAAGCGATCAGGCTTTCCCGCCGATTACAGTTGGCTTACTTTTCACGCCATCTTCTTGCAGAAATTCAACCTCCAAATATAAATAAAACTTTTTTACGGACCCAAGAATAGTCGCCTTCGGCTGTGCCGGCAACTTTTCGAACACGAGAAATGACGTCACAACAGCTTTAACGTTGGATGTACGATAACTGGTTTCCGTCGCTCTACAAAAACATGCAGGCGAGCGGGTGAATGTCCGGTCCCTGAAACTTCATTTCAGAGTCTTGGGAGAAATTAAACTATTTACTCAAGTTTAAAGGTTCTGTAGAGAAATTATCAACGATTATAAAGGTGTACTGGTGAAAGATATGTTGGTAAAATTGTGTATAATAAAGGTACTATGAGAGTCCAAACGCTATGCCAATGTTTATTGTCTTATTACTATTAGCATTCAACTGTCAACACGTGGGCGAGGAAATTTCCACTGTGGCAGACTTAAAGCTGGGTAACACCGAGTGTTTTATAACAAACAATTCAAGAGAATATACATTTCTTATCAGCTAATAAGATGTTTTACACATGTATTTTGATATGGAGGATTCCGTGGACGTACTGCTTTTTTTTCTTATGGAGATATACGATTAGAATAAGCGTCTGAGGTGGAGAGGTAAATGCAATTGAACGGATTCTACTGACTGCTGGCTGTTATACGTCACAGCTGACGAAGTTCATACGGGTCATTTGTAATTCGCGGACCTGTACGAAAGCATTGCAAATCGAGACAATTATCGCCGAACAGATTTCTGAAAAGTCAGTCGCGCCAACCTAAACGAAAGCATTTTAACTTTACATGTACATAGAATGATTTTTACAAAATCATCCGATCTTTCGTCAGATTATAGTCGTGGATAATTAATTTTGTTGTTGTAGGCCTATAATTTTTATAAAGCCTTTACCCGTAATTTCTGTTTTCGGCGATGTTAGAAAACAGTAGGCCTACTGTTGCCGTGTTGGATTACAAATGTTAGTTGATTTCTCAAAAGTGACCTACGAATCAGCAATTACCGCGGTGTTATTTTTAGGATATCGGGCCAGCGATCGTCCATTTTATCTCCTGTTATGTCGAGGCCCACCGTGGAAGATTTTCGTCTAGTAATATTTTGATGTATTTGAATTCGTTTGAGAGACGCTGAAAAGACTAGGACAGGAAAGTGCAAACTGTATGCTTTTCGTGTTCGGTACTGAGTTCACTATTGTTTATCAATTTTTCAATTTTATCAAGTACTTGCTACTTTCCTGAAACAAAAGTTTATTTTCACTCTTAATAAGAGTTTGTTGTTTTATCCTTTCAATATGTGTATTTTTTAAAATTGCCGAGGCAAATCGCTTTTTGCCGAGGCCAAAAAATTTTGCCTCAGCAATTTTTTTGCAGAGGTGTCAATCTCTAATTGCAAGGGCTGGTTTTATTAAAAAAACACGGCACTAGTTAAAAAAATATTTGGCAACGTCGCTCTTTTTTCAAGAATGGCTGTCCAAAAAAGATTTGATAAGGCATTGTGACGCCAGAAATGACGTCATCAACGACGGCATCTCAGGCCCTTCAATATAGAGTTGCTGCTGGACGCTTGAGCTTAACGTCATAATGACTGATGACGCAACTCATTTGTGACGTCAGTTTTGACAGATCTTTCGTGAGGTCATAGCGTGACTTGGGCCATAATTTCACACATTGATTATGCAAAAAATAACACACTGCCTGGGAGTGGAATTATCGGGGGTGTAGTGTGAGAATTATTGCATAATCAACGTGTGAAATTATGGCCCAAGTAACGCTATGACCTCAAGAAAGATCTGTCAAAACTGAGGTCACAAATGAATTACGTCATCAGTCATTATGACGTTAAGATCAAGCGTAGAGCAGCAACTCTATATTGAAGGGCCTAGGATGCCGTCGTTGATGACGTCATTTCTGGCGTCACAATGCCTTATCAAGTCTTTTTTGGACAGCCATTCTTGAAATTAGAGTGACGTCGCCAAATATTTTTTTAACTAGTGCCGTGTTTTTTTAATAAAACGCTGTATTTTTTGTGTAGTGTGAGAAAAAGATTATCAGATTCGAGCCAGTGTGTTACTATTAATATCACTCCGGTTTATTAATTTTCCAAAATTAATAGACTCGAGTGATATTTATCGTACCACACTGGCTTTCGTTAGATAACCTCTATTTAATAATAAAATAAATTAAAAGAGTCTGGCTAATGGGACAATCACTGTAAAGCAGTATACTATAAGGACAAAATGGAGAAAGAATGCTAAGAGTTCTGATAATTCCAAGTTAGAATTAAGTTACATTGTGTTTGTTTTACTAAAGACAAAAGATTGAATTGAATACTGAAAATCTTACAAAAAAACATTACGGCTTGCATGTTATTTTCGATAGTCAAGCACATGCAGTGGTGTTGGTAAAAAGGAAAAGCAGGCATACAGAGGAACCAAATGTGCCAAGACAATACCTTTCACAGTCAAAAGACCTCAAAATAAGGGCATTCAAGACGTTCTTCTGTGTAATATGATCTAAATAATAAACATTTACTGAGCACAACAAAATGTTGATGAATGACTGAAAGAATAAAATCTACATTAAAGAAATAGTTATTTTTAGGCTTACCTCCTGCAATACATTCTCTTGTATTTTAGTCTTCATATTGAGATATCTTTCCAGAGACTGGTAGAATTTTGTTGTCTGACGATCAAATCGTTTTTTGCCATCCTACAAAAAAAAAAACACATAAAAACAATTATCTAGAATTTCAAAAAATCAAATACTAAGTTTCCTACACTTGTTGTATAAGAAAATTTAACCAGGGGTTTATAGGAGAGTAAATTCATGTAAATAAGTGGCAAGCCCCTGGAGTCCTGAATGTGGACATTATAACAATGGGACCCATTTCCATGAAGCAGGATATCTCTATAAGAACTTACTTTGGCACCACCAATCTGCTTTTTCCTGAAGGCTTCTAATGGCTCTAGAAACTGTTCTGAGGCTATGGATAACTGAAAATAGAGAAAAACCTCATGGTAAGATAAGGAACACTTGAATATTGTAGCACATCAACAAAGTTTTCTTTTAAATGCCATTAGGACAATATTTTATGGCACTTAAAGGTTAAAATATATAAACAAAAAAGGCAGCTAGTTAACTAAGTAAAAGACATTTCTGATGAAGAATATAATTAACTGAACTTCAATTTAGAGATGATTGTAGTAATAGTGACCCTTTATAAGAAACTTGTGTCCATGGTTATCTTAGTCAAGAAGATTTACCTGTGCATATGTGTTTTAGTGTTCATAAAATTTGTAATAGTGAGCCCACTATTGAAAGATTCAGTTAAAGTGGCACGAGCTGCCAAAATGTTGACATTTTGACGTAAAAGCAGAATGTTGAAATTATCAGCTATTTTTCTCAAGACGTACATGTATAATTCAGAAGCTCTTTAGTGCTTCCCGTCTCGAGAATGTACGATAAAGTATTGTTTTGAACTAACTATGGCTAAGAATGAAGAATGAATGGTCGTCCCGGTTATTTAAATTTTGTTTACTTTTCGAAAACACTATTCCGGTTCGTATAGGCCACATACTGTATATCATTCCAAAGCTAATCATTTAGTTTTTCGATGACCTTCAAAGCCTTTTGCTGTCATGACAATCAGAAATTATGAAAAAAGTGTGAATTTTGGCAGCTTATGCCACTTTAAGAAGCAAAAAAAAAAATAGTACAATGAAGTATAACTTTAGTTATTAGTCTCCAGTTCTAATTTTGCTGTTAGAGTATACACGTACTTACCATACGATCTCTTTCTGTCTCTATCAGTTCTATTAAATGTCCAAACTCCTGTAGAGAGGCAGCTGGGAAAGACAATTATCAAGTTTGTAAAAAATCTGTAATTTATTATTTACAAAATTAATAATCATAAGAATCAGAACTAAACTTGACAGATAAATTACTAAATGTCATAAGAAGAATTATATGATCAGTCTTTAGAAAAAAATACTTTCTAAGTAGATATATATCATATCTTACCAATGATCATTTCATCGTCAGTTTGCCCACTGCCAATACATTCAAATTTAAACTCTTGTAAATTCTGAGAAAATGTCTTTTGAGCCTTGGATAAATCTGAAACAAAATGAAATTATATTCACACAAAGTTCTGACAACGTCCTTTCTATATAAACCAAACTAGCACTGACACCTATTTTGTTTGACTGTCAAATTTGTGTATATTTAGGAAATCCATAATGAAACCGGTTAGGCAGTTCTGCAGACATCTACTACACATTTTAACACAACCAGATTATTTGATACTTTATGCCCAAAATGAATGTTGCAAGCTGTACTGGGCAGTCATGTTTAATAGGTGATACACCTAGACATAGGTTTGCTCATTTTGAAAAATAAATTAGAAATATTATAAGTATATACACTGTATGTAACTGGAATGCAGATTGTAAAACTTCCAATATCCAAAGTAATATACATAATAATTGTACCAACAGATCAATACATTGTAGACTAGATTAAGAAATTCTACTAAAAATCAATAGGTCCAAAATTCCTACATGTACACATAGCCACATGGTAGAAACTTGTCTCCATGGTTATTTTAGACAAGAAGATTTTCCCTGTGCTCGTGTTCATAAATATCATATATTCATAAATTTATATTTATATACAATACCCTATCTAAACTAAAGTTTTGATTTGTATATGTACTTCTAACAGAATGAAAATGTATGGGTCAGTTAAAAATGAAAACTTCATTACTGACTCAATATTGATGATGACTAAATAAAAGTCAAAATATTGAGTCAGTATGAAGTTTCCGTTTTTTTGGAATATCACTACTTGTGTATAAGAGTGTACTATTTCAAGATTAAGTTATTGTTAACAATTAAAAAACAAGAGATCAGTAAAACTGATCTAGGCGACCACCATAGAACACTATCAGAAAGTGACGCTGCTTATAAACGGATCGCAAATTTGATATCATGTGAAATTTATTTCTTCGGTTGGTGGCTGGCTGGACAAGAACAAAGTTTCTTCGGTAGATAGTGGCTGTTATATGAAAACTCAAAACCATCTTTTTTCAAGGAGGCCGCACATTTACGCTACCTACCGGAGCTACATAGTACATGTACATTGTATGCAGACAGGCCAGTCAGTGATATCGCTTGTATGAGTCCTGTACACAATTAAAATTTACAAAATCCACTACAATTGTACATATGTTACTAAGATGCATTTAGTGTTTGTTTACAAATCAAAAGATAATGTATATCTGTTAAAAACAGCCCGTGAAAAGTGAAGAATGGGCGACATATCACTCGTCTGATGAGTAAATATTTACACATGACGAAAGTCAGTTTAAAAATTAATGGCAACAAATGTTCGATTCGTTCAGAAATTAGTAAACTCTTATAAAAAAATCTTCATGCACGATTTGATATAAATATATGATTGAATAAAAACATTTCAGTTACTTTATTGGTAAATAGCATTTACTATTGCGAAGTCAGTTGCTGTACATAGCTGCCTGAATGCAAATTTGATCTGCAAAATAGTGATTGTACGTTGCCGTGTATTTCACTTCATTTTGAAATATTCCTTCCTTTCACACTCCGAATAATACAATATGGATCTTCTTAAGTGTCTTAGGGAACACTCTCCTTTAAAAATATTTATTATTGTTACATTTTTGGAAAGAATTTAGGCGTTTAAAATCCCAATTCGAGAAGGCCATTTTACCGACTTCGAACAAGCCGTGGCGGCCGGCAACATGCATAGTAAACTATTTCTTATACTTATAGTCGCCCTTGGAATTCTGAAAGGAGTCGATTTTTATACGTTTTAAAATGACCCGAGGATTGCAATTTCACTCTGGGGTTTATAAAAGCTCCGATAAATGTCTTGTTTTTCACTACCCTTGACTCGGAAATTCCAAAATAACGTCCTCAGTGCCAACAATAGTTTTAACTGGGTCGTGCTTTTAAAATGCCTGGTAGGGGCCCTGTGATTGACAGCGGGAACTCGCACTAGCAAACTTCACCGCCCGATTTTAGCACTTTTTAATCATAGATATTTAAATATCTCACTCACAGTCAGTACCGTATTTCGTCTAATGTTTCGCACGCAAAAAAAGACGATAACCCCCTGGAGAGAGTATGGGGAACGAGGGGATAATCCTATAATCACCAAACAATGAATCGCTTGATTGGACCACGGAGGTGAGGACAGTGGGCGGTATACAAAGGCCTAAGTAGATAGTACAATCAATAGATGAACACTTTGCAAGTGTTTTAATTATACAGCAGATATTATAAGTAAAATGACACTTTGTCAAGTCTTTGTTCTGGGCTTAAATACTTTCAAATTATACTTTACAGATTGTGGAGAAATGCCGAGATCAACTATGACAATTTTTTAGTAAATGTCAACTTTTGATTTAAAAAATACCTCGAGTCCACGATAAAGAACAAATCAAAGGGAAGCTATCGGCACTTACTAAAGTTATTTATTCTTTCGAGTAATCTTAATTACAAGTAATGGTAACATTGCAAATGTACGAGAAGTTGCTTTTAATATTACAGGCCTAACTATAACCAGTAAGACTACCGTATTTTCACGCAAATAACCCGCGGGTTATACGTAAAATAAGTGTTGTGAACTGAAATACGCCCTGCGGGTTATTATAGTCATATGCGGGTTACGGTACATGTGCATTGCTGCTTATTTTGGTGAGAATAGGCGTGATTATATTACCAAATTGATTATAAAAGTAAATTTCTAAACAATAAATTACTTTCATTCTTCTCTTTTCTTTTTACAGCAATCGTATTGTATGAATATCTTCACTGTTTTCAACTTTTCGCGCTTTATTCTATAGTCTATAGACCTACATGTACAGAGTACAGCACGGCCGTAGTGTAATTCAATAACATTAAATGTCTACAGGTACCTCGTTATTTATGTTTGGATATTTATTGGTCGGTACCAGGTCGACGACCAATAAATGTCAGAAATTATAAATAACGGAGTAAGACCTTTAGCTTTACTAAAGTGAAGTAGGCCGTAGTGTAGAAGCGGCAACAACGTCCGTTACGGAGCTGCAATATTTATGTCATGCGGTCAAAGATTGTGGGGAAAATTCAGTTTTTTCTCACGAGTACAATATTCCCGATGTAAAAAGATGGTATGATCATGAGGAAATAAAGTTTTAATGACGGAAATCTTGTTTGTTATACATGGAGCTGCAGAACGCCAAAGTATAAACGGAACGGTCTACTTAATAATAGGGGTGATGGCTCAGTCCAAATTAGAAAACCATAAGAATTAAATTCACGGAGTACGGCGTATAACAACCCATTCGATCAATAACATTTAGATTAAATTTGTAGAGCTAGTATGATTAAAAGCCCAAGCGTACCTTTTTATCAAAATTTAAAAAGAAAGAAAAAAGCAGTTACTGGCTTGAACTTTGAAGTATGAACTTGACTCTTGACACGACTTGAGATCAACTCAGTCGACTTCGAAGTCAAACTCAAAGTTTCGTCAGGGACCGATTATTAAAAAGAATTCCCTTATATTGGAACAAACTTGGATTCTCCTTTACAAAAAGATCAATTATGGAAAATATTTTTTATTAAAATCAATAAAAATGTACAAGTAATCGCTAATTTGGACAGTTTTTTTTCACTCTTCCTATTTACGGATAACGTACGCCGTAGTGTGACAGCGTGATCCGGCTTTGTAAAAATCTTACACCTCAAACATGTGTGATTTTCCTCGCTGACGGGTCTGCAACAACAAATTTGTTTGGATTTTAAATGGCAGCAGACTTAATCACCATAATATTCTTATGATTATGTAATCTGAGGCCCTGTTATTTACAGATTTTGGATCGTGAAAGAACGATTGAACAGATTTGCAGTTAAGCACTGCATTCTGTCTTTTACCATCTCGTAAGATAAACAGATACAGATAAACAGGCTCTTGTGGACGACGAGTTCATTTTAAATACATTATTTACAACTTCTGGAACGGATTTAATATAAATATGATGTTTCGGTGTGTTGTTTCTAATACAGTTATCAAGTAGGTGTAACTGTCTTCACTGGTAACCTTATTATGGCTAAGCCGTTTACTGACCGATCAGTGATGAATAACTAGCTCCCCTGCCAGCCGCTTTGCAGTCACTCGATTCGTCACCGCGGGGCTCATTAGCAGAGGTGTGAATATGTCCCCCCACTTTTGGGCGGTTCCTTTCATATCAACAGCAGTCCGAACAGGGAGGGTAAAAACTGGCGTGCGAAACATTAGACGAAATACGGTATATTGGAGACAAGGAAATACATATTAAGATCTGAAGCTGTAAATATAAGGAATTCCTTTTCTTGTTATATACGTATGCTTGAGGTGTCCGTTCTAACCTAGACAAAGTTGGAAGTTATCAGTGAATTACGCGTCCGTTAAAGTAAATTAAACCTCTTAACCGTATTCGAAGATTGAAAAAACAAAACACAAAGCAACCAACAGATGCAACATGTGATTTTATTTGTTCATTTTCAAAATTAGTTTAAGTTGTAAGAAAAAATAACCATACGGCGTCAGTGGGGTTTTAGCCGACTTTCTGCTGTCTCCATACGATGTCTGCGGTAATGAAGCAGGCTAGCACTCTAACGCCATATGGCGACAGCGGTACCGAATGTGTTAAATGAAAACATCAACGACAAAAAAATACATCTTGCATAACTTGACCATATGAGGAAGCAATACAAAAAAATTCATCAATGAAAGATCCACCTGGTAGTTTTCTTGATTCCGCGATCACAAACTATGTAGATAGAAATCACAGAAAAAGCTGCCCGCCGCCATTTTTAATATGCAAATGAGCAGCGAGTGCATAGTGCGGAACGAGGCCGTAGGGTTAACCTGCGTATAACATTTTACGAACATCCTTTCATTACTTTAGGAGAACAGTGATACAAAAATGGCTAGTGGCCGCCATTTTGAATATGCAAATGAGCAAAAAAGTGCATTGTGCGCAACGAGACCATAGGGCTAACGTGCGTTAATTAGTTTACGAAAATCCTAGCCTTTCTTTACTTTAGGAGATAAGTGACAAAAAGAAGAAAAACAAAATGGTCGCCCAGCGGCCATTTTAATATGCAAATGAGCAAAAAAGTACATAGTACGCAACGAGGCCATAGGGTTAACCTGCGTACAAAGTTTTACGAAGATCCTCCCATTACTTAAGGAGAAAATTGATAAAAAGTAGAAAAACAAAATGGTCGCCTAGCGGCCATTTTGATATGCAAATGAGCAAACGAAATAGATGTTGCACAACAAGACCATAGGAGGAAAGTGCGTGTGAAATTTAAAGAAGATCCGACAAGCACTTCTCTTGGAATCGCGATCACAAAAGAGAAAAGTGATAAAAAATAGAATATCAAAATGGTCGCCTAGCGGCCATGTTAATATGCAAATGAGCTCAGAAAAATAGATGTTGCACAACTAGACCATATGGGGAATCAGCACAAAAACATTTCATCAAGATCGGTCTGGTGGTTTTCTAGATTCCGCGATCACAAACTATGTAGGAAAAAATCACAAAATGGCCGCCAGCGGCCATTTTATTATGCAAATGAGCAAACAAAATAGATGTTGCACAACTAGACCATAAGAGGAACATGTCTATGAAATTTGATGAAGATCCGACCAGTAGGTCTCTTCAAATCGCGATCACAAGAAAAGTTTACAGACACCGGACGACAGACGACGGACGACGGACGACGGACGACGGACGACAGACGACGGACGACGGACGACGGACCACGGACAAAATTCGATTTGATAAGACCACCATGAGATCATGGTGGTCTAATAAAATGGGATAAGGGTATACCCGCATACATCGCATCTAGTTATATTTAAGTACATACATCTTGAGATTTGGGTTGTAGAAAAAAATGGGGAGCACTATATACCACAAAGTGGTGAGTATGACATCTAGCTAGTACTATTGCAAGGCATTAAGTGTGGTTAGTTTTGTTGTATGAAAAACCATCTGTTTCTCCACAGACATTTCCAGCCTTCTTACCACTGACAGTTAACACCCACTCAACATAAATAGTTTAGACATTCCACAAAATTGGGTTTGTATTAATATATACACGTAACAGGAAAAAACTGCCTTGAGTATTCAGCTGGTTATCACAGGGTCAGAAAATTAAGTGACAAGCTATATGTAATATTAATTGGTTGATTGATTGATTGTTTGGGGTTTTACGCGGCGCTCAAGATTATTTCACTTATATGGCAGCGTTGCCAGTTTTATTGTGGGAGGAAACTGGGCTCTATGCCCGGAGGAAACCCACGACCTTCCGTTTGTAACTGGCAACCATCCTACATAGGTTGTTCAAGTGAAAACCCAGTCAGAAAATTTTCCATTTTTTTTGGATTGAGTGGGATTTGAACCCGCGACCCATTGGTGGAAGTAATATTAATGGGTAATTTAAAACAGGTTGTGTAATTACTCAAATCATTGCAGGAGAAATTGTAAAAATATGGATCCCATCAAAGTTTACCGACTTTTAACATGATGAATGAGCTTGTTAGAAATAACTAAATATTAATAGCATCATTCATATATATGATCCCAGCTATTTGTGGACAAGACCTAAACAAAGTATGATAAGAAAACAAGTTTATATCATCCATTATCATTCTTATAGTTCATACACTGTACATAGAAAAACTGGTGTCCTTGATAATGAATTATTTCACTACCATATTTCCATGTTATGAAAGTTGTTGAGCTACATGTATAAAACTGGACTAACTTCCATGTATTAAAGAGTTCCCGACAAACAGAAGTATAAGTAGTGTAGTGTATGAGAATGAGGTAAACATTGATAATGTGCGACAGATTTGGCAACTGATTTCACGTCTCATATTTGATTGGGAAACTCAACGGTGATGTGAGACAGTAAGACACCTTTCAATAAAATCTGCTTCCAAGTTCCAGCACCTTGCTGACATAGTCTGAGGCCTAATAATGGCCTTCTTGAAGTCCGGCTTAATACGTCGTCTTGAGATTAACTTAGATGATTAACAGTAAACGCTGAAAAGGCCCACGCGTTTGAAGTTACATTATACGAACCTGCGCAACATTTAGCTTAACTTCTTTTGTTAACTGTTTTCTTTGTAATAAATTATATTCTTGGAGGCTGAAATTTTTCAGGACAATGTCTTTATAAGTCAGTTGGTGGCCATTGGTGTGAAAGCACAATCACTTGGCTGAAGCACACTTCAAAAGTTGGGTGTACAATAATTGATTGGATACCCCTAGGTAAGAGAGAATACGGGCTAGGTGTTGTGATAACTTGTTCAGTAGGATAACTCACTCAATGGATGCTGATAGTAATACCTTCACTTGGCTATAGCCCATATGCCTATATATACCAAGAATATCCAATCAGTTATTGTAAAGAACCAGTTATCATACACCAGCTTTTCGATACTCTCTGGATGATTAGGCCTACATGTACTTTAATACTAACTCAGAGTTATTTCAGTCTGCAGATACTGATAGAAATAGAATTATAGGAATAAATATATGACTGAGTGGCAGGCGTTACCGTGATGCAAAACATATCTTTTTCTTTAGTCAATACAAATACGGATGTTATTTTTAGCATTAAAAAAGTAACAAATGTTAAAATAGTGTAGAAACAGGATACATCTGGCTAATCTAACAGATTTGTATTAGACGTTTTGCTTTATACATGTACATTTTAATATAGTCCGGGTTTTTGACACCAAAATGACTTAATTTTTTATATATTGACGGTCATATTTTGGAGTCAGGGTTCATTGCAATCAAAAAGCCGGAGTTGGCTGCCCGCTCAGAAGCGGGCAGTATGTGGTTCGATTTATACAAGGAAATAGCAATATAAGAACACTCAGATCGTATCTAAACGGTCACAATCACGTTTATGGATAATTTCGCTACCTACCAGTGCCTGATATGGACGAGTAGGATCGGCCAGTAAACATTAAACAGTAAACATCGTAAACAGTATTCTTCCCCTGAATAAGCCTCTTTCGAGTTTGGCTAAAACCCCGCGAGATCACGCGAGAAATGAGCTTAGGGGTATAAGTTTCACTGACTGGCCGTTCGTTTAACATTAGCGGCTATGGTGATCGGCGGTTATCGTGTGGTTTTGTCTTTGATTCTTTGTTTTTAAATCATTCCTTTAATCCAATTTTTTTTTGTGAAACACACTAGAAGCTATAAGTTGCGTTTTTGTCAGTTGACTGTCAATACAATTATTTATATCGGGTGGATACGCTTCGAAGTTGTCAAAAACCAACGGCAAAAACATAACTACGACATGTTATTTTTGTGTTAGAAATAATATATGTTTTTGTCCGTCAAAAAGAAGTATCTAATGGCCTTGTTATATATCTTGATATGTCTCAAAAAAGACTTTTGTAAAAAGTATAGATTGTAAGCTGAGAATCACAGATAAAACAACAGGGTGACAGCCGAGCTCCATTTAAGCACTAATGTTAATCGGACAGCCGATCGGTGAAACTTATACCCCTAAACACGGGTCTCGCGTGATCTTGTGGGACTTCCGCCAAACCCAAAAGGGGCTTATTCACTTTTGCCTTCTCCAGCCACAAACTCTCTGACATTGATGACGTAAATTTGTAATACTGTTTAGCGGTTTTTCAGTTTTTAAACGTTAAATTCACTTTACAAAAGGCTAAATTATTCATAAATGTCGTTGATGACACTCTTTGAGTTAGTTAAATTGTTACTTACTGTATAAATCTGACCGCAAACTGCCCAATCAAAAGTGTGCAGTCTACTCCGACTTTTATATACAATACATACTTATTAGGCTTAGGTTTTGAACAGAACACTTGCAGATAAAAACGTGAACAATACAGCTAAAATGCACATGAACATGTATTGGTTTTAATGTTTCAAAGTGTATATTAATATTATAAATACTCACTTCGTGCCGCATTCAGTAACTCTTTCCCATCGTTGATGAGGGTTTTGATGGATTTGCTCGTTCGTTCCAACTCTTTTTCGTGTTCGTGTAATTTCTCTCGAAAGAAAGGACTGTCAGTTAGACAATCAGCAAATTCAAGTGGTTTTAGGCCCATTTTGCGAATTTTATGAGCCCTTATTTTGCAAAGTGTAATAATTTAACAATTTCGTCCACATTTATGCACAGAAATATTTCGCCGTCTTGTCCGGATAATTCTAATATGGAGACATTATAACTTCCGGTCATGCGCAATCAAGCTCATTAACTCAACGTGCGAGTTGTCAAAACTGAATACATCAAGTTCGCTGTCAACCTCGTGTGGAAATTAAAGATGCCGAAAAAGAAAACAGGCCAACGAAAGAAAGCAGAGAAGCAAAGAGAAAGACAGAGAGGAATTAGAACGGCCTTTGTCGGTCGCCCGTTAGCCGACAGACCATGCAATATTATTATGGTAAGCCTTACAAAGTTACAAGCTAGGAAGGCTAAACAACAACAACAACAGGACAGGATATAGAATACGTCCGTCACTTTGAAAACTTCTTCAGTCAATATGAATAAAAAATGTCGGTCATCGTAAATATTTTATGATTGTCAGGGGGGGCAAGCCCCCCCCCCCCCCTAGAACCCCCCAAGATTTCTTTTTCTTTTTTAATTAATTTTTAATAAAGAATAAATGAAAAAGGAAATACTTTTTTTTTTTTTTTTTTTTTAACATTTATTTTGGCACATAGATCACGATTTTACAAACGCCCTACAGACCCTCGTGATCAAGGGATACGGGCGACAAAGACAGTAGTAACATAAAGACAAACATTGACATGTAATGATAGATAATGCATTATAATTGCAACATTCACTTACAATGAAACAGAGAGAAAAAGAAATATATAATAAGATAAAGAGAAACAGGTTAGGTTATTTATCCCTCTGCTAACATAATGTATGTTTATGCAATGGTATAGGTCCACAACAAAAGAGAAAACATGACAGTATTATACATTATTATACACCCATTCACAAACCATGGCGGAGACAGTATTAAAGATTACACACATTTACCAAATATGACAGAGATAATATTACACATTTTACACATATTCACAAAACATGACAGGGTCAGTATTACACATTATTATTGAGATTCACATAGCCTAACTCAGGTAATATTACTGTACATACATGTAGGCTTTTACTGTTGACAAAAGTTAACAAACAATAACAAAATTGTAATTTAAATGTGAGCATAAAAAATATCATAATTTGGAGCAGTGGTGTTCTGTACAAGTCTTTCACAAAAGAGACAATAAAATAATCTTAATACAGGATTATTACAGATCATTAATCAATGGCTACGTGTACCGGTAGGCCTACAGGCAAGAAATGGTCGATCACCGTAAATATGTTATAATCGTCAGGGGGGCAAACCCCCCTATAACCCCCAAAGTTTTCTTTTTCTTTATGAATTTTTAATAACGAACATAAATTAAAAAAGAAATAAGACTGAAGTCACAGTAAAAAAAAAGGTGTAGAGCCGTATCGGCTGTATGTTGAAGTTGAACACTGACGGAGAGACAAGCTCGCACATTGTCCTGTCTCATGCATTAAACGTAGCAAAGATGGCGAGGCGAATGTTTGAAATTGCTTGTGTGTAGAGTGAAATCGGCGATTTTAGTAAATGTAGGCGAATTCTGTGCAAGTAAAGACGAATTTTCCGATTAGGGAGTTCCTGAAGGTATTGTACAGAATATTTGAAAGGAAACTATGTGTTTTACTGTAAGTTCCAGGTGACGGACGTATTCTATATTCGCACCCAACAACAACTAGTGCAGGACTAGTCTAGTACGGTAGTACTAGTAGTAGTAGTTCTATATCCTGACCAGTATCATCGGTTTCAGAGCCCTTAGAGACTGGAACGCTATTTCACGAAATACAAATTGTTTATTCATAGAACTTTCTTGGCGGTTTATTATTGTATAGGCCTATATTTCAATAAAATGCACCCAACAATCCTCAGGTTGGGGAAATACGTGAATCGTCGGATATCCGTGAAACGACGGACTATCCATGAATCGACGGACTATCCGTGAATCGACGGACAGTTTTGTCACAGAACGATCATAGGCACCTGTCAAAAACAATAAAAGTTCTCCGTCTTCTAATTCTTACGAAGACACCAAGTTTTGCAGTTCCACAACAACAGAACAGCTTTCAAGCTTTCCATTCACACTCTTATTTCGTCCTAAGCTTCAATATTTTTCTGCGCTGAAGCCGTCAAAGTCGCTGACACAAACTGTCAAAAAGCATTTCGCCATTTTGGATAAATAATTTAGAAAAGAAAATAAACAATTACATACATTTGAAACCCCGCAAACTAAAGCGTGCTTCTTCGTCTTTCCATACTGGTCACGTGGTTTAAATACGTCCACCGGCCAGATCACACAAGAGACATCTAAAGTAGGGCCCTCCAAGAATACAGCGCCAGTAGCCATTGTATGGTGAACCAAAGGGGACTAATTTGCCTTGGATACTATATGCCTCTTGTACATGATAAGGCCTGCCTTCTTCAATACCATGTGAACAAAGGGTACATTTGAAAAATCAACGAGTTATGAACATTACCCACTTAAAGTAGTAAAACTCAAAAGAAAAATGGTTCAGGAAAATTCTTTGATAATTCCATTTTGGAGTTAAACCATCACTCGTGGCCTTAAAATCAGTTAGCAGTGGATTTCGCTGTTTGGATTCCCCTCCGTTTGTGTTCAGTTGTAGTTAATTGGTAGCAGGTATGAGCATAAGTTTGAGGTTTTCCTCTGGCCACAGAGCCGTGTTCCTCCCATCTGATGTAGACATTTCCAGGTTGAAACGTTCTCTAGGCTAAAACATATAAAACACTAGGCAAAACAAAATCAAAATATCTCTCAATAAAATGATAAATAGTCATCCTCTATGATCTAGTATTATTCAATATGCTTTGATTTAGATGGATGTCATAGTTTCTTTTTTTTTCTTTTTTTCAGGAATGTGATGGCTGTCACAGGTAAATGATATGTTATTTTATATTTGACTTACATGAAATTGTGATAAAAGGCAACCATAATTACTATAGGAAAACTGTAAGCTAGAGAAAGAATTATTTTTGATTTCTATTGAAGATGTAATAAAATGTTTGTATTGGTATATGAATCTGTGGCAGAAAGGAAGACTTGATGTGATAGTTATAGGGACTGAAGTCTTGCAATGTATATTATGTAAGCTATCCTGTACTTTCTTGCAAAAATGGAATAAAAATTGGGAAAAAAAAGAAAAGAAAGGAAGACTTTCAATCCAACTAGTTTGAACATCCAGCCGAACTATTATCTTCACATTCTGTACTTGTTTTATGTTTGTTTTGCAGGATACAGAAAAACCGAGCATTTTGCTATTTCTGTAATTTGGTACAGAGATTACCTGTCTGTGCACATTGTGGTAAGGAAGGTGTAATCTTTCATTACAATGATAAACATTTTTTCAACATTTGTATTAAAAAATAAATTAGTGTTAAATTCAGGCGTTAACACTATTTCTTTCTAAACTACAAAAGGCCTAGGTGGCTTCATCTTTCTGAGCCAAGTTAAAATCTCCATGGCCCCATTCTGTGTTTTACCTTGGCGGACTACTCCTGTAAATAGAACATTGACCACTGGAGGGAATGTGAGAGTTGTCTTTCCTACCCTTACAGACTCTTGGCCAATCAGCACTCGGTTAACGAAAGCTCAAGGTATACAGCCGCCATTACGTTATTCTTTTGCTGGTAGAAGAGTGTAAGTGTCCAAAGTTTTGATTAGCCTCGAGAAGTTTTGCTTGGGTCCATTCAAAACTTGCTGTTTGATTTACGGGTTTGAGTGGAGTAGTCCACCAAGGTTAAACATGGAATGGGGTCATGGAGATTTTAACTTGGCTCGAGAAGATGCGATGGCACAGTTGACAGAGGGATATTTATTCTCAGAACAAATAAAATGGATAATTCACTTGATGGCCATGTGGAATAGTAGACACTGGGTGAAGGCTAGGGATTTCCTCCTGGCAAAGAGCTTGGTTGCCCCCCCTACTAAACCTGCCAACGCCACAATATAAGTAAAACGTAAATCAGTTTTGTAATAATTAGAAATATTAATAAAGTAACAACACAAGCCTTCGACACATGTGTCTTTATCAAGTGCAATAAAGACACCAGTACAGGTGTAGAATACTTGTGTTTTTTCACAAAAAACTTACTTTGCAGTGATGCTTTGATTATTTTTCATTAGAATGGAACCCATTTTTATAGAGAGGTGGAAAGAGTTCTTAGTTTGTAATAATTATGGTAGAAACAGGAATTTGTACTTTTCTGATTAAAAGTTGATTTCAGTTAACTTATGTAGATACTAGATACCAATGTTCATCAATTGATTTATTATTTTAACATTTTTAAGGCTTGGGTGTAACTTTAAATGTCCTATTGTCACAACTCAACATTTTCTTGTTGCAGGCAAAATGAAATGTATGATGAAGTCTGGTGACTGTGTCGTCAAACACCCTGGGCAATATACAACTGGTATGGGGATGGTGGTAAGAAATTGGACTTCAATGGCGCTAATTTTTAGGATGGCATAACATATTTTAATGTTTTTAGTGTACCTTTTTTTTTCTCGATCTACATAAGTTCCTGGTTATCTGTACACAATTAATCAACCTTCTTGCAGTTACTCTGTCTGTCCCAACCAGACATTAAATACAAAATTGAAATTGGTCTACACAACAACAATAGAAAAAATAGAAATTCAAATACATGTCTTTATCATAAAATATTTGATAGAATTACATTTATAGCTGGTGACTTTAAAACTTTGTAGAGCTAGAACTTTGACTTTTTCGGGCAGATATTTATGCTTGATTTAAATGTGTTTGTAAATTTACAAGAACTGGCATTTATGGAATTTTCTATCAGATTCATATTTTCATGGGGTTTCTACATGTTTCAGGGTGCTATCTGTGATTTCCATGGGTTGTCTACATGTTTCAGGGTGTAGTCTGGGATTTCAATGGGTTGTCTACATGTTTCAGGGGGCAATCTGTGATTTCCATGAGTTGTCTACATGTTTCAGGGTGTAGTTTGTGATTTCAATGGGTTGTCTACACGTTTCAGTTTGCTATCTATGATTTCCATGGGTTGTCTACATGTTTCAGGGTGCTTTCTGTGATTTCCATGGGTTTTCTACATGTTTCAGGGGGCTATCTGTGATTTCCATGGGTTTTCTACATGTTTCAGGGTGCTTTCTGTGATTTCCATGGGTTGTCTACATGTTTCAGGGGGCTATCTGTGATTTCCATGGGGTTTCTACATGTTTCAGGGTGCTATCTGTGATTTCCATGGGTTTTCTACATGTTTCAGGGTGCTATCTGTGATTTCCATGGGTTTTCTACATGTTTCAGGGTGCTTTCTGTGATTTCCATGGGTTTTCTACATGTTTCATGGTGTAGTCTGTGATTTCCATGAGTTTTCTACATGTTTCAATGGGCTATCTGTGATTTCCATGGGTTTTCTACATGTTTCAGGGGGCTATCTGTGATTTCCATGGGTTTTCTACATGTTTCAGGGTGCTATCTGGGATTCCCATGTGTTGTCTACATGTTTCAGGGTGTAGTCTGTGATTTCCATGGGTTTTCTACATGTTTCAGGGTGCTATCTGTGATTTCCATGGGTTTTCTACATGTTTCAGGGTGCTATCTGTGATTTCCATGGGTTTTCTACATGTTTCAGGGTGCTATCTGTGATTTCCATGGGTTTTCTACATGTTTCAGGGTGCTATCTGTGATTTCCATGAGTTTTCTACATGTTTCAATGGGCTATCTGTGATTTCCATGGGCTGTCTACATGTTTCAGGGTGCTATCTATGATTTCCATGGGTTGTCTACATGTTTCAGGGTGCTATCTGTGATTTCCATGGGTTTTCTACATGTTTCAGGGTGCTATCTGTGATTCCCATGTGTTTTCTACATGTTTCAATGGGCTATCTGTGATTTCCATGGGCTGTCTACATGTTTCAGGGTGCTATCTATGATTTCCATGGGTTGTCTACATGTTTCAGGGTGCTATCTGTGATTTCCATGGGTTGTCTACATGTTTCAGGGTGCTATCTATGATTTCCATGGGTTTTCTACATGTTTCAGGGTGCTATCTGTGATTTCCATGGGTTTTCTACATGTTTCAGGGTGCTATCTGTGATTTCCATGGGTTTTCTACATGTTTCAGGGTGCTATCTGTGATTTCCATGGGTTTTCTACATGTTTCATGGTGTAGTCTGTGATTTCCATGAGTTGTCTACATGTTTCAGGGTGCTATCTATGATTTCCATGGGTTGTCTACATGTTTCAGGGTGCTATCTGTGATTTCCATGGGTTTTCTACATGTTTCAGGGTGCTATCTGTGATTCCCATGTGTTTTCTACATGTTTCAATGGGCTATCTGTGATTTCCATGGGCTGTCTACATGTTTCAGGGTGCTATCTATGATTTCCATGGGTTGTCTACATGTTTCAGGGTGCTATCTGTGATTTCCATGGGTTGTCTACATGTTTCAGGGTGCTATCTATGATTTCCATGGGTTTTCTTCATGTTTCAGGGTGCTATCTGTGATTTCCATGGGTTTTCTACATGTTTCAGGGTGCTATCTGTGATTTCCATGGGTTTTCTACATGTTTCAGGGTGCTATCTGTGATTTCCATGGGTTTTCTACATGTTTCATGGTGTAGTCTGTGATTTCCATGAGTTGTCTACATGTTTCAGGGTGCTATCTGTGATTCCCATGTGTTTTCTACATGTTTCAGGGTGTAGTCTGTGATTTCCATGGGTTTTCTACATGTTTCAGGGTGCTATCTGTGATTTCTGTGAAGCTTGGGTGTGTCATGGAAGAAAGTGTCTAACAACACATGCGTGCGAATGTCCTTTACAAAACGCTAATTGTCTGGAATGTGATCGATCCGTTTGGGATCATGGTAAGTACAAGAATATCATCGGTGTGAGGTTGTTGTAAATATACTATTAGTTACATGTACTTGATGCCCTTCCATGGGTATACGGGTAAATATTTGGTGTTTGCTATAAAAAAAATTTCGAACCGAGGTTGAGGAAAAATATCTGTCTGACACCAAATATCTACCCGTATACCCACTGAAGGGCGTCAAATAACGAATTTATCGCCATGCAGAGCAGCTTGTTTGCTTAAAATTCAATATAATCAACTGTTTTTTAGTCAATAAGTTAACTAATAAATGGAGTCAGGGACTGATCCAGGGAAAATTTGGGCATACCATTTCGGTTCAAAATCTGTTGTTTCTAAGAATTTGGGCGGATTTTTTGCTTGTGAGTTTGGGCGCCCATACCTGTATACAGGTATTAAAATGGATCAGTCTATGGCCGAGTTGTTTTCGAATATGTGTTAGGCTTACTAGACATCGGAAATTCTATTGTTACGTTGCAAAGTTATAGTGATCTTGAGACAAGTAAAGTGTTCTATGCTTACGAAACAACATTCTAAACTGGCATCACTATAGGATTTTGTCTTGACTAAGAATTCTGTGACGCACAAAGGCTTTCACTCCGTGGTAATATCAGTGAGTGACCAACGTTGACTGTCTATCAGAGTGAAACATGTTCCAATCCCACATATATGAAGTGACTGATCTCAGTCCAAGATATAGGGTCTACATAAAGTTTATCTACTGAATTATTGGATGTGCAGGGGCTGCAAATTGAATTTTTAAAAATTATATTTTTCATATTTATCCACTGGATACAGCATGTATTGAGTCAAGTCGCCCCCAGCCTGCTACTGAAGCAGTCTTGTATAAAAGCTATGATAGGGAAGAGCAGGGACCATATTAAAATGTTTTCACTTATTTATTAAAGAGGCACGAATTGCCAAAATGTTGATATTTTGACGTTAAAACAGAAAGTTGAAATTATTGGCTATTTTTCTCAAGACGTATAATTTAGAAGCTTTTTAGTGCTTCTAGTCTCGAAAATGTACGATAAAGTATTGTTTTGAACTAACTTTGGCTTAGAATGAATGGTCGTCCCGGTTATTTAAATTTTGTTTACATTTCGAACACTATTCCGGTTTGTACAGGCCACATACTCTATGGATTTTCTTATTCCAACGCTAATCATTTAGTTTTTCGATGGCCTTCAAGGCCTATTACTGTCGTGACGATCAGAAATTATGAAAAAGTGTGAATTTTGGCAGCTCATGCCACTTTAAATATTGATCTCAGAAAGCATTTTGGAAAATTGTGAAAGCCCTGTAACTAACAGCTGATTTATTTCCAGGTGGTCGAATGTACAAGTGTTCTTTTTGTGCTGGATTTCTTTGTGAAGATGACCAGTTTGAACATCAAGCCAGTTGTCAGCAGTTAGATTCTGAAAACTTTAAATGTGAGTTAATAGGACTTCTTTCTGTTTTAAAGACACTTTTTTTGAATTTTAAAAAGTAGCAATGTTGTCTTAATACACATGTAATTTTGTTTTCACATTCTGTAATATGCATTTCTTAGATACCCTATGCTTATACTTCGCCAAAAAAATGTTGCATCGCCCCCTTTGTTGCATGGTTTTTGTAGAAAGAGTTAAAATAATATAGAATGAATATTTGAATCAGACGTCTATTAATATAAAGAAAACAGTTCATTGGCAGTAACCTGAACATACGCCATGAGGAATATCAAGACATGTGATTTGTGCTGAACATCTGTATGCAAATTCAAGACAAACTGGAACTCAATAAGTATGGGGAAATCACAAAATTCACAGAATGCTGCTTCCAATTCAGGACATACATCCAAAGAAGGTTTAATTTTTGTTTATAAATCAATATTTTTTTGCTTCAGGTTTGTCGTGTAATAAACTAGGCCAGTACTCTTGTCTACGCTGTAAGGTAAGGTAACACAGGCCATGAGTTAAATCAGGGCGATGAGACCTCCTTAGGGGCGATAACAACAAAAACGTGAAAGGGGGGCGATTAGGCCTCTCAAGGGGGCGATGAACAGTGCCACACACAATATTCTAAAATATAGATAAAATTTACTTGTAATCTGCCAAAAACCAATATAAGCCTATGAGCAAGCAGTCTCAAGGGGGCGATGAGCTTGACAAGTTTGAGAACCACTGAGTTAAATAAAGGTTGTGGGATGGAGCAATGGGTCAAGCTTTAGCTTTAGTTGATTAATGGCTTCCTTTACATCGGAGGCCTGATTATAATCTGGACCCACAATAAGTGGGGGGCCTCCGTGGCTCAGTAGGTAGAGCGTTGGACGCTCAATCTGAACAGCCTTCCACCAATGGGTCGCGGGTTCAAATCCCACTTAGTCCAAAAAATAGGAAAATTTTCTGACTGGGTTTTCACTTGATCGACCTATGTGGGATGGTTGGCAGTTACCAGCGGAAGGTTGTGGGTTTCATCCGGGCACAGAGCCCGGTTTCCTCCCACTATAAAACTGGCAAAGCCGCCATATAAGTGAAATAATCTTGAGCGCGGCGTAAAACACCAAACAAACAATCAATCAATCAATCCCAATAAGTGGTTCTCTACCCAACACACATTTGACTTGGCCATTGCTGATTGGAATCGGATTTAGGGTGTATCAATTACAATTTTTGTTCTAGGGTCTTATTTGATTGCCAATAATGACAGAAAACCCTTATATGTATATATGTTAGGCTCAAAAGTCGCTGATGGTCAGGGGATTCCCCCAAGCAAACAGCCTGATTTTCTCACTCACTAAAATTGGCAACACTGCTATATAAATGAAACAAAAATAAAAATAGAATTAATAGATGATGATCTTACGACAAATTAAAATTAAACTTGTATTTTCTTTTCAGACATGTTACTGCGAAGACCATGTGAGGCGAAAAGGTTTCAAATATCTGAAAGGTCAAGCTATACCCTGCCCAAAATGTAGCCACAACACCCATGAAACGAAGGAATTAAGCATGTCCAGTAAGATTCCTCTTTATAACGTTATATAGAAATGAAACCATAGTGGCTCTCGGTTGTGACCCAGAGGAGCTTTGCGAAATACAGTCAAACCTAGACAAGCGACCACCTGTAAACAGCGACCAACTGTCTTGAGCGGCCACCCCACGACGCCCCCGAACGAAATCCGGTACGTTAGACACTGTATAGAGCGACCACCTGTCTAACGCGACCGCGACCAGCTGTGAAGCTGATAATGTATACACAAACCCTGTAATAAACGACCAAAACTTGGTTCTATAATCGCTAAAACGCTGCACGGGGTCTTAAAAAAACAAAAACCACGGCTTTACCGCGCATGCTTAATCCCCCTGTAGCAGGCAATACACGACTGTCGTAATAACTAAAGCCTACAATTAAAGCTGGACACTAGCCGTTTGTATTATACCTGTGAATTGCCTTATACTAAACAGAATTGACAAAAAAAAATCTCGAATAAAGTTATCAATAGATATATAGCGGTTGGGTTCCTTTTTAATCCTATACAAATCGGAGAGATATACAAAAATCAGTGAAATAAGTTAAAATGCAATCGCCTAAGACTGGTAAAGCCCTCATTTTTCATGAGAAAAGATGACAGGTTATCGAGATGTCGGTTGCATAAAACCTGGATTAAGAGACCACCTGTCTTAAGAGACCACTTTTCACGTTTCCCTTAGTTGGTCGCTTAAACCAGGTTTGACTATATACTGAACAGCAAAAAAAACGTCACTCCTTTTTGGATATTGATAATCAGTGCATTTCAAATATATGTAAACAATACACTTATCAATGGAATGATTCCAAATTTTACATGATTTATCATCATCATTGGCAGACAAATGTTCAAGAATTTCAAGTGAAAGTGAGGACAGGTGGCATCCAAACTCGCCTGAGTGAGTTCAGCTGCAGTTGTCGGCCTTGGTCGCATGAGATTGAGCCTCCTCGGAATCTCATCCCACAATTGAGAGCAGGCTATTGAAGAGTCTGTATGTTGCTTTGATGGAGGAAGTCTCTCGTTGCTCTGGCAGTATGGGCTCGTGCGTTCTCCTGCTGGAAGACATGGTTTCCATGACGAGCAAAATGGGTCACGATGAAGGGTCTCAGCGCCTGATCGATGTAGCATGCAGCTGTTACACCATTTCCTCTACCAGGACCAACATTCTGGAACACCATAGGGCCTAGTTTTTGATTCAGTGCTATAGCACCCCATACCATAATGTTGGGCCTCCCCACGCGTCTCTTTCAAGAACACACTCATCTGCAAAACGCTCCCCTCGTACACGCCACACTCTCATGTGCCCATCAACCGTTGAGATGCAGTACTCACACACATGCAGTACCGACTTTCATCGGAGAAGACTACAGTTATCCACTTCCGGTGACACCAATTCCGATGCTGTGTGGCCCATTACAGACGAGCGTGGCGATGTTGAACAGTGAGGAGTGGACCCCTGTAAGGCCTGTAATGTCTGATATTTTCCTGCCTCAAACGCCTGTGCACCGTGTCGTCGCTAATTGGCCTCTGGTGATTGCCAATGGTTGTCCTTGCCGTTTCCGCAACTGCAGCGATGCGGTTTTGCAGGTGTTGTTGGACAATCTGTCGATCTTGCCTCAATGTTGTTACAGGCGGTCTTCCACTACGAGGACGGTCTGCTGTGCTTCCAGTGGTTTGAACCTGTTGCTGCAGGAGGTATATTGTTCGGACATGAACATTGAAGTGGTTGGCCACAGGTCTTGCAGTCTGGCCAGTATGAATTCTTCTCAAGGTCTCTCTGTTCCCGTGACAGTCGTGACATGTCACTACTGTCAACTGTGAATGATTCGATGCATGCTCGGTGGCTTTTTTTTATAGGGATGACACCTTGCAACACATGTGCATTGTGACCGTCAGGCAAAACCAACCAAAAAAGCACCCCATCATTACTTTAGTAACTGTGCTTTGACGACATGTTTTGCATATTAGTAACATGATCAGAAACCAAACTTTCTTGACCACTGGCTTCAAACTAGGTCTAGCAAGGATAGCAAAAGAGAAAATTTATTGAAAATTATAATATATGCATGAAGCAACATTTGAATAGTGTGACGTTTCTTTTGCGGTTCAGTATATATAAAACTCTTGGACGTTTTCTTTCATTGCACTATAAATTGTTTTCCTTTTGCACTATCTGTTAACTAAGAATTTACATTAATTATTGACTTCTTATTGGCATTTGTACTCTTATGTCTAGTTTAAGCCATTTCAGAGTTGAAGATATAAGATTGTTTATATTGCAGCTCGTCGATACACGTACGGTCGTCAGACACAAGGTGATGATGACGAGGAGGAGGATGATGGGGATTCTTACAGGGCCTTTATGAGTGGGGCGACAGGCGGGGCAGGCTTTTATGGATTTGGGCCAGGACAATCTGATGATTATAATGGTAAACATATTTTATTATTCATTATCATAAGGCATAAAACACTTAGTGTGAAATTCTTCATAAGTTTAACACATGGTTAAAAAAATCATTGTCCATAGGAAACCCCCGACCTGCGGCGAGTACCTGGCACCTCTCACACATACTTTTGAATTCTGAAAGCAGATGAAGAAAAAAAAACCAGCACCTATCAATCATTTTAAGGGGGGAGAAAACCAAAAAAAACCCCAAAACATCCAATTGTATTGAACAGGGGTCGGTTGCACAAAGATGTATTAAGCTTAAGTCAGGCTTAAATACGTCGCGTCACAAAGGAATTTGATTATGACGTCGCATAGTTAAGTCAGACTTAAGCTTAATACACCTTTGTGCAACCGGGCCCAGGCTTCCATAAAGCATCATGTTCATGCCTGTGAATCTTACAAGGGCTTTACGATGTGAAAGATAACTGAAAATGACTCTGATGCAGTATCAGCCACAAGTCTACCCTTTTTGCAATTTCTACAACAACCTCCATAAGTCATGTAGACACTCAATGCGGTCTTAAACGTGTATTAAAAAGGTTGATTTCCAAGCCAGTATATATTTAGAATGCATATCTTTAGTTATGAGGGTCTCAAAATGGTATAAATTACATAAGCTAGGTTTCTCTTGTGCGTGTGTAATGACTGGTGAGCTGTGTGTCTACTGATTGGCCGAACAAGACTAATTTCTCTCCTTTCCATCGTCTTTAAGATGTATAATATATAAAACTGAACATACAGTGTTGAATCCATTGGTACTTTCTCAACTTGTTTCTGATTAAATTTAACCTCCTCTTAAAAAGTGGTGTATATAATCCAAATGCTGTATTTTCCCTGTGCCGGTGTGTTTTAGTGTTCATAAATATATAATCAAAATGCTGTAAATAAGTAACCATTATTAATTTGGCCGATAACTTTCGCAACCTACGAAATTTTTTTTTCGATGTCACAGGTCGCGGGTTCGAATCCCACTCAGTCCAAAAATTGGAAAATTTTCTGACGGGGTTCTCACTTGAACGACCTATGTGGGATGGTTGCCAGTTACCAGCAAAAGGTCGTGGGTTTCCTCCGGGCACAGAGCCCGGTTTCCTCCCACAATAAAACTGGCAACGCTGACATATAAGTGAAATAATCTTGAGCGTGGCGTAAAACACCAAACAATCAATCAATCAATGTTCGATGTCACAACTGTTTATCACATCCAAAGGGAAAATACCCTGCTACATTCCCAGTGAAAACCCCAGACCCCTGGGGGCACATACTGTAGTGCTGTCCGTCATCTACTAGGGCTTCTCTGGAAGATAACTGCTGGCCAAAATGTTTTATACACACTGTCGTATATAGGTTAGGTCTTCCCTAATTGATCAACTTTTAGTCTCCGTGCCACGTCTATGGGCTCTTCGCGGGGCCTCCGTGGCTCAGTAGGTAGAGCGTTGGACGCTCAATCCGAACAGCCTTCCACCAATGGGTCGCGGGTTCGATTCCCACTCAGTCCAAAAAATTGGAAAATTTTCTGACTGGGTTTTCACTCGAACGATCTATGTGGTATGGTTGCCAGTTACCAACGGAAGGTCGTGGGTTTCCTCCCACAATAAAACTGGCAACGCCGCCATATAAGTGAAATAATCTTGAGCGCGGTGTAAAGCACCAATCAATCAATGAATCAATCTATGGGCTCTTCCATTAGCCTCCAATTGGGTCATTTTCATTGGTGATGCTTGTACGTAATATATCACCTGAATAGCTGTGCGGAATTATATGAAATTTTATTTATAGCCTATTGGTGGCTAGGGAACATTTGTAATGAATCTAGATTTGGTAGTTGTGCATTCAGATATTGTCGCCTGTCATACTGCAAGATATCTCCAGATCTGCATTTGATAATGACATTGTGCAAGTGTCTTAATGGATGGGAGGAGATGTATGTTTTGTTACCAAAACCATGTAGTTTATCTCTTATGTTAATTTCTTTCTGTCCAGGTAATGATGATGATGATGATGATGACGAGTCCAGCGAGGAAGAGGATGACAGTGAGGAAAATGAGGATTCAGAGGAAGATGTGGCAGAAAAATTAGAGAAAGTCAATATATCTAAATGAGGTGTAAAAAATTGTTTATATTAGTGATGGATTATTTTCAACAAATTGTGAAGAAATTTGATAAAGTAGATACCTAAATAAATCTACAAGGCATGCCTATATTTCCAACATTGTGTGGTGGAATATCTATTAAAACTGGATCTCATACATTGATTGATTGATTGATGTTTTACGCCGCACTCAAAAGATTATTTCACTTACATGGCAGTATTTCCAGGTTTAGTGGGGGAGGAAACCGGGCTCATTGCCGGGAGGAAATGCCCGACCTTCGGCGAGTACCTGGCAACTCTTCCACACAGGCGAACAAGTGAAAAATCCAGTCAGAAATTTGTCAATTTTTATTCAGTCCAAGTGTGATCTGAAACTGCATTGCATCGATGGATGGTCTGTGTGGGACTGAGGGACAATCATTCTAATCCACTGGACCACCGAGGTCTGTGTGGGACTGAGGGACGATCATTCTAACCCACTGGACCACCGAGGTCTGTGTGGGACTGAGGGACGATCATTCTAACCCACTGGACCACTGAGGTCTGTGTGGGACTGAGGGACGATCATTCTGGACCACCGAGGTCCCTCTGGGACTGAGGGACGATCATTCTGGACCACCGAGGTCCCTCTGGGACTGAGGGACGATCATTCTTATCCACTGAAGCCTTTGTGGGACTGAGGGAAGATCATTCTAACCCACTGGACTACCAAGGTCTGTGTGGGACTGAGGGACAATCATTCTAACCCACTGGACTACCAAGGTCTGTGTGGGACTGAGGGACAATCATTCTAACCCACTGGACTACCAAGGTCTGTGTGGGACTGAGGGACGATCATTCTAACCCACTGGACCACCGAGGTCTGTGCGGAACTGAGCGACAATCATTCTAACCCACTGGACCACCGAGGCCTGTGTGGGACGATCATTCTAAACCACTGGACCACCGAGGTCTGTGTGGAACTGAGGGACGATCATTCTGAACCACCGAGGTCTGTGTGGGACTGAGGGACGATCATTCTAACCCACTCGACCACCGAGGCCTGTGTGGGACGATCATTCTAACCCACTGGACAACCCAGGTCTGTGTGGAACTGAGGGACGATCATTCTAACCCACTGGACCACCGAGGTATGTGTGGGACTGAGGGACGATCATTCTAACCCACTGGACCACCGCGGTCTGTCTTGGACTGAGGGACGATCATTCTAACCAACTGGACCACCGAGGTCTGTGTGGGACTGAGGGACGATCATTCTAAACCACTGGGCCACCAAGGTCTGTGTGGGACTGAGGGACGATCATTCTAACCCACTGGACCACCGCGGTCTGTCTTGGACTGAGGGACGATCATCCTAACCAACTGGACCACCGAGGTCTGTGTGGGACTGAGGGACGATCATTCTAAACCACTGGGCCACCAAGGTCTGTGTGGGACTGAGGGACGATCATTCTAACCCACTCGACCACCGAGGCCTAAACTGAGGTATTAACATTCTAACCAACTGAGCCACCAGGATCCCCATTAGAAAAATGGCTGAATTACTAAATTAAAAATTTTCAATATATTTTAAATGTTTAGTTTAACAGGATGTAATCTGCAAATTGTTACCTGTATAACTACAAATATAGTATTTGAGACAACTATTTGATCTCCACTTCTAATTTTCCTAGCAGGGGGTATGGCAATCCGCTTTTCTGTCCATTATCATCGCATATACTCTCACAGATTGTATCAGATTTTTTTAAAACTTGGTAGACATGCTGGATATGCAAGGAAGTTCACCTATTTTGGTTGCCTTGGTTTTATGAGTTTTTAGTGTTACTGCACTTTTGACAGTCTAGGAAGACATGGACAATGGGTGCTTGTCAATGGGTGCTTCTCCCACGGTTTAGGAAGACAAAAATTGGCGGGCGATTTTTGGACAATCATTATCTTTTGAAAATATCCGAATGCGACCTTTAATAACAAAAAGGAGTCAGACGTACAGACGCCCAAACTTAACGAATTACAGGTACCAAGGACAGGAATTGCATAAAATTCCGACCAGCGGTTCTGAAGAAGCAACCGATGTAAATATCTGAATTGGGTGCTCAACAGAAGAAAGACACAGTACCTGCTAAAGGTTTCTCCACACTCCATACAAATGTGACTGCATGTTGAATGTGACATACATGTACATGTTAATCGATCAGTTAGTAAAAGCAAAGTTTGAACCCCCTTGTGAGCCAGAAAAACATACATAAAAAAGATCACATCTGTTATATCAATCATATCGTTTTACAAAAACTGAAGGTCACAAAGAATTAAGTTTTTAGAATACATTTTTATTTATTAAAAATTGTATCTAGCTTTGACGATAAAGATTGTAGGAACAAAATCTGTGCACACTTTGTGAAAAATCTTGTATCCTTCCCTTGCATGCGTGCAGATAAATGTAAGTAAAAAAACTCCTGTCATCAAGGGGAACACTATTTAAAAGGCACTTTTTGGCGTAGAGAATCTAGAAACAATGGGGATGTAAAGAAACTAAGCTAGATATTTCTTAAAATTCTTTGATGTTTTACACTGCATTCAATCAAGATTATTTAACTTTTATGGTGAGATTGGAAACACACTTAGCATCCTTCATGTTCCATTGGTTCATATGGCCTTACATAGGTCATGCCAATGCTGGTACACGGGAGACCTAAAAGGTAACAAATCTTACAAGTTTGGAATGTAGTTAAATGTGAATTCCAAGACAAAGTGAAAATGATTCACAGATGATGTTGATAATACTGGGAAAGATAATCAAGTCTGATCATTTTCCATTCGATTCCATTTAAAACACATGCCAGTATGACCAGAGAAAATATACAAGTAACAAGCCATGTTCATCACACTGTACCAGGTAAAAAAGATCACCATAAAACTACCTGCTTCAGGTCATAAACCTATACATAGCAATTTATTTGAATTCTTCAAAATCTCAGGCAATCATTTGAAATGTTCTGTTGTCCTTGAGCTATGCTTACATCAGTGTCCAAGGTTATAATCACTCAGTCAAGCAATATCATAAATGAGAGTCTGACAATGCCATAAATGTGAGTCAACAACAATGTCATACAGGTGATTCAAGCAATGTCATACAGGTGAGACAAAGCAATGCCATACAGGTGAGACAAAGCAATGTCATACCGGTGAGACAAAGCAATGCCATAAATGTGAGTCAACAACAATGTCATAATGGTGATTCAAGCAATGTCATACAGGTGATTCAAGCAATGTCATAAAGATGAGTCCGACAATGTCATAAAGGCACGAAATGTTGTGAAGTCAGTTTACGGTTGAGTTCTGCCAACACCACAGAATACTGTAAGGCTTTCTCAGCTGATATGTTGGCGAACAGGTCATCATCTGGAGTTGAGGGCACAGAAACTGGAACTAAAACAGAAGAAATACTCAATTATAGTTTCAAAATCATGGCACAGATGGTACTTTATGTTTTAAGATGTGATGATTTTTTTTCTGAGCATAACTTCCAGAAGGAAAACTTGGTCTTGGGGCGAATACATATATATTTCTAATTATTTTAAGGACGGGATATCTGTAGTTTAATACATACGGTTTAACTATGATAGCCACCCTCAAAGTACTTAAAACATCTCCCATTAATAAGTTGCATCACATGACTAACATATAATGCACCTTAATTTTATTCACCATTGATTGGATAAATAAAGAGTGACGGCTTAATGAATGGCCTGTGGAGCTTGTTCTCTATTATAACAACGCATTCAAATTTAAATTATTGGCTTACAGGGGGATAAAACATACATTGGACAATTGTTTTAGACTGCATGAACTCTTTCCATCTAAACTAGTTTAATAGTAAAATGTTCTTTCCCTTAAAATGGGATATTATAGAAAGTGCCATTCATTTTGTTAACAAATACAGAAAAAAGTTTTTTTTCAGAAAAGTTCGGAAGGCACTCCCTGGATCCGTGTATTTTAAAATCAAAATGTTAACTCAGGGACGTTTCAAACTCAAGAATGAGGTAACAACGGGTTTGAACAGGCTAGTTGGTCATTTGAATTACTTGTCATTCCAACATAACATTTTTTGCTCACACTATTACTTCAGTATTTTAACAAAACTCAATATTATTTCAAATTATATGGTTGTTGTGCTAGGTATATCCAACAAAGACATCAAGTCCAGATTCGTATATTACTTGGCAATTATGCCAACCTAAACAATTCAGCTTAGAGTTGATAAACCATCAGAACTAAATCTAAAAATTGTCAGAGAAAACTTAAAGAAGTTCTAAATTTGAGCCCCTTTTATTAACTGTTTAAAAGTCTGATATTTAGAAAGTTAAGAAGTGTTTACCTTGTTTAGGGGTTTCCTCCTTAGCAGTATTAGTTTAGAAAGTTAAGAAGTGTTTACCTTGTTTAGGGGTCTCCTCCTTAGCAGTATTAGTTTAGAAAGTTAAGAAGTGTTTACCTTGTTTAGGGGTTTCCTCCTTAGCAGTATTAGTTTAGAAAGTTAAGAAGTGTTTACCTTGTTTAGGGGTCTCCTCCTTAGCAGTATTAGTTTAGAAAGTTAAGAAGTGTTTACCTTGTTTAGGGGTTTCCTCTTTAGCAGTATTAGTTTAGAAAGTTAAGAAGTGTTTACCTTGTTTAGGGGTCTCCTCTTTAGCAGTATTAGTTTAGAAAGTTAAGAAGTGTTTACCTTGTTTAGGGGTTTCCTCTTTAGCAGTATTAGTTTAGAAAGTTAAGAAGTGTTTACCTTGTTTAGGGGTCTCCTCCTTAGCAGTATTAGTTTAGAAAGTTAAGAAGTGTTTACCTTGTTTAGGGGTTTCCTCTTTAGCAGTATTAGTTTAGAAAGTTAAGAAGTGTTTACCTTGTTTAGGGGTCTCCTCCTTAGCAGTATTAGTTTAGAAAGTTAAGAAGTGTTTACCTTGTTTAGGGGTCTCCTCCTTAGCAGTATTAGTTTAGAAAGTTAAGAAGTGTTTACCTTGTTTAGGGGTCTCCTCTTTAGCAGTATTAGTTTAGAAAGTTAAGAAGTGTTTACCTTGTTTAGGGGTCTCCTCCTTAGCAGTATTAGTTTAGAAAGTTAAGAAGTGTTTACCTTGTTTAGGGGTCTCCTCTTTAGCAGTATTAGTACTGCCTTTACTGCGACTTCTCCTTCGCTTTGCTTTATCGGCAGCCTGAAATAAAACATTCATACAGGTAAACCCAAAACACATCAGATTATTTAATAATCTATGAAGATCATGTTATATCTGATGATGAGAGCAGCAGCTTTCAAAGATTATATAGCTATAAACTTTAGTTAAACAACTAACTAGCCGTAAAAGTATTGCATCCCCCTCTTTGGCTCAACATTTGCATGAAAATTCAAGAAAAACAAGAACTCAAGAACATTGTGAAATTTCCAAATGTTAATGCTGACAGAAATGTAACGAAGTTCCCATACACTTCACAATATGCCAGAATTGTTCTTGTATAAAGTAGATACAGCATTATGTACAATTTGTTATGTTTGTGCGATCGTGTTCCTCGTGAAAACATAATGTATTTTTTAAAAGAATTAGACACCCGGTTTTTAGTGTCCTTTTATTTACTTTTCATAAAGCCACACTTTGCGTGGGTTAGGTTGAGCTCAGAGAAAAAGACATTAAACTTTGTTATCACAAAATGACTTCGCTATCACAACTTCACAAGTACCAGTAGTTCTACTCCTTCCGTTCATTTTAATATGACTTTTGAAGACATCAAATTGACAATGACTTACTTCCTTAGATTTTCTCTTTGGAGTTTGATCATCCATTGGGGTGAAGAAATCAGGGCGAAATCTCTTTGTACGCACTGTTCTCCTTTTTGTACTAATTTCTGTGCCATCAGTGGTGAGAGATTTTTCTGATGCCGCAACTGTAAAAGGGTGAGAAGAACATAACATAGAACCTGCAATGTTATTTGTTTCCAATTACCATGATGAGTAAATTTAAGTTGTGTTAGCATAAAATGGGATAAAGTCACTTCCTACAATTGGGCACCATTACTGCATGGAAAACTAAAGAACCCTTTTTCCTGATATAATAATATGCCAACAAAAGTTTAGAGTAAACTCAACATACGCCCTTCGCTATGACTGATTAGACCTACTCTGTATTACCGGTATAGAAAATATTTGTTTACATTCTGAATTCTATGGTCATATGAAAATTTTTAGTCCATATCTCATTAGTTTTGATCTGATCTTTATCATTTTTTCAGAGTATATACCTTTAGAGAGTGGTGTGTTAGGAACAATTTGCCCAGGAGATCCCTGGTTGCATAATACAGCATCCATGATATATGCCTCTTGATGTTTCATAAAGACGAAAAAATCACTGATGAGAAAACAAATTGGTGAAGTTCATTTTGCGGTTACAGTTGAGGGTACATTTTGTTGTGGGATACGTACCTGATTCTGTTGTACTGTTATCCTCCTTATTGGAGGCTTTATCTTCCTCTCTCTTTTGTTTAGCCTTGCTTCTTGTTGGAAACTGATGACCACATGGACAGTATTTACACGCAACTGGGACCTGAATAGAAAAGTTTAATTAAACAACACCCACTTCACTTGAATTGATAGTTTCATATATTATTAATTTAACAGAATAGTCTGAGATTCTTGTAAGGAGGGGTGTCGGTGAGCAGATAGTGGTACATACTCAATGTTATTCTTAAACTGCAGTGGCTGCATGCAGATTTCACGTGGTCAGTCTTCTAGCAAAGCATTGTATTTATTTTTTAAAAAAAGCCTAAAAATTACAGAAGGTATCGAGCAAGCTATGAAATATGTATGACTAATACGTATGAAATATGTAGTCGGTTTGTTGATTGATATTTTACGCCACACTCAAGATTATTTCACTGGTAAATACAGGTTAGGGAAAATAGCAGAAAACGGGTATAATAGCTGTAAACAGGTATAATAGCTAAAACGAGCTACCAGCTGAATTCAGCTATACAAGCATATCAATGCAAGAAAACGCGCTTGATTAATTCTAAACTATCGTTCTTCTGCAATTTGGCAGCTTAATTTTATTTTTAACGGATGTATCAGAGCCTTGATTACAAGTATGCCGGAAAAAAATATGTAACAAAAGACTTCTACCATCTGAAAAACACCACCACCAAATGTACACAAGTAAAACTTCCCATTCAATGAAAATTATCTATCAAACTTCTGTCTAATTTTGCTCATACTTACTTTTCTAAGCCATAACCTCTCGTGTATGCATGCCGAAGGCAGTAAGTTGACATTAATAACCACTTATAGTGCATTTCGCAGAAACAATATTGAAAACTATGGATATACAGGAATGCCATAATTCATTATTTTCCCCAAAATTGTCTTTATTTAAGAATTAAAATTACTGTATTTCTAACTTATATTGTTTGTAAGCTTGTTTTATTTTATCTAAGACAAACAACAAGCTTTTAAGTGAGTGAAATATTAAAATTATGGCAATTATAGACATCCAATTCCATAGATTTTTCAGGTGGCATTTTTTCTTTCTTCAAAACACACTGAAACTCATTATTAAAGGCAAATTAATGATATGCATAACCCACACACAGGAAGTACATGTAACTGCTTACAAGAACAAGCATTAGTAAATAGCGATGACATTTTAATAAAGAGACCGCATTGAGTTTTATTTGTGTACATTTGGTAGTGCAGGTGGTAGTTGCTGCACTTGTGTGTCTCTATCCTGGTTTACTTACTTTGCCGGTCAGGTAGATAAGGTGACTGGTAGTAGTCTTTTGTTACATATTTTTTTCTGGAATACTTTATAGCTGTTTTCAGCTACTTTCCCTAACCTGTTAATTATAATAATATGGCAGTGTTGCCAGGTTTAGTGGGGGAGGAAACCAGGCTCATTGCCCGGACCATTTTCTTTTTTTGAAGTTGTGTAGCCCCAGGTGACTATCCTACCATTCCGTTGACTGTTGTACAGTATACAACAGAATGGCAGGATAGTCACCTGGGGCTAGAAGTTGTGATGACGTGGTACAGGAGTTAGAAAGTTAGTTAGAAATATACCAACTCTATGGCCAAAGTATATTGAATTTGTGTTGTATATTCACGTATATATGAACCACTGATTGATAGACAACCCGCCGATCGAGTCATCGACAGCTTTCTCCAACCTGTCTGATACTAGTGATATAGTCCGAAATATCTGCGATGATGATGTAAGACATTTTCTGACAGATAGGCCATCATCATCGTCAGAACGCATTTGATCAATTTACTGGGAATTTCTTGCCACCCTTCGAGGTGGCAAGACCACCTCTCGTTTCTCATAAAAAATATCGAGATTCTCTTCATAACTTTCAAAAAATAAAATTGCTAACCCGTACTTTAATGATTTCCCTTTCTCCTCGCACCAATCTTAAGTCTGTACGTCGACACAAGCCATAAATTAGCCGCACTCGTGTGTCTCTATCCTGGTTTACTTACTTTGCCGGTCAGGTAGAACAACACATTAAACCTCCATTATAAGGGTGAGATAACTCGTGTAAAGTCATTAGGCCAATTTTTATGCTATGCTTTACTAAGAGCGATTTAACAGTTTAACAACGGATTTTGAAGAAATCAACTGGTTCAGTGAAAAGAGGAATGTTTCAAAGATATAATAGGCGGTAATAGCTGAAAGGTAGTTGAGATTAAGGATAGTTAAGACTTAGCTTAAATCTGAAATCCGAAGTCCTTCCAAATAATTCATTTAAAAGCCTTAACTAGCCATAAATCTGCCCGTTTAAATTTCAAACTGTACCAAACCTTTAGTTTACAAAAGTCGCCATCTGCATAATCTCATTGATACGTCACTATACGCGCGAAAGGTCAATCTATCACATGACTACCCCACTAGCAGGCGATATAGTTCATTGGTCGTGTTGCTTTTTTGCTGAAGTCACGTGAACCAACACGACCAATGAACTATATCGCCTGCTAGTGGGTAATCATGTGACAAGTTGACCTTTCGCCGAATAGTGAAGTATGCAAATGGCGACTTTTCTAAATTAAAGGTTTGGTACAGTTTGAAATTTAACCGGGCAGATCTATGGCTGGTGTCGACGTACAGACTTCAGATTGGTGCAAGGAGAAAGGGAAATCATTAAAGTACGGGTTAGCAATTTTATTTTTTAAAAGTTATGAAGAGAATCTTGATATTTTTGATGAGAAACGAGAGGTGGTCTTGCCACCTCGAAGGGTGGCAAGAAATTCCCAGAAAATTGATCAAATGCGTTCTGACGCTGATGATGGCCTATCTGTCAAAAAATGTCTTACATCATCAGCGCAGATATTTCGGACTACTAGTGATACTGAGTGATAGGGGCCTACTGATGTATGATGATGTGATACTGATAGTGATACATTGTAATTTAACTGACAGGTGTGAGTCACTCAGAAAGTACAGCCGTAATAGTTACCTGATCTTCACAAGCCGGACACTGTTTACATGCCATTCGGTCCGACTTGCGTCGGTTCCGAGCTGGTCTCATTTTTCGAGCCTTAAAATACCATTTTCTTCGTTTGAAGTTGATATCGCTGTTGTTGTTGTGGCAGCGCCCTCTGGGCACCAAAGGGAAACTATGCAGACCTGTGTAACTCATTGATTAAGATAGCTGAAGTTCTCTCCCTTCAAACCGGTACGGACCGAAAAAGTGGGAGGATTCGGTGGTCTAGTCGGCTAGAATGATAGACCATCAGTCCCACACAGGCTTTCCATCGATGGGGCTCAAGTTCGAATCCCACTCAGAGCAAGTAAAAATCAAGATATATATTTCACAGTTTCAGATATAAGATTTACTGCTTCTAAGTTGGGAACAGTTATGAATGGATTTGGTGACTATCATATAGCCATCTCACTAGGAGGGTCTAATAAAATAGTGAACAATGCATTTTGTGTCAGATACTCAATATACATGTATGGCCAGGATGTTAATAATTAAAGTAGTAAAAAGGTTTTGGCGGAGACGTGCGTAGAGGGGCACTCTATGAGAAGGTGCCACTCAATTTCTATCTTCCCACTTTGGCAGTGACGACATAATCTTTCATCTAAAGGGCATATGGTATAACGACCGGTTTCAATAGAGCGACGTCGCCAAACATTTTTTTAAGTAGAGCCGTGTTTTTTTTATAAAGCGCTGTATCTTTTGTGTAGTGTGAGAAAAAGATTATCAGACTCGAGCCAGTGTGTTACAATGAATATCACTCTCGTGAGGCTCGTGACTTAGAAAATTAATAGGCTCGAGTGATATATTTTTTCTCTTTTGATATTCTTGCTAGACCTGGTTTGATTGATTGATTGTTTGGTGTTTTACGCCGCGCTCAAGATTATTTCACTTATATGGCGGCGTTGTCAGTTTTATTGTGGGAGGAAACCGGGCTCTATGCCCGGAGGAAACCCACGACGTTCCGTTGGTAACTGGCAACCATCCCACATAGGTCGTTCGAGTGTAAACCCAGACCAATTGGTGGAAGGCTGTTCGGATTGAGCGTCCAACGCTCTAACTACTGAGCGACGGAGGCCCCCGTAGATCTGGTTTGAAGGCAGTGGTAAGGAAACTTTGGTTTCTGATTATGTTACTAATATGCAAAACACGTCGTCAAAGCACAGTTACTAAAGTAATGATGGGGTGCTTTTTCGGTTCGTTTTGCCTGAAGGTCACAATGCACGTGTGTTGCGAAGTGTCATCCCTATAAAAAGTCACCGATCATGCACAGAATCATTCTGAGTTTGACAGTAGTGACATGCCACGACTGCCACGGGAGCAGAGAGACCAAGCCTTGGGAAGATTTCATGCTGGCCAGACTGCAAGGCCTGTGGCAAACCACTTCAATGTTTATGTCCGAACAATATACCGCCTGCAGCAACGGGTTCAAGCCACTGGAAGCACATCAGACCGTCTTCGCAGTGGAAGACCGCCTGTTACAACGTTGAGGCAAGATCGACAGTACAGATTGTCCGTCAACACCCGCAAAACCGCTTTGCTACAGCTGCGGAAACTGCAAAGACAAAAATTGGCAATCGCAGGTGTTTGAGGCAGGCAAATGTCAGATGTCACAGGCCTTACAGGGGTCCGATCCTCACTGCTCGACATCCTAGCCACCAAAGAATGGTTGATCATGTCAGGTGTCAGGCTGATCATGTCAGGTGAAAAAAACTTGAATGTTACACAAATATCAGGTCGACATGTTGCAGTGAGAATGCAAATTAAATCCTCAGCAACTAGAATAATTTTTGGAGTCAGTTGAGACATATCGAACGAGGAAATATTATGTGCCTTGAAAAAAAGTAAATGTTTGAAAGGGTATTCGGTGGGAGGGATAGAACACCAACAGAATGTGTAGTACTTCATTTCGATACTGAAAATCTACCAGGGAAGATAAATCTATGTTTTGAACTGTATAATGTAAAGCCATATATTAAACCTGTAATAAGGAAGCATGTCCAAGCAAAGACAAATTGAAATGTATCAACTGTTTAGGCCAATGCAGAATCCAATGCAGAAGCACTGAGGGTTGTTTGTTTGTCAAATGTAGATCAACCACTGAACTGTTCTCAAAATCCTGATTTAGTTTTTTTCTCAAATTTTAAACCCAACCCATCCTACAGTGGATAGATCCAGTGTGCACCATTACGAAAAACCTAAAAAGGAATCTGTGTCTGTCCAGACCGAACCGGAAGTGGGACAGTTCAGTATATTCTCCCGTTTCTCAATTGGTAGCTCTGTTTACAGAAGTGATATTTTGCTGTGTGAAAGTATCGAAGAAACCCGAAGTGCTTTAATTTATTTCCACCTGCGCTGCTCACCACTTGGGCGAGGAAGCAGTCAATGTAGATGAATTGTATTCAATCATAATGCCTAGAAATAACTCCCGTAATTAATGGATGTCAACCGTAAATTACCAATGCTACATAAAGTCTCAACAGTCCTTATTACAATGACATGTTTTATTCTTCAACAAAACGTTCTGTCTCTATATTCACATTGTCAAAGGCCTATATTTCTAAACGTGATAATATGCCAAATGTTGTCTGTTTACAAGAAACATCCCTTAAACCTGAATACAACTTTACATTCCCAGGCTAATCTGTTGTTAGAAAAGATAGGCCCACAGGTAACGGTGGGGGTTAATGGCCTTTCAGTTTTTATAGAACTGAAAAAAAGATTTCTAGAAAAAGTGGAAAATACAAATTGGGAATCCGTATATGAACAAGACAATGCTGACAATTCGTTCACAACATTTCAAGATATATTTAGTACCTTATACAACGATTCGTTCCCAATTGTAGAATTCACTGAAAGAAAACAAAAAATAATTAAACCTTGGATATCGCCTTCGCTTCTTAAATCTATTTATATCAAAAATAATTTATATCGTTTGCAGCTCCGAACAAAGAATACTCAAGATCGCCATAACTATCGTCAGTACAGAAATAAGTTAAATAAACTACTTATTCTCGCAAGAAAGTCATACTTTGAAAACAAATTCAACGATGCCAACAATGACATACAAGGTTCTTGGAAAGTCCTTAATCAATTAATGCACAAAACTAAAACTTCTAACATATCAAAAACATTTTGCCGTTATAATAATACAATTACTAATCCAAAAGAAATAGGTCAAGAATTCAATAACTATTTCGGATCTGTTGCAGAAAACTTAACAAAGACCATACCTAAGACTAACTCGGACCCTATTGATTACCTAGGCCATCCCATTCTGAATGATTTTAGCTTTTCTCCTGTCTCCACTGAACAAGTCCATACGACAATATTATCTCTGAAATTATCTGCTCCAGGATTGGATGGTATCAAAGCCTCCATTCTCAAACTTGTATCTGAACACATCGCTAAGCCCCTCTCACACATTATAAATTTATCTTTCCGTACCGGTAGCGTACCAGACCCACTTAAAAAGGCTAAAGTTACTCCAGTGTACAAGCATGGCGATCATAAATTATTCGAAAATTATAGGCCAATATCTGTCCTCCCAACCATTAGTAAACTCTTTGAAAGACTAGCGGCCAACCAAATCTTGGAACACCTAGAAACCAACAATATTATATCCCCTAATCAATATGGCTTTCGATCTAACCATTCAACTACGCTAGCAGCCTGTCACTTATACACAAATCTTATTTCAGCTAAAGAAAATAAACAATTCTCTATAACCACTTTTCTCGATTTATCAAAGGCGTTTGATACCGTTGATCACAACATCCTCCTGTCAAAATTACGTCACTATGGTTTTCGGTATAATTCTTACTCCTGGTTCCAAAGTTATCTTTCAAATCGATGTCAATCTATCTCCGTGCATAACACTATCTCATCATCATCAACTATATCATGTGGCGTTCCACAAGGTTCTATTCTTGGCCCGATACTTTTTCTTATCTACATTAATGACATTGTCTCCTCTTCCACCCTACTAAAATTTATATTATATGCCGATGACACTTGTGTTACATACTGTTCAAATAATCCCACAGAATTAATTAATACTATGAATTTACAGCTTTCTTTTATACAAAACTGGCTTAATTCAAACAAATTGTCCCTAAATGTGAATAAAACCAAATTTATGTTAATTAAACCATGTCGTAAACCCCTCCCAGAATCTCTCCCTGACGTAACACTAAACAACAATTTAATTGACTCTGTTGATAACTTTAAGTTCTTAGGTATAATTTTTAATAATCGCTTGACGTGGACAACACATATCAACCATATCTGTAACAAAATTTCACGTAACATTGGTATCATTAAACATATCAGAAATAGTATTAATAGAAAGACGCTCTACATCTTATACTACTCTCTTATATATCCATACCTCTCATATGCTAATCCTCTCTGGGGTAATACTTACATCACTAATCTTCAGCCTCTCTTGTTGCTACAAAAACGTGTTCTCCGCCTGATAACATTCTCACATAGACTTGAACATACTGATCCCATTTTTAAAGAACTCAACATTCTAAACATCTTCAAACTGAATGTCTTTCTCTCCAACTGTATAGTTCATAAGTATATGTATGCTCCGTTCTGCCTACCATTTTATTTTCAAAGCCATTTCTGCCGACTTTCTGATCTTCATAACTACCGTACCAGAAACAACTTATTAAATCTTCAAATCCCTCTCTGTACTACAAACATGTCTTACCACACTCTGAGAGCAACGGGTGCTCGTGAGTGGAACAAACTGTCAGCATCAATAAAAGAAATTCGATCACTTTCCCTCTTCAAAAAAATTCTAAAATCCTTTCTAATTTCTATTGACTGATAACTTCTCATCTCTTTTCGCCCTGTAAATATGTTATAGTATGTGAAAATATATTCACACCATTCTACTAAGAAACCTATCTGCAGCATTATATAAAATTCTTCTAATTTATCTGGGATAGAACAAGTCCTTATGGGACTTTATTCCCGCCAAACTATAACCTAATTTGAATGTATATTTGTAATACAAACAATCATTGGTGAATAAATAATAATAAAATAAAAAAAAATCAAAAGTGACATATCATTTTCTGAGATTGTTTTATCTGAATTTAATTCCTTTGAATGTCAGTGTTCTCAAATTACCAGTATTAGCTAGAAACCCATTTACATTTACAACCCTTATAAAAAGATAGTCCCTAATGAGTTTAGGAAGCTATTTTACCATATAAAAGGCTCTCTTATGATATGTGGCGATTTCAATGCCCGCAATATTTTGTGGGGAGGTAATCGCAATGATTCTAACGGAAAAGTTATATGTGACATAGTTGATGAATTTAACCTAGTTATTTTGAATAACAGTTTGGGTACCAGACTCAACATTCGCACTGGTAATATTTCTGCTATAGACCTCACTATATGTACCACTGACCTGGCCCCGTCCTCAATGTGGACTGTTGATCAGAATCCCCCCCTGTGCTAGTGACCACTTTCCTGTACACGTAACATTAGAATTTATACCCACAACAAATCAAATGGCAGGGCCAGTCCGTTGGAAAATTAACAAAGCTGATTGGTGTAAATATCAAAAGGAATGTCTTGATTCATTTGAAAATTGTTTAATGTCACAAGATGTAGACGTTTTTACAGAAAACATAACAATTGCAATTAATGTAGCGGCCTCTTATTCCATTGTTCGCTCCTCTGGAGAAAAAAGTTTACAAAACTCCAGTTCCCTGGTGGAGCGCAGAATGCTCCCGTGTAATAGAAAAAAAAGCCCAAAACAAAGCTCAAAGAACTTGCCTTTACCAAGGCATTCTTAGATATAAGCAATGTGAGGCCACATCACAGAGGGTTATAAAACATGCTCAAAAACTAGCTGGCGAGAATATTGTTCGAAAATGAACAGAAATACGGCAACAAAAGCTGTTTGGTTTAGAGTTAAGTCTGTCGGTGGAAAGAGTAAAAATAACTCCGTATCCACTCTGGTCGTCGATGATAATTCTTTTTCAACAAACTCATCAAAGTGCGATATTCTTGCAAGTACATTCTCATCAATCTCTAGCTCGGATAATTATAGTTCAGAGTTTATTCCGAGGCTAGAAACTTACAATAACTACTCCATTGACGAAACATGTGAAATCAGCTCAAACCCAATAAATGATGCTGTTTTCTCTAGCTTTGAGCTAAAGCAGGCATTACGATGTTGCAAAGACTCTACACCAGGTGAAGATGGCATTACTTACTCTATGATCACACATCTACCCGATACATGTCTCAATCTTCTGCTACATATGTTTAATGAGATGAGAACGAAACTGAGGCTACCTATGTCGTGGAGACAGTCCATTGTTATTCCTGTAACTAAACCTGGTAAAAATCCTTCTATACATACTTCGTATCGCCCTATAGCACTAACATCAATTTTATGTAAAATTATGGAAAAAATGATTAACACACGACTTGTTTGGTATCTACAAACTACTTTCGCCTGTTCAAAGTGGCTTCAGAAAAAAGATGCACGACTGGCCATATTGTATCTTTGGAGCATGAAATACGCCAGTCTCTTGTTGTATACCTATAGGGGAAAACCCCCTTGTTTTCATTTTATTAAATGTTTCTTTTATTTTTAACCTAGGATTGTGTTTTAAACTATTTTCTTTTATTTTTATTCTCTAAGAAAATGAGGAATAATCGATATGTTACATTTAAATACTGTTTGTTTGTTAAAAACCTTTGTGTATGCCTTCAACGGTCATGTGACCTATTTACCATATTATGTGCTCTCCTGTCTGGGGAGGGGACTTTGGATTTTGTGTGTTGGAAGTTAACGATTTGCTTACGTTGAAAAAGAAATTTTATTTAGTTTTGAAGTGATGTGTTTTGTTTATTTACTTTCCTATGTGCCACCCCCAGCGCATATCACTCTTAACAGCAGAAATATCTGGTGGCTGTTTTCCTTGATAAATTCCTTGATATAGAGATGGCGTATGGCATGCTTTGGAGAAAGGGGCTGCTTATGAAGATGCAGGAGTTAGGTATTGATGGCAGAATGTTACATTGGGTTAATAACTTTCTCTCTAGTAGATACATTCAGGTGAAAATAAATAAAGATACCTCACCGCAAACTCCTGTAGATAATGGTACCCCTCAGGGGAGTGTTGTTTCAACCACACTTTTCAATATAGCCGTAAACGACCTACCCTCTTCGTTGTTTGCAGATGATTTTGTCATATGGCGTTCTTCTTCAGATTTACTTAATTCTACTGCGGTTGTCCAGCAAGGATTAAATGAAATTTGTACTTGGAGAAATCAGTGGGTAGTTAAGTTTTCCCCATTCTCCATTACTGGGTCATTATACCACTGAGGTATAACTTCTGTCTCTCTGAAATAAATTAAAGCACTCTTGGTATCCAATAACATATTAGCATTTAATATGCACTACATATTATAGCCTTTAATATAAAAACAGGTTTTCTCAAAAATAATTTGAATGAATGGAATTTTTTAGAGGTTTTTTACCCTGTTAACACACAAAACGGCTGTCCCGGATATTATTTACAGGTTTTAAAGCCGCAACTAAGAGAAACACGTCGGGAAACTAGTTCGAAAATATTCCAGGAAATTAAACAAAGCACTGAAAAGTCCTACTGGAACGGCTTTTATTTATTTGTAATTGTTAAGCGTTGATTTAAAATAAAAAATATAAAAATCCCTTAGATTTATGTCAACTACGTTACTGAACATCATTCTTCGTGGTAAACTGAGGGAGTAATGGGCCTTTGGCGTGTAATGGTCACCAGGAGGAGACACTGCCATCCTGAGTTCGAGCAGACGCTTTCTGGTGAGTTTGTTTTTAAAGTTGTTAGGATCTCAGCAATCCATTGTCATCGTCACCCGAATTATACATTTTAAGTGTCAACAATGTTATTGGTGTACAATCCAAAGCTATTCAAAGATAGTTTTTTTTTCATTTTGTGGCTGGAGAGATAGGTGTAGCAATATCATAAAAAAGGAATGTTTCAGCTGAATCCTCCGTTTCTGTCGTGTTCGGGGATGTTTTGTACAAATACATCAACAACGTTACCGTCAACTACGTTACCAATTTCTCAGTAACGTAAGTGACTTAAAGGTAACGTTGTTGACTTCCAATCATTGTGGGGATAGTTTTGATTAATATTTCATATCTACACCTTGAATTGCAGCTTTACCAGCAAAAATGCCTTTAACTGCTGCTGAAAAACAACGACGGTATAGAGAACGCATTAAAGCAGACCCTGAAAGGAGGCAGGCGTTTTTGCAAAAGGAACGTCAACGTTGGCATGCCAATAAAGGAAAGAGTAATTCCACCAAGCCAATTACGGAGTTAGGACCTCGTGAGCAAAGAAGTAATCGACGTTACTGGAGGAGAAAACAGCAGAAACACAGAAAGAATATTGCCTCGGAAGCTGAAGTTTTGAGCAGAACTCCCCCCGAGAGTCCTAGTGAAGGCAATCCCAATATAATGAATGACTCAAGGCAAGCAATCTCTTCAAACAAGTAACATACCTATTAAACAGAAATATAACAACTTAAATACATCATTTTCAATTTCTGTAGAGTGTATAAAAACAAAATTACAACAATTGTCTATCCATTAACGAGTAAAATAACATCTAGAATCCCATTTTTCTGTTGTAGAAGACAGAACAACCAACACAGAAATAGAGCTAAATGTTACCGAGACATGGACAAACTGAAGAAAACTCTTACAAAAGAAAAAAGAAAAACCGAAAAGTATAAAAAGAGATACCATAGGCTTCTTCATCGCACGACTCTTGACAGTCCTCGGTCCAAAACAAGAAAGTTATTGAGGCATATGAAAACCAATAAAACAGTTTCCAGAACTCTTCAATTCCACTATGCTCTTGTGGCTGACTTAAAGGCAAAATATCACGGAACAAAACAGGAGAGGAAACAACAAATACTTGCTCGTATGATGACAGGAAAGATAGTGAAGCGATACAGACTGCAAAGATTAGCACGCGAGACATTTGGGTTTTCTCAGAAACGATGGAAACAACATAAAAGAGATTTGATCCATGATCAAAACCCTATAGAATTCAAACGGCAGCGGAAAAATGTCACCATGGTGTGCAAACTGCAAAAGGATGTTCGCTCATTTTATGTGAGAGACGATGTCTCCCGTTCAACAGCTGGGAAGAAGGAGACTGTGACCCGCCACAAAAAGAAAATGCAAAAGAGAATTCTGTGCGAGTCAATGAAACTGCTGCATTTAAAGTTCCTATCGGAACATCCCGCCGTGAACATTTCTTACAGTCTTTTCTGTCGCCTGCGACCATTTTGGGTAGTTATACCTAGCATAAAGGACAGAGACACATGCCTTTGTCGTATTCATGAAAACATCGAGTTTATTGTCCATCGTCTACGGGGTTTAAAGCTTCTTCCTAGTTGTGACGCTTCACAGATGGCAGAGGGCTTAGCATGCGACAATACATTGATGTCATGTATGTATGGGCATTGTGAAAAGTGCAAAGGTAATACTTATCCCATACCAGCAAATTATGATGAAAGCATGGAAAACATAAAAAAGAAAACATGACTACTCGTTTAACTGATCTTGTGGATGAATTTCAAAGACAGTTGAGAAAATTCCAGCGGCACGTTTTTAACATCCGGCATCAATTTTCGGCACTGCGATCCTTGAAGGAAAAACTCACAGAAGATGAATGTCTCATTCAACTTGACTTTGCCGAAAATTATCTGTGTAGATACTCAACGGAAATTCAGGCCGTGCATTTCGGAGCATCTCATCAACAAACAACTCTGCATGACGTTGTTCTTCAAGTGGGCAGTGTTTCAGAGCCAATTGCAATGTGTACAGTTTCGCCCTCAATGCAACATGACCCTCCTGCGATATGGCAGTATCTTCAACCTGTATTTGATTTCATAAAAACAAATTATCCCCAGGTTAGTAAAATTCACTTTTACAGTGATGGTCCATCTACACAGTACAGACAGAAAAAAAATTTCTACCTCCTGAGCACCCGCATTTTTGACCTAGGCTTTTCACTTGCAACATGGAATTTCTTTGAAGCAGGTCACGGCAAAGGGTCGCCAGACGGGGTGGGTGGTTCAGTTAAGAGAACGGCCGATCGCATACTGAGTTCTGGGGTCGACATTCCAGATGCTGCGACCATGTTCAAGGTTTTGTCAGAGAAAGAAAGCCGTATAAAGCTATTCTTTGCTGCTACTTCCGTTGTGGAACATGCTACAGATATGCTACCACTACGAATTCCGGTAGTGCCCGGAACGATGAGTATTCACCAAATACTCACGTCTAAGAGGGGTGTTATAGAATATAGAAACATCAGCTGCTTCTGTAAGTTGCCTGACACCATCCATTGCGACTGCCACAACGTGAAGGCTTTTCACTTCAAAGTAGACGGCGAAACCCACCATACCGCGGAAGCCACGTCTAATGAAAACAATCTTTACACAAACTCTGATACCAACAAAGAACTGCCTCCTTTGGACGTTTCTGATCCGGAGTTAGTTGGAAAATGATGCATTGTAACCTACGACGACCTTTTCTATCCCGGAATTATAACAGATGCTGATGAAGAGGATGTGGAAGTGAACTGCATGTCTGCCGTCGGAGTCAACCGTTTTTTCTGGCCCATGTTAAAAGACATCGTCTGGTACCGACACGAAGACATAATTTGCATGATCTCGGAACCACAGAAGATAGGCACCCGCCACGTCCAAATAGACAAATCCGTCTGGGCACAGTTAGACGCATGTTAATTATTATTGTGTCTTGATTGAGCTAGAACATTCCTTTTTATCAAAATTTCTTTTACTAATTTTTGTGGTATCTTCAGACACTATCAATGAATACCGTTGTCAACTACGTTTGTTCTGTCAACTATGTTACCGTTATGTCAACTAAGTTACTATGGAGTTTAATTCGTTTAGAATAGAGAGGATTACATGCACGACCAAAACATTTTGGGAATTGCATTTATCTCTGTGTGTGCTTGTGAGCCTAAAATTCAAATATGCTGATAACTCTTTTTAAATTCTAAATTTGAAAGCATTATGTTGCTGCCAAAAAGGATTTTCATCTAGAGGTCTGTTTTGGGTGATAACAATGCAATTGGAACGAGCGAAATGGGGAAAACCCAATAGTTATTTGGTTGAGGACCAAACCCGTTTCTTAAGACCCACTTTTCAAAAACGTAGGTTACCAATTTATATGTTAGACTTAGTTACCCCTGTCTGTAACGTAGTTGACATAAAATAAGATTTTGCTGTTTTGTTATGGAGTCTACTTCAAAATAAATTACTTCTCGAGTTGTCCAATATGTTTCTTAGACTTACTTGAATGTGGACTTTAACCAGCGAGAAATAAAAATCTCTTCCATAAGGGTATACTTTTAAAACATCTGAAAGTCAAGTTATACCCCAATGGTATAATGACCCTACTACACGAAGCGATGGAATTGTATACTTGTGTAAAACGGATGAGAATAAATGTTTCTTCGGTATGGGTACCCAGTCATGTTGGGACTGAGGGGAATGAGCAGGCTGATGTGTTAGCTAAAGACGCGCTTGATTTCCACGAGGTAAATATAAAGGTGAAATTATGAATTATTCTAGATCGTTCTTTTTACCCCTCGGGCAAATTTTGCCCGAAGGGTATTGTCGTTGCCTCCGTCGTCCGTCTGTCCATTGGTCCTTGTAAACACATTATCTAAAAAAGTCTTTAACTTACAACTTTGAAACTTAACACATTTGTTCAATACAACAAGTACAAGAAACCTATTTAAAATCAACGCGCTCGGATGTTTTTTTCAAGAGTTATGCCCCTTATATAGCTGCTGTAAAAAGCCTCGTAAACACATTATCTAAAAAAGTCTTTAACTTACAACTTTAAAACTTCACACATTTGTTTAATACAGCAAGTACAAGAAGCCTATTGAAAATCAACGCGCTCGGATGTTTTTTTCAAGAGTTATGCCCCTTACATTACCGCTGCTATAAAAAGCCTTGTAAACACATTATCTAAAAAAAGTCTTTAACTTACAACTTTGAAACTTCACACATTTGTTTAATACAGCAAGTACAAGAAGCCTATTTAAAATCAACGCACTCGGATGTTTTTTTCAAGAGTTATGCCTCTTTTATTACCGCTGCTATAAAAAGCCTCGTAAACACATTATCTAAAAAAGTCTTTAACTTACCACTTTGAAACTTCCTACATTTGTTCAATACAGCAAGTACAAGAAGCCTATTTAAAATCAATGTGCTCGGACATGTTTTCAAGAGTTATGCCCCTTACATGACTATCAGCCAAAGACCTCCTTGTAAATGTGATGCATGTATGTGGAGTAGTTTTTTTTGTGGCAAGAAGAGTGGAGCAACTCAAGTAAAAAAAAAGTACACACTTTTTCCAAAGTTACCGGTCCCACACTTAACACTGTCGGCGAGAAAAAACGACGTTATCATCCACCGTCTATTGTCAGGACACATAGGCTACCTGTTAACTGCTACCTGGATCGTTTCAACTTCCATGATACAGGTCTGAGTGAGAACTGCCTGGTCGAAGATAGAACATTTCCTATTTACTAGCCCATTGTATCACCACCATCGAATCTGTCTTTTTAGAGCATTGGGGATAACAAGCCCTTAACTGAACACTTTGGTAGAAAAACTTAATAAAACCGGAAAAGTTGAGCACATTGTCGCCAGCTTCATTACCAAATGTATCAAATTCATGTAAGGTCTAGGCAGAAATATACCTTCAGTATTCAATTTTCAGCGAAAACTTGAAGTAAACAAATCTACACATCTTTTTTTTAAGGAGTGGAAACTATGCTAGTTTAATTGTATGAAATCTGTATTGAAATGGTGCTCATCATTCTACGGAATGGAGCGCCCAAAACCTATATAATAATAAAACTGTTCTACATCGCCGCGCTCGTCTGCAATGGGCCACACAGCATCGAAATTGGCGTCACCGGGAGTGGAGAACTGTAGTCTTCTCCGATGAAAGCCGATATTGCATCTCGGCAGTTGATGGGCGAATGAGAGTTTGGCGTAGACGAGGGGATCGTTTTGCAGATGAGTGTGTTCTGGAAAGAGACGCGTGGGGGTCCCAGCATTATGGTATGGGGTGCTATAGCACTGAATCAAAAATTAGGCCCTATGGTGTTCCCGAATGTTGGTCCTGGTAGAGCAAATAGTGTACAGCTGCCCGCTACATCGATCAGGCGCTGAGACCCTTCATCGTGCCCCATTTTGCTCGTCATGGAAATCGTGTCTTCCAGCAGGACAACGCACGAGCCCATAGTGCCAGAGCAGCGAGAGACTTCCTCCGTCAAAGCAATATACAGACTCTTCAATGGCCTGCTCTCAATCCAGACTTAAATCCGATCAGAACGTTTGTGGGACGAAATTCAGAGGAGGCTCAATCTGGTGCGACCAAAGCCGACAACTGCAGCTGAACTCACTCAGGCGTATCACAGAGTTTGGGCCCTAAATAAGCAACTACCTAAATAACTTCACAACCCTTGACATAAACCAAAATCCATCATCTATTTTGTATGGATTTTTTGACAAAACAAAAGAACTGAATAGAATAGTAAACTACGTTTTATTTCAGGCAAAATTCTATATCTACAAATGCCACGTACTGAAAAGTAGATATCACTGCCTTATTACGGTCGAAAAAACACAAACATCTGGCAATTAAGTTACAAAATTTGTTCCGATAGCCTTCGTCTTCACCCGCACAATTTCGAGAAATTCTTATTCAAAATATAATTTGTACTTATCATTTTGAGATTGTAATTTCTGCAATAATGATTGTCAAAAGTTATATTGTAACCTGTCTGCGTGGGGGATGATGGGGTTGGGTGTTTGGGCCCAAGTTCTTATCATCTTTATCAACCGTCTCATCCACTCAATGTTCAGACGATGCAACGCTGTAATCAACGCCGATGGTGGCCATACCGGTCATTATTGACGTCCAGATGTATGTAAAAAAATTATTTGTATTTAAAGACAAACAAACAGAGTAACTTATTTACTGGCAAATACTACACAAACAGTGGCAAGATAACATATACCGTACTAGTATCAAAAGGACTTACTTTTACAAGCTAAGAAATGACAGTTCTTATATAGAAATTCGAAATCAGTTATCCGACCGAAAACACAAATATCCAGAGAATGAAAACTTGTAAACACACTGGTAAATGCACAGAATAGAATCTTGTAAACACACTGGTAAATCCACAGAATATAAGACCTGATAGAATTCACAAATCAGATAAATGACTGTGTCACTGACAAGTTAGGGCAAGCCGAATATTAATAACATTCTCGCATTAAACTGTTCATAACATACTGAGTTTAGTTGGAAATAAACTCACGAAATACTCCCAAAACGTCTTTAAATAGATTCTCTGAAATTCCAGAACACTCCGGCTAGAATACATCAGAATAAATTTGCATATCTATGGAAAGTTGTTTATATTCAAGCTTCGAGACCAATTGAAGTTACCTAGTCGTACGGCTGAAGATCTACATGTAGGTCAATTCAACTAAATTACAAACAGATATTTGGGCTGGTAATTTCATTCTTTAGAGTTGGTTTGCTATATGGGCCAATATTCAATTCTGTAGAATTTCAGTTGGGGGTTATGGATATACCGATATTTAAATAAAAAAGTGAACTTTGTGCAAGCCGACGGACGGCGACTTTCCTACACATATAGATTTAATCTTGTAATTATTGATATTAAATTTAATCTTGTAATTATTGATATATGTCTTCTTTGAACTGATTGTATAATATTTACCTGTAAATACGTCAGTGCATCAAATATGAACTAAACTTTGTTAATAAAAGCTGCAGGTCTAATGATACTTTTATATTAAATATTTTGTCCGTTACATATACTAATGCACTATATTTGGAATGCGGTCGTTTGAGTAATAAATCGGAGTTGGTTAAATCAAGATCTTTAAGTTCTCAAGTCAACCGAGCAAATTTATCCCTCGTGCATTTTTTTCTGATTAAAGTATCCAGTTAAATAGACTTACAATTCAACACGTTTAGCCATACCATATACATCTGTATTGGCTCATTTGAAGACTAAAATTTCACGGTTTATGTCAGGGTAATAATTGTGCAGTTGGGTGTTATGCTTTATGTCCTAGGGAAAACATATTATTTGGATACCATAGATGTTTATCTCAGATGAATAGTTCTCCACGCACTAAAGAACACAAAACACCCCTGGTCGGCAGTGTTCTACCCTCTTTAAGTATATGTTCCGAATGAGTGAATCAATGGTTGAACTGGAGGTCATCACAAACACACGTCCCATTGACTACGTAGTGATGCATTTTGAGGCAACGCGGATCTCACATCAAGTAGTTATCTCCACAGTTTTAATAGTATTAAGAATCTCGACACGGTTCATGAAGACGTACAATGCAGGTTACTCGCCATAACGATCTGACTGGAGGAGTTTTCAGCAGAAGGCATATAATCATACAAGTTTACAGAGTTAAAAACTGATATCGTTTCTATAGGCCTACCGTAATCTTCACCAACCGTTCGTTATCACCGAGATCTTCTAGTGACCTGCAGTATCCAACAAAAGCTACTTTGGAATTTCATTTCAAGTAAGTTATCTGGAAATGATTTTAGTTTATATTTATAGATAGTTAATTAACCGAGTCATCTGATGTAAAGATGATATTCCAGAACATATCAAACCAAAAACAGTTCAATTACAAACAATCTATATTTTGTAACGTTACTTTTTGAAGTATCGATGTTCAAAAAGCCTTACTTCAAGCAGCTGGTCAGCTTACGGAGCATTACCCATGTAGGCTTAGCAAATAACTTCGTTGGCCAACCTGGGATATATATATATATATATATATATATATTATTATACCAGGGCCAACCAGTGAAGAACTTGTGTGTCTCTTCAACACCCTGGGACAAATCCCTAATTCACTTCACTCTGACAAATCCCTAACAATTTTTATAGAAGGACAAGGTAAACTCCCCCCTCGATGTCAACAGAACATATATGAAGAACATACCTCTGCAACGGGATAAGAGATGCCTATAATTGTCATTATTTATGTTTAACGCATAGATCAACTTCCTTGACATTGTTCCACCAGTCTAACACCACTCATATAATACAAAAAGCTGTTGTCAAAGGTTTGTGACAAACATCTCCAAGTGTCCCTGTCAGACAAAGAGTCAGCCTAATGGTTACGGTATTCAATCTGCAATAGAGTAGGCGGAAATTAACTTTTGTCCTCAAACATTTTCACTAGCGGAAAATTCCCCTAAAGCATTATGATAGAAAGAAGACTTTTCTTATGAATATTAATGAATAAGATATATTGGAAAAAAATTTTTTGGGAACAAAGTACCTTTGGAGATGTCCGTTAAAGTGAACACTTTATGTAAAATACATGATACTTCATCTTAAAGACAATATCTACTTGGTCCCAAAACATGGTTTATTTATTTTTTATGACTTTCCTGCGTAGGCTAAGCTATGGTTAATGATTCTGAGATGTCAAGTGATTGGATGTCACTGAAACATGTACATACCTGGTATGCTAAACTGCTATTGGTGTATTTAGGTCAAATAAACCAATCATATTCCCACTGTAAGGTGTGCACATGTTTCAGTGACATCCCGTCACTTGACGTCTGATTAACCATAGCTTCTTGTAGGAAAGTCATAAAAAATAAATAAACCCTGTTTTGGGACAAAGGTAGATATTGTCTTTAAGATGAAGTATAATGTATTTTACCTAAAGTGTTCACTTTAAAGTCAACACGACAAGTGTGATTCGACACATTTTCTGAGTGGGTATGTCAGTCATATCTAATCCAATTTGGACGAATTGATCACATTGTTTGGAATCCATAGAATATCTTTCTGCCTTATTTCGGCACCTGAAACCACTCGGATCATCCTCAGGAAGAACCATCAGATCATTCCACATCGTGATGATCTAAGAAACCACCGTCCCATCAAGCTATTTAATAGATAAACTGTCATCTCATCTCAACGGCCTACGATTTTCGAGAAGAAAAATGACATTGATCATACCCAGAAGATTTCAGCGTATCAGCGTCTTAAATAGTCTTATCTTAAGATTGACGTGAAGAATGGCTGACAATACAGGTTGTCAGTATAGTTGATCTCATATTACACACTTGTTAATCATATCTATAAATGCAATCGTAATTAACATTCAATGGATATTCAAAAACACAAACGAAACATTTTTGTTCTTTCTGGTGCTTGTCAGCTGGAGAGCTAGTTGGAAATATCCAAATTCTATGACCGAAGCATATTTTAGAAAATCAGAACACACTGGTCCAGTTACCAAAGGATATTGTTACCTACTGGATAGCAGTGTAGTACGACATCAATATACTTCTGTTAGATCGTGGTTTTCACAATTCTATAAGGAAACCAGTAGAAGAAAATGTTTCGGTTTTTTTGCTCAGTATATTGGGTGGGCAAAAAGTGCGTCCCAGTTTCAGCTTAAAAGTATCAAAAAACAAACATCTCAAGTTTTCATCACATTTCATCAAGATTAACTTACGATAAAATCATCAGATTTTCAGCGAGATATCTGCGTTAACACGAGAAGAGCCAGAAAAATGAGGATCCTTGCCGAAGAATTCACTCACAGTCATGGACTTCTTTATACTGTCAAATATTAACGAGGGTTACCGAAACGGTCTTCAGGCTTGAGATAAACGCACCGTTAATGTAATTTTTATCGATATTCTGTTTTTCATAGTTTATGTTTTGTGCATTATCAGAAGGAATCCCTTTTCAACAGGAATGTTTTCTATATCACTTGTTTCTATTTTGATCAAGATATCTAACTGAAAATCAGTTGAATGAACTGGTTGCTTTACGACGTATGCCAAAATTGAATTGGGTATTCCAAGCTTACTTTTTTAGTTAATCATGAAAAAGGTGGCCACTAGTTTTGCTCACAGGGTATATATGTCTAAATTGTGCGTTACACTTAATGTTTTTCTTGTCAAAGAAAATTCTTGCTCTGAAGTAGAAATCTATAACGTTTTTTCTTTTGCACACTAGTAGACCAATTACCGATTTTGGGATTAGATGGTTAGCTCCAATGAACCTCTTGCTTAGAATAAAGTCCCAATAGTGACAACATCTCAACATCTCAAACATTCTTCCTTGCAGATATTTTTCTATGATGGATTGCCAAATTCATGTGTATACTGGAGACAGACCAAATGCTGGTACAGACGCAAATGTTAAGATTCTATTACATGATGAAAACAAAACGACGACTCCAGAATTCTGCCTGGATGCCCCCTTCAGGAATGATTTTGAAAGAGGACACATGGACGATTTCAAGATGAAAATACCACTTCATCTTAATTTTGGAAAATTGAAGAAAATAGAGCTTTATCGAGACGCTTATGGTTTTGGGTCATCTTGGTATGTGGACAGAATTGTTATAGAAATTGGAAAGGATGTTTTCATATTTCCGGTATTTCGCTGGATAAAATCTAAACGACGGTACCTGATCCCACACCTGGATACGTCATTACCCCAACACGATGAACATCCTGAGCAACGTCAACTGGAACTGAAGGATAAAAGGGAGGTTTACCGGCTTATAGTGAAAGTCCCGGGATTTCCCGCACAGGTAGGCACGATTTTTTCAGTCATATCACTCTATTAACATCTCAATGAGAAAAAGACAGAAGATCTTCTGCTAAGAGTTCAGGTTTTCAACTTGATAACAACAAGAAACCAAGAATATCGGGATTCTGAAAAGAGGTTCTCTGAAAAGACACTTTTTTAGACTAAAAAAATATGGAAAGCGAACACTCACCCTGTTTCCTCAAACCGCCAGTATCAGTTTCTATGCCCGTCACCTCCATTTCTCAGTTTCAAAACCCTTTTGGGCACCACGGCTTTTATGACGAGGGAGGGATAACACGGCTTTTGGGAAATTTTGCATTCAGTACTCAATAGCGGATAACTCTGTGAGACAGCCTTTCCTTTTTATCATATAATTATTGTTTTCTTGATTTCAGGTTTCTAAAATACCAGAAGATGAAAATTTTTCCCAGGACTACAGGGTAATAATATTAACTTTCTAGTCTCGAGAATGACAAAATGACATTTATTGAGTAGAATTTAGAACATCTAAGCATAGCTTGTCTCCTTCCCTCTCTGGATCGTTAGGTGCGCTACTGGTTGTGTGGGTTTGTTGATATTCCACCAACGACCGTCCACCGTGTGCTTGGTACCTCAGAATACGAAATGGCGTCCCAGATTCTTTCATACAATGAATAGGCTACCAATTGGTTCTGAAAGTCTGTGTTTGTAATAATGTCATTAATGGGCCACCGAGTCGAATCTCATTCACGACAAAAAATGAGATCCCACTTGACTAGTATGATAGTATGATAGTATACTAGTATGAAGTTAAAGGTTTCTTGCTATCAAAGAGCCCAGTCCTCATCCCTTTAAACATGTAACGTCTCAATAAAAGTGACAATATTGTGCTCGGCGTGACAGATCGACTAATCAATCGATGTTGCATTGATATGAAGAAAATTTGTTTTCAAGTGATTCACCTAGAACATTTTTATTTGCACTGATGTGTTTCACTTGTCACCTGTATACTTTCTTCCCTGCAGTGGGATTTGAAAAAGCTGAAATACAGACTAGGGTTCGATACCCTAGCTATTCGTTTAGGGGTTTCTTGCTATCATAGAGCCCAGTCCTCATCCCTATAAACATGTAACGTCTCAATAAAAGTGACAATATTGTGCTCGGCGTGACAGATCGACCCATCAATCGATGTTGCATTGATATGAAGAATATTTGTTTTCAAGTGATTCACCTAGAACATTTTTATTTGCACCGATGTGTTTCACTTGCCACCTGTATACTTTCTTCCCTGCAGTGGGATTTGAAAAAGCTGAAATACAGACTAGGGTTCGATACCCTAGCTATTCGTTTAAAGACGGGCAAGTGGGAAGATCTAGAATCCTTGAAGAATGTATTCATCGTGAACCGCTTACCAAAACCAAGGGTAAGTCTAACATCCATGTCATTTCATTAAGCGTTAGACGTGATTTTAATAAGATTTAGGATGCAAATATTATGGCAACAAAAACAATTTCAACTTTCAACCGTCTGCAATCATTTGTAAATAACGGTAACACGAATGATTAATTGATTTGTACCTCATTTGACTTCGGGGGGTATCATACTTTTTTTTGGATCTACATTTATATCTATGCAAGTAGTGCACGGAGATTTGGACTGAAGATAGCCATTTTGGCGAGGAGAGGGTAGCGGGAACAAATCCAGTGATGTTGAAACTTTGTACGGAAATACCCAACAAGTAAGTGCCATATTATTTCTTTTACTGTTCTCTTATAACAATGCGGCTTCGTTTAAAGCAATTCCCTCGGTTATGTTACAACTATATAAGACAACCTAGAACCCTAAAACATAAATATGTGGCTGCCACAGTTAAAATTAGCCATGTGTTTACAGTATTTGTGTGATCTGCACGTGATTCAGCACGGGGCAATTGTGTTCTCGCGAGATCTCCTTTAGACGTGGCTAAGATTCGCATTCACGCGACAAAGCGCAGGAACTTTCACATGCCTGCTTGGGTAACATTTTTAAAAGCTATAATAAAAATATAACAATCATGTCATCAAACTATACGCGAATACATACTTGGAATTAAAAACAAATATAAATCAAGTAACGAAAACGGAGAATCAATTTCCCGAAGTAGTTCCATTGTGACGAAATCCGATAAGATGGCAACGCTCCCTGTCAATTCGGTTCACACTGAACTGTCAACTGTTCAAGGCCAAGGGTTTCTTCAGTAGTTACCAGTGTTTGCAATGCGACTAAGGATATCCCTAGCTAAGTGTAGGAGAGGAATAAAAAACGGCTAAACGCGAGCAAAGAAGAACAGGGACAAAAAAAGTTCATATAAAAGTAAAAGACTTTAGAGGTTACTTCTTGCCATTAAAAGTAGGGTCATTAACATAAGAGATTCCCTCACCTTCGGGATAAGAGGAAAATATTTCTCCAAGTTATTCTTGAATCAGAGAGAACGATATCCCCGCGACCTTGACATTGGAATGGCTGATTATGCTTTGGAATAAAATGTGGGGATATTTACCCTAGAAAGTGCCATAAGTTATTATATTTTCTTAAGAGTGTTGCAACTCAGATTAAAAAACTTAAGATTTTAAACAGCCTGTAAAGGACATTGAGAGGAAATCTTTAAGAGTTAAAATCTCAACAAAAGATGATGTTTGTAGCGTGGTACTCTGTAATAGTGTAGCGTGGTACTCTGTTATAGTGTAGCGTGGTACTCTGTTATAGTATAGCGTGGTACTCTGTTATAGTGTAGCGTGGTACTCTGTTATAGTGTAGCGTGGTACTCTGTTATAGTGTAGCGTGGTACTCTGTTATAGTGTAGCGTGGTACTCTGTTATAGTGTAGCGTGGTACTCTGTTATAGTATAGCGTGGTACTCTGTAATAGTGTAGCGTGGTACTCTGTTATAGTGTAGCGTGGTACTCTGTTATAGTATAGCGTGGTACTCTGTTATAGTGTAGCGTGGTACTCTGTAATAGTGTAGCGTGGTACTCTGTTATAGTGTAGCGTGGTACTCTGTTATAGTGTAGCGTGGTACTCTGTTATAGAATGCTCCATTACTTTATTTAAGTCGTGTGTAATATGTAATTTAGACAACCATAGTATGTTCACGATTGACCAGGTTTGGAGTGACCGATGAAATGGTTGGACCGTTCCTTGAGGGAATGACCATTCAAGAAGCAATCGATGCTAAAAGGTTGTTTTTGATTGATTTGGAGATGGTTAAAGATGTCCCTCGTCCCAGGGAGGACCTTGTGGTGAGTTGACGATATTTTTTATCCCTTGTCGAGAAGTAATGTTTTATAGTTCTAGCCAATGGTGTTGTATGGTGTCATAATATGGATGCTCTATACCATCAATAGCTCTAAAATGATTTTAAAAATATTTCTGTACAAAATAGTATATGGGATAATCTTTGGATCTTAACATTGTGCAAACCTATCAAGAATTGGGGTAAACTGTGCGTCTTAACATGGTGCAAACCGATCAAGTAATTGGAGGTAATCTTTGAGTTTTAACATGGTGCAAACCGATCAAGTATTTTGGGGTAGTCTTTGGGTCTTACTTACTACTTCACTTACTACTCACTAGAAGTGTATGTGACTGCATACCATCGAGGTGTACACTATCAATCCATCATGACATTATTTCACCATTTATTTGACCATTGGTTAACACCCGCCTTTAACAATTTTACAACATTTCGTTTTGTTTTTTCCTGTAACTTTTTATAGGTATGTGTGCCCATTGCTCTCCTGTTTGAAAAAGGGAGCAAAGAATTGGTACCAGTGGCTATACAGCTGTTCCAAGAGAAAGGCCCAAACAACCCCGTAAGTCTCATCCATTTAGATGATCTTTCGCCATTCCGGAATCCAAACAAATTCTGTGTTCTTGAAAGGCCACCATTGATTCTCATCGACAATCAGACTGACCATATGTTCTAGACGAAATCAACTACACCACACAATATCTTATGGGCGTGAATATGTCAGTATAGGTGGATCATACAGTTGTAGAACATAACTATTGGAGATGACGAGTTTACATTTTAAACCCGGCTCACAGAGAACACAGAATGCATGTGCAATTTGCAGAATATTCATGCTAAGAACCTCCTCTATGTTAGCTGCTAGATTATCGGTTGTCATTCACAGATTGAAACAAAAATTGGAAATTATTGTGCAATTTTCTGAAAAGGTATCAATTGGAAGTTTCATGAGATACGACCCTAACGAAATGAACGTTTTAGGTAGTGTCCAGAATTAAATAAGTCTAAAACGAATGAACTGGCGTCCCGATCATTCAAATCCTGTTCACATTTCGCACAGATCTTCGGTGGATTTGGTGAACCGAAATTTCACATTTGGGCGTGCCCCCTCCAGTTTTGCAGGAATCGTCAAACGGTCATATTCTGAATAATCGGCAAGGAAAAGTAGGCCATTTCGCTAAAACCTGTGTGGAGTTTCGTTTTTACATTACATTGTTTTCTATTAAAAATATAAGTTTTGTTAACGTCCCTGGGTCCGTGTGACTTTATTTTCAAAGATATATTTCAGGTGTTCCTGCCGTCGGACCCACCCATGACCTGGCTTCTTGCTAAGATGTGGTACAATAACGCAGACTCTGCTATTCACCAGGCCTGTACACACTTAGGTAAAACAAAATGTCATAGTTATTAATAAGATGATTATGAATACTTGCAATCGTTCAAATATTTACTAGTTATCAGATATTTAGTTGAATCGCACTATATATTTGAAGGAAATGTTGAACAACAAGTAACAATTTCATTTGGCACCCTTGTCACAGGAATGTGCGTTTGTTTATATTATTGTCAAAACTTTGAATGGATAGTTGCGTAAAACCTTCTAAGCTGTCTGATAAGGAAAGATAGCTACAATAAAGAGAAGAATTATTTATGGATAACAACAACTTGGTTTATTTGGCGAGGATGTGTCGATGTAGTTTTTACATCGTTATCAAAGTCACTGATAGCTGTATGAAACCTGCTAAGATGGCCGATATGGATAGATAGTTGTATATAACCTGCTAAGCTGTCTGATAAGGATAGATAACTGTATATAACCTGCTAAGATGGCCGATAAGGATAGATAGCTGTATATAACCTGCTAAGCTGTCTGATAAGGATAGATAACTGTATATAACCTGCTAAGATGGCTGATAAGGATAGATAACTGTATATAACCTGCTAAGCTGTCTGATAAGGATAGATAGCTGTATATAACCTGCTAAGCTGTCTGATAAGGATAGATAACTGTGTATAACCTGCTAAGGATAGATAGCTGTATATAACCTGCTAAGCTGTCTGATAAGGATAGATAGCTGTATATAACCTGCTAGGCTGTCTGATGAGGATAGATAGCTGTATATAACCTGCTAAGCTGTCTGATAAGGATAGATAGCTGTGTATAACCTGCTAAGCTGTCTGATAAGGATATATAACTGTGTATAACCTGCTAAGCTGTCTGATAAGGATATATAACTGTATATAACCTGCTAAGATGGCTGATAAGGATATATAACTGTATATAACCTGCTAAGATGGCCGATAAGGATAGATAGCTGTATATAACCTGCTAAGCTGTCTGATAAGGATAGATAACTGTATATAACCTGCTAAGATGGCTGATAAGGATAGATAGCTGTATATAACCTGCTAAGCTGTCTGATAAGGATATATAGCTGTATATAACCTGCTAATATGTCTGGTAGGAATAGATAGCTGTGTATAACCTGCTAAGCTGTCTGATAAGGATATATAGCCCGTGTATAACCTGCTAAGATGTCTGATAAGGATATATAGCCGTGTATAACCTGTTAAGCTGCCTGATAAGGATAAATAGCTGTATACAACCTGCTAAGACGGCCGATAAGGATATATAGCTGTACATAACCTGCTAAGCTGTCTGATAAGGATAGATAGCTGTGTATAACCTGCTAAGCTGTCTGATAAGGATAGATAGCTGTTTATAACCTGCTAAGATGTCCGATAAGGATAGATAGCTGTGTATAACCTGCTAAGCTGTCTGATAAGGATAGATAGCTGTATATAACCTGCTAAGCTGTATGATAAGGATAGATAGCTGTGTATAACCTGCTAAGCTGTCTGATAAGGATAGATAGCTGTGTATAACCTGCTAAGCTGTCTGATAAGGATAGATAGCTGTATATAACCTGCTAAGCTGTCTGATAAGGATAGATAACTGTAAATAACCTGCTAATCTGTCTGATAAGGATAGATAACTGTATATAACCTGCTAAGCTGTCTGATGAGGATAGATAGCTGTATATAACCTGCTAAGCTGTCTGATAAGGATATAAAGCTGTACAAGCTGTCTGATAAGGATAGATAACTGTATATAACCTGCTAAGCTGTCTGATAAGGATAGATAACTGTATATAACCTGCTAAGGATAGATAGCTGTATATAACCTGCTAAGGTGGCTGATAAGGATATATAGCTGTATATAACCTGCTAAGCTGTCTGATAAGGATAGATAGCTGTATATAACCTGCTAAGCTGTCTGATAAGGATATATAGCTGTATATAACCTGCTAAGCTGTCTGATAAGGATAGATAGCTGTATATAACCTGCTAAGGTGGCTGATAAGGATAGATAGCTGTATATAACCTGCTAAGCTGTCTGATAAGGATAGATAGCTGTATATAACCTGCTAAGCTGTCTGATGAGGATAGATAGCTGTATATAACCTGCTAAGCTGTCTGATAATGATATAAAGCTGTACAAGCTGTCTGATAAGGATAGATAACTGTATATAACCTGCTAAGCTGTCTGATAAGGATATATAGCTGTATATAACCTGCTAAGGATAGATAGCTGTATATAACCTGCTAAGCTGTCTGATAAGGATAGATAGCTGTATATAACATGCTAAGATGGCGTTTAAGGATAGATGGCTGTACATAACCTGCTAAGCTGTCTGATGAGGATAGATAGCTGTATATAACCTGTTAAGCTGTCTGATAAGGATAGATAACTGTATATAACCTGCTAAGCTGTCTGATGAGGATATATAGCTGTATATAACCTGCTAAGGATAGATAGCTGTATATAACCTGCTAAGCTGTCTGATAAGGATAGATAACTGTATATAACCTGCTAAGCTGTCTGATAAGGATAGATAACTGTATATAACCTGCTAAGCTGTCTGATGAGGATATATAGCTGTATATAACCTGCTAAGCTGTCTGACAAGGATATATAACTGTATATAACCTGCTAAGGATATATAGCTGCATATAACCTGCTAAGCTGTCTGATAAGGATAGATAGCTGTATATAACCTGCTAAGCTGTCTGATAAGGATAGATAACTGTATATAACCTGCTAAGGATAGATAGCTGTATATAACCTGCTAAGGTGGCTGATAAGGATAGATAGCTGTACATAACCTGCTATTAAAGCTGTCTGATAAGGATAGATAGCTGTATATAACCTGCTAAGATGGCGTTTAAGGATAGATGGCTGTACATAACCTGCTAAGCTGTCTGATAAGGATAGATAACTGTATATAACCTGCTAAGCTGTCTGATGAGGATAGATAGCTGTATATAACCTGCTAAGGTGGCTGATAAGGATAATAACTGTACATAACCTGTTAAGCTGGCTGATAAGGCTACATAGCTGTATATAACCTGTTAAGCTGTCTGATAAGGCTACATAGCTGTATATAACCTGTTAAGCTGTCTGATAAGGATAGAAAGCTGTATATAATCTGTTAAGCTGTCTGATAAGGATAGATACATGTAGCTGTATATAACCTGCTAAGATGGCAGATAAGGATAGATAGCTGTATATAACCTGCTAAGCTGTCTGATAAGGATAGATAGCTGTATATAACCTGCTAAGGATAGATAGCTGTATATAACCTGCTAAGATGGCTGATAAGGATATATAGCTGTATATATCCTGCTAAGCTGTCTGATAAGGATAGATAACTGTGTATAACCTGTTAAACTGTCTGATAAGGATACATAGCTGTATATAACCTGCTAAGATGGCTGATCAGGATAGATAACTGTGTATAACCTGCTAAGCTGTCTGATAAGGATAAATAGCTGTATATAACCTGCTAAGCTGTCTGATAAGGATAGATAACTGTATATAACCTGCTAAGCTGTCTGATAAGGATAGATAACTGTATATAACCTGCTAAGCTGTCTGATAAGGATAAATAGCTGTATATAACCTGCTAAGCTGTCTGATGAGGATATATAGCTGTATATAACCTGCTAAGCTGTCTGATAAGGATAGATAACTGTATTTAACCTGCTAAGCTGTCTGATAAGGATAGATGACTGTATTTAATCTGCTAAGCTGTCTGGTAAGGATAGATAGCTGTATATAACCTGCTAAGCTGTCTGATAAGGATAGATAGCTGTGTATAACCTGCTAAGCTGTCTGATAAGGATATATATCTGTGTATAACCTGCTAAGGATAGATAGCTGTATATAACCTGCTAAGCTGTCTGATAAGGATAGATAGCTGTGTATAACCTGCTAAGATGTCCGATAAGGATAAAAAGCTGTATATAACCTGCTAAGCTGTCTGATAAGGATAGATAACTGTATATAACCTGCTAAGCTGTCTGATAAGGATAGATAACTGTACATAACCTGCTAAGCTGTCTGATAAGGATAGATAACTGTACATAACCTGCTAAGCTGTCTGATAAGGATAAATAGCTGTATATAACCTGCTAAGCTGTCTGATGAGGATATATAGCTGTATATAACCTGCTAAGCTGTCTGATAAGGATAGATAACTGTATTTAACCTGCTAAGCTGTCTGATAAGGATAGATGACTGTATTTAACCTGCTAAGCTGTCTGGTAAGGATAGATAGCTGTATATAACCTGCTAAGCTGTCTGATAAGGATAGATAGCTGTGTATAACCTGCTAAGCTGTCTGATAAGGATATATAACTGTGTATAACCTGCTAAGGATAGATAGCTGTATATAACCTGCTAAGCTGTCTGATAAGGATATATAACTGTGTATAACCTGCTAAGGATAGATAGCTATATATAACCTGCTAAGATGGCCGATAAGGATAGATAGCTGTATATAACCTGCTAAGCTGTCTGATAAGGATAGATAGCTGTGTATAACCTGCTAAGCTGTCTGATAAGGATAGATAGCTGTATATAACCTGCTAAGCTGTCTGATAAGGATATATAACTGTGTATAACCTGCTAAGGATAGATAGCTGTATATAACCTGCTAAGATGTCTGATAAGGATAGATAACTGTGTATAACCTGCTAAGCTGTCTGATAAGGATATATAACTGTGTATAACCTGCTAAGCTGTCTGATAAGGATATATAGCTGTGTATAACCTGCTAAGCTGTCTGATAAGGATATATAACTGTGTATAACCTGCTAAGCTGTCTGATAAGGATAGATAGCTGTATATAACCTGCTAAGCTTTCTGATAAGGATATATAACTGTGTATAACCTGCTAAGATGGCCGATATGGATAGATAGCTGTATATAACCTGCTAAGCTGTCTGATAAGGATAGATAACTGTGTATAACCTGCTAAGCTGTCTGATAAGGATATATAGCTGTGTATAACCTGCTAAGCTGTCTGATAAGGATAGATAGCTGTGTATAACCTGCTAAGCTGTCTGATAAGGATAGATAGCTGTGTATAACCTGCTAAGCTGTCTGATAAGGATAGATAGCTGTGTATAACCTGCTAAGCTGTCTGATAAGGATATATAGCTGTGTATAACCTGCTAAGCTGTCTGATAAGGATATATAGCTGTGTATAACCTGCTAAGCTGTCTGATAAGGATAGATAGCTGTGTATAACCTGCTAAGCTGTCTGATAAGGATATATAGCTGTGTATAACCTGCTAAGCTGTCTGATAAGGATATATAACTGTGTATAACCTGCTAAGATGGCCGATATGGATAGATAGCTGTATATAACCTGCTAAGCTGTCTGATAAGGATAGATAACTGTGTATAACCTGCTAAGCTGTCTGATAAGGATATATAGCTGTGTATAACCTGCTAAGCTGTCTGATAAGGATAGATAGCTGTGTATAACCTGCTAAGCTGTCTGATAAGGATAGATAGCTGTGTATAACCTGCTAAGCTGTCTGTTAAGGATAGATAGCTGTGTATAACCTGCTAAGCTGTCTGATAAGGATAGATAGCTGTGTATAACCTGCTAAGCTGTCTGATAAGGATATATAGCTGTGTATAACCTGCTAAGCTGTCTGATAAGGATAGATAACTGTATATAACCTGCTAAGACGCTGATAAGGATAGATAACTGTGTATAACCTACTAAGCTGTCTGATAAGGATATATAACTGTGTATAACCTGCTAAGCTGTCTGATAAGGATATATAACTGTGTATAACCTGCTAAGCTGTCTGATAAGGATATATAGCTGTGTATAACCTGCTATGCTGTCTGATAAGGATATATAACTGTGTATAACCTGCTAAGCTGTCTGATAAGGATAGATAACTGTATATAACCTGCTAAGATGGCCGATATGGATAGATAACTGTGTATAACCTGCTAAGCTGTCTGATAAGGATATATAACTGTGTATAACCTGCTAAGCTGCCTGATAAGGATAGATAGCTGTGTATAACCTGCTAAGCTGTCTGATAAGGATAGATAACTGTACATAACCTGCTAAGCTGTCTGATAAGGATAGATAGCTGTGTATAACCTGCTAAGCTGTCCGATAAGGATAGATAGCTGTGTATAACCTGCTAAGCTGTCTGATAAGGATAGATAGCTGTATATAACCTGCTAAGCTGTCTGATAAGGATAGATAGCTGTGTATAAACTGCTAAGCTGTCTGATAAGGATAGATAGCTGTGTATAACCTGCTAAGCTGTCTGATAAGGATAGATAGCTGTGTATAAACTGCTAAGCTGTCTGATAAGGATAGATAGCTGTGTATAACCTGCTAAGGATAGATAGCTGTATTTAACCTGCTAAGCTGTCTGATAAGGATAGATACATGTAGCTGTATATAACCTGCTAAGCTGTCTGATGAGGATAGATAGCTGTTTATAACCTGCTAAGCTGTCTGAAAAGGATAGATAACTGTATATAACCTGCTAAGCTGTCTGATAAGGATAGATAACTGTATATAACCTGCTAAGGATAGATAGCTGTATATAACCTGCTAAGGTGGCTGATAAGGATAGATAGCTGTATATAACCTGCTAAGCTGTCTGATGAGGATAGATAGCTGTGTATAACCTGCTAAGCTGTCTGATAAGGATAGATAACTGTATATAACCTGCTAAGGATAGATAGCTGTATATAACCTGCTAAGCTGTCTGATAAGGATAGATAACTGTGTATAAACTGCTAAGCTGTCTGATAAGGATAGATAGCTGTATATAACCTGCTAAGCTGTCTGATGAGGATAGATAGCTGTATATAACCTGCTAAGCTGTCTGATAAGGATAGATAACTGTATTTAACCTGCTAAGCTGTCTGATAAGGATATATAACTGTGTATAACCTGCTAAGCTGTCTGATAAGGATATATAACTGTGTATAGCCTGCTAAGCTGTCTGATAAGGATAGATAGCTGTGTATAGCCTGCTAAGCTGTCTGATAAGGATAGATAGCTGTGTATAAACTGCTAAGCTGTCTGATAAGGATAGATAGCTGTATATAACCTGCTAAGAATAGATAGCTGTATATAACCTGCTAAGCAGTCTGATGAGGATATATAGCTGTATATAACCTGCTAAGCTGTCTGATGAGGATAGATAGCTGTATATAACCTGCTAAGCTGTCTGATAAGGATAGATAACTGTATTTAACCTGCTAAGCTGTCTGATAAGGATATATAACTGTGTATAACCTGCTAAGCTGTCTGATAAGGATATGTAACTGTGTATAACCTGCTAAGCTGTCTGATAAGGATAGATAACTGTATATAACCTCATTCGTTGCTTGGCATGGATGGAATGGATAGCTGTGTATAGCCTGCTATGATGTTCACATTTTGTGTTCACAAAAATCTCGATCTATACCTGTAACAGAAATTCACTGAACTGTAGGGCGCTATTACCCACCCTTGTCTGAATTACCATTTTGAGATATTCCTGTTTAATGTGAATGATAGAAACTCCAGCGCAACACCATTGCCTGGGGCTTCAGGTCAACATTTGTAAAAAGTGTCTCCCCCACTTTCCCCTACTTTCTCCTCCCCCCCTACTTTTCCCTGTCCCCCCTCCGGATCCCCACTTTCACCTGGCTCCTCCACTTTCCCCTGGCTCCCCACTTTCCCATGCCACCCCCACTTTCCCCTGTCTCCTCCACTCTCCTCCCCCCCCCCACTTTTCCCTGTCCCCCCTCCGGATCCCCACTTTCACCTGGCTCCTCCACTTTCCCCTGGCTCCCCACTTTCCCATGCCACCCCCACTTTCCCCTGTCTCCCCCACTCTCCTCTGCCCCTCCACACTTTCCCCTGGCTCCCCCACTTTCCCCTGTCTCCTCCACTCTCCCCCCCCCACACTTTTCCCTGTCCCCCCTCCGGATCCCCACTTTCACCTGGCTCCTCCACTTTCCCCTGGCTCCCCACTTTCCCATGCCACCCCCACTTTCCCCTGTCTCCCCCACTCTCCTCTGCCCCTCCACACTTTCCCCTGGCTCCCCCACTTTCCCCTGTCTCCTCCACTCTCCTCTGCCCCCCCCCCCCCCCCCCACACACTTTCCCCTGGCTCACTCGCTTTACCCTGCATCACCTGCACTTTCCCCTGCCCCCCCCCCCTCCACTTTCTACAGGTTTCTCCACTTTCCCATGGCCCCTTACTTTCCCCTGACTCCCCCACTTCTCACTGGTCCCCCACTATCCCCTGGCTTCCCCACTTTACCCTGGACCCTCACTTTCCTCTGGATCCCCCACTTTCCCCTACAAAAACTTGAATGATTCAAACTGACGATGTAAAGATGAATGTAAAATGATGTATAATCGTATCATTGTACTTTTTGTATTATTTCAGGTTTCACCCATTTGATGATGGAGGGTATCTCAGTGATCACCCACAGAAATCTCTCTCAGTCTCATCCCATCTTTAAACTCCTCGCTCCTCATTTTCTATATCTCATCGCCATAAACACGTGAGTTTGGCTTTATGGCTTGGAACTATCGTCGTAATATTCCTTGTCTAGACCTTTGTAAACATTCTTTGCTTAAATTCCAAATTCCAATTCTTAATTAAGTGAAAATAAGTTCGCACAATCTTAAAGGGTAGTGCAGTATGAAAGCGAGAGACTTGAGAACTCTGTATTAAACGGTAAAATTGCCACCTCACGAAAAGGATGAGTTGCATTGCGTCTGTAAGTGCATGGCTTGTCGGTCGGGCGGCAAACTATTTTGAAGCGTGTGGCTATACGCGGGGCAACTTCTGTTACTGTAAAAAAAAAACTTCCATCCGTCATGCATACCCTCAAGTGAGACCCAGGACACATGGCACTAAAAGCCAATGACGTCATGACGCAATCGGTCTGTAATGATAATCTAATTTTGTCCATCAGATTGGCCTTGGAAGTCTTGCTTTCTCCCGGAGGATGGATCGATAAAACGTTGAATACAGGTGTTATTGGCACCTCTCACCTAGTAAAGGAAGGGTAGGTTGCAGTTTCTCTTACTTCAATATGCTGGTTCTCGAATAGCCCCAACTCCTTACAAAACATATCACCCCATCTGAATATCTTTATATTGTGTCATTTTCAAAAGAAACTGACTTGATTTTTTTTGTAACACTAATTAAATGTATATCTGATGCAATTTACTACACTAGGTTGAATTAATAGGCACAATGAATCAATACATGTTGAATTTGTTGAGCAAAGTATACTACTCGAAAAGCCTGCAATGTGATAACAATTGTGTAGATTGTATTGTATCTTCGATAAAAATAAGTATTAAAGCATATACTGTTTCAGTACAAAAACATGGCGAATGGATGTTGAAGGAACAATACCCGAAGAACTTAAAAGGAGAGGGGTGAGTATCACCGTGGTGGGGGATCTACATTCTCTAGGTTGTCGTTCCATGACATTTACTTCTGATTTATTTGATAAAATCTGCAATGACCATTTAGTGCAATAGTCAAGCCGTGATACCTATGTTATGTTTGGGCCAGTATAAAAACACATAAAGTGCTATTGAAATTAAATTGTAATTTGTATTTTTATTTCAGCTTTTGGATGCTGACGTCCTACATTTTTATCCATATCGTGATGACGCCCTAATGGTTTATTATGCAATCAAGAGATATGTTACGGCATATGTCAATTTGTATTATGGTAAGAGGATATAAAGAATTCTTAACATTGTACAAAGAATCAAGAAACTGTCACATATTTTAACATCGAAAAAGAAATAAAACCCAATAAGTAAATTCTATCTAAGCATGTTCCACAATGATGTGAGCTGCCAAAATGTTCATATTCGGCTTTTTTCTCAATAAAATAAGAAGCACATTAGTGATACCAGCTGAAATACTGTATTCAAAAGTATCTTAAGCCCAAAAGTAATGAGATCATCTATGAGATCGATTACTTGGTATTTTTCAACTAATCTATAAATACAGGCGGTATATCCTATTGACACATTTTATATTTGTAAACGCCACCGGATTCTCGTCGTAACACAGAATGGCAACAAGTAACATTTCAATTTCCATGTGATTTTCAATAGTTGTTGAAAGTAAATTTTTTATTTGTAGATTCGCCAGACAAATTGGAGAAAGATTTTGAGATTCAGGCCTGGGCTGAAGAAATGGTAAAACCAAGAGAACAAGGAGGATGTGGCATAAAGGTATGGATCTAGCTGACTATATACAGTATTAAGTTCTCTCCCTATTTTTGGCGTTTAAGCTTCTTGAGAATTTCGCCAATTTCCAAGAAAGAGTAAATCTAAAAAATAACGAGGGGCCTCGGTGGTCCAGTGGGCTATAGTGATCGTCCCTCGGTCCCACACAGACCTTCCATCAATGCTGTGCGGGTTCGAATCACGCTCAGGATTTTTCACTCGGTCGGTATGTGGAAGAGTTGCCAGGTACTCGCCGAAGGTCGAGGGTTTCCTCCGGGAAATGAGCCCGGGTTCATCGACACCCCCCCCCCCCCCACACTCTCCCCCACTAAACCCGGCAACGCCGCCATATAAGTGAAATAATCTTGAGTGCGTATAACATCAACCAATTATTCAATCAAAAGTAACAAGAATGTTGCTTAAAGAATTGGTAGCCATGTGTTCTCCACGTTACTAGAGGGGTATGGATTGCCGAGTTTAATGGTCCATTGTTTGACCCATCAAATAAACGAATAAAACAAATGACATTATTTGACATAGTTTGCTCTACATCTAGTATTAAATCATTATCCCTTAGATTTATATGAACTCGGGAATATTCATTTTATACTTCAATGTCTTGGTTTTACGCAGGGTGTTCCTGGTAACGGTCATTTCACGTCGACAGATCAGCTGGTGTTGGTTCTGTGTTCTATCATCAGTACATGTAGTCTGTCACATGGATGTTTTAACTTCGGCCAGTATGAGGCATACGCTTTCTGTCCCAATTACCCATTATCTATGAGAGGAAAGCCACCCACGGACAAGGTAAACTCTGACCTTTTTTTCTTCCTCATCAAAGTGTCATTCTTTCATATTATTGACTTCGCTGACAGATGGTTATTACATTGTGGGAGTTTGATACTTTGGTAAATCATCTAAATGTCATTTGATTAAAACGTGGGGTAGGCATTCACTAGTACGTGGGGCAGGCAGATCCATTGATTATACAATGATCGAAAACATAGATCCATACAGTCCCATATATGGCTAAAGCATTAAGGCACTTGTATATAAATAGGCTCGGCGTTTGTTCACGTATACATAACAAATAAAACTTTCAATCAAGGATACAAAATAATGCAAAAAGATTCCTATAACTTCTATGCCCATGATAATTATAGAAAAAACGTATGTTGTCTTTAATGTGAACGCTATAGTATTCTGGATGTGCTTTACTGGTGTGCTTTTAATCTCTTTTAACCTCTTTAACCTCTTTTAACCTCTTTTAACCTTTTGAACATTCATAGCATATAATACGTTTTGATGTCACAGTATTTCTGGTCTTTGGTTTAATCCATAGTGATAGCTAGTACAGTAAATCCACTTGTCAACCAAATCAATTTTCTTTTTAGAGAGCTCGAAGTGAGAGAGACATAGTTGAGAGTCTTGCTGATAAACCAACATGTCTTGACACCATGATTATTATTACTCTTCTCAGCCAAAGGGCTACAAATGCATTGGGAGATTTTGAAGTCAATTTCATCCATGAGCCCAAAGCTTTGGAAATTCTAAACTTGTAAGTAGATCTTCTTGCTGCTGATTTCAGAAAACGCTCATATAGTTCTCCATGATGGTAATACCCTGACTATAGTTCTCCATGATGGTAATACCCTGACTATAGTTCTCCATGATGGTAATACCCTGACTGTAGTTCTCCATGATGGTAATACCCTGACTATAGTTCTCCATGATAGTAATACCCTGACTATAGTTCTCCATGATAGTAATACCCTGACTATAGTTCTCCATGATGGTAATACCATGACTATAGTTCTCCATGATAGTAATACCCTGACTATAGTTCTCCATGATAGTAATACCCTGACTATAGTTCTCCATGATGGTAATACCATGACTATAGTTCTCCATGATGGTAATACCATGACTATAGTTCTTCATGATGGTAATACCCTGACTATAGTTCTTCATGATGGTAATACCCTGACTATAGTTCTCCATGATGGTAATACCCTGACTATAGTTCTCCATGATGGTAATACCCTGACTGTAGTTCTCCATGATAGTAATACCCTGACTATAGTTCTCCATGATGGTAATACCCTGACTGTAGTTCTCCATGATAGTAATACCCTGACTATAGTTCTCCATGATAGTAATACCCTGACTATAGTTCTCCATGATGGTAATTCCCTGACTATAGTTCTCCATGATAGTAATACCCTGACTATAGTTCTCCATGATAGTAATACCCTGACTATAGTTCTCCATGATGGTAATACCATGACTATAGTTCTCCATGATGGTAATACCCTGACTGTAGTTCTCCATGATAGTAATACCCTGACTATAGTTCTCCATGATGGTAATACCCTGACTATAGTTCTCCATGATGGTAATACCCTGACTATAGTTCTCCATGATGGTAATACCCTGACTAGAGTTCTCCATGATGGTAATACCCTGACTGTAGTTCTCCATGATAGTAATACCCTGACTATAGTTCTCCATGATGGTAATACCCTGACTATAGTTCTCCATGATGGTAATTCCCTGACTATAGTTCTCCATGATGGTAATACTCTGACTATAGTTCTCCATGATGGTAATACCCTGACTATAGTTCTCCATGATGGTAATACCATGACTATAGTTCTTCATGATGGTAATACCCTGACTATAGTTCTTCATGATGGCAATACCCTGACTAGAGTTCTCCATGATGGTAATACCCTGACTGTAGTTCTCCATGATGGTAATACCCTGACTATAGTTCTCTGTGATGGTAATACCCTGACTATAGTTCTCCATGATGGTAATACCCTAATTATAGTTCATCCATGATGGTAATACCCTGACTATAGTTCTCCATGATGGTAATACCCTGACTATAGTTCTCCATGATGGTAATACCCTGACTATAGTTCTCCATGATGGTAATACCCTGACTATAGTTCTCCGTGATGGTAATACCCTGACTATAGTTCTCCATGATGGTAATACCCTGACTATAGTTCTCCGTGATGGTAATACCCTGACTATAGTTCTCCATGATGGTAATACCCTAATTATAGTTCATCCATGATGGTAATACCCTGACTATAGTTCTCCATGATGGTAATACCCTGACTATAGTTCTCAATGATGGTAATACCCTGACTATAGTTCTCCGTGATGGTAATACCCTGACTATAGTTCTCCATGATGGTAATACCCTAATTATAGTTCATCCATGATGGTAATACCCTGACTATAGTTCTCCATGATGGTAATACCCTGACTAGAGTTCTCCATGATGGTAATACCCTGACTGTAGTTCTCCATGATGGTAATACCCTGACTATAGTTCTCCATGATGGTAATACCCTGACTATAGTTCTCCATGATGGTAATACCCTGACTATAGTTCTCCATGATGGTAATACCCTGACTATAGTTCTCCATGATGGTAATACCCTGACTGTAGTTCTCCGTGATGGTAATACCCTGACTATAGTTCTCCATGATGGTAATAGCCTAATTATAGTTCATCCATGATGGTAATACCCTGACTATAGTTCTCCATGATGGTAATACCCTGACTATAGTTCTCCATGATGGTAATACCCTGACTATAGCTCTCCTTGATGGTAATACCCTGATTATAGTTGTCCATGATGGTAATACCCTGACTATAGTTCTCCATGATGGTAATACCCTGACTATAGTTCTCCATGATGGTAATACCATGACTATAGCTCTCTGTGATGGTAATACCCTGACTATACATGTAGTTCTCCATGATGGTAATGCCCTGACTATAGTTCTCCATGATGGTAATACCCTGACTATAGTTCTCCATGATGGTAATACCCTGAATATAGTTCTCCATGATGGCAATACCCTTACTATAGTTCTCCATGATAGTAATACCCTGACTATAGTTCTCCATGATAGTAATACCCTGACTATAGTTCTCCATGATGGTAATACCCTGACTATAGTTCTCCATGATGGCAATACCCTTACTATAGTTCTCCATGATGGTAATACCCTGACTATAGTTCTCCATGATGGCAATACCCTTACTATAGTTCTCCATGATGGTAATACCCTGACTATAGTTCTCCATGATAGTAATACCCTGACTATAGTTCTCCATGATGGTAATACCCTGACTATAGTTCTCCATGATGGCAATACCCTGACTATAGTTCTCCATGATGGCAATACCCTGACTATAGTTCTCCATGATGGTAATACCCTGACTATAGTTCTCCATGATGGCAATACCCTGACTATAGTTCTCCATGATGGTAATACCCTGACTATAGTTCTCCATGATGGTAATACCCTGACTATAGTTCTCCATGATGGTAATACCCTGACTATAGTTCTCCATGATGGTAATACCCTAATTATAGTTCATCCATGATGGCAATACCCTGACTATAGTTCTCCATGATGGTAATACCCTGACTATAGTTCTCCATGATGGCAATACCCTGACTATAGTTCTCCATGATGGTAATAATCCTGACTATAGTTCTCCATGATGGTAATACCCTGACTATAGTTCTCCATGATGGCAATACCCTGACTATAGTTCTCCATGATGGTAATACCCTGACTATAGTTCTCCGTGATGGTTATTGGCCCTAATTATTGGTGAAGGAAGTCTGGGAAAACTCCGGTCTTCGGTCGGTACCTGGCAACCATTCCACATAAGGTCATGGTAGAACAATTATTTGGACCCACGGACCATCGATTGGTGCTTGTCTGAGCGTGAGAGACTTTAGGTTAAAACTCTATCGAGCCACATAGGACCCGACTACAGTCGATTCTCACGCCTTGCCATGGTATGAATACTAGGAAAAAAGAGAACTTGCAAAATTGCAAAAAGTTTCTGGAATCTTTGAAAGACAAAACTGTGAGCTTAGATCCCAAATGATAAAGTGAATCCAGTCCAGCCTTAGATTGCTAAAGGGCAAGTTAATTGGACCAGCAGACAATTTACACCACAAGCGATATTTGGCATATATCTGTAACACCCTGGTTCACATGCTTTGAACATTGGCCAATAAACAGTGTTCCGGATATCTGTTGTACCGCGTTTTTCTTTTTTCACAACATTTGAACTCACAGATTTAAATATATTTACAATTTTATTTTCAGATTCCGAATTGAATTGGCAACTATCAGCAAAACTATTAAAGAGAAGAACAAAACCCGTGAGAGAACTTATGAATGGCTGGACCCAGAGCTGATTCCGAACTCTATTAGTATCTGAGGATTTTATCTCACCGTCCATCATTTTCAACCAAAACGGTGATAAACAAAAGGCTTCAGGTTGAAATAAAAGATATCGAGAAAGTCAGTAACCCGTAAGAAACGAAATACATGTGTTACAACGGGCAAAATTCAAATTGCTGGAATGTGTGAGTTTAATTTAGGGTCTATGTTGGTTATAAAACCAACCTCACCACATATCCCCATAATCGAAAGCTTGTACCTCGTGAAAAAGGCGAACAATTTGCTAATTTAGTTTCAACAAAATGTTCCCTGTGACAGCTATTGTATAGATATTTAGTTAAGTTTAATTCTTAAGAAAATAGATGTTTTTATATGTATCATATATGTCTGTAAAGCCACTAACAATATGTTTTGTATGTATACAATAAAGTATTTTTCACTTGTTTCCAATATGCTGCTCTCCCTGTGTTTTCGCTTTATAACTGAGTGCACTTACATTGTCCTGTCTGCTTTTAAATTGGCACGAATTGTCAAGAGAGTGTGATCTTTTCAAGACCGATGGGAAACTTAATTGACGTTGAAGTGAGAACTATATCGTTGTAGTCAGTTAACCGAAGATGTTTGTTATAAATGGACAAAAGTCACATAGTCGGGGTGTTTTAAACGAAAATTTTCCTACATTTAGCAGCTGGTTTAAATTGAAAAATAGATTCCCATATCTATAAAGCCTTCTGAAATGAAAGAAAGCGGTGGTTGGTGGAAGATCAGTCAGATTTTGGTCTGTATACCACTGAATAATGCCTCAAAACACGAACCATTTGTAAGACCAAAACTATATAAGCTTACAATCGTGCCCACATGCTTACCTCACTTTGCTCTGGCTTGCGAAAATTAACTTCTATGTGAAGACCTTATCCGGATGGTCACGAACGTGCTGTTATTTTATAAATTAGTCTTGTTTCGAAGTCCAATGGCTTTAATATAAAGATTGGTGTAAAAAAACTGGACTTGTAACTTGCTGAGAAATTCTGTCTGTTGGATATTTCATGTTCATTTTCTGTTTCTCTCTCACATCCAAAATGACGTACAGGCTATAATAATAACAGATATTTTACCTTACGTTGTGTATTTATCTTCTAATAAGTAAAGATTAGACAATTTACCAGGGCTGATTGTATGCGTTAGAGTCTTAACCCAGTCAAGCAGAATGTTATGAAGATTAAGACGAAACCTGAATCAGCAACTCGACCAGCATACTTCGATCCATCTTTGTCAGGGCAGCTATACCAGTTCTTCATCGCAGCAAAATTTTGTTGTTATTTTAAAATTGTATCGACCTATAATTAATAGATTCGGACAAGATAACATAAAAGACTCTTTGGGGGTCTCCAAGGTATTTATTTTGCTCTTAGTTGAGATCTGCCAGAGGTAATTGACCAGACCAAAGAGGCATGAGCCATCCAAATGAACAGTTTTGTTCAAATATTCGGATTTTCAAGACACTTAGAGGGCATGGAATCATCAAAAACTACCTGATTGGTGTTTGAATTAGGATATCCCTACAATATGTGGCTTGTATGAACCAAAATAACGTTCAAAAAGTGATCGAGCGAGATGAAAGTTCATTAATTGTAGACCCCTTAAGCTAGTTAAAAACACTATTTTGATGCAAGCCCTAGTGATAAGAAGCCGCTTTTAATTTGTATCATTGGAGAACAATCAAATTAAGAATATATCAACATTTGGCATTTCATGCCACTTTATATATTTTTAGGTTTATGACAAAGCTTTTAACCTGGCATGACTTTATGACACACAGGATGCACTGATCATTGGAGCTACCAGCCTGTCATCCTCGGAATCCTGGTTTAAAATATCAACGAGGGACTCGCTATTGCCCCTGGGTAAACTGAAAGCAAAAACATCGCCACTGACAGACCAATCAGACGGTCTGTTATATATTTTGGTGATTAGATAACATAACCTGTAGAAAGCATCAACAGCGAACAGTGTAAAACATTAGCTCAACTGTTTCACCAACAAAAAGAGGATGACAACGGCCTTTCAAAAATTCAGGATTTTTCCTTCTCTGTATGGGTTATGCGTATACAATATAAAAATGCGTGCAGCTTTGTTTTGTTAAGAATAAAAAATTTGGGATTTACGTTTTTGTATCCAGTTTCTTTACAGGTAAAAGTGAGCGTGAATGTAAATTTTAATCATCATCTCTCTCACGTTACCAAGAATAGAGTAAACATTACATATACATTCCATAAAGGACACTTAATTATTGGACACGTAAACAAAGAATGGAGCTATAAACAAGTGACCCATTCTATTAGAGATTAGAAAGTTCGTCAAGGGTTGTCCCCGGAGACATTCAATGAGAATACTCCCAGTTCGTATTAGAGAGAAGACCCCGATTTGATTTCCAAATGCATAAATATGTACATGTACCATGGAAAAGCTGTAAGACTTAGGCAATTTTCCGTTTACTATTGTTCAAAATCTATTCAGGAGAGATATTTGTATTACAAGACAAAAGAGCTTAATGTAAAATTTGAGAGGGACTATCTCTTGTTCAACCCACTCATCAAGGTCAGTGGAGAGGACAAATTAATCCTAAAGCTGTAATCTGATCATATTGTAACCTACAATCTCCCCTACATTTCTGTGATATGTCTGTGTGTTTTTTTTTAATTTGGGGACTTATTGGAAATTTCTTGTAAATGTTGTATGAATCTTCGTCCAATAAACATTCAAAAAAAAAAAGTTCGTATTAGAGAGAAGACCCCGATTTGAACTTTTCGAGAAAAATAGTAAATTTGTCACGTTTATGTTTTAAGAACATTGTTCAATATTTGTCAACTCTTTAAGTCTTTGTAAGGCCAATTGACTTTTGTACTTTCAAACCATAGTATTCTGTGTGCACCTCATAAACATCCTGTTTTGAAGAATCGGAAGTATTCTTTTTTAATTTAAAGCATATTTACAATCGCGCAAAGTCCATTCTTGAAAAACATATTTGCTTTAATGATCATCCCGCAATAGAATGAATATTTTAGGAGAAAATGTCAGTTTACATTTAAAGATCAGACTTTCCTGTTCAGGGCTATATTTGGTTTGAATTAAGAATTAAGAGTCGTACAGAAGAATTGTTGGCGGGAATAAAGCTCCGAGGAGCTTGTTCTATCCCATTTAAACATAACAAATATAAAATGTATATAATGGGAAGACTGCAGTTATGAATCAGAATGTGTGTATGTGGAAAATAATAATGATTATGAAAGACATGTATAAACAGACATAAAAGTAATACAACAAAAACAATTAACACAAAGATAAGGAGACAAATATGGAAGATAAAATAATTATATAAAAAAAAATATTTAGGAAAAAACAGATAAATAAATGCATGTAACACATACATATTTAAAGGCCAAACAACTAAATGCTGCACTGAAAGGTGGTGAAGAGTAATATATACATGTAGGAGTAAAAGAAAGAAAAACAAATATACGTACGTGTCGTAAAAAAAATCGAGAATACAATAATATATTTATATATACACATATATTTCTTTCGCAACCAAAATATGTCTTCATGAATTTGGGCCAGTAGGTGGGATTTTAATTTATTTTTGAATAAGGAGTTTGATGTGATTGTTCTAAGATTGTTTGGGAGTTTGTTCCATTCCCTTGGACCAGCAGATTTGAAGGAGTGGACAGATAAGTTTGTTCTGTTATATGGTTTATTCAAATCAAGGGATTGGTTACGGGTGTTATAATAATGGGTATCAGATTTTTCTGTAAAAAAAAAAGTGTAACGGTAATATATTATTGTTGTTGAGAGTCTGCCATTCACATGGCAAATATCAGTCACATACTGTTTTGGGCTGTGCCAATGTCGTAGATAATAAAGTGCATTCCGGTGCAGATAACATGTTTTGTTATGACTGATCGAAAGTGAACAGCTGAAACTAACGACTCGTCATCTTGATTGAAAAGCACAAGGTAATTAGATCCGAACAAATTCTGGCGACCTTTACAGATGTATTTTGTCTTTGTGGTAACATTTCTTATTGATCTCGACATACTTTGCTTAACAAATCCTTTGGAATTCTGCCGATGTAAATATACCGACTTTGTTTTGTTTTTGACAGAAAGCTAGATACATTTAGTTTGGATGAGACACTAGCTAAAGTTACTTCTACCAGTCAATGTTGCAGCCATGAAATGTCGAATAATAGTATACACTGGTGATAAACCAAAAGCTGGTAGTGACGCAACTGTTAGAATCAGACTGTATGATAAAAACAAAACAAAAACACAAATATTTACGTTAGATGCACTTTTCAGAAATGACTTTGAGCGCGGGGAAGTCGACGACTTTCGTGTTGAAATTCCTGAAAATCTGCGATTGGGAAAGTTGGAGAAAATAGAGTTTTGGAGGGATCAAAAAGGCGCAAATTCGTCGTGGTATGTTGACAAAATTACCGTGGAATGGGGACCGTCAGTTTTTGATTTTCCAATTTTCCGTTGGATAAAACCTCATCATCGTTACCTCATTGAACATCTGGATACGTCATTACCTCAGTTTGATAAACATCATCATCAGAGACAAATGGAACTTCAAGACAAACAGAAATTATACACCCTTCAGGTAAAGATTCCAGGACTACCAGCACAGGTCAGTGTAACTCGTGGCACGAGAATCTTTACCACTTCATGGGAAATGGAAATCAAACCTCTAGATTCGTAAAAGTAGATTGTCCATGGGTCACAAATTGATTAAATTTAGATTCCACATTTTGTATTTGATGGGTATTAAAATTCATGATACTTACATTTGATTGATTGGTGTTTTACGCCGCACTAAAGATTATGTCGCTTGTATGGCGGCTTTGCCAGTCTAAATGTGGGTGAAACCCGGAGGGAACCCTCGACCTTCGTTGAATACTTGGCAACTCTTCCGCATTTGGCGATCGAATGTAATTGGAATATTATCAGACAGAGTGCAATATTTCAGTCAACTTCAGTGAAAAATGCAAACAAATAACGCAGTGAAATCTTTGACAGAAGCTATTACAATATCATTTCTATTTCTTTTAACAGGTGTCTGAAATACCTGACGATGAAAAGTTTTCCCATGAATACACAGTAAGTCCAGTTTTGTATTATCTAAGTTAAAACACACTGGCAAGACATACCTCCTGGATATGAATAACTATACATGGAGAAGAGTTCCCAGAAAAAGTTTATGGTAAAATTGAGGGGCAGGTGTTTATCAGACTTTTACAGCCCCCCCCCCCCCCCGCCCGCCCTGTAATGGTGCCATGTGGTAATTACGGGATATATTCGCTGGGTGACCAGGCTCCCGAGTGATAGCACCAGTTTCGGTAATTGTTCTATTTGTGAATTCAGGTAGTATGGGATTAAAGTCCTATAAACTATAGCGTGATCAACCAAAACCTGCTTCCTTAGCAGATCTGATAAAGGTATGCAGAAAGTAATATTTTGAAGAGCAAAAATTAATTGGTATAACCATGAAATAAAAAAACATGGAAAAGAATGAATGATTTACCACAACCATTTACTATCAATAATGAAGTCGATTCACGAACATAAATGGTAATTCCGGTTATTAATTTTCTCGGTTGCTGAAAAATTGGAATCGCAAACGAAGCCTATTTGCCACGGGGCAACTGCGATTGGTCGCACTTTGCGACGACCAATGAAATGCCTAGACATTTATCTAAAAGGTGAAAAGGGGGTTGATTTTTTCCTCCTATCTTTTCCGAACTGGACATTCTCTGATACCACAGGTATCATGAGCCGAACTGGACATGGAATTTCGAAGCCCCTCCCCTCTTCGCATTCATCGTTTGACACTTATCCAAACTAATTATATTGCCTCTGGAGAAGTTCCCTTTGTAGCTCTAATATTAACATTTCTTATCTCAACACACCAATTCGGCTTAAGACCGAATAAGTGAAGACTTCGTAGCAATATCACACCATGGCTTCAAACAAATAAACACAGGCGTCAAGTGCAATACGTACTCTCAACCCAACCAGGGCGAGAACATTGAAAATCAGTAATGGATACTACCAAAGTCTATGAATGCCTGTATAACGACCTTTTTATTATTCAAACGAATCCACTATTTATTGCTTGAGAAAGGGTAATTCACGCAGATACCGTCATACTGATCCTATTTTCAAATCTCAACAGATATACTTTACCTGTCACCAAAATACCACAGGTGTCATCCTCCGAATCACCAACTTACCATATGTGTCATCCTCCCAATCACCAACTTACCATATGTGTCACCCTCCCAATCACCAACTTACCATATGTGTCACCCTCCCAATCACCAACTTACCATATGTGTCATCCTCCCAATCACCAAATTACCATAGGTGTCATCCTCCCAATCACCAAATTACCATAGGTGTCATCCTCCCATAAATGGATGCACCATCCAAGCTAGATATACACAAGAATTCCTAAGAAGCTCACATAAATGTGATATTTCTTTTTTTACAGTATGATTTGAATAAAGTAAAGCATCAATTGGCGATAGACTATTTAATAATTCGTGTGAAGTCCGAAAAGTGGAAAGATCTGGAATCCATGAAAACCATCTTCTTCAGGCACCATTTGCCACAACCTGAGGTCAGATAAACAATTCAGTATTTCATATTCAGCAGATTTACTCCAAATGTAACACATTTATTTCTCTTAATGTTATTGACAATGTAAAAATACACGTGTTTCTGATCATCCATCAAGAATTGTGCTGCTTTTTTATCAAAACAAGTTGTCAAATCAGATGCCAAAAATTTCTAAATTTATTGAAATTTCCAAATTCTTGAACATGACGTAATTTTAGCTTTGGATATTTTGTAATATTTTTTGATCCACACTTATTTATCTTATACATACATTGTTTTATTAGATCTATATTGGAAAATAGGTTTAACTATTATGTATTGAGTTTTCCGTTTGTAACATCCAACATGTTTTATACTTTCTACAAAGGCTGCCAATGTATGGACTGAGGACAGTCACTTTGGTAATCAGAGAGTTGCCGGTGTTAATCCGGTGATGATTTGTCTATGTACCAAGATACCCGACAAGTAAGTCATGTGATGATTTGTCTATGTACCGAGATACCCGACAAGTAAGTCATGTGATGATTCGTCTGTACCGAGATACCCGACAAGTAAGTCATGTGATGATTTGTATAGGCCTATGTACCGAGATACCCGACAAGTAAGTCATGTGATGATTTGTCTATGTACCGAGATACCCAACAAGTAAGTCATGTGATGATTCGTCTATGTACGGAGATACCCGGCAAGTAAGTCATGTGATGATTTGTTTATGTACGGAGATACCCGACAAGTAAGTCATGTGATGATTTGTCTATGTACCAAGATACCTGACAAGTAAATCATGTGATGATTTGTCTATGTACCGATATAACCGACAAGTAAGTCATGTGATGATTTGTCTATTGTACCAAGATACCCGACAAGTAAGTCATGTGATGATTTGTCTATGTACCAAGATACCCGACAAGTAAGTCATGTGATGATTTGTCTATGTACCCAGGTACCCGACAAGTAAGTCATGTGATGATTTGTCTATGTACCAAGATACCTGACAAGTAAGTCATGTGATGATTTGTCTATGTACCGATATAACCGACAAGTAAGTCATGTGATGATTTGTCTATTGTACCAAGATACCCGACAAGTAAGTCATGTGATGATTTGTCTATGTACCAAGATACCCGACAAGTAAGTCATGTGATGATTTGTCTATGTACCCAGGTACCCGACAAGTAAGTCATGTGATGATTTGTCTATGTACCAAGATACCCGACAAGTAAATCATGTGATGATTTGTCTATGTACCGAGATACTCGACAAGTAAGCCATGTGATGATTAATCTATGTACCAAGATACCCGACAAGTAAATCATGTGATGATTTGTCTATGTACCGAGATACCCGACCAGTAAGTCATGTGATGATTTGTCTATGTACCAAGATACCCGACAAGTAAATCATGTGATGATTTGTCTATGTACCGAGATACCCGACAAGTAAGTCACGTGATGATTCGTCTATGTACCGAGATACCTTACAAGTAAGTCATGTGATGAATTGTCTATGTACCGAGATACCCTACAAGTAAATCATGTGATGATTTGTCTATGTACCGAGATACCCGACCAGTAAGTCATGTGATGATTTGTCTATGTACCAAGATACCCGACAAGTAAATCATGTGATGATTTGTCTATGTACCGAGATACCCGACAAGTAAGTCACGTGATGATTCGTCTATGTACCGAGATACCCGACAAGTAAGTCATGCGATGATTCATCTATGTACCGAGATACCCGACAAGAAAGTCATGTGATGATTTGTCTATGTACCGAGATACCCGACAAGTAAGTCATGTGCTGATTCGTCTATGTACCGAGATACCCGACAAGTAAGTCATGTGATGATTTGTCTATGTACCGAGATACCCGACAAGTAAGTCATGTGATGATTTGTCTATGTACCGAGATACCCGACAAGTAAGTCATGTAATGATTCGTCTATACTCTCCCAAAAGAGAAACGCAACATCCAATTTTGGTTCTGCAAAATATGAATTTTCAACATCATTTTTAATACAGAAATAAGCATCACAATACACTGAAATTTGGCAGACTGGTTGTTCAGACTTTAAAGTCCATTCACATGTGAAAATGTATCACATTAAAGTTCATAGCGCTCAGATGACGTCAATGCATCGTCAATATATGTTGTGCCCACCATTAACCTGTAACACAGCACGGACCCGTCTCGGCATAGACACAATCAATCGACGAATACGACTTAGCGGAATTCTCCTCCATTCTTTCTCAAGAGCCTGCTGCAGTTCTTGCAGAGTTTGCGGCGCTGGATGACGACTGCGCACGCGTCTATCCAAATCATCCCACAAATGTTCTATTGGGTTCAAATCTGGTGATTTGGACGGCCAGGGGAGCACTGTTGCGTTCTGGTTGGCTAGAAATTCAACAGTAGCACGAGCTGTGTGCGTCCGAGCGTTGTCGTGCTGAAAAATTTCCCTACGGAGGTCCATTACGGGCAGCATATGTGGTGTCAAAACCTCATCTGTGTATCGAACGGCGTTAAGGTTGCCGGGAATGTGCACCAGTTGAGTTTTTCGGGCACAGGATATGGCACCCCACACCATCACACTTCCTCAGCCGAAATTGTCGACTTCAAGGACGCAGTTCCTTGCGAACCTCTCATTCCGGAGTCTGTAAACTCGTGTACGACCATCTCTTCTCTGGAGCTGGAATCCTGATTCATCGCTGAACCAGACCCGCCTCCAGTTTCGCAGATTCCAGTCCCTTAACCTGCTGCATCATCGGACCCTTGTCGATGCTGGCGTCTCAGTACTACGCCAAAGTAAGGACGTCTGGCGCGTAAGCCGTTTTGACGGAGACAGTTTCTGACTGTCTGTGCCGATATTCGACGGAGACCTGGGATATTTGATGCTGTTTCTCTTGCTGTTTTGGTCCGGTTTCGCAGGTGAAGTCACCGGATACCGGATGTAGCGATCTTGGGCTGCTGGTGTGATCTTAGGTCGGCCAGAACGTTGACGATCAGCTGTTGAACCGGATTGCTGGTGCCGTTGCAACAGTCTGGAAATCGTGCTCCGGTGAACATTATAAAGTCTAGTGACTGCATTCTGTGATTCGCCGACCAGGAGACGACCAATGACGACGTTCCGGGTAGCTGCGTCTAGTCTTGGCATATTGTAGCAGCTTCGTGAAACAATTTAACGACTGAATTCAATTGAACGGTTGTGTGTCTTTTATACCCATTAAACCTGCATAAAGATAAGACGTGATTCGCACGTGCAACTGCCCTACATTTTTCTCTACGCCTTCCTAGTGTAGTGTTACACAAGCTGACCTGAAAGTCACGTGTGATCAACAGCCACTATCAGGGGCTTAAATTCAATTATCGGACATTTACATTATAACATGATCCTGTTGTCATGTGTCAATCACGCACATTTTTTGAAAAATTCATGTTTGAAAAAAAAAGTGTATGTTGCGTTTCTTTTTTGGGAGAGTATATGTACCAAGATACCCGACAAGTAAGTCATATTGTACCAGAGTCATTCTGATATAGATAGTTATATTGTACTAGAGTCAGTCAAAAATAGATAGTCATAGTCAGTACTATGTTCCAGATTTGTGCCATTTCGCGTTTTCGCTGCGAGAATTAGGAAGCGAAAACTCGGGAATATGAAATAATACTAAAATCTCGCCGCGAAAATGCGAAAACACGAAATGGACTCACAAATCAGCCACCATAAAATACTCATCCAAATAATTGTTTTTGTTCGTCTAAATACTTAGAAGAACCCCCCCCCCCCCCCCCCCCCCCACCCTCCCCCAAGATAATTTAATAGTTGAATTTCCTCACAGATTTGGTGTAACCGATAAGATGCTCGGCCCTTTCTTAGAGGGAATGAGTCTAAGATCGGCGATACAGGCCAAACGTTTGTTTATAGCAGATCTTTACCAACTCGATGGGGTTCCGTGCTTTTCAAAAGACTTGGTGGTACGTTCTTGCTAACATTTGTAAGGGAAAAAGCTGTCAAAATTGTTATGAGAAAGTATATTTACACTTAATTCGATTTAAATGTAACGAAATTTAAAAATATTTCAAAAGTATTCTTGTTGTTTTGTTTACACATAAATAACATACAAACATATCGTTCTACGACAGATGAAAGACTAGATGACTTACTTTGGCTTTTGTGTTTCAGTTATGCTCTCCAGTCGCCCTGTTATTTGAGAACAAAGATAAACAGTTAATGCCTGTAGCCATTCAACTCTTCCAAAGAAAAGGGCCCAAAAATCCTGTAAGTTGGTGTGTTGAAAAAATATATCATTAAAATATTATAATTTTAGCAAACTTTAACATATCTTTTTCTCTTTCATTTTTAACATGCATGACTTTTCTCGAATTAGAGATACAGTTGTCTCTTAGAGATACCCTTGAAATATCTAAATGTGTTACAGGTGTTCTTACCATCAGATGATCCTATTACCTGGCTTTTGGCTAAGATGTGGTACAATAACGCTGACTCAGCATATCATCAAGCCGTGACACATCTAGGTATGTAATACAATAACGCTGACTCAGCATATCATCAAGCTCTGACACATCTAGGTATGTAATACAATAACGCTGACTCAGCATATCATCAAGCTGTGACACATCTAGGTATGTAATACAATAACACTGACTCAGCATATCATCAAGCTCTGACACATCTAGGTATGTAATACAATAACGCTGACTCAGCATATCATCAAGCTCTGACACATCTAGGTATGTAATACAATAACGCTGACTCAGCTTATCATCAGGCTCTGACACATCTAGGTATGTAATACAATAACACTGACTTAGCATATCATCAAGCTGTGACACATCTAGGTATGTAATACAATAACGCTGACTCAGCATATCATCAGGCTCTGACACATCTAGGTATGTAATACAATAACACTGACTTAGCATATCATCAAGCTGTGACACATCTAGGTATGTAATACAATAACGCTGACTCAGCATATCATCAAGCTGTGACACATCTAGGTATGTAATACAATAACGCTGACTCAACATATCATCAAGCTCTGACACATCTAGGTATGTAATACAATAACGCTGACTCAGCATATCCTCAAGCTCTGACACATCTAGGTATGTAATACAATAACGCTGACTCAGCATATCATCAAGCTGTGACACATCTAGGTATGTAATACAATAACGCTGACTCAGCATATCATCAAGCTGTGACACATCTAGGTATGTAATACAATAACGCTGACTCAGCATATCATCAAGCTTTGACACATCTAGGTATGTGGTACAATAACGCTGACTCAGCATATCATCAAGCTCTGACACATCTAGGTATGTAATACAATAACGCTGACTCAGCATATCATCAAGCCGTGACACATCTAGGTATGTAATACAATAACGCTGACTCAGCATATCATCAAGCCGTGACACATCTAGGTATGTAATACAATAACGCTGACTCAGCATATCATCAAGCCGTGACACATCTAGGTATGTAATACAATAACGCTGACTCAACATATCATCAAGCTGTGACACATCTTGGTATGTAATACAATAACGCTGACTCAGCATATCATCAAGCTCTGACACATCTAGGTATGTAATACGCTGTCCCGGCATATCATGTAACTCTAAGGTTGTTTTGTTACGTCTTACGGTTTTCCTCATTTGGTTCAAATACAGATAGATACAAACGAGATTCAAGCCCCAAATAACTTACATGTATTATTTGTTGTATATCAAGGCACACTTGCCGCCGTAATCTGTTGGACATTTTTTTAAGAAAAGCAATTTACACAGGCTTACTACAACTAAAACCACTAAAATTAAACATAGGACACATAAAACATGTCCAAGTAGGTATAGAATGTATAAATGGGAGTGAAAAAACAAACGAAGAATCGAAGCCCGATTACATCAACAACGATCAGTGTTGGTTAATTCAAACGTTGGACTACCCTCATCTCAGGCCTTTCTATCTGTGGTTTACAGTCTAAAATTTATTGGCAGGCTTTTCGAGTCCCTCTTACCCGATCATCATTCTGTATTTCTCAGATTAAATACTTAACGCCGTTAGATCACTCACACGACTCAAAATATTAGGGCCCTTGTGCGCATGCCCAGGCTCGGAGTTTGTTTACATTGCGGGTACCTGATAAATCTAATTTTCAATTTCAAATTAAAAATACTAAATGATGCTAAAACTTGGGTACTTTGGGTAAAAACAGAAAGTTCCCAACTTCTTCTGTCTGGGAAAAATACAGAAAACCGCCCACTGTCTTTTATGTAAACAGTATTCTGGATTTTCTCGGCGAGTGTGCCTTTAAGCTGTCGTATTGAAAAAAAAAGATTTGTTTCAGGATTCACTCACCTTATTATGGAGGGCATCTCAGTGATCACCCACAGAAATCTCTCTCAGTCTCACCCCATCTTTAAACTACTCGCTCCTCACTTTCTATATCTCATCGCCATCAACACGTGAGTATTGAAGTTTTTTATCCTTCTTGCTAAATTTTCCTTGGAACTTTCTTATATATACAGCTTCTCAGTTATCAGAGCATTGTGGATCAAATAATGTTTCAGGTTGGGCGCAATCATTTAACAGGTAGCTGGATAGGGTGTAAGTGGTGGTGGTGGGTGGGTGGGGGGGGGGGGGGGGGTGGTATCCACCCTGGTTATAAACTTTACCAACTTTTGAACACCCTTTTCCCCCCGCAATTCAGTTTGTAGTATTTTACTACAGTGTTTTAAAGTGTGTTTCTAATGTTTCCTGATGGAAGTAAAAGGACATTCAAAAATAAACTGATAATATTGCATCACCTTCGAGTTTTTGGTTTGAAAAATTGTTATATGTGTGGAATTATTCCTGTTTCTCCATTAGTACTCTTATATTGTACATGAAAAAGAATTAATCGCCTCAGTAATGATCTATTGTGATGTATCTAGGTCCGGTCTGAAGGTTCTTATCTCTGAGGGAGGATGGATAGACAAAGCGCTGGGAATTGGTATCAAAGGTACATTTGACTTAATCCGGAAAGGGTAAGTACAAATACATTTACCCAGTCCCATCCACTACCATAAGGGTAACTGTGTTAATTGTTATTAAAGTGGCATGAGCTGCCAAAATGTTGATATCTTGTCGTAAAAATAGAATGTTGAAATTATCGGCTATTTTTCTCACGACGTATTATTGTGAAACTCGCAAGTGCTTCTAGTCTCGAGAAAGCACGATAAAGTATTGTTTTGGAGTAACTTTTACTTATAATGAATGAATGGTCGTCCCGGTTATTTAAATCTTGTTTACTTTTCGAACACTATTTCGGTTCGTATATGCCACATACTGTATGGAATTCTCTCATTCGAACGCCAATCATTTAGTTTTTCGACGATTTCCAAAGCCTCTTACTATTGTGCTAATCAGAAATTATGAAAAAAGTGTGAATTTTGGCAGCTTTAACATTCATTAACATTCGTATTGTATTTTAAACCATATAGCCTATGCTATTCTCCAGACGCTTTGTTGGTTTTTCAATAAATTATGTTTAAGTCTTTTATTGATGAAGAAATTTAAAAAGAAATCACCAGCCGATGTCCAATAATAAGCAGTCGGGGTTTCTCCTTCTTCCGAATGTAGGATGAAGCGATGGAGAATGGATGTTGACGGAACTGTACCGGCTGAACTAGAACAAAGAGGGGTAAGCATATTGTCTTCATGTAAATGTGTGTAATTTTGAAGACTTATTGAAATAGGAACGGATCGTTTCTAATCGACCGATAAAATTGTATCGAGTAAATTCTGTGCTTGTATTATAGAATTGAGCGCAAATGTTCCGATGGTTTCAATGTGAGTTGTTATAAACGGGTGGAATTTATGTATTTCTATCTTACAAATTAAGTATATATGGCAGTATATTCTTCTTTTTCTTGGCTACTCTTTGTCGAAAGAAAATGTCAGAAATTCTGTACTTTCATCGGATCATAAATGGCATAATCCAGTCAATGTTAATAAACCATCCCTTAATCTGCTCGGTTTTCTGGGAGGTTGTGCGCAGTTTAGGGTTCAGATATAGGCTTGATAGATAATCAACAGAAGAAACACGATGAACATATAATACATCACAATAATGTACGCAAATATTAATATAAATTTGACCGTGATCAATCTTTGACTATGATAATACATAGCCTAAAGCAGCATTATCTCCATTCTTCAATAAAAGCTTATGGTCTTTAATGGGGCGAAGTTTTTGTCATATACTGTTTTCTAAAGATCCGTGACAAAAGTCGTTTCTTTTAAAACTAGAACTTACCTGACAGTCATAGTTATAAGTTTTACAGATCATCTCCAACATCTAAGAATATTCTTTTTTTAGTACTCTATAAATAGTTTAGTCAAAACATATGTGAAGTTGTTTTTTTCTGATGCTCTTCAGTTGTTGGACCAATCAGTACTGGCATGTTATCCCTACAGAGATGACGCTCTCCTATTGTATGAGGCCATCAAGAGATATGTCACGAATATAGTGGAGTTATATTATGGTATGGCCATTTTACTGTTGTTGTTGTTGCTGTTGCTGTGGTTATTTTAGTCCAGATGATGATCCCTGTTCGTGTGTATTAGAGTTCATAAATATACATAAAATCTCTATCATTACGTCGATATTTGATTGTAGATTGCCTAAATAAAGAGACCATAAATAGACATGATAATCGTTGTGCTAACATGTGATGAACTACTCTTAAAAAGATACGCGCTCTTTTGTTTGTATATTTTACTGATTATATCGGGTATTTTACCGTCTTGGAGTGTTGTGTTCGATGGTAATTTTACGGGTTTTGTTGTAGATACCCCGGACAAACTGGAGAAAGATTTCGAGATTCAAAGCTGGGCCAAAGAGTTAGTTACACCAAGGGAATCTGGTGGATGTGGAATATTGGTAAGTAGCTAGGACTTACACAATATTCTAATTAACCAAGCATGATTCTGAACAACATGGTGAAATCTCAAAGTTTCTGGTATTATTGAAGAAAACGTAATAGCATAATTTGCGGTGCGTGTGGATATGGTCGTTCTTGTTGATTCTGTTTTAAATTTCGAAGAACGATTTAATATTACGGCAAAACTTTTGATTATCATTATCATAAGAACTGTTTGAAACTCTTTTTAAACGTGGGTTCCATACTTATGATAAAAAATTAAGACATCTCCACGTCGTCAGTTGTTTTTTAACAACACGAGCTTTCGACACCTGTACCGAAGACACTTGACGACGACACCGGTACAGGTGTCGAAAGCTCGTGTTGTTCAAAACAACTTACTACGTGGTGATGTCTTAATTTTTTATCATTATCATGTTTGACTGATCTCGCTTCATTGCCTCAACAGGGTGTTCCTGGTAACGGCTGTTTCCAAACAACTGATCAACTGGTATTGGTGTTAACCTGTATCATTACGACCTGTAGTGTGGCACATGCGGCCTTTAACTTCCCACAGTATGAGAATTACGCCTTCGGTGCTAACTACCCACTCATGATGTTCGGAAAACCTCCAGCAGACAAGGTAAGTATCGATATTTAATACACCAGCCCCCCCCCCCCCCCCCCCCCCCCCCCTTTCACCATCTGTCTTGGAGTTGTAATCAACTAGTGAAATCAAAAGTAATTTGCTTAAACACATACTCCGGGTACTTAAAGCTTGTACCGTTTTATGGTTCAGTAGTTAATTGGAATCCCACCCTTGCTCTAAAAATGCAACAATAAAGCAAAGAAAAACAATTGCCTGCTTAACCAATATGTTTAAGTATTGTGTATTTAATGTTTTCCTTTCTTTAATTCCAGCAAAAGCGAAGAGAAAAAGATATCGTCATCAGTGTCCCGGGAAAAGCCGCTACTTTGAGTACAGTGCTCATAGCAAAAATTCTGAGCAGCAGAGGCACGAATGCGTTGGGTCATTTTGAAACAAATTTCGTTTTTGATCCTAAAGCTGTGAAAGTTGTGGAAGAGTAAGTTGGTGTTTTACACCATTTAATGTGAAAATATTTGGGATATATTTGATAAAAAATTGCAAATTTTGACATGTTGAATATTTTGATCACGGCTGTAAGTTTAATTCTGGAAATCAAACCAATAAGCTGTTTAGTCATATAGCACCAATTGCACGTAGAATACCTTAAATGACATTTGCATTCATGTCTAATTATGACAATTACATAGCGTTATTCTTTTTTCTTCCGTTTTGTTAAATAATTAAGATCCGTTTTAATCCTAAGGGAAAGTGACATTTCGGTGGATTTAAATGTTTATTTTTAATCTAAGCGTTGAATTTTTTTTTCAGATTTAAATCCGACTTAGCTGAGATAAGCCAGAAGATCAAAGAAAAGAACAAAGTGAGAAGGATTAAATATGAATGGCTTGACCCGGAAATTGTCCCCAATTCTATCAGTATCTAAATATATGCCTGATAAGTTAAATGAATCCATCATAAATTTTGTAAATATTTTGTTTGGGATAACAGACTTAAGAGGTATAATTGTTTTTCAAAAACTGCTAAAAGTGAATATCTTGACACCGTTGTAATTATAGTAATTTCATCAATAAAATTAATCAGTGAAGCGCATGCAGTGATACAATACCAGATATTGCAATGAGTGTTGGCAAAACGTACGAGTTTTGTTACAACTTACCAGTTGTGATGCTGATTTGAAAGCTGTTATTACAAAAACAAAAAATCTTTACATCCAATCAGATTGATTGATTGATTGTTTGGTGTTTTACGCCGCGCTCAAGATTATTTCACTTATATGGCGGCGTTGCCAGTTTTATAGTGGGAGGAAACCGGGCTCTGTGCCCGGAGGAAACCCACGACCTTCCGCTGGTAACTGGCAACCATCCCACATAGGTCGTTCGAGTGAAAACCCAGTCAGAAGATTTTCCAATTTTTTGGACTGAGTGGGATTCGAACCCGCGACCCATTGGTGGAAGGCTGTTTGGATTGAGCGTCCAACGCTCTACCTACTGAGCCACGGAGGCCCCCCATCCAATCAGAAGTTTAACCCAAAATAAATGTCGAACAAATGAATTCAAATGATGACATGTAGTTTTACCCAATTTGGGATATGTTCGGAACCAGCGACACGAAGAACTTTGAAATGTGTGCTATTTGACTGTCGTTTATATAAAGATGAGGTTTTCAGATGGCCATTGGTAACTTTCCTATTTCCCCTTGACCGCTGGACAGGCAGTTTTGGGGGGAGGGGAATTTCATTGTCCGCTTTGTTGTGGCTAGGTGCGCGGTATGGACCCATTGTGGCCGCGCGTATGGTACATTTCAGGCTGTTTGTTTACTAACTGCTAGGCAGAAAACAATAGCAACAGGGCATTCCCTAAATAACTCTACACAAAATCAACCCAAATGAAGGCATTTCCATAAAAATGGAAATTGTTTTACCCAAAGGTGTAAATAAAAAGGCTCTGGAACTTGTATGTGTAAATGAGGCTGCTAAGAGACTTGCAGGTGTAAATAAGGCTGCTAAGAGACTTGCAGGTGTAAATGAGGCTGCTAAGAGACTTGCAAGTGTAAAAAAGGCTGCTAAGAGACTGACAGTTGTAAATAAGGCTTCTAAGAGACTTGCAGGTGTAAATAAGGCTGCTAAGAGATTTGCAGGTTAAAATAAGGATGTTGGGATACTTGTAGTTGTAAATAAGGCTGCTAAGAGACTTGCAGGTGTAAATAAGGCTGCTACGAGACTTGCAAGTGTAAATAAGGCTGCTAAGAGACTTGATGGCGAAATAAGACTGTTCGGAGACCTGTAGGTGTAAATAAGACTGCCGGGAGACTTGTAGGTGTAAATAAGACTGCTAAGAGACATGCAGGTGTAAATAAGGCTGCTAAGAGACTTGCAAGTGTAAATAAGGCTGCTAGGAGGCTGGTTTAAATAAGGCTATACGTTGTGACAAAACTCGTACGTTTCGCCAAAACTCATAGCAATATGTGATATTGTATCACTGCATGCGCTTCACTGATGAATGTCTCCACAAATTACTATATTTAAAACATTGTGAAGATATACATTTTTTTTCAGAAACAATTATATATCACCCTATAAATGGTTTAGAGAATATAGATACAGTCACCTTCTACATAGGTTGCACTAAGGAATTTTCTCACCAGAGCTCCTTCTCGTGGGGTATATGAATAAATCAATTTTAATATGCTTTATTTGTTTAAAATATTTTAAAGGTATATTTTTGTCGGTATGTTCAACATGTTTATTATTTATCTAATTATTCATATTATATTGTACAATTATATATTTAAAATTCCAACCATGTAAAAGAATTCTAATCTGGCAAACCACATTCAAAAAGAGCTGCTTATTATTCTATCCTTTATTGGCTAGTTAAATAAAAGCTTAAAAAGGCTATAGATGTGGCATCATCGGACACCAGGATTAAAGTCAAAATGGAGCGAGAGTGTAAGTTATATTCGTGGGTTCCGACAATGTAGTGGGATGGTTGCCAGTTACCAACGAAAGGTCGTGAGACAAAGAAGTTGTAATCCATAAGTATTTCTTCACCTTATTGTAACCGTGTCAGCCAATAAACCAAGAAGTTGTAATCCATAAGTAATTCTTCACCTTATTGTAAACGTGTCAGCCAATAAACCAAGAAGTTGTAATCCATAAGTATTTCTTCACCTTATTGCAACCTTGTCACCGAATAAACCAAGAAGTTGTTATCCTTAAATATTTCTTCACCTTATTGTAACCGTGTCACCGAATAAACCAAGAAGTTGTTATCCATAAGTATTTCTTCACCTTTTTGTAACCGTGTCACCGAATAAACCAAAAAAGTTGTTTTTCATAAGTATTTCTTCACCTTATTGCAACCTTGTCACCGAATAAACCAAGAAGTTGTTATCCATAAGTATTTCTTCACCATATTGTAACCGTGTCACCGAATAAACCAAGAAGTTGTTATCCATAAGTATTTCTTCACCTTATTGTAACCGTGTCAGCCAATAAACCAAGAAGTTGTTATCCATAAGTATTTCTTCACCTTATTGTAACCGTGTCGGCCAATAAACCAAGAAGTTGTAATCCATAAGTATTTCTTCACCTTATTGTAAACGTGTCAGCCAATAAACCAAGAAGTTGTTATCCATAAGTATTTCTTCACCTTATTGTAACCTTTCAGCTTCTAAATGCCATTGAAAGATATGATACATATAGTTTGCGTGTAATTTTCTTACATACTTCATTTATATGTGAGACCCATGCAAGTTAATTTGTGGTGTACAGTGACCGTTATTAGTTTTTTATCTTTAAAATTAATTTATTGCCACATAACCAGTCATAGATTTTCATAATTTCGTCTGAGGTCTTCGGTTGTAAGAAGTTTTGTAAAACAGTTTTGGAACAAGTTAATGTTATTTTGTGAATTTCAGGGCTATTTATATTAAGGTCTGTTGTTGAATAAGCACCTTTTGAGTTTGACCAAGTCCCACGAAATTACACCATGCCAGTGTTAAGATGTAGAACTTTCACCGATCAGCTGTCCGATTAACTGTCGTAAACAATCCACTAATGAGCTAGGAGCTCGAGGATTGAAGAAAGGTCTTTTTTAAACACGTAAGTCTACGGTTGTCATATATATGAATGCCGATCTTATATGTATATATACATATATTAAATTTAACGTCGTCTTAAATGACCGACCGGCCCGATATCTGTTTCCCATTTGTCGAATTATATGCCAGCGTTATTGCATTATATCCATATCTAGAGCTGGTTGGAACAGTTTCCCGCGGTCACGGCGGCCATGTTTTCTATTCTCAGCCATTCTGGAATCTTCCTATTTTACAAATGGCTACTCTCTGTAGCGGCCTCACATTAACGCTACATGCTGGGGCTACTGGTCTCGCGGGAGTTTGGCCAAACTCGAAAGTGGCTTATTAGAATGTAATCAATTCATGCCAGCTATATTTGGACACCCGAGCGAAGAATCAACATTGCTTAGCCGGAATGTAGGTGATAGTGCGAACACCCGTCACCGGTACACCCCCTCCCCCTTCCCCCGTCATTCTGATCGAACGTTTTACAAAATAATACGAGTACATCTTCCAATGGATATTGTCTGCTTATATGGTAACATTTGTTATTGATTGAAGCTTTTTTTCTATTGACTAAATCAAATTGATTGATAGTCCCAAGCCCCGCCCAAACACTATACCTGTCATAACAAGCGATATGACAATAGTGGATTTCTGATAATTGCATCAACTTGTTTTTCCTGTCATCGTATAACGCAGAGGCCAGAATTTACAATGAGATGTCGAATAGTAGTTTATACTGGTGATAAACCAGACACTGGTACTGACGCAGCTGTCAAAATTCGGTTATACGATGTTAACAAAAAACGAACTCCTACGTTTACATTAGATGCGCTTTTCAGAAATGATTATGAGCAAGGAGAAGTTGATGACTTCCAAGTTGATATTCCCGAAAATCTGAGACTAGGTAAATTGGAGAGGATAGAAGTTTGGAGAGATGAAAACGGCGTTAATACGTCCTGGTATGTGGACAAAGTTACCGTGGAATGGGGACCGTCAGTTTTCGATTTTCCAATTTTTCGTTGGATAAAACCTCACCATCGTTACCTGGTTGAGCATCTGGATACGTCATTACCTCAGTTTGATAAACATCATCATCAGAGACAAATGGAACTTCAAGACAAACAGAAATTATACACCCTTCAGGTAAAGGTTCCAGGACTACCAGCACAGGTCAGTATTATCAGAAGTGTGAAACGTCCTATTACACCACATTCAGGGCGTTGACGCCCTTTGACCCGAGGTCACCATAAACAGCGCCCTCTCTCGGTTAGAAACGTGGCTTTTCTTTTCTTTCTTGTGTGAACTATTATTGGACGCATCAGAAAAAAAGATGGGTAATGTTTCAGATGTGACAACAGTATTTGATGGAACAAACGCCAAAGTTTCCGAAGAAGGGCATGAGCTGCCAAAATGTTGATATTTTGCCGTTATAACAGAATGTTGAAATTATTGGCTATTTTTCTCAAGGCATATAATTTAGAAGCTTTTTAGTGCTTCTAGTCTCGAAAATGTACGATAAAGTATTGTTTTGAACTAACTTTGACCTAGAATGAATGAATGGTCGTCCCGGTTATTTAAATTTTGTTTACTTTTCGAACACATTTTCGGTTCGTACAGGCCACATACTGTATGGATTTTCCTCATTCCAACGCCAATCATTTAGTTTTTCGATGCCCTTCAAAGCCTCTTACTGTCGTGACGATCATTAATTATGAAAAAGTGTGAATTTTGGCAGCTCATGCCACTTTAAAAAATGAGACAAGGAGGCTTGTTTGGAACGATTTGAGTCAAAATTTAGATATCGGAGTCGAGTACTCGGTAAAGCTTTTATAAGAACCAATGCATTCTCCGAACTGCGGTTACTGGGATTGCCGATAGATATGATAGTCCATTAAGTGGAGAATGAATTTATTTTCTGATTTGAATTGCTCAACTATTGACAATTTCAAAAATCTACCCCGCATAAACGTCACATAATGTAGTATAAGCAGGCTAAAGGCATCAACGCTCTGAATATGGTGTAACGGGACGTTTCACACTTCCCCATTCATAGACTTCTAGTATTATATGTAGCTACGAACACGGATACGGAATTTGTTTTTGCCACTCTTATAATCTTCTTGTGGTCAGTGATTATTGATCTAAGAAAGCAAGAATAACGTCGTCTTCATTGTGTGTTTATTTTTTCTAACAGGTTTCTATACTGCCGGACGATGAGAAATTCTCTAATGAATACCGGGTAAGTCTGGTTCTAATACATACGGCTGTACTTCACACCTGTCAACCTACAGACACCGTTGTTACATTGCGGGTGCCATCTGTCATCGTTGTATCTAAAATGTGGGGGTTTTCGGAGAACCACTATCCTTTTATATTCGGAGTTTAAAAAACTCGCTCTGTTTGATTAGACGCGGCACCAGCCTATTGGGAGCTTCCCATAGTTTTTATATTAGAAGCTTTGGAGCGTATCAAAATGGAGTTGGCCCTTGTGAACATGGGAAAATACCTATTGGATGTGCCTTGAAATTCTGTTGAAAAGGTGAATATAACCGAAATGCAGATTTGTTTATTTAAGATTTAAGATCCAAGGGACTCTTAAACGCTATACTCCATCGTTATTGAAACTGGTTTCACTTAAAAGGATACACCGTTTAAGTTTGTTGTCGTTCTCCGTTGACCTTTAGATTATTAGAAAAATAATGCAATTCGTCCACCAAAAATGTACATGCAAACAGTTATTTAGGGAATTCCCTGTTGCTGTAGTTTTCTGTCGGATAGTCAGTAAGCAAACATCCTAAAATGCAACACACGCGCAGTTACAATGGATCCATACCGCGCACCTAACCACAACAGAGCGGACAGAGGAATTCCCAAAATAAAACTGCCTATCCAGCGGTCAGCGGGAGACAGGAAAGTTATCAATGGCCATCTGGAAACCTCATCTTTATATAAACCACAGTCGATAAGCAAACATTTTATCGTTCTTCCTATCGCTGGTTCCAAGCATGTCCCTTTAAGCGCTAGCAGTATATACTTTTTTGATAATAATGATAATAAAAAAAAATACAATTGACAAGTTTCCTAACTCATGGAAGAAAATATCTACATTTTGAACTTGCAAGTGTCTTTATGTTATTCAACATTCGTGTGTTTCAGTATGATCTGGATAAAATTAAACAAAAATTGGCGATAGACTATCTTATAATTCGGGTGAAATCCGAAAAGTGGACTGATTTAGAATCCTTAAAGAATGTGTTTTCCAGACACCATTTACCCGAACCTGAGGTAAGCACCAGTCTAAATTACACATTTCAAAAGTAATATATTTTTCAATTTAATTCGCCTTTTGTGTTTGGGAAACTAAAACTCGATTATGAATTAATACGTGCTTGGTAGTATTTTACCGGTGGTTGTACGTCCTACTTTACTTATGGAAGATCAATATGAACAGAGAAGTTAATCTTCGCATGCGAGACTTAGTTCTGAAGCGAAGGGGAGGATTGATTGATTGATTGATTGATTGATTGATTGATGGAAGGCTGTCCGGAACCCTTTATCATTTTCAATTTTACTATTTTGTGAGAGTATTGGGTCAATTTGGATATAGTTAGATACGGGGTTATTTTACATATAATCGAAGATAAAGTCACATGCTAGAAGAGTTAAGTTGTAAACCTTCTTATACTTATTTTATTTTACACATTTTATGTATGATTTACAAAGAGTGCGAACACATGGACGGAAGATAGTCACTTCGGTAATCAGAGAGTTACGGGCGTTAATCCCATATTAATTCGTCTATGTACCGAGATACCTGACAAGTAAGTCTTCAATCAACTTTGCCGTCATTAACTAATTATGCATTTGATATCTGGTTTGTTTATTCCTTTCTTTACACTTGTATCTTGGGTTCAGTGGGAGACCTTCATATTTTCTCTGATACTTTTAATTTCCAAAATCCCAGTATTCAACTACAGTCTACTATTGATTATACTTTTGTGGATTGTTTGGATGTAACTATTAACAAGGGTCATACATATCATATGACTGGATATCTAGATTACAAAGTATTGTTAAAACCGAATAACACACATCAGCTGCTACATGCTAGGTCATACCCCCGTCCCCCCCCCCCCCCCCCCCCCGCCACACTTTCATGGAAGTCATTCAGTGTCAGGTTTTAGGGTCCCTTTGGTTATTTTCGTCAAGAAGATTTTGCTTTTGTTCGTGTGTTTTAGTGTTCACAAATACATTATAACGTTTCTTACTAGTCTAACTTTATAGAATGTACGTCTTCTCTTATGTAATAACCGATAAAGAATTCAAAACAAGAAATATAATTTAAAGATAAAAAGCTTTCAGACTGAATGCTTTACATAATATACGTGATATATCATTTAAATTTACTTATCGTCCATATGGGGATTTGATGTCTTTTAAATCAACCATGTACATGTTTTTCTCAGGTTCGGTGTTACAGACAAAATGGTCGCCCCTTTCTTGGAGGGGATGAATATGCAATCAGCTATACAGGCCAACCGTCTATTCATCATAGATCTATATCAACTGGAGGGAGTACCATGCTCATCGAATGATTTTTAGTAGTACGGCGTTTTCTATAGTAACTGTCTTATTTGTAGTACGCCACCTTCCATCCCAATTACATACCTGTAATAAATAGTACGCCATCTTCAACTGTAATTAATAATTAGTAGTTAGTCTTCGATCGTATATGTAGTTACATAATTAGTGCTACGTCAGCTTTCATCGTAATTAAATTTTTAGTACTACGCGTTAGTACTACTACGTAATTAGTACGCCATCTCCCGTTGTAATTACATAATTAATAGTACGTCACCTTCCATCATAATTACATAGTTATGTGTACGTTTATCTTTCGTCGTATTTATATATTCGTTATCACATATAATACTTAGAACGTCGTCTTTAGTAGTACGCCATCTTCCATCGTAACTAGAAAATTAGTAGTACGTTATCTTCCATCGTAATTACATAATTCGTAGAACGACATCATCCATCGTAACTACATAATTAGTAGTACTTTATCTTCCATCGTAATTGCATAATTAGTAGTACGACATCATTCATTGTAACTACATAATTAGTAGTTCGTTATGTTCAATTCTAATTAAATACTTAGTAGTACATGCACTTCGTCTTCGATCGTACATGTAGTTATATAATTAGTGGTGTGTCAGCTTTCATCGTAATTACATCATCAGTAGTACGTTATCTTTCATCGTAATTACATACTGGTAATCACGCGATTAGTAGTACGCCATCTTCCATGGTAGTTAAATAATAGTTAGTACGACCGCAGTACATCGTTTTCCATCGTAATTACAAAGTCCGCCTTGCGATGGATGCTGATTAGAAATGCAATATGCTTATATAGAATTTAGAAATCAGATCGTCAAACTATTTTCTTTAAGTTAGGAATCCAACCAGATTTTTTTAAACAAATCGAAGCCGGTGTTATCACATTTTCCTGAACGCCTCCAATCCAATTTACAGCGACATAGACTTTTTTAATAACGTCAAAGTGATCTCAGTGACTTATTTATTGATAAAGAGTTGGTGGAATTTGAATAAAGATGATCTATTTACCCGTGAATGTTTCAGTTATGCTCTCCACTCGCCCTCTTCTTTGAGAACAAAGATAAACAGTTAATGCCTGTAGCCATTCAACTCTTCCAAAGAAAAGGACCCAAAAATCCTGTAAGTTCATAATTTTATCATATATTTGTCAATCAAAATGAATTACCAAAGTTTTATATGCCAATGTTTACAGCTGTTTTTTTATAATTTCCCTTTTTACAGGTGTTCTTACCATCAGATGATCCTATTACCTGGCTTTTGGCTAAGATGTGGTACAATAACGCTGACTCAGCATATCATCAAGCTCTGACACATCTAGGTATGTAATACAATAACGCTGACTCAGCATATCATCAAGCTCTGACACATCTAGGTATGTAATACAATAACGCTGACTCAGCATACCATCAAGCTCTGACACATCTAGGTATGTAATACAATAACGCTGACTCAGCATATCATCAAGCTGTGACACATCTAGGTATGTAATACAATAACGCTGACTCAGCATATCATCAAGCTGTGACACATCTAGGTATGTAATACAATAACGCTGGCTCAGCATATCATCAAGCTCTGACACATCTAGCTATGTAATACAATAACGCTGACTCAGCATATCATCAAGCTCTGACACATCTAGGTATGTAATACAATAACGCTGACTCGGCATATCATCAAGCTCTGACACATCTAAGTATGTAATACAATAACGCTGACTCAGCATATCATCAAGCTGTGACACATCTAGGTATGTAATACAAAAACGCTGACTCAGCATATCATCAAGCTGTGACACATCTAGGTATGTAATACAATAACACTGACTCAAGCTCTGACACATCTAGGTATGTAATACAATAACGCTGACTCGACTTATCATCAAGCTCTGACACATCTAGGTATGTAATACAATAACGCTGACGCAGCATATCATCAAGCTGTGACACATCTAGGTATGTAATACAATAACGCTGACTCAGCATATCATCAAGCTCTGACACATCTAGGTATGTAATACAATAACGCTGACTCAGCATATCATCAAGCTCTGACACATCTAGTTATGTAATACAATAACGCTGACTCAGCATATCATCAAGCTGTGACACATCTAGGTATGTAATACAATAACGCTGGCTCAGCATATCATCAAGCTCTGACACATCTAGGTATGTAATACAATAACGCTGACTCAGCATATCATCAAGCTCTGACACATCTAGGTATGTAATACAATAACGCTGACTCAGCTTATCATCAAGCTCTGACACATCTAGGTATGTAATACAATAACGCTGACTCAGCATATCATCAAGCTCTGACACATCTAGGTATGTAATACAATAACGCTGACTCAGCATATCATCAAGCTCTGACACATCTAGGTATGTAATACAATAACGCTGACTCAGCATATCATCAAGCTGTGACACATCTAGGTATGTAATACAATAACGCTGGCTCAGCATATCATCAAGCTCTGACACATCTAGCTATGTAATACAATAACGCTGACTCAGCATATCATCAAGCTCTGACACATCTAGGTATGTAATACAATAACGCTGACTCAAGCTCTGACACATCTAGGTATGTAATACAATAACGCTGACTCAGCTTATCATCAAGCTCTGACACATCTAGGTATGTAATACAATAACGCTGACTCAGCATATCATCAAGCTCTGACACATCTAGGTATGTAATACAATAACGCTGACTCGGCATATCATCAAGCTCTGACACATCTAAGTATGTAATACAATAACGCTGACTCAGCATATCATCAAGCTGTGACACATCTAGGTATGTAATACAAAAACGCTGACTCAGCATATCATCAAGCTGTGACACATCTAGGTATGTAATACAATAACACTGACTCAAGCTCTGACACATCTAGGTATGTAATACAATAACGCTGACTCGACTTATCATCAAGCTCTGACACATCTAGGTATGTAATACAATAACGCTGACTCAGCATATCATCAAGCTGTGACACATCTAGGTATGTAATACAATAACGCTGACTCAGCATATCACCAAGCTGTGACACATCTAGGTCTGTAATACAATAACGCTGACTCAGCATATCATCAAGCTCTGACACATCTAGGTATGTAATACAATAACGCTGACTCAGCATATCATCAAGCTGTGACACATCTAGGTATGTAATACAATAACGCTGGCTCAGCATATCATCAAGCTCTGACACATCTAGTTATGTAATACAATAACGCTGACTCAAGCTCTGACACATCTAGGTATGTAATACAATAACGCTGACTCAGCTTATCATCAAGCTCTGACACATCTAGGTATGTAATACAATAACGCTGACTCAGCATATCATCAAGCTCTGACACATCTAGGTATGTAATACAATAACGCTGACTCGGCATATCATCAAGCTCTGACACATCTAAGTATGTAATACAATAACGCTGACTCAGCATATCATCAAGCTGTGACACATCTAGGTATGTAATACAATAACGATGACTCAGCATATCATCAAGCTCTGACACATCTAGGTATGTAATACAATAACGCTGACTCAGCATATCATCAAGCTGTGACACATCTAGGTATGTAATACAAAAACGCTGACTCAGCATATCATCAAGCTGTGACACATCTAGGTATGTAATACAATAACACTGACTCAGCATATCATCAAGCTCTGACACATCTAGGTATGTAATACAATAACGCTGACTCGACTTATCATCAAGCTCTGACACATCTAGGTATGTAATACAATAACGCTGACTCAGCATATCATCAAGCTCTGACACATCTAGGTATGTAATACAATAACGCTGACTCAGCTTATCATCAAGCTCTGACACATCTAGGTATGTAATACAATAACGCTGACTCAGCATATCATCAAGCTATGACACATCTAGGTATGTAATACAATAACGCTGACTCAGCATATCATCAAGCTGTGACACATCTAGGTATGTAATACAATAACGCTGACTCAGCATATCATCAAGCTCTGACACATCTAGGTATGTAATACAATTACGCTGACTCGGCTTATCATCAAGCTCTGACACTTCTAGGTATGTAATACAATAACGCTGACCCAGCATATCATCAAGCTCTGACACATCTAGGTATGTAATACAATAACGCTGACTCAGCATATCATCAAGCTCTGACACATCTAGGTATGTAATACAATTACGCTGACTCAGCTTATCATCAAGCTCTGACACTTCTAGGTATGTAATACAATAACGCTGACTCAGCATATCATCAAGCTCTGACACATCTAGCTATGCAATACAATAACGCTGACTCAGCATATCATCAAGTTGTGACACATCTAGGTATGTAATACAATAACGTTGACTCACCTTATCATCAAGCTCTGACACATCTAGTTATGTAATACAATAACGCTGACCCAGCATATCATCAAGCTCTGACACATCTAGGTATGTAATACAATAACGCTGACTCAGCATATCATCAGGCTGTGACACATCTAGGTATGTAATACAATAACGCTGACTCAGCATATCATCAAGCTCTGACACATCTAGGTATGTAATACAATAACGCTGACTCAGCACATCATCAAGCTCTGACACATCTAGGTATGTAATACAATAACACTGACTCAGCATATCATCAAGCTCTGACACATCTAGGTATGTAATACAATAACGCCGACTCAGCTTATCATCAGGCTGTGACACATCTAGGTATGTAATACAATAACGCTGACTCAGCATATCATCAAGCTCTGACACATCTAGGTATGTAATACAATAACGCTGACTCAGCATATCATCAAGTTGTGACACATCTAGGTATGTAATACAATAAGGTTGACTCACCTTATCATCAAGCTCTGACACATCTAGTTATGTAATACAATAACGCTGACCCAGCATATCATCAAGCTCTGACACATCTAGGTATGTAATACAATAACGCTGACTCAGCATATCATCAGGCTGTGACACATCTAGGTATGTAATACAATAACACTGACTCAGCATATCATCAAGCTCTGACACATCTAGGTATGTAATACAATAACGCTGACTCAGCACATCATCAAGCTCTGACACATCTAGGTATGTAATACAATAACACTGACTCAGCATATCATCAAGCTCTGACACATCTAGGTATGTAATACAATAACGCTGACTCAGCATATCATCAAGCTCTGACACATCTAGGTATGTAATACAATAACGCTGACTCAGCTCATCATCAAGCTCTGACACATCTAGGTATGTAATACAATAACACTGACTCAGCATATCATCAAGCTCTGGCACATCTAGGTATGTAATACAATAACGCTGACTCAGCTTATCATCAAGATCTGACACATCTAGGTATGTCATACAATAACGCTGACTCAGCATATCATCAGGCTGTGACACATCTAGGTATGTAATACAATAACGCTGACTCAGCACATCATCAAGCTCTGGCACATCTAGGTATGTAATACAATAACGCTGACTCAGCATATCATCAAGCTCTGGCACATCTAGGTATGTAATACAATAACGCTGACTCAGCTTATCATCAAGATCTGACACATCTAGGTATGTCATACAATAACGCTGACTCAGCACATCATCAAGCTGACACATCTAGGTGTGTAATACAATAACGCTGACTCAGCATATCATCAAGCTCTGACACATCTAGGTATGTAATACAATAACGCTGACTCAGCATACCATCAAGCTCTGACACATCTAGTTATGTAATACAATAACGCCGACTCGGCATATCATCAAGCTCTGACACATCTAGGTATGTAATACAATAACGCTGACTCAGCATACCATCAAGCTCTGACACATCTAGTTATGTAATACAATAACGCTGACTCAGCATATCATCAAGCTCTGACACATCTAGGTATGTAATACAATAACGCTGACTCGACTTATCATCAAGCTCTGACACATCTAGGTATGTAATACAATAACGCTGACTCAGCATATCATCAAGCTCTGACACATCTAGGTATGTAATACAATAACGCTGACTCAGCTTATCATCAAGCTCTGACACATCTAGGTATGTAATACAATAACGCTGACTCAGCATATCATCAAGCTATGACACATCTAGGTATGTAATACAATAACGCTGACTCAGCATATCATCAAGCTGTGACACATCTAGGTATGTAATACAATAACGCTGACTCAGCATATCATCAAGCTCTGACACATCTAGGTATGTAATACAATAACGCTGACTCGGCTTATCATCAAGCTCTGACACTTCTAGGTATGTAATACAATAACGCTGACTCAGCATATCATCAAGCTCTGACACATCTAGGTATGTAATACAATAACGCTGACTCAGCATATCATCAAGCTCTGACACATCTAGGTATGTAATACAATAACGCCGACTCAGCTTATCATCAGGCTGTGACACATCTAGGTATGTAATACAATAACGCTGACTCAGCATATCATCAAGCTCTGACACATCTAGGTATGTAATACAATAACGCTGACTCAGCATATCATCAAGTTGTGACACATCTAGGTATGTAATACAATAACGCTGACTCAAGCTCTGACACATCTAGGTATGTAATACAATAACGCTGACTCGGCATATCATCAAGCTCTGACACATCTAAGTATGTAATACAATAACGCTGACTCAGCATATCATCAAGCTGTGACACATCTAGGTATGTAATACAAAAACGCTGACTCAGCATATCATCAAGCTGTGACACATCTAGGTATGTAATACAATAACACTGACTCAGCATATCATCAAGCTCTGACACATCTAGGTATGTAATACAAAAACGCTGACTCAGCATATCATCAAGCTGTGACACATCTAGGTATGTAATACAATAACGCTGACTCAGCATATCATCAAGCTCTGACACATCTAGGTATGTAATACAATTACGCTGACTCGGCTTATCATCAAGCTCTGACACTTCTAGGTATGTAATACAATAACGCTGACTCAGCATATCATCAAGCTCTGACACATCTAGGTATGTAATACAATAACGCTGACTCAGCATATCATCAAGCTCTGACACATCTAGGTATGCAATACAATAACGCTGACTCAGCATATCATCAAGTTGTGACACATCTAGGTATGTAATACTATTACGTTGACTCACCTTATCATCAAGCTCTGACACATCTAGTTATGTAATACAATAACGCTGACCCAGCATATCATCAAGCTCTGACACATCTAGGTATGTAATACAATAACGCTGACTCAGCATATCATCAGGCTGTGACACATCTAGGTATGTAATACAATAACGCTGATTCAGCACATCATCAAGCTCTGACACATCTAGGTATGTAATACAATAACACTGACTCAGCATATCATCAAGCTCTGACACATCTAGGTATGTAATACAATAACGCTGACTCGGCATATCTTCAAGCTCTGACACATCTAGGTATGTAATACAATAACGCTGACTCAGCATATCATCAGGCTGTGACACATCTAGGTATGTAATACAATAACACTGACTCAGCATATCATCAAGCTGTGACACATCTGGGTATGTAATACAATAACGCTGATTCACCTTATCATCAAGCTCTGACACATCTAGGTATGTAATACAATAACGCTGACTCAGCATATCATCAAGCTCTGACACATCTAGGTATGTAATACAATAACGCCGACTCAGCTTATCATCAGGCTGTGACACATCTAGGTATGTAATACAATAACGCTGACTCAGCACATCATCAAGCTCTGGCACATCTAGGTATGTAATACAATAACGCTGACTCAGCATATCATCAAGCTCTGGCACATCTAGGTATGTAATACAATAACGCTAACTCAGCTTATCATCAAGCTCTGACACATCTAGGTATGTAATACAATAACGCTGACTCAGCACATCATCAAGCTGACACATCTAGGTGTGTAATACAATAACGCTGACTCAGCATATCATCAAGCTCTGACACATCTAGGTATGTAATACAATAACGCTGACTCAGCATACCATCAAGCTCTGACACATCTAGTTATGTAATACAATAACGCTGACTCGGCATATCATCAAGCTCTGACACATCTAGGTATATAATACAATAACGCTGACTCAGCATACCATCAAGCTCTGACACATCTAGTTATGTAATACAATAACGCTGACTCAGCATATCATCAAGCTCTGACACATCTAGGTATGTAATACAATAACGCTGACTCGACTTATCATCAAGCTCTGACACATCTAGGTATGTAATACAATAACGCTGACTCAGCATATCATCAAGCTCTGACACATCTAGGTATGTAATACAATAACGCTGACTCAGCTTATCATCAAGCTCTGACACATCTAGGTATGTAATACAATAACGCTGACTCAGCATATCATCAAGCTATGACACATCTAGGTATGTAATACAATAACGCTGACTCAGCATATCATCAAGCTGTGACACATCTAGGTATGTAATACAATAACGCTGACTCAGCATATCATCAAGCTCTGCCACATCTAGGTATGTAATACAATAACGCTGACTCGGCTTATCATCAAGCTCTGACACTTCTAGGTATGTAATACAATAACGCTGACTCAGCATATCATCAAGCTCTGACACATCAAGGTATGTAATACAATAACGCTGACTCAGCATATCATCAAGTTGTGACACATCTAGGTATGTAATACAATAACGATGACTCAGCATATCATCAAGCTCTGACACATCTAGGTATGCAATACAATAACGCTGACTCAGCATATCATCAAGCTCTGACACATCAAGGTATGTAATACAATAACGCTGACTCAGCATATCATCAGGCTCTGACACATCTAGTTATGTAATACAATAATGCTGACCCAGCATATCATCAAGCTCTGACACATCTAGGTATGTAATACAATAACGCTGACTCAGCATATCATCAGGCTGTGACACATCTAGGTATGTAATACAATAACGCTGATTCACCTTATCATCAAGCTCTGACACATCTAGGTATGTAATACAATAACGCTGACTCAGCATATCATCAAGCTCTGACACATCTAGGTATGTAATACAATAACGCTGACCCAGCATATCATCAAGCTCTGACACATCTAGGTATGTAATACAATAACGCTGACTCAGCATATCATCAGGCTGTGACACATCTAGGTATGTAATACAATAACGCTGATTCACCTTATCATCAAGCTCTGACACATCTAGGTATGTAATACAATAACGCTGACTCAGCATATCATCAAGCTCTGACACATCTAGGTATGTAATACAATAACGCCGACTCAGCTTATCATCAGGCTGTGACACATCTAGGTATGTAATACAATAACGCTGACTCAGCATATCATCAAGCTCTGACACATCTAGGTATGTAATACAATAACGCTGACTCAGCATATCATCAAGCTGTGACACATCTAGGTATGTAATACAATAACGCTGACTCAGCATATCATCAAACTGTGACACATCTAGGTATGTAATACAATAAGGTTGACTCACCTTATCATCAAGCTCTGACACATCTAGGTATGTAATACAATAACGCTGACTCAGCATATCATCAAGCTGTGACACATCTAGGTATGTAATACAATAACGCTGACTCAGCATATCATCAGGCTGTGACACATCTAGGTATGTAATACAATAACACTGACCCAGCATATCATCAAGCTCTGACACATCTAGGTATGTAATACAATAACGCTGACTCAGCATATCATCAAGCTGTGACACATCTAGGTATGTAATACAATAACGCTGACTCAGCATATCATCAGGCTGTGACACATCTAGGTATGTAATACAATAACACTGACTCAGCATATCATCAAGCTCTGACACATCTAGGTATGTAATACAATAACGCTGACTCAGCATATCATCAAGCTGTGACACATCTGGGTATGTAATACAATAACGCTGATTCACCTTATCATCAAGCTCTGACACATCTAGGTATGTAATACAATAACGCTGACTCAGCATATCATCAAGCTCTGACACATCTAGGTATGTAATACAATAACGCCGACTCAGCTTATCATCAGGCTGTGACACATCTAGGTATGTAATACAATAACGCTGACTCAGCACATCATCAAGCTCTGGCACATCTAGGTATGTAATACAATAACGCTGACTCAGCATATCATCAAGCTCTGGCACATCTAGGTATGTAATACAATAACGCTGACTCAGCTTATCATCAAGCTCTGACACATCTAGGTATGTAATACAATAACGCTGACTCAGCACATCATCAAGCTGACACATCTAGGTGTGTAATACAATAACGCTGACTCAGCATATCATCAAGCTCTGACACATCTAGGTATGTAATACAATAAAGCTGACTCAGCATACCATCAAGCTCTGACACATCTAGTTATGTAATACAATAACGCTGACTCGGCATATCATCAAGCTCTGACACATCTAGGTATGTAATACAATAACGCTGACTCAGCATACCATCAAGCTCTGACACATCTAGTTATGTAATACAATAACGCTGACTCGGCATATCATCAAGCTCTGACACATCTAGGTATGTAATACAATAACGCCGACTCAGCTTATCATCAAGCTGTGACACATCTAGGTATGTAATACAATAACGCTGACTCAGCATATCATCAAGCTGTGACACATCTAGGTATGTAATACAATAACGCTGACTCAGCATATCATCAAGCTGTGACACATCTAGGTATGTAATACAATAACGCTGACTCAGCATATCATCAAGCTCTGACACATCTAGGTATGTAATACAATAACGCTGACTCAGCATATCATCAAGCTGTGACACATCTAGGTATGTAATACAATAACACTGACTCGGCATATCATCAAGCTGTGACACATCTAGGTATGTAATACAATAACACTGACTCAGCATATCATCAAGCTCTGACACATCTAGGTATGTAATACAATAACGCTGACTCAAGCTGTGACACATCTAGGTATGTAATACAATAACACTGACTCGGCATATCATCAAGCTGTGACACATCTAGGTATGTAATACAATAACGCTGACTCAGCATATCATCAAGCTCTGACACATCCAGGTATGTAATACAATAACGCTGACTCAGCATATCATCAAGCTCTGACACATCTAGGTATGTAATACAATAACGCTGACTCAGCATATCATCAAGCTCTGACACATCTAGGTATGTAATACAATAACGCTGACTCAGCATATCATCAAGCTGTGACACATCTAGGTATGTAATACAATAACACTGACTCGGCATATCATCAAGCTGTGACACATCTAGGTATGTAATACAATAACACTGACTCGGCATATCATCAAGCTGTGACACATCTAGGTATGTAATACAATAACGCTGACTCAGCATATCATCAAGCTCTGACACATCCAGGTATGTAATACAATAACGCTGACTCAGCATATCATCAAGCTCTGACACATCTAGGTATGTAATACAATAACGCTGGCATATCACACAATTAATAAAACGAGATTTTTAATTTTTCTGAGTAGATAAGCAGATTAATTTTCGGTACTTTACGTTTTCAGGATTCACTCACCTTATTATGGAGGGTATCTCAGTGATCACCCACAGAAATCTCTCTCAGTCTCATCCCATCTTTAAACTACTCGCTCCTCACTTTCTATATCTCATCGCCATCAACACGTAAGTATAACTGCTGTAAAAAAAATGTCGATTTCATCTAAACGATAACCATTGGTCGATACTTAAAGTGGGTTGCCAAGAATCCGAACCTTTTTCCATAGATTTTATTAGTGATGACTGTAAGAGACTGAAAAATCTTGTCTTTCTTTTCGTTATTTTTATTCTTCTGATTCAGAAGTATACATGCCAATAATTGACTTTTCTCACTTGAATGTCCAGGTCAACATTGAAAACTTTAATATGTGAAGGAGGTTGGCTTGACAATGCTCTAAGTATCGGCGTTAAAGGGGCTTTGGAATTGATACGAAAAGGGTAAGCTTAGGTTCTTTTCTGTGTAGTATATAGACACTATAATTTCGATTAACTGACATGACAAACTATTGAAGGAGTTTTAGATGAACGTGGAACTTCTAAAATACTATAGACCTTGGAATGTTACGTTTAAAAAAATGGCTAGTAATGAAGCCGCTCATAGTATTGAATGGATTTTAACTATCAATATATTGATGTGACGCCAATTATATAGCTCCCTTTTATCGGGTGTCTTCATATGTTACTTCAGTGTTTCGCAGTGGAGACTGGATGTAGACGGAACATTACCCGAAGAACTCAAACAAAGAGGGGTAAGGGAGACATTTTACCTACATTAATTACCAAATTTGAAGAAATGTATGTTTACACTCTTACAGCCTTAAGGTGAATTCTATCAGGCCATTTGCACATATCACATGTTCGTCCGGCTACAAACTACATTATTCGCAAATATCACATATTCGTCAGGCTACAAACTAGGCTACATTATTCGCAAATATCACATATTCGTCAGGCTACAAACTACATTATTCGCAAATATCACATATTCGTCAGGCTACAAACTACATTATTCGCAAATATCACATATTCGTCAGGCTACAAACTACATTATTCGCAAATATCACATATTCGCCAGGCTACAAACTACATTATTCCCACATATCACATATTCGCCAGGTTACAAACTATATTATTTGCAAATATCACATATTCGTCAGGCTACAAACTACATTATTCGCAAATATCACATATTCGTCAGGCTACAAACTACATTATTCGCAAATATCACATATTCGCCAGGCTACAAACTACATTATTCCCACATGTCACATATTCGCCAGGTTACAAACTATATTATTTGCAAATATCACATATTCGTCAGGCTACAAACTACATTATTCGCAAAAATCACATATTCGCCTGGCTACAAACTACAATATTCTCATATATCACATATTCGTCAGGCTACAAACTATATTATTCGCACATATCACATATTGGTCAGGCTACTAACTATGTTAAATCTTTCAATGGCATTTAGAAGTTGAAAGGTTAACAATAAGGGGAAGAATTACTTAAGGATAACAACTTCTTGGTTTATTGGGTGACGACGTTTCGATGTAGTTCTTACATCGTTATCAAAGTCAATGACAAACAACAAATTTTATTCATTTATATAGCAAACCCAGCATGAACAGAGACCAAGGATTATATATCAACCTTTTGATCCTCCAAGAAAACCTTCAGCGATCTTAACTCACCATACATAATTCTATTGTTACTTTTCTTAATTAATTTATACTATTACGTACCTGCCCCTACTTGTAATTCTCTCATCTGCTATATAAATGAATAAAATTTGTTGTTTGATAACGATGTAAGAACTACATCGAAACGTCGTCACCCAATAAACCAAGAAGTTGTTATCCATAAGTAATTCTTCACCTTATTACTAACTATATCATTCGCACATATCACATGCTCGCCAGGTTACAAACTACTTGTAGGCGAGTATAGATCTAGGATGTTATTATTCTAATGGTAACCACAAGTTGATAATCTCACATTTTCTTGTCAATCGAAATTCACGAAGAAACCTCAGAATTTCGACAGCTCATAGGACCTTTTGAAAATATAATGTCCCTGTCTGGAATGCACGTGTGTGCAACGATCAGTTGTCGACCAAGTTCATCCCATCTTAACTGTGTTTGTGTGTAAGGCGCTCCATACTTTCTTGAGGGAGGGGATTTTTTTCTCCAAAAAAACCTTAGGACTTTTTTGTATCTTGCGATGCTCATTACACCAAAAAATAGAGAAAACCTACAGTAATAGTTATACCGTTTCAGTGTTTGGACCAATCTGTGCTTGGGTGTTATCCATATCGAGACGACGCCCTGTTACTGTACCAGGCCATCCAAAACTATGTCCGGAATATAGTAGAGTTATATTACGGTAAGAACATATCACCTCAACTGATGTGGTATCTACGTTGACCTTTAAGCCTAGCGCACACGGGGAATTATAGCTGCGCCCTCGGTCACTCGTGGCAGGCTGCGCAACCCTTTCCACCGTGTGTGGCGTTGTGGAAAATATCTATCGTGTTTGATATTCTGTGGTTGATGGCTCACCGTGTTCGGACAGCCTGTGCCAAAGGTGCAGCTGGAACATTTAACTGACCAATAGAATTAGTTTACAGGGACATGTGATTGGACACATATAACATCATGGCGGCATTATCTGTCACGTTGGTACTACAAGTCACATGGCACACATGTATGAGAGTGGAAAAGGATACCCTGTGCTCTAAAATTTTCTGCTGCGCTGCCTGCCACAAGTGCCCGAGGGAGCAGCTATAATCCCCCGTGTGCGCCAGGCTTTAGGTCGATATAGGTAAATTTGAGTAATTCAACTGTCCATAGTCCCGGTAGAAGGCCTACAGTTTTCTCTCCGGTAACCTCCATTCCAGTAGCTGTGTGCGAAAACCCCGGGAGCTTAACGTGATGAATGAGGAACTTCATAACTTCGTATGGTTTCGGCTGTCTGAACTCGATAAGGTGCAGATTTGGACATATCGTGCCACCTTAACTTTTGGGTTTCTTTGTAGATACCCCGGACAAACTAGAGAAAGATTTCGAGATTCAAACCTGGGCTAAAGAGTTAGTTACACCAAGGGAATCTGGTGGATGTGGAATATTGGTAAGAAGGCTATTAAAGGAGCAGACATTGTTATCATTTTGAGGAAAACTTGGCTCACAAAGCATTTCCCATTTTAGCTAAGATCACCATTAGACAGCGCGCCTTTTTAAAAAGTATCCATGGCTCAGAGTCAATTCCAGAGACCTACATTAGATCTTAGTAATACTGATATATTTACTTACGTGAATATTATTTGGCGTTTTATCGACATTTATTTCACTTATAGTATTGAATTATTACAGAACGGTACTGGTCGCCTGACAATTCTGCCGGGTTCTCAAGCGCCATGAGAAAGGTTCTGTCAAACTAAACGATGTAATCGCAGCTCTGTCAAACTAAACGATGTAATAGCAGCTCTGTCAAACTAAACGATGTAATAGCAGCTCTGTCAAACTAAACGATGTAATCGCAGCTCTGTCAAACTAAACGATGTAATAGCAGCTCTGTCAAACTAAACGATGTAATCTCAGCCAAAAGAAATGTTAGTGGATACAATTATTTATTGTTGTATGTTGATTGTTGACCGAGTTATAATAGGTCGTTGTACAAGGAACGTACGTCAAGTGTTTTTTTTTTCAACTTCACCAGGGTGTTCCTGGTAACGGCTGTTTCAAAACAACTGATCAACTGGTATTGGTGTTAACCTCTATCATTACGACCTGTAGTGTGGCACATGCAGCCTTTAACTTTCCACAGTATGAGAATTACGCCTTCACTGCTAACTACCCACTCATGATGTTCGGAAAACCACCAACAGATAAGGTCAGATCTATAGCAGGATTTTCTATGTTGGCATATATGAACATTTTGTTATTAATTTCATTTATTTAGCTTTGAGAGCTCAATCGAAAGAGTGATATTTAATTTAATTTTTTAATTTAATGCTTTATTTATTTTACGAGGATTACAAAAAGCCCTAAGGTCACGAGTGGATCTCCTCAAAATATAACACATACAGAAAATATAGAGAATACAGCGATACATCAAACTAACCTTTTTTGTTTATTTCCCATTCTAGAAAAAGCGAGAAGAATCAGATATCATTAACAGCCTTCCAGAGAAACCAACAACTTTAAACACAATACTTATAGCTAAAATTCTTAGCAAAAAAGGCACGAATTCTTTGGGTCATTTTGAAACAAACTTTGTTTTTGATCCTAAAGCTGTAGATATAGTAGAACAGTAAGTCGATTCTTTATAACTCTTTTCAATTTGATGGGAACTTTTTATTAAAGCCCCACTTGCCGCCGTAGCCTGTTGAACATTTGTTAAGAAAACCAATTCACATGAGCTTACTAGAACTAAAACTAAACATAGGACACATAAAACATGTCCAGTTAGATTTAGAATATAGAAATGGGGGTGAAAGTCTGATTACAACAACAACAATCAGTGTCAGTTAACTTCAGTGTTGGATCACCCTCATTTCAGGCCTTTTATCAGTGGTTTACACTAAAAAAATCATGGGCAGGCTTTTCGAGTCCCTCTTATCCGATCTTCAGTCTGTATTTCTCAGATAAAGTACGTAAAATTATATCTTGCCGTTAGATCACTCACACAAACATTGGGGCGCTTGTGCGCAGGTTCAGGTTCGAGGTTTGTTTACATTGCGGGTACTTGATAAATCTAATTTTCAATTTCAAATTAAAAATACTAAATGATGCCAAAACTTTCAATTTTTACCAAAAATTGAAAGTTCCTAACTTTTTCTGTCTAGTAAAAATACAAAAAACGCCCACTGTTTTTTTTTTATGTAAACAGTATTCTGGATTTTCGCGGCAAGTGTGCCTTTAAAACAAAGTTAAAGTTTTTCCAATGGTAGTTATATATGATTGTAGCCTATAAAATATTCTTTTTCCCATTATAAATGTCCTTTTTTTGTCTTGCCGAAGAATTCATGAAATTACATCAAAATCCTAACTCTAAGATTTAGATAATTCATTTGAATGGCATAAGAATATTGTCAGGAGAATACGGCCAACATTTACGACAAAACATTTTCCATTCAAGGGGTAAACTATACCACTATTTCCATTGCGAATCCATATTTGCCAAATGTTTCAGGAACGATAATGGTAGCAATGAACATAATCAATTCGCCCTTTGATTCCCTACAAATTGTGTAATGTAGTGTCTTGTTTTTTTTTTTTTGTACAAACGATAAGCTTGACATTACATGACATTTGTTTTATAAAACATCCAAATGGTACATTGTAGCAGTAATTTGGATTGTAAAATCATTGTTTTAGGACTTGAACATAAATATCAATCTGAAATCGATCTTCTTTTATTTTTTTCAGATTTAAATCCGACTTAGCTGAGATAAGCCAGAAGATCAAAGAAAATAACAAAGTGAGAAGGATTAAATATGAATGGCTTGACCCGGAAATTGTCCCCAATTCTATCGGTATATGAACAGCAAAAACATAAAAATGCTTTGGATGACGGAGTATTCGGACTAAAGCTTTTACAACATATTAGACAGAAATGGCGACTGACATTTGCTTAACGTTTCATGAGTCGTTTCCTCCACCGTACACCGCGCTGGATGGGTGCTCTGGACGGACAGAACTTGAGAGCAGTTTACGTAACGCCGTTTTACTTGGGAATAGATTACATATCTTGGTTAATCTGAATTAGTAAATTAACCGACATTAATTGACCCTGAAGAGCGGTGGGACGGTAACCCTAAGTCGTGAGTTCAATTCTCACCCTGGCCCGGATTTTTTTCCGGGTCAATCAGTGTCGGTTAATTTAGTATTTCACTAAATACCTTGGTTATTGTCATTAACTTATTTTACTTTAATTGCTAAATGTGCCATGAGCTGCCATATAACTTTCAGAATTAGCTAATTGTTAGTCATTTTGTTAAGAACTATGAAACAGCAACTTTGTTTACACATTTGTCTTGGATATGTACGTCCAGGTAGTTTTTATAAGCAACAAAGACTAATAAATACTTATACATCCCAGCTTTTCGGATTTTATCCGTTATTAACACCCATTATCGGTCACTAGGGGTAACTGGCTTTACCAATATTTTTTACCTCAACGTCAATCATTTAGTTTTTCAAAGTACTTCAAACTCTCAACTTCCCATGCATCATAGGCCATTCCCATTTTCTCCATGCTGTACATAATTAATTTCTTTGGAGGGGAATATGCCAAGCTTGCTTACTTAAATCTAGTTAAAACCACTTCACCGTTTGAAAATTTGTTATTGAGTGAGAATCAAACAAGTTACTCTATATACAAAAGATATGTGTTTGACAAATGGTTGACACAATACTTTTTAATTTGTCCAATACAAGACAACATAGTCAAAATAAACCGTATAGGGCCCTGATGCAGTGATTTTCACAGATATTGAGTTTTCTTCTCACCTTTCTTTAACGACGTGAAAGTTTTGGACGCTAATTTATATTTGTACATATAAAAATGGTTATTTTAGACATGAAGATTTTCCCTGTGTCCGTGTGTTTTAGTGATCATAAATAAATATAATATATATATATACGCGAAGTGATGCTATCTTATTAAATTAATAATATCGAAACCCGATTCAAATCCAGCTGACTGCTTATAACTAACAACAAGACTCGATTAGTGCCTCATAGTTATCTTGCTAAATCAGAATCTTTAGGCTATATGTCTAAACTAATAATCTTAGAACTCGATTCAAATAACTGTTTATTAATAACAACAAAAATGTATTGGTACCTCATGGTTTTCTTGATTTATCCAAACTTGTTACTCTTGATCAACGTCATTACAGCGCTCATTGGCACACAGTTTATGACGTACAAACATACAGATTTCCCAGACTGGCGATCTGGAGCTCCACTGTACTTCATCAATTATGATTCGCATGCATTAGAATGATATATCTAGTAAAAAAATCCAGGTGCCTAAATGGTTGGATTATTTTTAAAGAATTCCGGTACATCAATGTTGTCTGGTACATGTACATCAATGAAATGCCTAAAGGTGCGATGCAAACTTGATGTATACTGTACGTGTGAGTAAGGTGAAGAATTACTTATCGATAACAACTTCTTGTTATCCATAAGTAATTCTTCACCTTATTGTAACCTTTCAACTTCTAAATGCCATTGAAAGATTTGTACGTGTCAGATCGTGGAATATTTCTTTGGAGAACAATCTTGCAACCAATATCAAATGGCAGAGAATCTTAATTGCGACTGCTCTAACATCGTGTATGTTAATGATAAAAAAAATAAAAAATCACCACGTAGTTTGTTGTTTGTTGGTTTCCTTATTTCTTACATCATGTATGTTATCAAGTGCAAATAAATCCCGCAGTCATTACGTCTGAGAAACTCAGACTTCTCTGCTGCAAAGAGCAGCCAACCATTTATCTAGCATTAGACTTAAACATGCCTATCAACACCTATCCACCTATCAACACTCTAGGTTCCTGTCAAAGATTTTGAAATTATGTCTTTTTTCTCCTTCCTTTTCTCACCTCCGCTGCCGATACCAAGCACAGACGTTTCGACAGGGAAAGTTTTTGAATTCAAACGTTACAAACTATTTATCCTACTGACTAAAATACTAAGGCCAAGAAATAGCATGTGTTTTAGTTTATTACAACAACTTATGATTGGGTATAAAGGCCTAAATGATATACCCATTTTTAACAAAATTCGAAACTCCATGGTGATTTTTTAAAGAAGATTTTCCTTGTGTCCGTGCGTTTAAGTGTTCATAAACAAGAGGGCGCGTGTCTTTGGTAGCCCAGGTGATTAATTTACAATAGTCCAACGACTTTGTTATAGATTTCCTATACTGCTGTTTGGTTGATTTTCTCCATGAGTGCATGGTTATGTTGCAAGCATGACGGGATCTCAGCACTAGTGGTTCCTGACCAATATGAAGGGATCAGTCCTAATTGTATATGTACCTCAGCTACATGACGGGATCTCAGTACTAGTGGTTCCTGACCTATATGAAGGAATCAGTCCTAATTGTATATGTACCTCAGCTACATGACGGGATCTCAGCACTAGTGGTTCCTGACCTATATGAAGGAATCAGTCCTAATTGTTTTTGTACCTCAGCTACATGACGGGATCTCAGCACTAGTGGTTCCTGACCTATATGAAGGAATCAGTCCTAATTGTATATGTACCTCAGCTACATGACGGGATCTCAGTACTAGTGGTTCCTGACCTATATGAAGGAATCAGTCCTAATTGTATATGTACCTCAGCTACATGACGGGATCTCAGCACTAGTGGTTCCTGACCTATATGAAGGAATCAGCCCTAATTGTATATGTACCTCAGCTACATGACGGGATCTCAGCACTAGTGGTTCCTGACCTATATGAAGGAATCAGCCCTAATTGTATATGTACCTCAGCTACATGACGGGATCTCAGCACTAGTGGTTCCTGGCCAATATGAAGGAATCAGTCCTAATTGTATATGTACCTCAGCTACATGACGGGATCTCAGTACTAGTGGTTCCTGACCTATATGAAGGAATCAGTCCTAATTGTATATGTACCTCAGCTACATGACGGGATCTCAGCACTAGTGGTTCCTGACCTATATGAAGGAATCAGCCCTAATTGTATATGTACCTCAGCTACATGACGGGATCTCAGCACTAGTGGTTCCTGACCTATATGAAGGAATCAGCCCTAATTGTATATGTACCTCAGCTACATGACGGGATCTCAGTACTAGTGGTTCCTGGCCTATATGAAGGAATCAGCCCTAATTGTATATGTACCTCAGCTACATGACGGGATCTCAGCACTAGTGGTTCCTGACCTATATGAAGGAATCAGTCCTAATTGTATATGTACCTCAGCTACATGGCGGGATCTCAGTACTACAGGTTCCTAAACAATATGAAGGAATCAGCCCTAATGTAACTGGACCTACGTGACCAAATCGCAGCACTGACGGTGCCTGGCCAATATAAAAGGATCAGCCCTAGTGGTATATGCACCTGACCTGCATGAAGGGATCTTAGCACCGACGGTTCATTGCCAATATGTTCCACCAATAGGTCGCGGGTTCGAATCCCACTCAGTCCAAAAAAAATTGGAAAATTTCCTGACTGGGTTTTCACTCGAACGGCCTATGTGGGATAGTTGCCCGTTACCACCGGAAGGTCGTGGGTTTCCTCTAGGCATAGAGCCCGGTTTCTTCCCACAATAAAACTGGCAACACCGCCATATAAGTGAAATAATCTTGAGCGCGGCGTAAAACACCAAACAATCAATCATTGCCAATATGAAGGGATGAGCCCTAATGGTACCTGACTTATATGGCGGCATAGCAGCACTGACGATTCCAGATGAATATGAAGGGATGAGCGTTAAACCTTGAAGCCCTAACCTACATGAGGAGATCTATAATCCCTGAAGACATCTGCCGTGCATGGCTGGATGTCGACTGAACTTAAAGTGGCATGAGCTACCAAAATTCACACTTTTTTGATAATTTCTGATTGTCACGACAGTTTTTGAAAGCCATCGAAAAACTAAATGATTGGCGTTGGAATGAGGAAAATCCATACAGTATGTAGCCTGTACGAACCGAAAACGTGTTCGAAAAGTAAACAAAATTTAAATAACCGGGACAACCATTCATTCATTCTAAGCCAAAGTTAGTTCTAAACAACACTTCGTCGTACATTTTCGAGACTAGAAGCACTATAAAGCTTCTGAATTATTCGTCTTGAGAAAAATAGCCAATTATTTTAACAATCTGTTTTAACGTCAAAATATCAACATTTTGGCAGCTCATGCCACCTTAAGCCCTTTCGTTACTGACCCAAGACTGGTTTCACAAAAGCCACAGAAAACCGCTGACTTCCTTCACTTGTTACTATTGTATAACTCTCATTCAATTGGCCAACACGATTCATTTTGTCTACCAGCCGTGACGTCTACAGAGCTCTACAGATCTGCCAGGATTTGCCACATTAGACAAACCTTACATTCAGGTCTGCACTTTGTGAGTGTCGGGAAAGATGGCTTGTCGTATTCTCATACATACTGGCGACAGACCAAATGCTGGAACAGACTCGAATGTTAGTATTATACTCCATGATGAAAACAACTGTAAAACCCCAAAATTCTTTCTGGATGCATTTTTCCGAAATGATTTTGAACGAGGTGAAGTTTGTGATTTTGATGTGACAATTCCGGAGCATCTAAACTTTGGGACATTGAAAACCATTGAGGTATTGAGAGACGACAAAGGTATAAATCCCTCCTGGTATGTCGACAAAATTGTTGTAGAAATAGGAAAACAATGTTTTGAGTTTCCTGTATTTAAATGGATTAAAGTAAATCGGAGCTATTTGATTCCTCACCTGGACACGTCACTGCCACAGTTTGAACCGTATTCCGAACAACGAGAACAGGAGTTGAGACAAAAACGGGAGGCATACAAGCTCAAAGTGAAGATTCCGGGCTTACCAGCACAGGTAAACAATATTTCAGCTCGGGTCAGAATGACTTCGTAACGGATCGCCGAGCGTTGTGTTATTTTGTTAGTGGATGGCCATTGAAAGCAGAATGTAGCACTGATCTTCGTCGCATAATACTGTATAGGGTCTTACAGACTGATTACAGATCTAGTCTATGTTATACCCTGAATAAACTCTCAATAAATAGGAGTTACGGGAAAAGTATAACTATTACTATCAGTTGATTAGCTCGGTAATGGGGACCTTTTATCTGAAAACTGATTCCCAAAAAGATAAACAAAATCTAATTCAACAAAATTAGATAAGAACAGGTACGTCGTACGATATTTAATGGTCGGTAGGCCTACTGGGTATACTGTCAGCAACTGTCTAAAATTATATATATTTTACTTTAGTGCTGAAAAACATTAGATCATTCTAGGTCTAATTTAGCATATACTAGCTTCAATTTGCTCTCTAATAAATCATTAACCCGATTATTTCCTAATTTTGGAACATTTTAATTGGTGGACTCTTGAGTGAAGGCTGTCCCCTGACTTACAGACCAGCTGGAGAAAACTGCAACCGATAAAATCTGCAGTCTGTAAATCAACACATTATCATTCACTAATATCACCTTCTTTCTTATGGTTCCACCAATGGGTCGCGGGTTTGAATCCCACTCAGTCCGAAAAAAAAGGAAAATTTTCTGACTGGGTTTTCTCTCGAACGACCTATGTGGGATGGTTGCCAGTTACCACCGGAAGGTCGTGGGTTTCCTCCGGGCATAGAGCCCGGTTTCCTCCCACAATAAAACTGGCAACGCCGCCACTTAAGTGAGATAATCTTGAGCGCGGCGTAAAATACCAAACAATCAATCAATCAATCTTTCTTATGGAATACTTATGAATCTCATCCTAACCCATTACTTCTCCAAAACAAAAGCTGTACATATTATCACATAACCCAAAAATTCTCATCGAGCAACACTACTTTTCAAGACCTTAATAGGCCTATCTAAGATGAGTTTAATTAATTAGTGTCTTTTAGAAAGTGGGTATAACAGTATTCTCGTTATATTGGGATTACACTTTCTTGAAAATATGGTAGAAATTCCTCTCCCGATTTTTGGGTGACGCCCGAAACGGGAATCGAACTCAAGTCCCAGAGTATTGCACCTATCGCCAGCACTAAATGCCGGCTGCCTTATCCATTCAGCCAACCCTTCTCCTTGAGAAAGTCATACTCTGGGACCTGTTTTCGATTCCCGTTTCGGGCGTCACCCCAAGATCGGTAGAGGAATTTCTACCATATTTTCAAGAAATTGTAACCCCAAAATAACCAGAATACCCTATCTTAGATGTTTACAAATTAAATGATTTCGCCTGCTTACTTATAGCCCATGGATTAATACAGCATCATTTCCGCTAACCCTCTTCGCACCGATCACTCTACTCTAGACAATCTAATGACCGTCAGTACACAACAAGGGCCAGTAATTATAATTTATATAGAACTTTCTTCAGAACAAATCTAACTCTTCATACAATGACTGTCAAATGCCCTCGCGAGTGGAATAACCTTCCCACAACACTAAAAACAATTGGATCTATTTCATATGTTTCAAATCTGCTTTAAAAAGACATTTACTGACGTTACAGACGTTTTAAAATTGATTGTTTTTGTTTTATTGTTTTTCTAAAATTACGTTCGCCATATTTCAAAAGAAATTACCTTGTATTTGTATATTAATATATTTGATGGAACAAGTTCCATTGGAATTTTATTCCCGCCAATCAGTTCATCACAACTTTTGTAAAAAAAAATCATTTGTAATGGTGAATAAAAATTAAATGAAATATATTGTATTGAAATGTAACCTGGATATTTCTATGCATGTTTGGATTTGCAGATTTCTGAATTGCCAGAGGACGAAAGGTTTTCTACAGACTATAGAGTAAGTTCTTGCTTGTTACTCTGTAATTAACACCAGTCAACCATTCAACTAGCATATTTACCTTGAGAAAATTCTTACAGTTTACAGACCGAAACTAAAAGCCCGAAGTTGAAGTCCACGAGAACGTATATACATGTAAAATTTCCAAGCGGCTCAAATAACGGCTCAAATAACACGCATACATAACCACTCAATTCGAACAAAAACTTACCCAAGAACACACCGATTCACGGCTAATTAATCTATATGTATTATGTAACGTTGTAAATGGAACCATCCAGCAACTAACGTGTGTGTTTTAATTCAACAAAAGCATCCTCAAACGTCGTTTGCCTTGGTGGAAAAAAATACCGCAAAGTTACAGGACTGGCAATTAACGTATTTCGATTTCAAGGATCTAGCATACGCTCTTACCAGTGTAAATTGCTTTTCCATCTGAAAAACGGATGGTAACCTAAATTTCTACGGGATTCAGGTATCGAATCATTTATATTTCGTATTCTCGAGTCCCAATTCTAGTGCTAACTAAGAAATGTGTTCCAATCCTAAATCCCCAACTTCCACCTTTGTATGTCTGGAATTCAATACATCAATAAATCAATCCCGAATCAGGTGCTAAATCGTATCCCGAATCAGGTGCTAAATCGTATCCCGAATCAGGTGCTAAATCGTATCCCGAATCAGGTGCTAAATCGTATCCCGAATCAGGTGCTAAATCGTATCCCGAATCAGGTGCTAAATCGTATCCCGAATCAGGTGCTAAATCGTATCCCGAATCAGGTGCTAAATCGTATCCCGAATCAGGTGCTAAATCGTATCCCGAATCAGGTGCTAAATCGTATCCCGAATCAGGTGCTAAATCGTATCCCGAATCAGGTGCTAAATCGTATCCCGAATCAGGTGCTAAATCGTATCCCGAATCAGGTGCTAAATCGTATCCCGAATCAGGTGCTAAATCGTATCCCGAATCAGGTGCTAAATCGTATCCCGAATCAGGTGCTAAATCGTATCCCGAATCAGGTGCTAAATCGTATCCCGAATCAGGTGCTAAATCGTATCCCGAATCAGGTGCTAAATCGTATCCCGAATCAGGTGCTAAATCGTATCCCGAATCAGGTGCTAAATCGTATCCCGAATCAGGTGCTAAATCGTGATTCTCTATTTGAAAGACTAAGGTTACACCGGGATTGGAACATGACATTCCTAGTGAACACCTAGATTGGAATTCAAGTTGCCGTACTTATCATAAGTCGAATCCAGAATCCGGACTATGGCGCTAACTCAAGCAGCGGACTTTTGCAAGAAGCAGATCCATTTAAATGTGGTGAAGATGAGTTTATATTTGTAAAATAACTGTATTGGGGTCATATTGTGTTTTATTTCAATGTACGACCTTGCCCTGTTGTCTAATTGAAATATTTTCACTATCTAGTGGGACATGAAGATGATGAAATACCAGCTTGCCCTGGATACTCTGATCATACGGGTGAAGACTGGAGTCTGGAATGATTTGGAATCTCTGAAGAATGTCTACATCACACACCACTTACCAAAACCAGCAGTAAGTTTATGCAAATCAACGAGTTACTTATGGTTAACAACTTCTTAATTTTATTTCTGGTGACGTTTCCATGTCGATCCTAACATCCTTATCAAACCCGTGTTAGGATCGACGTCAAAACGTCACCAGAAATAAAATTAAGAAGTTGTTAACCATAAGTAACTCGTTGATTTGTTATACCACCGACTTCTAAATGCCACTCAAAGAAGTAAGTTTATGGTCGTCTACATCAAACATCACTTACCAAAACCAGCAGTAAGTTTATGGTCGTCTACATCACACATCACTTACCAAAACCAGCAGTAAGTTTATGGTCGTCTACATCAAACATCACTTACCAAAAACCAGCAGTAAGTTCATGATCGATCTGGCTGGTTTGTTTAGTAGAGATTCGAAGTGTGACGTCACTCACCATAGCAGCCATAATCGTTGTTTAAACAACAGCCTCTGCTATATATTATAACATAGGCTCTGTACATTTTTTGCGCAATTGAGAATCTACACAACCTGTTGAAGTACTCCAATTAATAATAGGCGCTTTTATCAAGTATTTTTTAATTATGTTCAAAATATTAGTCCCAAACTCTCTTGGATAACCATATGTTCACCAGACTACACAGAATCACTAAAATCACTTAACAAAAACGAAATGGAGATAAAATACGATATTTCTCTATAGCCCATGTTATGAGTAAAGGCCGAACCAAAATGGCAAAGAGTGACGTAATCACTTTGTCTCTCAAGATTGAAAAGTACATCAGCTGGACCTATGTTGAAAGCAGTCTGTCCCGGTGTCATTCTGCCCAACTTTTCAAAGCTGGGCCAATATAAATACACTGTACAGACTGCTGGACGTTGGTACCTTGTCAGCTGGCTGCATACTACCGAGAAACGCATAGTACATTTTTTAAAACACTTCTTTTCTTATTTCGTCATATACAAACAATTAAATGTAATCTTAAGACATTTCCGTAAGTTATAACGTTTATTAAAACCACTTGAAGTATTTAACCCCTTTTCGCCTTCATTCGTTTCCAACATCACATAGTCCTAAGTGTTACTATTATGTTTTAGAGTACAGATAACTGGACTGATGACATTCATTTCGCTAATCAGAGAGTAGCAGATGTCAACCCAGTATTAATTCAACTCTGCACAGAAATACCAGAGAAGTAAGTTATAAAACACCTATCTTTGTGAGTTACCTGTGGAGATGAACAGCTTCATTGGGCACTCTAAATATGAAAAAAAAATGGTAAAAATGGGGTCCCTGTTGTATGCCCCATCGGGCAAGATGAGATGAATGCTGGTTTCCCCTGTGCATAAAGCTATATATTTGTCTTCCTTTCGCAATAAAACGGCGTAAGTGTAAAATTCTTGAGTACGGTCCAAAACAATGCGTAAGTTTATTATTCCATTTTTTAATTTGTATACCCCGTCCTCTGCCCTGTTTTCCTTTTACCAATAACTTCTGTTTTTATTATACCTATATATTTGTGCCAGAATTATCGCCAGCCGATGTGTCAATAATTAATTTTGTGGGTTTTTTTATTTCGTCTAGCAACCTCATATGATAATCATTTTGCCTTGATAGAACATCTCATCTCGTTATTTTTTCACAGATTTGGTGTAACCGATGAGATGGTGTCAGTTTTCTTGGAAGGTTTGACTCTGGAATCGGCTATAGAAGCCAAGCGTCTCTTCATTGTGGATCTTCATCGACTGAAAGGCGTACCATGTTCCACCAAAGACTTAGTGGTAAACATATGCATTCCACATACCATTATAAACCCATTTGAGGCATACTTTAAAGGGGCATGAGCTGCCAAAATGTTGATATTATAACGTTAAAACAGAATGTTGAAATTATTGGCTATTTTTCTCAAGAAGTATAATTCAGAAGCTTTTTAGTGCTTCTAGTCTCGAGAATGTACGATAAAGTATTGTTTTGAGCTAACTTTGGCTTTGAATGAATGAATGGTCGTCCCGGTTATTTAAATTTTGTTTACTTTTCGAACACATTTTCGGTTCGTACAGGCCACATACTGTATGGATTTTCCTCATTCCAGCGCCATTTAGTTTTTCGATGGCCTCCAAAGCCTCTTACTGTCGTGACGATCAGAAACTATGAAAAAAGTGTGAATTTTGGCAGCTCATGCCTCTTTAATAACTAAAACATGAATTCGGAAATAAAGGCTGATCAGGTACAGGTTCTTTAAAACAAATACATGTAATGCACTGATATCCTTCAACTTGACAATCTGATAATCAAATCAACCTTATTGCCAAGCTTTATAATAGGAGTCTTCTCACGTGTGCGTAACGGTTTCATCTTATTTACCATGGTACTGGAGTCCGCAGGACGTGTAAGGTACAGGAATCTTGTGATTGTTCCTCCAGTTTCTTTTCTTAAAGTTGCATGAGCTGCCAAAATTCAGGTTTTTTTAATAATTTCCGATTGTCAAAAGAAGCTGAGCATTTCGGGTACATTGGAAAACTAAAGGATTGACATTGAAATAAGAATGTCGGTAACGTATGTAACCCGTATGGATCGAAGGTGTGTGCTAATAATCAACAAAATTCACAAATAGTCGGGATGTAAGTGTACATTTTCGGATTGTGTTGCTTATCAAAACTATTTAACGTACATCTACTATATTGGTATCAGCGGAAAGTTCTTATTTTCTCATTATTAAAAAATGACAATGAATATGCTTATTCTGTTTCAGCGGAATTTTCCCTACATTTGACAACTCACGCCACTTGAGTGGATTTGTTATTTATAGGTTACATATAAGTTATTACAGTGTTTAATGTTGGGTGACTGACAACTTCTTTACCATTAATGACAAACCTTTATTGTAGGTTTGTGCGCCAATCGCTCTGTTCTTTGAGAATAAAGATAAACAACTGGTACCTGTGGCAATACAACTTTTCCAAGATAAAGCCCCTAACAATCCGGTAAGCTGATGCGTTTTCCTCATAGTCTGTGCATTGTGTGGGTGTACTCTTTATGCGAAGTTGATAGGCATGCCCTTTTGGTTTCTTAGACCATAACATATGACATGGAAACCTGTTCTACTAATATATGACGTATATACACTCTCTTATTTCTATGTAATTTGTCTTGTGGTTTGGAAACCTGTTTGACTCTTGTTGCAGTTATTTGCGTCTTCTGGAGGTCTATTCCATAGGTTGAAATCATCACAATTTCCGACCGGCGTACTTTTTTTTACATAAAATTTAGTTAAGAGCTCTGGACAAAATCTTTCTGAATATTTCTACCTTTGCTACAGGTGTTCCTACCATCCGATGATCCTATTACCTGGCTTTTGGCTAAGATGTGGTACAATAACGCTGACTCAGCATATCATCAAGCTCTGACACATCTAGGTATGTAATACAATAACACTGACTCAGCATATCATCAAGCTCTGACACATCTAGGTATGTAATACAATAACACTGACTCAGCATACCATCAAGCTCTGACACATCTGGGTATGTAATACAATAACGCTGACTCAGCATACCATCAAGCTCTGACACATCTAGGTATGTAATACAATAACACTGACTCAGCATACCATCAAGCTCTGACACATCTAGGTATGTAATACAATAACGCTGACTCAGCTTATCATCAAGCTCTGACACATCTTGGTAACATTGATTGATTTATTGGTTGATGTTTTACGCCGCAATCAAGGTTAATTCAATTATATAGCTGCGTCCAGAGCGTAAGCTACCATAGTTTTAACACTGATTTACGTTCGGCGTAACTTACACCAGCTTTGTAAGACAGGCCCCAGATACGGCGACCGTGTGAAAAATCCACTCAGAGATTTTAATTTTTTTTTTTATTTTTTGGTCTGAGTGTAATTCGAACCTGCGTCACATCGATGGAAGGTCTGTGTAGGACAAGCTCTGACACTGCTGGGTATAATGAACTACCAGGTTAACATATCATGTTTAAGGTATACTGTAATATAATTATACCCGGAGGGCAAGGTCAATACCCTTCTATACTTTTGTGAAAAAAAATAATTTCTTTGAGAAGTTGATCTTTTGACAGCTATGAGTAAGGTATATTAACCTAGTTTCTCTTAAAGTGGCATGAGCTGCCGAAATTCACACTTTTTTCATAATTTCTGATCGTCACGACCGTAAGAGGCTTTGAATGCCATGGATAAACTAAATGATTGGCGTTGAAATGAGGAAAATCTATACAGTATGTGACCTGTACGAACCGAAAGCGTGTTCGAAAAGTAAACAAAATTTAAATAACCGGGACGATCATTCATTCATTCTAAGCCAAAGTTAGTTCAAAACTATACTTTATCGTACATTTTCGAGTCTAGAAGCACTAAAAAGCTTCTGAATTATACGTCTTGAGAAAAATAGTCAATAATTTCAACATTCTGTGTTGACGTCAAAATATTAACATTTTGGCAGCTCATGCCCCTTTATTGTATTAGCGACATGGAACATTTGTAAAGAATAACGAACATACCAATATTATTTTCCATGTGTCTTTGTGTTTTAATATCCATTGATATTATTTTATCATGCATGTTATCACGTGCAAAAAATGACTTAGGCAATACGTAGGAGAATACTGAAACTCAGAATTAACTTCGAGTCCCTAAGTACTCTTATGTGGTCATCTTATAAAATAGTTTTGCCTCATTACACAAAATCACCGCCAATGCATCGGTTAGGCCGACCCGAATCCCAATTCCGTCTGGAAATTGTCTGATCTTGTTGTGGTCTGGTTAATTTCATTAACATCTAATGTCGTCGGCTCTGTCATTTGGCGTATAGATCCACCTGTATTTTAACAAGATGACCGATGATATTTTCCTTGGCTCGAGAAACTGCCAACATTGGTTCGGGCAAAGCGGACAAATCAAGAACGCTGGATTATACGTTTTAGCACAGATATGAACTAATGCAAACCAATATGCGTGTGTTTTCCGTTTCAGGTTTCACCCACCTGATTATGGAGGGTATGTCAGTGATCACCCACAGAAATCTATCTCAGTCTCATCCCATCTTTAAACTGCTCGCTCCTCACTTTCTATATCTCATCGCAATCAACACGTGAGTAACAACCAAATGAGCTTTAGATTTCGTTGCATCAGCAAAAGTATTTTGTTTTGCCTATATTGACATTATTATAGGAAAGGCGGGATGTTGTATCAAGAAATGCTCTATCACCATGTATGCGTTATGCAATTTTAAGCCTAAATCAATCAGAATTCACACAAATGTGATATCCATTTTAATCCATTGGACTTGGGTTGGAGGGTTGAACCCGAAGGTAAACTGACCATGTGACTTTTAATCATTCGACCAAACAACATCATCATGAAGTTCAACCTGGCGTTTGTTCGTATTTACCCGTTTTCTTTTACTCTCTTACTAGAGATTGCTAGTTGCATCCAACATTTCAGACACTAGCAAATATTAGAAAAAGCTTCTTGGTACCCATTACAGTGGCCAGTTCAAGGTGAATCGAGTCGACTGGGAGCGGCGCCATCTTGCCTGATTTCATCAAAATGGGACTACGGTAACGTCTGAGTTAATTCAAGTGCTGGAAAAAAGTAGAAGAGTGCAAATTCTCATCTTAATTCAAGAGAGAGCTTGTAAAACATTCAAGGATTAACTGCTATCAATCATCTCCCTGGACTGAGATGTGATGAAAGTTTAAATCTCATTCAGAACCTTTTTGTTATTGAGGATTTAGCAACATACATAGGGCCTAGTCATCTTATTAACTCAGGTATTACCGTACTTCGTGAAATGGACTCTCCATGGCACTTTAACGTCTTTTTTAATTCCAAGTAAATATTCACATATAGTGTGGTGTCAGGATTGTTATATTTTTCTTATAACCTTAAAAACCCTTGGTGGCATGTGGTAATTTCTGCTCGATGTCTTGTAAAGGTGTACGTGGTCTATCTCAGCCATGAGAATACGATTGCATGTTGACCGATCATTTCTCGCGAGATCTCCGTTACACATGGCTAAGATAGACCTCTTACCCTTTTCATATGCCAGCTTGGGTAGCATTTTAAAAGCTATAAGAAATATATAGGAATCCTTACCCTAACACTATACATAAATATTTACTTGGAATTCGCGTAAATTCTCGTCTTGACAAAAAGGGACAATGATTTCAACATTATGTTTTAGGAGGAAAATATCTACATTCTGGCAGCTCATGTCATGTCTGTGGCGAATTTTGCGTTGACCCAAATATTTTATTATTGCAATCGTTCAATTTCCTTTTTCATTTGACCTGTCTTTGGTTGTGCTATTCAATCTATTGTAAACATTTCGGAGTTGGTTTTCACGCGACCACCAAATATAGAAGGGTTGTCTGGTATTCTCCGAAAGTCGAGGTTTTGCGTGAGTGGTAGTGAAATAATCTTGAGTGCTACAAAAAACGCCAATCAATTAATCTGTTACTGTTGTTGTTCAGCTTAGGAATAGAGGCTCTGATATCTGAGGGAGGATGGATTGATAAAGCACAGGGGACCGGCATTAAAGGCACATTCCACCTGATAGCAAATGGGTATGTCAGCTTTATTAATGGCGACTCAATTGTTTTCAATAATACCACCTATTAATACATATTTAAAACAGTGTTTACAATGTTTCTCCGGTTTCTAATGTAACACCTTTTCTTGACAATCAAAAACATTCTACAGCAGATGATTGACTGACCCTGATTTGGTTCTGTGACTAAATCGCCTTCTTTAAAAACCATCCAGATAATGAAGTGTTGCAATGTATAGTGACATCAAACTATAGGCTGCTGATTACAGAATTCTTAGTTTTTCACTCAAGAATCTTTAATTGTTTAATCATAGATTAAATTGGTGGAGAATGGATGTCGACGGAACAGTGCCCGAAGATCTCAGACGAAGAGGAGTAAGTGATATTTTTCAAGAATTTTGTAGGTGGAAAGCCGTAGTATGCTTCCATGTAGAGTGTACCCAGTCATCTTGTAGAATGATTCCTGGTCAGTTATATCAGACAGCTTGGATTTAAACCTGTTATCATATGTATCACAGCCGATTCTCAATACATATGTACATCATGTATGTCATTGAAATATTACGGTAAGAGGATTGCAGGTTTTATAACTTTTATTATAAAGTTTGTATATGAAAGCTTATTGCCCCTAAACCCAAAGTGGGTGGGCGGGTGTGGGGGGTTGGGGTGTTACCAATAGTTATTTCCTTCAAGTTTCGTTACTAGTTATTTTTATTGTTAGAAGGGTTATTAGATTAAAGTTAGTTTATCTTGGGCATGTTGTTAAGTCCAAATGGATCAACCCATTTAATCTTTTCAACCCATTTAATGTTAGCATTGCGAATTTATCATTGTTTGACAGTTGTTGGACCAATCAGTACTGGCATGTTATCCCTACAGAGATGACGCTCTCCTATTGTATGAGGCCATCAAGAGATATGTCACGAATATAGTGGACTTATATTATGGTGAGATTTACTATGAAAACATACGATTCAAATTATATATATGGATTTCATCTTTGTGTAAAATCATCAAACTTCGTAAAAAGGGAAAGATGTTTTGCTATAACTGTAGTTTATATGGGGAAGGGGGGCTTTCATAGTTTAAAACGTATCTTCTGTTGTTTTTCTTTTCTTTAATTCGAGGGCCATTAGTGTATTTGAAGCATCGGTATTCAATTTCAAACGATATGCACGTTGTTATAATTTTCCTTATTTATTCTCTATTCTCCTATAGATACCCCTGAAAAACTAGAAGGCGACTTTGAGATGCAGGCTTGGGCGGAAGAGCTAGTTAAACCGAGAGACTCCGGTGGATGTGGAATTTTAGTAAGAATACCATCCTTGTAAAGTGAAAATGTAGTGCATTCAAACTTCTGTCTATTAAGTCGACCAGTTATTTTATAAGAAGAATTATTTATGGATAACAACTTCTTGGTTTATTGTCGCCCAATAAACCAAGAAGCTGTTATCCATAAGTAATTATTCAACTTATTGTAACCTTTCAACTTCTAAATGCCATTGGAAGGCCAGTCATTTTATGCTTAGTCTTGAATTTTACGCTTTTGTCAATGTCACAATGACTGTTTTGGTTTGTTTACAGGGGGTTCCTGGTAACGGTCGTTTCACCAGTAATGACCAGCTAGTACTGGTACTAACATCAATAATCAGTACCTGTAGCCTGGCACACGGAGCCTTCAACTTCCCACAATATGACGCTTACGGATTCTGCCCTAACTACCCGCTGATGTTGGTCGGGAAACCACCATCAGACAAGGCAAGTGAAATGAGTTGTTCTGGACAGTTCTGAACTAGTGCCATAATGGCTTATCTTTCGCTAAAATCTCTCTATGCGTTTGTTCATGTGCACCCTCCAGACCAAATAAAAATTGAAAAAATTCTGTGTGGACTCAGTCGCCGTAGGTGGAAGGCACTCAGGTGAAGATCGAGGGTTTCCTCCAGGCAATGAGCCCGGTTTCCTTCCCCACTAAAGTGAAATAATCTTCAGTGCGGCATAAAACATCAATCATTCAATCAACCATGGACCAACGTCAACGAAAAACCTTCCAGTGAGCATTGACTGAACAATCTCTGACGTTTGGATAACATTTGGTGGGGTAGACAAGCCGTATGGTTCACTGAGAATGTTTAAGGGTTTAATACCGCCGTAGCGGTGTTTGTTGCGTAACCCGATACCGCTGAACGTTGGTTCGTACCGAGTCAAACCACGAGAATGCGCAGCATTCGAGGGGTTTGACGAGGTGCGAACCAACGTCCAGCGGTATCGGGTTACGCAATAAACACCAAGACGAAGGTATTAAAGTCGATTCTACCCCGATAATTGAGAAAAATGAGGAAAAAGTGACGGACAGATTGGGAACTTTTAACCAATCAACGATAAGCTTTGGTCACGTGCAACGGTGATGCACTACAGACTCGATGTCGTTTGAAAAGTCATCTCTACTTAACATGTATATTTGCACACGGCACGCACATGCAGGAGGGGTAGAATATTTATTTAACATCAGCTGAAGTTTTCTCACACAGATGAGACAATGTTAGCTGAAAATAACCATGTTCACTGTGCAAACATTCCTTAGTAAGACTAAACAATCATTAGAGATTCGGTCACATTGGGACGAAACAATACAGGTAACACTCTCTATCTGGATCAAATGTTGAGGTTATACATGTATATGTAAGAATCATTGAAATGGCTGGTTTAAAATTACTTTGATTTTTCTGAAAATAAGTATTTGAAGTTCACAAATCACCATTGCTTGATGTCTAACTAATCGTATTTTTTTTTTCAGGAAAAGAGAACGGAAAAGGATATACTCAAATGTATCCCAAGTAAACCCACAACTCTGGATACAATGTTAATTACCAAACTATTGAGTAACAAAGGAACCAATTCGCTTGGAGACTTCGAAACTAATTTCGTCTTTGATCCTAAAGCTCTGGAGATCGTACAGGAGTAAGTTGATATACTACTATCTATTCTGGGCAGTAAGGGTTTGCTTCTAAATCAAAATGTTTCTCTGATAGTCCTAATTTATGATGGCAATCTATAATAAATTTGTTTTTATTGTATGAATAACTTACTCACCTTTTCTTTGAATTAATTGCGTAGAAGGCCTTATGCGAGAAAACCATAGAAACACGTAGGCCCTTTATAAGGTCTCTGCCTAAGTACTTTTTGAAATAGCACGGAGTTTGTTTGACTGGTGAAACATTTCACTTGGTATAGCAAAGCATCGCGATTACGCAATAATTTTAAAACATTATAATCACAATGGATTGTTTAGAAACTCTAAAGCTAACATATTGAAAAAATATTTAGGGGACATTTTGAGTTACCACGAGATATGCTTCGCCTCACAAAGCCAAGCCAAGGGGCCCTCCTACCGAAATAGTCAACCCCTTTTCTCCTCTAACTCAATGGTTACATGACCAAGTTCACACACAAAATCAAGCGACCCTACTAAATAGTCTGCCTATTTTCTCTTCTAACTCTAGCTACATGACCAAGTTCACACACAAAATCAAGGGACCCTAATAAAAAGTCAACCAATTTTCTCTCCTAACTCTAGCTACATGACCAAGTTCACACACAAAATCAAGGGACCCTAATAAAAAGTCAATAAATTTTCTCTGCTAACTCTAGCTACATGACCAAATCCACACAAAAAATCAAGGGACTTTACAAAATAGTCTTTCGCTTTTTCTCCCCTAACTCAATGACAACATGACCACCTCTAAACACGAAGTCAAAAGACCCTACCAAGATAGTCTGTCCTTTTCTACCATAAACCAATGGCTACTTGACCAAAAGCAGACACCTAGCTAAGGGATCTTACCGAGATAGCCTGCCTAGCATGGAGGGAAATTAAGTATGCCAAATACATTAGCCTTCCTGACGTTCATATGGTCTGTGGAGGTTAACATTTAGGTGGGACGGGGGTGGGTAAGATCTTTTGGTCAGTTGGTACTTTTGTCGCCCTATAACCTTAGCTGTTGAGTGCGACGTTGAGCCCCAAATAAATTGATCATTCAATCGAAATAGTCTGCCCTTTTCTACCATAATTCATTGGTTACATGACCAACACCAGACAGGTAGCCAAGGGATCTTGCCCCCTTCTCTCCCCCCCCCCCCCCCCCTTTACCACCCAAGACCCGTTTGACTCAAACGTTCTGTGGAAGTTTTTAGGGAGTTGAAATGGTCCCATAATCCCTTTTAGGGCCACCTTAAGGACACCGATGAGGACAGTGTACTTAACAATATCTTTGGCTTTTTTTCAGATTCAAGTGCGACTTAACTCGAGTGAGCAAGAAGATCAATGAAAGAAATAAAGTCCGGCAAATTCAGTATGAGTGGTTAGACCCGAAAATTATCCCCAACTCCATCAGTATTTAATTGGACAATTAATCATATGTTTTGAACTACTCGGCATTTTTTTTAGAAAGATCTGTAACTCTATAGTATTCTTAAATGTTACATTTTTGCTCATGTACTTAATGCACATTGGGACAGATTAGAATACACAATTATATTTAAACTTAATGTTTGCAAAATATCTTGTATATGAAAAAAAATACATGTAGAATGAGGATGTGTGTTCTGTTTTACTACATACAATTTCACGTGTTATGCTGCTGGAAGACTTTTATGGTTACATATAGTCGTCGTTCTTTTTATCCGTTCGTCTGGCCAGATTAATTGTTCGTGTCCTATCTGAGTTATTTAAAGTAGCATGAGCTGCCAAAATTCACACTTTTTTCAAATTTCTGATCGTCACGACAGTAAGAAGCTTTAAAGGAGGAGAAAACAAAGAAACAGAAATGCAATTGTATCGAACGGGCTCCCATAGACCATCGTATTCATGTGTGTGAGTCTTGCACGTGGTTTACGGTGTGAAAATACAATGAAAATGAATCTACCCGACAAGCTCGTGTTCGATCGTCAGTGGAGCGCGCCATTGACGGTTTGAAATTGACCGGAAAAAGTATTAGTATATTACTTCCCTTGCGAGCTTATCATATCTTGTATGGTTATAACCTGCAATGTCAGCGGTAAGACTACCTTTTTTTAAAATTCTACAACGATCCCCACAAGTCGCGTAGACAACATAGCAGCCTGTCACGTCTTCCCAAAAGGTTGATTTACTATCCAGTGTACATTTCAGAGCTGTTAGAGTGTTTATCTTCTCTTATTAGCGCGTCGAAATGTTCAAAATTAACCTAGGTTTAAATGGGAGACTTTCAGAGTTGACCAATTTCTCTTACGCTAGTGAGTGACAAGTGGCCAGGCGTATGCTGATTGGCCGGTCGAGACACACCGGTCCGTCGAATCGCCCAAAGGATCGCAAGGAACCCAAAGGAAGCTAAATTTACCCAAAGGATGTCAAAAATAACGCAAAAGCTTAATAAAGACAGAAAACTACGATGGAATTTAACTCCTGTAAAGTAGTTTGACTAGATACAGTCAAGTCAAACCTTGTTGGTTTGATTTTGTCGAAGTTTGGTGCAAAAACGGGAACGGGAAAATGTAGTTCGGTAAGGGGGGATAACTTTTTTTAAAAACTTCGTTTAGGGGAGATAACTGCATGCATCATCCATGTCCTTCCTTTAGGTTTATTTTACTAAGGACGAGCTAGTCAGTCTGATTATTGTTTGTTTTTTTTTTCTTCTTTTGTTTAGTTACACTGCATGAAGTCCCTTGCTTTGAGTATGATAAATATGTTTTTACCTTCCTTTGGGTCCATTTTGTTGTTTGTTAAACTGCATGAATTTCATTCCTTTGGGTATGATCACTAAAACTGTTTTTGTTACATTTCTTTAGGTTAGTTTTATTTTATTTAACTGCATGTTTTCCTTCCTTTGGGCATGTCCATTATGTTTAACTTCCGTTGGGTCCGTTTCACTTCTCTTCAACTGCATGAATTTCCTTCCTTTGGGTATGATCATTATGTTTTGTCTTCTTTTGGGCCCGCTTTTCCCTCAGACACAGCTTAGCTCTGCTGTGAAGATGGCTGCCGAGTCAGTTTAGACGTTCTCTGATAACGATTGTTAACTTTCTTATAGCACAGTTGAGCGAGGAAAAATCGTAGAACTATGGTTTTGGTACCGTTAGAAAGGAAAATGTGTCGCGCCTGTACTGTATTTACTTAGTTTTTTCCTTTTCTTCTCCTTTAAAGGCCATCGAAAAACTAAATGATTAGCGTTGGAATGAGGAAAATCTATGCAGTATGTGGCCTATGCGAACCAAAATAGTGTTCAAAAAGTATAAAACAAAATTTAAACAAACGGGACGACCATTCATTCATTCTAAGCCAAAGTTAGTTCAAAACAATACTTTATCGTACATTCTCGAGACTAGAAGCACTAAAAAAACTTCTGAAATATACGTCTTGAGAAAAATAACCGATAATTTCAACAATGTGGTCTTACGTCAAAATATCAACATTTTGGCAGCTCATGCCACCTTAATATGTTGAGGGTTAATTTGAATCTTAGTTGGCATATAGGCGCTAAAAGTAGACGTACAGTGTCACTGTTGGTATTAGACCATTATTTCTCCAAATCCTATCTGAAAATCATAGATTTCTGCACATGCCTGAGATATTCGTTGGAAATGGTGACTAGATGTTGATTTCTTTAAAAAGTTTCGCCTACCTGGCATGGAGGAAAATTAAGTATGCCAAATACATTAGCCTTCCTGACGGTCCGTGGAGGTTTTAATGTTAAAATTTGGGTGGGATGGGGGTGGGTAAGATCTTTTGGTCGGTTGGTACTTTTGTCGCCATATAACCTTAGCTGTTGAGTGCGACGTTAGGCCCCAATCAATCAATCAATCTTTAAAAGGTTTTGTGCTTTATTTCTGGAAAAAGTCAGTTTTTCAATGTAGTTTGTCCGGGCCATATTTCGGTTTATTTTTTTCAGGATTGTTTTGAAACTTGGTTGGCATATACTCACTACAGTACCAAGAAGCTTCGTAGTGTAACGTTTTTGTTTAATGCTGATCTTTTCAATTTTTGTCCTTTTCTCGGCATTATTCAAAATTGATGATTACGATCTGGGATGGGGGATTGGGACACATCCATTAGTTTTACAATTTTACTGATCCATGAAATTTGAAAATAAGCATAATAGATGTAACCATGGATAGCTCTGAAGATTGGTTGTTATTGAAAATGTCTGCAGCTCTATTCCCCAAAATCTAGAAAAATATGTTAAATTTTGTTTTTCGGAAAACCTTCCTAACGCATGCACAGCCATCTACGATATTGAAGCTTGCATTGTCGATGCCTTACGTTTGCCATCGCCTGTTGTTTCGGGATAGTTAGCCGTTCTCGCCTACTTTCAAAATTATTCCTCGGGCGGGTCTTGTTAGGGAAAGCTGAATAACTCTCCAAAATAACGACAAATAAAAAGGCCATATGTGTTGCCACTACAGTAGAAACAAAAAATAACCACACGATCCCCTTTCCCGGCTCTCCGTTGGTTCCTTATCAACCCATTCGTCAAAATCAAGAATATGCAAGAGGATTGTATCCGACTTATCCATCCAAACCCAACATTCAGATCTCCTTTCACCTAACCTGGTTTTAATACACTTAGAGTCGTTTTCAGTCTTTAACAAACCTAGTAAATAAACTGCAGGAGACCAGTTATTATGGCTCCGCAAAGCGAAAGCGGAGCCATTATGTTTTCGGGTCTTTCGTCCGTCCGTCTTTCCCTCCTTGTCCGTACAATAACTCATGCATGATTCATCCGATCAACTTCAAACTTGAGGTGTGCCTTGACATCGGGTTGAGGACGGTTGGGATTGATTTTCAGCAATGTTCGCAATCCAATATGGCCGCTATCCGTCATATTGGATTATGAGCATGATTTTCTTGTCCGGGCAATAACTTGTGGATGATTCATCCGATGAACTTCAAACTTGGGGTGTGCCTTGACATCGGGCAGAGGACGATTGGGATTGATTTTCAGCAATGTGCGCAATCCAATATGGCCGCTATCCGTCATATTGGATTATGAGCATGATTTTCTTGTCCGGATAATAACTTGTGGATGATTCATCCGATGAACTTCAAACTTGGGGTGTGCCTTGACATTGGTGAGAGGATGGATGGGATTGATTTTCAGCAATGTGCACAGTCCAATATGGCCGTTCGTCTGTTCGTCCGTCCGTCCATCTTTCCATCCTTGTCCGTACAATAACTCATGAATGATTCATCCGATCAACTTCAAACTTCACTCGAACGACCTATGTGGGATGGTTGCCAGTTACCAACGGAAGGTCGTGGGTTTCCTCCGGGGTGGGATGGTTCCCAGTTACCAGCGGAAGGTCGTGGGTTTCCTCCGGGCATAGAGCCCGGTTTCCTCCCACAATAAAACTGGCAACGCCGCCATATAAGTGAAATAATCTTGAGCGCGGCGTAAAACACCAAACAATCAATCAATCAATCAAACTTGGGGTGTGCCTTGACATTGTGCAGAGGACGGTTGGGATTGATTATCAGCAAATCCCAATCGTCCTCTGCTCGATGTCAAGGTCAAGGCACACTCCAAGTTTTAAGTTCATCGGATGAATCATTCCTGAGTTATTGCCCGGACAAGAAAATCATGCTCATAATCCAATATGACGGATGGCGGCCATATTGGATTGTGCACATTGCAGAAAATCAATCCCAACCGTCCTCTGCCCGATGTCAACGCACACCCCAAGTTTAAAGTTGATCGGATGAATCATTCATGAGTTATTGTACGGACAAGGATGGAAAGATGGACGGACGGACGAACAGACGAACGGCCATATTGGACTGTGCACATTGCTGAAAATCAATCCCATCCATCCTCTCACCAATGTCAAGGCACACCCCAAGTTTGAAGTTCATCGGATGAATCATCCACAAGTTATTATCCGGACAAGAAAATCATGCTCATAATCCAATATGACGGATAGCGGCCATATTGGATTGCGCACATTGCTGAAAATCAATCCCAATCGTCCTCTGCCCGATGTCAAGGCACACCCCAAGTTTGAAGTTCATCGGATGAATCATCCACAAGTTATTGCCCGGACAAGAAAATCATGCTCATAATCTAATATGACGGATAGCGGCCATATTGGATTGCGAACATTGCTGAAAATCAATCCCAACCGTCCTCAACCCGATGTCAAGGCACACCTCAAGTTTGAAGTTGATCGGATGAATCATGCATGAGTTATTGTACGGACAAGGAGGGAAAGACGGACGGACGAAAGACCCGAAAATATAATGGCTCCGCTTTCGCTTTGCGGAGCCATAATAACTGGTCTCCTGCAGTTTATTTACTAGGTTTGTTAAAGACTGAAAAAGACTCTAAGTGTATTAAAACCAGGTTAGGTGAAAGGAGATCTGAATGTTGGGTTTGGATGGATAAGTCGGATACAATCCTCTTGCATATTCTTGATTTTGACGAATGGGTTGATAAGGAACCAACGGAGAGCCGGGAAAGGGGATCGCAATCGTCCACTGCCCGATGTCAAGGCACACCCCAAGTTTGAAGTTCATCGGATGAATCATCCACAAGTTATTGCCCGGACAAGAAAATCATGCTCATAAGCCAATATGACGGATAGCGGCCATATTGGATTGCGCACATTTCTGAAAATCAATCCCAATCGTCCTCTGCTCGATGTCAAGGTCAAGGCACACTCCAAGTTTTAAGTTCATCGGATGAATCATTCCTGAGTTATTGCCCGGACAAGAAAATCATGCTCATAATCCAATATGACGGATAGCGGCCATATTGGATTGTGCACATTGCAGAAAATCAACCAACGGGTTTGCTATTCAATCCCTGTCGGGTTTGCTATTCAATCTCTGTCGGGCTTGCCATTCAATCCCGGTAGGGCTTGCTATTCAATCCCTGTCGGGCTTGCTATTCAATCTCTGTCGGGCTTGCTATTCAATCTCTGTCGGGCTTGCTATTCAATCCCTGTCGGGTTTGCTATTCAATCTCTGTCTGGCTTGCTATTCAATGTCTGTCGGGCTTGCTATTCAATCTCTGTCGGGCTTGCTTTTCAATCCCTGTCGGACTTGCTATTCAATCCCTGTCGGGCTTGCTATTCAATCTCTGTCGGGTTTGCTATTCAATCTCTGTCGGGCTTGCTATTCAATCCCTGTCGGGTTTGCTATTCAATCTCTGTCGGGCTTGCTATTCAATCTCTGTCGGGCTTGCTATTCAATCCCTGTCGGGCTTGCTATTCAATCCCTGTCGGGTTTGCTATTCAATCTCTGTCGGGCTTGCTATTCAATCCCTGTCGGGTTTGCTATTCAATCTCTGTCGGGCTTGCTATTCAATCTCTGTCGGGCTTGCTATTCAATCCCTGTCGGGCTTGCTATTCAATCCCTGTCGGGTTTGCTATTCAATCTCTGTCGGGCTTGCTATTCAATCTCTGTCGGGCTTGCTATTCAATCCCTGTCGGGCTTGCTATTCAATCCCTGTCGGGTTTGCTATTCAATCTCTGTCGGGCTTGCTATTCAATCCCTGTCGGGTTTGCTATTCAATCTCTGTCGGGCTTGCTATTCAATCTCTGTCGGGCTTGCTATTCAATCCCTGTCGGGCTTGCTATTCAATCTCTGTCGGGTTTGCTATTCAATCTCTGTCGGGCTTGCTATTCAATCCCTGTCGGGCTTGCTATTCAATCCCGGTCGGGCTTGATATTCACTTACAACAATAAGACAATTCAAGTAAATTGTGTATCCTAAAAGTTATTTATTTTATTAAGTCATGAGTTTATTGCACAATGAGTAAGAATTTGTAAAAAGGAGAAAACGAGACAACAATGTAAAGTTTCTCTAAGAAACCCATAGAAATACATTTAAAAAGAACTATATTCAATCCAAATTGTTTTTGTAACATATACATATCTGTGTATCTACCCAGACTGTGTCGTGCTTTAGAGGTAATAACAAACAACAGGATGCATGTTGACTCTCTATATAGTTCCCGGGTCATCCTCTAGCTTTAATACAGACCAGTGAAAAACTTTCACTCTGGATAAATGGCAATGAATTTCAAGAAATAATAACTATCAAACAGTTCTAACTCAGTCCAAAAAATTGGAAAATTTTCTGACTGGGTTTTCACTCGAACGACCTATGTGGGATGATTGCCAGTTACCAGCGGAAGGTCGTGGGTTTCCTCCGGGCACAGAGCCCGGTTTCCTCCCACAATAAAACTGGCAACACCGCCATATAAGTGAAATAATCTTGAGCGCCGCGTAAAACACCAATCAATCAATCAATCAATCAAACAGTTCTATCTTGATAATATTAAATCTATATCAAATCTATTTTTAAAAAATTATTTCCTAGCATTACCAAAACCCAAGAATGAATATATTACATCTGTTTAACACGTATCTATAAATATATCTATAAATATATCTATAGACCTGCATGGGGTCGTTTCTAAATCACTTACGCCCGGAGTAAAGTCTTGTGCAACGCCTAACTGTCATGGAAACATATACCCGGGGCTCGTTTCACAAAGCAGTCGCATCGCAAACGACGCATAGTTGCCAATGGATACCACAGTGAAGAGATACGACGTCATGGCAACTGCGATTGATCGCACTTTGTGACGGCTTCGTGAAACGGCCCCCAGTTTAAGAACTAAAGCTAAGATATTCGTTAAAAATATTCTGATATCTGTACATACGGATATAAACATGTATCGAATTATGACAAATTATACAAATACGATAGTAATGAAATTAAATATAAACTATATATATATATACAATAGCGTATGTATTCATTGAGCGATCATTCATAAATTATGAGTAAGTTAACTTGTAATAAGGGAACTTTTCTTATCATTTTTATGGAATAATCTCTCAATGTATTCGCAATCGATGCAGGTAAATAAACTAATAAACTAGTGAACATTTAAAAAGAATTGACACGTATTTCTAAAATAATAAATTAATTTGCAATAATATCATTTACAGGGGATAACAAGAATTCAAAGATTGGAATGCAAAGAAATATACAACTTATGTTTTCCAAATGAAAGGTTTCGACAGTAACAGACGCGCCCACAGCTTTAGATTTAATCATTTTTATACCTTACTGTACATAGTGACTTCTTATAACCAACAACAGCATAACACCGAAGGCTTCAAAAATGAGATACAGTAACTTTTTCAGTGGAGGGACATGACTGATCAAATACGTTAAGAAAATAAATTAACACGGCCATTGACAAGGATGATCTTTGGTTGTTATAGCTCACCAATTTAAATACTAATAGAGTTAGGTATGTGGTCTGGGTCCAGCCATTTATATGGCGGATTTCTTCTCTTGTTCCGGTCTTTGATTTCTTCGCCAATCTTCAAGATACGGTTCCTTAAGCTATAAAAAATATGATAGAAGCTGATATAAGCTGTCCCTTCAAAACATGGTATACCCACAATGAGGGAATATTTAACAGATGGTCAAACCCTTTTGTTTTTATGTTAAAGTATGTTTTATTCCATTACCCTAGACATATTGTTATAATGTATGATCAAATATTGTTTTGTGGGATAAAGTTCATTGACTTTCTTCTAGTTTGCCATTTAATGTTTCAATAAGGTGAAGAATTACTTATGGATAACAACTTCTTGATTTATTAGGTGACGACGTTTCGATGTAGTTCTTACATCGTTATCAAAGTCAATGATGACCCTCCAAATCATTGACTTTGATAACGATGTAAGAACTACATCGAAACGTCGTCACCCAATAAACCAAGAAGTTGTTATTCATAGGTAATTCTTCACCTTATTGTTACCTTTTAACTTCTAAATGCCATTGAAAGATTTAATGTTTGTTTAGAGCTCATTGGAGGACATTACCTAACAGAACTTTGTTTTCAGACCGTGTCATGAGTCTAGATTGGTTGTATGTCATGCTGCTCCTGGTTCTCAGGTTGGAAAGATTGATTCAATGATATTTTAAGCCGCACTTAAGATTATTTCAATTATATGACCAGGCTAATTGCCCGTAGGAAACCCCGCGATCGTGTGAAAAACACATTCGAAAAGTGTTCAATTCTATTTTGTCTGAGTGGGGCCACATTGATTGAAGGCCTTTGAGGGACTATCTAAGGGGCCAAGGCCCGGCGGCCTGGTTCTCCATTGGTTGGTTGTTTGGTGTTTTATGTCGTGCTCAAGATTATTTCACTTATATGGCGGAGTTGCCAGTTTTATTGTGGGAGGAAACCGGGCTATATGCCCGAAGGAAACCCACGACCTTCCGGTGGTAACTGACAACTATCCCACACAGGTCGTTCGAGTAAAATCCCAGTCAGAAAATTTCCCAATTTTTTCGATTGGATTGTAAGTTAATTCTTGAATGTGTATCCCGTTGATTTATGATTGTAGCTCAAAATGTCCGTGACCATTCCACTTCTATCATTCAGTTTGATTCTAAACAGGTGCGCAGTAAGCCAATGCCTGTTGGTGTCACCATTATTCATCATGCCTGATTATACCCCTGAGTATGGGACTAACGGCGGCTGGTATTATATGGCTGGTAATGTGTCAGGTCGCCTAATTACGAATACAGAGAAGGAAAAAAAAATTCGGCAGAGCCCAGATCTTCATCATATCTTCTTATGAGAAATAAAGTGTATGTTTTCTTCTTATATTATCAAAATGTCGGGTAAATCTAAGAAATCTGATAGCTCTTACCTGGATACAATTTTTAAGGCTTCTGGATCAAAGATATAGTTAACTTCAAAATCTCCCAGTGAATTGGTCCCTTTATCGCTTAACAACTTTGTAACCACCATTGTATTGAGGGTAATTTTCTTGCTGGCAATAGACTGAAGGATGTCCTCGTCTTTCCGATCCCTCTATAATAAAAACAAGTCCATCAATGGTTACTTTGTTGTCTGATTGATTGATTAATGGCAACTATTAGTAATGTCCATGAAAGTCATTTTCTCTTAAATCGTGTTTTTCCAACTTTCTCATTTTAAATAGGGATAACAAAAGCAAAAAGCATCATAGTTGAATGAACGTAACTTGTTACCTTGTCTTTGGGTGGAGTACCTTGCAGGAGACCAGGGTAGTTGGGTGGGAAGGCGTACTCATCATACTGCGGGAAGTTCGAGGCTGCATGTCCCAGACTACACGTGGAGATGATACATGTAAGAACGGTGATGAGCTGATCAGTACTGGTGAAGTGTCCATTACCGGGTACACCCTAACAAACATAAAGCACATCTCATACGTCACACTCAACACAATCCGTTTTCACGAACCGACTTAGTCTAAGAGCAGAAAAACAAATTTGACCGTAAAATTTTCTTACTATGTTTGGAAAGATCAGGTCTTTTTAGACAAATATTTTCTTACTTAGTGAGATGAACCAAATCGCTAACGGTCTGTTAAAAGTGCATGGGCTGTCATTTTTTAAAAAATCTTGAAACATTGTTTTAACATTATCAACTATTTTTCTCAGGGATTACGTTAAAATAAGAATTAGGCTTTTTAAATTGTGTTTACTTTTCAAACACTATATCAAACTGTATGGTGTTTCTTATTTTAATGTCAATCATTTAGTTTTCCCTTTACTTCAAACTCAGTTGGTGTTGTCTTGACAAACAGAAAATATTCAAAGTGCAAATTTTGGCAGCTCAAGTCAAGGTAGCGAGTTTTCAGTAGAAGAAACCAAAAATACCAAATACTGTAACTGTTAAACAAGTTTATTGAAATGTAACGGTTATTAAAAAAGGTATTATTGATACAAATATTAGTTTGGGTTGTTTGTGATGATGCTGTCTTACCTGAACTCCAACCCCTCCGTCTTCTCTAGACTTAACCATCTCTGCTCCCCACTGTTGGATCTCCCAATCCTCCATCAGCACTTCTGGAGTAGCTGAAACACAGAAAACTTGGTCACGCGTGTATCTGTATGAGATCGAGAGATGATCACAAGAATCCAATCCTCTCTAAATTGACGTGTAACAGTGTTAAGAATCCACCATCTCAAGTTAATTCAAGGCATTAGTCAGACTCCAGTTAATGTTATTGATGTTATAAACAGGATTGCAGTCAATCGTTGGGGTTTGCTCCAGATAGTTGAACTTCCCATTTTCCCATGAGTCAAGAATACACTCGGTTTTCCTTAAATAATATTGACTGAAATCCGGATTTCGTAAAAAATATTTCTAGAAATGCCAGGACTAATAAGTATACCTCCCAAGAATTCCGAAATTCCCTTAATATTTATAAAAAAAAACAAGGCTCAACATCCTTTAACCTTTTATTCCACACAACACTCCCAGAAAGCCCTTTGCAAAATAAAAATAATATCGTGTACGAAACCAAATAAACAAACATTAAAACAAGTGGGAATACTATAAACGCTCATCCTTCAGTGAAAAAAACACTATTTGGTTTCTTATTGGTTAGCTTTTATGGATTTTACATCCTAAACGATATCTATGAAACTTCTCTTCACATTCCCTTTGTATCAGTTGTCAGTTTACATAAATACTCTGATTATTTGAAAACATTTACCGGCGTTGGTATTGCACCAGTTTGTAGAAGACTGCTGATTTGAGAACATTTACAGGCGGTGGTATTGGACCAGTTTGTAGAAGACAGGTGATTTGAGAACATTTACCGGCGGTGGTATTGTAGCAGTTTGTAGAAGACAGGTGATTTGAGAACATTTACCGGCGGTGGTATTGTAGCAGTTTGTAAAAGACTGGTTATTTAAGAATATTTACCGGCGGTGGTATTGGACCAGTTTGTAGAAGACTGGTGATTTGAGAACATTTACAGGCGGTGGTATTGGACCAGTTTGTAGAAGACTGGTGATTTGAGAACATTTACCGGCGGTGGTATTGTAGCAGTTTGTAAAAGACTGGTTATTTAAGAATATTTACCGGCGGTGGTATTGGACCAGTTTGTAGAAGACTGGTGATTTGAGAACATTTACCGGCGGTGGTATTGGACCAGTTTGTAGAAGACTGGCGATTTGAGAACATTTACCGGCGGTGGTATTGGAGCAGTTTGTAGAAGACTGGTGATTTGAGAACATTTACCGGCGGTGGTATTGTAGCAGTTTGTAAAAGACTGGTTATTTAAGAATATTTACCGGCGGTGGTATTGGACCAGTTTGTAGAAGACTGGTGATTTGAGAACATTTACCGGCGGTGGTATTGGACCAGTTTGTAGAGGACTGGCTATTTGAGAACATTTACCGGCGGTGGTATTGGACCAGTTTGTAGAAGACTGGTGATTTGAGAACATTTACCGGCGGTGGTATTGGACCAGTTTGTAGAAGACTGGTGAATTGAGAACATTTACTGGCGGTGGTATTGGACCAGTTTGTAGAAGACTGGTGATTTGAGAACATTTACCGGCGGTGGTATTGGACCAGTTTGTAGAAGACTTTGGTGATTTGAGAACATGTACCGGCGGTGGTATTGGACCAGTTTGTAGAAGACTGGTGATTTGAGAACATTTACCGGCGGTGGTATTGGACCAGTTTGTAGAAGATTGGTGATTTGAGAACATTTACAGGCGGTGGTATTGGACCAGTTTGTAGAAGACTGGTGATTTGAGAACATTTACCGGCGGTGGTATTGGACCAGTTTGTAGAAGACTTTAATAGGTTGTTTGAGAACATTTACCGGCGGTGGTATTGGACCAGTTTGTAGAAGACTGGTGAATTGAGAACATTTACTGGCGGTGGTATTGGACCAGTTTGTAGAAGACTGGTGATTTGAGAACATTTACCGGCGGTGGTATTGGACCAGTTTGTAGAAGACTGGTGATTTGAGAACATTTACCGGCGGTGGTATTGCACCAGTTTGTAGAAGACTGGTGATTTGAGAACATTTACCGGCGGTGGTATTGGACCAGTTTGTAGAAGACTGGTGATTTGAGAACATTTACCGGCGGTGGTATTGGACCAGTTTGTAGAAGACTGGTGAATTGAGAACATTTACTGGCGGTGGTATTGGACCAGTTTGTAGAAGACTGGTGATTTGAGAACATTTACCGGCGGTGGTATTGGACCAGTTTGTAGAAGACTGGTGATTTGAGAACATTTACCGGCGGTGGTATTGGACCAGTTTGTAGAAGACTGGTGATTTGAGAACATTTACCGGCGGTGGTATTGCACCAGTTTGTAGAAGACTGGTGATTTGAGAACATTTACCGGCGGTGGTATTGGACCAGTTTGTAGAAGACTGGTGATTTGAGAACATTTACCGGCGGTGGTATTGGACCAGTTTGTAGAAGACTGGTGAATTGAGAACATTTACTGGCGGTGGTATTGGACCAGTTTGTAGAAGACTGGTGATTTGAGAACATGTACCGGCGGTGGTATTGGACCAGTTTGTAGAAGACTGGTGATTTGAGAACATTTACCGGCGGTGGTATTGGACCAGTTTGTAGAAGACTGGTGATTTGAGAACATTTACCGGCGGTGGTATTGGACCAGTTTGTAGAAGACTGGTGATTTGAGAACATTTACCGGCGGTGGTATTGCACCAGTTTGTAGAAGACTGGTGATTTGAGAACATTTACCGGCGTTGGTATTGCACCAGTTTGTAGAAGACTGGTGATTTGAGAACATTTACCGGCGGTGGTATTGGACCAGTTTGTAGAAGACTGGTGATTTGAGAACATTTACCGGCGGTGGTATTGGACCAGTTTGTAGAAGACTTTGGTTATTTGAGAACATGTACCGGCGGTGGTATTGGAGCAGTTTGTAGAAGACTGGTGATTTGAGAACATTTACCGGCGGTAGTATTGGACCAGTTTGTAGAAGACTGGTGATTTGAGAACATTTACCGGCGGTGGTATTGGACCAGTTTGTAGAAGACTGGTGATTTGAGAACATTTACCGGCGGTGGTATTGGACCAGTTTGTAGAAGACTTTGGTTATTTGAGAACATGTACCGGCGGTGGTATTGGACCAGTTTGTAGAAGACTGGTGAATTGAGAACATTTACCGGCGGTGGTATTGGACCAGTTTGTAGAAGACTGGTGAATTGAGAACATTTACTGGCGGTGGTATTGGACCAGTTTGTAGAAGACTTTGGTTATTTGAGAACATGTACCGGCGGTGGTATTGGAGCAGTTTGTAGAAGACTGGTGATTTGAGAACATTTACCGGCGGTGGTATTGGACCAGTTTGTAGAAGACTGGTGATTTGAGAACATTTACCGGCGGTGGTATTGGACCAGTTTGTAGAAGACTTTGGTTATTTGAGAACATGTACCGGCGGTGGTATTGGACCAGTTTGTAGAAGACTGGTGAATTGAGAACATTTACCGGCGGTGGTATTGGACCAGTTTGTAGAAGACTGGTGATTTGAGAACATTTACAGGCGGTGGTATTGGACCAGTTTGTAGAAGACTGGTGATTTGAGAACATTTACCGGCGGTGGTATTGGACCAGTTTGTAGAAGACTGGTGATTTGAGAACATTTACTGGCGGTGGTATTGGACCAGTTTGTAGAAGACTGGTGATTTGAGAACATTTACCGGCGGTGGTATTGGACCAGTTTGTAGAAGACTTTGGTTATTTGAGAACATGTACCGGCGGTGGTATTGGACCAGTTTGTAGAAGACTGGTGATTTGAGAACATTTACCGGCGGTGGTATTGGACCAGTTTGTAGAAGACTGGTTATTTAAGAATATTTACCGGCGGTGGTATTGGACCAGTTTGTAGAAAACTGGTGATTTGAGAACATTTACCGGCGGTGGTATTGGACCAGTTTGTAGAAGACTGGTGAATTGAGAACATTTACTGGCGGTGGTATTGGACCAGTTTGTAGAAGACTGGTGATTTGAGAACATTTACCGGCGGTGGTATTGGAGCAGTTTGTAGAAGACTGGTGATTTGAGAACATTTACCGGCGGTGGTATTGGACCAGTTTGTAGAAGATTGGCGATTTGAGAACATTTACCGGCGGTGGTATTGGACCAGTTTGTAGAAGACTGGTTATTTGAGAACATTTACCGGCGGTGGTATTGGACCAGTTTGTAGAAGACTGGTGATTTGAGAACATTTACCGGCGGTGGTATTGGACCAGTTTGTAGAAGACTGGTGATTTGAGAACATTTACCGGCGGTGGTATTGGACCAGTTTGTAGAAGACTGGTTATTTAAGAACATTTACCGGCGGTGGTATTGGAAGACGTTGGTGATTTAAGAACACTTACTGTAGTAAAGTTGAACCATTTCTGTGACATAAGTGTGAATTGCGTCATATATAAGGAGAGCGTCATCCCGGTAAGGAAAATAGTGAAGAACATCTGCATCCAAAAGCTGTAACCAATATACAAACAGTGAACATTCTCGAAACTAACTGATGAAGATTAGATCTTTTAATAATGCATGTGATTCTCAAGGCATTGCGTGCTAACATTAAGCCGACAGTTTCGTCATTCAAAAATGTTCTGTTGGGACATTTCAGTTCCGTGGAGGAAGATCGGAATATTTTGAACTGCGGTTTTCACAACACACCTATGTCACCAGACACTCCAATGTCAACAAAGACTTGGATGTCAACAAACAGACCAATGCAAAAGATGATAATCAATGTTATTTCTTGTATCAGAGTGTTTTACAAATAAGGACATTTGCGTGTTTGGTGACGTTGTCGTTTTTCGTACCCATCTAAGTATACGAAGGTGCAATTTTAGATGGAAAATAGGCTTTTAGTATCTATGGTTCGAGGTGTGTTGGGAACCCTGCAATTAAATGTGAATAAAGTCGCAAATAAAGGAAAATGCCAAAGATATGGCCCATTACAATCACATCAGGATCAAAAGTACTTATCAAAAACAAGCAGTTAATCTAGTGGTTCTTTACAAATCGCGGTCGGTATGTTAAGTGAAATATGTGGGGTGAATAAGGTTAAAAATGGTTTAGTCGACAACTCTCGATGGCTGACAAATTACGCCCACTTTAACGGCTTTAACTGATAAATGTAACATGATCTTACTCCTCTTGATTTAAGACATTCTGGGACGAGTCCATCCACGTCCATTCTCCAATTATTGATGCTGCAAACATAAAATCACACAAAATTGATTAAATACACGTGTGTGAAGATTATTTTATTTTCAGTCTTGATTCTCTGAGTAAATGTGTGGTGAACCAATTAGCAAGATTGATTGAGGTTTTATACCGAACTCAAAAGTATTTCACTTATATGGCCACGTTGCCAGGTTTATTGGGGAAGGAACCCGCGACCGTCGATGAGTATCTGGCAACACTTCTACAGAGGACGATCGGGCGAAAGTTCCGCACAGAACAAGACCCGAAGAGTGATTGATTGATGCTTTTACGCCGCACTCAAGATAATTTCACTAATATGACGGCGGTGCCAAGTTAAGTGGGGTAAGAAATCGGGCTCATAGCCCGGAGGACAGCCGCAACCTTCGGACGGTACCTGGCAATCCTGGCAAGTACCACGATCGAGTTAAAAATCCATTCAGAAATTTGTCAAATTTATTTGGTCTGAGACGGATTCGAATCCGCCCCTCATCGATAGACGGTCTGTGTCGGACTGAGTGATTGATTGATTGATTGTTTGGTGGTTTCGCCGCGCTCAAGATTATTTTACTTATATGGCGGCGTTGCCAGTTTTATTGTGGGAGGAAACCGGGCTCTGTGCCCGGAGGAAACCCACGACATTCCGTTGGTAACTGGCAACCTTCCCACATAGGTCGTTCGAGTGAAAACCCAGTCAGAAAATTTTCGAATTTTTTTTTTAACTGAGTGGGATTTAAACCTGCGACCCATTGGTGGAAGGCTGTTCGGATTGAGCGTCCATCGCTCTACCTACTGAGCAGAGGAGGGCCCTGTCGGACTGAGAGACGATCCCTCTAAACGACTCTAGCCACCCAGGTCCCTAAGACCCGAAGAAGTAGATACACTCGTGATGATTCTGGGACGCAGTTCAAACAAGATATCGATCAGACTGGCCCCTATTATTTACATTCTTGGAAGCCTTTATCAGGAAAGCAAACACTTCCGTCGCATAGTCCATCATAAACACTGAATTTCATACATCATACCATATTTTTACAGTATTTGTCTTTATGACATTTACAGATACTGGTCATTTTACAGTTACCATGGCTCGAATTGGATGCATCAAAAATAAAAACAGAAAAACTAAAATGAAAGTGGTGGATTGGGATGATTTTTGCATACGTCGAGCTTAAAAATTAGTTAGCATAAGGTGTTAGACAATGAACCATCCTTTTCCCTACAAAAAAGAAAGCCATTATAATTATAAACTCACCCCCTACGAATAAGTTCAAACATTCCTTTTCTTCCAATACTCATTGTTTTATCCACCCAGCCTCCTTCCGATATCAATAGCTCCAATCCACGGCTAAAAATATTCGGAATAATCATTCAATCAGGTCTTCCACTTGATGTGGATAATTTTGGTTTTATTTTACAATTTGGTTACCTTAGCATTCCATAGATGTAATTTTTCACTCGGTTGGCGTACGTGGAAAAGTTGCCAGGTACTCGCCAAAGCTCGGGAGTTTCCTCCGGACAATGAGTCCGGTTTTCTCCCCGACTAAACCTGGTATCGCCGCCATGCATAAGTGAGATAATCTTGAGTGCTGCATAAAACACCAATCAATCAATCCATAGATGTCAGTGCAACCTTTTCTTGAAGACGTGTTTAGGGTGAAGACGTCTGTATTAGGCCTACTCTTTTTATTGAGATTCTTCGTTCAAATGTGCCAGGGGTGGGGGAACTCCTGTGTGAATATTGGCCCAAAACTAATAGTTTCCCCAATAACACTGGAGTTTAAATTCTGCATTGCATAAATTCCAACGAATATACGAATGTTGTATATAAATCAAATGTGTGACTTTTATCAATATAAACCACAAAGATAAGAGAATAATACAGCTTTTTCTTTTTCGTTTTACTAAACCCAGTTTATATATGGCTAACGGTATGGTTGTCGAATACAAAATACTTCAATCAGGTATGTCTCGCCTTCTTAGTCAAAGGTAGTAGCGTTTAAGTAAAACAGATCTCAAAGACACAATAGTGAAATCAACAGTTAATCTTTCCATATATATGTATGGACATTAAAACATATAGTCCTGATTACATATGCTCTGTTCTTCATTTTTCCCATAACCTGAAAACAGTTATGTTTCCTTCTAGATGTGTTACTTACGAATTGATTGCCATCAGGTATAGGAAATGAGGAGCGAGTAGTTTAAAGATGGGATGAGACTGAGAGAGATTTCTGTGGGTAATCACCGAGATACCCTCCATCATCAAATGAGTGAATGCTGAAATTAAAAATAAAATAAAAACATATCACAAATATGAGTTGTAATTTACCAGGCATATATATATTAATCAGATTAATTTCTAGGCATTTGATTGGTCGAAATGTGAGTCTGTAACCGAGTGCCCTCCGAGTGTCATTTGGATTTTTCATCACCCCAGGGATAAGGTGCCACGCCCTGATATTATCGCGGAGCAACGACCTTTGTGCGTCAAAGAATTCTTCAGTCAAAAGGAAATAGTAGTTACGTCAGTTTAGAATTTTGTTTCGTAACCATCGAACGCTTTGCGACTGAGTTTGATTAGGTTTACAAGAAACCCGAGTAGAGTTAGTGACGCTTTTTAAATCTATAGATATTTGATTGATTGACTGATGTGTTTACGCCGCACTCATGAATATTTCACTTATATGACGGACTTGCCAGGTTTAGTGGAGGGGGAAACCGGGATCATTGCCCATAGGAAACCCCCGAACTTCGGCGAGTACCTGACAACTCTTCCAAACAAGGCGATCGAGTGGGCATGAGTGGGATTCAAACCCGCGCAACATCGATGGAAGGTCAGTGTTGGGCTGAGGGACTATCACTCTAACCGACTGAGCCACGGAGGCCCTTATATAAACAGATATTTGATCAGATCGAAAATACAGACTGATTTACAGAATACTTTTGATATGAAGATTGTGATTGCAATACTCACCCAAGTGTGTAAGAGATTGATGATAGCTAGCATCAGCATTGTTATACCACATCTTTACCAACAGCCATAACTTAGGATTGTCAGTAGGCAAGAACACCTAACATTGAGGTAAGAACATGAATGATACCTGAATTACTTGTTACAGATTTGCATCGGTTATTGGAATAGAAAACAATAGGGGTGGACGTGTCCTAATCCAGGAATATGTGTTTGGTTGAAAACAAGAAACCTTTAAACATAACTGTTAAGTTCCATATATGAGTAGATTTGATGACAAAAAAACCGATTGCGGGCCCCTAGAAAATCATCGTCGGAACCCACGATTAAAACTTACGCTCACGCTCACTTTACCCGTGGAACAAGTGGAACTAAATCCGTCGTTCCTAATTTAATATGCATGTAGACTTTGATTGGTTCCGTCACAAAACTGTGGCGGAAATTTCACCAATCAGAATCGGCGTTACATAAGCATCCAGGCCATGTTCAAAACAAACATGGACGACTTTTCGGTGTATAGTTCAATCCGATAAACATGTCTCCAAAACTGAAGCGTCCTAACGTTTATAAGAGAACTTTTAATTGGCCCAACAGAAAATGGGCGTTTCCAGAAAACGAGATTTTGAATCGCAGTTGACCCAGGGGTAAAAGATGAGCTTGTTGAGAATTCAACCCTGGGCATCCAAGGATGTTATAAAATGAACCATTGCTATTGTGAAACGATCATGTGATAAGAAAGAGCATGGCTCTAAAATTAAAGGTTTTAGCTCAGACTAAGAAGCGACTTTTTGGTACAAAAATGTCGAACGGCAAAAAAAAGCGACATCACATAATTTGGGAATTAAACTGATATAAAGTAGGCCTACAGGCAAATATTAAGGAGAAAAAAGACTGTGATTATAAAAAAAAGGAATTTTGGCTAGATAATACAATGACCATACCGGGTTATCCGGAGCTTTATCCTGGTATAACTGGATCGCAACAGGAAGTAGATGCTTCTCTTTGTTTTCAAAAAACAATGCCAATGGAGAACAGACCTATAAATGAACATGGTCAAATTTAGACAAACGAAACTCAAACACAAATGGAGCATACACCGGCAAAGAACCTAAGTCAAGTAGTAATGCCAGTAAGTGTCGCTGATTATATAGTGTGACAAACAGTTCCAATCTCAAGTTCGTATCATAAAAAGGGATAATTTGACAAAGCTTTTAGTATTTTTCCAAGTCCAATGCCATAAGAACAGAAGATGGTCAATTTATCGAGGGGCGTAATAACCTTTGGGATGAATACATATCTAAATATTTTACAATACAGATGAAAATAGAAAATAAATGTAAATTAATAAAATGTTGAAATCATCCATTAAGTTATTAGTTTTTATATATCATTGAGCCCGGTAAACCATATCTTGTGTAACTTCAACCACCATCACATTCTACTATCATCGCGGATTTGAATAAATTGGGCATGTTCTTGAAAAACAGGTCTTATGGCATTTAAGATGGGAAGACACTAAAATCCCTATAAAATGATCCATGTTAACGGTATAAACACGAGATTTGAACCCTATGTAAAACTTGGCTTGCAAATTTTAATCAAATCTTTCAATGGCATTTAGAAGTTGAAAGGTTACAGTAAGGTGAAGAATTACTTATGGATAACAACTTCTTGGTTTATTGCCTCTATGTTAATCAGCTTCCAAACTTGCAACTAATTAAAAGAAACAGCCTTAATACTGATAGTCTACTTTTAACCTATTATATGAATCAGAAACACAATCCCCGACATACGTAAATTATATGTGTGATACAGAATGTACTGAACACTGTTCCGGACAGTTTGTGATTCAGTTATAGGAATAAAACCTCACGTGTGTATCTGGGCTTGAACATGGCAGGTCTTTTAAGATCTCCAAATCTACAATAAACAATCGCCTCTGATCTATGGTCTCTTGTATAGTTAGTCCTTCCAATAGAGGCTTCAACAACTCATCTGTAACACCGAATCTGAAAACACGGGTTTATAATTTGATGTACAAGTCAACTGAAAATGATCCAAGAATAAACTTGCAACGCTGTACATTCTGGGGAAAAACAAACCCAAAATGGAACTTTTAAATTCCTTCATATTTAATTGCTTCTTAATTGGCAAAAAAAGCAAGAAAAACTAAACAGGTATGGAGTATGAAGGGCGTGACAATGTGTCTTCTGGAACAGTGACAATACATTAATTGATATTAATCTCGGGATCCCAAACAGACGTACATAAAATATTTAAATTTCCAAGACTTTTTATATCTTCATTTGCATTTAGCAGTTAAGTGGTAGAGGTACATGCCCAAACGCCTTGTGGGCAAATAGACTGAATTTTGGTATGTATTACACTGTTCAAGTTATCGACACTGATCAAATCTCTAACATTTATCTGATATGGACATTCGTACTAAATCTTACTTGTCGGGAATTGATGTGCACAGTTTAATGAGACCGTGACTACAACTGGCCACACGTTGTTGGCCAAAATACACGTCATTAGTCCACTTCCGGGCCCCCTGACAAACAGAATAAAATAAACCCAACATGTACTTACTTTTAAAGGTATAATGAACAGTTTGTGATTACATTTTCTGTATTTGTTTAAACCTGGCTAAGTGTAAAATTTACTCCGACGATCATTCCAAACGCATAGGACAATTGGTCGAGTTCTTGAGAACAGGAGAAAATATGGTTGAATATAAAAGTAAGAAAGCTGCTATCAAAACTGTTAGTTTACTTTACTTCTTCTATCTCACCTATACAATGTAATGGTCCTTAGCTCATATATTGCCTCACAGTATTATCCCTTTAATAAAAGTGCTTATCGTACTTTCTCGAAATAATTCATTTGTATTAAATAATTACTGTCCCAATTTTAGATAACGCGGATATAGATAAATTGCTTACAGCCACTAATATATCAACATTTCACAATTAGCATAACCAGAGCTGTAGAGGTGTGCTACTCAAATGAGAGGCAACATATTATCATAGTAAAATCCATTCAGCTTAGTGGGTCCAAGCAAGCGTTGATTTTTAAGTTAAACGTACATTTGCGAATGACGTAACGTAATTGTATACTTTAGCACAATCTGACTAAAGTCGAGATGCTCATTGAAAAGATCGGCTGCGTGCAAACACGGCAATCTGGCTCGTAATCCTCAGATGCTCTTTTCAATGAGCATCTCGACTTTAGTCAGATTGACTTTAGCATAATATAACGAGCATTTGGATTTTGGAGAACTCTCTTATCAGACCACGGTTATATTTCAACACACGTTAAAGTACTTAGATATGATAGGTCAAAACCACCTCCTACAAACACTAAAGAGTTGGTGCAGAGCTGCTGAAATACCTCTGGTTCAATCAGAACGTCATTCTTGTAAATATTTTTGAGAGATGCGAGACTTTCCCAGTTGGCAGTTGTAAATCTGGCAATGTTCGCTGATGCTATCATATATTTTTTCTTCTTTAACATATCCCACTGAAAAATATAAAAAACATACAGAAAATTAAACCGTCACAAAACTTTATAGCTATAGTATTAATGGATATATGGACTTTCATTTCTCTGAATGTATATTAAAGTGTCATGAGCTGCCAAAATGTTGATATTTTAACGTTAAAACAGAATGTTGAAATCATCCGCTATTTTTCTCAAGACGTATGATTCAGAAGCTTTTTAGTGCTTCTAGTCACGAAAATGTACGATAAAGTATTGTTTTAAACTAACTTTAGCTTAGAATGAATGAATGGTCGTCCCGGTTATTTAAATTTTGTTTACTTTTCGAACACGTTTTCGGTTCATACAGGCCACATAATGTATAGGTTTTTCTCATTCCAACGCCAATCATTTAGTTTTTCGATGACCTTCAAAGCATCTGACTGTCGTGACGATCAGAAATTATGAAAAAAGTGTTCATTTTGGCAGCTCATGCCACTTTAATGCTTGGATTTAATACCTTTTACGGTATTTGTTATAGTGCGGTATTGAGGCTGTACTATTTTCGAGGTGTGTTTCATTACCGTCTAAAATAAAGCAAAATCTTTTGAATATTATCCATAGCTTTTAGAGAGGAACCGTTCTTTCTATGAAACCAGTTTTATAGAATTAACTGTAAAATCCCACTTCCTAACATTCTTAGAAAGCACAGATTAATTCTGTAGTTTTAATTGTTTAGCCGTTTTGAGTGAGGGACATCAATCAATCAATTGGATCCATTAAAGTGACAAGAGCTGCCAAATATAAGGAAAATTTCGTTGGAACAGAAGTAGCTAATTGTGGGTTCTTTTTATCTGAAATTACAAAATGAGAACTTTCAGTTGATACCAATCTTGATTGATTGATTGTTTGATTATTTTAAGATTATTTCACTTATATGGCGGCGTTGCCAGTTTTATTGTGGGAGGAAACCGGGCTCAATGCCCGGAGGAAACCCACGACCTTCCGTTGGTAACTGGCAACCATCCCACATAGGTCGTTCGAGGGAAAACCCAGTCAGAAAATTTTCCAATTTTTGGACTGAGTGGGATTCGAACCCGCGACCCATTGGTGGAAGGCTGTTTGGATTGAGCGTCCAACGCTCTACCTACTGAGCCAATCTTCTTGTCTAAAATAATCATGGAGACAAGTTTCTAATTGTGTTAAAAAGAGGTATATCATTTAGACCTTTATACCCCATAAATTGTTGTTATACAAACCAAACCTATGATATTTCATTAGGTTGACGACTGACAAAAGCTTAGCCTTGGTCAGTAGAATTTTCTGGAATCCTTTTGTAACACATTGACAATGGTTACGCATGTTAACTATGGCAAGAACATCGGTGGACTGAGATTGAACCCCATAAATTTTACCGGATATAGATGTTACTCAACAGGTAATAAGGTGATTTGTACAACTAGAGATTACTTAGGGAGAATGCTCAGTGTATCATCATGCTGTCTGTTGGTAAATGAAGTGAGTTGGGCAGAGTGAAATAACTGTCAGAACTGTCTGCTTCCCCTAACTGATTCAAACAACACTCCCTTGTAAGATATCACTTGTAACCCGATTTGCTGATTCTATTTCCAGCAAACTTAAACCTCCCAAACCAATAGATAGATGTGTGTTAACGCAACTGTAATAAACGAGTAAGTTTATATGTCAGTGGTCTATAACCGTACACGCTGTGTATATATGAAAGCTACAAATAATATATTTATGAGCACCAAAACACACGGGCACAGGGAAAATCTTCTTGTCTAAAATAACCACGGAGACAAGTTTCTAATTGTGTTAAAAATACATGTTGCATTTAGATATATTGCGTTTGTGGGTTTTAAGCAACTTGTTATACTCGCTTGGTTATCACATCTACATTGCTTAAAACGCGGAGGGCCACGAGAGTGGCTAAAAGTAACATTTTTCCCTCAAAGATGAAGATAAGACGATGCTTCTGTCCAAACTTCATAAAAATCCTAACATATAGACTTTTGTTGTATGAATTAAATTTCCAATAGCGACTCAGGGAGTTATTACAACACCGCCTCGATCGTCCGTAACGCCGTTATATATGTGAAATAATCTTGAATGCAGTGTGAAACATTAATCAATCAATCGATCATCCTTATATGTTTTGTTGTAAAACTACCTGTCTAGTGGAAAAACAGCCAGTGGATATTTCTTATCCAGACATACAGCAATACAATGAACAGCGGTGGACAATTTTCCCAATCAGACAAATTGTAATACAGTAGCTGAAAGATCCACTTTTTGTGCAACGATGCAAGTTTACGTCTCCGGGCTTGAACACAATTACCCAACCAAAAAAAGTTTTGCAAATGGGGATTTCATTTACATGAGCATTCCTACAATAGCCTCGTGGTTCCCTACAGCACACCATTTCACCGACAAGACGGTCACTGACTGGACAACGTAAAACTACCGTCTTTTAACTACGAAATCCCAGAAGGCTCATTCGAATTTCGAGTTTCAAGATTTGAAATTCGAAATTAGGAAATTGACTTTCAATTTCGAATTTCAAATTTAAAAATCTGAAATTCGAAATTGACAAATCCCATTTTGATTTCAAACAAATTACTTGCGAGTTTACAAAACATGGGGACATCAAAAGTGACACACTCAAGATAGTGGTGGAAGACCACACGAAACGCGTTTAAACGCTTTTCTTGTTAAAGCTGAAATTTTCACGTTTACAGCAATAGGCAAGCCCATTTATAGTTAGCTTACAAATGTTATTATAATTTTTTAAAATTCTAAACTCACATTTCCAATTTCAATATTCGAAATTCGAATTTGGACATTGAATTTCGAGATTCGAATTTCAATATTTGAAATTCGAAATTCGTAACTCACGTTCCAATTTCCAATTTCCAATCTCGAATAATGAAATCGCTGGCATAGTAGGGCCTACCAGTGTACATGCAGGCCTAATTTAGTGTTAACAATAATTTGATTGGTGAAACAAATTTAAAAGGTGTTCATGATTTTTAATTGACTATGTGTGAATATTGAATTGCGAAATTAAGAAATGTGAATTTCGAATTTCAAAATCTGAAATTCGATTTTCGAATGAACCCCCTGGGCTTTCGTAATTGACAGATCAAACTGTCTCGCCTTCTTGCTAAACGACGAGCTTAAAATTTACTGGAAACGGTAAATGTATAATCTGTAAATCTTAAGCCTAAGTCAAAATATAAAATTTGGATAGTTTGGCCACTGCATATACATGCGTGTTAAATTGTTTGTAAAGCCCCAAAATTATCCTCACAGCTACACTGCGTTCCTCTGTTTCCTGGTGACCTCGGACATTCCAGAAAATACCTCTGTTCCCTTTTGTACTGACCTGCAGAGGTTAACGGCGAGATGATCTATACCTGTAGGTGTTCACCTTTATTAGGATGTATGAAAAGTGATTCATATTTAAATAGTTCTACTATATATACAATTTAAACACCGAGGGAGTACAATTTGGGTTTTCACATTATATAACTTACTGAAGAAAAGAAAATGTATTTAAAAGCGCACTGTGGGAATGAGGCAAATTAAAGATTCCGACATTTTACAGTCGTACACATATAGGGATGATCACTGGTAAACTTCTTTCCCCTGACAGACCGTTAAATGACGAGTTTAATAGGCTTTTTGAAGTCATTTGCAGCTGATATGTTCACTTTTAGTTTTCTAACACAGGCCCCATAGCAAGTAGTCGCACGCTTACGGCCTGGCTGATAGTTTCGTTGTCCTCTGACGTTTATGTGTCTTTTCGTCCTCATTACATAATGTTGGCTCTTTACAGGTTCATCTGATAGATGAATATTAGTAACGCTTTCACAACTCACTACAGTAGGATTCAGCAATATAGGATCTTTGTTTACATTAACCCTAAACCGTCTGTCAAACAGTAAACAATGTACCACAAAATTCGCACGCATTGCTCGTTAATTGTACACTTTTCGCTAAAAATTGACCTACAGCCTTTCATCCAAAGTCATTCAAAATTAATTTATCTATTAAGCAAAAGTTTAAGCAAAAATGTAAACAATTCCAGACAAAACAGTCCCTCCAAATAACCAAAGACGGTAAATAATTAAAGCAATCGTTGTAAAAAAAAAAACAATGAACCACACAACCCAGCCTTGGACAAAGCTATAAGATTTTACAAATTGTCTCAAGTTTGGGTGAGAAACCAAATTTTCTCCAGCTTTGTAGATGATTGATTGATTGGTGTTTTACGCCGCGCTCAAGAATATTTCACTTATTTGGCGGCGTTGCCAGTTTTAGTGTGGGAGGAAACCGGGCTTTATGCCCGGAATAAACCCACGACCTTCCGTTGGTAACTGGCAACCATCCGACATAGGTCGTTCTAGCCAAAAGTTTTACCATACTCAATAGCTCTCGTTTATGCATAAAACGAAGGCTATTGAGTATGGTCAAAGTTTTGGCTAAGGTCGTTCGAGCTTTGTAGATGAGGACTAGGGGTTAAAGTCAATGAACTATATGCGTGGAATGGACACGTCTCATTGGCTGGTTTGGATCTGACTTTGTAAAATGTGCCGCCATTGATAGTTGAAGTGCGCGTGCATAACAGATCTGGATCGAAATTGCACTATCACCTAGTAATGGCGGCATTCGATGCAAATCAAGCACCACGTGACCTCCATTCCACGCATATAGTTCATTGGTTAAAGTAGCTGTGTGAAAATAACTGTGCGTGAAAACCTCTTAACAGAAAATTGGGTTGTTCTTGTTTACTTTTGCTCAGTTATCATGTGGTAACGAAGTTGATCAACGATACCTGCATAAACAAACAGCCTTACCTTAAAATCCCAAGAAAACCTTTCGTCATCCGGTAACTTTTTAACCTAAAAGTAAACAGGGAAGAAAATTATACTTGCAGCTGTTTATTAGCTTAGTACTATAGTAAGTAAGTAAGTAATATGATACTCCTTACAGGAAACCAGTGACTAGGCTAATACTACATAAACAAGGATGATATGAACTTTTTTAATTAAATGCTTTTTTTAGGCAACACAACCTTTATGGCTTAAACTACCAAACTTCCAATCGTCAACAGAATGTAACCAGGGTGTACCAGGCAAATTTATAAAAATTCACACGTCAATTTTATATTAACACATAAAATCTGACATTTAAAGAAAACTAAAAAAAATACTGTATGGTTCAGAAGAAGTGCGCTTATTTTTCCTTTCCAACAGCACCAAGCACATTTTGTTGCGATTTTTTTCATGGGTCATAAATGAAGTTTATAAAATCTTGTATTATGTTACATACATACACAAAGCAAGTTAATCAACTTTCAAAATCTCCCATTTAATCGCAGGTTAATTTCATTCTCTTCAAAGTATTCCCATCTCCAGAAAATTGCTTTCAATTTCTCGAAACTTACATTGGAAGCTTTGAGGAAAATGTTGCTACCAACAAACTGGTCTACGTGCCATATTGGTGAGTTACGAATGCCTTGAAGATATTCAAGCCCCTGACCCAATGTCTGTATGAGGACAACTGAAAGAGATCTAGGCCCCTGGCCCAGTGTCTGTATGAGGACAACTGAAGGAGATCTAGGCCCCTGGCCCAGTGTCTGTATGAGGACAACTGAAGGAGATCTAGGCCCCTGACCCAGTGCCTGTATGAAGACAACTGAAGGAGATTCAAGCCCCTGACCCAGTGTCTGTATGAGGACAACTGAAGGAGATCTAGGCCCCTGACCCAGTGTATGTATGAGGACAACTGAAGGAGATCTAGGCGCCCGACCCAGTGTCTGTACGAGGACAATTGAAGGATATTCATTCCATTCCATTTATTCCATTTGTCAGCAGTATTCCATTTGTCAGAAGTATCCCATTTGTCAGCAGTATTCCATTTGTCAGAAGTATCCCATTTGTCAGCAGTATTCCATTTGTCAGAAGTATCCCATTTGTCAGAAGTATCCCATTTGTCAGCAGTATTCCATTTGTCAGAAGTATCCCATTTGTCAGCAGTATTCCATTTGTCAGCAGTATTCCATTTGTCAGAAGTATCCCATTTGTCAGCAGTATTCCATTTGTCAGCAGTATTCCATTTGTCAGAAGTATCCCATTTGTCAGCAGTATTCCATTTGTCAGCAGTATTCCATTTGTCAGAAGTATCCCATTTGTCAGAAGTATCCCATTTGTCAGAAGTATCCCATTTGTCAGCAGTATTCCATTTGTCAGAAGTATCCCATTTGTCAGAAGTATCCCATTTGTCAGAAGTATCCCATTTGTCAGAAGTATCCCATTTGTCAGAAGTATCCCATTTGTCAGAAGTACAATGTATCCCATTTGTCAGCAGTATTCCATTTGTCAGAAGTATCCCATTTGTCAGCAGTATTCCATTTGTCAGAAGTATCCCATTTGTCAGAAGTATCCCATTTGTCAGAAGTATCCCATTTGTCAGCAGTATTCCATTTGTCAGAAGTATCCCATTTGTCAGAAGTATCCCATTTGTCAGAAGTATCCCATTTGTCAGCAGTATTCCATTTGTCAACAGTATTCGATTTGTCAACAGTATTCAATTTGTCAACCGTTATTCTTAATTTCGGTTCATAATATTTTTAGTTGAAAAAATACCGGGGGACAAGTTATAAGTCATCAAAGGAAAAGAAAAGTATTCCTTTTACTATACATCGAGGGACATTAAATCCAACAAAGTTTAACCCCAGGAGAGAATGTTTGTTGCGTAGATTTAAAGAAAAAACGCAATCACAATTGTTTTAATCGAAAAAACTAAACAGCCGAAATGGCTGATGACCTTTTTTTCAAGGGGGGGGAGAGATAAAAAAATGAGAAAATCCTTCTTACGTTTTCTAGATATCGTGAAATCTTCACTTAAAAATAAAATAATTCGTATCATTATGCAAATACATGTAAGCATAATATATATCTTACCCAACTACACCTAATTAGGGATATACATATACGAGCTTTGTGAAAATCCATCCCATATTTTTCTAGAATTCGATTTCACAAACTTAAACTTAAAAATAGCATCTGATGGTTATTTCACGACAATGGAAAAAAATATCATGTCTTGTACAAGAGAACCCTGCATGCAAAAGCTCATCTAGATCTTGGCCAGTAGTCTGTAAATTGGTCTACAAAAGATCTAGCCCCTGGGAGTTACAGGAATACTTAGAAAGGGATCTCCCCCGGGGCTCTTGCACGAAGGAGATGTAGACCCAAAACCAATATTGTATGCAAACAGAGGGACCATGCTGGAAGGATCCAATCCCGTTGTCTGTAAAGGCCCACCCGGGAGTAACTAGGTCAATGTGCAGGAGGCTTAATGTAAAATGTGTGGTTTCAAATTTATAAAGTATCGGAGATGAATAGACAGGAAGACCAAACAGGCTTGTAAAAATACGATTCATTCATAAATACTGATACGCTTTGTATTTACTTTAAAACATATTCCTATTGACACTCCTTCCGCCGGTTGACAAAATGGCCAAACCCCTTAATTGTGTAGCGAAATAGATCGAGCACACCCCAGAGTTATTAACGGTACTTTAGATATAAATACAGTCATTCGAAGTCCCAATTAGGTGAAATCGTTTATTTTTGGATGGGAAGATAGAAGCTGGTCCATCCCACATTTTTTTGTATCGAAACGACGAAAAAGGTCAAGTCAACAAACCTGACATCTTTTGACATTTCCCAAGCCCTTCTATAGTGTTACTAGAAAATTCCTCACCTGTGCTCCATGCATAGAGTCTTAAGTAAAATGTCCATGTCAAGCTTTTTCCAAAAAAACGTGTAATATTAGCTACAATATTTCCATCAAACATATCCGCGTATTTATCAGGATATATAACACTATGTGTAATTATACCAAACATGTAATTAGTTTATAATCCGGCTTGGGTATTTTGAATGAGCTGTTTTTCTGTGAAATTCAACTATATGCACAGCGTTTATTATTGACTTAAAACTAAATAAGACCGAAATAATATATACAGTTTTTAAAGACAGGATAAGATAATTTTTATTTAAAGTCTTAAACAGAAACCAATGGTTAATTCTTTATCCAAAGATAGTTCATGTGTAGCTCTTTTATAAATCTTAATCTACCAAAATCCATAGTATTATGTCCTTATTAAAAATGTCGTTATCCGATTGCATCGAAGCCAATGAAAGCAATGAAATGAGTCAAGATTAGGAGAAGTCCTAATATAGTCCCAAATATTTACCCGTGTTATACAATTTAGACCAGGACCCAAAAAAGTAATTGTTTAAACAATCAGATCTCAACATATTCGGCGAAAAGATGTACACCGGAATTGACAAAAACACTTTTTATAACTTTACCAAACATTACCTGTGCTGGCATTCCGACGTCTTTCGGGGCTAACTGATATCGTTTTCTCTTTCTTTCCAACTCCATTTGTCTTTGTAAGTTATTTTCATCGTCTTGAGGTAATACCGTATCAAGGTGTACAATGTTATAATGATAATCAGCCTGAATCCAGCGAAATACCGGGAAAATAAAGGAACTATTTGTGCGTGTATCTTCTACCGTGATTCTGTCAACATACCACGAGGGATCCACACCCTGATTATCACGCCAAAACTCAATTTTACGAACTATTTGAAATTTCATATTATCTGGCAAATTAACACCGAATTCGTCCACAGCACCTCTTTCGAAATTATTCCTGAATCGGTTGTTTAATTTGTACGCCGGAGTTTGTTTGTTGTTGTCATCATGAACAATGAGGCGTAAGTTAGCATCCATACCAGCATGACGTCTGTCACCGGTTACTACAGAAATCCGTAAATCCGACCGTCTTAACCGACAGCTAGGTAAGCAACAGTTACCCATGTTAACCAGAGCTCGAAAGGACTGTCTTATCCCATTAAAAGAAGTTCTCAAACTTGTCACAGTAACGAAAATATGTCCCTTTTATAACAATTGGAACAAAACTACCGTAGCAAGCCTTTTTACGGTATTACTGAGAGATTGAAAGCAACAGGATTTCGGGGATTCCGGTCGGTAGTAAATCGGACCAGATTAGAACGTCACGTGACACCAATGACAATTGCTATACCATAATCTACCCAATAAATGGAAGTGGAAAAAACTTAATTTCAACTTTTTATCACCTGATGGGAGGGTTGGTTGGTTGTTTTAGCTTATTCCTGATGGGAGGGAAAATATTTTCCAGGAAGCTGACTTTAATTTCTATATTATTTTTCTTTTAAAATGGTAAACCCATATTTTTCTAATTAATAAAATCGTTTCTATATCCAGACGTATGCTGTCTACAATTTTATGCCGGGTTGGAAGGAAAAGGAATGTGACTGTAGTCCTTTTTGAAAGGGATCAGACTTGATCACATAGATGAGGCATTCATAAGTTTCAGTCCAGTAGCTGCATTGTACAGAGAGCAGTGTGAACGCCCACATGTTGAAAGGAAGTGTTTGCACTAAGCTGAAGTGTATGCTAAATCTACTTTTAATAAGCTTCTTAACACAATGGTGTACTTCAAAATTAGAAAATAAAATCACTCGAGTCAATAAGGACAGTTTGAAATAAGTTTTGTGCAAAAGGATATTACCAGAGGTCTATGAATGAGCATCTATAGACTTCTGATATTACAGATTTACTTTGGCTTCGATCAGTCCACTCACAGGTGCCTTTGTTCAAACCTGGAATCAATCATTTATCGGAGTTCACGCATTCTAACACTTTACGGTTATAGGTCTAAAAAGTATGCACTTCTTTTGGACAAGCGGTGCCTCGGTGGCTCAGTCGGTTAGAGTGAAAGTCCCTCAGTCCGACACAGGCCTCTCGTCGATGGAGCGCGGGTTCGAATCCCACTCAGACCAAATCAAAATTGAAAAATCGCGGTATGTCGGGGAGTTGCCAGGTACTCGCCGAAGATCGGAGATTTCCTCCAGACAATGAGCCCGCTAAACCTTGCAACCCCGCCATATAAGTGAAATAATCTTGAGTGCGGCGTGAAAGATCAATCAATCAGTCTTTTGGACAAAAAAACATGTTTAGCAGCCAGCCATAAATACCAATACTTGACAATCAATCGAACTCTTCATCTCACGAAGCCATTTGTACACCCTGTTATATTTCTTAATTGATAAATATTGATATATAGGCCTGTCAATCATGGTTACGATTTACTGGGATTCTAAAATTTGTATGTATTGATCTGAAGTAGGCCTACACGTGGTGAATACGGTGCTAACACTGTAAGCGGGCCTAAACTGCACTAGAACGGGGCTAGTGAACCCCTCTAGCACAATTGATGGTCTCTCTCATGAAAATGATATGATCAGTTTGGGAGGTAAGTTTGGCAGGAGCTCAATTTGGATTGTCAAGAAGATTGTTTGAAGTATACTTAAAACCATAAATGATTGGTTGTGAAATAAAAAAAATATCAGTAGGCCTAAAGCTAGTAACCCGTCGTAATTTTGGAATGTGGAAAAGTTGCCAGATTCTCGAAGAAAGTCGGGGGTTTTCTCTAGGCAAAGAGTCGTGTTATATTGTTATTTCACTGTCTAAATCCTACCACATAGTGCCCACTCAGCTAGAAGCGGGCAGTCAACTCCAGCGTTTTGATTGCAATGAACCCTGATTCCAAAATACGGCCCTCAGTATAAAAAAAGTCATTTTGGAGCCCAGACTTTCGGCGACTACCTGCAGCAACTCTTCCACATATAGGGCGATCGAGTGAAGAAAATACTGTTCAATTTTATTAGGTCTGGACTCAGTGAGTGTAATTCGAACCGGCGAGCCGTGGATGGAAAATTATTGCTTAGATCTTATTGCAGAGATTAATAACGATTAGCACTTGATAATGATTTCAGCTTGCAAAGAGATTATGAAATCGAAACGCTGTGCTTAATAAATCTTATATTAGCTGTTATAAAGCAAAGATTATGAAATCGAAACGATCTGCTTAATAAATCTTATATTAGCTGTTATAAAGCAAGGATTATGAAATCGAAATGCTGTGCTTAATAAATCTTATATTAGCTGTTATAAAGCAAAGATTATGAAATCGAAACGCTGTGCTTAATAAATCTTATATAAGCTGTTATAAAGCGAAGATTATGAAATCGAAACGCTGTGCTTAATAAATCTTATATAAGCTGTTATAAAGCGAAGATTATGAAATCGAAACGCTGTGCTTAATAAATCTTATATAAGCTGTTATAAAGCAAGGATTATGAAATCGAAACGCTGTGCTTAATAAATCTTATATAAGCTGTTATAAAGCGAAGATTATGAAATCGAAACGCTGTGCTTAATAAATCTTATATAAGCTGTTATAAAGCAAAGATTATGAAATCGAAACGCTGTGCTTAATAAATCTTATATAAGCTGTTATAAAGCAAGGATTATGAAATCGAAACGCTGTGCTTAATAAATCTTATATTAGCTGTTATAAAGCGAAGATTATGAAATCGAAATGCTGTGCCTCATAAAACTTATAAATCTTAATTTCATAAGTTTCCATACCTGTGCTAGAAATCCTGGAAATCTGGTTACCAATTGATAAATCTGCTGTTTTTCCACTAGTTCCAGTTTTCGTCTGGTTTTGTAGCGATAGTTCTGAGGCAAAGATGTATCATACAGGTCAATAAGGTAATCCCGGTCACTCTTAATCCAACGAAATACCGGGAAATCAAAAGATCCCTTTGCGGTACCATACTTTATAACTTTGATATATTCTACATACCAATCTGAGAAAAGGCCTTGACTATCTCGGGAGAATTGTATTGTACTTAGTTGTTTGAGTTGAGACAAACTTTCGTGTCGAAGCTTAAACTTATCCCTGCTCCCTCGTTCAAAGTCGTTCTTGAAAGCATTGTCAAGATCAAATTCTGCAGACTTGATACCGTTTACATCGATGAAGATTATCTTTAAATTGGCATCACTTCCGTGTCCTATGCGGTCTCCAGTTTTAACAACCACAACAACATCGGGTTTAAGAGTTGTTTGAAGACAGCCCATGTTTTACCTTTATTTTCCCAGACTGTAAATAACCAGGCTTCCCCAACGTGCAGAATGTTCCCCAGTCGCTATCATTCAAAAACACCGATCATCCTATGCGTATTTCAATATATTTCAGCTTCAACTGCACGTCTCGAAATAAACACATGTTGTCTTTCTAACTGTCCGATAACTCAGGTATGTGAGTTGACTAATACAAAGTTCGTATAGGCCAAACTACAGGTGAAAATAGTGTACACTGAAGTCCCAACCTCCAGGTGTTTATACCATGCATGTAGCCTTATGTAGAGGCCTGAGAACTACCAAGATTATAGTGCCCCTGTATTAAATGTACGTCTTACAAAAAAAGTTTTTTTAACCCATGGCAGTGAAGAGAGGAATATCGTATCCCCTAAATCATGTTTACGGAAGCGTTACAGACTGAGTCATTCAAGCATAAATCAGTACACGTGCATGCTGCTTAAGTAATTATTTCTTAACATTGCATATCTACATTTGGCAAAATGTTTACTTAGTACACAGGGTAACCACCTAATGTCTGAATCTCTTCATACAACTCATGTTTGCCATAAATCTACACCGTTATATGTACATACATATCTACTAATATTTACTGTTCATAAACATATTTATCTTCTTGTTTTATGTCTTGTTTTGTACACTTCTGTCCTCGGAATAAACGTTATAAGTCTATACAAATCTGTTTCGAATATTTTTAAAGTTGTAGAAAAGATTGTTTGGCTGATGTTTTACGCCGCACCCAAGATTGTTTCACTTATGAGGCGGCGTTACCATGTTTAGTGGGCGAGGAAATCGGGCTTATAGCCCGGAGGAAACCCCCAACCCGCGACCAAGTCAAAAAATCCACTCAGAATTGTAGAAAAGAAAACCTAGTATAGACATTAGTTTGATTAATTGATGCTTTACGTCGCAATCAAGATTTTTTCACTCATATGGAGTTGTCAAATTTGGTGGGGTAGAAAAACGGACTTTTGGCCCCGCGTTTAGTCCCCAGTATCTGGCAACTCTTCTACTTTGGCGATCGAGTGAAAATCCAATTTTTTTGAACGTGCGATCCACTGATGGAAGACCTGCGTCCGACCGAGAGACTATCACTCTGTCGACGGAGTCAGAATATGACGGAAGCATTGTTTTCCTCATTGCGTTTCGGACATATTGTGAAGAAAGAAAATTTAGTTATTGGTTTATGGTCTCAAAGTGATCGACATGCTTTTGCATCCCTAAAACCAAACCTTTCTTACGTATTTTTCTGAAAAAATCTCAAATATCGGTCAGCTCGTTTTGACATAATTGGGTGTCTGATAAATGAGCTGTTGATGTACATACTCGTCCTTTGTTTACACGAGGGGAACCTAAGAAATCAATTTTAAATACAAAGTACCTCAGGATAGGGATTGGCCGGAAAAACTCTGGTATATACTGCATCTCCACGTTAGGCCTTAAATCAGGGGTAACATGATTCTCACGACTTCGATTTTCACTAATGGACTGTATTTTAGAACAATATGTTGGGATAATATGCAGAAAGGATCACGTCATAAAATACAACTGCAGATGTTAAACAGTAAAATGGACTTTGTCCAGCAAGTCTAAAGCCTAGCGCACACGAGAGGCGCCGGCTGAGCTGCCGGCTACGCGTGGCTGAGAGCTAAGCTGTTTCCCCCGTGTGCGCGTAAATTTTGGTGAGATTTTCGCCTCTCAAGGCGGTGAGGAAGGTATTTAGCATGTTTGATATTTTCTGCCTCTCGTGGCAAGAATCTCACCGTGTGCGCATAACGTAAGCTGCCGGCTGAGCTGAGAGGAGGGATAGTCCAATTGCGTGTGCCTATTAAATCATGTGACCACTTAGAATATTACGTAAAATGGGTAGTGACACTTGTGTAGATCAGTGAACTTGGGTGACCAAGAACTTGCCTCAGCCGAGAGCTCATCGTCTGCGCTGAAATCTGTAGCTGCTCCCTTGGCCACGCGTGCCTTGTAGCTCAGCCGGCGCCTCTCGTCTGCGCTAGGCTTTAGATTGATTGATAGATTGTTTACGCCGCACTCAAGATTATTTCATACTGCGGCGTTGCCTGGTTTAGTGAAAGGGGGGGGGGGGGGTTGCACGGAGGAAACCCCCAACCTTCGACGAGTACCTGACAACACGATATGATCGCTGACTTCTGTGTGGTTCTTCTTCACACCCACAAATTCAACTTTCCAATTTCAGCTTTTTCATTGTTATAGCTAACATGTTGCTTAGCAACACGGCCTATCACGCAATATATCCCCAAAAATCACAAAAGTTATAGTCAAGCTGAAGACGAAATGACACTGGCAGACCGTGCTTTTTGTTTCTGATTCTGTGTCCATTCCTTTCTCATCTTTCCTTTACTCTTTCTTTATTATTTTTTTTTTTGCTCAGAAAAATGGTGTGCCCTGACCCCCCTACCCCGAATCCGAACATGTTATTACGTATGTTCCTGAGAAGAGGACAAAACACATCACACTTCATGTATCCAAATCCTGCAATAATTTGGCCGGTAAATGTAAGTGTATGGTTCAATACAGATGAGAATTTAGGATAAAATTCCAGTAAAGATGTTAAAGTTTTGGCCTGCCACTTGACCACAGCAACATCCAACTATGAATCTGCATGATACATGTACCTCCCAACATTGATGAAATGCCTAAAGACGCGATGCAAACTAGTCCGGGTTTCAGACTTCAAAAGTAGGCCTACTATTTTTTTTAAATACTGACGGCCGTTTTTGTTAAAATACGACCGTCAGTATTAAAAAATAGTAAGTCAGAAACTCGGACTAGATGCAAACTCGATGTATATATACAAGCCAGATCGCGGAACCTTTTTCGGATAACAATTTTGCTATAAATATCAAATGGCAGAGAATCTTAATTGCGACTCCTCTAATATCGTGTATGTTATCACGTGCAAAAAATGCCGCAAACAAAACGTCTGAGAAACTCCGAATTCTGTACGACAAAGAGCAGCCAACCATTTATCTAGTAGGCTCTATTAGTCTTAAACATGATGTGCCCGTGGCACAACATTTCAACACTCTAGGTCATTCGGCCAAGGTCCATTTTGAAATCATGTCTACGGTACCTCCCCCTGCAGATACCAAGCACTAACATTTGGAAAGGGAAAGTTTTTGGATTCAAACATTACAAACTATTTATTCTTTGGGTTTGAACTTGGACCCGGAAAGATGTCCACTTGTGTTTCAGTATAACAAGGCCAGCAACGCTATGGCACAGATTATAGTAGAAGAATACAAACTACTTCAAAGTAAAATTTCTCGACCTCTGACCCAAAGGCCAGTCATGGCTTATAAAAAGAACAACGAGGGAGGGGGGGGGGGGGGGCAAAATTTTCACTGCCTTTTCCCATGATCCTCAGTCTGCCGATATTCTTGCTTAAGGTGCATAAGCATTGTCAATGTATTACAAAGTGTTCCAGAAAATTCTACTGACCAAGTCCAAGCTCCTGTCAGTCGTCAACCTAATGAAAAGGTTTAGTTTATTACAACAATGTATGACAGGGTATAAAGGTCTAAATGATATACCTGTTTTCCATGGTCATGTGAGACAAGAAGTTTTTTCCTGTGCCCATGTGTTTTGGTGTTCATAAAGATTCTATAAAAGAACAAATATTAAGATATAACTGATTTCGCTCTTTAATTTTGGTCCATTTTGTCAAGTTCAAAGTTCACAAATATTGCATGAAAATAACAACAAGTACATGTACAATAATCTGGTCAAAATATATGGATTTCAATAGAGATATTATGGGATGTGTTCAAACAATAACAATGAGAGACAATTTTGTTTACAATGTTAATACTTATCATCTTTATCAAATCTTAATGTCAAAAATTAGACAAAAATTTATTTATTTTTAAAAAAATTCAAATACTGACAATAAAATGGATTAGATCTGTAGGATACAATATCTTACTACCATAATATCAAAATTGCTATATAGAAAATGGATTTTAATAATTTTTTATTTCATCCCTTTTAACATTTTTAACATTAATGAACAAGCCAGGTTAAAAACAAGATAACAGCATGATTCATCCACTTTGAACAAAATTTCTACTGGGAAAGTCAGAAACAAAATGAAACGGGAGAACTTAAATCAGACTGTACATGATATGAAAGCTATAATTGACAGGGCTTGCAATTAACTTGTCAGTCTGGAATTTAGGTGCTTTGGAAATAATTGAGGTAAATGACTGTCATCCTTCACAATAATGAGCCCAAAAGGTTTGCAATTGTGTAATTCATAACACATTATATATTATCTCAAAGGCTGGCATTTTATACACTGGTATCCTAATACAATGTACTGAATCCAATAAATGGGGACATTCAAGTTATCAAAGTACATGTATTGAATGAAAAAAATTTTGAAACATACATTAAATTGAATTGACACTGGGTATTTAAACAAAGACACAAGCGTTTGATCCTTGTGAATACAAGATACACATATATTATCGTTACAACATACACACTATTGGAACTGGTAGAGATACGTGTAGCAAATATTGAAAAATGCTAATAAAATAAAATGTATAAAATAAAAACAATTTTCAAAATATCACAGCTTTAGTAAGAATTGTAAAATGATGATATCAAATATGTATTTTAGAACCAGTAATCTTTTTTGAGAATAATTTGGGTAAATGATTTAGTACATATAGTGGCATACAAGTAGATACATAAACAATAACAACCATAGCTAGGGAATATACATAATTTGAAGATATCAATTAAATAATATACATAAAACTTAGTTATTACATTCAGAAGAATATTGAACAAAACAATGGATTGATTCAGAGTTAACGATAATACTTTGTAATGTAAGAATATAAAAAGATACATAGAGTAAACAAATATACATGTAAAATAAATACACTGCAGTATAAATTATTACACATCTGAATTAGTCAATATAAATATATAATTTTTCAAATAAATTTACTTCCATTACTTATTAACTTGATAATTAGAAGTATCTATTGCATTTATCACATTGCTTTATGTTGCCTGTGCAGTCTCACTTAAGAGTCTTATCACATGAATATGCTGAACCCCAATTACAGCTTCTGTGTTTACCAATGGGTTTGGGTGTTTGTGACTTTTGATAGGTTCTGTGATTATCAATGGGCTTGGGTTTTTGTGACTTTTGATAGGTTCTCTGATTATCAATGGGCTTGGGTTTTGTGACTTTTCTTAAGTCCTGTGTTTACCAATGGGCTTGGGTTTTGTGACTTTTCTTAAGTCCTGAGTTTACCAATGGGCTTGGGTTTTTGTGACTTTTCTTAAGTCCTGAGTTTACCAATGGGCTTGGGTTTTTGTGACTTTTCCAAAGTCCTGTGATTATCAATGGGCTTGGAATTTGTGACTTTTCCTAAGTCCTGTGTTAACCAATGGGCTTGGGTTATGTGACTTTTACTAGGCCCTGTGTCTACCTATGGGCTTGGGTTATGTGACTTTTACTAGGCCCTGTGTTTACCGATGGGCTTGCGTTGTGTGACTTTTAATAGGCCCTGTGTCTACCTATGGGCTTGGGTTTTGTGACTTTTCCTAAGCTCTTTGTTTACCAATGGGCTTGGGTTATGTGACTTTTCCTAAGTCCTGTGTTAACCAATGGGCTTGGGGTTTTGTGACTTTTCCTAAGTCCTGTGTCTACCCATGGGCTTGGGTTATGTGACTTTTACTAGGCCCTGTGGTTATCAATGGGCTTGGGTTATGTGACTTTTAATAGGTCTTGTGTCTACCTATGGGCTTGGGTTATGTGACTTTTACTAGGCCCTGTGTTTATCAATGGGCTTGGGTTATGTGACTTTTACTAGGCCCTGTGTTTATCAATGGGCTTGGGTTATGTGACTTTTACTAGGCCCTGTGTTTACCAATGGCCTTGGGTTTTGGGACTTTTACCAGGCCCTGTGTTTATCAATGGGCTTGGGTTATGTGACTTTTACTAGGCCCTGTGTTTACCAATGGGCTTGGGTTTTGGGACTTTTACCAGGCCCTGTGTTTTCTCTCACATTCGGCAAACCACCATACCAATGATATCTGGTATCCAGAACGGTAGGCCAAACAACATTGTTGAACTTCCAGCAAATTTGGTTTTGACCATCTGCCTTCTCCAATAAGACTAAATAGTTTTAATCTTTTAATGCAAAAAACATTTCAAAAATCTAGAAAACGAAAAAAAAATATTTAATACTAGAAACAGAATTTCCTGAAAATTAGAACATGCAAAAATGTATATTAAATCTGCCCCCGCCCTCTCTAAAAACAAAACAGCTATCAAAATCAGACTTTGTATATACAAAAATCTTCACACCATATACAGAATAATATTAGTTATTGGTATTTTACCTTGGGTGTATGAATCGTTATGACCCTTCTGATAATCATACGCCCTGAGCCGGAGGCGAAGGGTGTATGAGGAACAGAAGGGTCATAAAAGATTCATACACCCAGGGTAAAATATCAATGACAAATTTATTATCCCGAAACCCATAGTAGACGGAGAATTGTCACAGATTCACGTTGCAATCGCTACCTGCCTGTAGGCCTACTAGCTGGTACTGTTATTAGTGTTAATTTAATCAAAGTTACGACTTCATCATGTGTGCAAATTTTAAGCTTGTCTTATTAATTATTTGTTTTATTGCGCAGATTCTATCTGTGACAAATATATTTTACCTAAAGCTAATATCTCGATATTTCACACATACATCTACAGTCAAAATGTACGAGCCTCTGTCAAACAGATCGAGCAGACGACATACAGAGTTACGCCCCTTGTATACTTAGCAACGTTAAAGATCGATGTACGAAGAATTTTGTGATCCGTTTTTCCATTTGTAGATTTGAATTAGAGTCAAATTAGGTAGAAATTAAAACTTTGCACGATTAAAGAAGCTTAGGTGACTGTAATAGATCCTCATAAGACCTGTTTTGGGCTTTTCGAAGCGAGTAAACATTTGAAGTGGTGGCGGCCATGTGTTTTTTGTCAGGCAGGTCATAACAAAATCAGGCCGGGTGTATGGGTTTATACGACCCGGGTAATCGACCAATCAAAATTCAGCATTTGCCAACTAACTTGGTTGAAGGATAATAATGCTAGTTATTCACAGGTTATATCACAGTTTATAGAAATTGCATAGACAATTGGAGACTGTTTCTGACCCCTTTACTGACATTATTCCCAACAAAAAGTACTCCGATTAACAATCATAATTAAGTTAAGATTAATATATTTGCAATAAATAAAACTGCATTTGTAAACTAAAACCTCAGAAAAACACTTGCTAATTAAATGACAAAGATGATATTTCTCTTTAACAGATTTAAAAAATCAACAAACAAATATGTAACATAGAGATTTACTTTAAATAGTGTTGGAAAAGAAAAGTTATAATTCGATCTATCTGCTATAAATCCAGTTCATATCCAAAATCAATGTTACAAAGTAAATACTATTCCATGAGATTTGCAATGGCAGATCACTGATCATAAATGTTTAAGACAACTTTCCTTCAAGTTTAACAATCTGGTCTTTTAATTCTGCAATTTCTGAAAAAAAGAGACAAAGATATGTTTAAACTGTATGAGAGAACAAATACTTGGTTTGAATGTTTATTGACATGCAGTCTTTAGCTGATAAATAATTGTGGAATGGAAGAAACCCAAGACCTTGGACTGGGAACTCATTCTGTGACGGTGAATCACATGAAATCCTAAGAGAAAATGTTCACAATGTTTGGAATTCAGTTACAGTAGATTTAAACTAGCTTTGGCTTCTTTTACTAACATAAATCTGATTATACTGATTATGCCTGTTCCAAATGAACATTGCAACCATAGGAGCCGGTTAATGGGTGTAATGGATCCAATTCCATGTTGTAAGCCTATGCATAACTATGAAGCAGCTTTATAGGAGATCTATAACCCCAAACCCGTACAAGGTGATAGAATCTAAATAAGAACTTCTTTTACGTCCAACATTAATTAACTTGATATATAGAAAAAGAAAAGAAAGCCTCTTTGCCCAGCTGATTATTCTTCATGACAATTCACAATTGATAAAGCACACTGTAAACAACATGAGAGTAACCTGGAGTTGGCAAATAAAGCATTATTGGGAAAGAAAAAAAACAACAGGTTTGCTGAAAAAGGACACCTGATTTTTGTTGAACTTTTCTTTCAATGTCAGTACCATTTAAAACATTGTACATGAGTAATATAATATAGAGAGCGGCGTTAATTAACGTATCTGGTAAAGGCCCGTTCTCACTGTGCGATTTGTCGTACCGACTTGTAGGATGCGATTAAAATGGACGCTTTTAATTGGTCAATATTGTTTATCAACCAATCAAATGCATCCATTTTAATCGCATCCTACACGTCGGTACGACAAATCGCACAGTGAGAACGGGCCTTAAGAAGGTTACTAACACTTTAACAACAAACATACCTTGTCTCTGAGTTTGATTTTCTTCCACAAGTTCGGTGTTTCTAGATGAGAGGAACACAGCGTCTTGTATAGCATCCTCTAACAATTGACGATAGCGCTGTTCAATAGCAGCTTTCTGCTCCTCAAACATTTCTCTGTATTGACGGAAAGTCTACACAATAAATACGACGATACATTATTGATGATAAATGGCCTGTAGACAAAGTTATGACCCAAAAACTTCTAGCACTCCCCCCTTCCCCACCCCCAACAAAAAACACCCCCAAAAGCACCAAAAAAAATGAAACATGTTGTCAGTAAAACCCTATGTTCCCTGCCTGTAGACAAATTTACCCCCCCCCCCCCCCCCCCCTACACACAACAAAAAAACACCCCCAAAAGCACAAAAAGAAATGAAACATGTTGCCAGTAAAACCCTATGTTCCCTGCAAAACCCTATGTTCCCTGCATAGATGTAGAATGTAGATTTACAGATACCAGATATAGTTCTTGTTCAACGTACATGTACCCTCATATTGCCTTAAAGTTTCTTCCTATGAACAGAGTCTACTCACTTGATAGTGCTGTAGTTGTTGTAACTCAATTTCAGTCTTATGAGCCTCAAATAGACTGTCTAAATCATTGCTCAATTTGCCTTTCTCTCTTTCCAATATCTCCAACTAGAAACAGAAACATAAAGAAAATATATCAGTTCAGTAATATTCCGTCCTGAGCCACATTGATTGATTGATGTTCTTTGACGCTCTCAAGATTATTTCCCTTATATGGCGGTGTTGCCGGGTTTAGTGTGGAAGGACAGCGACATTGAACCAAACTAAGGTAAAAATGAGTTGTTAGTTTAAGACAGTAAATGTAAGACAGCAATCACCTGGGAATCTCATAATGACAACAGCTGTTAATGAACCTTACTGTCAAAATAAAACAGGTATATATACCTTCATTGTCATAACAGGTTTGTCAGCTCTCAGTTCAGTTAGTTCAGATTCCATATCGGCCCCTTCTCTGGAACTATATGTCTTCTGTTCAGACAATCCAATCTGTCACATAAATGAAGGACAACACACATCAGTCAATATTTATCATATGGTATTCTGTACCTAAAAAAAGCCCAGGGGACAGATTTAGTAATATTGATGAAATGTTAATGCAGATTTGTGGACCCCTTGAACCCCGAGTAAGTCACAAATACCAATTTTAAGGCAAAAATAAGGCAATAAGGCAATAGTTTAAGTACATGGCTATGAATACATTTGGCAAAGTTTCATATGTTTGTAAAGTTAAGGACTTGGATGAAATACCTGTATTTGTGTCTTCCTATCTTCCACATCTAGTCTAACTCTCTCTCGTTCCTCACTTATCAAGGCTCTGTTCTCCATCTCTAATTGGGACATCTCTTCTTTCTGACACAGAAAACAAAACAGACAAAACTTTGTTAGGGTTGATATTTCCTTAATGACTGAACTGGTTTCTCAAGTGGTAATGCCCATTTGATAACTATATGTATATGTTGGTATTGACAAGATCCTAAATACAGATACGGACAAAATAAAGAAAATAAATAAATTACTTGTATTTTCCTTCTCATCTCAACATTTCCCATGACTGCTGTTAACTGAGCGACACCTTCCTGTAAAAACAAAGACAATGGACTGACAAAAAATATTTGCATCTTATATTAATGTAACAAATCATAACTAAAACCGTTCTCGCACAAGGAATACCCCCCCCCCCCACCCCCTACATTGTTTTGCTCTCTTTAAAATATATTCAAGGACAATCCATTAATCTGGAATATTTTGATGTACAAATGGTACAACTGCACACCATTAGTCCACACAAACTGTTGTGAGAATTTTGACTGACTAAAAATTATTGAAGGGCAATAACTCTGGAAGTAACTGTATGACAAATTTGGATTATATAAATGGCACAACTGTACACCATGGGCAACATGTACACAAAATTTCATTGACCTAACTACAGAAGAAGTAGTCTGGTTAAGCTATGTGCAAATTTTGTCAAGAGCAATAACTCTGGAAATAACAGACAGACCGACTTCTCTGCTGGGAATATAGGGACTCATTGACCTACCTCTTTCTGTGCTTTCTGTTTTTCTTTAATTTCTTCTAAACGTAGCTTGATGTCTTTCACAATCTCCCTTTCCTTTTTCAATGTTTCCTTAGTTTCATGGATGGAAGTTACCTTTTTCTTTTTCTCAGAATCACTCATTTTGTCTAAGAAATGGGAATATTTTAATGTGTAAATCAAAAGAACCATTTAAGGTCTGGAAAATAAAATATACAAGCAGACACAGTTGACAATATCCCCCGCCTTGTGGAAAACACATTGAAGAATACTTGTTGAAGAACAGTGACTATGAAATATCAACTAACCCAGTACCCAGCTTTTAGCAATCTATATTGGACATTTAAAATGGCATGAGCTGCCAAAATGTTGATATTTTGACGTTGAATCAGAAGGTTGAAATTATCGACTATTGTTCTCAAGACGTGTAATTCAGAAGCTTTTTAGTGCTTCTAGTCTCGAGAATGTACGATAAAGTATTGTTTTAAACTAACTTTGACTTAGAATGAATGAATGGTCGTCCCGGTTATTTAAATTTTGTTTACTTTTCGAACACGTTTTCGGTTCGTACAGGCCACATACTGTATAGATTTTCCTCATTCCAACGCCAATCATTTAGTTTTTCGATGACCTTCAAAACCTCTTACTGTCGTGACAATCAGAAATTATGAAAAAAGTGTGAATTTTAGTAGCACATGCCCCTTTAACCTAAAATTTAAAAAAATTATATTTCCATGGAAACGGTAAAAGATAAAAAAAAAAATTCTTTCAAGAAGTTGAAAACCTCATAAGCTACATCTACACATGATGATTGTTCCACACACCAAGTTTCATTGAGTTATGTCTAATAGTTTTCGAGTTTTGCTTCGGAAACGAAATCAGGATAGACGGATGTATGGAGCCAATTTCAATAGCTCCTTCATTGCTTCAAATAAATTGAAATGTACATAGAGAAAAAATAGAAAGTAACAGGACTCAAAGAAAGCTCACCAGATTTAGCAAAGTTGGAATACTCAGTTATTTTCTTCTGGAGTTCCTCTTCTAGATTCCTTAACAACTTTTTCTTCTCATCAAAGTGAATGGTCAACTGTGTGAAAAGGTAGGTTAGAAAAATAAAAAAAAATAAAAAACAGACAGGTTGAGTGCTTGGTGCTAGTTGTACCCAAATTCATCAGGTAACAAATTTATTAGTTGAGTATAAGGCCTTAAAGTTATATGAAGTAGATTAAATCTGCTTCTCTCACTACATGGTGCCCTCTCAATATAGAATAAAGGAGGGGAAATAAACTTGACCCAATATGTGTGTTGCAATAAACCAAAACACAAGACAACTCATACTATACATTTATACAAATTTGTCTCCTAAAAATTTAAAATCATAACTGACCTGGTCTTTTTCTTTCTGTAAAAGGAGAACTTTTTCTTGGATTTCTTTGTTTCCCTTCTTTACATTTTCCATAACCCAGTCATATATACCCTGGAAAAAATAAACGATCGTGAAAGAAAAAGAATCTTTCTATAAAAGAGTGTATGTGATATACACGTATAGCATCCAATAATCGGGCAATGTGTGCCATTGGCTTTGTTTGAACACAGACCATAAAATTCCACACAGAGAACTATTTCACTCAGAGATTTGGAGGCTGTTCTAGGCACATAATGGTGTACGCGTATCCAATCAGTTATCGTACAGAACCAATTATCGTACACCCAACTTTCATACATGTTAAACCCAAGTAATCACGCTTTCCCGCCAATGACAGCCGGCTTACTTATTGTTTTGCAAAATTTAAACCTCCAAATAGAAATAAATGTTTTGTGGAAAATTTTGGTCTCGTATCTCATTTACAAAGCGACCCAAGAAGTCACTTTTGGCCGTGATGGGAAATTTTCGAAGACAAAACAAAAGCTTCAGCGTACAAAAAACAGGCAGATGAGCGGCTGAATGGCAGGATCCTATAAATTCATTTAAGAGTCTCGGAGAAATCAAACTATTTTAACCAAAGTCGGCCGAGTCCAGCTTTACTTCTGTGAAATTTTTGTCAATGCTAACAATGACTTCAGTTCTAGCATTGAAATATGTAGACACATTCTCATTGAGATAGTGTTCATTGGAATATGTAGACACATTCTCATTGAGATGGTTTTCATTGGAATATGTAGACACATTATCATTGAGATGGTTTTCATTGGAATATGTAGACACATTCTCATTGAGATGGTTTTCATTGGAATATGTAGACACATTATCATTGAGATGGTTTTCATTGGAATATGTAGACACATTCTCATTGAGATGGTTTTCATTGGAATTTGTAGACACATTCTCATTGAGATGGTTTTCATTGGAATATGTAGACACATTCTCATTGAGATGGTTTTCATTGGAATATGTAGACACATTATCATTGAGATGGTTTTCAGTGGAATATGTAGACACATTCTCATTGAGATGGTTTTCATTGGAATTTGTAGACACATTCTCATTGAGATGGTTTTCATTGGAAAATGTAGACACATTCTCATTAAGATGGTTTTCATTGGAATAAATAGACACATTCTCATTGAGATGGTTTTCAATGGAATAAATAGACACATTCTCATTGAGATGGTTTTCATTGTAATATTGTGTAGACACATTCTCATTGAGATGGTTTCCATTGGAATATGTAGACACATTCTCATTGAGATGGTTTTCATTGGAATATGTAGACACATCTTCATTGAGATGGTTTCCATTGGAATATTGTGTAGACACATTCTCATTGAGATGGTTTCCATTGGAATATTGTGTAGACACATTCCCACTGAGACGGTTATCATTGGAATATGTAGACACATCTTCATTGAGATGGTTTCCATTGGAATATTGTGTAGACACATCCTCATTGAGATGGTTTCCATTGGAATATTGTGTAGACACATTCTTATTGAGATGGTTTCCATCGGAATATTGTGTAGACACATTCCCACTGAGACGGTTATCATTGGAATATGTAGACACATCTTCATTGAGATGGTTTCCATTGGAATATTGTGTAGACACATCCTCATTGAGATGGTTTCCATTGGAATATTGTGTAGACACATTCTCACTGAGACGGTTATCATTGGAATTTGTAGACACATTCTCATTGAGATAGTTTTCATTGGAATATGTAGACACATTTTCATTGAGATAGTTTTCATTGGAATATGTAGCCACATTCTCATTGAGATAGGTTTCATTGGAATTTGTAGACACATTCTCATTGAGATTTTCATTGGAATATGTAGACACATTCTCACTGAGATGGTTGTCATTGGAATATGTAGACACATTCTCACTGAGATGGTTGTCATTGGAATATGTAGACACATTCTCACTGAGATGGTTGTCATTGGAATATGTAGACACATTCTCACTGAGATGGTTGTCATTGGAATATGTAGACATATTCTCACTGAGATGGTTGTCATTGGAAGATGTAGACACATTCTCACTGAGATGGTTGTCATTGGAATATGTAGACATATTCTCAATGAGACGGTTGTCATTGGAAGATGTAGACACATTCTCACTGAGATGGTTGTCATTGGAATATGTAGACATATTCTCAATGAGATGGTTGTCATTGGAATATGTAGACATATTCTCACTGAGATGGTTGTCATTGGAATGTGTAGACATATTCTCAATGAGATGGTTGTCATTGGAATATGTAGACACATTCTCACTGAAATGGTTGTCATTGGAATATGTAGACATATTCTCACTGAGATGGTTGTCATTGGAATATGTAGACATATTCTCAATGAGATGGTTGTCATTGGAATATGTAGACATATTCTCACTGAGATGGTTGTCATTGGAATATGTAGACACATTCTCACTGAGATGGTTGTCATTGGAATATGTAGACATATTCTCACTGAGATGGTTGTCATTGGAATATGTAGACACATTCTCACTGAGATGGTTGTCATTGGAATATGTAGACACATTCTCACTGAGATGGTTGTCATTGGAATATGTAGACATATTCTCACTGAGATGGTTGTCATTGGAAGATGTAGACACATTCTCACTGAGATGGTTGTCATTGGAATATGTAGACATATTCTCAATGAGATGGTTGTCATTGGAATATGTAGACATATTCTCACTGAGATGGTTGTCATTGGAATGTGTAGACATATTCTCAATGAGATGGTTGTCATTGGAATATGTAGACACATTCTCACTGAAATGGTTGTCATTGGAATATGTAGACAGATTCTCACTGAGATGGTTGTCATTGGAATATGTAGACACATTCTCACTGAGATGGTTGTCATTGGAATATGTAGACACATTCTCACTGAGATGGTTGTCATTGGAATATGTAGACACATTCTCACTGAGATGGTTGTCATTGGAATATGTAGACACATTCTCACTGAGATGGTTGTCATTGGAATATGTAGACATATTCTCACTGAGATGGTTGTCATTGGAAGATGTAGACACATTCTCACTGAGATGGTTGTCATTCGAATATGTAGACATATTCTAAATGAGATGGTTGTCATTGGAATATGTAGACATATTCTCACTGAGATGGTTGTCATTGGAATGTGTAGACATATTCTCAATGAGATGGTTGTCATTGGAATATGTAGACACATTCTCACTGAAATGGTTGTCATTGGAATATGTAGACACATTCTCACTGAGATGGTTGTCATTGGAATATGTAGACACATTCTCACTGAGATGGTTGTCATTGGAATATGTAGACATATTCTCAATGAGATGGTTGTCATTGGAAGATGTAGACACATTCTCACTGAGATGGTTGTCATTGGAATATGTAGACATATTCTCAATGAGATGGTTGTCATTGAAATACGTAGACATATTCTCACTGAGATGGTTGTCATTGGAATGTGTAGACATATTCTCAATGAGATGGTTGTCATTGGAATATGTAGACACATTCTCACTGAAATGGTTGTCATTGGAATATGTAGACACATTCTCAATGAGATGGTTGTCATTGGAATATGTAGACACATTCTCAATGAGATGGTTGTCATTGGAATATGTGGACACATTTTCAATGAGATGGTTGTCATTGGAATATGTAGACACATTCTCACTGAGATGGTTGTCATTGGAATATGTAGACACATTCTCACTGAGATGGTTGTCATTGGAATATGTAGACATATTCTCACTGAGATGGTTGTCATTGGAAGATGTAGACACATTCTCACTGAGATGGTTGTCATTCGAATATGTAGACATATTCTCAATGAGATGGTTGTCATTGGAATATGTAGACATATTCTCACTGAGATGGTTGTCATTGGAATGTGTAGACATATTCTCAATGAGATGGTTGTCATTGGAATATGTAGACACATTCTCACTGAAATGGTTGTCATTGGAATATGTAGACACATTCTCACTGAGATGGTTGTCATTGGAATATGTAGACACATTCTCACTGAGATGGTTGTCATTGGAATATGTAGACATATTCTCACTGAGATGGTTGTCATTGGAAGATGTAGACACATTCTCACTGAGATGGTTGTCATTGGAATATGTAGACATATTCTCAATGAGATGGTTGTCATTGGAATATGTAGACATATTCTCAATGAGATGGTTGTCATTGGAATGTGTAGACATATTCTCAATGAGATGGTTGTCATTGGAATATGTAGACACATTCTCACTGAAATGGTTGTCATTGGAATATGTAGACATATTCTCAATGAGATGGTTGTCATTGGAATACGTAGACATATTCTCACTGAGATGGTTGTCATTGGAATGTGTAGACATATTCTCAATGAGATGGTTGTCATTGGAATATGTAGACACATTCTCACTGAAATGGTTGTCATTGGAATATGTAGACACATTCTCAATGAGATGGTTGTCATTGGAATATGTAGACACATTCTCAATGAGATGGTTGTCATTGGAATATGTGGACACATTTTCAATGAGATGGTTGTCATTGGAATAAATAGACACATTCTCAATGAGATGGTTGTCATTGGAATATGTAGACACATTCTCAATGAGATTGTTGTCGTTGGAAGATGTAGACACATTCTCACTGAGATGGTTGTCATTGGAATATGTGGACACATTTTCAATGAGATGGTTGTCATTGGAATATGTAGACACATTCTCATTGATATAATTTTCTTACCTTATTAGCTAAGGTCATTTTCCTTTCCTCTTCAAATTGAGTTGACATCTTTTCTCTTTCTGGCCAAGTTTGTTTTTTAGCGATCTTCAAGTCATCAATCAATTCCTGAACAACCAAAGAAAGCACTTTATGATAACATTCACAGTCTCACACACTCTGCTGACGGAACATCACTGACTGGGTATTCATCTGCTCTAACTATGCCAGACACCTTCCAATACCAATGGATGGTCTATAGTTACTTATGGCTACTACCCAGTTGACTGACATAAAGTGACATGAGCTGAACACTAAATACTGACCTCCATTTTTATTACATCTTCCTTATCTGGGTCACCAGATGTCACAATACGATCCCTTAATTTGGAAATCTCCACTCGGAGTTCATTAATGATGTCATCTGTATCATCCTAAAAAGCAAAAAGAAACATGCTTAGAAATGTTACCGATAGTTACATGTAGAACTTTGTAAAGAGAGAGTTAAATCAACAGAAAATTAGATAGATAGATCTCAATCCTCACTAAAACTAGTTACATTTCTCATGACTAATACAAACAAGAGATCCCTTACAGGGATCTTAACGCCCGCGTTCATCTATTCATATTAAATTGATTGATTGATTGTTTGGTGTTTTACGCTGCGCTCAAGATTATTTCACTTATATGGCGGCGTTGCCAGTTTTATTGTGGGAGGAAACCGGGCTCTATGCCCGGAGGAAACCCACGACCTTCCGTTGGTAACTGGCAACCATCCCACATATGTCGTCTATTCATATTAAAGATTGTTACAGCAATAACTGGATATAGGAATTTGGGCCTACATAAAAAAATCTTATTCCAGGGAGATAACTATTGTTGAGGAAAATTAAATTGTGAATTGCAAAGTAAGCTCCCCTTGAAATTTTGGTTGAAAACAACATTGCCACCTGGTAGCCATCTTCAAAATGCTAATGAGATGATAATGTACGGTGCACAGCTAGAGCTTAGGGGGACGATGTGTGTCATGTTTGGCTAAGATCAGGTCAGTAGTTTTCTTGGAATAATGATAACTTTCATTTTCAAATTTGGTTCAAAAACAACATTGCTTCCTGGCGGCCATATTTAAAAAGCAAACGAGATGAAAATGTAGGGTGCACAACTAGATCATAGGGAGATAATGTGGGCCAAGTTTGGTCAAAATCAGACCAGTACATTTTAGTTTTCTTGGAATAAAAGTAATAAAAGTATTCAATTTGGCGGACATATTGAATAAGCAAATGAGATGGAAATGAACAGTGCATAACTAGACCATAGGGTGATAATGTATGTTAAGTTTGATTAATGTTAGACAGGTAGTTTTCTTGGAATAAAGGTAACAAAGAAAAACAACATCGCCCCCTGGCGGCCATATTGAATATGCAAATCAGATGAAAATGTACAGTACACGACAAGGCTATAGGGAGATAATGTTAGTCAAGTTTGGTGAAAATCAGACAGGTATTTTTCTTGGAATAAAGTAACAAAAAAAATATATCGCCCCTGGCAGCTATATTGAATATGCAAATGAGATGAAAATGTACGGTGCACAACTAGACCATAGGGTGATGATGTATGTTGAGTTTGATTAAGATTGACACAAAGGAAGAGATTTCTGGATAACAACTTCTTATTTATTGATGTTGGTACGTTTCGGTATAGATACTAATACCGTTTTCAACCAAATGTGACTAATCAACAAAATGGCAGAGATTAAGATTGGACTGACAGTTTTATTGGATTAAAGGTTACAAAGGAAAACAACATCGCCCCCTGGCGGCCATATTGAATATGCAAATGAGATGAAAATATACAGTACACAACAAAGCTATAGGGAGATAATGTGAACCAAGTTTGGTGAGTATCAGACTGGTAGTTTTCTTGGAATTAAGGTAACAAACTGGCGGCCATATTGAATATGCAAATGAGATGAAAATGTACGATGTACAACTAAACCATAAGGTGATGATGTATGTTGAGTTTGATTAAGATTGGACTGATAGTTTTCTTGGAATAAAGGTAACAAGCGAAAGTTTTCTTGCAATAAACGTAACAAAGAAAAACAACATCGCCCCCTGGCGGCCATATTGAATATGCAAATGAGGTGAAAATGTACGATGCACAACTTGACCATAGGGTGATGATGTATGTTGAGTTTGATTAAGATTGACACAAAGGAAGAGATTTCTGGATAACAACTTCTTATTTATTGATGTTGGTACGTTTCGGTATAGATACTAATACCGTTTTCAACCAAATGTGACTAATCAACAAAATAGCAGAGATTAAGATTGGACTGACAGTTTTATTGGATTAAAGGTTACAAAGGAAAACAACATCGCCCCCTGGCGGCCATATTGAATATGCAAATGAGATGAAAATATACAGTACACAACAAAGCTATAGGGAGATAATGTGAACCAAGTTTGGTGAGTATCAGACTGGTAGTTTTCTTGGAATTAAGGTAACAAACTGGCGGCCATATTGAATATGCAAATGAGATGAAAATGTACGATGTACAACTAAACCATAAGGTGATGATGTATGTTGAGTTTGATTAAGATTGGACTGATAGTTTTCTTGGAATAAAGGTAACAAGCGAAAGTTTTCTTGCAATAAACGTAACAAAGAAAAACAACATCGCCCCCTGGCGGCCATATTGAATATGCAAATGAGGTGAAAATGTACGATGCACAACTTGACCATAGGGTGATGATGTATGTTGAGTTTGATTAAGATTGGACTGATAGTTTTATTGGAATAAAGGTAACAAAGAAAAACAACATCGCCCCCCTGGCGGCCATATTGAATATGCAAATGAGTTGAAAATGTACAGTACACAACAAAGCTATAGGGAGATAATGTTAGCCAAGTTGGTAAATATCAGACTGGTAGTTTTCTTGGAATTAAGGTAACAAAAAAAATATATATCACCCCCTGGCGGCCATATTGAATAAGCAAATGAGATGAAAATGTACGGTGCACAACTAGACCATAGGGTGATGATGTATGTTAAGTTTGATTAAGATTGAACTGGTAGTTTTCTTGGAATAAAGGTAACAAGCAAAAAGTTAACGGACGGACGACTGCACATCCCCTCATGGCATCCAGCATGTCCAAAAAGGTTTTTTAAAAAATCAATATAAAAACGTGGGAAGAGATGCAATGACAAGGGACCATTGTCTTCCTGAACTGTGGAAAAGAGCAGTAATTCGGAAAAAAATGAAACTATTACAACCTAAATAAAAGGTGCACATCCTTGCATGCCCATCAGGTTTTTGTAAAAATCGCATAAAAACTGTGGGAAGAGATACAATGACAAGCATCCATTGTCTATGTCTTCCTTAACTGTCAGAAAAGGGAAGTAATTGTGAAAATAAAGAAATCAGTGCAACCAAAAAAGGAGGCGCGTCATATAAAAAAAATGTGGGTGGACATGTGATGACAGGAAATGATTATGGACAGACACACACACAGACAGACTAGCTGATCACTAAATCCCCCAGAATTATATGCCAGGGGGATAAAAATGATTATGAAATAGATGAATCCTTGAAATAAAACAAACCAGATTCATTTTGACTTTGTTTTTAATTGACTTTGCCAGGCAGCCATATTCCATTGTTGTCAATGTTTCAGCATGCTGTTTTTCTACAAAAAACAAAACAAAACAGGAATTGAATGGATTTGATGGTTAAAAAATTCTGCGACTGACATTTAGATTTTGTGGTTTCCCAGAAACTATAAATGTATTGATGTTTTATGGGCTCTTTGGCATTACAAATCCTAGACCATCAGGTAAGGGCTTGACAACTCTAAACTATGAATTGAAACTCTCTGGTAGGATGCATTAAGTGAATTTAAACAAGAGCCATCAGAAGATGGCATATCCTCCTTGCGTCCCTAAAAATAGTGGCCTACAGTGCATGATGGAAAAGTAATCTTATTTGTTATTGCTGTAAGAACAACAAACTTTTCAAGTTCCAATGGGATACAACAAAGTGCTCTCAAGTTATAATAAAGTTCATAAAATGAGAAAAAGGTAAATTGGCTGTAACGTCCGGCATAAAATTTGTAGAATCCTAAAAAGCAATCTCATCCTTCTTTTCCATGAGCTCAACACACCTTTGAGCATGTCATACAGTAACACTTTGAGCCGGCCATACACTTTGAGTGTGTCATACACTTTGAGCATGTCATCCACTTTGAGCATGTCATCCACTTTGAGCATGTCATACACTTTGAGCATGTCAAACACTTTCAGCATGTCACACACTTTGAGCATCTCATACACATTGAGTATACCATACACTTTGAGCAGATGTCGTACACTTTGAGCATGCCATACACTTTGAGCATGTCATGCACTTTGAGCATGTCATGCTTTTTGAGCATGTCATGCACTTTGAGCATATGTCATACACTTTGAACATGTCATACACTTTGAGCATATGTCATACATTTTGCTCATGTCATACACTTTGAGCATGTCACACACTTTGAGCATGTATACACTTTGGGATTAAACTTACCTGATGGATTCAGTGCTAACATCATCAATGTAAATGCATTGCCACCTAATGAATCCTGTCAAAAGTAAAAAGAGGGTTTTGAAATGAGTAAATTTTCTTGCAAAATACCACAAGACCTTCTACAGATATTGTTTAAACTGGTACTCAAACCATCGGCACCTATGTCCATGAAACTGTGTCATCCACTCACTCATAACACTAATATCACATTAAATATTGTATACAGTATTACATTCTTTGTCTATGTAATGAATATAAAGAATTGCTGCTGCTTTATTCTCACATAGCCATTGGGTGTGTTTTATTTAGCCTGTAACCCTCTACCCGCCACACCAAACTTCTTCTGTATAATCAGAACAGTGTCTTTAATAATCAATTGTTGAAGGGAAAATGAAGTCTCTGACAGATGAAATGATTGTTTGTTTATCCACCATGCCAGTATAATATTCACCTGTAGTAATCTGGTAATGAGGGAGTCTCTATAGGGTATATGTCCCCCTTTCTTCTTAGGGTCACCAAGACAGCTTAATACATCCAACAGGGTGGGTATTCTGAAATAAACAGTATACACTATGGTCATAGAACCAGTGGAAATCTCTGATGGATAGACGCTGGTACGCATGACTTTACTGACGGGTGGTTCTAACACAAAACCGCTCTTTCAATCAATCAATTACAAAAATTATAAACAAAGAATATAACAGTTATATATCACCTCGGTGTAATATTACAATAAAGCCAACAACTGTACCAGCAGGTATGACACACATCATCCCCCTAAGTTCTAGCTGTGCACCGTACATTATCATCTCGGTGTAATATTACAATAAAGCCAACAACTGTACCAGCAGGTATGTTGATCAAATAAAGTTTGAAATAGACAAATCTGCTAGTTACACAAGCGTAAGAAATAGACAGGTACACTGGGTGGCTGTATCCAGGAAAATTAAATTAAATCTTTTTTCATCATAATATTCTAACACAGAAAGTAAGGAAGAAACAAACAATATATATATTCAGAATAAATGATATGAATAGTTATTATTAGTATCAAACATGAACAGATATTTGAATAAAAAATAATTACCCATTTTTGGAGGGCCCTTTATTAGCGGCTTCGATACCTGGATATTAAATGAAAGAAGTAATTGTAGTCAAACCAACAATAAATGGGTTATAATATATATTTGTGTGTAAGACAAAGATATATAAACATATTATATATCGTACAGGCAAACTTTTCCTGGGTGGGGGTGGGGTGGGGGTGTTACTAACATTTGATAACCAAGACATAGTGCTGGTAACCAAGACACTAGTTAAAAAGCGGCTTGAAAAAGCAGGGTAACCAAGACATTAGTTAAAAGGCGGCTTGAAAAAGCAGGGTAACCAAGACATTAGTTAAAAAGCGGCTTGAAAAAGTAGGGTAACCAAGACATTAGTTAAAAAGCGGCTTGAAAAAGCAGGGTAACCAAGACATTAGTTAAAAAGCGGCTTGAAAAAGCAGGGTAACCAAGACATTAGTTAAAAAGCGGCTTGAAAAAGCAGGGTAACCAAGACATTAGTTAAAAAGCGGCTTGAAAAAGCAGGGTAACCAAGACATTAGTTAAAAAGCAGGGTAACCAATACATTAGTTAAAAAGCAGGGTAACCAATACATTATGCTACAAGTTACACACAGGGATCAAACATCTCCCCTAGTAAGGCTTTATGCTTTAACATTTCCCATTTAACTAATTCTTTTACCTGCTAAATCTACCAACTGTATTCTGGAACGAACTCCAACTTTACTGGACTGCCTTTCTTTCTGTTCTATGACAATGGTGAAAAGCCCATGTGCTCTGGAAAAGAATGTAATATACAGATTGAACTTTCAGGAGTTAGGTTTATTGGTTTTGATGGAGGTACAATGGAACACACTGACAAAAGTCCTCTACAAAGTAAACAGTGAATATAAATAGTTGCTATTCTGATATATCTAAATGTTTTATTTCTGGTTTAGTTATATTACGAGGGTGACAATAACTTAATGTCCACCAAATAACATTATAACATTACATTTATTTCCAAAATTCTTACTACTTTAGATCAATAGCATTTAACGTTAATGAGCACAATGAGTGAGTGAGGGAAGATTTAATCCTTACTTTACTCCTTACAGTCATTGTGATGATAGACATCAATATAATATAGCCTACCTTTGAGTTTGAGCTCTAAGATCATTAGTACCACCTGTCCTTACACGAGAACCCTGTACATATAATTTACCCAGATCTTCAGAACTTTTGCAAACCAGCTCAGAAAGTCCACCAACATAACTAAAACATGTGAAATACAAAGAACATTTCATCTAAAAATAATCCTTTTGATTCAGTTGAATTTTTCCCAAGGTAAAAATCATTAATCTGTACGACGACATTGAGAGAAAAAGGTGATTGTTTCACTTATAATATTGTATGACATAAGTTCGGCTTCTGGGATAAAAGTATGATAACTATCGTATGTTAAGAGAAAAAACAACAAGAACTCCTATATGTTGATGGATTACAACAGTTTTGAGGGAATTGTTAAGAAAACTCACATTCCTTTCTGGGGATGTTGTTTAATTTGCATGGGTCTGTTATGAGGGTTTAACAAATCTGTCATCTCGCCATCCAGTATCTAGTACAAAACAACCATTAGTTAGATTTATGAACACTAAAACACACGGGCACAGGGAACATCTTCTTGTCTAAAATAACCATGGAGACAAGTTTCTAATTGTGTTAAAAAGGGATTTATCATTTAGACCTTTATACATTTATTATATTTATGATCACTAAAACACACCGGCACAGGGGAAATCTTCTTGTCTAAAATTTACACATAGAGATTAGGGATTCAAGCGTACATCAAACTTGTAACTGTAATAAACAAAAGTCTCCAGCTTTGGTTTTCCTGCATGTTTTATTGTTCTGTCATTTATCATTTGGAATTTAATACATCCTGCAGAAATTAGGCATAAAACCAAATAAGTAAGATGGTGGGATAGTCACCAATTTCTATGTTTTGCCAGTCCATGTAGGCTTATTGTAATCCTCAGCAAAATAACAAAATTTCTTAATAATGGACATAGAAAATCCGGGTCTCAACAATTGTCCAGATCTTTGGTGATACATTGATTTTTCACGTCATACTCAAGATTATTTCACTTTAATGGCGAAGTTGTCAGGTTAAATGGGTGAGAAAACAAAACTATTGGCAAGAAGAAATCCCAGGTACCTAGCAAGGGTGATCAAGAGAAAATAACACTCACAAATATCTTAAAATTAAATTACAGCAAGAAAACAAAATTACTAGCAATGTGTTTAAATAGCTTCCCTTTGTTGATGTTTTTGCTTTACCAATACACTGTATTTGTGGGATGGGAAGTGTTGAGTGCAGCAGAAAAGTAAGATGTCTGCATTACAGTGATCTGATTTTATTTATATATTTCATTTTTTCATCTTTCCTGTGACATTTCTTAAAATCAATTCCCTAATTTAAATTGAAGAATTGAGATTTACCTCCAGAAAAGAGGCTGTCACAAAGAATTCTTTTCCTGCTTTTTCACCCATGTGTTTGTAGAGGCTCTCAATAAACTAGAAACAAAAAATAAATAAAGGTGGGATAAATTAAATTTAAAATGGTGTGGGGGTTCATAACATTGCAAGATTATTTGTGTCATATGGTGTCATAGCCAGGTTTTGTGGGAGAGGAAACAGAGCTCTTTGCCCGGAGGAAACCACTGAGTTTCGGGGAGTACCTTGCAACTCTTCCACATAAGGTAATCAAGTGAAAAATCCAATCTCTGGACTAAATGGGATTCCAACTCGAACTTCCTCGATAGAAGGGTTGTGTCCGACTGAGAGACTATAACTCTGCGGGCTCAGCCACCGAGGCCCCCCATGTAGTCTTAAAAACTACATGGCTTATTATTGATACAACTCTATCCATGGATAAGGCTTTCACTGCAACTTACAATCCTAAATTTATAGGCTATATTTTTGATTGAAGCTTATTTAATTGCCTGGCTGCGTAACAAACAAAAAGCAATACTTACACGCGGAGCAATACTTACACGCGGAGCAATCCCAGAATCCTCTTCACTTCCTGATAACAGATAACTTTTACCACTCCCTGTCTGTAAATAAAACGTCTCTTTGGTGATAATTCATTATTTACGGTAAGAATTCCGCTAATTCAAGGACGAGCAATGTGAAGATAACAAATTATTAGACTGCTTTCTGCTATGTTTGGTCTAAAACAACAACAGTAGCGATGGCTCGATAGGATTATTGGTCGCTCCATGCAGGAGGTAAGACACCCAACGAAAAGTCTCAAACTTTTAGAGTGTTTTCGTAATGTTTTGAGTACTTGAATTAGCAGAATTCTTACCGTAATAAAAGACAATTGTTTGTTAACCATGCCAAGAACAACAGCTATATTTTAGAACCTTAACATTTTATTTAGACTAATATTAGTATATTGGCATTATGGTGGATTTTAACCCCTGCAGATCTACCTGGGTTAACATTATGGCATTATCATTAACTACCTTACTAACGTATCTCAGTTTTCCATCTCCAGTGAACATTATGGCATTATCATTAACTACCTTACTAACGTATCTCAGTTTTCCATCTCCAGTGAACATTATGGCATTATCATTAACTACTTTACTAACGTATCTCAGTTTTCCATCTCCAGTGAACATTATGGCATTATCATTAACTACTTTACTAACGTATCTCGGTTTTCAATCTCCAGTGAAGTGATTTGGATTAAAGTGACGGTAAAAGAGCAGAGGATTGATGAACTGATCATGATAACAGCCACCATGAAAAATTGGTTAATTTAAAATGATTTGAAAATCTTTGGGGTGGGAAAATTATTAATTTGAAAACTACATGTACTCTGTAACAACAGAAAGAAAGATTGTAATATTTTATGAAATTCTATCCAGGAATTTTCTCAAATGGACAATCTGAAATTGTCCACAAATAAAACTTGTTTACTTACAGCCCCAAATGCCATAATAGAAACATTGTAACCATCTAAAGCATGTTTAACATAGCTCTCCACTTTACCAGTGAAAACTGCAGACTGAAAAGGATAAGGGAAAAATAAATAATAATACATGAGACTGTTGAAATAATAAACAAAAAATAAATTATTCACAAACACAAAATCAGAAAATAACAATCAAATATTGATATCTTTACAGTTTGTTCAACTAGAATAAATGTTGGATGATTAGTGTTTGATGCCACAGTTGGGATAGTTTGACTAATATAATGTCATTTGCTTTACTGGAAGCTTTTTGGTTCGAATGTAACGCTCAGTTCTGACGTGGTAGAAGAAAAAAAATGTCAATCGGTCACCAGATATCGCGAAATCTCTCGGTAAACTCCCAGGCCCTATTGCAGGAGTTAACATGTACTATAAACTTTACATTGTTATTGCAACAAAAAAATATATTTTCCTTTGCATAATAACGTCTGCAGTGTACCCAGAAATTATAAAATATAAATATATAAATTACAATAAAAAACATTGCTTCAGTGCAGTAACCTTAACTTTATAATAATTTTCACTTGTCAAAACCACACGTTTCTTACATTGTTAGCCTCTTGAGGAAAGCCACCATCTGTGATGAATGAGGAATTCTGAGGGGGGGGAAAAAACATTTGAGAGATAATTAGACAGATGAATCACTACTCATGTTTGTTATTTACAGTCAAACTCCTATTTTAGATCACATAATAACAATTTTACTCAATGATCTGACAGAATTATCAACTCCGTTATTATTATTTTACAACTTTGCAAATTTACAAATTTACATTGTACTCATATATTTACTCATATATGACAATATCAATAAATAACAAGAGTTTCGAGGAAACCCAAAATACGCCCAGAAAGGCACAGTCACTGCAGCCATACCAAAACAAATCCTTCCATATATATATTTTTGAATATATGCATGGGTCCTTCAAATATGAAATCTCATCTGGTGTTAAATGTCCAGGTCTTCAGCTTCGAGTCCAGCTAATTCTGTCTGGTGACGTGGTCAGTGGGTTCAATCACTTGCTGAAGACATCACTGACCAGGATGTTTCCCACATTTTATATATGTATATTTGAACAGAGCCTAATCTCTGAGATGGTCAATGGTGTGTAAATATACAAGTCTTATCTGTTTACACCTACAACTAGGTTTATAAATATTGTCAAACATATATTTAAGCAGATATATTTTCTTTACCATATATGGGTAATAAAACTGAATTGAAGAGCCTTTAAAACAGAGAAATAATTATAATTCTAAACTTTTTTAGGTTTTGGCCACCATAGCTATCACTAAATTATCCAAGGAAGCTCACACACCTTCTACCCATACGCTATATCCTCAGAAAAAATTGTCCAGATGGAATCAAAACTTTGTAAGTTATGGAGCGGAAGGGAATATTACATAATCCAATGTAACTCCCATATTATGTAACCAGTGATGTTAAAAATAGTTCACGACACACCTTCTACCCATAAGGTATATACTCAGAAAAAATTGTGCAGATGGAATCAAAACTTTAGAAGTTATGGAGTGGAAGGGAATATTACATAATCCAATATAACTCCCATATTATGTAACCAGTGATGTTAAAAATAGTTCGCGACACACCTTCTACCCATAAGGTATATACTCAGACAAAATTGTGCAGATGGAATCAAAACTTTAGAAGTTATGGAGTGGAAGGGAATATTACATAATCCAATATAACTCCCATATTATGTAACCAGTGATGTTAAAAATAGTTCGCGACACACCTTCTACCCATAAGGTATATACTCAGAAAAAATTGTGCAGATGGAATCAAAACTTTAGAAGTTATGAAAGCGGACGCCTGTCAGGCGGACGGAGATGATACCATAATACAGCCCGCTTTTCAAGCCGAGCGTATAAAAATCCTAGATTTTTACTACTTTTCTTAGTTCACATATTTCAGATAAAAAAAAAGTAATTCAAATGTTCTTTTTGTGGAGAGATTGGCTGTATACAAACAATAGAAAAAAACAGTTGGACTAACTTGTAGGCCTACTCACTAAAACACATACTATATTAAAACTATAGCCATACTACAATCTAATCGTCAAAACTTGTTTGGCAATGGTGGTGTTTTTCAAAAGGCTAAATTCCAAGTCTGAAATCTTTGAATTATTGATTCCTTGATTGAGGCTGTTTACACCACTGTCAAAATGGTTGCCTAGTTGGTTTGTTGGGGAGGAAACCACCGCCCTTCTCTTGCTACCTGGTTCCTATCTCATATTAGCTAAAAGGGCAGATAACATCTTTGATGTTCTGATGATAAAAATAATCAAGGAATCATCCCAGAGTAAACTGCACATGCATTCCAAACCAATGTGTTGAAAAAGATATCTCTATAAGTACAATGTAGGGCCTATATATATTTATGAACACTCGGGCGCAGGGTATATCATTTAGGCCTTTATACCCCGTAAGTTGTTGTAATAAACTAAACCCATGATATTTCATTAGGTTGACAACTGATAGGAGCTTGGCCTTAGTCAGTAGAATTTTCGGGAACACTTTGTAATAGATAGGGCCTATATATAGGTGTAGTAAACCTGTGTTGTGAAATCTATTTCATGGTGATGCCTTAAAGGATTAGGGTTGGTTTGTGCTTGTATATGGATATTTGAAAAAACATAAGTTGAAACGAAACACCTTCGGCTCGCTTTAAACCTCAGGATAACTTTAGCAAGTATTCCTCATTTCTGAAATATTGGCAGAATCCAACTCAAGCAAACTCACGTTATAAACAGAATTAATCTGCCATCAAATACTTGAATGGATGGATGGACGGACGGATGGATTGATTGATTGATGTTTAATAACACATCATAAGTTAAGTTATACATTGCAGGCAAGTTTAAAAAAAAAACCAATAAAAGTAACCCTACCATCACCTTATCCCAATACCACCACCATTAGTTATAAATCTGGTAATATTGAAACAAATATTTTATTCTCATGGCTAATAGCCATATCTACCCTGATAAACTCTACTTCGTTTTAGTATTGATATATCTAGTGCGGCTACACTTATCAATGGTACCTACATGTAGTGATAGCTACTGAAACTACTACCATCTAGCACATACTTACAAGAACGTTTGTGACAGGTTTCGACTGAAAGGTTACGTTGGTGAAAAGGTGAATGACATGATTAAAAGATCAGTAAAATGTGTGATTGGCATCTAGGGTCTTTACTAAACATTTGACGAAAAGATGATCAGATATTTACTATACATAATTTTGCAATGCCTAGAACCGTTTTCTAATTAAATTTAAGTTTAATCACACTAAATCCATCCCTCTGACATTCAACTTGAATACAACATCTTTAAAAGTGGCATGAGCTGACAAATTTATATTCTGTCACAGCAAACTTAAACAAATTATTGACTATTTTTCTAGATAAATTAAGTAAGACTAGCAAACCCCAAACATATTTGATCACACACCCAGAAATATACTGGAAAAAAAATCCAGCAGAAATTCAAACATAACATATTAAAAGCTGATGTGAGTACCTTTCCCGGGGGCTGTATGATGACCTTGTCACCTTCCACCTTCGTTACTATGGAAACACCATGTTTAATCTCATCTTGAGTCAGAGGCCTCACTTTGGCAATAACTTTCACTGTAGCAGATTCACTGGGCTACAACACAAAGACCATAATACAGTGTTACTTTTTTTGAAAAAATCCCTGAAAAAAAAGCACTCAATAAAATTATTCTGTTGGCTTTCTTTGTAAAAGTTTTCTCAACCAAAGTGAATGGTTTTCAGGAAAAGTTTCTTTCCCATACAGCTGTAGTATGACTCATCCAGTGACTGACATATAGGACTGTCACTTATACATCCCCATCTGCATCATTCAAATAAAAAAAATATGTACATGTACCCAGATTTTTCACAAAAAATGATGCTAAACAGAGAACTTGTAGCATCCTCATGGCCAGTTATACATTATATGTTGTTTTGTTTGGCTTACATCATTTAAATATCTTTGGGGTCGGTGGAAACAGCCATAAAAACTGTTTTATCTGGCAACTCTTCCACATATTTATAAGGCAATGAAGAGAAAAATTCACACAGAAATACAATGTAGCATGCACATGGAGTGCTTGGGCTGTCCATGTTAGCGAGGAAAAAGCATAAACCATGGCTAGATACATGTGAAATATATAAACTGTTGTCACTTGTCTTTAATAGACAATGGCTATCTGTGGGGTTTCTGCTTCATTTATTGTATTTAATAGTGCTATTTAACTGTTTTTTATTGCTATTAATTTAAACAAGTGATAAGCTAGCGTAATTAATTCTTAAAATCCCTAACCAGCGTTAAAAAAAGATATGCTGATGCTTTTTCCAAGGAAGTGTTTAAATCTACATAACTGATAGAAATAACACATAGGGATCCGATGGATTTGATGTTCAGTCATTGTAAAATGTTTTGGATTGGAATTGTTCTACAAGTTACAAGGAGCATTGCCCATATGGGTTTTCTTTCTCTACAATAATCTGATATTTGTAATATGGACACAAAGAGACACTTTATGTCTACATGTTACTTACATGTAGCTGATTTTTATTTAGTTCAATTTTACCGAACTTATGGTTATATTAAATATATACAGTTGGTATATGTAATATAACCATAAGTTCATTAAAATTGAACTAATTTGGGTTTGGTTGGATCATAGCTGCCAAAATGCCAAAACAACAATCTCTTAAGTACTTCCCAGTCCAGGCCATAGGATTTCACCGTAGTGACCAGTTCCGGTAACCTGTTGTTATTGATGTTCTAAAACTACGGAAACAAAAATCTGTTACCCTTCACTAAAGCCAGTATTTAGCCGAGAAATCTTGGCTCTGCTGAATTTTTTTTTCCGTGTTCGTCATAGCCAAGATCACTTCCATAGTAAAAAAGTGATATTTGTTAAGGAAAAAATCGGCGGCGCAAATTTCACAACAAATAAGCAAAGAATAAAATATTTACCACTGCATTCCGATAGTATAGACCACGAAGAAGGAGTTTGTCAAACTTACGCCGCTGTAAAGTGGTAAACTTTCCCTTATGCAGTCAATATTTGTTTCGAAGTCCACTGGCTTTCAACCTGACGTAACCGCTATAGTAAAACATTTAAACGACCAGTTAAACTGTGCGGGGCGTCGAAGAAATACTTCAATCATATATCTTTAGTCACTTTACAGCGGCATAAGTTTGACAAACTCCTTCTTCGTGGTCTATGCTATCGGAATGCAGTGGTAAATCTATTATTCTTTGCTTATTTGTTGTGAAATTTGCGCCGCCGATTTTTTCGGCGGGTCTTCTTAACAAATATCACTTTTTTACTATGGAAGTGATCTTGGCTATGACGAACACGAAAAAAAAAAATTCGGCAGAGACAAGATTTCTCGGCTAGTCAGTCTGAATCGCCGAAGGTCGGGGGTTTCCTTTCTGGCAATGAGCCAGATTTCCTCCCTTACTAAACCTGGCAACGCCACCATATTAACCCCAGGTGGGTATCCTGTCATTCTGTTGTATAACAGAATGGCAGGATAGTCACCTGGGGCTACCGCCATATATCTTATTTTAGGTGAAATAATCTCCAGAGCGGCATACAACATCAATCAACCAAATAGTGAAATACACGTACTATGATTCATTTCTATGTAGCCCCAGGTGACTATCCTGCCTAGCCCCAGGTGACTACCCTGCCATTCTGTTAGTGAATAGTGTTGTGTTGTATGGGGCTAATTTCTATGAATAGTATTTGAAATATTAATATTTATTATTTGGCAATTAAGTTTCAAAATTACATGAACATTGATGCACTTGAAGTTTATGAAGTTTATCAAACTAAAAGTCTTTCAGTGAACGAACAACAAAACAGTACTTACCATTTTTTCTGATTATCCAGTGCTGTCAGATTGCATGTACATGTACCGTGACCTTTGCCAAGCACCATGTAAACAATCCGTCTCACTGCAGTTTTCTTGTAAAGGTACCAGTCAAACCTGTCAGGGAGCATTTCGTGATTGATGGATGGCTCTTTTTTAATGGAGGTAAATATGTTATTAAAATGAGATCGCGCACTTTCAAAACAAAGATGGCCAGCGACGATGAAGAAGTTTTGAAAACAGATAAAAGTCCTTTGCCGATGTGCAAATACGGCGACAAGTGCTATCGCAGAAATGTGCAACATCTACAACAATATCGACATCCTAAACGAAAGCATGAAGACGTGAGTTGAAACATCAGACAGTTAAAATGCTTTAGACAGGCTCGTTGTGGAAACGTCCCGATGAGTCCACTCGGGAGTACGCCGTAATACTCCCGAACGGCCGAAGGCCGAACGAGCCATCGGGAATTCCGTGGATGAAAAAGCAAAACACATCTTCGTTCTTCTTAACTTCCTCCGTAATGTGCTCTTTGCAGTGCAACATCGATTCCATACAACACACTTCAAGCTTAATTGTAGAAAACAATGGTCTAACCAGCTGGGAGCGGTCACCATTGTAGAAGGGACGCCATTTTGTCGTAGTTACAGGCCGGGTGATACTGGAGCTCCGGCCCCTATTTTGAATTTTCCTACGAAAAAAATGTTTACCGATGCAATAAATGCCTTAAAATGAATGACCAACCTTTTCTGTCTTAGTATCCATTCCCCTTTTGTCGAACTATAGGCTTGGGTTGTTGCATTCCATCGATATCGAAAGTGGGTTGGAACATTTTCCCGCGAACAGGCGGCCATATTGCCTGTGGAATCATGGTTAATTTTCGCAAATTTAAAAATGGCTTCCTCCCGTAGCGTTCCGCCCTTCGGGCGTCACAATAGTCAATAACGCTACATACCGGAGCTAACTTCAAGCTTTGCACCCGTGTATTTTTTTCTTTAAAAACATTTATCGTTGTGTGTGCTGAGTGACGGTCAAGCTTTAAAAATCCACTAAAAGTTCAAAAATTCAACTCGCCATTTTCAACAACCCATACCTAAGTTGGGGAAAGTCGTCGATCAGCGGGTTGTCCATCGATCGGTGGGTAAACAGCTGAACGGCGGAGAATAGACCCAATCAGTGGGTAAAGTTTGGCCAAAATTATATTTTCCTCTCTATCTGCCCGCTCTTGTGTTTTCACCGAACTATCGAGTTCTACGACAACAGTTAATTTTCCAAGCTTGCTGCAAATGGCAAGTTCTACTTTCTAAGTCAACTCACTGTGCCCCCTGAAGCCGTTAAAATTTGTTTCTTAAAAATCTCTAACAAATTGTGTCATTTTAAGCATTTGTTGTTAAACAAACTGAGATATCTACTCACATGTTTGATGGCCAACCCGTCAATCGGAGACTTTCCCCTACTTGATAACTACGTCAAAAACAAAATTAGCCCCAGCTAACTATCCTGCTATCCTGGGCATTTTTATGAAATACTGCAACACTTCGATCAGTATTGTTATCAACCAGGAATTTGGCTGATTAATTGATTATTTCACCTTAATCGCGATATATTTCTTGTAACTTTGCTATAAAAATTGTATAGCTTAGGCACAGAAGTTGAATCCATAATTCTCAAACTTTTTTGACGCAGATTTCACTCGTATCGGTATAATATAACAATCAAATTACATAAAACGTCAAAAAGAGTCTCTCAGACTTTGTTTTCTTATATGTAGGATGAGGCCACTCCAGAAAAGAAAGCCAAGAAAGATGTTTCAGAGGAGGAAGACTTGAGTGATCCAAATAATGAACAAGTAATTGAACCAGGTAATTCAGTAGATTTCAAATAACCCAATCAATTTAATAAAGGCTATTAAAAAAATTGTCTTAAAGAGGGGAGAATACACTGGAAATGAATCTGTCAGGCAAAGTGGTGTTCGGTCGACTCGTCAGTGGAGCGCGCATTGACATTTTGAAATTGACAGGAAGAAGTATTAGTAAATTACTCCCCTTGCAAGCTTATCGTATCTTAGGGCTATGACCTGAAATGTCAGTAGTAAAACGACCTTTTCTGAACATTCTTCAACAACCCCCATAAGTTGAGTAGACACCAAATGCATCCTGTCACAAGGTTGATTTACAAACCAACATATATTTCAGAGTTAATAGAGCTTTTGTTTTTAGTTATTAGCTCCTTGAAATTAACCTAGGTTTAAAGGACCAATTTCTCTTACGCTCCAGCAGCAACTGGTGAACTAGGCTTATGCTGATTGGCTGATTAGGGCACACAGCTAAGCTTTGCCGTGAAAGTGCCTGCTGAGTCAGTTAGACGTTCTCTGACAATGCTTAACTTTCTTATAGCTCAGTTTGGCGAGGAAAGATTGTAGAGATGTGCTTTTGGTACCTTTAGAAAGGAAAATTTTCCGCACACTATTTTTACTGAATTCTTTCCTTCTTCTTTAAGGTAGCCAGCCCTAAGAGTTTGTTTAAAAAGAATGAGCAAACCATGAACTACATGTACATGAGATATTTTATTTAATCTGATTCTCACTCTCAACTGAATCTTGTAACAAAACAGTTTCAGTGGATTCCTACTGTTTATTTGTTATTGCGATAATTAATGTATATGCATTTGAACTATTGATAAAGTCAACAAGTGATTGTTGGACTAAGAGCAGGTTAGTTATTTACCCATGATTAATGGCTTGTAATGACGTGTCAACAGAGAAATCTCCAAGTATAGAAGAAATCAAGAATAATAAAGAAGTTGAGAAAGAAGAAAGTGAAAACTCCAGCAGCGAAGAGGAAGATGATGAAGCAAGTCCTGAATCACCTTTAGATGTCAAACAAAACATCAAACAAAAATTCTTAGTCCAAATGCCAGATGATTTTTATGAATTTTGGGACTTTTGTAAATCAATATCGTCAAAAAATCCAACAGGCAAGTCTAATGATATGTTTTTGAAGAAAAATTAATTTTACCTTGTTTTATAGACACATCATTTTGCTTCTGAAAAAGATTAGTTTATATGACTATGATCCTGACTCTATATTCTCTGAGTGCAAGTCAAATGATATCACATACATGTAAGCTTGTACGGTACTGTGTGAAAAGATAATGGGTAGGTAGGGGACGGGGGGTGGGGGGGGGGGGATTGCTAACTTAGTTGACAGAATGATAGTCTCTCAGTCTTCCTTTAAAGCCATCAATGGGTTGCTGATTAAAATCCCACTGAGACCAAGAAATATTTTTGAAAGATTTCGGAATGGGTTTTTCACTTTATTGCCCAGTTTTCTTTGCCCCTGAATTTGGCAACGCTGCTATATAAGGTAAAGAATGTGTGCAACTGTAAACATTAATCAATCAAGGAATAATACTGCTAGTTAAAAGGTGTGCACACTTTACTCTAACATCCTTCAACTAAGGGTATCTTTGAAAAGGTAAGAACCAAAAGCTTTTTTAAGGGCCTGTTTTAATCTTTTATTATTTATTCTTTTTTCAGACGCCCTAAAGGATTTACTGGGGTTTTCATTGGTGGGCCCTTACTTAGTTTTAGCAGGTTTACATAAAGAGAGGCCACTATGTAATAAAGGGAGACCACCCAGTTACCTGACCTTTTGGAGGTATTATTATGACCCCCCTGAATTTCTTACTGTTATAAGAGGAGATGATAAATCACAACATCACCTGGGCTATTACAGGTATGTCAAATATATGCTATTCAGTATTGTATATGTAGGGTGCCCTTTCGTTTCTTAAAATGGCATCAACTGCCAAAATATAGTTGAAACAGAATTAGCAAATTGTTCATCGTTTCTCGGATACCAATTTCGAAAATTTGTTGAGGTAATTTTTATTTGCAGCTTAACCCCTAAAATGTACTCATACATCACAGCTATTTTCATTTTGTCCATTATAACGCACCAGTCTATAAACTTTGGGGATATACGTACCGGTACGTGAAATACCCTCTGATAGACTGCAGGTCATTTTGAATGTGGCGACCAAAAAGGTAGCCGTGAAACGTACAATTTCCATATCCTCTTGACTCTGAGGGCCCCACAAAAGTGTCCCCGTGATAATGAAATGGGTCGAAACACTCAGTTGGTTAACTATCAGCCTCGATCAGTTAAATAATTGAAACATTGGAGGATTCCTGATATGTACCAAAACTGTGTCTACTTTGTGTTACAAATCATGTGGTTTACCAGGCTAAATAATATATATAAACTAATATCTTTCTAAATGATATTGGCATTTTATAGATTTATAGTTATTTCTTTTTTCCTTTTAAGGTCTGTAGTTAAATAATTAAACTTTACAAATGTGGTTCTTTCTGGACTATCACATCAATATACATGTAGGTCATAAATATATATTCAAATTATAATGAATTCTGAAACTGTCTCATTGGCATATCATTTTGTCCTATTATTTGACTCCTTTCCTCCAGAGATGATCCAAATAAAATGCCTGTGTTTGTTGCCTCAAATTCTGCTCAAGTCAATGGCACATTAACATCAAGAGGAGAAAATATATTTGCAGCAGTCAAGTGAGTTTCTTATTCTATTTTTATGACTATCAATTACTGTAAATGTCATAGATATCAGGGACCTGTTTCACAAAGCGGCGTAGATGTAATTTTTGCGTAACTTTCATACTAACGTATCTCTACAGTATGGGTTGCTATGGCAGTTACGTGAAAAACTTACGCTACGCTGCTTTGTGAAACAGCCTCCAGATCACTAATGTAGTGCAAATTGTTTTGAAACAAGATTTGCTTCAGTGTGTGTTAGAACCGCCCTCCTAGTAGTTATCTCACCTGGCCGATCTGTCAAGTAACCAAGGCATCCTAAAATAGGGTTAATCATTCTGCCTTGTATTGGGATATCAAACCTTCAAATTATCTACCAGTCAAAAAAAGTGAATTTTCGCCAGAAAAGAGTCCAAATAAGTGATTTTTACAGCTGGAGTACATTTTCCAGGTTTATAACTTTCTGCCAATATTGAGTTCACTGGATGCCGCCAAAAATGACATTCTCAGTTTGAACTTATCATTTACTTCCTATATAGCCTATAACCCAAAATGAAATGTTTACATATACGGATAGATAGATTTTGTTATCTGGGTTTATGCGGCATAAATTACCATCATAGTTATGGCTACTTCTTTACAAAACTGTAAAAGGGTTTGGTAAGGTATTTCTCTCATCAAATGACCAATCTCTTCTAAAATGATTAAACTTGGCATTTTGGGAGAGAACAAATCGTCCTTTTCCAAAAAAAAACTCTGGTTAACTCTATGCAACAAGATTCATAGGTCAAACAAAAAATCTTGAGTCCATGTTTGGTACTGAAGCTCACATAGAACAGCATGAGATCATTATTGTCTAGCAAAGGCCTATATAGTTCACAGTTTACAGGGATAACAATTTTATATCTTTGAGAACAGTTGCATATAAAAACAACCGTACCAGGTTAAATGCCAGTCATATTTTAGATCTGTCATCTTTTATTTTCAGTTTTTATATCAGTGACAGTTTGAAAGAGAAGTCAATTGAAAAGAGTTTAAAGGATAAGTTAAAAGAGTTACAGAAGAATCTCACCGATTGGGCAATGAAAAAAGACTTTCCACTGGATCAAAAAACTCTGACCATGAAAGCTAGAGATAAGAAAGTTGTTTGTAAAACATTCCACGGGGCCGGGATTGTTGTACCTGTTGATGACAATGATGTTGGTTATAGGCCAGTCCCTGAATCTCCAGGTGAGTTGTCTTATTACACTATACAGGTATTGTTGTACCTGTTGATGACAATGATGTTGGTTATAGGCCAGTCCCTGAATCTCCAGGTAAGTTGTCTTATTACACTATACAGGTATTGTTGTACCTGTTGATGACAATGATGTTGGTTATAGGCCAGTCCCTGAATCTCCAGGTAAGTTGTCTTATTACACTATACAGGTATTGTTGTACCTGTTGATGATAATGATGTTGGTTATATACCAGTCCCTGAATCTCCAGGTAAGTTGTCTTATTACACTATACAGGTATTGTTGTACCTGTTGATGATAATGATGTTGGTTATATACCAGTCCCTGAATCTCCAGGTAAGTTGTCTTATTACACTATACAGGTATTGTTGTACCTGTTGATGATAATGATGTTGGTTATATACCAGTCCCTGAATCTCCAGGTGAGAAGTCTTATTACACTATACAGGCATTGTTGTACCTGTTGATGATAATGATGTTGGATTTAAAGGATTTGATGAAGCACACTCAAAATGACTGAAATGAATTTATAAAATATGTTCTGTAGATGTCCTTGATTATAAAATTGGCATGAGCTGACAGATATATTGAAAATTTTGTTGAAACAGATTGAGCTGATTGTTCAGTTTGTATTGTTTACTCATATACCAATATTCTTGATTCTACTGAACTTAAAAGTAACTCTTTGGTTTTCTTGTCCATAATTGCAGAACTGACTGGCAAATTTAAACAAAACAATGTGAAAATAAATGTTCACTCTGGATCTGATCAGAATATAATAAATCCTCAATTATGTTCTTTTTTTTTAGGAGATTTGAAGAAAATTCTGAAGAAAATTAAAGAGAGTAAGAACCAGGCAGAGAAAGACAAATATTTTGAACCATTACAAGAATTAATAACTCTGGTACAATTTGCCAATGATGAGTGTGACTATGGAGAAGGACTTGAACTAGGACTGGATTTGTTCACGTTTGGAGGAGACTGTTTTCATCGTCCAATTCAACATCTCTTATCCCTCGCGTACCAGCTGCTTGGCAGGCATCAGTTTTCAGACATCATTACTGCTCATATAAAAAATCGCAGCTCACAAATGAGTGATATCAGTTCATAGTGAAGGATTGGTTATCAGGTGGATATAATGCTGTCATTTAGACACCTTTTCAGCACATTACGCACAGACATATTTTTATCAATTACTCGGCAAGTCCTATTTTGTTCAATTTCAGACTTCTTACCACAGCTGAAGATCCGTTCAATTTTGTCAATATATAACAAAGTATTTCAGAAAAAATTTACTGAGTGACTAAAGCCAAACTTCTGTCATTCTTCAACCAAATGCAATATCATGGGTTTTGGTTTATTACAACAACCTATGACTGGGTATAAAGGTCTAAATGACATACATGTACCCTCTTTTAACCTAACTATTGTAAAACAGTTATTTGGTGACATTCAAGAAGGAACACAAGACTTCACATGTTAAATCATGCCCAAATATACAGAGCAGTTGTAATTACATGTATACTGACAATTAGAGAAATATTTTTATACAAAATATGAGAATTGTTAATAAAATTTTCAACCTGATGATATTTTGTTTGCATGTTATTGCCATTTGACTTAACTACTGCAAATGGTATAACAGCTTGCACATACATACTTCAACATTCAAAATGCAACTGTTTAATCTCCTATGCTTTCAAATTTAAAGAAGAAAATTATGCCAAACCTTTTAAACTTTTGCATAATTAGTTCCTAACTTTTCTGTGTTTGAAAAAAAACCCAGGAAAAATGTATGTTATATTAAATGTAATCAGTATTTAGGATTTTAGCGTGTTGTGTGTCTTTAAATTTTTAAGTTAGTGTGTCTTTGGTGTGACTTTATTTTCAAAAATATATTTTGTGCTTAACACAGAATTTAGAAATTATATTTCCTTAATAGGCAAAATTTTAAATTCTTAAAATAGCCAGATGTAGAGAAATGGTTCACAACTTGCACAGGGTGTCAAAGTCAACTCCTTGTATAAAGTGGTTATTAGGATTTTTACCTAGGGATTTAACCAAGGGATAGATAGTGTGTCGGGAGCAATTTAGGAAATCTTTGATTGCATAATAAGACATTCATATTTGTTCATCGAATAGGGAAAATGAAAAAAAAATATGAACAGAGAATTTCGATTGCTGAAATTTTAACAAATATATTCTATAATGTAGAGTAATCAGTCGTTGGGGGAAGACGTATGTTGACTCTTGTATAAACCAGAATAGGTTCAAAACACATCTCTAGGCATCCTGCATGTTGACTGATTGATGTTTACGTCGCAATGAAGATTTTTTCACGTATATGGCGGCTTTGCTAGGTTTAGTGGTCCGAATGCCTGGCAACTTCCACATACGGCAATAAAGTGAACAATTTGGTCATCGTGGACCTCAAAACTTTCGAGGCCTCAGAAATTGTGCTATCACAAACTGAGGCCGCTGCCCCAACCCCCTTTTTAAATTTTGTGGATACACCCCCTGTTTTGTGTAGAGCAGAAATCGGATATTGAATTCAATAACTTAAAAGTAGCATGAACTGCCAAAATCTTGATCGAGCAAAATTTTAAAACGATGGCCTATTTTTGTAGAGAAGTACAAATAAGAAGCCTTTTACTACCACAAGCAGTCCTGGTGGGACTTAATTCGAGACGATACGTCAAAATAGTGTTTGGAACAAACATGGGGCTAAAATGAATCCACTTTCGCCCCGGTTGTTTACTTTTGGAATACTTTGTTGGTTCGTACAGGCCACAGACTATTTAGTTTTTTTATTCCAACTCCAAGCTTCTTGTTTTTCGATGTACTTCAAACCCTCGTATTGTTGTGACAATTATAATTTATGAAACAAGGACAAATTCTGGCAGCCCCTGTCACGTTAAAGTGGCATGAGCTGCCAAAATTCGCACTTTTTTCATAATTTCTGATCGTCACGACAGTAAGAGGCATTGGAGGCAAACTAAATGATTGGTGTTGGAATGAGGAAAATCCATACAGTGTGTGGCCTGTACGAACCGAAAAAGTGTTCGAAAAGTAAACACAATTTAAATAACCGGGACGACCATTCATTCATTCTAAGCCAAAGTTAGTTCAAAACATTACTTTATCGTACATTATCGAGACTAGAAGCACTAAAAAGCTTCTGAATTATACGCCTAGAGAAAAATAGCCAATAATTTCAACTTTCTGTTTTAACGTCAAAATATTAACATTTTGGCAGCTCATGCCACTTTAAATATTCCAAAGAACGTTTTTTTCCGTGCGAGTTTTTGTGATTTGGCGCTTTACGTTTGAAAGTATTTGAAACTTGAAGGACTGATGAGTAGGTTTGAGGGATTGATGTTTCACGCCGCACTCAAGGTCATTTTACTTATATGAAAAAACTGGTCTGGATAACGTGTGATTCCATTGCAGATCGTGGCATTTTAAAAACTGACCATCCGTATAGGGGTTATAGTTTAATATAGGAGTCCCCAGGTTATTGCTTGGTATCGTCTTATAGGTTGTGTTATTTTAGTCCGGGTTTCTAACTCCAAAATTACTATTTTTTTTTATTCTGACGGCCGTATTTTGGATACGTCCGTCGGTACAAAAAAAAGTAATTTTGGAGTCAGAAACCCCGACTTGTGTGATTTATGTTATTTTTTCCAACAGATTCTAAAGTTTTTGATTTGATTTTGATTTTTTCACCAGAAACGGGAACATAAAAATTTAACATATAACACGATTTAACAAAGCAAGAATAGTAATTAATGGAAAACTATAATTCTGGCGGGAATAAAACCCCATAGGGCTTGATCTATCCCATTATTAATGGTGTAACTTATAGTATGGCAAAGTGTTCGTTTTTTCACCATTGGCATTTTCCCCCTTTCTCTTGAAACTTAGGTATAATTATATGAAAGTAGAAAAAAAAATTAAAATTGCCACCAGCGTTTACTTTACTCATGCCTTAGTAAGTGATCTTTTAACATAGATTTGAACAGTGAGAAAGACTGAACCGTTTTTAGAGATTGAGGTAATTTGTTCCACTCTCTGGGTCCATGAATACGTAATGTATATAAAGAGAAGTTTGTTGAGTAGAATGGCTTGTATAGATCATGTTGCGCACTTCTAGTCCTGACTGAATGGATATCAGACTGTCGATCAAAATAGTTTCCAAATAAAGGCGGAAGAAAATACTGCATGTGGAGAAACTTAAATACAATTTGCAGTGAACAAAAAATGGTTAATTGCGAAACTGAGAGTATTTTGAGTTGTGGAGAATAAGAAATTATTCTAATAATACGCTTTTGTAAAACTAAGTGAGCGCTTTATGTGGCTTTCTTTGGACAGTGACACAAATACTACCGGAATTAAAAGGAGACATCTCCTAAGTTTATAATTCTCCTTTGACCTTCAAATTAACATGTGGTCAATCTCGGATGAAAGACTACAATTCGGCTTTCCGCCAAATATATGCATTTAAAGAGTTATTTAGGGAATTCCGTGTTGCTTTGTTTTGACAGTCAGTAAACAAACAGCCGAGAATGCACCGCACGCACATCCACAACGGCCTTGTACCGCGCACTTAACCCAGGTTGAGATCTCAGTAAACAAAGGAATACTCAATTAAAAATCGGCACCCAGCGGTTCGCGGGAGCGACGAAAGTTGCCAATGGCCATCTGGAAATCTCAGTTTGACATACTTAAACAACAGTCGAATAGCACACATTTTGATGATCTTAGTTTCGCTGGTTCCGAGCATGTCCCTTTAAAGGCAATAATATGAGTGTGGCGGCTAATTAACACAAACAATGTCATGTGTTGGATTCTACCAAACGTATAAGGCGGTCAAAGATCTCCTTCCACGAACCATGATAAAATTGATTTTATTATATCGAAGAGCAGCCTGACAAGAGTACGCTCTACGACGACGTCACTAAACAACGTTTGCGCGACGCCATATTGGGTATGTATAGAAGCCGATAAAGGCGATCTCGCCCTTCCAAGCCTAGATGATATATCTTGTCTTGCCTCGCGATCTCGCTCTAGGCTTTGAAGGGCGAGATCGCGAGATGGCCTCTATCGGCTTCCATACATAAACTCTACTCCAGTCACCATTATTCCAGCTGTTTTGTCAATAAACTTCCAGACAGACCCTTCCAAGTACCTGTTAAATCTAGACGCGAGATCGCTATGCGAGATATATCATCTCGCGATCTCACAATCTTGCAGTCCCGGTCTCGCAATCTCGCCTCGCGATCTCGCCCTTCAAGCTCTAAACTTTGAAGGGCTAGATCGCGAGATGGACTCTATCGGCTTCTATACCAATGCGAGTTAATACGTGTATGATGTTTTTGAGTGCGTAGTACACCGAAAAACTGCCATAGTCAGTTATATTATCATCGGTTTACTGTGTTGGCTAAAGGCTTAATTGTTTTCACAACTGTTAAATGAAAACAATAGTGTTTTAAGTATATAGGTTACTGTGCTATAACTCCAATGATGTTTAATATAAACCTGTTATGATTCACTTGCTATTCATTTAATCTCAAAGCAGATGCTTTCATGTGTCTGGCAGATCTATCAATATTACCATTGTTAGAATACTGTACACCTACGGTCTGTTGCCATGTCACCTTATGGGTTGCAGATTCTGCAGGTTTGAAACGACCTGCATATTTTTGTACGCAGCACTCAATATCATTTCGCTTATAACACGGAATTGCTCCTTTCAATATTGATGTTTTAATCCGCACTCCAGATCAGGACACTTCTATGGCAGGCCTCAGATTGGAATATCGCCCCCCCCCCCCCCCCCCTCCCTAAAAAAGGATGAAACGCATTCAACACAAAGAAACTTTCATTACTTAAATTTGTTTTTATGACGATGTTCGTTACCGGCAACCATTCCAAATATAATTTGCAAACCACAATTTGCAAACCCACAAACCCATATGATTTGAACGTCATATATTTTGGTCCTTGAAAGTTGAATTTATGTTGAAGAGAAAACAACTTTTATAAAGCCAACCTATGTACATAGTACCGTATGTTTGTTACATACGGGTTTCTGTGCCGGGGGGGGGGGGGGGGGGGGGTAGACCAAAATTTATGGGGTTCAATCTCAGTCTCTACCGATGTTCTCATTGTCAATGTATTACAAAAGGATTCCAGAAAATTATTCTGACCAAGGCTAAGCTCCTGTCAGTCGTCAACCTAATGAAATATCATAGGTTTAGTTTATTACAAAAATTTATGGGGTATAAAGGTCTAAATGATATACCTCTTTTTAAGACAATTAGAAACTTGTCTCCATGGTTATTTTAGACAAGAAGATTTTCCCCGTGCCCGAGTGTTTTAATGTTCATAGATATACATGATACCATATATGGTTTGATTTAACCACGTGTTACATCTACAATATCATCACAAAGGTGTTTGACTGGATTCCGCTGACTGTGAACTAGTTGAATGCGTCTGACGTTTGAAGTTGTTCGGACCATACCCTTGTCAAATTGGCTATACCTTGTCGAATTCTTTCGCCGCAACTCAAGTATAAGTATATATATATGTAAGTATATATAATTCCATTTAGAGCAGTTCTATTTGTTTTACAATTCTTCTTTGTAAGAATTCTTCTTGGAATGTGTTTTACTCGTGTGATAATACAAGTAGATTGATTTAATTTTACATATCATGCGGCGATGCCAGGTTTATTAGAATCAGAATAACTGTATATCCGAAAGAAACTGCATGATGACCTGGGCCAAACAATACCCTATACTGTTAATCCGAGGGCCTTGGTGGCTCAGTCGGCAGAACGAACGTCTCTCAGTCCGACACCGATCTTCCACCGATGGGTCGCTTTCGTGACTCAGTCGGCAGATTTGTAAATAAGATCTGGTAGTCTGATAGTTTTGCAATTAATAGTTTGTCTAACATTTCCCCTACAGATCCTTCAAAAGAATTTCAAAGAAAAGACAATCAAGAACTCTTTTGAATTTCATTTGATTCTGCTTATTAAGCAGCTCCTGAAAGGGGATGCTTATAGGTCTTGCATTATCCGGCACCCACTTACGTTCTGGGTCATACATGTTACAGGGGAGGGGAGGGGGGGGGGGTATTAGAATATCGGTTGATATCAGCCATCAGAGCTATAATTCTGGAGACATGAAGTAATTTACTAAAAAAAAGAGTTCCTATCAGATAATGATTTCGGTCAGGGCCCAAATAAAAGTCCTCTATTGAGAAGACATATATCATCTGCAGTTAGCTCCTGTGCCCTGTCTTACGAAGCTGGCGTAAGTTACGTCGGACGTAAATCAGTGTTAAAACTATAGGAACTTAGCCTTAATCGCAACTGGTTCATGTTGTAGGTCTATGCGCAACTTTACGCCAGCTTCGTAAGACAGGGCCCAGGTTACTAAGATTAACAATATTACTTCCTAAACCGAAAGTAAGGAGGCACATTGCCTGTCCCAGATTTAGTTTAAAGCTGCCGAAATTCACACTTTTTTCATAATTTCTGATCGTCCCGACAGTAAGAGGCTTTACAGGCCATCGAAAAACTCAATGATTGGCGTTGGAATGAGGAAAATCCATACAGTATGTGGCCTGTACGAACCGAAAACGTGTTCGAAAAGTAAACAAAGTTTAAATAACCGGGACGACCATTCATTCATTCTAAGCAAAAGTTAGCTCAAAACAATACTTTAACGTACATTCCCGAGACTAGGCGCACTAGAAAGTCTTTGAATTATACGTCTTAGGAAAAATAGCCGATAATTTAAACATTCTGTATCAACGTCAAAATATCAACATTTTGGCAGCTCATGCCCCTTTAAGTGTCAGAAGCCAGTGGTTATACAAGCAATTTGCCGTATCTTCGATCCAGTGAATTTTGTCCATTGAATGGGGTATTTTAAGTATGGCCATGACTCTCTCCGAAGTCATCTTGGAAGCAGAAGGGTTATATAGGTTCAGTTTCGAAACTTTACAGGCCGGTAATTTAGTAGATGACTGTATCTTCACAAAGTAGATGAGCGAGTCGGAAAAAGTCTTCCAAACCACTGTCATCATATTGGGCATCAGAGGTAGGCATAACGAAATACCTGGCTCTGCAGTTTTCTTGTTTTTGATGCCAATATTCAAGATAACTTTCTCAGGTTTAGGACCTTGATACTTTTCAATTAGAGTCCGAAAGGAATTGGAGTTGGTACCAGGAAAACATTCTACCTGCATATTAGGGTGGGGGTCAAGGTTAATTCTAGATAGATTAGAATCCCCAGCTAGAATGTGATAGGCAGGCTTACGCCATTCGGGGTTGACATAAAGAATTAAAAGAGTAACAAAATTGGTACAAGCATGCATGATAGACTCATAAGTTTTCTACAAAGTAAGCTTTCAATTTTTATTTCAACAGAGAATAGGCTTTTATATAACGCAATGCATTTGACAACTTGTTCCATTCCCTTGACCTGATATTTTCAAGGAATACAGATAGAGGTTACTGTTATGCAGTTACCGGGTGAAAGTTCAGATTTAGGTTATTATAACCATGAATAGCTAATTGTTTGATGAAATGCTATGAGAATGATTTGGGGATTAGTGCAGGATTATACGGGAGCTTGTGGCCGAACTGGTAACATAAGAAAAATGTTCGGCTGAGATAATTGCAAGAGTTGTAAACGTTTAAAGGCACACATGCCGCGAAAATCAGGAATATTGTTTACATTAAAAAAGAAAGACCGTTTTATGTATTTTTCCCAGACAATATAAGTTAGGAACTTTCTATTTTTACAAAAATTTAAAAGTTTGGACGTCACTTTGTATTTTTAATTTGAATTGTTAGGTACCCGGAACGTAAACAAACCAAACTGCTCGCTGGGGCGCATTTATGTTTCAGTCGAGTGAGTGAACTAACGATACAGTGTAATTTTACGTAGGCCTATTTATCTGAGAAATGCAGACTGACGATCGGTTAACAGCGACTGGAAAAGCCTGCTGATAATTGTTTGAGTGTAAACCACAGATAAAAAGGCCTGAAATGAGGGTAAGCCAACACGAAAGTTGACCGACACTGATCGTTGTTGTTGTAACCAGGCTTCGATTCTTCGTTTGTTTTTCACCCCATTTCTACATTCTAAAGCTAACTAGACATGTTTTATGTGTCCTATGTTTAAGTTTAGTGGTATTAGTCGTAGTAAGCTCATGTAAATTGGTTTTCTTAGCAAATTTAAACAGGCTACGGCGGCAAGTGAGCCTTTAAATAAAAGTTCGGTGTGTTCTTGGGGTTGAGAGAGAGTGAGGGTTCGAATGGCTCTTTTCTGTATAATAATTACAGGTTGAAATTAGCAGTTAAAATATTATTCCTGGTGCTTTTACGGTAGTTAAGATATGGATAAATAATTGAATAGTAGAGAATAAATAATGATTTTTGTTTACCGATTTAGTGAGAAGACATTAATTTCGAGAAACCTTGGAGCATAAAAGTTCTATAGCCTATATATGCCAAGCTCAATTTAGTTTTTCATTGAAAATTATGCATGCCTAAGAATTTATGGTTCGATACATGGTCTTTAATGTATATATAATGTGTTTACGTATTTAGGGTGACATATGTTTAGAAATAGTCTGTTTATCATGGAGAGCGATGTAATATAGATCGTGTCAAATTCAATAGTCAGGAGTATGGAAGTCGGATAGAGACATTTTATTCTCGAGCTTCGCGACCCTGCCAGACTCGCCAAAGCAATTGATTCGCGACTTTCTCTACCCAAACAAACTCGCCAACCACGCTAATCAATTTAATAAAAAGATAGCATTTTTTAAAAACGTTTCATTCTCGTCCTTCGCTACCTTTGCGTGGCTGGCGGGGACGAGAATGTTGCGATTCTAGATAATTCGCGACTTTCTCGATCTTGGCGGGGTCGCGAAACAAGCCAAGGTCACCAAATACACTTAAAAAAGATACTATTTTTTTGCAATCCCGAATCGCGACCTTCGTGTACTTGGCAGGGTCGAGAAGGGCGCGAGGGTCGAGAAGGTCGCTAAATACGCGAAGATCGTCAACTAAGCGAAGGTCATCAACCAGGCAAAGGTCGCCCAACTAGTGAATCCATGTGGAAGAATATAAAAGTGAAATGTGCAAGTTAACGTTAAAGGTTTGTCGTACTTTGAAACACAAAAAGCCTTACAGACGGAATGAAATAGACTTATGCTACACTTGGATTCATCGAAGCTTGCAGTTTTCATATGTATGAGTAAATCTGTTCTTCACCACCCTTTTGCTTTGTATGTCAACACTATGGAGGTAGTAGACAGCTTGCCTTATCTGGGTAACCTTTAGTTACAATGGAAATGTTTTCAAAAGTAAAAAAGCTCTTTATGTCAGCAAAAACTAGCAAAGGTTTATCTGGATTAACCTGTTGATGTTCGACTTGATTTATTTGATAAATTAGTTGAACCAATTTTGTTATGTAAGTATAGAGTATCTATGAACCTACATTTTATGGCATGTTGGTCATTAACAATATAAACAGGATGTCCCACGGAGCGTTCGAGTCATAGGTGGGAGATTCTTTCAGACGTAAACAACTTTTTAAACTATAAACTGCGTTAAATTTTAACAAAGAAACAGTCCAGTGGTGTTAAAATGGGCTAAAGGAAACACACAGATTAATTGATCGATCGAGTTGCCAGGGGTAGGTCTAAAGTTCATACACGTATAATATTGTATTTTAGTGATATATAGTATAAAATTGATTCACAATATTTATATGGGCTGTGGGGAAGAGTGCATGTCATCGGCGATCAGACAGTCGAACACCGTATTCATTCAGAAGTGTAATTTTGCTATTCATGATTTGGTTAATTGGTCTTAGGGGTATATGTCCTTTAACAGCCATAGGTCTTAGGGGTATATGTCCTTTAACAGCACAAAATAACTTTGTCTCCATGTTTACCTTAACCGTCCAGTAGTTTAAACAGCGTTTGTCATGCAGACCGGTGTTCTTAAATATCAAACTGCAAGCAATCCACCCACAAGCACTAATTAACCTCTCCAAAATAAAATCATCCCCAAATTATTTTTCCAGAAAAGAACGATTTCTAAAGCGTATGGATTGTTTCCTTTGTGAGAAGTCATACTAATCTTCTGAACTTCGTAACCTCATGGTAATGCAACCTGATGCTCGACTATATCAATATGTCGGCACCTTGCAAGACAAGAAATTGTTAGAGAATATACAAAAACGGTCCATTCGCAAGTTTGACATAGTTTTACAAGTAACTGAGAGGAAAGCAGGTGATTTCTCGAGGGAACTGTGTGAAATAAATCGTATTGTTCTTACAGCACTGCGACATGTGTGATATAGAAAAAAATATATGTTGGCGGAATGCAATTTTTCTGCCTGCGACTTTTCCTACTGATACAAATATGCATCCTGTGGACCCCGGCCGGGTACCTATCTGGATATCTGGATACTCTTGCTGTTTTCCAATGTTTAAAATTAGGTTATAATGAGAGGAAGGGCGATACACATTGATTTGTTCAGACCTATACATTCTGCTTCTATAAAAGAAATCCCTTTTCGTATATTTTCGAGACTACTATCGCTTCAAAGCTTCTAATTTGTATCTTTTAACAAAAAGCCGATATTTTCCTAATTTTATTTCAAACTAAAATTGGCATAAACAACTGACGAAAGGGATTTTGTTAATGTTTGTTCCGGTCCTGTCTTCCAATGTATCTCTTTTCGGACACGTATTACGTGGAAGAGTAGCCAGTTACTCCCTGAAGGCCATGGGTTTCCTCCGGGCAAAGAGTCTCCCCCCCGTCCCGCCCCCAACGCCGCCATATAAAAGAAACAATCTTCAGTACGGCATAAAACACCAATCCATCAAACAACCTTTTCGGACATAGGCCCTATGATTTCTGGTTATTAAGACATGTAGATTGACCTTGGCACGATTGGCTTCCTGCTTTAGTCGCTATATATATAAATACAATATAATTTAATCTTAGACTGGACTCTGTTATGTCCACATGGTGTTACCAGTTCAAAGTGTTTCATTCAAACTTCATTAAGGTTTCTCATTCTGCTTTGTTTCAGATCTATCAGCATCAAAATGCCAGGCGAGCCCTTGGTGTGTGTTTGGCAGATAGGATGTCAATCGCCAGACGAGGAAGCAAGTGGGAGATTTTCTCGAATTGTAAGGAATATAAAAGGCAAAATAATGAACTTACTGGGAAAACCCTCTGCCATCAGTCGTAAGGTCTTAGAAGAAGCATTGAAGAAACTACAATGTTTGCCTATGATTGAATACAGTGAGGCCAAATTCTACTGGTTCTTTGGACAGTTGGATTTCATAGATTTCTCAAAATTCAAATTATTTGTTTCAAATCATATGTGTGAGAGCGAAGACAGTTTTGGTATTGTTCAGGAACTGATTGAGGATACTTGTTGGATCGAGTTAGAAGAGTCTGTAATGAAAACATTCAAAGCGTCAAGCCTCTCCAATCAAAGTATTCGCCAACTCTGGTATTTATATAATCGTCTTGCATCTGAGTTCAACTACCCAATCACTGTCAGTTCTGAAGCTGTCGACTGGTTTTTAGACCGGATGAATAACCAGTTTGGTACACCAAACAAAGTGCCGTCCGATGTATATGAAAACTACAACTTCGCCCAGTTCGTTGAAAAGCTTTTGGTTGAAAACAAGCTTTCTGCAAAAACCTTAGCAGCTTGTGTCGAGCATATGTATGGCTGGATCGTGCAAGAACGCCGGGAGAGCGGCTGGATTCAAAAGAGAACACGACAGAACGCTAACTGGACGGACTGGTCTAAACGATGGGCTGTGCTAACGCCCCAAGGTCTACTAATGTTCAAGGATGAGTCCGAGGATTTGATCGGAAAACAAGAAATGAGATTTACTTCAATTACAAAACTGGCCATTAGCACCGAAAATGAGACCGATTATCGAAACCGTTTCAAAATTCAGAACCTCCCCTATAAGGAGGTGGAGATATCTACAACATCGCACCAAACCTTGCTTAGGTGGACGCATAATATCAGGATTATCCTCGCAGAAACGAAATCAAGAATCACGCCTGTTCAAAGGATGTTAAAGGATATGTTCCCAACGAGAAAGGCTGTGAAAATGAATGAACTTTCCAAAAGGCTAATGCACACACAAAATTTAGCTTTGGGTCTTATGCAAGCCAATTCTTCCAATCACGAAGTTCAAAGGGTTATAGATAACCCAATACCAGACCAATTCAACATAAGCCAAACTGCGGACGATCAGATGCGAGCAGTTTTCATGAAAGTTGACACAAGTGGTAATGGTGTAGTCGATTTGGATGAGTTCGGGGAGTTTATGATATCCCTTGGGTTATCTCTCGATGGAGAGGACGTCAAAGGAGTGTTTGAGGCCATCGATACTGACCGAAATGGTTCCCTTAGCTACGACGAGTTTGCCGACTACTTTGCCGATATACTGGCTAACAAGGATAACGGTGGTGCTTTGGAGACCGAGTTAAGGCAAGCATTCCTGAAGGCAGACCGTGACGGATCAGGTACTGTCAACTATACCGAAATTTCAGATTGGCTTCTTCAGTCACAGCAATCGATCTGTAAAGAAAAAGTTCTCCATGCATTTCAAAATGCAAACGGTGAGATATCATTAGATGAATTTAAATCTCTTTGCGCAGTCGATGATAAATCTTCGTTTATTAAAGGAAAAGACGAAGGCTCTGTGAACCGAATGGAACAGAAATTGTTGGATTTTTACTCCGAAACAGATGGCGATGAACTCACCCAATTTATTCAGGATCGGTGGAAAGGGTTTGCTGCATTCCGCAGGGAAGGTGCATCTGGAGAGGTTGTTATGACAGGTAGTGATGAGATTGTGAAAGATTTCGTTCCCGGCAATTACTCTCTGATCGATATGGTCTGTTTCAGCGATTTGCCGCCACTAGAACCAGATTTCACTGTGATTAAGGGGGCAGTGTGGAAATCAAGCCAGGTCCCTGGGAAATCGGGAAAGTTGATCTGTCCCAAGGAATTCAACGGTCAAATCCGAATCTCTCCTGCCACAAGTGAATTTCTCAGATATTACGGTTGTTCATTCGCTGAAGGTAAATCGGTGACTGTTTCACTGATGTACCGCCATGCTGTTCAGGATTTTACCTATGAGAGTGCCTATCTGAGTGATTACGTGAAGAATAAAAATGGCGGTTCGGGTATTGAAAAACATGACTTTGTCCATTTAGACTGCCCGATGGAAGAAGATAATGGCTATTTTATACTTGGTAAATTTGTGTCTGACATTGAACTCCACCTTACTGCCTTCCAGGTACCTATCCGTCATACACTTTACCTACCAGCCAACACGATTCACAGTAACGACTATCTGAAAGGAACATGGCGGACCTTGTTGTCTGACGAATCTGCCATCGACCACGTCCATCTGACTAAATATTCGAGAGGCTCGGGTAAAACTCTCGAAAACTTCTCCTTCCAGTTCGTGGATTGAAAATCAAAAGAACGTTATGAGTCAGAATGCCTCAGCTTATAAAACCTCGCCCAAATCCTGTTTTTTTCTAGCAAAACATTCCACCTCGTGTACACTTGCAAAATTTCACTTTTGAATTGATAACGCACGGTGATTATTTTGATCCCAGCTATGCACTAGTAATTGATTGATGTGTTTACATCACTTTTTCAGAACAGTTAATAGATCATGGAGTAGCAGCTCTATTACTTATATTGTTCTCCGAGCTTCTTCAAATGATGTTCAATAAAACAGACATATCATACATTCCAGATAAGACTAATAGAATGGCTTATGGTAATAATGATGGATTGATTGTTTGCTTGGGTTTAACAGTTAAGGCCATATGGCAACAAAAGTACCAACCGACCAAAATGTTGGCATTAGGCTCCACAGACCATAGAAGGTCAAGAAGGCTTATATATTTGACATACTTAATGTCCCCCCTTGCTAGGCTTATGAAAGAACCCTCACAGTATCAATGGTTATCTGTCAGCGATTAACTGTTAAATAAAATGTTAATTTGTTTCTATCAAAAAGTGTACAACGATTTTTTTTGGCGGGGGGGGGAGGGGGGTGGGGGGGGCGCAGAAGTTACAATAACATTCGGGAATGAAAACGGCACGTGGTACATGCAGATTAGGGAATCGAACCACTAATCATGTACGTATTTAACTCAGCCACAGATTAGAGATTCGTACCCCCATTCGCGTATGTATCAAACTCCGCACCAGTTTATGGACTCAACCCCCCAATTCCGTACGTATCAAACTCCGCAAGAGATTCGGGATTTGATTTATTGGTGTGATGCTAGAGGGATTTGTAATTCCAATTCTGCGTGGTGTTAGCAGCATGAAGTGGTGTTCCCATCAAGAGTCTCGGTTCCAGATACATTAATTCAAGTTGTTTTAGAGACTCTGTCAATCAATGCTCAATTTTTTTGCCAGTGAAGCAACAATCGTAATTTCAAACTTTTTGATCTGTACAAATTAAAAACATTTACACTCCTGCACGACAGACACACCATAGCTGCCTAATTTACTTGATAGCTACAAGTAACGACGATCTCGGGCGTTCAAGGGGCTGCATGTTTGACGAAAAACCATATTCCATCAGAAAAATAGCCACAGTTGATTTTATTTCCAGTATAGTTTTCAAAACAAATATCCAGCCATCAAGAGCCTAGGCGACCCCTTGCTAGTTGCTTTGTTCGCTTCTGATATCGACTATAAAAAGTGGGTCTAGAAGTTCACCCGAAATGCTGTCGAATTCCAAATTGGTTTCACCCCGCCAGGTATTGGTCTGCGCATTAACCACCCGAAAGGATTTGAACCAGACTTATGTCACCTAAACAAGTTATCCGTTAGACCTAATTATTATAAGGACTCGGTCTGAGAAATAGACACAATTTTCAGCTTATAAACTAAAAACAAAAAGGACCTGAAGTGGGGTGTAGGCCCAATCCACGCAGTTTCTGTGCTCGGACAGCGCACCATTCTTAGCAATTTTTGCATCATTTTGTATTTTTAATAGAATATGAAATAGAATATTTAATATAAAAATGAAATTGAGAAATTGATTTGTTAGGTACCCGCAACATAAATTAACCTTGAGTCAGCAGCATGTGCACAAGCGACCTAATGGTTTGAACCTTGTGAGCGATTAAACGGTACAGCATTATTTTACTGACTTTATCTTGGAAATACAGACGAAGGGTCTGTTTTGAAGGTAATCTAAACAAGTTTCAAGTCCAAATTTAGCCTCTTAGGCCCATAGTTGCCATTTTTTTTAGGAAAAATCCATTGGAATGGGGTTGGAGAGTTCACGTAGGAAATCAACTCATCATGTGACTTTTAAGCATTCGACAAAACAAAAACATCGTGGGATCCTACCTGGCAATCGCTCGCATTTACCCGCTTTTCTAATACTCTCGAATAGAGATATCGTAAGTTACATCGAACATTTCAAACACAAGCAACAAATGGAAACGCACCGTGGAGCCTACATGTATAACAGTGGCCAGTTCAAGGGGAGTCGGATCGACAGGAACGCCGCCATCTTGCCGGTTTTCGTCCAAATGGGACTATTTCGTGGAATTGACTCTACGTTTTCTTTACTAGTTTAACGTTTTCTTTAATTCAAATTATATATTCGCATAAAGTCTGATGCCAGGGTTGTAATATCTTTTTATTAGCTTTTAAAGATGTTATCATAGATGTCACGCGAAAATCCCTGCGATATGCCCGGTAAAGGTGTACGAGGTCTATCTTAGCCACGTCTTAAGCCTAGCGCACACGAGAGGCGCCGGCTGAGCTGCCGGCTACGCGTGACTGAGAGCTAAGCTTAAAGGATATCTCGCGAGAATGCGATTGGTTTGAGGGTACACAAAAAGGTGGTCAGTGTGCCGATGGCCAGTATCCCTTTAAGCCAAGAATTGAAAATAACCTTTTTCGCAGATAGGCCTATATTGCAGTCAAAATATGTTTTTTGTATGATTTTAAGGAAGGCTATTCTCTCTCTCGTCAACTGAAAATCTATCCATTGGGTGCACTGAGCTATTAAAGAGGCATGAGAGCTCTATGAAAGCCGAATACCGACATTTGAATTCGCTTTCTTGGTGACTCGCGGGTTCGAATCCCACTCAGTCCCAAAATAAAATTGAAAATTTTCTGACTGGGTTTTCACTCGAACGACCTATGTGGGATGGTTGCCAGTTACCACTGGAAGGTCGTGGGTTTCCTCCGGACATAGAGTCCAGTTTCCTCGAAACAATAAAACTGTCAACGCCGCCACATAAGTGAAATAATCTTGAGAGCGGCGTAAAACACCAAACAATCAATCAAACCCAGTCGCCCGTTACCTTTGGATCATTATACTCACCATAGCATCATTTGAACAAGAGAATACAGAAGATCGTCTGTTCACTGCTTGTGTGCCTTATTGAGGAAGTTTTTCTCCATAAGGCTGCGTTTCCACCAAGTTTCACGTGTCACGTGACATGTCACCTGACACGTGACAAGAAATAGAAACATATGATTTTGGTAGGAACCGTTTCCATCAATGTCACTTTTCACGTTTCACATTTCACGCGTGAAATGACACGTTTTTGAAGAATGAACATGTTCATTCTTTTAAGCCGTGTCACGTTTCACGTCTGTCCGATCTGGGGTTTCCCCTTGGTTTCACACAACTTTTACTTTCCCTTTTGGCAACTCCCCGTGTTTGTATCGAATTTAAAAGAGCCTGTGTAATTGAAGAATAATTCTCTGTCTGGATTGTGCATGAAACAGCGAAACGTTCTGGTAAATTCGCCCCTTTCTGGACGCAATTAGTAACGGTCCCTGCACCATATTGAGGGCCTGTTGCAGACATAGAGCAAGAATTTCCTCGTCAGATGCACCAATGGGTCGCGGGTTCGAATCCCACTCGAAAAAATTTCTGACTGGGTTTTCACTCGAACGACTTATGTGGGATGGTTGCCAGTTACCAGCGGAAGGTCGTGGGTTTCCTCCGGCCACAGAGCCCGGTTTCCTCCAACAATAAAACTGGCAACGCCGCCATATAAGTGAAATAATCTTGAGCGCGGCGTAAAACACCAAACAATCAATCAATCAATTCTCGTCAGATGAGTCTGAACCGTCACTCATGGCGAACACCATCCTCGGATACCCAGGGTTAAATTCTCAACAAGCTCAGCTCACCTTTTACTCCTGGACCAACTGCGATTCAAAGCCTCGTTTTCTGGGAACGCCCATTTCCTGTCGGACCAATCAAAAATTATCTTCTAAACGTTCGAACTGTACAGTTTTTTAAACATGTTTATCGAATTTAATTGTAAACAGAAAAGTCGTCCATCTTTGTTTTGATCACTGCCTGGATACTTTAATAAGTAACGCAGATTCTGATTGGTGATCGGATCCAATAAAGTTTACATGCATATTCAATGAGAAACGACGGATTTGGTTCCACTTGTCCCACGAGTAAAGTGAGCGTGGGCGTAAGGTTTAATCGTGGGTTCCGACGATGGGCGAACACAGGAAGAATGACATGTGACATGTTCGATGTGATATCCAGTGGAAACCCCTAATGTCACGTAGGGCCTAACACGTGTCATGCATGAAACATGACATGTGATACGTGAAATTTGGCGGAGACGCAGCCTTAGACGCATGGTTTTTGCCTTTTTGGGATCGTTTTCATTTATGTCACGTGAGGTAGAATACAACACAGTTCATCTACTTGAAGCAATGTTTTCTGCAAACGTGATTCCATAGTATAGGACGCCTCGATTGTTCTGATGATGTGGTGTAGTACCGCATATAAACGTCTTTGTCGTGCAGTTGACTGTACTTGGTGGGCTGTTATGGTGCTCTGAAATCCCTTTAATCATCTCCAAAGGACATCCACTGAGAGAGTTTCACACTGGAGGTTGATCTAACCCTCATTCAAAACAATGACATTACTATTTGAACCCGACTTTTGGATGCAGTTCTTATTGGCAAAAGCCACGGCATTGACATTGTTAACAGTTGTTTGCCTTGACATTGCCTTCTGGTGGACAATTCGCTTCAAGTGGCACAAAATAGTTCCAAGACACTAAATGTATTAGGGACTTGAACTTTTACAATCTGAAGCATCTTGGAGGTAAACGCAGCGACATATTTTTTTGTAATGGTCGCGAAAATCGCTTATGATAACATAACTCAAGGTTTGACAACGATGGTAGATCATCACAGTGTAAACTGTTATCTCAGATTCAGATTTTTCAGATTTATTTTATTCTCTTGGCCCTTTTCCGGGCATGGAGAAATACATCATATGAACATAACAATACATATATTGGCGGACATTGGTCAAACAACAGTATCTAACAAATGGTGGGATTATTTTAGGAGGCAGGCCTATGAATTGGCTTAAATTCTTTAGATTTCTGACATTTCTATTGATAAATAGAGATTGCAAGCCATGTGAATACTTATTTCTTACAAAATAATGGGGTATTTTCAACAAGCGTTGTGGCTCTAAGTAGTGGACTTCGTCACCTACATTTAAATTGCATTTGTCACATAATCTAAGGTGAGTTGGCAAATTTGTCCATCTACCCTTTTCGATTGGTAGAGAATGGTTAGAAGTTCTGAAACGCAGTAGATTGGTCATGAGCCTTTCCGGTAATACAGACAAATATTTTTCAAATTGAAAAGTAGTTTTTATCTTCGCATAAAAACGCCCCTTTTCAGAACTTGTAACTTCCTCTCTCCATCTTTGTAAAAACTGATCTTGTAAACGTTGTTTTACTGATTTTACAAGCCATATTGGGTTTAACAACAAATCACCGGTCCATATATATGTAAGTCCCAAACTATCCAGAAGAGATTTAACTTGAGTAAGCCATTTAGAATTTTCAGGCTGCCTAACTAAATTTTGGTACAAAATAAAACACAGTTTAGTTCCCTTGTCGTCTCGTAATTTACTCCAGTAGCTCAAAATACGAGTATAGATAGTTATATCTACAGGGTAACTACCCAATTCTCCATATACCATGTAACTAGCTGTCGATTTCCGGAGATTAAGTAACAGCTTTAGAAATTTTCGTTCTGCCTTTATAATTGGCTTGATGTTACCAACTCCCCAGATTTCACAACCGTACAATAGTATTGACATAACAGTTTGATCAAATATTTCGATAAAGCAATCGATAGGCAAATCTAAATTTCTTTGCTTTCTTAAAGTGGCATGAGCTGCCAAAATTCGCAGTTTTTTCATAACTTCTGATCGTCACGGCAGTAAGAGGCTTTGAAGGCTGTCGAAAAACTAAATGATTGACGTTGGAATGAGAAAAATCCATACAGTATGTGGCCTGTATGAACCGAAAACGTGTTCAAAAGTAAACAAAATTTAAATAACCGGGACGACCATTCATTCATTCTAAGCCAAAGTTAGTTCAAAACAGTACTTTATCGTACATTTTCGAGACTAGAAGCATTAAAAAGCCTCTGAATTCTACTTTTTGAGAAAAATAGCCAATAATTTCAGCATTCTGTTTTAACGTCAAAATATCAACATTTTGGCAGCTCATGCCCCTTTAACAAACAGTACATAGCTTTTGTAGCTTTGGTAATATTGGTTTTTATACATTGGGAAAAATTTCTGTTTGAGCTAAAGGTTACACCTAAATATTTGAAGTGTTTTACAATTTCAATTTTTCCATCATCTATGTAAAATTCAAATTGATTAATATTTCGGCATCCAAAGATAACAATCTTTGTTAATTTTGAGTTTCCACTGTCTACAATATTCTGAATAGACATTTAAATACAATTGGAGTTCTATGGTATTATTAGCTAAAATAACAGTGTCATCTGCATATAATAAAACAAAAAGTTTCAAAAATATCGATAGGTTTTCATTATAATTTCCAATTTCTATACCTTTGCATTGGTGCAGTTCAAAAAAGTTTTCTAAATCGTTGAGATATATAGAAAAGATAACAGGAGACAGATTTTCCCCTTGTCTAAGGCCCAGTTCACAAGGAAACATATCTGATAAGAGGAGACAGATTTTCCCCTTGTCTAAGGCCCAGTTCACAAGGAAACATATCTGATAAGAGGAGACAGATTTTCCCCTTGTCTAAGGCCCAGTTCACAAGGAAACATATCTGAAAATTTGTACTGGTATGATGTTATCGTTTTCCTTGTCATTGTTGTAGTACACTGCCACATATTTGGTGTTTTGTACAATAAAATTGAATTGTCAAAAAACACTGCTCCAAAAACTTCATTTGGCGCCAAAATGTCCAATGAATTCGCGCATGCGTACACAAATTAGGTCATTATAAATTAATTATTATGTAAATCAAATACAGAATCGGACGAACGGACACATTTAGCTTATATTGATATGTCTTTACCAGGCCGTCTAAGAATATGAAAAAATGTGTGAATGGTTTCTGAAATCGTGGAATTCATGCCCTCCGAAATTCGTTCACTTTGAAAACATAAAGTCGATTAAATATTAATGATAAGCATCAGGACTTCATCACATTCGGTGTTTTTTTTCTTCTTATTTATTTCAATGATTGAAAGTAACTGAAACGACACCGACTTCATCAAATAAATGTAGGCCTATGTGTTAGTAGCTCGGCTACGTCAGTACATGTTGAATGAATGGGCATGATTTAAGCTCTGTTGCAGTTGGGGGGAACATTCGCTTGATCAAAAACCTGATTTAGCAGATAACCCTCAATTCAGGGTCTAAATTTAGAAAATGTTCCATATTTGGTCTTTTATAAGATTAACCATATCAATAGACTACGTTTAATATCAAAGGGGTAACATTCACGATTTCAGAAAACTTAAGCCAACTAATTAAAATTTAAAGTAAAAATAGGGGGCCTATAAATAACATAAACTGCATGGCCAGTGTACTGTGTAGCACAGCACGCCTGAGCCGTTTTACTTTTGTGTCTTTGGCAGGCAAGATGTATTTAGAAAAAATGCTTGAAGTTTGGCAATTTAAAGCACTTTAAAATAGGCGCTGACGATTATAAACAAAACTAAATTTTTTGAAAGACCCACATGTATATGGGCTTAACGAATTTTGAACGGGGGTCAGGCCATCCGAAACTTACAACAAGGGAGGTAATACCTACTGTATTTCGGTGTTTGTCCGCTATGCTAACAATGATTTCTCCCCTGACGTAAGTGGTTCTTTGAAAATGTACGAGCTCCCACTTTGAGGCGCACTTGGGTAGCTGCCAATTTCTACAAAAAAACTTTATTTTGTCATGAGTTTTTTTTTAAGGCTTTATCTGGTATCATAAAAAAATGAATTTAAATATCTATATTAGAGATAAATGAAAATCAATATTGCACAATCTTGCTAAATCCAGACTTCTAAAAGTAAAAGCTTACCCACTGGACCCCCTCAAACGAATCCACAACCCACAATGCACTTGAGTCCATGTGAATTGGTCAAAATGGCTGCGAAATTCAGAATTGGAGATTTTGTGTGGTAGGAATTTCTGTTTTTCTAATAGTTGGAATGTGATTGTACTTCGATTAGGCTGCAAAATAGAATTACTTGATACATTATGCTTTTTGTTTCAGGGCCAAGCTGAAAGGATTCCCTACTTGGCCAGGAAAGGTAAATATTATGATAGCGTCAGTTAACCGGCTGCATTGTCACGACCGTGTTTCCTCACCTACCCCAGTTTTTACTATAAAACTAGCCTTGAGATGTCTGTGGGCCTCTTTTTAGACCACGACACGGCTTTACCACATTACTCCTAGTGGCTTGATCTGCAGAAATTCGTCTTTTCCTATGTATTCCGATTGTCAAGTGAATATGAGGTGTTGATGTTCATCGGAAATATAGGCTATACGCTAAGTTTAAATTACAATGCTTTAAAAACGAATTTTAAATTAAAATTGTGAAACAAAATATTTACTCACTTCAGCTTCCGTACCATGAAATGTTAAATGCATACTGGTCGTTTTAGTGTTTCTGACATGCGAAAAAAAGAAAATATACTTGACGTACCAATGTCCTATCACAATTTTTGCGGGCCATGCCACTCAAATCCAAATCTGGGGTTTTGTGTTACGTCACAATCGCTAAAAATAGGCTGTTGATCAGAAGATGGTTGATAACAACTGCTTGCCTTAGCAACACAATTTTAACTGTGGTTTGCACAGCTCAAACGAAACTGCGTCCAATAAGTTGTTTTCACACAATCTCTAGGGTCGTTAGGGCTTCAGAGCCCATGTGACCTGCAGAGCCTAGATGTCTGAAATCGAAAATAAAACCTTGAAATTCGTTGCTAACAAATTTTAAGGCCACAGATGATTTAGCTCCATGAACGGATGCAAATGCATACAGTGTTGAAGTGCTAATGAAGAAGTCTGCATGGCTGCATGAGAATAACTTCAATCCACTCAACATATTGCAAAGTAATTCCACTGTAGATAAACCATTTACATTACCAAATTGTTTTTACCCATTTTTTGATCCTGTTAAACATTACAATGTAATTTAATGTAAATGACTATTTGCAATAGGTTATTGAGCCTAAGCCTGAAGTGAAGAAGCCTGCAATTAAGAAAGTTCACCAGTTTGTGTTTTTTTATGGCTCCGAAAACTAGTAAGTTAATTTTATTTAATATTTCTTTTTATGTATAGACACATTTTATTTGCTAAGGCCTAAAATAAAAAAGTGTTTGTTTGCTGTTACAGACCCCCTTTGAAAAAAATGGGTAGGTAGGTCGATTTTTTTTTTTTTTTTTTTTAATTTTTTTTTTTCAGAAGGGGTTGGGGGGGGGAGTAGACAGTTCAAGTCCAAGAAAGAAAAAGATGTTGCACGCCGAGTCGTGCTAAGAGTACCCCCACTCGGGCGATAAACAGGGAGTAGATGTCTAAACCTGAAAAGGGGAGACAAGGAGACACCATGCCGAAGCCTTGTACCAAATATGAAATCAATCCATTATGTAGAAGCTTGAAAATCTTTGACGAAAGTGTGAACGAACGGACAGACAAGGTGATTGCGGTATAGCCCCCACTTTTTAAAGTGGGATATAATAACAACAGAAAGCTGTCACATTGATACCTTGCTTTAATATTCAAAAGGCGGCGGTGGTTCTGATAACGTTTTTCTTGGAATGAATTTAGGCTGTCGAGAGGCTCCCATCTAGACGTCATAAGCATTCTGTCCCTTTTCTTGGCCTAACTGTGGGTTTGGTAGATTAAGAAGCCCGTTATCCTTTATTACAAAGCTTACGTAACGAACATTTGCAAACTCGACCGCTGTTGAAATTTGTTGGTCAAGTTCTGGGTGCAACACTTCGCTGGTGGTCGATGAGCTGCAACCGACTGTAAATCCACAGCCATCGTTTACGTCCAACTTACCGTATTCACCCATGTATAATACGCAGTTTTTTTCACGGAAAACCGGGTAAAAATAAGACCTGCGCATTATACACGGGCGTAGACTATCGCAGTTTTTTGTTGTTGTTGTTGTTGTTCTCGGAATAACGAACTGAGCGAAGTTGGACATGCGGTAGCCTACATACGGCCTCAAAGTTAAACTTGGTGCGCTAAATAAAACTTTCAACGAAATTAACTGTCCAGAAATATTCAACCATTTCATTTTTGAAGGCAATTTCTTGTATTTCTTTTAGACATGCTCTTATAATCGGCAAATCGTGTTCATATTGCTGACACTAACAGTATGGCGCCAGTCGGCTGAGTACATTTCATTGACAGATAGCAGAACGGCTGTAGATTGGTTGAAGGCCAGCCACTTAATAAACATTGCAATGATTATTGTACAAGGCAGCTAATCTGATTCGCTGTTCGGTGTAATGACTGTTCAATGACAGTGAGTGACGTTTCAGACTCCGCCTTATACAAAATACCAGAAGTAAATTCTGAAGTGGTGTACTGACGGCCATGGGCCGCGGACAACTTATACGGTAGTTTTTCTTTAGCTGTAAACTTGTCACTTGTGGTGTCGTGACATTGAGGTGTATGTTAGACCGTGATTACAGAATTAAAAAAATATTGAAAGTATTATGGAATTTAGCCTTTATAAATGTATTCCCCGGCTGTAAAAGGGCTTCATTTTTTAATACTTTACTGACTGATGCTAGCAGAAATTACGAAAGAAAACTCATTGACTCCAAAACATAGGTATTAAATCATACATTTTGCTTATTAGCAAAACAAGCCATTCCAAAGGTTTATATTAAAAAACAACCACTGTATATACAACGGTCATAAGATATCTATTAATGACTAGAAATGATCAGACTACTCAACTCAGCGTGATTTGTTCATAGGTTGCCGGCTGTCTGCTTTACTAGGCTTCTCGGCGCCAGTCAGCTGTGTTCCCACTTGAGCCGTTGCATAATCTTATCTTGCTAATGCGTGTTATACACGGCTGTAGATGTTTTTTCGGCGATTGAGTTCGATAGTTTGGGGAGATCGTGAGATGGATCCGGTAAAAAGAATCACACACCCAAGGTTCGATCCGATTTTTGCCGAGTTTTTATTATAAGCTTGGAATAAAATTAAAATAAAAAAATCGGCGCTGGTAAACACGGCAAAAAAAAAAAAAAATGAGTCGCTATGCTTTTGAAGGGTCGGTCGCGTAACGGCAATCATACTATTTTTTATTTTTCGCCTAAAGATTACTCATGTCGCCCTCTAAGAATAATACAGCCGAATAATTACAACCATACTTAAAATAGTTACTTATACATATTTATTAATAAGCCCCTTGCGGGTTTGGCGGAAGTCCCACAAGATCACGCGAGACCCGTCTTTAGGGGTATAACTTTCACCGATCGGCTGTCAGATTAACATTAGTGCTTATGGAGATCTGCTGGTACCCTGTTGTTTTGTCTGTGATTCTCAGCTTATACCTATACTTTTTACAAAAGTCTTTTTCTGAGACATAATAAGATACATGTATATACAAAGCCATTAGATACTTCTTTTTGACGGACAAAAAAATAATATTATTTCTAACACAAAGATAACACGTCGTAGTTGTGTTTTCACCGTTGGTTTTTGACAACTTTGAAGCGTATCCACGGGATATAAACTGATAGCTTCTGATGTGTTTCACAAAAAAAATTGGATCAAAGAAATGATTTAGAAATAAAGAATCAAAGACAAAACCACACGATAACCACCGATCACCATAAACGATAATGTTAAATGAACGGCTAGTCAGTGAAAGTTATACCCCTAAACTCATTTCTCGCGTGATCTCGCGGGGTTTTAGCCGAATTTGAAAGAGGCATATTGAAGACAAAAAGACTTAATTTTCTGTTAACATTTTAGGTTAATTTCAGCTTTTGTTTTAAAATTTTAGTAAATGTCAATATTTTTTATTTATTTTCTTTCAGTGCATGGGTACCTGAGGACTGTATATGGGGTTACATGAACAATAAAGATAAGTTCACTCCAGCTTCACGAATCCCTAGAGGTTTTAAAGAAGCTGTAGAGGCTATTGAAGATGTCATCAAGACCATGCCAGCTACGGTTTGTCTTTTCTAATTTTATCCACTCTGCTTCAATTTTATTAACTTGTTCATTCCTCACAGGGAATTTCTTTGAATTTTTTACTAACAGCTTCAATTTTGTATTTTGCACATGTTACACTTTAAGTGTTTAAATAGTGGACACATTCTTTCCAGTGTTAAATGTGAATTCAATTGGATCCATGCCACATTTTCTTATTATATGAGATTCAGTGTTGTATTCACCAAATAGGTTACAGAGTCTTAGATATTCCTAGTTCCAGTGGGTTTAAAGGCCCTTGTTTAAAAAGGCGAGGGGTTAGACTAATTTTTTCATGCACAAATCATCTGAAAAAAATGCAGGGGGGGGGGGGGGTTGGGGGCTCATGCGCAAGTGAGGCTAACATTGTTGAACTAGAAGCGACCAACTCTAAAACTAAACTTTCTGTCACTCTTCTGATTGGCCTCACTTGGACATGGATTTACGCTTCGTGGTCAGTTTTGAAAACTACAGAACGTGCGTTACACATGGATAGGGGAAACATGTGAGTAGATATTGCCGTTTATTTTAAATACATGCTTAAAATAGCGCGATTTGTTTGACACTTTTAAGAAAGATAATTAAACGGCTTCAGTGCACCCGGCAAGTTGGGCTAGCCATTCACAACAAGGTTGGAACATGCATTGTAGAGGTCAATAGCTGAGCAAATACACAGGGCAAATAGAGAGGAAATTTTCATTTTTAACATCACTTGGGCTGTTATCAAGCTAGCTTATCTAGATTTATCCCAAAGCCACGCAAGAAAACTTTTGATTTATTTATTTTACACTATCACCATAGCTTCGTAGATTATCAAACAAGATTACCTTGATTTCATACCAATGCCACACATCTGGCAATACATACAGATCTATTCATCAAGCATTCTAACATTTTTTGATGAAGTTTGATGTGTTTGGAAATATCTAATATTATGACCGCTTTATGCAAATATTTTAGAGTCAACAACACAGGTATGAACTCTCATTTCTGAATGACTTTTTTCACTGATTTATTTGTAAAATTACAAATTAAAATGAAGTCATGTCAGGTAGTTCACTCGAACAAGCCACACGCTGCATTTTAACATTGACTGGCTGTTTTCAGGCGCAGGAACAGGCTATGGATTTACCGTCTATTGACGAAGAACTTGCTCAGATATTTCCTAATCGCCCTTCGGGTAACTCAGCACATAAAGACTATTCACGTGAACCGCTTTCTGGTATACGTAAAAAGGTTGGTATTCAAAACTCCCCATAATCCTCGCTTTAAACACACAGGGATATAAGAGTAGAAGTCGGAAGTTTATTTTATTACTGGACATGTTTTTGTTATAAGGACAAGTTTACTGGACATCACACAAACCAAAATACATCAGACTTTTCAGTCTTCCCCAATAAAGCTATTCCGACTCACTGTTTTTCTCTTATTTTGTCACTTATTTTGCCACTTATTTTAACCAGTACACAGAATGGCAAATATCAGCCTCTTTTATCAGTCTGTATGAAGTAAAATTGAACCAGCCGTACATTTTCCCACATGTCAAAAAACACAAATCTGTCCACTGTTCCTATTCCAGATGAATCTTTTCTTTCACACATTGGGGGGCCTCCGTGGCTCAGTAGGTAGAGCGTTGGACGCTCAATCCGAACAGCCTTCCACCAACAGCCTTCCACGGGTTCGATTCCCACTCAGTCCAAAAAAATTGGAAAATTTTCTGACTGGGTTTTCACTCGAACGACCTATGTGGGATGGTTGCCAGTTACCACGGGAAGGTCGTGGGTTTCCTCCGGGCATAGAGCCCGGTTTCCTCCCACAATAAAACTGGCAACGCCGCCATATAAGTGAAATAATCTTGAGCGCGGCGTAAAACACCAATCAATCAATCAATCTTTCACACATTGATTACTAAATCTTCTAGAATTGTTAAAAGTTTCAACATATCAAATCATCTCACAAGTTTTTGTTTTGCACGGTTTCATAATAAGAATTTAATTTATCAGTTTTGCTGAGTTTTGTTACTTGTTTTTGTTCATTTTCCAATTTGACATTACTCATTTTTTTGTTCATATTTTCTCGAATTCTGTTTTATTTTGAGTATTTTTTCTAAGACAGGAATCTAAAAATCTTGTAATGGAAGTAATTTTTCTGACTCCTCTTTCCATCATGCTTTCAAATAAGAGAAGAAACAAAATTATAATTTGAATGGTTTTTGAAATTATCTACGTACCAAAAGCTCATATCCTAATTTTGTCAATGCTTCACATTTCTGACAATTAGATTTTAAGGATAAAAGCCTCTGATTGACTTCTATCAGCATTACATCTGGCAAATAGTCCTGTTTTCTTTGGTGAATTTCTCTGAAGATTAAATCCACATGTATCAACACTTTTTAATGGAATATAAACCTGGAACTCAACAAACATTTATTTACTAAAGAATTTGATATGGTATTTGAAGCATTTGAAATTATAAGGAATATAAAAATACTTCCTCAACAGAAATCTGTGGCGAGATGACCTACTTTAGTATCTTGTCATATTAAATTGCAAAGTTTTTGGATGTCCAATACTGTTTTCACGATGTTCTAAAGAGACAGGGTTTTTGGGAAAGGGGGGGGGGGGGGGGGAGATTTCCTCTTTCCTCGTCTTGATCGTTATGTGAAACTCTTAGCTATTGGTTGTTTAAATAGCTGACATTTAATGGAGTAGTTTCAGGAAGGGTGACATTTAAGTAAGACTGAGGGTAAACAAAGTTGTGTTGCCAGTCACTAGGAGGAAACTAAATGTAATCCAATCAGAATCAAGTTATGGACATTCTTTAAGCTATTTAATACTGAGTTGTTTACGATATATCAAATCTGATTACAGCCAGCCAAACCCAGCTTCCCAAAGACAAAGAAGGCATTACTGGCTGTACAGAATGGAACCGATTCCAGTGAGACATCTTCCACAACGTCAAGTCGTGGTGCATCAACACGAGTCAGAAAGATCACGGAGAAGGTATGTGGGACACACAACTCTGTTATAGCATGGCTTTGGATGAGGTGGTTGATTGATCCAAGTATGATTTGCAAGTTATATTACACGAGAACCTCATTCTGTTATTCTGAAACTAAAGTTCAGGAGCCTGTTTCTCAAAGCGGCGTAGCGTAAGTTTTCACGTAACTGCCATAGCAACCCATACTGTAGAGATACGTTAGTATGAAAGTTACACAAAAGAATACATCTACGCCTCTTTGTGAAACAGGACCCTGGGGTTTCTGCTATTTGAGAATATTTTTTCGCTGTGATATTTTTTATGGGTGAGATTTTATTTTTGGTTTGATTAACATTCACTGTCCACATTCTCCCCGTAAGCCCAGCCAATGCCCTGGTTCACTGTGAGGTTGATGTTTTTTCAGGCTGCTGATCTCTCTAAATCCAAGCCATTAGCTGTAAAGAAGAATATAATAACCAACAGACAGGTAACACAATCTGATTAATGTTGCATGAAGAGTTCTAAATTTCATAAAGATATTCAGATTGGATTATCAGGAAGCAGGCCTCTTACTGTAAAATGTAAAGTAACTTTGTCTTCCGTTAAGAATACCACCTAAACAAAATAAACTGAACAAAAAAGACAGAAGTAGCATTTCCAAAGCAGAAACCCATTATATTATTCAGAGTATAGAATTGTCAGTTCACACATGTACAATGCATGTTAATTTTTGTCTGATGAGGATAGAATTCAAGGAGTGGGTAGGAGGGCAGTGAAAGTACCGAAAATGTTGAAATATTTCCTCATTAGCAAATACAGTAGCATTTTTATAATTATACAAATAAATGAAAACTGTTGAAGAACCATCAGAACCACATAGTATAATTTCAGATTAAAATTTTCCTCCGGTTACCAACATACGACAATACTATATACTTGGTACGAAAGACTTAATATGCTTCTGCTTAACTTAAACGTGTTTTTTTTTCTTCTGCTTTAGTAAATAAAAAAGCTGCTGTAAGCTAGATAAAATAATTGTTGTAAAAGAATTAGCAATGCATCTAAATGTTGAGCCGAGCATGCAAATTATTAAGATGCAAAACATTTATATTGCAATTTTGAACCCTAGAGTTACGAGTGCTATTGTTAGACCCTTTTAGACGGCAAATTAAACTGATTAAGATGTAGCCGATCTTACAGAGTAACCACAAGCTATGTCAAATGTAGTCAAAATACTGAAGAAATATGTTGTTTGATGTTTAAAGTAGATTACCTTCTCCTTTATAAGACAGATCAATGAAGACCACGGCTTTGTGACGTTATCATTGTCATTATGTTACAAAGCTGTTTCATGAAATAAATCCGAACATTTTCAAAGTGCCATACATAATCCCAAACTCAAACCTAAGGGCCCACTTTTGCGAAGCCACCTTAGGCCAGGCGCACACTATACACACGGTCTATGACAGTGACCAGCGTATTATTCACCAGCTCCATTTTCAAACTGTTGCAGGCCAAATTAGACTGCATCTTGATGTACGGATGAACAAGTTGTTGCCTATAGCGATTTTCCCAGAAATATCCGAAATTAATGTATTCTACCATATGCGTGATTTCCCTACATGTTGTGAGATAGGAGGAAGCTGGCATATAAAGTAGCATATACGCAAAGAAAGTTTATATTGTGACGTCATCGTTTTCAAATTGTGGTGCCGGAACACGTCACTAGGTGACGTCTTCATCTAAATGCAAGAGGGGATGTCAGGCTGTTTTGCATGCTTACCTTTTGCTTTTAAAACTAACTCATGAAGGTAATGTTATGCTAATACAAGATGGCAAAACTTGAAAGGGTTAGCTTAAAGCATCAATATATCTTCAAAAAGTTATCAGGTCTGCTCGTAGACAAAATAATGTAAAAAACATAAAACAGTCATTTGGACGGTAGTACCCATACCATATTTGAGATATAGATTCGTCCATGGGACGATGGGAAAAACTTATCAGCTATAATGTAGGGGTGGCCAACTTTCAGTTTCAGATAGAAAGTAAATTGAACTACTTAAATTCATATTTTCTCTCCGTTAAAGTTAATGTGTTAGAATAGAAATAATGGATTGATTCTCTGCATATATGTTGTGATGACTGCCAGAATTTGTTAACTCTAGCCTACGGCCTTCATCCGAAAACAAGGGACACTTCGCAGAGTATCAATCCATTATTTCTTAAATTTATGCTCGTATATAGCTCAAAATAAAATAACATTATTATAGTTATACCATGAGGCGGAGGTAGCAAGAGTTAGAATCAGAAAACGACTGGGTGACCATAGGGATCAAGTCAGTTACCTTCCTGTGCATTTCCCACTTTGATAATTTACTAGCTGGTGTGATTTAGTAGGGGGTAAACCTATAATCACTTTTAGTGGAGGAGCGATGTTGTGGATACAAATTAATTTCAAATCTAAATTTTTTTTCAAAGTATACTTTTTCCTCACATTGAAATTCCGTAGGTCAGACAAGTTCTTTTGCATGTGTTTTCCGGGACAAAATTCCTTTACCTCACACACCTTTGGGGTTTTACTAGATCCACAGTAACTCATCCCCGCAAATATCATCATATCAGGCACATGCGTTGAATTTTGAATGTCATTAAATCAGAAGAGATTCTCTATAAGATAGTCTCACTATTTCATCTCCAAATAATAATTGTGCTCGTTTATATAAGCTGAATATATATCAGCTGAAATATGAGCTAAGGGGATGTAAAGTGTGCTTTTGGTGCACCCTAAAACCGTTTATTCAGCTTAAGGAGGCCTCGTAAAAGTTGACCCTGCACTGTTAGATAGATTTTCTGCGCTCAGCTGGAGGATTAGTTGAATTGATGTTTAACGCCTCACTCAACATTATTTCACATATATGGCGACATTGTTAGGCTTAGTGGGAGAGGAAACCAGGCCCTTTGTCCAAGTGAAACCCCCAACCTCTGGCAAGGATCTGGCAACTCTTCCACATAAGAGTAAAAAACCCAATCAGAATTTTTACACTTTTCGATTTGTTGTGAGTGGGACACATCGATGAAAGGCCTTCGTCCGACTGGGAGACTATGAATCTGCCGACTGAGCCACCCAGGTCTCCTGAAGGATTAGTAATGAATTCATTAAAACACTTTTTTTACCAGGCCAATGTTTTTTTAACCCCCTATACCCAAGATTTTTCTTGTTTTTGAAGTTTTGAATGATTATAAAATAGTCTAGATTCTTCCTCAGTCCATATGACAATGTGACACAGTGTTATTGCATTCTCCAAAATACTGAGAGTAGAAAAGATCTGGCTACGGGTAAGCCACATCTAAAAGTACAATAATGTACAATGTCACATATACCAGATCTTAACAAGAAGAACTTATCAAACAACCTGTTTTGTTTTGTTTCAGGATGCTACGACTCAAGCAGCAAAAAAACAGGCAGCCATAAAGAGAGCACTGCCACCCCCAGCTCGTCCCAGACCAAAGAAATCTCGAATACAGGTGCCTTCTCCTAGTAAAGCATCCCCACCAGAGGCAACAGAGGCTGGAACTAAAGTTAAATCAAGAAATGCCGACCACACCGTAATTAAACATTTTTTCTTTGAAAAGGTTTTATTATGCATATATTTAAAAAACATGGCATGGGCTCCTACAATATCTATAATGTCAATTCAATGCATCTGCTAGTTGGTTTAATATATTGAATCTACTTTTTATACCCTTAGAAATTTATCCCCAGGTTCCCTCTAACCTATCCTTGGAATGATAAATTACTCAATCAAAACAATTTCAAACCTACAAGCTCTAGACTCAGGTTTGAAGCTCCCTTATTTCTGACTACGATTCAATTAGATCATCCACCTATGTGGAATGGTTATCATATACCAGCAGAAGGTTGACAGTTCCTGCACTAAAGGCTGCTTTCCGCTCCTGATAAAGTTGGCTTAAAAAAATCCTGAATGGAAAGCCATTGAGTGGATTGATTGGATCTTTTGCGCCAAGATTTTCCCTCTTATAAGGCATCATATACCAGCAGAAGGTTGAGAGTGCGTGCACTAAAGGCTGCTTTGCGCTCCGGATAAAGTTGGCAATAATGCCTTTTAAGGGGGAAAATCTTGGTGTAAAAGATCCAATCAATCCACTCAATGGCTTTCCATTCAGGATTTTTTTTTTGACAAGCAGCATTGTTTTGGCGTATTGTGAAATTTTGTTCTTCCTTTCTATAATTGTTGCTCCGGGTTACTGACTCCAAAATAACTATTACTGACGACATGTTTTGGAGTCCAGTTTCATTGCAATCCAAAAGCTAGAGTAGACTACCTGCTTCTGAGCTGTCAAGACGTCTAATTTAGCTGTGATATAACAAATGGTGTCAAAACGGCCAAAATCATGTTCTTGAATGCAGGGATGTGAGACCTCCGTGGAAACGCGGAAAATCATGTTTTTATGACTGGTTGTCCGCGTCGTTTTTTCATAAATCTGCGTTTTTCCGCAGTGAACTGACAATTTTGTTTATGTATCGACTGGTAGGAGGTTTAAAAATCTCCCGTAGAGTGCGCGTCTGGATGACTGGCGAATGTTTGTTCGTAGGCTTTGGCGTAACGACTTACTCACTGTATGTTAGCCTATTGGCCTATTACTATATAGGCTCAGGTGATATGATACTGCCCGATTTTGACATGACCTGACTGAAATTTGTGAAGACGGCCCATCGAAATGACAGATTAAAAAGGAAGATTTTCCTGCTCTGTAAACGAACATAGGCAGGCTATAATATTTTAACGCTTGCGGTCAAAGATGTTTGGCCTTTGGCCATGATATTGATCTGTTGGTAGGATAAACTAGTAATTCTTCAATTAGGATTTCTTGTTTTAATCAAGAAGCTTAGGTTCGCATTTTGAAAAGTTTCCTCTTTTTTTTCGGGCCTGCTCTCACACCCCTGTGAATGATGAAGCTACATGTATACCATTGTTTGATATGAACAAGCAGGATCGTTCAGTAAACATTATTCGTCCTCTGAATTTACTACTGTCTTTTTTTAGTCACAAACTTCCTTGGTCGTTAATGGCGTAACACTGTTACTTTTGTTTTGGTTCAGTTTTAAAACCTTAAATCTACGATACAGAGAGCTAAATTAGTCCTAAAGTGCTGATGGGCACTGGTGGACACAATTTGAGTAGATGATATTATTTCACTGTCTTAATCAGACCACATACTAACTGTCAGGCCTATCATTAAGAATAGACTGGGAGAGTTACAATACTCTCCCAAAACTGTCAGGGTGACCTGTTTCACTCTCCCCACAAATGGTCTTCCAAAATTCAATGGGAATGCACTTCCTCTCAGAGAAAAAACATGATCAAAGTTACATGAAAGGAATTTTTATTTTGGTATACTTATCTATGTCAGAATTGAGAAAAAAATCTTCAACAAAATGTTATCCTAGTTTTTCATATTATCAAACAGTTAATTCTATTTCGACACGATAGTGTTGGAGAATAGTTTCATCTTGGGAGAGTGAAAAACATAAATAAGGGGCATGAAACCGGTTGGGAGAGTTAGGGGGAGTGATAAACAGGTCTCCTCAGACCCCTCTAATGACAGCCCTGTACTATCGTTATCAAGATGCGGGCAGTTGTATCTTCAACAGTACACAAGAAAGTAGTATTTTTGATTCATTTTTGAGATAGAGAACAATAAGTGAGATTTTGTTCTTAATCTTGGGTACCAATCTCTAACTTTTCTCCTTTCTAGGAGTATACTTTAGAAGATTTTTTAATGATACTAGTCTGGAAATTGAACGCCATTGTAGTTCGAGGCAGACCACAAACTGTACAACTAAATTTCTCATTACAATGTCAATCATTCAGTCTATTGTTATACTAACTGATGTCATTGTGCCCAGGGGCTCGATCTACTAAGCTGGCGTAAGTTGCGCCAGTCGCAAACGCATGGTAAATTATAGGAACTTGCGCATGGTCGCAAGTCTAGAGGCGCAACTCTATGATGTAAAGCAATGCGTAACTTTGCGCCAGCTTAGTAGAACGAGCCCCTGGGCTCGTGTCCACTCCATAACTTTAAACCTATTGCCTGCATTTTTCTTCTGATATATGTAGCTTGTGGGTAGATCATTTGTCGCATACGGAAATAAGATTGCTCTCTCAATGTTTCTGGCAACCAAAATGGTCGCCAAGCCTTTGGGCATTCAGTAGTAAGAAAGTGGTTGTTGTTTGGTTTGTGCTTTCACAAAAGAGTGGTGACCAAATGAAATTCTTTCTTATATTTTCAAGCAATTGTTCAGTAGCATTACACTTTTTATACCCCCCGCAACGAAGTTAGGGGGGGGGGGGGGGGTATACTGGAATCAGCTTGTCCGTCCGTGTGTAGACACAATTTTGTCCGGACTACTCCTCCTAAGATTTTGCTTTGATTTCAATGAAATTTCACAAATATGTTACCAATGGTATGTAGATGTGCATGCCCAACTTACAGGATGATATTTTCTTTTTTCACATTTTTATGACGTTTTTGACTTATAGGACTTTGCCATTTTTGGGGTCTCATTCCATATGAAGACAGGGTTATCGTGTTATCGCCCCTCCCTCCTCCCTACCTTCCCCGCTCCCCCCCCCCCCCCCCTTCTACTGCCATGAAGTGTGTATGTACGCTCATACATCCGTTCAATCGTTGTTCCCTCTGTCTGTCTGTCTGTCCGTCCATAGACACAGTTTTGTCCAAAGTACTCCTTCAATGGGTCTCATTCCATATGAAGACAGGGTTATCATGTTATCGCCCATCCCTCCCTCCTCCCTACCTCCCCTCCCCCCCCCCCCTTCTGCTGGCATAAAGTTTGTATGTACACACATACATCTGTCTGTTCGTTGTACCCTCCGTCCGTCCGTCCGTAGACGCAATTTTGTCCAAAATACTCCTCCCAGATGTTGGTTCTTTTTTAATGAAACTTGACAAATGTTACCAATGATATGAAGTTGTCCATGTCCTACTTGCAAGGAGATATTTCTTACATATTTATGACATTTTGGACTCCTTTTGACATTTCTCTGTTCTGCCATTTGTCTGTTCGTACATTTGTTTGTAGACACAATTTTGTCCCATTGTACAGTTGTACAGTAGTTGCTGTGCTTGTCATATAAGCCTGCATGTTTCATTATTGTGCTTGTGGCACTCTTGATAGCCTACTTCCTCGTAGTGAGTGCTGGTAACATGATCAGCAAGCAGCCTCATAGTCTACTTTCTTGTTGTCGATGCTAACTAAACATGACCAGCAGGGAGTATTTTGCATGATATTTTGTCTTACTCCCATCATTTGTCACAGACGTAGCATTAAATCATGCCCAATTCATGTGTCTCCTCCTCTTGATGCTGTTTCTCCATCTTTATCATACATGTGCATATGCATATCATCCTATGTGCATATTGTTGTACTCTATAAAGCTTGCTTATCATGGATAAGGGGCTATGCTTTCCCGCTTCTCCGTCTTGCTTACAGTTGCAGTTACAAAAAGATGACCATGCAGAGTTCGTAAATTTGCTATGCTGTTCAATCATTCTCCTAGACTTACATTAACATAGTTTTTTACCCCTCGGGCAAATTTTGCCCGAAGGGTATTGTCGTTGCCTCCGTCGCCCGTCTGTCCATTGGTCCTTGTAAACACATTATCTAAAAAAGTCTTTAACTTACAACTTTGAAACTTCACATATTTGTTTAATACAGCAAGTACAAGAAGCCTATTGAAAATCAACGCGCTCGGATGTTTTTTTCAAGAGTTATGCCCCTTACATTGCCGACTTTTCTTGCAGAGCGGGGGGTATCTCAGTTATGTCTAGTTGTAAGACTAAAATACAAAAATTTAGTGCGTCACCCAAAAATCGGTAGAAGAATTTCTGCCGTATTTTCAAGAAAGTGTAATCTCAAAATAACGAGAATAACTTTTAGATGTTGGTAATAGAACTCCTAAAAACACAGCAGTTGTAGTTAAACAAGCAAATTGAACCCAATTTGGATGCTTTATTTCTATGAGATTTATAACTTTTGAGTGTTTTTTTTAACCAGTGATAATTTAAAGTCGCTGTTCATTCAATTAAGTTTATTCAGTTTAAAGTAGTGCTGAAACAAATAGTTGATTTTGGTATTCGATTATTTGATTCTGCTATTCGAATAGTATTCGCTTATAACTATCCTTGACAGCCAAACGACATGAGATCTGATCGAGGTATACCGTCGCCATAGCCGCCTACCATGCCTTGCACCTACCTCAGCAACCGGTCGAAAATTAAGTTGAAATAAAATAATCGTCACACATGATTGACAAATTTGCTTCACACAGCAAATCCAACAATCCACAAATTTATTAGAAAATTCGAAAATTCATAACTTTCGGTTTAAATCAGTTAAAATGTTTGATAACATTCCATGCATGAACTCTGGCTGCTAGAAATCACTTTGCAGAACGAAAGAAAATGGAATGCAGGCTACTGATTGGATAATATTCTTTTTATCTATGTCAGATAAGAGTTACGTCTTCCTGATCTCTAAACACATGCCTGGTTTAACAGGCTGTGTCTCAAATTTGCCGATAAATTCCCAGTTAATCAACGCAATATATGCATCCCTGCCAAATACTTCATTACGTAATTAGTTGTTTAACTATTTTATGCGGGCGATATCCATTAAAAGCGTACAGATCTCAAAAATGAAGCAGTCAAAACTTTCGAATTTCATCCTCATCGATATCAAACATGGCGGTCAATAAAATTAAAATCAGCGCAGCGAAAAGGACTTGAAAAACCGAGACCGATACAGGGAATATCGAAGAGCTACACTGAAATTTCATCATTCCTAAAATACTGGTGGGTAAAATTTAACTGCGTCAGAATCGGATTTTATTTGTTGAAAATTTGTAAGCGTCCAAATGAGTTGACGAATATTCGAATAGTAAATCGGTATTCGAATATTACTGATGTAGTATTTGTTTGAGAATATTTGGTTATTCATTTCAGCACTAGTTTAAGGTAGCCTAATATAAATATAGTGTAAACCCTCTTTTGTTTGGTTTTTATCTCTGCTTGTGGATTGTCTAATCATGGCTACACATCTTTTTTACTAATTTTTCATTCAAGACAGACACACTAATTTTATTTGCTGTATTTATAATATTTTTCTCTTTGTAGATCTCTGCTCCGACTGATATTGTAAAAAGTTTTCATTATTTTTTTTCTTTCTATTTTCAGAATGTCTCTCCACTTTTATCAACATTCAATACAGACTCAGCTGCCTCATTGAAATCATCTCCACAGAAGCAATCCTCAGGCGCGGCTACAACTGCTTCTGAATTGTCAACATCCGGTACCCAAATAGAGCAGGAGATTCTTGAGACCACATCACCAGTTAAACCTGTCACACCGACTGTGTCCAGGATAGGCTTTCTGGGGTTAGGTATCATGGGACAGGGAATGGTCATGAATCTCTTATTGTCAGGACATGAAGTCATGGTTTGGAACAGAACACCTGGAAAGGTAAGTACTTAATATCCTATCTTTCCTATCTCATGTGGGTGTACACATTATCTCTTCAGTCCAACACATGCTTTCCCCCAACACAGCTGCAGTACTTTCAGAGATTATAGTAATAGCTTTACCCCTGGTAAATTGGTGGAATCGCACAATTGGCTTCCAGGAAACTCAGAGACTGAAGGATGCCTGCTGCATTTGCAACAAATTTCAACTACAATATTCTGTTTATTATTTATACTGTAATCTTTTCTTTGGGATTTTATATTAAGATAAAATTAGTAACTACAAAAAGACAATTTCCAACAAACTCATGCTCATGCCAGGTTGAAACACTTGTTCTGTGTTCAGTGATTGTGGTAAGAGTTTGAGCACTGTCCTTAAAAGCGCTGATCTTTCGCGTTATTACATTTCTTTGGCGTTTATAGGAATATTGACTTCATTTCTGATCAGTATGATGTGAGTGTATTCCTAGCAGTTGGTGTTTGTTTTTACTGTCCTTATCTTTGAATTTGCTTGGATAGAGGTTGGTCCAGTGAGTCCAGAAAACCCTCCTGGATCTCTTCAGTTTTTATGCCCGTTGAGACCGAAAACAAACGACTGGATTTACCTTGAAAGTATATGTTTGGACTGGAAATCTCATCTGGTGTTCAGAATGGACAAGTATCCATAAGTTGAAAAATTATGTATGGATAACAACCTCTTGGTTTATTGGGTGACACCGTTTAGGTGTAGTTCTTACATCGTTATCAAAGCAGCCCTTGCAATTAGAGATTGACACCTCGGAAAAAAATTGCTGAGGCTAAAAGAGTGAAATTAAACTTTTATTTCAGTAAAGTAGCAAGTACTTGATAAAATTAAAAAATTGATAATCAATAGTGAACTCAGTACCGAACACGAAAAGCATAGTTAACACTTTCCTGTCCTAGTCTTTTCAGCGTCTCTCAACCGAATTCAAATATATCAAAATATTATTAAACTAGAACATCTTCCAGGGTGGGCCTCGGCATAACAGGAGATAAAATGGCCGATCGCTGGCCCGATATCCTCAAAATAAATTACTCCAACATCAGGAGGCGATGGTATGTCACTTTTCAGAAATCAGCTAACATTTATAATCAAATAGTAGGCCTACTGTTTTCTAACATCACCAAAAACAGAAACAGTAAAGGCTTTATACAACAACAAAAATTAATTATGATTATCCACGACTATAATCTGATGAAACATCGGCTGATTTTGTAAAAATCATCCGATGTCCATGTCAAGTTAAAATGCTTTAGGTACGTTTAGGTACGCGCGACTCACTTCCCAGAAATCTATTTGGCGATAAGTGTTGGTACTATCTGTTGCTTGCAAACCCTTATTCAGCAGCAAGCTGATACATGTTTAAAATACCCTTTCCGTGGGAGAAATTTACAAGTGTTCTTTGGAATCATTAGCTTTAAAGCACTCATTTTCATCAATTTCATCAATCGATTCCAACACATCAGCTCTCGATTTACTATGCTTTTGTACAGGGCCGCGAATTACAAATAACCCGTATCAACTTCTTTACAATAGGACGCCAGCCGTGACGTATATCAGCCAGCAGTCAGTAGAATGCGTTTAATAATTGCTCGTATATCTCCATGAGGTAGAAAAAGCAGTACGTCCACGGAATCCTCCATATCAAAATACATGTGTAAAACATCCTATTCGCTGATAAGAAATGTACATTCTGTTGAATTGTTTGTTATAAAACACTCAGTTTTACCCAGCTTTAAGTCTGCCATGGTGGAAATTTCCTCGCCCACGTGTTGACAGTTGAATGCTAATAAGACAATAAACATTGGCATAGCGCTTGGACTCTCATAGGTGTTGGGTAATTGGTTCTGTACGGTAACTGATCGGATACCCGTACATGAACAGTTACGGCCGTAGCTGAGAAATCTGGGCTCTGCCAAAATTTTTTTTCTCCGTATCCGTCAAAAGGCCACCAGACGCACCAGTCGCCGATAGACCGGTAATCCGGACTAGTGAACAGTAAATAAGCAATCTGTATTATCAAATCTGCCTCAAAATCCAATTTACCAAGGCAAACACCTCGGCAATTGCCGAGGCTAATTGCAAGGGCTGCAAAGTCAATGACATTGACTTCAGGCATCAAATTAAAAAATTTGCTTAACCCTAAAAAAGGTCACGTAAAAATGATTTTAGGTAAACCTTTTTTTCGTTTAATAAAGATGATTTGCTTAATAACTTATGGGTTATGTGAAAGGGTTACGTAGGAAAGGGTTACGTAGAAAACGGTTAACACAAGAGGTTAGGCAAAAGGTTGCTAAAAATTAGTTCACTTAAAAATCTTCAAACGCTAGGCCTAACCATCACCAGTATTAGCAATAGCAATGTCTACCTTGTTCTCATAACCCCCTGTTCGTCGCACTGCCTTAACACTGAACTAGGCATGCTTGCTCACTAACACAGATGAAACTACACATGGGGATAGGGTGAATTATTGCCCTTGAATTCATAAATAACCGTCGTTAGGTCGAACTAACAAAAGTTCGTGCAATTTTAATTTTGCGTAACCTTGCACGAATTTCGAGGCCTGGACTTTGATAACGATGTAACAGTTACATCGAAATGTTGTCACCCATTAAACCAAGAAGGTGTTATCCATTTACGTAATTCTTCACCTTATTGTAACCTTTCAACTTCTAAATGTCATTGAAAGATTTGAAAAGTATCCATTTAACATATAGAGATTATAATTAAGTCTTTGATTTTTATCTTGCATTTCCAATACTTTGGAGTGCTGAATACTTGGCTGTATTGGTTGTATATTTAAGTCCAAAAAAAATTGATCTCAAAACAGGAAATCTGAGTGTATCTGTGCTGCTAATCTCACTGCAGGAAGAAGTCAACTATATAATGACATGTTTGCTTGCACACTTACTGATTTCCTTCTACTGTTTGCTACTTGATAGGATTGTTGTTTAAAATAGATCTTGATAACAGGGAAATGATCTTATTTAGTTTTTTATATCCCTTATTTTGTAACATTTGAGCATTGTTATCCAATCCTTCTGTTCAATCCTTAATGAACTATGTTAACCGTAGTTCTTTCTGTTAAAGTCTGCAAGTAATATTTGCAAATTCTCCTCTGTCCAGTCAATTTTAAATTTGGAAGTTATCAAAATCGTTACTTTTCAATAACAGTCCCAATAGAAAAAAACAAATAACAAAATTAGAAATACATTACAGTTTATTTCCAGTTTTTATCTGAATGTTAAGTTCTAGATTTTGTATGATCTGATGTAATATTGTATCACAATATCTTGAATAAATACTAACATATTAACAGTTCAGCACTGATCAGCTGTATTGATTTGTGGCCATTTAATTGATTAGAATTATAGGTATTTTAATTAAACAAAATTAAAACAAACACTGAACAAAGAAACATGCACACTGATATATCCCAAACTCCTTACTTATTGCACTCATTTATCCATCCAAAGGTTTCTGAGAAATTAGATTTAATAACTGTTGAACACAAGTTGGGAGGGCTGTGTTATATTAGGGAATGGTGTTATGTAGACAAAACTACATGTACATGTAAGGCATCTGGCTGTATTTCTTAATGTTGTGTATTAAAATGATTCACATATACATAACTTCAGTTATTTTTATAAGGGTCATGACAGTTCACTAGATGACAAGGAACAGTCATTTGTATGGAAATAAATTGGGCGCCATAAACCTGAATATTTGTATGACTATTATCAACTATCATAAGTTCTTGGCTATTCCCTAATACAACCTTGGTGAATGTTGGTTGAGTTAATATTCAGTTGGCTGCATTGATGTAAAGTTTCAAAAGCATCTCAATTTCAATGTTCGTCAGAAGGTCAGGCTTTTAGGCTAAATATAATTTCACCAAGAAGGCAGGCCGTAAATGATACCGGAAAACCAGTGGCCTCAGTGCCAACCCTTTTTAGACTTAATGCCATTTCATGTTCTTTTGGTTAATTAATATTAGCTATGCCGAATAAAATTGTATTAAAAAAAAACGTGTCCAAATTGGCATGAAATTCAAGGTTTTAGGATGGTTTGGTTTTCCCTTAATAATCGTAGCTGACGAAAAAAGGAATTTAGGCATCTCTTGCAAATGTAAGTGAACTAGTTTTTGTTAAATTCTGATTTCTGTCGACATATTTGACACTTGTGTTATTGAGGTCTTTATAATGGGGGAGGTGGGTAGATAATATTGATGGTAAGATAAGCATCGTTTGGAAAATCTTTAATATTAATTACCTGTCAGTGTCAATTGAAACCAGGAAAGACAATGTTTTAAAATTTTGCCTTTGGACTTTTATTTTATCAGTGATTAAGGAATTACTCGCACCAGTTAAACTTTATAGTTTTCGTATGTCATTATTTGAATTAAAAAATGTATTTACAATGGTACAAAATATGATATGCACATGTATAGTACAAATTGAAAATGGCAATTACAAAGCTGACATACATCATGCAAACAATTCCATTTCCAAATAATCACATTGAGGAAAGAAAATGCAATCAATGCAGTACCTGTGTAAATCTAGTAGGTTTATGTGCAGTCAAATTATTCCACATGGCCCTATTGGGTGCATATATGCGAGAGTAAGGCGAATTAGGCTAGTGTATGAGCATGAATTTAGCGAACACAAACAGCAAACATTTAGAGTTTCTTTCACTGGGACAATTTTCCAAACCTAATAGCTGTTGAACACATAACAGCAATCATAATGCTTTGCCAATTTACACTAAAGATCTACAAAAATAGTGCTTCAATAAAAAATAAAGCTGGACTGTCATTGTTTGCTGGTTGTGTTAAACCATGGGTTGTTTTTCATCCTGTCCAGTCCCATTAGATGGCTCACAGGTCACTGATATATCACTAGTTATTTGTTCATCTTGTGTAGGTTCTGGCTTGTCCTCCGTCTCTCTGGGATCCGGCAGTAGAGTTTCAATTTCCACGACTGTCTGTTGCTGGCGCCTAGCTTTCCGACGCCTGTGTCGTTTTGTTTGAGGTCTCTTTATCTGCTCCGCAAGTGAAGCCTCCTTTTCGCTCTCACTATCCGAATCCCATTTGGGTAATGGTAGAATCGGAGCAGGTGGTAATAGCATATCAGGAGGAAATGTATGACCATCCTCTGTGATCATTTCTGGTGGCATTTGTATTACAACTCCTTCTTCTAGTTTCATTTCATTACCAGTGTACACTTCCATTTCCATATCAAGTAATCCATGCTCCCTGTTTGATGTGGAATCAGAATTACTAGAAGCTGTCACAAAGTCTAAGTCACTGCCACAGCTACTTGAATTGATGTCCGCCTCAAGTAGATAAGGTAATTCTCCTAAAGGCTCAATGAAAACCTCTGAGTCAAACAGCATGGACTCTGCCCTTACACAATCAGTTTCTATCACAGTTTTACAATTATCAATATTCATAGTTTCCAACAACTTTATTAGATGTTGTTGTTGCAGCTTGTAATTTTCCCTAAGCCTATCCAGCTGCAAGGAACCGTACTCCCTGATACGTACTATCTGCGTGTTGTAGTTGTCACGAAGACGCTCTAAACGATTGGAACTGTAGTCCTTGAGGCGCCCAACATGGGTGGCATAGTTGTCTCGAATTTTGTCCATCTGTTGGCCACAGTTTTCACGAATACGCAGCATCTGTTGGTTGTAATTTTCACGTAACCTCTCCAACTGGAAGTGATAAGTGTCTCGAAACCTGCCCATTTGGTTGGCGCCAATATCTTTAATGCGTCCCAGTTGTAGAGTTTTATATGCATCCAAATTATCTATTATGTTCTTGATAGCTTCACGTTTCTGTTGATTGATGCATCTATTGGCGGCAACTTTAATTGCCCATATGATCATAGCTAAGACAAAGAAAGCTCCTGCCAATGCAAAACCTATGATAATACTCATGATCTTGGTGCCCTGTGCTGCTGAGTGGTCTAAATGTAAAGTGAACACCATCGTTAGATTATCCTTTGGGTGTTTGACTATACATTGATAGGGACCTCCATCCTGACGTTGTACATAGTCAATATACAAACTGCCATCGTCTAACAGAAGTATTCTTTGGGAATCTGGTATATTTGAGTAGTAAGAAGAGCTGTTGTGCCATGGATGGTGTTCATGGAACTTAGCTCCTGGCTGTACATCAGACCTAGATAACAAATGTCCTACTGCATCAGGGTGGTGCTTGTGATATTCAAATACCTTCTTCCTGGGGGTTACCCATGTTATCACAGAGGCAGGGATGGAGTAGACTTCACAGGACAGGAATGCTGAAGACCCTATAGGATAATAGATATCAGTATGGTTGTTCACAATCACCGGAGCTTCACAATGCAAGGTAGAATTGTCAATTTCACTGATAAGTGTTTGGCTATGATTGACGGGATATGTACAATACAAAGATTGTGGGTTTGCCAGTATATTGGCATTAGAATTATCATTGACTAGGTCCTTGATCCAGTATATGGCACAATCACATGTTAACGAGTTTCCAGCCAGGTATAAGTGAAGAAGCTTGTTAGTGTGTTGGAATGTTCTCTCTGGTAAGGAAGTCAGGTTATTCTCACTGATATCAATTGTCTCTATCCTTGTTTGACTGTCAAATAGTGACGTGGGTAAGAAGTTCAACCTTGGATTATTGCTCAAGTTTAAGTACAACAAATTGGCTAACGGTTGTAACAGATGATTCGGGACCTGTGTGAGATTGCTACAGTTATCAATGCGTAGTTTCTCTAACAAGGGAATGTTTTTGAAAACGCCCTCTTCAATATGCCTTAGAGGGTTACTTTGTATTTGAAAGACTTTTAACTGAGCTGAGTTTGTAAGCATATCAGATGTTAGCACTGTCAAATTGTTGTTGGATACATTCAGTTCTTGTAGGTTGGGAAAATTTTGATCAGTGAAGTTCCCATTTTCCTGAGTTTGAATTAAGTTATATGAAATATCTATGTACTGTATACTGGGTATATGTACACTCCACTGTGCCAGAATGTCTATTGTATTTATTAGCTGGTTTCCTTGTAGGTGAAGCTCCTCTAAGGACTTCAAACCATTAAAAACTTCACCATCTAACAGTGTGAGCCTATTAAAGCTTAAATCCAACAGTCGTAGCTCAGAAAGTTCTTCAAAAGTTAGTATTTCAATCTGATAGATATGATTATAAGACAAGTTGAGAAAGGTTATGGGACTGATGTCTTGTACTAAGCCGTTCACTTCAGAAAGTCTATTGTGGGATAAATCCAAGGTTTTTAGATTTGTCAGGTTTGCCAGTGCTCCCTTGTGGATTAACGAGAGTTGATTTAAGGTCAGATTCAGTTCCTCTAAGTTGGACAGCTCAGAGAATAAACCTGGACTCAGTTCTTCTATTTCATTCTGACCAAGATCTAATTTCTGAAGGTTGGGATATTTTCCCAAGTGGCTTGCTAGAGATGCATTGTCAAGCTTATTCTGATGTAAGCCCAGGGTTGCTAGTTGAAGTGAGAGTGTAGCAGGGAGTTTGTCTAAACCCCCATTAGCACACACAGCATCCAGGCCATCCTTGGAGCATTGACAAACTGATGGACAAGCCACACTGAGAGAGATGATGATGTGTAAGATGATAGAGAAGTAATAAAGATATTTCCAATACATGTTGTAGCCCTCCATGATTTCTCTCTGGGCTAGACCCAGAGGCCAGCCTTCATATACACCTCTCCATTACAGCTATATCTTCCCTCGGTTCAGCTATCTGAAACACAAAATAAAGCCAGGTTACAGAGCTGTTTTTAAAGGGGCACTTACGTCACAAAGTGCTCTGTCTGCTCGGTAAGGCAATCAAATATACTCTGTCTGGTAAAATATCAAATGATCACAATTTAAAAAAAAAACCAACACATATTGTTAATCCATAGAGATATTGTGGATATGTTCCATGCCCATCACATCTGTGTTATACAGCTCTATGTGAATCAAGCGTTTAGATCTTGTAAAATCACATTAATGATAAGCCCTAAAATTAACTGACAACAATAGACATATTAAAGTGTAACGGCTGATTGTTTTTTTAGACACCTTTCTACATAAATATGGCCTCCTTAGGCCTTGAACACTACATAACCACAGGAGATAATCTCATACAAACCTATACTGGTATAAGATCTCATGAATAATGAACGTTTTTCTGAAGCATATCAAAACTGTTTAAAAGGTTTGTTACCATGGTAACCAGGTGAGTTTGATTAGTACATGTGATACTGGATCAGGTGTTGTGATGTAACTCTTGTTGTTCAGAGATGTAAATTAACTCTACATGATGTCTATACTGACCTGGCTCCCTTTAACTACATTAAATGTCAATTGTTAAACGCCTACTTCTTTATCAGCCAGGTCAATGCTTCAACCACCTTGTGCAGAGTAAGGTAACATGTTTATGCTTAGAAAAATAGGCCATCTGTTTAAGTTAACCCAGAAAAAAAAATATTTATTTTTGTATTAGATTGGAGTTGTTGTTGTCTATTAAATTAGTACTTCCTGGACTTAATATATACCTTCCTGACTGATCTAAGTAAAGAAAGTTACAAGGTACCCATGGTTTCTCATTTGCTCTGACACTCGGTTATATTACTGTGTAACAAAAGTGTATACTAAAATTGATACCATTAATGATGCCCATAGAGGAGGGGAGGGGGGGGGGGATTTGTTGGTGACCGATTTTGTTTAGCTATAATAGGAGAGTAATCAATGATATTGTATGTCAAGTGGACAATCAGATGGTTCTATGTGGATCACAACATCCATCATTATCTCTCCTATTGACGTCTTTGTATCCAGCCAGTAATTCAATAGAGCCTGTTACCATGGTGATACTTAGTGTTTATTAGTGCTAAGCGTATTGGTTATATAAAATCAATGTGAAATATTGTAGTAACTTGACAAGGATTCCATCTGTTCTGTCACTCAGTGCTATAGAATAATGTTTTAATTACTGGAGACATCTCCCTGGAGGAAATGCCAAGCAATGTACAGCCAACCATCTCTCAGTAACCAACTATTTTCAATAATTCTAGGAAGCCAAGGAAAATTGGTTCTTTAACCTTATGCTTTATAATCGGGAAGTCTGTCAAACATTATTAGAGAATTATAGCTAAAATGCTTTTTGAAGAAGTAATGGTCAATTCTAGGAATTTTTGAGAGATTTTAAACCTTGTATAGCCAGTAAATGTGAGCATTGAAGAAAAGAATTTTACTTGGCCTCTTACTTACTGAGCTAGTCAATTAAGGTGTGTGTTTCAGTCACGTCTTGCTTCAGACAAACTGTTTCTGACTGAAATGCTTACCACAATTTTCAATTTCAATACCTTACCGCCAAACTAAAATTGGCTCCGGTGTTTGGTTGAGGATGTTCTGAGAATTATTTTCATTTTCCATTTTCGACACAAGTTACAAATAAAACCTTTTTTCAGTTGACTACATCAATGTGATGTTGAAGTCTAAAGCACATCAAATAGAATGGAATTTCTCTTCTATACTCTATTTCAGTCTGAAAGACATTCAGCCTGTTCAAAATCAACAAATACATACTGTTGAACAGCAATCAACCTAAAAGCCCTAAAGGTTTGCTCAAGCTATACAGTGAAGAATGGATATAAATAGCTTCCGTTCTCAAAATCATCCACAATTTTCCTTTCTGACCAATCATGATCAGCATTAGAAAACATGAGAATCAAGAACCCAGTCTGAAGGCACATTGACAATAATCAAATGATTTCGTGTAGAGAAAGAAAAATAAATTTTGGCTGGATTTCTAAATAATTTTGATTTTTGACTACATTTATCTTATTTTCCTTATAAAAACAAGCAAGAGAATCTCATCCTTCACACCACTTTTGGTTATAGCAGTTGTGTGGTTATTGTTTGTGTAAGAAGTGACAGATAGAATTGGCAGATTATTCTTTGCTATATGAATATAATACAACGTATATGCTGTCCAAAACCTGGTTTGTTGTATAGTGTGAATGTTTAAAAGTCAAGGTTGGTGAATGATGTTATTTGAGATGAGCCTTGTCTGATTTAATGATAGATATCAACCATCATATTCTATCTCTGATGGATGGGAGGAGAAGCTCCAGTTTTAATCACTGCATAGTACACACACAATTCTTTTTTTATTTATGAACACTAAAATCCACAGGCACAGGGGGAAAATCCTTTTTATTAATAGTTTTACTGAAGATTTTGTACTATGAATGGAATCTCCAATCCCTTCCTATACAGAACTGAGCTCCATGCATAGTAATGGATACAGACATGGTATAGATAAAATCACCCAGATCTTTTGTGTGACTATGTAACAGAACCTCAGAATAGTTGACCAGAACATACATCCATCTGTTTCCCTTACCTGACATATACCACACAGAAAGATGAATTCTACTAATAGACTGAGCAGATGTATACATATCAATTTAGTTTATTTTGTCACAAGCATTTTGTTCAGACAAAAACTATTTCTTGTGAATTATAATAAAGGTAAGAAATGTTTGAAACTCTCTTTAAACGTGTGCTCCATACTGATGATAACAAATTAAGATCTCAGCACGTAGTTAGTTGTTTTGAACAACACTAAAGATAAAGGTCTTATCTTCCAAGGGCCAACATTTAATTTTTAAACTGAATTTGCGCTGTTACTTTGTTTTTAAGTTTATTCCCTACATAATATTATCAGAAAACATGATCTATTTGATTTTAATCAGGAGACGAAACAAAAACAATCGCTATTTTATATTGAATTGTTGATATTATCCTGAACTTTGGTCTCTTGTTGAACTGTATCGGTGTTATCAAAATTACAGATGGTCGAGTTGTTATCAAATGTACGATATGTTCAAGTACATGTATTTCACAGTATGTATTAATTCTGAAATTTTGGCAAAAATGAAAATGGTGACCTCTTTGTCTGAATAAATACAGAAAAGTGTGTACCTTTTTTAATGTTAACATTTTTTGTCTCTGTGTGTGTGTGCCATGAAATAATTGGGTTAGATATCGGTTCTTGTCTAATTCAGAACATTTCTATGCATACTTACAAATCAATAAGAATAGATGTATATTGGATTAATAAAAGTAATATATAGCTTCTGAGTCAGTGCAGGGGATATTTTTGTACATGTATATTTATGATCAGTAAAACACACGGGCACATGTATATTTATAAGTGAGGCTGCACTGTGTTACAGTGTAGATAGAGGAACATTTACAGCCACCGTCACAAGCTATCCTAAATAAACTGTTAGTTTTCTGACAAGGGCTTGCCTTACATACTACAGGTCTGTTCTGAACAAGAAATATCTTATCATAGTTGAAGATGCAGACGTCATTACACTGTATATATTTATTATTCTTAGTAGGTGTAGATATACACAACATTTTAACACCTGACTTGATAAGATATAATTCGCACACATGCAAACTTTACATTTCAGACACTGAGTTGAGGAATAGAATTATTTGAAAACGTTTTTGATTAAATGATCTCCCAATGGGGAGTCTTTTAAGAATTTCCTTTGAATTGTGCTGCCATTCTGGCTGAACTTTTTGTGAGGAATAAAATACCTCATGTCATCAAAAAGTTCTAAATAGCATAATATCACAAAATCTTGGATTTGCGGGAATTTTTTTCCAGAGGAAAATGTCTGTTTTTAAGACTTATGTCCTGCGGATGTATGGAATTAAGCTACATGTATGCAGAGACAATCCAAGAAATACATGCAGATCCCAGTGAAAACTGAGGATGCCTGGTGGTGTGACTACTGTCCATAACGGTTGAAAAGTCTTTTTAAAAATGTACATTATTTGATATGTATGGTACCCCTATTTCATTCAAATAACCCCGCATAGCAAAGATGCTATGTTATGCTCTATGGTCGGGTTACAATGGTAAATTTACACTTGTGTACACCTTACAGTGTAGTTTTATACATTGACAGGTATTATTATAGGTAAAACATCGTATTTGTAGAACTGCTTAGATCTGTGAAAATCCTCTTAGCTATACATGTGTAAATTATTGATACTTTTGTTATGGCATATTTCACACAAACACAGACTGTTCATTTGCTTTCATTTAAGTTAAGCAGTGTTCAAAAATGTTACTATGTGCAGTAAATGGAAAAAATAAGATGGCCTCATTTCAAAAGATCTCTAATTAGTAATGTTTAAGAAAATCTACTTGTACATTAAAGTAGTCTAGTCATGGTTTATGGTCATTGAGTATGTTTATGGCAATGCAGAAACTGTGTGCATGAGTGAACTACATATGTCATCAAATAAAAATCACCCAACCTATCATGTATTTTTTTTTTTTCTTATGAATTTGCATTTGTTACACTTAAAACATTACTTAGACTGCATTTTTTCTTACACATGTATGGAAAAACCATCAAACAGCCTTCCCCACACTGTCAGCTTTTTATCCTTTGAATCCTAGATGTACATTTTATTTTTATAACATATGTTTTTCAATGCCAATGTTGGTGCTTAAAAACTTATAAACTAAGTAGTGAAAGAAAGTAATTAGTAAAACTGTTTTTACTTGAAATGCAGTACTAATCATATGTTATGTATGTGGTCCTTATTCATTATATTAATACAAACTGCTGCTTGCAAAAACGTTCACTAACTTCAGGTTTAGCTGACAAACCAAGAAAGCTCTACATCTCTCTGAAGGGGCCCTGGTTTACAAAGAACAGTCACTATAAAGTCTCTCTCTCTCTCTCCTTGATGTTAGTTATAGTGACCTGAATCTCACCTGTTTAAGCCAGGTGTTTTTGAGTTATTTTTAGGCAGACTACTGTTGTATACTGTCTATTAAAACCTAGCAGCCTATTACAATTTAAACATTTGAACTTGCACCTAGTTTATCCCAAGGGCATGATTAACCTCTCTGATGAGGCAGGTTATACAGTCTTAACAGCAGACACCCCTCATTACACAAGATGTGTCTTTGTTGAAGTACTTCCCGCGACTGATCCAGGGAAAATTTGGGCATACCATTTCGGTTCAAAATGTTCCAACAATAAGACAAAAACAACATCTCTGGCCCAAAATTCAACATTAAATGCTATTTTGACATTAAAATCTGTTGGTTTTAAGAATTTGGGCGGATTTTTTGCTTGTGAGTTTGGGCGCCCATACCTGTATACAGGTATCAAAATGTCTGTGGATCAGTCTATGACTTCTGCTTCTAAGGACTAATATAGTCAACTGTATAATAGAATAGAACCAGCAGATCATTTGGGTTGTGGAGATACCTGTGTTATGGTAACTAATCTGTTATGGCAATTTGATTATTTATACATAGATACTTTTCATTATAAGCAACCCAAACAAACATATTGATTGTTAGTTGACACTGAGATGGTTGGCTGGGATGCTAAATCCATACCTTCATGTATCGATTGCTGTTAAAGTGGTTTGTCATATAATGGGTTTCAATCAATAAAAATGTTTTTTTTTTATGCTGTAAGGTATGTCTTTATATGAAGTAAACTGCATGTATAGTAAAGGATGGCTTTATATTTTTGATCACTAAAACACACGGGCACAGGGAAAATCTTCTTGTCTAAAATAACCATGGAGACAAGCTTCTTATTGTGTTAAAAAGAGGCATATCATTTAGATGTTGATACCCCATCATAAGTTTGATACATGGTTATCCATTTAGTAGAGGGTTACATAATCCCTTAGAGAAGAATACTTACACGGACTGACTGTACAAGTTCCTGTCATCACAGGATGATCATTTGGCCCTCAGTCTCAGTTCACATGTTCTCTCTTACAATTCCCAGTCAAAACTATCCAAAGTGGCCCTGTTATGGCGGACTGTTCACACAAGACATCTGACATACATAAAGTCTACTGAATGTGGATTACTGGGCTGCTAAACCAGCATCAGGTCTAGATACAGCTCTGAGTGTTTCCTCACCCACTGCTAGTTACAGCCTTTGTGTAGCAGATCTGCCTGCTGTAAGTGAGTGTCTCTTCCCGTGCCTTACTCTCTGTACCCTCCTATCTAGCACCCTGCTACAGAGCCTTATTGATTTACAACTCTATCCTCCCATAAGATCCACTAGACCAGTCCAATATCAACACAGAGAAGGGGGGGATAACATCTGGACTGTGTTATTGTTTGTTTAGGGGTGCACAGTTTTTTTTCCCACTTGACCTAAAAAGGAAAAGCATTCAGCTGAGGTTTTAAGATAACCAGCAAGGAATACTGTTTGTGTTTAAAATTATTTTTGTGGTTTAATCTAAACACAAACTTCAGTAAATAGCTAATAAATACATTTTGAATATGGATGCATCTAGTCAATATACTGTAAATGCCTTTATATTCGTGTGGTCGTTATTTTCGCGAATTTCGCGGTTAAGAATTTTCCGCGAAAATAAAAACCGTCGAATTTAGAAGTCTAATATTATGTGCCTTTACGAATGCATATATAGGCTGCAAGCGCTCTGACCCTAAAACGACGGCAACAGTAAAGCGTTTAACGGCACAATTATCGGCAAAACATTTGATCATTTCTTAACTTATTTACTAAAACTTACTTGGTAGAAACTTGATTTAAATGGGTTTCATGCTTTTTTATCGTGGATAATTTTCGCGTCGGAATCGAACGTAGACATGCTGAAAATTCTACCTCTGAGACCGCCATTTCAAGCAGATGACTGACTGGTAAAAGGGCGGTTAACACTAAAAGTTGTAATACGTAATTGACAGAGTCTGGAATTTTTTCAGTACTAGCGAAAGTTTAAAAACCTAATGAATTGATATAATCTAGAAGAAATTTTAATAAAGCAAACATCGTAGGAGTTACAGGTCAGAAATGTATTAATTGGGTTTGTGTTCAGTTCAATTTAAAACGTGTGCGGCGTAGACAAGGAAGTGAGTTTTTACGCAGCGGGCTATCGGACACAGACGTTAAGTCTATTGATCTCTGTTTACACTCACAGGATTAAATATTTAGCCGGATTAGGGTTCTTTGTATAATCAAGTTGTATAGATGAATTAACTAGCAACTCACAAGTCTAGACAAGTTTATGATAAATCCAATGTTAATTTTTGTTTTAATAATGGATAATTCATGCGTGTTATGTTAAATGTGGAATTCCCTTTCACTTTTGATGATGATAGCCAATCAGCAAAAAATCCGCGAAAATTCATACCCGCGAACTTGTTCTTTTCCCAAATCCGTGAAATTATAAACCCGCGAATATAAAGGCATTTACAGTATTTAGCACTCAATCAATTACATTATTTTGTTAAACATTTTGGTACTACTCCCAGTGAAAGACTGTTAAATGATCCTGTGGGGGGGGGGGGGGGTGTTCATTTCTTTTTTGATATAGTCAATAGCAGAAAAAAGGGTATAGATGTATATTTATTGGTTGAGTGTGAGCTTAGGGAAAAACTGCTTTGAACTGCAGTAGTTTTTTAGGTTGTCTTTGTGACAGGCACAGATCAACCCATGAGAGTGTTTCTGGCTACCAACATATGGTCGCATATTTCCTCTGGGTACAGAGCCAATTTATAACCCAGCAGTAATATTGTGTGAAATAATATTCAGTGCAACTTAAAGTAATGAATTGGTTTTGGGTGACATGATAGAAAACATTGATTGATGACTCTTGCTGACATCCAATGTACTGCAGTAACTCAGTAAGACACTTTATTTCTCAGTTCATATTTTGCAATCTTTAAGTTTTTAACAATGACCCTACCCTAATGACTATATATATAAACAAGCCAGCACAAAACACAGTTAAATTGTGAAGGATAAGAAATGTACATTTGATAAGGAAACTTAATTGGCAGCTTTGTGTTGGATGGTATTTCTGCATTCTGGTTCCCTGCAATTATAGCTTACATGGCCCACATCCCATGAACATCACTCTGGCTTTGATGGGTGAATGTACCAGAGATGATGATGAAACAAATAACAGAATATAGTTTTATGTCAATTTGAAAGGTCGCTGAGCGTTGTTCATAAATTTGCATCCAGTTGGTTCCTGGGCCCTGTCTTACAAAGCTGGCGTAAATTACGTCGGACGTAAATCAGTGTTAAAACTATAGCAACTTACACCCTAGTCGCAACTGGTCCATGTTGTAGGCCTATGCGCATCTTTACGCCAGCTTCGTAAGACAGGGCCCAGGAAGATGTCATATAATCAATATTCAAGTGTATATTACATGGACAGATGTCCAGTTTTTCATGTCAATGGATTCACTATTAAGTTTAATATAGCAGCAGGTGTGCCTCTATTCAATTCCTCCTACATTATGGTATTGCAGTTGCATTATTACTGAATCAGTCTATCTCACATTACATTATATCTTACATGACTGAACTTCTCGTTATACCTCCATTTATGACAGTCCGTTTTTTTTTTTGTAACCATTTATGGTTCTGGCAACCACAGACCTTACCAGTAGATAATTATGTCAAAACATCAATCAACCCTACCATTTAGTTATTTTCAAGACAATGCCTGAGCTTCCAAATGTAGAGGAAATTTGGTTGATACAGAATAAGCTAATTTATCCATAATTATTATTATAAGCTTTCTGTTGATAGTAATCTTGTAGATGTACGTTTTGGTAGTTTTTTAAGCCACAAAACACCCAAAATTGAACCTGTGCATTCCCGCTATTTGAATTTTGTCCTTTATACGACATATCTAAATCTTGTGTTCACGTGGTTTACTGATTTTACTAATATCTTTTATTTCAACATCAATCCTTTTGTTTTTTAAGGTACTTCAAAAACTGAAATTTTTTTACCAAGGGGGGAAAAAATCTGAATTATGGCAGCCACTTTAATATGACAAGTTATTAGTCATTTTTGAGAGCTGAACCTTTGTTACTCTGTCAAACCTTTAGCTTGAAGTATAAAAGGCCAGTCATGGCTGAAAATCATTCATCGACTGAGATACATGTACACAGATCCAGAAATAGTACAGGAGAAGAATTTGAGCGGGATTTTTTTTTTTTTTTTCTTAAAGTGGCATGAGCTGCCAAAATGTTGATATTTTGAAGTTATTGGCTATTTTTCTCAAGACATATAATTCAGAAGTATTTAGTGCTTCTGGTCTCTAGAATGTAGGATACAGTATTATTTTGAACTAACTTTGACTTAGAATGAATGAATGGTCATCCCGGTTATTTAAATTTTGTTTACTTTTCAAACACTATTTCGGTTCGTATAGGCCACATACTGTATGGATTTTTCTCATTCCAACGCCAATCATAAGTTTTTCGGTGGCCTTCAAAGTCTCTTACTGTCATGACGATCAGAAATTATGGAAAAAGTGTGAATTTTGGCAGCTCATGCCACTTTAATTTCTGTAATAGAGCCATGTAATCTTGGTGTAATGTGTACAACATGTATGTGTTATGTATTTATTGTGAGTATATTCTGACTTGTATTGTTTGTTCTGCAGTGTCGTGAGTTTGTGAATGATGGAGCCATGAAAGGCAACACTCCTGCTGATGTTGTTAGTGCGTGCGATATCACCTTTTGTTGTGTGGCTGACCCAGTGGCTGCTAAAGATGTAAGCATTTTACACATCCTCTCTTATCTATAGTATGGGATCTTTTTTCCAGAAATACCTAGCATTTCATTGTCATAAAGACATCAAACATTCTTCCAACAGTGGGTTGCTTCATAATTTTCTTCCATATAAAATCTGACCATATTGCTGCACCAGTAAAATAATATAATATTGTAATACTGAATAAATTTATAAATATAGGTAGTAACTTGGTAGACAGTTACAAGGTCAAGTTGCCCAACCTCAAACAATCAACGCCATTAATTAATATTGCAAGCATTTAGGAATAACGTTTTGATATGCACAATTTGATACATTTGACAAATTACTATTTTTGGTATGTTTGTTGACCTTTTTATAATTTTGCAGGTAGTGTTTGGTAACTCTGGTGTTTTACAAGGTGTAACATCAGGTAAAGGTTATGTGGATATGTCTACTGTAGATGTGGAAACTTCAGAGGATATCAATGAGGTAGGCCCATCATTAACACACGTTACTCTGCAGCTAAACGGTTATTGACCTCTATATGGCAGAGCGTGTTTAACCTTTACGAACCATTCATCTGGACAGTACTGATGCAAATGGCCCTTTAAAACTCCCAAGTTCCACAAAAATTATATCTTTTTTTCTGACTGGGTGCATAAAAGACTAAACAATGAATCCACCTTGTTAAATACAAATCACCCATAATTGAATTATGCTATGATCCCCTTCTAGATTGATTGGTGTTTTACGCCACTGTCGCCACACTCACGATATTTAGTGCCCTTGTAAAACCCCAATCAATCAATCTTGGCCTTTGCAGTTGAATGTGATTCCCAATCAATCATTCCATCTGGGGCCTCGGTGGTCCAGTGGGTTAGAGTGATCGTCCCACACAGACCTTCCATTGATGCGGCTCGGGTTCGAATCCCACTCAGACCATATACAAATTGAACAATTTCTCAGGTGATTTTTCACTCCGTCATCGTATGTGAAAGAGTTGTCGGGCACTCGCCGAAGGTCTGGGGTTCCCAGAAGAATTGAAAATATACAATGTGCAATTATGAATACATAGAAGAAAAAATATAACATTCAAAATAATTAACAGGAATGAAATCTTGCAAGAATAAAGCCCCTTAGGCTTGAGGTTGGTTTTAAAAATTAATTATAATCAGTCTATCGTCATTTCATGTTTCAGTCAAGTTATTTATTCTAGGTGCAGTATCTAAAATATCAGAAGGGGATCTTGTAGTTTAATGATATGAAACTATAGTTTTACGATGTAACCAATGCCCTAATCAAGTGAATTTCCTTTCAGGCTATTCGTGCTAGAGGAGGTCGTTTTTTGGAAGCTCCAGTATCTGGGAGTAAAGTGCCAGCCTTAGAAGGACAACTGGTCATTATGGCTGCTGGAGATGAGGATCTATTCAATGACTGCTACACATGTTTTGAAGCTATGGGCAAGAAAGCATTTTACCTTGGTGAGAAATAACCCCACCGATCCTCAGTTTTTCTCTTTGTTATAATTCCCTTCTGCCTTTTAGTTTTGAAGTTAATGAAGTTGTGGCCAGCAGTTATGTTAAAGATTGTTATTTCCGTGTAAATTTAGAACATTTTAATGATGGATCAAAAATGGTGAGTTTTATGAAATGATTGTTTTTTTTTTAGGTGAGATTGGTAATGGTGCCAAGATGAAGTTAGTAATCAACATGGTCATGGGAACGGTAATGGCTAGTTTATCAGAAGGTATGGCACTAGCTGAGAAAGTAGGCTTGGACCAAGAAGATGTAGCTGAAGTTCTCTCCCTTAGTGCACTCTCCTGTCCCACCATCAATCACAAAAGTCAAGGTACAAGATTCTCACGACTATGATATTGGCATTAAATTCCAGTGATGTTTGAGTGTTGTATTTGTTATCATCCATTCAATGTCCGTTCTCCCTCAATCCATTTACCCTTCCAGCATTGGCTTATAAATCCACTTATCCCCATTTGACAATATTCTTTTTTCTGTGACCAGGTTACCATTAGACTTTAAGGGCTCCCTATTATACTCAATGGTGTCCTCCATAAACCTATAAATCAATTAGTGATATCTACATATTGGGATTATAGCTATTTACTTAAACCTAAGCTTGAAGAAGTGAATCTAATTCTTTAATTTATACTTTTTCAGCAATTTTAAATGGCAAGTATGACCCCCACTTTCCACTTCAACATCAACAAAAGGACATGCGCTTAGCTTTACAACTGGGAGACAAAGTCGAACAACCTTTGTATGTGGCTGCCTCAGCAAATGAAGTAAGTACAATTGCCATTGGTTGAACATAAAGTGCTGGTTCAGTTGGTAGAGTGGGGCTGTCTTATGCCACACAATTCACAAATTAGAGTGTATTTTTCACTTGATCAACCCATTTGGATTGATGTTTTACGCCACATTTTTATTTCAATTCAATGGTGGCGTTGCCAAGTTTGATTGGGGAGGAAAGCAGGCTCATTGCCCAGAGGAAACCCCTGACCTTCGGCGATCCTGGCAACTCTTCCACATTCGATGACCAAGTGAAAAATACACTTAAAAACTTTTCAATTTTTATTTGGTTTGAGTGTAATTTGAACTCGCGCCCCATCAATGGAAGGTCTGAGGGACGATCACATTGAACCACCAAGGCCCCTAACGTATGGAGCTCAGGGGTATCTCTGGGCAAAGAGCCTGATCCCCTCCCCACATTAAACCTGTTAATGCCACCCCATATAAGTGAAATAATCTTGAGTACGCACTTAAAACATCAATCAATATTTACTTAAATTTGTATAATGATACTATTATTGTAAGAAAACACAGTTTCTAAGTTTTTTTATGTCTTAATTTGTTGTTTTTCTCTACCATTGTTACAGTTGTACAAGAAGGCAAGGCGGCTAGGATATGGAGAGAGTGACATTTCCGCTGTTTGTAGGGCAGCCAGTGCTTGAGAAAACCTGCACTACTCCATTTCTCTGGTACTGTGATAAGAACTAAGGTCCAGTACTGAATTACAAGAAGGGAGAGAACAATATCTGATATTTTGCAGCCAAAATGAAAAACTATGTGGACTTGTCTCCCTTCTCCTACTTTCACTGCGCATATGTTTATTTGTTGTCCGAGAATACTGGAAATGTTTTATCCAAATGTTTTAGCTGAAAACGGACATGACATGTTCAAAACCCAAAACATTCGGGGACATTTTAAACATTCTCTACAGATTTCAAAGAGGAGAGATGTTTTCATTCATTCTAGTAGCTAGAATACTGATTCATAGTTCTATTTCTCATAATTGAGTACATTTTAATCATGTTCATGTATACAAGGATTGGTGGAAGATAGTGTGAATGTTTTCAGTGCGATAATGTTGTTTTATTCAGTTTTAGTTAGTTGATATTTTTGCATTTAATAGACAATACATAAATGTATATAATACATGTCATTCAACGTGTTCTGATATAATGTATCTACGTAATTTCCCTTCCATCGTTTAATTCACACCATTATCTGTCAGATTGTAGGCAGCTATTTTCATATTTTCTGATTCTTTGCTTCTGTACATTTTGCCAAAGCAATGAAATAAAACCTCAAATCAGCATGTTTTTAGGTTGTAAAAATTCTGTAATTGGCAAAGAGTAAAAGATTTTATGACCCAACAAATCCTTACTGAGCCATTTCTTTTAACATTGTTCAACTCTACATTACTAATGTAGTACTTTCAAGAATTGTGGTTCAGCTTGCTACTTCTGTCATCGTTCCTATTATGTTAATGTATTTTGTTAAGGTTTTGTAGCAGGCTGACATTTTGTTTGTTTGTAGACACAAATCATGTACTCACTACATCTCTGTAATTGCTTGCAGTGTATTGAAGCGCATTTTTGTAACAATGTTAATATCACCAGTGTATATTATAAACAATAAATGTATCAGTTTTTATGGAACTTATTGTCCTAGCGTATTTTATTCCAACTGTAGTTCCCAATCCGGCAAAACAAAATGTTGAGGGTTGATTGATAGATTACATTGATGCTGAAGTCACTTTTTTGTGAGAGAAGGGATTGACAATAGCAATCCTTAAAAGAGCACTTTTGCCACTAAAATCCGGAAAACTGTTCACATTAAAAACTTGAAATGAGGGTAATCGAACACTGAAATTATCTGGTTTATGATCATTGTTGTTGTAGTCCGGTATGCTTTTACAGCTTTATTTAGACATTTTGTTACTGGATAAGCCTCTCCTATATCCCACTCAGTCCCCCAAAAATTGGAAAATTTTCTGACTTGGTTTTCACTCGAAAAACCTATGTGGGATAGTTGCCAGTTACCACCCGAAGGTCGTGCGTTTCCTCGGAGCATAGAGCCCGGTTTCCTCCCACAATAACGCCACCAAATAAGTGAAATAATCTTGAGCACAGCGTAAAACACCAAACAATCAATCAATGTAGCAAATTGGCTTTCTTAATGTCAAAGGCTAGGGTGAAGTTAAAGTGGCATAAGCTGCCAAAATTCACTCTTTTTTTCATAATTTCTGATCGTCACGACAGTAAGAGGCTTTGGAGACCATCGAAAAACTAAATGATTAGCGTTGGAATCGGGAAAATCCATACAGTATGTGGCCTATACGAACCGAAATAGTGTTCCAAAAGTAAACGACCATTCATTCATCCTAAGCCAAAGTTAGCATTGCAAGCATTACCATATACCGCAGGCGTAGAGCGACTTAGTATATACTAAGTCGCTCTACGCCTGCGGTATATGGTTATGCTTGCAATGCTAAGCCAAAGTTAGCTCAAAACATTTTATCGTACATTCTCAAGACTAGAAGCACCTGAATTATAAGTCTAGAGAAAAACAGCCGATAATGTCAACTTTCTGTTTCAACGTCAAAATATCAACATTTTAAAGTGATATTTGATTTTGCTGTGAGAAACCGAACTGTTTTGTTTACATTGTATCATTCTAGGCATGAGTTACTACTTAACACTATTGTAAAACAGTCCGGGTTTTCCAACAGCAGAGAACATTGAGATTTTATCATGTGGCTTGGTCAACATAAGCATTGCACATATCTTAAAAAAGGTCCATACTCATTCAATGCATAGAATACCCAAAATAGTTTTGTCTATTTTAAAATCTTTCACCATTTTGACCCAACAATATTCATGGAAAAGTTTGAGATTGGTGCAACAAGTGACAAATTTTGCAATTTTTGCTTTTTCTCACCATTTATGTGGAAGCATTGCCAGGTACTCTTCAAAGGTCCTGGTTTCCCCTCCCACTATTGATTCATGTTTTACTCAAGATAATTTAACTTATCTGGTGGCATTGCCAGGTTAAGTGGGGGGAAACCGGGTCCATTGAAACAGAGGCCATTGCCCTGAGGAAATCTCCCTACCTTCGGCGAGTACCTGGCAACTCTTCCACAAGGGCGACCAAGTGAAAAATCCACTCAGAAATTGTTCAATTTTTATTTGGTATGAGCGTGATTCGAACCCGCATCGATGGAAGGTCTGTGTGGGACCGAGGGATGATTACTTTAATCCACTGGACCACCGAGGCCCCCTTAACCTGGAAACGCCGCCATATAAGTATATAATCTTGAGTGTGGCATAAAACAATCAATCAATGCATCTCTGGTACAAATTTGATTAGCCCACAGGACTAAGTGAGAAATGTAAATAAATAAGATTGACATAGAAATTGACACATTTCATTGACATGGTTTCTTTTACAAAGCGTAAATTTTCTTACAACAGATAAATTATAAAGGGATTGTTGAATAGACAATCATTGAAAGCTGGTTTTGTTTTTAAGTGAAATGCTGGTTTAGATGTCAAACTGCACTGAAAAATCACTACAGTCCACTCAATATAATTTGAGACATAAAATGAAATATTAGTGATCGTACATGTTCAATTTCACCGATAGATCCACCAATTAATGTTTTACAATTCAACTTGATGGAAAAAGTAGCACTACTTTTAAGAATCAAATGTTGTTGCCCTGGTCAAAACTACTTCACAAAAAGAAGATGGTCCCTGCCCAGGATTGTGTACATGTGATCATTCTGCTAGGATCCCTTTTCTCCGTTATTTGCACAAGACTTTAATCTGTCTAACTCCCCTCTCAATTCTTCTGTTAAATTACTTCGAGATACCATTCGCTGTAAGTAAAATAAGGAACAAATTACCTCCACAGATAAAGATAAAAGATAAAGATCCACAGATAAAAACTGTTCAGTTGTCAGAAAAAGGTAGCTTTCTCCAATATTATTATCCACTCGCGACGAAGTCGGGGAGGGGATATAGCGTTCCGTTTGTACGTACGTACGTACGTAAGTACGTACGTATGTTCACCCTTTGTCAGCGCTCTAGCGACTTCGTTTTTGAACGGATTCTGACCAAACTTCCTGTATGGGTCCAGCATGGGAATACCTCGAACAAGTTCGTATTTCAGGGTGCCAAGGTCAAGGTCAAGGTCACCGTTACTATTTATAGAAAATCTTTGTCAGCGCTCTGGCGACTTCATTTTTGAACGGATTCTGACCAAACTTCCTATATGGGTCCAGCATGGGAATACCTCGAACAAGTTCGTATTTCAGGGTGCCAAGGTCAAGGTCAAGGTCACCGTTACTGTTTATAGAAAATCTTTGTCAGCGCTCTAGCTACTTCATTTTTTATACGCCCGGCTTGAAAAGCGGGCTGTATTATGGTATTATCTCCATCCGTCCAGCTGTCCGGCAGACTATTTTTAACATCACTGGTTACATAATATGGGAATTATATTGGATTATGTAATATTCCCTTCTGCTCCATAACTTCTAAAGTTTTGATTCCATCTGCACAATTTTTTCTGAGGATATAGCTTATGGGTAGAAAGTGTGTCAGCTTCCTTGGATAATTTAGTGATAGCTATGGTGGCCAAAACCTAAAAAGTTTAGAATTAGAATTATTTCTCTGTTTTAAAGGCTCTTCAATTCAGTTTTATTACCCATATGGTAAAGCAAATATAGCTGCTTAAAGATATGTTTAACAAGGTTGTAAGTGTAAACAGATAAGACTTGTATATTTACACACCATTGACCATCTCAGAGATTAGGCTCTGTTCAAATATAGCTATATTAAATGTGGCAAACATCCTGGTCAGTGATTGAACCCACTGACCAGTCAGAATTAGCTGGACTCCAAGCTGAAGACCTGGACATTTAACACCAGATGAGATTTCATATTTGAAGGACCCATTGCATATATTCAAAAATATTTATATGGAAGGATTTGTTTTGGTATGGCTACAGTGACTGCCTTTCCGGGCGTATTTTGAGTTTCCCGAAACGGTTTGTGACCAAACTTCATATACATTGTATGTGACTATATTGCATTCTATATTTTTCTTTAATGGGTCTCCATCCAAGAAAATAATCATGTAGAATGCCAATTACACCTTCTGCACAAATGAGAATGCACTTAGATACATACATAATTATAATCACTTTCAGGAAATCAAGCTGTTGGTGTGATGCGTAACCAGATATTGTTGAATGAATAATAATATATACCATATTTATCAGGCAATTAGCCCATGCCTGATAACATGTCTATTGCAGTTTAGTGCAAATGACAACTGATGTTATTTCAATGTCCTGCAATAACCCCAGCCCCCATTTTGCATCAGAGTTCTTGTGTTTGCACGCGAGGGGATTTGTATCGTTTGCGATGCCTTGTTTGGAGTAGAAGTTCAGCAATAAGTTTGGTGGCACCTTGCTAAAGAATCTGTGTTCTTGAGTTATTCAAATCAAAGTCCTATCTCTATATTGTTTGTGAAAAACTGGCACATAAGCCACAAACTATGTAACTACCATAGTTTTGCAAGCAATATAGGCGGACTTCCCTATATACACTTTCGGCTTAGACCATTTCTCTGTTGCAGTCGCTGTGGCAAGCCTCTTTTGCATTGCGTCATAGATGAAATGAACGTGATTCTGACAACAGATTGATCCTAAATCTGAATTTAGCGTCATATTGCCATACAGCCAGGTTTGTGTGCAAGCCTGAAAGGGTCTATTACACATACATCTTTTGCTTCAGGTAGATAGCACCAAAGAGAGTAGATTGACAAGAGTGGTCAATTCGTCCAATCAGTATTGCCGGCATGTTCTTCTGGCCCCCTAGCGAAAGGGTGTTCCGACTGTACACGATTCGATTAGGGCGCCCCCTACAGGAAGGAGGTTCCTAATCGAATCGTGTCAGTTCAAATTCAACATGGCGCGAACGAAGTGACCACTCTTGTCAATCTACTTTCTTTGATAGCACACGAAAAAGAGGACAAATTGTGGTTACCTCAGCCCGTGTCTGTGTATTTCTAATCTTCACTTGTCCAGCATCAATCTCTGACTGTCCAATCATAACACAGAGTGGGATACCAGAGTTCTCACAATATTGAAACTGATCCAAGGCTTTAGGGTTCTTCTTGTAGGACTGTTCTGTCTGTTAACATATACATTAAAACATACAGTATTTCAGAATTAAGTCTGTTTGGTGAGCTTCACACGATTATTTTTACATTGCGGAGAGAAAACACCAGGGCAAAAGTTCCACATAGATACATGTAAGTTGACTTGATTACCAGTCAGAAAAATATGACAATTTTAAGGCTGGCTTAGTTCACCCTGATTTGCCAACAACAGTGACTGCCCGAATCTAACTGCATCCAGATTTCAGTTGGTTCGTTGGTTCGACATACACACTCTAGCGATCCAACTCAAATCAGGCTCCACTGGTTCTCCCAGGTGAACATGTTCTACGATGAAAGACTAGACTTATCTCAACTGCATGTAGTTGATAGCTGTGTGCGCACAATGTTATTTGATGAGATATACAATCCTTCAGCAAACAATGCTATACAGGGATAAAAAATCTTTCCAAGTGGAAGCATTAGCCCTGGCAGCATACATACTTATAGAGTCGCCAAATAATGGCTACCTAACAGGGATGGATTGTTCAAAGCGCCGTTAGCTTAAGGGCAGGTTAGATGACGTCGCGTCACAAGGGAATTTCTTTGTCACATCAATTTAACCTGCCGTTTAGCTAATTTTCTTTTGAACAACCGGCCCCAGAGCCTTAATGTCGAGTGAACCTAAAGATGTGTACGTAACAATAAATGTTATACTAACGAAAGACTTACATGTGAATGATGTGATATCGTGTATAAAACCTCACCTTGATATCAGCATCCCACAGCTCTTGACACAGCTTCATCCTTTCCTCTACCAGACCTTTATGAGCTGATACAACATACACCTCCGTCTCTGTAGTCCGTACTTTACTATTCTCAGCCTACCAAGTACAGAAAATCAATGGTCATTGCATCATAACCCATAGAACCAGGATCTGGTTTTCTCATACCACATACACTGATTTATTTAATACATAAAGATTATTAATTAACTCAGTAAACTGATAAAAAAAGACAGAAAGAAATAAGTACTGATTACAATTATTTTTCGTTGTCAATTTTATTTTTGCATATAGGAAGTGAAAAAAAAACACAGTAGCAGTTAAACTTTGAAAAAAGTTGTGAGTGATGATGAATGTTGACTGACCTGTGCTCGGGCCTCCATGATAGAGAAGAGACGTTCAATGCCTATACTGACCCCGACACATGGTACTTTCTTCCCTTTAGGATCAAACATACCCACCAAACCATCATATCTCCCTCCTCCAGCGACACTACCTACACTCACACTCTCTTCTGAGGCACCAGGGCTACAGGCATAACCTGAAAACCAACCTTGCAATTTAATATCAAAGTTGACCTACAAAAATAATCCTAGCTCAGCCCTCAAATAATAACTTTACCCACTAATCATTTGTTTAGTAACAGATCACTCACAGGTGATTCATTATTTACATACATAACTGATAATTAATAAAACAAAGTAGTCATCTCTTATTTGAGTATTCTTGTTATTTTGGAGTACACTTTCTTGAAAATATGGCAGAAATTCCTCTACCGATTTTTGGGTGATGCCCGAAACGGGAATCGTACCCGAATCGTAATCGTGCCCGAAACGGGCGTCACCCCAAAATCGGTAGAGGAATTTCTGCCATATTTTCAAGAAAGTGTAATCCCAAAATAACGTGAATACTGTTATACTCACTTTTTAAAAGACACTAACTAATTAAAATCTGTTATTTGAGTCATATGCATGGATGATTCATTTTTCATGCCACACTCAAGTATTTCACTTATATGGTGAAACCCTAGGTTTAGAGGGAAATTGGGCTCTGTGTCTGGAGGAAAACACTGGTCTTCAGCGAGTACCTGGCAACCATTACACATTGTAACCCATCCATGGAAGGTTTGGGTCTTTGTCACTCTTGGGATTAAGATTGGACGGATAAGAAATGCCTTTGTAATATAGCCAGTGTGCTGATTCCCTCCTCCCCCTCCTCTTAATCTCATGTCACACAGCCATGAGGCCCCCACCTGTTTAGAAGCTTAAACAAAAAAGAGCAACTCACTCTTGAGCACAGATTCATAAATAACTCCAGTGTAATAATCTAAACCTCTGGCTAAACTCAAATCAAATGATACCTGAAATATAAGGAAATATCACAAAATAATGATGTACGCAAAAGGTAGTTTTATAAGCAGCCAAAAATGAACTCCGGTCCCAGCTATTTCAATTTTGATTATCAGCTATTTTAATTTTATTATCACACATCTTTGATTGGCAAGGGTTACTGACTTTACAAATATTTTTTATTTCAACGGCAATCCTTCATTTTTTTAAAGTACTTCAAATGTTAATTTCTCTTGACAATCAAGATTTAAGAAAAAAAAAGTCAGAATTTTGGCAAATCATGCCACTTGTGACATTAAACACCAATCAAGCAAGTTTGATCGCTTAACATTTCTTTATTGGAAAGACGCTTATGTTTATATTTTGCTTTCCTTCTTCAATTAGTTTCTTGCACATGTGAGAAATTACAACAGAATCCCCACTTATGAAAAACCTCAATGTTTTTTGTGATAATGTTTTTTTTTCATGGGAGGGATAGGGGAACTGGGTGGGATTTGAACCTGCGACCCATGGATGGAAGACTCAAGTCTGTATGAGAGGCTATCAATCTAGCGACTGAGCAACAAAGAGCTCTCATCATTATGTAGTCTATGTTAGAAGAGTGTGTAATTTGCCTTACTTTATCCAGAACTCCGTAGAGGTCACAGTATCGTAGAAGCAGTTTCATTTCCTCTAAAGCCTCCACAGCAGATTTCTGTTTACACAAGTGTTCATCCTTAAGTAAAGAGTCTACTAATTCTTGACCACCTTATTATGAAACAAAAAAACAGGAATTATTTTAAAGATATATTCTATTTACATCGAATAAGCCGCCATTTTTGGCAGTTCTCCACAAAGGGAAGCCTTGAATGGGGGGGATCACCAGGGTCGGTGAGACCAATAGATTGATGATTGTAAGTCTCCGATCAGCATGAAAACTACAAGCTGAATCAATCTGTTGATTATCTGTTTTTTTTAGGATTTATTGCAGATGTATTTGTATTGATAATTGTGGATATTTGTAGGTTTGTTTGACTTAGACATCAGAAATTGACACAGAAGTGTGGTTAAAAACAGCCCAGCGTACAGTAACTATGGTAACTCTTCATACAGGGGTTCCAACCATGTGGTTTTCGCTTTAACATCTGACACCGTAGGGCACTTTTTGCAGCATTTCCCCTTATCAGAATCACTTTGGTTTAATTTAAAAAATAATGTCCCCTGTTTTACGTAGCTCTTTGGCTAAAAAGTGATGTTGATTATGTCCAACCCTGGACTATATATTTAACAACACTAAAACACATGGGCATAGGGAAAATCTTCTTGTCTAAAATAACAATAGAGACAAGTTTCTAATTGTGTTAAAAAGAGTATACATGTACATCAGGTTCAAAATTCTAAATCAACCCACCATGGAATTTGACGTAATACCCAATACGATCTGCCACTTCAGGCTCTAACCCTTTTTCATCAACCATCTCAGCTTTCACGTCATCCCAAAATGTCTGAAAGAAAATTACATAACATTTTAGATATCTTTTTATGAAAACAAAAAGAGTACCTGAGGGTAATTGTTATCAAAGAGTGCAAATTTGAATCTTTTTTAACCACATCATGTATTACTTAGGGATAGAATGGTTGATTGATTGATTGATTGGTGTTTTACGCCGCGCTCAAGATTATTTCACTTATATGGCGGCGTTGCCAGTTTTATTGTGGGAGGAAACCGGGCTCTGTGCCCGGAGGAAACCCACGACCTTCCGCTGGTAACTGGCAATCATCCCACATAGGTCGTTCGAGTGAAAACCCAGTCTGTTTGGATTGAGCGTCCAACGCTCTTCCTACTGAGCCACGGAGGCCCTCTAGAATGGTTGAATGAGCATGGGTAGTTATTTCAATTTTTTCCACATTTCACATAGTTCAGAGGCTAAAGCAATTTTTTTTAAATTTTTATCTGCATCATTCACATTTTTGATGAGCTCCAAACATTTGAATTATTAGAACAAAAAGAATTTGGACACAAGCTTGAATTCTGGCAGCTCATGCCAGTAACAAGACAACAATTTTCAGGGATTTTTTTTTCAATTCTTCTGTGTGTTATAGGTCAAAGATAGTTTTGTATCTGTGTTATTTGAATATTGGATCAAAACTAATACAGATCTATAGTACACACTTTTAAGAGCCTTATTTTTAAAAATATAATTAACCAATTTTGAAAATACACAGTTTAAAATGTGAAAGCTTTAAATGGTCAAAATGGCGGTACCTATGTTGAACGGTGTGTAGTGTGAAACCGACATGCGCTATGTCAACTTTATTTGGTTGTCAAGATGTATCTTGGTATGATCTACTTGAAAGTGGAAAGGATGAGCAATAACAAGATTTAGGAAATTAGCCACAAAATAAAACGTTAATATTATCGCAAAATGGAAATAAAAACTGTAAGCTAGTACCTTGTCAAGTTTATCTACAGCTGAACAAATAGTTCTGAATTTTTCATCAGGGACTCCACAGGCAGCAAAAATTCCATCCAATAATTTCCTGTGATTAACCTGTATCAGATTCAAAAGAACATTTGTAAAGCAAAAAATATCATACTTATTTTCAAAGCCAATTTTTACCTTGATTTTTTTCAAATCCCCCTCAGTCCAAAGAAAGAAAATCAGAACTTTCTTATTGGGTTTTTATTTAATCGTTATGGTTGACAGGTACCTACTGAAGGTTAGGGTTTATCCAAGTCAGACGGCGTCATTTCCTCCCCAACAAACCTGGCAATACCACTGTGTATGTGAAATAATCTTGCGTGACAGATAAAACAAGTCAAAACTGAATTTAGACTGTGGGAAAAAAATCTTTATAATGATATATTGTCCTTTGAGGATACCAGTCCAACTCTCCAATATGAAACATCCAGCCTTCTACCTATATGCAGTGCTACAGATAATTTTTTTTTCTTGCCAGTACAGTACTGGCTGATTTGAAGATGTACCAGTACAGAGTTCACACAGTCGGGTATGTGTCGACATTCAACCAATAGTATTATTAATACATTAATTGCTCATATAGTTACAACCTACAAATACATTATACACATATGTGTTTTAATGAATAAAGTCAAAAGACAAGTGATTTCTATCAGTGTTTTGAGTTTTCTATTTTCTCAAAAATAGTTGACAAAAAAATGACTGATAGTGTTTTTCTGTTGAAAAGAAATACCCTGACAATCCTTTTGCGCCTGGCAACAATCCCATATAAAGTCCACCTACAATGGGTACATGATGAAAACCCAAGTTCTGAAAACTATTATGAATTCCTAATGTCTGACGGAGAAAAACGAATTAGCTGGAGAAATTTGAAGGGTGACCTTTTCTCATCTTGTTACAGTATTTCTTTGAATTTGACACTTTATCCTTTAATATTTGACACCAAGACATGAGAATATTATACTATGCCAGTCCATTTTTTAACCGTTTAAATTCAGTTGCACGAAGAACTTATCGGCAAAACTTACCGACACTAAAAAAGTGACTAGCCTATTTCAAACGGATGTTGAATAATGAAACAGGGGAGATAACTGGCGTCAACTAGGTCACCGGCAGAGCAATTATAAATATCAACCAATCAGTGACCTCCATTGCTATGTGCTCGGGTCTCCCTATCTTTGAAAGTTTCGATATAAACAAATGGACTGAATTACAAACGAAGCTGCTGTCTTCACAAAAAGGAAAACGGGTTATCAATTTTTTCCCCTTGTACTGGTTATACTCTTGATACACCCGTACACACGTTTATCAGGCCGTATTCGGTACGCTTGGTTTTAGTTGCATTCCCGTATTGTGTGATTTTTTACCCGTATTTACGCGTGTATGGGCCTTATCTGTAGCACTGCCTACATGTATTTTTATATATATTTATTGGAGTTAAAAAGGAGACCTGAAGCTATATGGCACTGGGTGTATAGTTTAATATAGAGATACTCATTGTGGAGGATAATGACCTTGATAAGAAAGTCTCCTAGGTTTAAGGACTGGAGGATTTCCACTACAATTTTGACACACTCTGCATCAGGTATCATCACATCATACTGGCCAGCTATGTCAAAATCCTACAACAGTAACACAATATACAATATATATATCAGTCATTGGTAATTAACGCATCTCCAGTTAGCTACCAGCACGGGGAAAAGAACTTTGTGGTGTTTTCCCTGGTCACATAGAACTTTTATGGGGTACAATTAGTGTTTAAATATCCATTGTGGGATTATTTTTTACTATTTATTTGCAATTTGTTTGATCAAAGTTCACCTCAAGATATATAGCTTTCAGAGGAGAGTTTTAACGGAAGAAAAAACCCAAATAAAATGTAAACTTCAGATTGCCTTGAAACATTGCTAAACCAACAAGTCATTCAGTCTAGAACTTAAGGCATTCGCAGTATTGTCAATAGAGTGGAGATGATAGGGCACTGAACTGTATACTTACGCACTGGAAGAATTCTCTAAACCTGCCCCTAGTCATGGCTGGATTATCTCGTCTATATACCCTCGCTATATGATACCTTTTTATATTGCTTATCTTACTCATGGCTAAATACCTAGCAAATGGTACCTGGAGATCACAGTCAAGGTTGGTAGCAAATCAAGAATCAGTAGGTTTTCATCAAAAATACATAGCAATTGTGATTTGTTTTGACGTCACATTTTCATGATTAATGTTAGTATAAAGCTGGAGTTTATAGATTATGTAATGAGATTGATATTCATTTTATCCAAATAGAACTGAATTATATTGCAAACAGAAATATTTGTTATTTAGGCGATAGTATTGATTGATTGATTGTTTGGTGTTTTACGCCGCGCTCAAGATTATTTCACTTATATGGCGGCGTTGCCAGTTTTATTGTGAGAGGAAACCGGGCTCTGTGCCCAGAGGAAACCCACGACCTTCCGCTGGTAACTGGCAAACATCCCACATAGGTCGTTCGAGTAAAAACCCAGTCAGAAATTTTCCAATTTTTGCACTGAGTGGGATTCGAACCTGCGACCCATTGGTGGAAGGCTGTTCGGATTGCGCCACGGAGGCCCCCTAGGCGATAGTAAATGACAAGGATACAGTAAGATCATATCTTAATGAGAGCATCTCTCCACCTTGATCAGCTAAATCATAAATCAGTTTAGAATCTTCTCCATATTTGCCAGTCAAGGTTTCCTGAAACAAAAAAGTCATCAGGTTTTGAGATAATAAAAAACATGCATATATATTTGGTGAAAATTTTGACATTTAATAATAAGAATGCTGTTTATGGATTTATGTCCCCTTAAGATACCAATACGGAGTGCAAGTCACGTGTGAATTCCACATATTTCCTGTCACCGGCAGTGCATTGCGCATGTGACTGAGCGTTTTTCGTTCCAATATGACGTTTAAATCTGACGTTATGGAACAAAATACATCAAATGGAATTGCAGCGTTATCAAAAACGTTCTTAACTGCCTCATCTGTCACCGGATATCACAAAATCTCGTAATATTCTCTCATATTTTCAGTTAAACAAATAGAGGATATTAAATAGCTCTGTTTGAATCCTTGACCAATGAAACAACAGCATGTCTGTTCTTCTCACGTGACTGTCAAGTGTTAGATTTGTTTTCATTTGAATGGCCATTTCCTTTCATTTGGGGTTAAAAACTGAATAACTAATTTACTTTCAGCAGAAGTCAATGATTGTGGAAGTGTGATACGTCCTATGACCCCATATTCAGAGCACTAGCCACCAAATTAGAAAACCAAATTCCTTCTCCACCTCCTGGACTATCGTATCTACCGTATTTCTTCTAAAGATTCGGCCAATTTTTTCCTCATAAGGATTCAACCATTAGAAGAGAAATAGACTAAATGTGGCTAGACAAATTCAGCCATTAGAGAGGATTTCAGGCAATACGACCCGCCGTGCAGTGCTATTGACTGCGATAATCCCATTCAGTACCAGACAACCGACGCAGTATGATGCCTTCAGACTTCACACCTTGGGGCTAAGAGAGTTCACGTCAGTTGTCCACTTACCGGTTTGTAGTGGGAGATGACCATATTTATTCGGCCTCTTAAGATCAATACTTTATTTTTGTAAAGATTTGTGTATATTTTCATGACTTCCGGCTTCTTTTCCCCTTTTTATTTCGTCTACTGAAATTTGTTGTTGTTGTTTCGTTTCTTCGTCGTGTCAGTCAGCTCATCACATCGCAGTCGGTATGGACAAGAGACGGACTTGTTTCCGAGATTGGTTGGAAAAAAATAATTTCAAGAACAAATAGTAATCCAAAGTGAGAGAATGGGTATGTTTTTTTCCAAAATGTTGTACTAAAAAATGTTTACGGTAAGCCGTATGTCAAACATCACCCATAACTGGAAGCGAGACTGTGCAGTCAGAGGTGGATTTTTATAGGACAAAATCTTACACTGCATTTCCTCAGCTCAACATTTTGATTTCACATATACTTTGTTAGTCCGGGTTTCTGAATCCAAAATGGCTTTTTTTTTTATAGTGACGGTCGTATTTTGGAATCAGTATAAATAAATAGTCATTTTGGATTCAGAAACCCGGACTAATTATTTTTGTGACTTGTTTCACTCTTTACACTTTATGTCAACTCGAGTAGACCCTCTGCAGTGAGAAATCCTACGGTCGACGGGCTAACCCTTAAGATTACCTTGTGCTGGACGAAAAGATCTTAAAGCTTTTGTGACTAACAAAAATAATAAAGATAAACACCTATTCCAGATTCTGAAACTAAAGGCCAGTTCTCACTGGGCGAAATGTCGCATCGACTTGTAGCATGCGATTCATTTGTTTGGTTGACAAATGGTATCAACCAATTAAAAGCATCCATTTTAAGCGCATCCTACAAGTCAGTGAGACGAATCGCACAGTGAGTACGGGTCTTGATTAACAAGCGTTTTATTGAAGATCGTAAAACAATACATTAATTTGACAAGAAAAGAAAAAGGACTACGATAAATCGAAACAGAATCAATAAAATGTTAAAATTAATCTTCTTGGAACGGGTCCTCGCCTTCAGAAAATATATCCGCTGGAGTAAATCCTAGGAATTCCTCCTCATCATCTAGATGTTGTTGGTTCCGTACAAGGGACTGTTCTGAGCCATTCAAGGCAGTGGAAATACCACATACCTTGAACGACTTCATAATGAGTTCCCTTCGACCCTGAATCTCAGTCCACGCACTGTCGATCCATTCGAGGAGCTGTTGGCGACTGGCTGTCTTGACTGGGAGACCTTCGTCGACAAGGTTGGCCAGATTCTCACTCCACAAGTTCCTTATGTAAGACTTGAATGGCTTATTAATAGAAACATCCAATGGTTGAACCTGGAATAAATACAAAACATTTTATTACGTTTCATACTAATAAGAAGGGGGCAATACATACATTATATAATTACCATGCACTTTATGGCTACATAAGACAGGGGAAAGGATTATACCTTGGATGTGCATCCACCTGGGATAACAGCAGGGGTAATGTTGTAGTTTGTCATCTTTTCACGAACTGACGCAGTGGTGTGGGCTGAAAAGGAATCGAGGACCAAGAGCGCCGGTTTCCGTTTGGTGTAGGGTCGTACGACGTTCGTAAGCCATCTCTTCATAATGGTCTCATCCATCCACCCGTTCGGATGCATCTCGATGTGGATGCCATCTGGAATATGCGTGATATCCTTGGGAAGACGCTTGCCTGATAAAGAAAAAAGGATATTTAATTCAATTGTTCAACTTTGCTTAAAAATTAATTAATAAATTATAACCAAACACAAGAGAACAGGAATAAACAATCGAACCAATATTTACCTTCTGGACACACCAGGAATGGTGGGTGTGTCTATGGATGTTCTTCTCTTATACTAGGCTGTGTCGGGTCTGGACACACCAGGAATGGTGGGTGTGTCTATGGATGTTCTTCTCTTATATTTTGGGTCTGGACACACCAGGAATGGTGGGTGTGTCTATGGATGTTCTTCTCTTATACACTATCTATACGTGGAAGGTATAGGGATCGGTTCACTTACTACAGACCTCTTACGACGTGATTGCTCAACATGGCCTCCAGACGATTGAGGAAAACAGCGAAACGCAAATCAAAGTGCGCTAAGCACAAAGATTTTAAGACATCACGGAGGTCACTAATACGATCGGAAAAACTGAACACAGCCAGAGGCTACATCAGAAATCTTTCCAGTATTATACTGACCGATGATGATGTCTTGCTACTCTCTCGAGGTCTAAATTTTGTCCCGAAGACAAATCTAAGGCATACAGCGTTATGGCGAGATTAGTGTGACTTCGAAGAACAGGTTAGAAGAAAATTCTGGACCGTTTCTAACAGACATATTAACAATGTCACCGGCCGTTTTACTACAAAACGCAAATCTGACCCGCAGCTTGCCTCGGATACCATTGAAACGTATCTGTACGCAACACGTCTGGAGATCTCCAGCACCAGTATATCTAACTGCAGAAATGATAATCTATCTCCGGGAGAAAGACTCTCCTTAAGGAAACTGTGCTCGAAAGAGCTAGGAATTATCATTACGAAGGCAGATAAGAACAACACACAGCCAGCTCTATGATGGCATACACTACACAGAGATTGACGTAATTGACGTGATAGGCACTCACAAAAAGGTGCTAAACCTTGTACGCAAATTGAAATACGAAGGCTGTCTCGATGACACAACCTATAGGTACCTGCACGACCCGAATGAACGTAAAGTCGTACCCCATATGTACCTTTTACCCAAGATCCATAAAATTAAGCACATTATGGATAGATTAGATGCGGCTAATCCAGTGAATGTTTCGGACATCAGAATACCTGGCAGACCGATAATCTCCCAATGCAATTCCCCGACGGAAAAGCTGGGCAGATTGCTTGATTATTTTTTGCTGCCAATTGTCAAACGGCAAAATACTTACATAGCTGACACTACGCAGTTCATAAACATAATTGAAGGTCTAGTTGTCCCACGAAGGGCTATTATGTTAGACCATAATTGCCGTTACTGCGTAGACCCCTGATGATAGACTTACGCTCGGAACCATAATCATTTATGGTGTTATCCGTAAAACTGTCCGAAACATAGATCTGGTTGCATATCTATTATGCAGAGGGAATCGGATGAGCATAGCTCTCCGAATACCCTATCAGGCTGTGTCGGGTCTGGACACACCAGGAATGGTGGGTGTGTCTATGGATGTTCTTCTCTTAGACTGTCAAGGCACCACGGGCGGCTTGTGTTAAGTACGCCGACTTTTCGGCCATTAGATGGAAAATCGGTGTAAACTTTCCAGACTGGCCGAATACTTAGAGGTGTTTCTAGGTTGTTTTTGTCTGGCCTGCACAAAGATTTCGGCCATTAGAATGGCCGAATCCTTAGAAGAAATACGGTATCGACAATCTCAGAGAATACATTGGTTCTTATACAAGCTTTACCGGGCATGTGACTCCATTTTGACTCCAATCGTTCCAAACAAGCCTCCTTGTCTCATTTTCTTTTTTTTCTTATGTATCCCAAAATAGAGAGGAGACGAGAAGAGAAGAAAAGCAACGATTTCGGACTAACTGAAAGAGGGCGCTGTTTAGGGTGACCTGTGGGTCAAAAGGTGTCAGTGCCCTGAATAGGGTGTAATGGGACATTCCCCACTCGTAGCAATTGTGGACCAAAAATAGATAAGAGAAAAGGAGATCTTTTTTTGTTGACCCTGGGCAATTTTATTCTGTATGCCAACCTTTACAATAGCCTTCCCAAGAACTTATTGAGATCTGGTCCATCTTGGGTTATATGTAATGTTTGATTACATCACTTATACAGGTCATAAGATGAAATATTCTTTCAGTAGGAGAATTTGTCTGTTCACTGTTCAGATAGGTTTGGTCATTTAAAGAAACCCTTGTTTAGGTGTAGAGTTTGAAAATGGGAAGATCGTTCTAAGCTTATCAATATATCCTGTTTCGTGAATACAGATACATGTAAATCAGTCTGGCCTATATCTAATATTATCTCAAAAACCGTGATGTTTTTATCAATATTTACAAACAAAACTTTCTTATCTAAAACATGCTTACTGAAAAACACAAATAGGGCAATCCCACAACTATAACAACTGCTTGAAACTCTCTTTATAGCTGGGTTCCATTTAATTAAATAATTAAGGAATCACCAACTTTTTTCACAAAAAAACTTACTTTGTGATGCCTTAATTATTTCTAATTAGAATCCCACAACTGTCATTGATTATCTGTTATGCTATGGGCATCATTTTGAATTCTTCATTTGAAATTGAAAATTTGAATTGTTATGTATGCACTCGCAACGTAAACTAACTCCAAGCCTGTGTACAAGTGCCCTAATGATTTGAACAGTGTGAGTGATCTAAAGTTACAGTAGCTTATGAACTGTATCTGAGAAATACTGATGGAGCATCTGGATTGAGGGGAAAAATAGCCTGTCTATTAGCTAGGAGTGAAAAATACAGACAAAAAGGTTTGTCATGAAGGTAATCCAACACTGAACATCCCCCATTTAGATATTTAAAACCCATGTCCCATGTTTAATTTTAGTGCTTATACTTGTAGTAAGCGAGTAAATGGACTTTCTTAACATATACCGGTACCAGAAAGGCTGCAGTGATTACCGGTAGTGAGCCTTTAGGAAAGAATGGATTGATTCTCTGTGTATATGCTGAGTTTACTGCAAGAAAAATGAAGTGTCCATTGTTTTGGACGAGGTCGTCGGAGTGAATAAAATTGGATCCTACGTTTTTCCTTGGAGAATCAATCCAATTTTATTTTCTAACATATCAACTGCTAAGTTGACAGCAACTAAATCTGAGAAGTTTACTTTATATTCCACAGTTCAATCATGATGATATAAGATCGTAGTAAACATTTTTTGTGTAAGAGCAAGTTAGGACCAGGAGTTTATAAAGTCAGATACAAGCTGTCACCAATGTGACATGATCATTCCACCCATATTGTTTATTGGTGGAAAATATTATCTGGGTATATGCTAGTTAGTTCTGTCTCGCAACATACATGAATAGGGGAATTACAGATGATAGAATAAAAATGAAACTACTGTAAACATCATTTTGCCACAGGATTAAATGTAATCAAACCTGAATGATCAAATGTTGCAACATAAATTGTACTCACCTTTAGTTCAAAGACAGGTGTATCAATAGTCTCTGCTCCATGTCTTTTAAAACATTCTACAATAGTCTTAAAGACACCTTCTCTTATTGCCATCTGATGAGGGTTATAATCCCTGGTACCCTGCAATAACATTTATTAACTATAGCTTCCATATCAATGGCCTTGAAACAATTTGTTACAATAGTAGGTAGAATATCTCCAGTATCATGAAAAAAGACTCGTTAAATGATTGCTGTTTTATATTATATGATGGCGCCGCCAGGTTTAGTGGGGGAGGAAACCAAACTTTTCCCCCAGAGCAAACCCCCGTCTTCCACAGATGGTGATTAAGTGAAAACTCCACTCAGAAATCTTTGGGCTAAGTAGGATTTGAATCTGTAACCCATTGACAGAAGGCCTGAGTTAAACTGAGAAACTATCGCTCAGTCGATAGAGCCTGTATAAAAATATATATACATTAAACATTCAATTTATTTCTTAAGATCTGGCAAAAGCCTCACAGTACACATATCCAGAAATTTATGGAGATATTTTAATAACGCAAATTCTGAATGAATTCATAATAATAAGGATGTGAACGGAAATGACATACTTTGGGTGTTTTAAGGGTAAACTTTTTCGGTCCATCGTCTCCTAATTGAGCCTTTAATTCCAGAAGTTTGGCAACTTCTTCTTCTATCTGAAAATAAATCCCATTATGACAAGTATTCCAACATGCTTTTCAACATTCCAACATGCTTTGATAAAGTACAAACTTGTTTGATAGGACATCCTAATAAGACTAAAGCTTAATGACATCACTTCAAACATTATGGGATATTTTAAGGTGTCACAAGCCATTGAATGGACACGCTTGACAGCACGCTTATACTCTTCATTGCAGAAAATTTTACATCCGCTAGGTTTTAATGCCTTCTAATATCCTGAAGCCATTAAGAAATCAGTCTATTTCTCGGAATAAGATGATATAAAAAAACACTCTTCAGTCATCATCGACTACTCATCCACTCTTAAGGTGATGGTGGGAAAAGATTTAACATTGTTTTCAATGGCTAACATAAAATCAACACATTTACTTGTACAACATATCAATTCATCCAGATTATTCAATTACTTTCTGAACACAGGTTTGGATTTCCAGTCCAAACACACGTTTACTGAATTTTCTAGGTCACTCTTTAATTTGAAAACTAATGGCTATTTGCCCAAGAGGTGTCAATTGGAAGCCTTTAATCGTTATCAAGAATGTATATTAGTTGAGATATAGAATACTATTCATTTGAACATCAATCAGTCAGTTTTTTAATGAGCTTCAAACACTGGAGTTCTCTGACGAATCAAAATACATGAGGAAAGTTTGAATTTAGGATACCCAAGCCACTTTTCTATTTTGTGTCCGGTATTTGGAATTTCATTCGGAATAACACAGTAATCCTACATGTATCTTTTAAAGCCAAGTACAAAAATATCCCAACAAAAATATCACAATATTATCTTTACATGTACCTGGTACTATTAGTTACACAGTTTGTGTGTGACCCAATACGGAAATATATGGGGTTAGTAAAATCCATATTGGGCGAGGGGTCAGCCGAGCCCAATATGCGGTTTTACTCACCCCATATATTTCGTATTGGGTCACACACAGACTGTGTAACAAATTTATCCCGCTGAAGACCCTTCCTTAGCCGACGCTTGTCTGGTTGATAGTTTTTGACTTAGCGAAGGTGTTTACAACTCAGCCGATACGTGCGATACCGATACGGCGATAGTTCTACTCAGTTCTGGCCACTAGACTAACCAGGTAACCTACATTCAGCAGATTTTGGGATAAGTACGGTTTCTATTTTCTGATAAAGGTTTCCACAGCGCCTAAAACTATAGCCATGCACATCGATATGTTCTGTTTGTATTTTTAATTATGTCGACTCACTTTAGCAGACGTGCACATGCTGTCACAGCGTGTATTCAGGGGCAAGTAACTCTAGGTAACCTGATACGAACTCGGTCTGCCTGATACGGAAAAATATCACGTCTCCACATGATCGATGACGTCCAATCAAATGCAAGTATTTTGTCTGATGCGGGATAAATGAAATTATGCCAAAACCAATGCACATTTTGCAGAATAAGTGTTCACACATAGAAATTTCTAGAATTCAAGAAAAATATAAAATTGATTTTAACTGATGTTAATATGGATAAATTGACATACCTGTTTAATTGTGGTGGTATAACGGCAATACGTCATTAATGATGTTGAAGGCCGAGAACAACGTACCATTGAAGGTATAGACATCATTAAACAGTTCATTTTGATCATAGACAGTCAGTGAGAACCAGAGGAAAGACATGGAATGGTAAAGGAAGAGAAGATTCCTTCTCAATAAGTCTGTTAATGATAAAGTCATATAAATATCCTCAAAGAATAGCTTACCAATAACTCCTGACGTATGGCATAACAGGGCATAACGGGGTTCCTATGTTAGTCCCTATCAATTTAGAGCTTTCGGTGACATGCATGGGCTTCTATTTTCATCAAGATTAAACTATTTCTTCCACAAAAATCTGTGCAATGGATGTATACATTGTATATGTAACAAAAAGTGTGACACAAAGAAGATTTTATACTGAATGCCAGTTATTGTGAGCCGTCTGACAGCCAGTTCTCTATGCAGATGTTACTATCCTAAGCAACTGCACGTCTTGGGTTGAATGATTGACTGATTGTTTGGTGTTTTACGCTGTGTTCAAGTTTATTTCACGTTGCCAGTTCTATTATGGGAGGAAACCAGGCTCTATGCCCGGAGGAAACCCCCGACCCTCAGGTGGTAGCTGGCAACCATCCCAAATAGGTCGTTCAAGTGAAAACAGTCAGAAAATTTTCCAATTTTTTTTTGGGACTGAGTTGGATTTGAACCCGCGACCCATTGGTGGAAGGCTGTTCGAATTGAGCCTCCAGCGCTCTACCTTCTGTAGTACTGAACCACGGAGGCCCCTGCATGTCTTGGGAATCCTGTGTGGAAAAGGTAAGATGGTAATGAGTAAATATATCTTCTTGCAATAAATGTTTAGTTAGATCCCCGACAACAGGCTAGGTACAATGTAGCTTTAATAGCATCATTGATGTCAAAATAATCTTATCTCACTAAATCATTTGACACCACCAAACTGTTACATTTATTTACTAATTAGAAATGCTTCAAATTCTTCAACTTGAGATTTTGCCCATGACCTGTAGTTAATACATTAAAAAGTAACGTTTTTTAAAACTTTGCTTTGCCAACTAAATAGTGGGAAATACTTATAAAAGTGGAAAATATCAGTAAATATCAAACTTCCTCATTTAATTCTCTTAAAACCTGCCTTTGTTTAGTATTTTGTTTAAATTTAATCATTAAAAGATGGGATTACTAAAATAAATTGTTGTCCAAATATATCACAGAGTATGTGTATGCTTTATTCAGTCTCAGAACCTAGGTGATGACTGATCTGTGTCGCAAAGTCTAAGAAAAGTTTTAGTTTTATAATATTCATTTCAACTCCTAATCGATAACTTACGATAAAATAAACTGATGTCCACTTTCAATTCAAATGGGACTTTTTTTTATTTTGTAGATCCTAATGATGCTCTGGTCAAAGCAATACCAGTATTTACTTTAATAGGAAGCACAAGTCTCGAAAAATTCCCAGATTTTGTGATATCCTGTGACTGATCACACCATTAAAAACGATGTTGTATTTCCATTAGACGTATTTTGCTCCATAACGTCAGATGTAAACGTCATGTTAGAACAAAAAAATGCTCAGCCACATTGTAAATGTATTCAAACCTTCAATTGGAATAAGAAGATCCTCAAAATATTATCAAAAACTCCACTTGAGTGAAGTTGAGTCAGTGATGTCAAATCATTCAAGCCTTTGAGTGAGTCAAGTTGAGTTAGGGTCGTGTGCTCAAAGGTCGGGGAAGTCCTAGAAAGTTCTTGGGTAAGCTGCAGATTGCGTAACACATTACTGAGGAGAGTTTGAAATTTATCAGGACAATTTTACACTGTTTTTATACAAAAGAATTGAGCAGATTTACAACAAAATTGAAACAAACAAATCAATGGTTACAATGAAAAGAGGAAGGTTAAAAATGATTCTTGGAGGTAATAGCTAAAACTAAAAAGGCGGCTAAGATTAATGGATATTTAAAACTTGATTGAAATCTAAGAGCCGGTAAACAACTTAAATTAAAACCCATAACTAAAAAACCTAAAGACTATCACTATCTCAGTATCAGCACCTTCAACAGTTCAAGACAGTATTGATCAGCCTCTTCGGGGGTATTGCAGTAGGAGTATTCGGTGCGAATATAGAATACGTCCGTCACCTGCAACTTACAGTAAAACACATAGTTTCCTTTCAAATATTCTGAATAATACCTTAAGGAACTCCCTAATCGGAAAATCCGTCTTTACTTGCACAAAATTCGCCTACATTTACTAATTCGCCGATTTCACTCTACACACTAGCAATTCCAAACACTCGCCTCGCCATCTTTGCTTCGTTTAATGTATGTGACAGGACAATGTACGAGCTTGCCTGAATACGAGTCTCTTCGCCAGTGTTCAACTTCAACGAAGTTTTAATTTCTTCGTTATTAAAAATTCATAAAAAAAAGAAAAAGAAAAACTTAGGGGGTTCTAGGGGGGCTTGCCCCCCTGGCTATCATAAAATATTTACGATCACCGACCATTTCTTATTGACAAAAGAAGTTTTCAAAGTGACGGACGTATTCTATATCCTGTCCGAGTATTCTGGTATTGCATCAGATTGATTGATTGTTTGGTGTTTTATAACGCGCTCAAGATTATTTCACTTACATGGCGGCGTTGCCAGTTTTATTGTGGGAGAAAAACGGTGGTAACTAGCAACCATCCGGTATTGCATCAGAAGTACCGGTAGATCTTAAATCAAATTGTCAATCAATCAGTCAATTCCAATTTCAAAAGTTCTTTAAGTCGTAGGCTTTCAGTACTGTATGTTACGACATTCTAACAATTGAATGAGCTTGTGTTTTATCCAGGTCGGCTGACCCATATTCGCCGAAACGGCACATGATAAAAACAGACCATCTGTCAAAATTTACAAACCTACACAGGGTAACATTAACAACAACAACACACGTGGATAAACAGTAGGTACACGTCCATTGAATAAACCACAGCGTGTCCAGTCAATCGGTTACACATGTCAGGAAAGTAATGGAACAAAAAATATTTTACCGTTTGCTTTGAAGCCTTTTCAGCCTTAAGTTGACGAACTCTGTCGCCTTGAAGTTTTATGCTCTCCTGTATTTTTGCTCTGTCGGCCATTTTTCCCGGAAATTGTTTTGACAACCTCGATTTCGCCTGGGCCTTGGTGACATGCTGTGTGCTTTGTTTCAGTCGAACTGTTGAACATCTTGGATCACTAAGAAGTGTCGTAGACTGTTTTGTGAGGCTCATACTGATATGGCTTCATGAGAAAGCCACTAATATTTTCACTTGTCGATTTTATCTTGAAATTTCTGTTATCTTGTCAATCCCTCGTGTTGTCTGGTTGATGGTCACTCCCACACGTTTTACCAAACAGGACCAAAGTCACACTTCCAAAGATAAGGCTAGGACCGGCACAATCTCAGTAGGCCTACGGCATCAGTATTGCAGGATAAGTGTATGGATACATTGATTCATACACATTAATCATAATCAATTCAACTGCTGATGCATGAAATAACTGTGTTCAAACATATTCCTATGAATTAGTTTGCTTCCAGTGAATCATCTGGTTGGAACTCCGAACTATAGCCTAGGCTACTCTTCTCCAGATGTGACCATTGTGGTTTAAATTGAGTTTTCCAACTTAAACCTCATACGAGTCATAGGACATAGGCCCAGCCTACTTTCTTCGAAGACACTGTCTTGCTGACAGTGAACCACAATGTCCCTTCTCACTCCTCATCGACGCACAGTGAAACTCTAACTCGGACTTAAAGAATGTTAAGTTGATACCGTTTCTGGAATGTGACACCGAACAGTTTAAGTTTGGATTTGATTTCATTACGGCCTATCTTAATGATATCAGCAGACTTAGAAACATAGCACTCTTATACCATAGCTGTAGACCTATAACCACCTTGAGAAATGGTCCAGATGAGACTTAACTTTACCAAAGGGCAACAGAACCTTTTCCCCCAAACCATTCTTCATCGGCATTTCAAGCGAAAATTGAGTTCTCACGCACCAAGACTCATTTATTACTTATCCTCCAAATCCGAGGAAAATTGTGAATGGTTGTCCGAAATTCCTTCTACTAGAATAAAGTGTTTGGGAGAATTTGGAGTTAAATCTTACAGACCCGACAGTCAAAGACGCCCTGAGAGTCAATGTGAAGATCAAAGACACTTGGGAAGGGTTTATACTGAAAAAGAGGTGCTGAGATATAGTCAGAAGGCAAGAAATGTTAGGGTGCAATCAGAAATGTTTCATGTCGGATACAACTTTCTCTGTAAGTCCTATGGACCAAACAGGGGGAAGCCACTGTGTATATTGAATCTAGGTTGTGGAAATATGCCGACAGACGGGGATTTGATTAGTTCAAGTTACGTTGTTGGGGTAGATCTCAGTTTGAACATGTTAAAGAGTACCTCGCATGACCAGAGACGCGTTGACACCATACGAGGTGATATTGAAATGCTGCAGTTTTTTAGAGAAAATTCTTTTGATGCAGCTTTAAGTATATCTGTTTTGCAATGGCTGATCTGTGAAACTGATTCCACTCGGTTTGTAAACTTTTTGAACTCTCTCCATGGCTGTTTAAAGCCAAGGTCTTCAGCTGTGTGCCAATTTTACCCAAGGTCTACAAACGATTTGAGGTTGATAAAGAATGTCGTAGAACAATTGAATCTGTTTCAGGGTGCAATAATATGTGACTACCCTCATCAGAACAACGCCAAAAAACTTTTCCTCGTTTTGAAAAAGATCTAACGAATTAAATTGTTGTTTGTTTTTTTTGCAATCGTCTCTGCTTATTAGATTTATTCATTGGTGAAAAGTCCTCAATTTATTTCTATTTATTTATTGATTAGATGATTAAGTATTTAATGGATAATCAGACCTAATGAATCTGATTGATCATGCCTTCCGTGCTTTCACATTTTTGTCTGATCTGAATGATCCGGGATAGTTGACACAGTGCATGTGTTTTCATTGTAACTATACTAAATGGACGTATAAATTGCGTGATGGGGACTAATTATTGTATAAAACCTACTGTTACAATAATGGTACATGTATTTTGCACATCTTGCTCTATACGGGTATCGTTTTTTTTTATTTTATAATTACAAATCAGCCATACCGAAACTCCGACTATACCACTACAATGAAGAGAAAGCCACTGACTGTCGATCGACCCAACATTTCAATTTGCTCTGCAGTCTGTTTGTTCATCGTTTTAATGCGACATGAGCTGCTAAATGGAAAACTTTCGGTGAAAAAGTATGGGCGAATTGATCGCCAAGTACAAAATTAGAGCTTTCCGTTAAAACCAATCTTGCAGGTACATACGTTCAGGTGGTTTTATAGCAGCCGAAATGCCAAAAGATGTAGGCCTACTCATACATCTTGGAACTGTGTCCGCTTTTTTGCACAAATCTTCGGTCCGTATATACGAGTTACTGATTCTACCAATATTTTCCTTATTTAACGAAAATCTGAAGTTTTTCAATTCACTTTAAACGCTTAACTTCTCTTGACAACTGAATCGATGAAAATACTCGGAATATTAATAGCTCATGCCACTTTTAACGTTAACTTTTAACTGATGGCCGGCTTTCCTGACGATGCGGAATAAGGGACAACGCTGCACCAATATATAAATAACCTTGGTCATTCACTGTGATAAAAGACCAAAGATCCGATATTAGCTCAATAGTCCCTCACAAAATGACCGCACATGCTGACCTTACAAAACAATAGGTCAGCGTTTGGCAACCATCCATTTAACCACTAGAACCAAGAAAACGTTGATCCAATGCTGGTAACTCTACATGTCGATCTTGACTCAACGCTGGGTGCAGTCAATAACCAAGCATATCGGCCTTGCAATGTTGGTCTCAAGAAGTGTTGATAGACCAATACATGCATTATCATATAAGCCTACCATATGCGTAGAGCAACGTTGTATACACAAAGTCTCCTTGCGCCTGTGGTACTTGCTTGCACTTGTGATTCCGATATCTTATTCGCGCTTTTCATCGAGACTCTACGAGAGGAGAGGCGCTTAGCTTTTAATTTGTAAGCGTCTGGATTTATTGTCTTACTCCAAAACAATGATATATTACAGGTTTTCCATGCATTCTGTTTAGTTTTCTTGGAGACATTTCTGTTAGTACATTTTAAATCTATCAAAATCAAGTCACCGGAACTTCAAAATGGCTTACCGACTAAACCATAAAATGTCATTACCGTATTTTTTTCTTTCTTTTTTTTGCGCTTTGATTACTTTTGGTGCTAACCCCATGTTTTGAAGACCTTGTGTCCCAAAGAAATATATTTGTTATAAAAATAAACATTTAATTCAACATGACTGGAAGTTGGAACCTTTCGAGTCCCAATACCTATATTATATCTGTTCAGTGTTCGTATAGATACCATCCTCGGATACCCAGGGTTAAATTCTCAACAAGCTCACCTTTTACCCCTGGGGCAACTGAGATTGAAAGCCTCGTTTTCTGGGAACGCCCATTTACTGTCGGACCAATCAAAAGTTCTCTTATAAACGTTGTAACTCTTCAGTTTGGAGACACGTTTGTCGAATTGAAGTGTAAACCGAAACGTCGTCCATCTTTGTTTTGAACACTGCATAGATGCTTACGTAACGCGGATTCTGATTGGTGAAATTTCCGCCACAGTTTTGTGGCGGAACCAATCAAAGTCAACATGCATATTAAATTAGAAACGACGGATCTGCTTCCACTTGTCCCACGGGTAAAGTGAGCGTGAGCGTAAGTTTTAATCGTGGGTTCCGACGATGTATAGATACATGATTTAGAATATTATATAAGTCATGGGCTGCCAAATTTAGACTTGTTTTGTATAAATTCTGATTTTCAAAAGAAATTCAATGTTTGAAGTACTTTGAAAAATTAAAGGATTGACTATGAAATAAAAATATAGATGAAGCCGTAGTAACCGAGGATATGTGTCAATTATACGGACAAAATTCAAATATCCTGAACGTGAGTACATTTTGGGGAATATTGTTGCATACAGACCACCTAAACGTATATCTGCAAGATTGGTATCAATGGAAAAATTTTCTTTTGTACTCTTTGATGAAAATGAGAATTATAACCGACTTTTGTTTCACCGAAATTGTCCCTATATATATTTGACAGCTCATGTCTAATTGCTCATGCTTAACTTTTATGAAGTTGAAGAAACATTGTGAAAATAAACCAAATTCTGTAATCATAGCAGACTTAAGTCGCAAAACTGTCTGTTAAATCTGTACATTAATAAGTACGGCTGTTAAAAAAACAGTTGCATATAAAATTCTCCAATCTTTAGTATTCAGGGCTCAGTTACACAAAGGTGGATTAAGCTTAAGTCCGACGCCGCATGTCATAGGGATTCGTGACTTTAGAAATCAGTGATTAAATACCAGTTAGACTTATAGCGTGTTAACGAAGGATTAGTTTGGATAAACACAAATCCTTGGACTATAGAAGGATAACAGAGACCTTCTGACAGGATTTTTTCATGAATTAATTTATTGCATACAACGCGTGTTTCTTTGGGCTGGAAAGTAAAATGAGGTATACCCTATATCCACATTGTTATTTTCCAAAAAAAATCTTTTGGATACTTTTCAAAACCTTCTATTTAAGTCCTCTTTCCTTCTCTCATTTTTGGAACAGTTATTTCGTTTTTCTTTTTGGCCATGACATTGCTTCAGTTGGATATATTATAGTCTGAGTGCAAATCGTTCCTATGACTCTTTTTTTTATTTGATTTGATTTGATTTATTTTACCAATATTCCATGTCATGTTTCACAATATTGTAAAAAGTATATATAAAAATATCTTGGCGGGATTAGAAACCCCTTTAGCTTATTTTATCCCATACAGGTTTGAATATATATTTATGATCACTAAAACACACGGGCACAGGGAAAATCTTCTTGTCTAAAATAACCATGGAGACAAGTTTCTAAGTGTGTTAAAAAGAGGTATATCATTTAGACCTTTATACACCATAAATTGTTTTAACAAACCAAACCTTTGATATTTTATAAGGTTAACGACTGACAGGAGCTTAGCCTTGGTCAGTAGAATTTTCTGGAATACTTTTGTAACACATTGACAATGGTTACGCATCTTAACTATGGCAAGAACATCGGTGGACTGAGATTGAACCCCATAAATTTTGCATAAAAGATGTTCTAGTGGGATAACTATGGACGGCACTTAACATTGTAAAACGAGTGGTAATAAAAGTAGGATTTAGTTCAAGTGCGTGGATGAATTTATGGATTAGCTGCAGTGTTAAATACGTGTTGAGGAGTTTTAGAGGTAATTTGATGGTCAGTGGTACAGGATGATCCAAGTGCTTAGGCACTAAGACAGAGTAGTTAGGCGAATGACACGTTTTTGTAAATTTACTAGTGGAGACACGTGGGTTTTATACGTGTTCCCCCATACCTCATTGCAGTGGGATAAGTATGGATAGATAAGAGTAGTATATAGCATAAACAAAGTTTTCTTATTCAAGACTAGTTGGAGATCTCCAAACTATGTGGCCAAAGTATATGATGATGGGTGACCAACAGATCCATCATCATATGCCACAGAGTAGAGAGATCTCCAACTAATTGATTGACTACACTAATTATGCCTATGTTCCTGCTTAGTTTCTTACAGATTTCATTAACATGGGTTTTCCAATTAAGTGTTTATTCCAAGAAACCTGAAACATTTTATTTGCAATTTTTAATTTGGGAAGGTTTATATTAGTGTTTTGGTGGACTGGTACTATGTACATATATTTAGTTTTCTTGGTGTTTAGAGAGAGAGTTTATTACTGCATAGCCATTGATACAAATTCTCACATTCGTCGTTGAGTATAGTTATCAATTGTTGGGGATCAGTGTGCGAAAATGTAACACTAGTATCATCAGCAAACTGTATGATGTCTATACCGTTTTAATGGATTTAATAATATCGTTAATATGTATTAAAAACAAAATAGGGTCAAGAACAGAGCCTTGTGGGACGCTATAACTGAATTCTCTTCGAGATGATAACGTACGTATAGGGCCTAATGATATTTCAGGCAGTGATTTCTATTGGACAAATAACTTTTGAACCATGCATTAGATATAGATTTAAACCCGTGGTGTGATAGTTTGAACAATGAGATATCATGATCCACGGTGTCAAATGCTTTGGAAAGGTCGAGAAAGAGAGATATACTAAATTTTCTTGATTCTTTTGCCGTGATCAGTTTTTCATATAGCGATATAGTACAGCATTCCATTCCTAGGGTGTGGCACACAACACACTTGAATAAGATCTACAAGTGCAGTCTGCCTATAATTGTTCCGAACAGATCATTTTGGATTCCTGCTTATCTTGGAATGGGCGTTTTACTTGACAATTTAGCAACACAGGTGTAGGCCTACATAGAGATACCTTATACTGTTGTATGCATATAAATGTTAACTATAAAAGTATAACAAATTACTAGGGGATTTTATTTACAAACACTGCTAAATGCACAGAGGCCTATTTTAGTGTCATGTTTGAGAATTTGGTATTTACGGTGTTTTTTCTATTTGAAGGCCAATGAGGGAAAATAGATGGAGATAAGATATTACAGCGTTTAAGTTTTAACCGGTAAGAACATGGTTTTGAAAAGATATCTTCTGTTTGTCAAATAAAATCAAATGTTTCACTAAGAAAGAAAGCGTATGTCAAAGTCTGGAATTCGAGTTGTCTGTACATGATTTCAGTCAATCGAGATCTCGTGCCATTCTACGAGATCTTCAACACCATGTTGATATCTCAACGAATGGCAGACGGATCATCTCTATTTTAGATTGGGTTTCAGTTTGTGAACTTGTCTGTACTCAGGCAGTGATCAAGTCTAGTCATATGGTTTGTGTAAATAGTTCTTGATGTTTGTTCTAACCTCAAATATACTCTTGTATGTGTTGTTTTAACACAGGTAACATTTGTGAATAAAATCTACTGATCGTTTAATTGTTACTATTAAATATTTTGTCAATATGTGCTTGATGGTAGGGTTCTGGTGAAGAATATGATTTAATTACCTATAACTGTATCATGGAGACTCGAAAGTTCGGGGTTTTTATTTCAAGTAGGCCTTTAACTGGAAAATCCACCACATAGTCTAAGTAAAACACAACATTATGAAAATAGTCGATTATTCTTAAGTTGGATTAAAGTGGCATGAGCTGCCGAAATTCACACTCTTTTCGTAATTTCTGATCGTCACGACAGTAAGAGGCTTTAAAGGCCATCGAAAAACTAAATGATTGGCGTTGAAATGTGGAAACTCCATACAGTAGGTGACCTGTACGAACCGAAATGGTGTTCAAAAAGTAAACAAAATGTAAATAATTGGGACGACCATTCATTCATTCTAAGCCATAGTTAGTTCAAAACAATACTTTATCGCACATTCTCGAGACTAGAAGCACTAAAAAGTTTCTGAATTATACGTCTAGAGAAAAATAGAAAATAATTTCAACATTCTGTTTAAACGTCAAAATATCAACAATTTGGCAGCTCATGCCACTTTAAATAGATTCTTCTATGGAGCGGCTTTACTAAAAATGAAAGAAAACTGTACATTATGGTATTTAATGTGTGCTTTCGACAGCAGCTACTCTTTCGATGTCGCCATCACCACAGGTCAAGTGTCATTGGCCTGCACGGTCAAGCAGACCTTCATTAAATTTTGGCACGAAATGACCTGTTTTAATAGCCTCTATCTCATTGGCATTTATTTATTTTTCACGTCTTACATATATCTATATTTATGAACACTAAATCACATATATATGTGTAGGATAATATAAAATCTCAATGGTTAGAATACATTTACAGGTTGAAACATGATTTTACATTTCTTTTACACACAAGGATTGACTTCAATGTTTCTTCGGTTCATCGAGTTGTGAACGAACTCGTCCCTGTGCAAACTGAATAAATAAGCGAAGCGCTTTATGAAAAGTTTGCACAGGGGCCAGTTCGTTCATAACTCGGTTTCGGTATTTTCTGCGTTAATTTACAGGGGCGGCGGAACGTTTTTCATATTGGGGGGGGGGGGGGGGCCAACTATCCCAGCACAACAGGCGAGGGTAGTGTTGTTGTTTTTAAATTGATGTACATGTACACTGCTTTTCACTGGTGTTTTGTACAATAAAGTTGAATTGAATTGAATAGCGTTGAGTTTATCAGTGCACTGTGCTGACATGAGTGCAAACGTTTCCGCATGTCGACCTAATAAGTTGTTCCTTATTTCTTGGAAGTCTGATCGATATAAAAAAATATTTGTAGGTATCTATTATACATATGTCAACATTGATTGCATTCTCCGTTTCAATAAATAGCGGTAGGCCTGTTATTGTTTCGTCAGTGCGTCATGTATGTCGTCAAAATCAGTCCATAGCTGGTTGGTTCATCGGACTATGGACGAAAGCAGATTAGCCAATCAAATAGCAGTATTCGTCAAAAACACACTGGAAATTAAATTTTAGTTTAATGACAATACAGTGCATATGTACGAAATTGAAAGATAGACATTTATATTTGAAAATCTCCTGATGGTATAGTTGGTAAGAAGTGGCTAAATAGGTAAAGCTATTTACATGTGTAACAGATGACAATGGAGTCTTTCTTCCTATCTTTAGTGATTTTGCCCTTACTTGTTACACATATTTATACTGCTGACTTAAATGACCATCTTATGACGAATTCAAGTCGAGTTTACTTAAAACCATTATCACATTCTGGAGGGTAAGTATATATTTATACATATATATCAACAAGGCCTTTTATGATCTAATATTACCTTTCATCTTTAAACACTTGGTTAGTTTTCATATAAAAATTGTTTCTATCATTTGAATTATTATATAGGCTATGTTCCCACCCTAAGTTTCCTTCCCTACCTTATATTGTTACTCTTCAGTTACTGTAATTTCCTTTTGTTTCAAGCTCCTTGATTCCAAAACCACAGGATATTTATACCCAGCTCTATCTGGCCATATGACCTTTTATGTAACCATTTAACCATACCTCAAATGGTTATGGGTATCAACTAACTTGGAATATTAAAATACTTCATCAAGCTTCAATGCTTTGGTTAAATGTTTTGATCTCCCCTTGTTTACAAAAATCTCTTTCATTGCACAAGCCCTTTTTATTTCCTGTCATTTTTCCATATAAACGCAAGAAATTCAACATACCTTTAGACTTGTATCTGAGGCTATTGAGAAAGGAAATCTTTCCGAAAAGCTTCTAGCATGCCGTGTGCTCTCCCGTTTTCTGCTAAGTTCTTTGCGTTGTATATATTACTTTCTTTTACATTGTTTTATTGTTTTAGTTTTTTTATTGTTTTTGTCCTCTTATTTATGATTTAACCTCATTTTCCATTTATGCAGCCACTTTATATTTTTCTTCAAAATTTTATTTCTAGGATTTTGTTATTATTTTCTGTTCTAATTGTACATTAATAATAAGGGGGCTTTCCTGCAGTAATTCTCGCAATCAAGACTAACAGTTAAATGGCGGGTTCGTCAATTACTTTAAAGTGTCATGAGCTGCCGAAATCTGGACTTTCTTCTCCATTTATTCCGATTATCAAGAGAAGTTGAGCGTTTGAAATACCTTGAACAAGTAAAAAATGGACACAGAAATAAAAAAAAATATATCAGTATCCGTATGAAGATGAGTGCTCATAACGGACAAAAATAAAAAAAAATCGGGAAGTTTGAGTACATGTTATGTTTTTGTTGCTTATAATACCCGCCTTTGTATGTATACCCGTGGAAAGGACTTATATTGTATACTTCTGGGGAAAAATGACAAACAATTTGTATGGATTTTTATGCTACAATCCAATCTATTTAGTTACCGGTATGTTACTTGTCTTATCACGCTTCGTTTTAGCAATGCTTCGATCACTGTACGAAAAGTCGTCCACAAAATTCTACTGACTAATGCTAAGCTCCTGTTTGTCGTCAACGTAATGAAATATCATGGGTTTTAGTTTATTTAGGTGGGACGTTAACCCTAAGTCGTGAGTTCGATTCTCACCCTGGTCCGGAATTTTTTCCGGGTCAATCAGTGTCAATCCCGGCTGTTTTAATTCTGTTGGTTATCTGCATATTTTTGGTTCGTATTGGGATACTTGATATATTTTTTTATTTCAACGTCAAGGTACTTCAAACGCGCATTCTTGGCAATCGAAATTTCTGAACAAAAAAAAAACGCCGAACTCTCCTTGCTCGTGCCACTTTAAATCAACTTAAAGGTTCAGCTTAGATTAATCCCAAGGTTCAGATCCTGAAAATGGCTTATAATCTGGTTTTCCATCATACAGAGTTCAACCTGTTCTATCTAAACCTGAAGCAGCATGTCTGTTACTGATCGGATTCGGTGGTTTCGGTTTGATTCTGGCTATCCTACACAGAGTCGTCCGAAGGAGAATCTACAAGGATGTTAACGAACTGGACACGACTTTTGATGCTGGCGGTAACATCACCTGGAGTCTAACAGCCGTTACAGTCGCCTCTCAGTTCTTCTGGCCTGCAGATATTCTTCATAGCGCAACACTTACAGCTAAGGTAACTCATCTTACAAAAACAAAACAAAAATGCAGAAAAGCTGAACCGGATTGAGATCAAATATGAGTTTTACTCCATAGAAGCTCCATTCATAGGCATAGCGAAACACGATAGGAATGTAGTCCGTGCAATTTGATAAAATTCTTCTTGAAATTTTCTTGAATTTGTGATCACAAAACAAGTTGAGTGACCACAGATTACCGGTCAAATCATCTGTTAAGTTCAAAAGTATAAATAGATTGAACATGAAACATGCGCTTATAAAACATAATATTTAACAAACTGGCATCCATCAGTTATTGCTCGCGATGGATGCACATAGTCCACTCCGGGAAATGTGTTCTGTTTCCGGTCCAGACAACAGCCTAAATCGGTAGAAGAATTTCTGCCATTGTTTATAAGAAAGAGAAACCCTGAAAACTATTAGAACATAGTATATATACACTGTATCATTGAACTTTATTTAACAGATTGGTATTGCCGGACCATTTTGGTACGCTGTGGGAGTAATGGCTAATATTCTCCTCTTCCCCGTGTTTTCTGTCAGTTTGAAAACAAGAGCCCCTGGAGCCAAGACCTACCTACAGGTATTAGTATTTTTGTTTCAAATCCTCATTTGTTTTCAAATCCTTTTCTAGTTAGCCGGCCTCTCAATGTGGCTTTTTAAAAATCTTTGACAAACTTCATTAAAGAATAGGCCTACCTCATAAAGGAGACATATAGTACTTTACACTCTGTAATTTAGTCAAAGCACGGTTATGAGGGGTTGTTATTGCATCAAGGCTCGATCCATGTTTCCTTCAGGAATGAGGAGGATCTCGATGGCTCAGTCAGCAGAGTTAATAGTCTCTCTATATGACACACCTTCCATGGACGGATCTCCTGTTCGAATCCAACGCAGTCCAACGACAGGTTTTTTAACCCGATCGTCCGATGTGGAAAAGTTACCGGTACTCGCCGGAGGTCGGGGGTTTCCTCCGAGCTTAAGTGCGCAAACCTCCCCCGCTATAGATTACCTGACAATGCCGCTATATAACTATAAGTGCGGTGTAAAACATCAATAAGTGATAATCTAGAGAATCTGAGAACTAGCTTTCTATCGATGGGTCGAGGATTCACAATTCATTGAGTTTAAATCACACTCAGCTAGACCAAAGGCAAAAATTGAACCAAAAAGTCTCTATGCAATGGTCCATCGTAAAATATCAATGAATCTAAGCAAAAAACAAAACACCGATACTCTCCCGATTCAGGCTCTATAGGAAAAAGAGAGAAGAGGAAATTTAAATAAAAAAGAAGACTTCAGCTATTGTTTCATTTTGATTTGTTTGTAGATATTTCGGGCGAGATTTGATCAAAAAGCTCACATTGTGTTCAGCTTCTTTGCAGTAGCGACTACCACTATGATAATGACATGCACTTTACTATCAGGACGAGCAATGATACAGTCTTTAGTGGAGGATGTTTCCGACGAATTTTCCCTTCTCGTGATGGCTTTTTTATTCGGCTCATATTCTCTTGTTGGTGGTTTGGGAACAACGTTCTATGTTTCTTACTTTAATGCGTCTTTGGTGTTTGTCGTTCTGATAGTTTTTGCAGCTAAAATAGTTTACTTTCCTTCTGAAATGGGCGGTGTCGCTGGACGTCACCTTGGTAACACGAGCGCCATCTATGAAGCAATAAGCGCTTTGATTGGACCAGATGGAAACACAGACAAAAGCTTTTTAACTTTCCGATCCACTTTGGCTCTACTCTATGGTACGCTTTCTGTACTGTTGGCAACAGCCTCGACATTTTGTGACCAAGCCTTGTGGCAAAGTAGGATAGCAGCGAAACCATTGCAAGGCGTTTGGGGATTTCTTGTAGCGGGTCTAATGTGGTTTACAGTACCAATGACTATGGCGTCTGCAACAGGACTCAGTTATTTGGTCTTGGCTTACGAGAATGGATCTCATCTATTAACGCCAGATGAGATAAACGCAGGTGAGGTTTAAGACTGGATAAATCGCGGTCAGAAAGGATTAATGAAAGAAGGGGAAGGGGGGGGGGGGGGGGTCCAGACAAAAACCAGGTAAATGAATGCTTTTAAAAGGCCCCGAATAGTGCATTCTGGTGCCTTTATTTCTGTTTTCCGGATGAATTGATTTTATAAGCCTCTAAAATCCCCAGAAATGCTATTTCTACACCTTTACGCATCCAGTTTGGGAAGGGGTGACATCGCCTTTTAAAAGTATTCATTTACCTGGATTTTGTCGATTTATTTTGGGTGGGATGGGGGGGGGGGGGGTATCCACTGAACAAAGAAACAATTTCATTTGGAGAAAACGAGGAAATAGATTCGCGATCAGAAGAGATTTGTGTGTTGATTTTTTCCAGGATTGGTCACACCGTTAGTTGCAGAGACTGTATTAGGTCAGACGGGTGGGATTCTTATTCTATCTATGGGCACGATGGCCTTAATGTCCACCGGAAGTGGTGAAGTGATGGGAATCTCCTCCATTATTGTCTACGATATCTACCAGGTTTATATAAAGCACTTCAGGTAAGGCTACAAAACCAAGCCCCAATAATGATATACTCGGTACTCAATATATACTACAGTAAATAATTTTAAGAGTGTTGGGAAATGGAGATACGGAGTTTCTTTTCTCTAGAAGATAGATTGACCCATCAATTGGTGGGTTAAGTGTGTGAGAGTTAATTGACATCGCCTTCAACATCATTACAGTCTTATGTTAATTAGATGTAAAAGACAAACTTTAATCTTAACCCAAATAAATTCAGAAATGTATTGTCTGTATTTTTTCTAGAAAAACTTTAGATTACTCTGTTTGTATCTTGTGTGGCAAAAGACAGAGCAATGGCCGCGAGGGAGTTACTGATACCAATGAATCAGCCTTGGACAGGAAGTTACAGTGCCAGTGTATTTCAGTGGAACATTGCCAGGAGTGTTCTATAGATGTCCAGCGTATACAATCAACCCACAAACGAAGATACAATGAAGCTTATAGCTGTTCTATACATGGACCATACAGGGCTTACCAAGATGAGTTGGTGAACGCAAAGAACTGGTGCATTCTGTTCGTGACTCTCTTTCTGATTCCTTATGGTTTGGCTATCTTTAAGAGCGGTGTGGACTTGAATTGGATGTTATACTGCGGTTCTATTATCATTATTCCTTGTTTTGTTCCCGTGATTTTATCAATAGGATGGGCAAAGGCAACAGGAAACGCACTTCTGACAGGTATGTCGCAATATATACGCCTCATCATCCGTTGTGAATAAAATAGTCTTTGAGAGAATGTGTTTGCGATGTTTTTATTGGCATATGGTTATTCAAACCATCACTTTTGAAAACAAAACCCTATTTTCAACAGGCCTTTTTGAAAACTAGTCATGTCAGCAGACACATATAAATTAGGTTTTAGTTAGAGTTATTGAATGGCTTCCCGAGGGTATGGAAGATATTTTGAGAGGCTGGCCGAGTGTGAAACACGAGGACACACCTCTCAGAATGTCTTCCATACTCGAGGGAGCCATTCAAAAACGTGCTTGTATCACGATTAGAGTGATTGACGTTGTCAATCAACTAGCACGTATTTAAACGCTGGCCAATCAACTTTAATACTGAAATACTTTGTAGTATATTGGCAAAATTGTACGGAACTTCAGCTATGGCAAGAAGTCGGGTAAACTGAAATTGAACAAAATATGATAATGGGAAAAGAAAGGGAAAATAGGTAATTTGGTTCCTAGGTAAAGGACAGACAAGGGAGTTTAGTGCTGACACATATATCTTTCAAACTTTCGTTTTTTTTATAAAAGCAATGACTGGCCGTTGGATCAGAGGTCGAGCTATTTTACAGTTTGTATTCTTCATTTATAATCTGGGCTATATTATATATAAGTCAACTCACAAAAGAAATGAAATTTGTAAATGTTATAATACCATGCAGTACAGTATGCAAAGTATGTTCTTTGTTCACAGGTTCGTTGTGTGGACTTGTGGCTGGTGTTTCATCGGCATTGGGATGTGCCCACACCTTGGATGGAGGTCTCACAAATTTCTTAAAGAACACATCTGATGATTTCACGATTTCAGCCGGGTGCTACACGTCCTTCCTAGTCAGTTTGAGTGTATCTGTGATAGGGTCATTGTTAACCCATAACATCAAGACTGTAGCTGACGAGGAGGCGGAATGGGAGAAAACAAGACAAATAGACAACCCACTGAACCCATGGCATGTTTACTATAAACATGAATTACAAGGTATACATTATGTTGGAAGGCCAAGTATGGCTCAGATTAGACGAGCGTTTAAATCGGCCCGGTACTCCGCTCTTATAGGTGGTTCAATTTTGGTGGGAGTGGCAATGTTTATTGTGCCCAGCATCCTGTGCATCTTTCCAGTGCTTTCATTGGCTGAATTCACGGGTTGGGTGAGCTTTACGCATGTCTGGGCTGTTATCATGGCGGTAATTGTGATTTTTGTCGCTCCAATTGAAGAAATCGTAACGGTGTTAAGACAAAGGAGAGATAACAAAAGCAGTCAGGAATTACTTGACGAAAACGGGCACCTAAACATGAAGCTGACAAACTCATCCATTTAAAAAAGATCATGTTATATGGACTGTTCTATGAACAGTGCATGGGAGTCACTACTCATACACGCGGTATGGAATTTGCAATATTCTATATGGAATATCCACCAGACAGAGGATTTAGTCATCAAATCACTCAAGGATTTCAGTATTTCTTCATTTAAACATGATGACATATTTTCACTATCCTAGAAAATAGATGAACATTCCCCTTAATTATATTCAACGTTGAAATGACTGTAAAAGTGACATGAACTGCCCAAATCTTGATATCCTTTCGTTTTAACGAAATTTGGATTTTTTTGTTGTCTTTTTCCTTTCCAGAAGGGCGAAGGTTTTAGTGATACTAGTCTCAAGAATGCTCGTCAAAGGCATGTTTATAAGGAACTAAAATACTAACATGATTGAACATTTGTTACAGTTATTTAATTTTCCTTTGTTACTGTTCGAAACCAAGTTCCGTTTACACGTGCCTAGTCATTATTTTTTATACATATTTCAACGTCGACCACCAGTTTTTCATTGACCCTCAAATTCTCATATTTTCTTGAAAATCCGAAACTACGAAAAAGATGTCTAATTTTTGCTGCTCGTGCCACTTAACCATGTTTGTAGAATTATATAGTTTACACGGAGTCTTTCACTTCCAAACGACTATTTTTACCCATTGTTAACGTCTCCCAAATTTCACCTAGCATTAAAATGATTTGGCCTACACCAATTTTGACTTTTGACTCGTTGAGCAAAATCATTTGGTGTGTGCTTTCAGATATACCCTTCAGAAGTCAATTAGCAAAACGTGAATATACCCACAGGAGACAACTTTGGTATCGACTTCGTCATTATAGTTTTGTGCACGGTTAACGATTTTTAAAGGCACATTCCAAGAACAGTCCAAACTATAGTGCTATTTTAATGCTGTGGGAATAAAGATCCATAATGAATTTTGTTTGGGAATTATTTTTCTTCTTTGTTATTATTAAGAGGTTTAACCTAGTTTAGCTGCGTAGCGTTATACAGTTCTCTGTCTGGCAGTTGAAAAGGATATCAGATGATATGTCTGTTGTGACCGACAAACAACAACAATAGCAGCAAAAATGCAGAAAAGAGTCATCAGAAGATGAGGTATGCTCCCGCCCCCACATAAGATTTATCAATGTTATGTAAAGTGGAAACATACTAAGAACAGACGAAAGTTCATTTGTAAACTGAATATATACATCCTCACTTGATAACAGCCATCCTCACTTGATAACAGCCATCCTCGCCAAGTTTCAACAATATTCAATGCAATGTGTAGGAGAAATGCTTGGAGAAACCCATACCAGGCGGACTCCAGATAAACCAGACATAAGTGTGTGGTTAAAGTTGCATGAGCTTCCAAGATTCGCCGTTGTCATAATTTCTTAACGGCACGACAGTAAGAGGCTTTGAAGGCCATCGAAAACTAAATGATTGGTGTTGGAATGAGGAAAATCTATACAGTACGTGGTCTATACGAACCGAAATAGTATTCGAAAAGTAAACAAAATTTAAATAACCATTCATTCATTCTAAGCCAAAGTTAGCTCAAAACAATACATTAGAATTAAGGATAAAGCACTAGAAGCACTAAAAAGCTTCTGAATTATACGTCTCTAGACAAATAGCCAATAATTTCAACATTCTGTTTTAACGTCAAAATATCAACACTTTAGCAGCTCATGCCACTTTAAGCAGGGCTATGATAAGGGGCATGCAGTTGTCTTGAAACACTGTACGTTGTCAGAAACAAGCATCCATTGTCTATGTCTCCCTATACTGTCGAAAAAGGGCAGTAACTATGAAAATAATGCTATCAGCATAATCAAAATAGCAGGCGCACACCCTCGCATGATATCCAGCATGTTGACTAAGTTTTTTACAAAAAAATCGCTAAAAATCGTGGGTGGACATGCGATGAAAAGAAATGACTTGGGACAGACAAGCGGATCGCTTTATCCCCCCGCAGTATATGCCAGGATAAACACGGAGTACCATATTCTGTACATGTACATTTCCCCTAATTGTAGAAAACAATGGTCTAACCAGCTGGGAGCGGTCACCCTTCGGGCGTCACAATAGTCAATAACGCTACATACCGGAGCTACATTTCCCCCAGTAAGAAGACCCAGTAAGCGTCCTAGTTAGCAGTACCTGTAAGAAGTTCGTAAAAATTCACTTTCAAAGGTGGCATTACTTCTTATTTCTGAAGGTCAACGAATAGCCATACTTAGTGGTATGTCCCTTTAACGTGGACCATCGCCATGTTTGGATTTTCAAAGAACGGCATGTGTTAGGTATAACATGAGATCCTTATGTAAGCACGGAATGTTCAGTTCAGATTCAAGAATTTCTAAGATGATGCCATCATGACGACGAGTAGTGATTAAATGACGTCAGGTGGAAATCTGAAGGCATGAACATCAAGTTTCTTCTGGGACCCTGTGTTGTATCCAGATCTATAGTGGGTTTGTGTGAGCGTGAGTATGTGAGCGAAATGTAAGTAGGAAGGGGTTTTGCCCAAGAGGTGCTGTAAGCAGCTTGATGAGCCCTCAAATTGAACAGCTATCCACTAATTCGTCTGTACATTACAGGCCCCATATTTAATGAACTTACATCTATATGGGTTGTTCATTTGCTGTTTTACGTTGCAAGGTTATTTCCCTTATATAGCCGGGTTGCAGATTAAGAGGGAGGAGAAAATGGAAACAATCCCATACCTTCAAGGGGTAACAATCGAAGTAGGGCGATAGATTACAAATCTGAAAAATTCTCAGAATTCTGTTGGTTTGAAACAAGGGGGCTTTGTGTTGAGTTGAGAGACTATGCCCATGTTAATGGACATCAGTGGTTGCGTCAGTTCGGCCGCACTTCATTTACACTAGCCAGTAATTTTATTGATAAATCCCTTTCTTTATAAATGTCTAATTGGTATTTTATTTTACATTTAACGATACCTTTTGCTTTCACTTTTTAACTTGACAATATTTAATTAAAAAGTGACTGGTCTCTCTCGTCCAATTGATGCTATAGCACAAAAAACAATCAATCAGAAAATAGCAAAACTCATTAGGTGACAATTTTATTTTCAAGCAAATTATTTCCTTTTCTGTCTTTTTATCAAGGAATTTCTCAGCGCTATCTGTTTGTCTTTAAAAGACCTTTTACATTTATTTTTCTGCATCTTATGTTTGACCATCATGAAGGCTTTTCCTTTCTTCTGTTCTTTATTTGTCTTGCTGGCATCACTGGACTTTTTCGATTTTCTACTACCAAATTTCTCCCGTTCATCTCGCCCAGCCTATAATAAAATAAAAGATTATAGGATCTATGAAACATTTGTGCAATGGCAGGACGTGTTTGGGGCTTACCAGATACCAGATGGGGCTTATATATCCAAGATATTATACTCCATGCTGTCAATATTGTTTTTGTTAATTAGTGCAGGTTTACATCTTCTTTTTATCAAACTTAAATCTTCTGCCATGAAAAACATTTTTTTTAAAAGACCAATTAATTGTCACTTTGGAATCAAAAATGTAAGAATGTAGAGAGATTTTACCATAACAGTGGCAAGTCGAGATTCCCTGTCATGTAGTCGTTTCTTGTGAACATTCTCAATAGCTGTTAGACTCAGCACCTCCCCGCTGAAACAAAACAAGATATGATGACCTGGTGTTTATAATAAGGACAACTACAGTACATCTATAGTATATATTAAAAACTGTTAATTAGGACTATTGGTTTAAAAAATACAAACAATTGTTTGAAGTAGCACATACTGAAACAAAACTTTTGGCAATTATCTCCAGAACAGAATTAAATCATAAATATACATATATAACCATTTTGTAAAAGGTATTGGGAGGAACCATTGATTTCTATGATTGTAACTATCTCTTCGAAAGTTAGTGGAATATTAAATTAACCCAGTCAGATTTTAAACCAGTTGCCAAGTAGATTAAAATATCAAATTATTGTAACTGGTTTGTAAGTTGGATCTAGCGAGGAGCAACAGTGACCTCTGTTCTCCTCTAACAGGGAGTGAGCCATAGTGACCTCTGTCCTCCTCTAACAGGGAGTGAGCCACAGTGACCTCTGTCCTCCTCTAACAGGGAGTGAGCCATATTGACCTCTGTCCTCCTCTAATAGGGAGTGAGCCATATTGACCTCTGTCCTCCTCTAATAGGGAGTGAGCCATATTGACCTCTGTCCTCCTCTAATAGGGAGTGAGCCACAGTTACCTGTCCTCCTCTAAAAGGGAGTGAGCCATAGTGACATCTGTCCGCGTCTAACAGGGAGTGAGCCACAGTTACCTCTGTCCTCCTCTCACAGGGAGTGAGCCACAGTGACCTCTGTCCTCCTCTAACAGGGAGTGAGCCACAGTGACCTCTGTTCTCCTCTAACAGGGAGTGAGCCACAGTTACCTGTCCTCCTCTAACAGGGAGTGATCCATAGTGACCTCTGTCCTCCTCTAACAGGGAGTGAGCCATAGTGACCTGTCCTCCTCTAATAGGGAGTGAGCCACAGTGACCTCTGTTCTCCTCTCACAGGGAGTGAGCCATAGTGGCCTCTGTCCTCCTCTAACAGGGGGTGAGCCACTGTGACCTCTGTCCTCCTCTCACAGGGAGTGAGCCACAGTGACCTCTGTCCTCCTCTAACAGGGAGTAAGCCATAGTGGCCTCTGTCCTCCTCTAACAGGGGGTGAGCCACAGTGACCTCTGTCCTCCTCTCACAGGGAGTGAGCCACAGTGACCTCTGTCCTCCTCTAACAGGGAGTGAGCCATAGTGACCTCTGTCCTCCTCTAACAGGGAGTGAGCCATAGTGACCTCTGTCCTCCTCTAATAGGGAGTGAGCCACAGTGACCTCTGTCCTCCTCTAATAGGGAGTGAGCCACAGTGACCTCTGTTCTCCTCTCACAGGGAGTGAGCCATAGTGGCCTCTGTCCTCCTCTAATAGGGGGTGAGCCACTGTGACCTCTGTCCTCCTCTCACAGGGAGTGAGCAACAGTGACCTCTGTCCTCCTCTAACAGGGAGTAAGCCATAGTGGCCTCTGTCCTCCTCTAACAGGGGGTGAGCCACAGTGACCTCTGTCCTCCTCTCACAGGGAGTGAGCCACAGTGACCTCTGTCCTCCTCTAACAGGGAGTAAGCAACAGTGACCTCTGTCCTCCTCTCACAGGGAGTGAGCCACAGTGACCTCTGTCCTCCTCTCACAGGGAGTGAGCCACAGTGACCTCTGTCCTCCTCTCACAGGGAGTGAGCAACAGTGACCTCTGTCCTCCTCTAACAGGGAGTAAGCAACAGTGACCTCTGTCCTCCTCTAACAGGGAGTGAGCCATATTGACCTCTGTCCTCCTCTAATAGGGAGTGAGCCATATTGACCTCTGTCCTCCTCCAACAGGGAGTGAGCCACAGTGACCTCTGTCCTCCTCTAAAAGGGAGTGAGCCATAGTGACCTCTGTCCTCCTCTAACAGGGAGTGAGCCATAGTGACCTCTGTTCTCCTCTAATAGGGAATGAGCCACAGTTACCTGTCCTCCTCTAACAGGGAGTGAGCCACAGTGACCTCTGTCCTCCTCTAACAGGGAGTGAGCCACAGTGACCTCTGTCCTCCTCTAACAGGGAGTAAGCAACAGTGACCTCTGTCCTCCTCTAACAGGGAGTGAGCCATATTGACCTCTGTCCTCCTCTAATAGGGAGTGAGCCATATTGACCTCTGTCCTCCTCCAACAGGGAGTGAGCCACAGTGACCTCTGTCCTCCTCTAAAAGGGAGTGAGCCATAGTGACCTCTGCCCTCCTCTAACAGGGAGTGAGCCACAGTGACCTCTGTCCTCCTCTAACAGGGAGTGAGCCACAGTGACCTCTGTCCTCCTCTAACAGGGAGTGAGCCACAGTTACCTCTGTCCTCCTCTCACAGGGAGTGAGCAACAGTGAGCTCTGTCCTCCTCTAACAGGGAGTGAGCCACAGTTACCTCTGTCCTCCTCTAAAAGGGAGTGAGCAACAGTGACCTCTGTTCTCCTCTAATAGGGAGTGAGCCACAGTTACCTCTGTCCTCCTCTAATAGGGAGTGAGCCATAGTGACCTCTGTCCTCCTCTAATAGGGAGTGAGCCACAGTGACCTCTGTTCTCCTCTAATAGGGAGTGAGCCACAGTGACCTCTGTCCTCCTCTAATATGGAGTGAGCCACAGTTACCTCTGTCCTCCTCTAATAGGGAGTGAGCCACAGTTACCTCTGTCCTCTCACAAGGAGTGAGCCATAGTGACCTCTGTCCTCTAACAGGGAGTGAGCCACAGTTACCTCTGTCCTCCTCTAATAGGGAGTGAGCCATAGTGACCTCTGTCCTCTCACAAGGAGTGAGCCATAGTGACCTCTGTCCTCCTCTAACAGGGAGTGAGCCACAGTGACAGGTTGTCCTCTCACAGGGAGTGAGCCACAGTGACCTTAGATTCTCCTCTCACAGGACGTGAGCCACAGTGACCTTAGATTCTCCTCTCACAGGACGTGAGCCACAGTGACAGGTTCTCCTCTCACAGGGAGTGAGCAACAGTGACCTCTGTCCTCCTCTCACAGGGAGTGAGCCACAGTGACCTTAGGTTCTCCTCTCACAGGGAGTGAGCCACAGTGACAGGTTCTCCTCTCACAGGACGTGGGCCACAGTGACCTTAGGTTCTCCTCTCACAGGACGTGAGCCACAGTGACCTTAGGTTCTCCTCTCACAGGACGTGAGCCACAGTGACCTTAGGTTCTCCTCTCACAGGACGTGAGCCACAGTGACCTTAGGTTCTCCTCTCACAGGACGTGAGCCACAGTGACCTTAGGTTCTCCTCTCACAGGACGTGAGCCACAGTGACCTTAGGTTCTCCTCTCACAGGACGTGAGCCACAGTGACCTTAGGTTCTCCTCTCACAGGACGTGGGCCACAGTGACCTTAGGTTCTCCTCTCACAGGACGTGAGCCACAGTGACCTTAGGTTCTCCTCTCACAGGACGTGAGCCACAGTGACCTTAGGTTCTCCTCTCACAGGACGTGAGCCACAGTGACCTTAGGTTCTCCTCTCACAGGACATGAGCCACAGTGACCTTAGGTTCTCCTCTCACAGGACGTGAGCCACAGTGACCTTAGGTTCTCCTCTCACAGGACGTGGGCCACAGTGACCTTAGGTTCTCCTCTCACAGGACGTGAGCCACAGTGACCTTAGGTTCTCCTCTCACAGGACGTGAGCCACAGTGACCTTAGGTTCTCCTCTCACAGGACGTGAGCCACAGGTAGCTTAGTTCCTTCTCTCACAGGGAGACCACACAATGATCATCTTACCTCTCTGTATTATCACTTATATCCACATGCTTCCTTTTCTTTCCTTTTGCACCTGGTTCAACATCTTTCAATGCCTGCTTCACATTCAGTTGCTTAAAATCCTCTTGAGTCAGAATTCGAGTTGAACTGATTTCTTGTGCTTTTTTAACCTTCTCTTCTGGATTTAACTTTTCTTCAGTTTCCTTGTCCTACATAAAACAAAGCATTTTTAATTTTGTTCTAAATTTCTAATGGAAATCTGGATATCTGTTTGTTCAACACTTGTGTGAATAGTTAGGTTTTTAGGTAAGGATGCTTTGAGGAAAAAAGCAAAAAAATGCTTCATTGCAAAGGTTTGGGAAGGGGGGGGGGATTATTTTCTTGGTTTAAGCAGGCTATACAACATCTGTGGTGAATGATTTTGGACAGGATGATTCAGTACTAGTACAATATGTTTTAGATTGATAGATGTTTTAAGCAACACTCTTAGATTATTTCTTTTATATGGTGGCGTTGCCAGATTTAGTGGGGGGCAAAACCGAGCTCATTGCCAGAGGAAACCCCCGACCTTTAGCGAGAACCTGGCAACTTACCAACATATGGCAATCAAGTGAAAAATCCACTCAGAGATTTTTCAATTTTTATTCGGTCTGAGTGGGATTCAAACCCAGGCCGCATCGATGGGATGCCTGTGTAGCACTGAGGGACTATCACTCTAACTGACTGGGCTACCAAGGCCTCCGTATGATTTAGAACCGAATGATATATTACAGAATGGTTTAGAACAGAAAGATACAGTGCAGAATGATTAAGAACAGAATGATGTGGAACAAAATGATTCAGAACAGAATGATAAAGTACAGAATGATACAGTGCAGAATATACACATTTATGTATGCATATGTATATTCCTTTGTGATATATGTATAATAATAACTTATCTTTGTGATTTAAAAATTTTAGAGCTACTCCTTTGAAGAAATTTTAAGTTATTTTGTTTTATATTTTATCTTATAGTCAGACAATATCCCAACTTGGGCTAATGCTATCTTTTGTATCCAACCAACTTTAAATACAATTTCTTGTACCGTAACTTCCCCAAAATGTCCTAATGTGAGTGTTAATACTAGATAAGACTGGGTTGGTCAGAGTAAGACTGTGCACTATGTTAAACTGCAGACATCACTGGATATAATAATGTTACCTCTTCTTCATCTGATGTATGATGAACATCAATCCATTCTCCATCACTGTCATCTTCATCACTACACGATTCCCAACCATCTGAAACATTCAAACTAAATGTCATCTTCTGTAAATTAACAATTGTTTCTTTTCACTTATTGGCTATTTTTCTCAAGACGTATAATTAAGAAGCTTTTTAGTGCTTCCAATCTCGAGAATGAACGATAAAGCATTGTTTTTAACTAACTTTGGCTTAGAATGAATGAATGGTCGTCCCGGTTATTTAAATTGTGTTTACTTTTCGAACATGTTTTCGGTTTGTACAAGCCACATACTTTATGGATTTTCCTCATTCCAACGCCAATCATTTAGTTTTTCGATGGCCTTCAAAGCCTCTTAGTCTTACTGTTGTGCCGCTCAGAAATTATGAAAAAAGTTTGAATTTTGGCAGCTCATGCCACTTTAAGTATCCCCTATGACAAATGGGGTGGTCAATTTTAAAACATAGTTTGGTTAGTTCTTTGAATCTTTGACATTCTCTAGGACTTCTCTTTCACAAATTGGTTCATAATATTTTCCCTTTGCTTTGGTTGTGAACATTTCTAGGTTTGCCGATAACTTAAATAGTTGGCTGGATCAGGAGGAATACATACAATTGATATCCTCCAACTTGAAGGATTAAATGGCGGCAATGCGGTCATAGTTTTGATTTATTGCTAAGTTGCCCACAGCATATCAATTTAAACAACCCTTACATTAATATCACTAAAGCTTCAATAAACATCAGAATACCTTGACCTCTTTGCTCTTCTGCTTTTTTCTCCTCCTCTATCAAAGATTCTGCTCCAGGGAGATAATCCCTGGCTCCAGGCTCGGCATAACTCAAGGCTTTATGTTCTAACATTGTCTCAGTAGGTTTACCCTGAGCATAAAGTACATTCAACATTGTGGAGGGTAGGATAAAACTGATAATTAAAAGGCCCAAATTACCAAAATGAAATATACTGAGTTATTTGTCAAAAAAAAAGATATACGAATCTTCATTCTCCTTCATTTAAAGTGACATGAGCTGCCAAAATGTTGATATTTTTGAGTTAAAACAAAACTTAAAAATTATCTGGTATTTTTCTAAAGAAGCACAATTAGGAGACTTACAATGTTACAAGCGTCAAGAATGTACATCTCTGTTAGTATTTTGAAATAACTTTGGCAGAAAGTATATTTATATTCTAGATAACTTACCCTATCTCTCTTATGTAGGAGATCAGGGTTGACCTGTCTGAAGAGATGGATGAGTGCCTTGGAAGCCATCATTACAGCTGCAATAAGATTATCATTTAGATTTAAAAACAGATCTTTTGTAAGAAATTATTAATTTTTGTTTGGACTAATATAACTCAATCGAGAGATCATTTTCTTTCTTGTCACAATAAGTTATTCAACAGAATACAATGTAAAGCAAATATGTTTCGGGTATTTTACAACTAAATCTCTCTGAGGTTGAAGAGAGTATGTGGATAATAGAGAAAATTATTAGCTTATAATAATCATCATAAAGAAATGAAAGAAGATATTCATTCTATGAATATAGACAGCTGAAATTCTTACCTTTATCTTTGTGTGATTTATATTGCACTAAATCTCTCAGTAAATCTTCTGTTATAGCCAATGGGCAACGAGCACAAATTTCTCTTACAGCATTTAATCTGTACCAAATACAGCAATAGTTTGTTAACACACATGTATATGTGGCAGGAAAAAGACAACAAAAATCATAATAGAAAAGAAATCTATGATGAATTAAACATAAATTATGGGGGATTTTATTATTCTGCACGACAAAGGGTTGTAAACAAGGTACAAGTCTATAGTTACAGCCTTACCCAACAGCCATAACTTCTCCTGAATTCCTCTCCGTGATGAAATTATTTGCTATTGTCATCAAAACCATTTCCATAGTCTGAAAGAGAGGAGTTTTATTACTCTGTATTGTTTGTATTAACACCACATTCAATATCATCCAATTTGTCTTTTACTGTTTAGTCCAGTTTATCAGGGAAAGAATTGATTGATTGATTGTATGGTGTTTTACGCCGTGCTCAAGATTATTTCACTTATATGGCGGCGTTGCCAGGTTTAGTGTGGGAGGAAACCAGGCGCATTGCCCGGAGGAAACCCACAACCTTCGGCGAGTACCTGGCAACTCTTCTACATAAGACGACGGAGTGAAAACTTTTCAATTTTTATTCTAGTCCTTGGGAAGGAGCTTTGCATGAACTGGTACACATGTATTGATGTTGGTCTATCAATAATTCATCAGCTTGTTATATATAGCCAATACTGAGGAAATTATGTCACAAAAGAAATACAGAACTATATTTTACCTCCGGTGGAACCATATCATGACTGGATTGAGCAGCATATAATAACAAACGAGTTACATCTGTCAACAAGAAAATATTAAAATTTTAAAAACACAATTTAACCATCAAATAACCAGGTTAAACTTGTTAATAAATCTTTTAGAAATTTTCCAAAAATCTTACAAAATAAGCATACAAATTTTTTTACATCAACTTGTCTAATTTATCCATTGTCAAATCATACAAGAGCCATCAGAAGATGGCATATCCAACCTGTTCCCCCCAATTTAAAAATCCTGGCTTATATAATGGAAAAGCAATCTTATTTGTCTTTGCCTTTTCAAGTTTCAAAGTGATGTGACAAAGCATTCATGTTATGGAGTGGACCCTACCAAAAAGCTAAAAAACATTTTAAATAAATTTCACCCAGTGGTTAAGGAGATATCCGGCAGACAACCAACCACCAATGAAAATATCTGAATCGAGCTGAAGAGAAGAACCGACAGATATAGGGCCAATAATTTATCAATTACAAAAGTCATAACCAATATCAAAGCTATAAATATCTTTTTTTTAAAATCCGCTCAGCTGTCCAGGAGACATCTTGCAGAGAAGCCCCAGTTGACAGACACTAGATAGCACAAACACAGTATGTTCCCATAACATATGTTCAGAAAGTCAAAAAGAAATACCCACCACGTTGATGAGGCTGCAAAAAGCGCTGAATGAAGGGATAGAAGTTTAACAGCATTAACTGAAAAAAAAGACAGGTATAATAAACTTTTATATACAAACAACATTTTGACACAAGAACTGAAATACTGCTAAATTGATTGATTGATTGATTGGTGTTTTACGCCGCGCTCAAGATTATTTCACTTATATGGCGGCGTTGCCAGTTTTATTGTGGGAGGAAACCGGGCTCTATGCCCGGAGGAGACCCACGACCTTCCGTTGGTAACTGGCAACCATCCCACATAGGTCGTTCGAGTGAAAACCCAGTCAGAAAATTTTCCGATTTTTGGACTGAGTGGGAATCGAACCCGCGACCCATTGGTGGAAGGCTGTTTGGATTGAGCGTCCAACGCTCTACCTACTGAGCCACGGAGGCCCCGAAATACTGCTAAATAACCTGTCACTAATATCTATTACCAGTTACGAAAATCTGACAATTAGAACTAAGTAAAAGTAAGCATAAATTAATAAAAGCTATCTTGGTTTTCTAAAAAATCCTTTCAGACAAATAAATATATAACTGTATATGCGGACACTTTATGACCACTGAGTTTGTTACAATGATTGATTACCTACCTGATGAATTCCCACCAATCGGGAGATTAAATTGATCATCATCACCTTCACTTCAAATCTCTCATTACTGCCCTCTAATTGCTTAAACAACTTCTCCGCAAAATCTATAAAACAAAAATTTCAAAACTATTCTAAAAGATTCAGTGTTGTTTGACGCTCAGGTCGAGTTAATATCAGATCCGATCATTGTCGTAAATCTATGATCAATAAGTCAAAGAATTTCTTGTGACTGGAGGACTGAGAAGTCTTTGACCTTGTGGTCCATTGAACAAAAGGCTTTTCAGGCTGAATGTCCTATGATCTAAGACTACTAAGCCACAGAGAAATAGAGATTATCTAATGAAAGCAAGTCTGTTATCATATACACCACTCAAGATGTTTAATTGTCGAAGCCATAAGCCTCTTGAGTGTGAGCTTGGAAATTAATGCATATGGGGGATATCTGTTATAACAGGGGGTAAGCCAGAACTTTGAGTGACGGTGCCCTTTTTGAAGTAATTTTCCTAAAAGAGAGTGTCCAAATTTGCAATAAGATTTGTTAAAAACAAACAAAAAATGCTGGAAACAGCCCGTCCAAAGCTGGCTAGCCAAATGTGTCGTACCACACTGGTTCAAGCGTGCCAATCTTTTTCTCAAACTATTTTGTGATGTCTCAGCATTGATTGGGTCAGGTGATCATCAAAACATTTACACTCTAGCCTTGAGTGTTATTAGATCTATTTTGTTTATGAATGAAATAGAAACCTGTGAAATACCCAGGTTGTCACCAATTGAGATAGTTTCGTAATATGTACAGTGTGAGGACGCTTGTGAATGACAGCAATGCTCTAGTGTTTCATAACATGACTGGATTATGGCGTCATTGTTTTTGAGGTCTCAGCATTAATTTCATCCATATTTGATTTCTTCACATGGTTTATCCTAGAACTGTTTCATTTATTTGTGGTTATTTGAGAACAGGTCTAATAAAATGACTGTAAAGGCTGGAATGGCTTGATTTCTAAAAAATAACTGTTACATGTTCGAAGGTCAAATTAATCAGATATGCATTAAAATAGAAATAAATGATGTCCTGGTGAGCTGCGAGTTGCTGAATTAAGGGTCTTTGACTAAAGATACCATGTACCATTATCACCCTCAAATACATGTGGTAGTATCTTCGGCGACAGACCCTTTATTCACCAACAAACAGCTCACCAGGACATCATTTATTTCTTCATCATAGACTACCTAGAGTGCTATAAGATCTTGTTTACTTATGAATGTATTATATACTGGAGACATAAAAATTATAACCTACCTTGAGGATCATGAATTAGATGGATAGCTGAAAAATTGAAGGAGTCAGACTTTTTCTTCTTTTTCTTGTGTTTCTAAAACAAATAAATAGAGTGATAAATCACACAAGGCTGGACAGGAAAAAATATTGACTCATTAAAAACCTTTTCATTAATGAACTGTTGTTTATCATTTCTTGTCACTAATGTCACACATTACCTTCACTTGGGCAAATTGTAAAAAGTTCTGGCAAATAATTCATGTTAAAGGTTTTATGAACAACTTTTGGCAATATTTTCTAATTTGCATGAAGTTTGTTGTGGAACATAATTTACAAGTCTGAACAAAAAAAAAAAAAATTTCTGTCGCCGAACATACAAAATTCAATGCCATATTGGTGGCTCTTAGTATATGTATCTTCGTGTACACATCAAAGGTCACTTTTGACGAGTTTTGTCCGAACAGTTACAAAAAATGTATTTCCTCCTTACTCCTTTTTTTACTACCAGGGTACTAATACAAAGGTTCTTTTGTTTCATCTTACGTTTTAAGCCCTGTTCATAAATCTTTTAATAATATCAACCCGAAAGTCAAACTTTATCTATATATTTGTACATTGCATACCTGTAAGGAAAAAAATACTTCACTGAGGAATAGATTCTTAATCTTAATCCAAATTTGTGACTTATTATATATATAACAAACAATAGAAATGATACATCTATTGTGTGTCTTAAAATTCACAATTTTACCTTCAAACTTTGAAGAGCTCTGTCCAGTTTCTTTTTTCTCTTACGAGATTTCCTTCCAACTCTATGGGCCAATAACAGCTCTTTCTCAGATTTCTCCTCTCCCTAAAATTGGTTAAAAAGCACATTCATGTTTTGGAAGTACAAGTACATGTAACAGTTAAACAGAGCTACCAAAAAAAAAAAAAAAAATCCAGTAAACAAATCAAAAGAATTATTAGAGCTATTAGTTTTCATTCTACAATTATGACATTAACAGAAGAAATAAAATGTGAAATTTTTATAATTCACAAAGACAATGTTTTTTATACCTCCGATTCACTATCACTATCTTCTCCTAATTCATCTGCTCCAAGGAAAAATTTTAATCCAGCTACCAGAATCTGAAGAAACAATAATTACATGATTATTTGTATGATTATTTGATAACAACAATCAAATTTGATAACCATGATGTAAATTTCTTGTTTTTTTTTTACATACGATTGCCCTAATAAGGAAAGGTCGCCAACTACACGCTGAGGGACAAGGCTTTCCCACAGACACAGGAGCCCAGTTTCCTCACCCACTAAACCAGGCAATGTTACCACATACCGTAAATCATCGTAGTTGAAATAATCTTCAGTGTAGTGTTAAACATCCATCAATCAATCAACATTCAAATTAAAGGTGGGCGAAGTCACAATAAAACAAGCAAAATCAAGTTGTGACAAACGCCACAGATAACAAAATAGGGAAGATCTTTACCTTTGTTATTTTAGAGAAACAGGCTGTAGTAATGACATTCACAGTTTTAGAATCCTTCCATACATTTCTACGATAAAGCTCCACCATCACATCCTACAACAAATAAAGTACATATATAGGGATTTACCAAACTCTCAAAACCTACATCTCTGACCCTGATTTTCTCAATGGATCCAATAAATGCAATCAGAAATGTCTAAATGAAACCAAAAGAGGGATTCAAAGAAGGCTGTTCCTACATCATAGGAAAATTTGAAATAACAAATAAAAGAACATACAATAGTTAAACAGACAAAGAAAAGCGATTTCCTCAATTGCTTCTCTGCAGAATGGCCACTCTACCAACAACAACCTGTCCATATAAACTTTTTTAAAACAATGGGCCTCCGTGTTCCAGTGGGTTTATAGAGTGATCGTCCATTAGTCCTACACAGACCATCCATCGAGGCGACGCGGGTTCGAATCACATTCAGACCAAACAAAAATTCTGAGTTGATTTTTCACTCGGTCGCCGTATGTGTAAGAGTTGCCAGGTACTTGCCAAAGGTGAGGGTTTCCTTTGGGCAATGAGCCCGGTTTCCTCATTCACTAAACCTGGCAACGCCGCCATATAAGTGAAATAATAGTGCGGCGTAAAACATCAATCATTCAATCTTTTAAACAAAAATCTTACCAGTGACATTTTGGCAGCTACAGCATTGTTATCCTTCAACATGGTGTACATAAAATTCTGTAAGGTCTGAAAAAGAGACAATAGGTGCTTGTGACTTAATCCAATTCTATGACAAGCCTGTTATCTAGAAAATTTGTAAAGTTAGGGTCACTGTTAATATGTTCTTTATTTTACACAAGCTCTATTGGTTCTTAACCACATATCAAATATATGTTTTAGTCATTCAATTAAGACTGCACATGTAAGACAACATTTCTACATTATACTTGTATAGCATGAATTTAGCCGATACCATACATGTGTAAATCCTATGTAAATCCTTACTGTATTCAATTTTGTGTTCTTGTGTTTCGCATTGACATTTTTTATATCTGTCACAATGTAATTATACAGAGTTTTACGCAGCAGTTTATCTTGACATCGGAACAGCTCAAAAAACAGTTCGAGAACTTGTGAGGCAGGTATCAGACTCTTATTTCTCAACAAAATCAAAGCCCGGCAACATGTCTGAAAACAAGTGATAACAACAATGATTGAAAAATGGAAACATTTCCAAAAAAGTTAACAGAGTATAAATAAAATCACTTTTGCAAACCAAATTTTCTCTTTTGTTTATTTTAAATTAAAGTTTCAAATCATTTTTCAAAAGCAGTATCTTTAAATAAAGGATATAATTTTTATGCAATTTTAAAAACTTTCTTTTTTCAAAACTTTCTACATACATGTAACTCAGGGCCCCTGAACTGTACCGGTAGCTTCAATAAATTTTAAAAGGAGATTTGATTACAAATTACAGGTACATTCTGATTCTGATCGTAATGGTCATTACCATTCTCATTTCCGTATCAAGAACTGTTGCATGTCGATGAAGAAGATCTTTCAACTGTTCAGGGAAGTCTGCTAACTCTTCAGGATAACAATGAGACACCTAGGAAACAAATATAAACATCAAAATCTCACTGAACACACTACTACATTACTAAGTATACAACCAAAAAGATACAGCCAAAGAAAAGCAAGTGATTTTACAAGTACCGCCGGTCAATGTTGAATAGTTGCCACCAAAATCTGTATAAATTATTGGATTGGAATTTTGGTTTTAAGGTCCTTTTGATTTATATAACATTCAAATCTCATGTCATTTATTTCAAATGTCTATGCTTCCTCACAGCACTTATACAATAGACCCAATCAGCTTAAAAAATGATGCCTGTGCAGTGGCCATACATTGAGATTTTGGATCAATCTGACGTTGAAATTGAGTTAATTTTGTCTATGATGCAATGCAGGTCTATTGAATAAGGAATAAAATTTCATCAAAAATCATCTAATTTAGGGTTGTTCATGTAGTAAGTAAAATATAAAGGTTTTTAGAAGAAATTGAATCCAATATGGATTGGATATTATTGATCAGACAGTACTGACCTGTGATAAAAACATGATGAGTTCATCAAGGGTTTTCAGATATTGAGATGGTTTCAGCTGAAACACTTGTAAAGTGGACTGAAAATGACGTAACTGCTGATGAAACTGAAAAATAATAAAATTCAATAGCATGAAAATAAGTGGTGCCAAGGAAGAGTGCCAAATATATAATGATTCCTATGAAACTTCAGCATGGGTGGTGTACAAAGTATCCAACAAATTTTTTAAGCATGTGTTTACAAATAAACCGAAATATCTACTCATATCATGTTTTACCTAAAGTTATCCGTGTGTAGCGCACGCATGTAGTTTTCATGTAGTTTTAAAAAAATAATGTAAAAATGAGAATGAATGATCTTTTTCGCCGATCGGCGACTTTCCCCAACCTGCTTAATGTCATTGTATGGCTCCTTCTGACCGACAGGTAAGTAAAACAGGATGAGACACGTGTGCGACTAGCTTGGACCTATTTCACCAAAAGCGAATTCCTTACATGCCTCCATGTTTAATGATAATAATCTGATATTCATTTATATGTCGTCAGGGCGGAATTCACTATATACCCCATTATTCAACCCGTATAAATGCTATAGAACCGATCACAAGCGGACGGGGGAAATGTGTTGTAAAAAAAGCAGCTTTCTTTGCGCATGACCAAGATCGGTTGCCATGGTAGACTTCAGCTGCCCCAATTTGATAAAAAAAATAAAATAAGTAAAAAAGTCTGTGATTGCCATTTTGCAGCCACATGGTATTGCTTGCTTCAGTGATTTATGAGATCGCTTGAAAGTGTGCAGCCATCACAAGACTGAGATCTTTTGGTTTGACAGTTCGTTGTGGGGGTCATGTTGTTTTTTGAAAGAAACAACTATAAAACGGTCGGTAACAAAATAACACATATTTCAGTAATTTTACATATAAAGACCACTCGAACACTGTGAAACACGTTATCATCAACACAGGAGTCTAAGAAACGACAATTCTGACTGAAGATAAAGTTTAATATTTGTCCAAAACAGCTCCTCAGAAAACGTGTCAGAGCCGTTAAATTCTGACAACCAGCAATACCAGAATGGATGTATAGTATAATTCAGAAGCTTTTTAGTGCTTCTAGTCTGGAGAATGTACGATAAAGTACTGTTTTGAACTAACTTTGGCTTAGAATGAATGAATGGTCGTCCCGGTTATTTAAATTTTGTTTACTTTTCGAACACTATTCCGGATCGTATAGGCCACATACTCTATAGATTTCCCTCATTCCAACGTTAATGATTTAGTTTTACGATGGCCTTCAAAGCCTCTTACTGTCGTGACGATCAGAAATTATGAAAAAAGTGTGAATTTTGGCAGCTCATGCCACTTTATTCTTTAACTTATTGAATTAGCTTGGACCTAGTTGAAGTTCTTCAAACTCTGTTGCCAAGATATTGATGCAGGGATTCATAGAAGTCCAAAATTTACAAACCGAAATTGAAAAATTCAGTTTCTTAGAAGGCGAAATTCAGTTTTTTTTAAATTTACCGACCATTTTAGGATTAAAATTGAGTTAAAATCTATGTTACAAACCAGTCCCAATTTAATATTTCTTTTTTCCTGAAAGTATGAATTCCAAGAAAAAAATCTGATTTGACAAAAACTAATGATAATAATATATATGTATAGTCAAACCTAGATAAAAGTTATCCCTAATCTCCTCTTCATGTGCAACAATAAAAAAATACACATTGATTTAGTTAGAAATGAATTGAACTATTTGAGAACTATGGTTCAGGGGAGGTAACTAACTTATTATCGTAATTTCAGGTCTCCCCTTTTTTTTCTATACGACCAAAAACAACTGAATAAATATAACAAGTCGCGAATTATTACGATTATTGTGGGTAATACTCCCCAAAATTTCTCAGTTCATCAAAATCAGCTTATTTTAGAAATGTTTAGGTAATTAAAAAGACTTCCAAAGTGCAAAATAAGCCATGTTGTGGAGACACTGAAAACGAGTATCTAAACAACAACAACAACAAGAGAATGATGGCCATGGTCGTTTGACAGCGGTTTCTAAATAAACTTTTCCCTTGAACTTAGATTTTTTCATCATAAGCAGTGGATATCAATCAAACAATATTCAGTTTTTCACGCCCAAATTGAGTTTGGAAATTTTAGTTTTCAAAAGGAAATTTTAAACTGAAAATATTGAGTTTTTCAACACCAAATTCAGTTTTAAACTCAATTTTACGAACCGAATATCGGTAAGTAAATTGGACGTGTATGAATCCCTGTGATGATGGGGCGATCATGGGTGGCAAACAGAGTTGAAGGACCCGCCATGTTGGAAAATGTATACAACTGCGAATAAACTCTTTGTGCGCAGATGGGGAAATGTACGAGCACAAGTTGACCTTTTGAGCCTCGCTTCAAATTTTCTTGATAAACATAAGCGAGGCTCAAAGAGGTCAACTTGTGCTCGTACATTTCCCAAGTTCAGTTTAACGGAAATGAGGAGGCCAGCGGGAGATTCGGGCTGTTAATCGAAAAACGACTAGGATGCAACACAGATGTGAGTGTTTGCACGCTTTTTTTTTGGTGGAACGGCGAACTAAAGGATTGAACTGAATGTGTGTAAAGTTGGGGCCGGTTGCGTTGCTTAAATTAGGAGAAAATCCGCGAACAATAGAATTACATGCTTTCCAACATGGCGAGTCCTTCAACTCTGTTTGCCGCCCATCATCAATATCTTGGCAACAGTGTTTGAAGAACTTCAACTAGCTTAATTGGACCATGCTGTTTTACTTTTAGTAGATCGATAAGAAAACGCAAGAGAGGACAGATAGAGAGGAAATTGTCATTTTTGTGCAAATGTTACCCACCAAGCGGCGGGGTCTATTCTCCGTCGTTCGGGGGTTTACCCACCGATCGGTCTACAGACAACCCGCTTTCCCTAGCCGAGAAATCTTGGCTCTGCCGAATTTTTTTTTTTCGTGTTCGTCTTGCCAAGATCACTTCCATAGTAAAAAAGTGATATTTGTTAAGGAGACCCGCCGAAAAAATCGGCGGCGCTGTAAAGTGACTAAAGATACATGATTGAAGTATTTCTACGACGCCCTGCACAGTTTAACTGGTCGTTTAAATGTTTTACTATGGCGGTTACGTCAGGTTAAAAGCCAGTGGACTTCGGAACAAATATTGACTGCATAAGGGAAAGTTTTACCACTTTACAGCGGCGTAAGTTTGACTCCTTCTTCGTGGTCTATACTATCTGAATGCAGTGGTAAATATTTTATTCTTTGCTTATTTGTTGTGAAATTTGCGCCGCCGATTTTTTCGGCGGGTCTCCTTAACAAATATAACTTTTTTACTATGGAAGTGATCTTGGCTATGACGAACACGGAAAAAAAAATTCGGCAGAGCCAAGATTTCTCGGCTACGCTTTCCCCAACCTGACTTAAGTTTAAAGTGTCGATGTCACCTGGTGACCATTTTTCGTTATCCAATGTTAAAGACGGAAAAAGCATACCTCATCCTTGTACGATTCAGAATCCCTTTTTATCAAGTTCTGAAGTTGTGGTAAATTGTTCGGAAGCTTGTTTCGATTCCTGTCGGCCATTTCCTGTATCAGATCTTCTCTGACAGTTCCTAAAATTAAATTCAACACGTGAGCAGAGGAAACATGTTTTCCCGGAAGTGAAAGCGAGTTAGTCCCCGTTGAACATGAATCGTTTGTAGATCTCGATGGGTTTTTGTTGTTCTTACAAGAGTCTTTGACTGCTTGTGACAATGTCGATTCCACATTCACCACTGTTTCCTTCTCTCACACCACGTACTGTTGATCCACTTTGGTTTTCTTTAGACGCTCCTTGTGACGACGAATTAGAGTTGACTAAACTGGAAGAGGAATTTCAAACCTGGGTTAGCACTGGTCTGGGTCCAGTTTTCGTTTTTTAAATTTTTTTTTACGTTCGTTATTATTAAAACATTGGAAATAAAAAATATAAAAAAGGGGTGGGGGTGGGAGAGAAGCTTATTGAGTCATTCAACCTGGGAAATATTTTTTAGCCACTTAATCAGTTAATATAATAATAAGCCATTTCACAAATTAATATTTTAGCCGCTTGATACTTATTAGTTTTTTCAATATTTGTTGTCAACAATCCTCTTACTCTTAGTCTCACGAGCATCCGTGTAACTGAGGATTGTAGAGTAGCCGGGAGCCCCGATCAAAGAATTGCGTGCGTTCGGCTTTCCTATCCAAGCCGCTCTTTTTCTCTCTCTCTCTCTCTCTCTCTCGCAAAATTGCATTTACCGATACAATCAAACGACGAAGGTTAAAGGATTTATGAACAGTTTTTGGAAATATTCTCTAATTTGCGTTAGGTGTGTTGTAGAACATGTACTTTAAAAGTCTGACCAAAAAGAAAATTAAATTTCGGTCGCAGCACATACAAAATTCAAGCTACGTTTATCGATCTACAATGCTTACGAAAGTTAATTATCTCAGAGACTTATGACGTCAAACACGACCTCCGTTGTGTAGTACCCTAACAGCGATGACGTAATAAACGAACTTATTTTGTCTCAGTACGTCTTCGTGGCAGTTTGTACACATCGAAGGTCGTGTATGACATCATTTTTCCGAGCAGTTACGAAAAATACGGAAAATATGCATATTTCCTCCCCGTTCGTTTTTTGACTACCAGGGAACTAACGCGAAGGTTGTTTCGTTTCAGCTGATAATTTTTTCAAATATATATTTAGTCAATAAACAAGCACAAACCAGCTTTAAATCTTGTTCATATATCCTTTAAACTTAAGTGATGTAGGAAAATGAAAAATTTTGGCAAAATTGCTTCAAAAAGGTCGTTGACGTTTATCAAGGATATGAAAATTTAATGGTTGATTATTTGGTGTTTAACACCGCCCTCAAGATTATTTCACTTATATGGCTGTGTGGCCAGTTTTATTGTGGGAGGAAACCCATGACTTTCCGGTGGTAACTGCAGGGGTGTGAGACCTCCGCGGAAACGCGGAAAATCGCGTTTTTGTAAATGGCTGTCCGCGTCGTTTTTCATAAATCCGCGTTTTTCCGCAGTGAACTGGCAATTTATGTATCGACTGACAGGATGTTTAAAAATCTCCCGTAGAGTGCGCGCATGGATGGCTGACGAATGTTTGTTCGAAGGCTTTGACGTAACGACTTTTAATACTCACTGTATGTTATAGCTTATTGGCCTATTACTAGTATTAGTATTACTGTCCGATTTTGACATCACCTGACTGAAAATGAAGATCGCGCATCGAAATGACAGATTAAAAAGCAAGATTTTCTTGCTCTGAAAGCTGACATAGACCTTTGGATAAACTTTCAATTCGGATTAGGATTTCTTGCTTTAATCAAGAAGCTTAGGTTCGCATTTTAAAAAGTTAGCTTAGCGTTTGCCATCTTCATAATATCAAATTTAGCCTAGAATAACCGGCCTTCGCTCATTTTCGGCAGTGATGACGCGTGACGACAATTGGACCCTCAGTGTATACGGCCTCAATAATACGTCTTCGCCACATTTCTGCTGTTGCGGAACAGACGGTGGAAAAACGAACGTTAAAACGGATTGAAAATAAAAAGAAAAAACAAATAATTTTGTTCGCCACCTATTATTCACGAGTGGAACTCTTTCACTTAATTTATTTTCCAATTATTAAAAAAAAAAAAAATTCTTTAATTTGGGATTTTTTTTTCAATATTTATTTTTTTAATTTATAATTATTATTATTTTGTTCTCAAACTACATGAAGGTGAAACACGATCCTAATTCAATTTATCCAAAGACTTTAATACAATTCAATTCAATTTTATTTACTCAGCACCCATCCGGGTAGGGCAAAAAAACATAAATACAAGGGATAAAAGAACAAGATATAAACAACAATAACAATTGGCAACAAACATAGCATTGACCGTTATATAATCAATTGTCAATTGACAGCTTCCTTTTTTCAAGGCAAGAGTAAACAAACCAGCCTACTACACAGGCAATAGGACCCGGTGGGTCCAAAAGGAGGAAAAACTGTCTCTCTCTGCCAAGGCCACTAAAGTCTACCCCCAATGATTTAAGCTAACTAGAAGTGAGTTTCTAATTGGAGTATACAGAGAGCAGTCTAATAAAAAGTGCTGCTCATCCTCAACAGACTTGGGACAAAACGGACAGAATCGACAATCGGGAGGAATATGACTTTTTCCTTTTTTATAACGACCTTTTTCTATTTCAAGGGAATGGGAGCTTAATCTTGGAGATGATAAGGCACACTTGTGTTTTTCTATTTTAATATGAGATATATAGTCTGCCTGGTTTAAGTCTTTTTTAATCAGACCATAAGTTCTTAACTTTTTTCTACTGTTAACATCACAGTTTACTGACTCCAAGAACAAACTTTCAAACTGCTGTTGCAATAAAGATTTAGCCTTTTGAATATCAAGCTTTGTATTAGATAATCCTAGAGCCAGCTTAATATGGTTAGCCTTTGCATAAATTGAGCAATTTGGCTTACGTCTGCTCAGAAGGATATCTTCGCTAAAAGCATAAAAAATAAGTCGATCAGAAGGGATATTTTCCAATCTTTGCACATACTTAAGTACACCAATGATAAGTTCAAATGAATTAGGTAAGATACCTACCTCACTAAGGACACCAATATTACTGGTACGCTTTGGTACATCTAGAAGAGATTTGGCTATTATAATTAAACTGCGATTACACGGTAATGAATCCCAATTGTGAAAAAGATTCATTTTAGAAAGATTTACCTCTTCCATGCCCCATATTTCACCACCATATGTGGCTATTGGTTTGCATACAGACTTGACAAGGTTAATAAGAGTTGGAGTGGGTGTTTCATTGTTACACCTCAGCTTTTGTTTAATTTTAAACCAAGCTCTAAGTGATTTAAAATTAAGCAGATTAATTGCACTTTTAAAGGTTCCATTTCGATGGATAATAATTCCAAGATAACAATAATATTGAACTTTCTCTACCTCAGCATTATTGATAATGAAATGCATATCAATAGTTTTAATTTGACTACAGCCGGTGATGAGTACCTTAGTTTTTCCAACATTTAGTGAGAGTTTCCACTTGTCACAGAACATTTCCACTTGTCACAGAACATTTCAAGATTGTTGAGACTATTTTTAACGACTTAACCAAGGGGGGGGGGGGGGGGGGTATTCTTGACAAAGTTTCCTCTTTTTTCTCGGGCCTGCTCTCACACCCCTGTAACTGGCAACCATCCCACATAGGTCGTTCGAGTGAAAACCCAGTCAGAAAATTTTCCAATTTTTTTTGGACTGAATGGGATTTGAACCCGCAACCAACATTTAATGGAATGACCAGGGTCAGGTATCTCTAGTCTTGTTGAATTGTATTTTGATGTATATTGATGATTTACTCTGTACTCAAGATTATTTCAGTTATATGCGCGGTTTGCCTGAAGGAAACTGCCAACCTTCAACTGATAGTAATGGAGTGAAAAACATACCAGAAATTTGATATATTTTTGTTTGGACTGAGTGAGATTAGAACTTGCTATACATAGATCATAGGCTAAACGTGTTAAACTGAGAGGGCAAGACTATCATTCTGGATGCGTCGTACCACAAGTCATTCTTGATTAATTACCTAGTCTAGGTAAATATGCCGGGGTTCCTGAAAGCAAGTTTTGAAGTCGAATGTCAGCCTCAAAATGGCCATAAAACTCAAATCACTCCATAAAACATAGACTTGCAGAATATTAGCATTGAAATATTCAATTTCTTTGCTTTATGGCATACTAACAGTTTGAACTCTAGGAAAGCCTGATATGAATGGTCACACTAAACACAACTCGGTCCAAATCAATTTTGTTTTCTCAACTGATCAACACAAGTTTAATTGAAATATGTTTAGAGCTAAATAGATGACCATAAGTGATAGCATGGGTTTAGTTGACTGAGAAATCAAGACCCCTGATTATTTGGAAGTAAAACATTATTTTGTTCTTTTGTTTATAAGATTTTTATGAATGCTATAACTATTGTGGTTGAGCTCAGTGACTAATTATACATACAAATATATGTGTCCAGAACAGATTTGTTGATTACTAATTCTCTAAGTTTTATTTTAGAAACAAAGCATAGCTGAAAAAGATCAGAATATTGTACCCATTGGAAAGACTGCATCAGAGGTGAGAAAGTAAAGATCTATTCTAAATTTTATGATTAACATATCATATAGATAGATAAAATATACATTTGGTTTAGAGGATATCTCTCTGCTTTACAAAAAGCTTTTGATCATTAGTCATGTTATGACTTAACGCATACTTATGGAAAGTTAAATGTATGATTTGTACATTAAAGTGGCACAAGGTGCCAAAATTTGGATTTTTTTCATAAATTCTGATTGTCAAGAGAAGTGTAGCATTTGAAGAAGTACTGTACCTTGAAAAACTGTAGGATTGACATTGACATAAAAAATATTGATAAAGCCTGTGACCAGTAATAACAAAACGTGCGTGGTAATAACATACAATATTCAAATAGCCGAGAAGGATATATCATTGTATAAGTACATTTTTGTGGATTATGTTGCTTATAAAAAAAGCTAAACGTACATCTCCAACATTGATATCAGCAAAAATTTCTTCTTTTGTACTTCTTAATAAAAATCTAGAACAATTACCTAATTCTGTTTCAACAAAATTGTCCCCAAATTTGGCAGCTCATGTCATTTTGTGTAATTGTCACTTGTGAATTACATGCTCAGGTACAAGACTAAATGTATTTTATTTGCGCCTAAATATATATTTGTGTGTAAAGTGGCATGAGCTGCCAAAATGTTGATATTTTGACGTTAAAACAGAATGTTGAAATTATTGGCTATTTTTCTCAAGATGTATAATTCAGAAGCTTTTTAGTGCTTCTAGTCTCGAAAATGTATGATAAAGTATTGTTTTGAACTAACTTTGGCTTAGAATGAATGAATGGTCGTCCCGGTTATTTAAATTTTGTTTACTTTTCGAACACGTTTTTGGTTCATACAGGCCACATACTCTATGAATTTGCCTCATTCCAATGCCAATCATTTAGTTTCTTGATAGCCTTCAAAACCTCTTACTGTCGTGACGATCAGAAATTATGAAAAAAGTGTAAATTTTGGCAGCTCATGCCACTTTTATTCCTTTTTGATATGTTCAGTTAAGCATTTGCTTAAACTTCCTGGCAGTAGAGCTGAAATACTAAATAACTAAATTATACAAAAAATGAAATATTTGGTATCAAATCCCTTATAGATGCTTCTGCAACCTATCGAAGTATATACCAATAGTATAATTTCACCTGGCTGTAAACATGAAATAATCTAAAGCATGTGGCAGAAAAAGGATAACATTTTTCCAATTCTTGCTTCGTAGTGAATAAGTAAATAATTGCCCCCATGTCAAAGAGAAAATTTGGGGCCAGGGTGAGAATCGAACTCACACCTCACATATTGATCTTTATCCCGGTTACCTGTGTATATTATTTACTAATTTCCCCGAAGATGATTGTAGTTTGCTTGGTAGATATTGAATGGTAATGTATTGTAGCTTAAGTGTTCACACTTTAATCAGCGATATATTTCCGTTTTCTGAGAAATGTATGTTAACACAATGTTTTATTTGACAATGAATCTGGAACTTGTTTCTCTAGTTGAAGAGGAATTACCCATTGATGTTTTATGCCGTTTATTTGACATGGTGGCAGGTTGAGTATGTTAGAAGAGGGCCATGATGGCTCAGTTGTCCATAGAAAAAGAAAATCTGAGTGGGTTACTACTGGATCACCCAATGTGGAATGGTTGCCAGGTTGAAGGTCGATTTCTTCAGTGCAAAGAACCTGGGTTTCTCCTAAACTAAACCTAGCCATGCCAACATATAAGTGAATATCCAAAACCATATTTAAGTGAAATAATCTTCAGTATGGAAACCATGTTCTTTGCCTGGAAGAGTCAAGAGGAACATAGTGGCAATACACTGAATTACCAGTTAGAATAGGAGAGGGGCCTATGGAGGTGGTGTCAAAGTGGGATTCAAACCCTTGACCCATCAATTGAAGGCTGTTGCTTTTATCAGTTGAGGTACAGAGGCACCCTTTACACCCGTCAAAATCCTACGAGAAAACGTTGGTTTACATCGATGATTTGACTGTTATTATAATATGGTTTATTTCCCAGCTGTATGATGAAGAGGAGGATGAAGATGAAGACGATGAAGCTGATGACGATGATGAAAGTGACACAAATGATGATGAATTGGACACAGACATGATTGATGACAGAGACTCCCCGGATGATGTAAGTCAAGGAAATCGTAAATAAGTGAAGAAAGCTTACATACAGGCTACTTCAGTCTGGGATATACAATATAGACACCACAGTCAAGATTATTTCACTTATATGGCCACGTAGCCAGGTTTATTGGGAAACCTAGCTCTTTGCCTGGTGGAAACCGGCGACATTAGGCAAGTACCTGACTAGAATTGAATACACACCTCAGATGTGAACAGTAATTCAATTAAAGACTGATAAGTTAGAATAAGAGATATTTGAAAACATTCTGTTTAAGACAAGAAAACTTCCCAGTCTTTAATTGAATTACTGTTCACACCTGAGGTGTGTATTCAATTCCAGTCAGGTACTTGCCTTATGTCGGCAGTTTCCACCAGGCAAAGAGCTAGGTTTCCGCCCCCACTAAACCTGGCAATGTGGCCATATAAGTGAAATAATCTTGACTGTGGTGTTCATGTAAAACATCAATCAAAAGTTATTGTAAGGAAGGATATTAAAGGAACATGTTGGGAACATAAAAAAATAAATGTGTTATTTTACTGTTATTGACATTTCTGGACTGTTTTCCTTCTTTGTCACTTAAATTTATCAAGAAAGGCTTAGGAGTAGTGATCTTTTGTTTGGCTGGTACTTGCCATATTATTGTGACTATTTGTAGATATTCTATAAAGAATGTATAGCATCTTTGTTTTTCTGTTACATTTAGGCTGAAATGGATGGAAATGATAGAGAATCTCCACCATGGGGGGTTTGATATTATGTCAGAAAGACGTCATACACTGCTTGGAGTTCGTTACCTATGACGACAAAGCTTTCGAGGGATCAAGAAGATTTGAAATTGCTCATGAGAAAGCTTGTGGACACCAGAGAATCAAAATCTCATTTCTTCGACAACTTGTTGCTCGACACAAGCGATGTTTTTGATACTCTGGCCTTAGCACAAGAACCCGGTTCCCTCCTCACTAAGGTTGGCAAGGTTGCCATATAAGTGTACATAATCATTTAAGTGAAACATGCATAGTCAAAAGAAAATTTTTGGGCTATCAAGACGTAAATTATGCTGAAAAATGCTGTGAACTTTTTTATGGGTGGTGGCGACCAGAGATGCTTTATACAATCAGTGTTAATGTCTCCTTCACTTCTCAATCAACGTTACCTCAGGTAAACTTGGTTAGTTGGCCGCATAGGACATCAAGGGGGAACAACGAAGTAAAACAATTATTAACCAATGATGTTTGTCGTACTTTAAAGACATTAATAAATGTTTTTATTGGCAATGATTATTTAATTTACTTCATGTAATATTTTATGTAATATTATTGTTAAAAGTGTAGCCGATGGTCCTTTATCCGTAATGACGGATTGGCAAAACACCATGTTACAACACATGAACAGTTTATCAAATATAACACAGGTACACAATGAATGTCGTTGACATACTAAATGGCCTTTTCATACAAACAATGATATTGCTCATCAATGCCGATGTATATATTTATGAACACTAAAACAAACGGGCAAAGGGAAACAAGTTTCTAATTGTGTTAAAAAGAGGTATATCATTTAGACCTCTATACCCCATCATCAATTGTTGTGATAAAGTAAACCTATGATATTTCATTAGGTTGACGACTGACAGGAGCTTGGCCTTAGTCAGTAAAATTTTCTGGAACACTTTATAGTAATACATTGAAAATGCTTACACATCTACCCATCTATATGGTGTGGATAATTATTTTGTTGTGGATAATTATATTGATTGATTGCTGTTCATATCAGGAATACTCTCTATATTGCCATTAACAAGTGTTCCCAAGAGAGTAGCTTAAAATTGCATAATGTTATTCAAACACTTTCACAACAGATCACAAATATATGACCCAAAATGTGAAAAATGGGTCACGAAGAATTTAAACACGAAATAAAACTGCCCATAAAAAACCCATCCAGTTTGATCAGACAAGTGTTAAGTGGCAGCTGTCAATCTATACCATAGCGTAGCTATCAGGTATAAAACGCATAACGGACAATCTGATCTGGCCAGGTTGATTGATTGATTGGAGACATATGCCGCACTCAAGATGATTTCACTTACATGGCGTCGATAGCGAGCCAGGGCCACTGGAATAGTCATTCATAGTACAGTTGTGACAACATTAAGCCCCCTTTGTATTGACTTAACTACCAGTGGATGGGTGGCTGGATATCTTTCAAACAAGGTCCGGTATTTGACAAAGACCGGGTTCCATGGAGAAAAAAAGTTATGAGGAAAAATTCCAGATCATTGCATTATGTTGGCTTGGATTTCTTGTTATTTTGTGACCTTATTTTGCTGAAGATATGTAATCGTATCACTGCAATGACCTTGTACATTATTATGTGTGGCAAACGGATTGTAGGATATATTGCATGCAATATTCTATTTTTTCTATAGATGTGTCATGGCTGGTATTGGAATCTACAGATCCTACACTCCTATAAGCCGTGGGTATTTCTCCCTTCGTTCTAAACACGCGCTGCTCCTGTTCTAAGCCATTCATGTTGATACTGTATCTAACCCATTTACAGATCACCCAGTCATAGTTGAGAATTACACGGTCTGTCAAAAACATTCATACCAGTTTTCGTTGGCTGAAAGTATCACATGACATAAATAAGTGGCTGTCGCCATCAGGACCCCTTGGGTCTGGGCCAAAGAAACCGAAGATATATTTATTTTCCAGACAATTTGTTGCGAGTGAAAAACTACTCCACATACATGTATCACATTTACAAGGAGGTTTTTGGCTGACGGTCATGTAAGGGGCATAACTCTTGAAAAAAACATCCGAGCGCGTTGATTTTCAATACGCTTCTTGTACTTGCTGTATTAAACAAATGTGTGAAGTTTCAATATTATAAGTTAAAAACTTTTTTAGATAATGTGTTTACAAGGCTTTTGACAGCAGCGATAATGTAAGGGGCATAACTCTTGAAAAAAACATCCGAGCGCGTTGATTTTCAATAGGCTTCTTGTACTTGCTGTATTAAACAAATGTGTGAAGTTTCAAAGTTGTAAGTCAGACTTTTTTACTTTTAGATAATGTGTTTACAAGGCTTTTGACAGCAGCGGTAATGTAAGGGGCATACCTCTTGAAAAAAAAAACATCTGAGCGCGTTGATTTTCAATAGTCTTCTTTTACTTGCTGTATTAAACAAATGTGTGAAGTTTCAAAGTTGTAAGTTAAAGACTTTTTTAGATAATGTGTTTACAAGGCTTTTTACAGCAGCGGTAATGAAAGGGGCATAACTCTTGAAAAAAACATCCGAGCGCGTTGATTTTCAATTTGCTTCTTGTACTTGCTGTATTAACAAATGTGTGAAGTTTCAAAGTTGTAGGTTAAAGACTTTTTTTAGATAATGTGTTTACAAGGACCAATGGACAGACGGACGACGGAGGCAACGACAATACCCTTCGGGCAAAATTTGTCCGAGGGGTAAAAACCCTAAAATAGAAAAAAATGTCCAGTCCATGGAAAAGTTTCAGTGGTTGGTATTTAAGTAGGTTTTACTAGCGAGGTGTGGGGTCGCGGGTTCGAATCCCACTCAGTCCAAAAAAAATTGGAAATTTTTCTGACTGGGTTTTCACTCGAACGACCTATGTGGGATGGTTGCCAGTAACCAACGGAAGGTCGTGGGTTTCAGTGAAATAATCTTGAGCGCGGCGTAAAACACCAAACAATCAATCAATCAACTAGCGAGGTGTTTCTGTATCATCGAGAACTGGATAAGCTGGGGTGATGAAGGAAGGGAGAAATACTCGCTGATTATAGGAGCATAGAGGGGTGCATGTGAACCATTTATGCAAGGGTTCTGATATTGGAGGGTGACAACCAAACAACAAACCATTCCTTCATCAAGAACTGCAAAATGCAGCCTTCTCCTAAAGAAAAAGAGAGTTGGTAATTTGTTAAATATAATTTTTTATTTGATCATAATAAACTAAAAATATAAACATAAATAAAGATTGTCTCTTGGCATATAAACATTATTCAATTAAGAAACCAGTGAGTGCCTTTAGACTTGTATCCCAGAGCTGCTGTTGAAGGGTAAGCGAATACGAATCAGGAGATGAAATGGCTGATGCTGAATTATCCAGATATAACCCCCCTTGATGTTCTAGTTGTGGACTGAGAGCTGCATACAATACTGTGTCTGCACCTTCATATGGAGTCTGTAAAATAAACAAACTTTACAATTAAATCTATAGGCCATACAGTGGAATACAAACGTTTGACAGACCTTGAGTTCATTGGAGAATCAAAATTTTCGTTTATGTGGTATCTTTTAATGTTGGCAGAAACCATGGTCTGTGCTCAGATGAAACGCTAACACCCTTTTGGTACCTGTCAACCATTCTACATATGGCAGAGGTCACCAAATTAAGGCCCATGGTCAAACCTCCCAATAAATTGTATGTGATGTGACGATGTAGAAGTCCACATGCATAGTCATCGTACACCACTTAGATTACTCTTTTCATATGGATAGTTTTTTTATGTGATTTTAGTCTATTTTGTATTCAATATATTGTGAGGAAACATTTATGTGACTGCACCAGTCATCTTAAATATATGTACATCTTGCCCACTCTGAGTTTGGTTCATTGATTGATTGATACACAACACTCAAGATTATTTGACGTATATGAATAAGTTTAAATTGCCACTGAATTCAACCAGTGGAAACATGTGTACACATCTTTCTGAAGATGAAATTCCCAGAATTCCTCCAAACTTACCAGAAATATCAGCCTTCCCATAACATTAAATAACCATTTGATTGTCCAGTGAATGTTTTGATACAAATTAGTGTTGATGACTCCTGGGTGAAGACAGTTAACAATCACACTAGGATGATCTCCCTTTAGTTGCCTGTTCAGTTGATAGGTGGATAGGATAATGGCTAATTTCGAGTTGGCATATGCTATATGAGAACAAAAGTCTTCTTGTTTACTAAAAAGGAAAAAATATAATTATTTATTGACATTAATTTATAACAAGGATTGGAGTAAACAAAATAAAACAGAATTCTGACTGGGTTTCCACCGGATCAACCTATGTACATGTAGCAAGATTGGAAGATTGACGCTTTTGCTTCAAGTCAGTTTGTTTTCATCTCCACTGAAACTGGCAACACCGACATATAACTGAATGTTAATGTTGAGCACCACTCTTTAAAATAGATCCATCAATGACCATGTGAGAATTAACATGTAGTCTTTATATTGCTCTCTTGGCCAAACCAATATATAGGCTACATGTTGCATTACATGGAATCCATAATGGTTAATACCCTCAGTTACTTTGAGCCATTTTAATTATATTGTAATGTTTTTGGAGAATTACAATAAGGTGGTTGATAGAAAAGTAACAATATCTGAGTGGGTTTATCACTATATCACCTGATGTGTGTAGGTTGCCAGGTAATCCCAAAGAGCGCGCTGTCCTACCCCCACTAGATCTGGCAACACCACGATATAATGAAATAATCTTGAGTGTGGTGCAACACATCAATCAATCATGTCCTACTGGGCGTTTTGGCATATCATCTGACAAAATTTAAATATTTTTTCACAAAAATAATCTGAATTATTGATAATTTTCCAAAGAACAACAAATGAGAAACTTTCCATTGTCATCAGACTTAAGATGTACATGTATGTTTGGTTAGTGTTTGGAAGTAACTTAGGCCTGGAATGAATGAATAAGCAATTTCCAATAGCATCCTGGTTATTTACATTTTGCATGTATACCCTAACTATTATTCTGTATATATTTATGATCACTAAAACCCACGGGCATAGGGAAAATCTTCTTGTCTAAAATAACCATGGGAGACAAGTTTCTAATTGTATACATGTACTTTTGGCAAACATCTTCCATTTGCACAGGCTACAAGCTCATTGAATTTTTTTGCTTTAAACGGGAACCATTGCTACTTCCAAATAACTAGATGATTGTGTCAATTCAAACAAGCCGACAAAGTCTTCTATATCTTAGGAAAAAAATATTGATGAATACTTGAAGAACGGTTCCACACACCAAGTTTCATTCAATTATGTCTTAATAATTTTCGAGTTCTGCTCTGGAAACTAAATTTCTAAGTTATGTTTCCATGGAAACAGCCAAAAATAAAATAAAAAACAAAATTTTTCAATAAGTTCAAAACCTCTATGCACCAAGTTTGATTGAGTCATGTCTAATATTTTCGAGTTATGCTCCGGAAACGAAATCGAGAAGAACGGACGGACGGAGCCCATTTCAATAATTTCCCAATAATTACTGAAAGATATCACTTTAACATACCTAGAAAACCATGACTGTACAGCTGAATCTGCTACAAGATGAGTTGATGAAGAAACATTTACAATCCTAGCGCATCTGACCTTTGACCCTGTCACCTCTAACTTTGGCAAGAGTAGATGCGTCAATAGGAAATGACCTAGGTAGTTAATTCCAATTTGTTGTTCAAATCCATCTTGGGTTAAAGCAAACGGAGGTAACATTATACCAGCTGAGGACAAAAATAGACTGTGGGCATTAGGGTATCAGTATCATTCTGATTGGTGTAAAAAATGATTGTAGGAGTGTGTACATGTAATTGCAGCATAACTACATAGAACGTCAGGGGGGGCTCCGAGGCTCAGTAGGTAGAGCGCCGAATGCTCAATCCAAACAGCCTTCCACCAATGGGTCGATGGTTCAAATCCCACTTAATAGTCGCCCAAAAAATTGGAAAATTTTCTGACTGGGTTTTCACTCTAACGACCTATGTGGGATGGTTGCCAGTTACCACCATCACGGGTTTCCTTCGTGCATAGAGCCCGGTTTCCTCTAACAATAAAACTGGCCACGCCGCATAAAAGTGAAATAATCTTGAGCACAGCGTTAAACACCAAACAATCAATCTAACATAGAACGTTCTAATCACTGAGGACATTGCTTATTAGCCAAATTCCATATCTAAGGCTATTTGGTGATATATATACTAACCTATGAAAATATCATACCCTTCAGCAAGGTCCATTCCACCTGACAAACCTATCACAAACCTTAATTGTCCGTTTCCCTGTATGAGACATACATTAGAAGTTACAATACAAACTTACAATACTTCACTTACCATTGTTAATGAGTATATTGAGTTTGCTGTACTTCTTATTAAATTCTTCTACAAAGTCTTTCACAGATTGAAGGGATGCCAAATCAAGGTATATACTGTCAACTGAAAACAAACAAACATTGAATTTCATAAACTACAGGTAAGACGTTAAAGGACTTGTGGTCTAGTATTGCTTACATTTTTCATAATTAGAAAAATAAGAGTGAAATGACCTAGGATGAAAGGTATGAGGTCAATATTCAGCAAAACCTGTACAATTAACGAGTAATAAGTGGGAATTCCGAGCTATATTTACTTGGGTGAAGCCTAATGTAGTGAGTTGTGATAAGCTGTCATAGACTTAACTTTATTTGTAAATCATATAATCAGGACAAAAACAACAAAAAACGGCCAGGTGACAAAACAACGAGCGAGGATGAAAAGTGTTTAACGGCCAGTTCTGGAACCTCTGTTAAAAAGTTCGTCTGGATAAAACCACAAGTAAGCAACCCAGTTACAAAGGAATTAAAAATCCTATTAAACAGTGATTATCTCAAGACCTTCTGATTATGTGAAAGACAAACAAATTTTCCTTAAATAACTCGTTAAATGTACAATTTTGGCAGAAAGTCGACTTGCAGCCTTTTATCGGAGATTGAAGATCACTCTATATTTTTCAAATAATCAGAATGTCAACAGAGAACCACAACAAACTTAAGTGATGTCTCCGTTTGAGTCTTACCACGTAAGAAAATTTAGAAACCTGTTTAGACTGAGTGGGATTTGAACCAACAATCCATTGGGTAGGTCAGATTTGGAGAAACATGCCTTTTTATTTGCAGCAAATTCTGAGTGTCAAGATAGTTTGAAGTTTATTGAAATGATTAATGTTGGAAGAAGGAAAATCAGCACAAACCCAAATAGTATAAACAAAATTTAAATAACCGAAACGTTCATCAATTTTAGACCAGTTTTTGTTCAAAACACTACTTTGACTTACACCCTAGAGATAAGCAGCACTAACAAACTCCAAAGAAGTACTTCCTGAGAAAAATAACCAATAATTTCAAAATTTTGATTAACAGAATATACACAAATTGGCAGCTAATGCCACTTAATAGTGTTACTTTAGGCTTAAAGAAAACTTGATAAAAGGAATCCTTAACATTGTCAGTTTAGACCATCTGGTAACTATTCCACTCACATCAGTCAGTAAGCAGGAGGAATCATAGATGTACAAGTGGACAGAAAACACCTGTGTGAAGGAGACTGACCTTCTGCTCCCAATACATACTACACTGATATATCCACTTAAATACCACACTTAACCTAGAGATGTTCTACTGACCTTCTTAAAGTATATATATATAATGAGCCCTTTTCCTGAACTAAGAATAAAATGTGCCTAAACTAAAGTATCAAGGATGAAGTATACAGAAAAACAAATTCCTGAGGATAAAACAAAAACAACAAGAGTTTCGGGATACCCAAAATACGCCCGGTAAGGCACAGTAACTGCGGCCATACCAAAACAAATCCTTCCATATTTATTTGAATTTGATTTTCAAAATTCAGAGGAAGGAGGTTGAAGCTTGGTAAAAGGTGATGTAATGTCAACAAAATTAAATCTTACCACTAAAACCTTTAAAATCCATCTGTATCAAATTTAAAAAGGGGTATTTGTGTGACAGGGTAGATGTTTGAGACTTCTCTTATTTTTGCAATTGTTTAATTATAGGAAACAACTTAACATATTTCCATTTTCATTGTATGTACTTATTATTTTTTACCAATATGTAGTTAAGACTAGAATTTTATGATTCACTGGGAGTGGTAGCTGTGGGTAGGGAGTAAGGAAGTGCCTAACCCAGTATATGTCTTCACCCCAGCCTCCTGTTATCTGATACTGTCATCCTTGCACCCAAGTGACCTAGGGTTGGCCTCTTATCTGTAGGGACTGGACATTGGATTTATTCTATGTTTATACATGGGTTAAACCATACAACAAGATTTAGTAACCATGTAAACGCTAGTTTGGAACAATTTTCTGTTTATATAAAGTTTTTCTTATAATCACTTTTGTTAATGACTTTTATTTTAAGAAACATTTTTGATAACAATACTAAGTTTAAATATTGTATAAGCATTTGACCTGTTGATAAGTAACATAAATAGTGTCCAGCAGGAAATGTATCATATCCGGGCAGAACTTCCTGGAATGTGGGTGTCCCCACTATATAAGGAACTGGTCAGGGCAACTCGGTAGTCAGCCATGTAAGCTGCTACTAAGGACTGTCCAGAGCTTTCCTTGGGTTGGCGCAACACCCAAGGAATGCCAGTAGCATATTTTTTATTTGTAAATGGCTATCTTGATCTTATAATGTAGACCAGCTCAGCTAACAGTGTTCAGGTTAGTACTTTTGATTTTGTTTGTAAACTTCTTAGTATTATTGTATTGTTCTATCATTGGCCTTTTTTATATAACTCATTCTCAGTAGTTGATTGTAAGCTAATAACGCCTAAGTGATTAGTATTTTTATGATTTAATATTTGTAGTTTGTTTTACTATTTTGGGAAAAACTGTTTTATCATGTAGGTAATAACTATGGAGAAAGCTTAAGCGGGTCGAATAAGCTTATTTTGGCAGTCGAGGGGCGCAATTTAAGCTTACATATGAAATGCATTCGTGACGAACGTCACGAAGGTAATAAGGGTTGATATGGTTACTGAGAGGACAATAACATGAATATGCTACCCTACTCGGTATTAAATTCTGACACGACGAGGCCATATCTTAACTGCTTTTATCTGAATGCATATTTGGGGAATTTAAGGGTGCCTTGAATTCATGATCTCTTATCTTTTTCTAAGTTCTTTACTTGTTTGTATATTTCAGTGCTCTTCCCTGGTTTTTCTTTTATGGTTTCTGTTATGGTTTTTTTAAGAATAATAAAACGGTAAAACTTCTGAAAGTGTGCGTGTCAGTTGCTATAGACAGGGAGTCATTACCAGGATCCGCGAACGGCGAGAGATAACGAATACCATCATCTCTCGAAAACGGCCGTTTAACATTTGGATCAACGATTATTAACTAGATTTGTACTCGGTACAAGTCATCAATTCTCGCTGCTGTTAAATCGCGATGTTAAACATTGCATGTTTGTTGTCAATATACATGTAGGTTGGACTAAAATGTTTCAATTTTTTAGAAAAGCAGTTTATAATTTACTAATCATACTTAAACAAATGTAATTAATTGGCAATTTCGCAGCAAAATTTTTCTCATGATATCATTTATCTATATTATTTGCCTACAAAAAATATATATAAAAGTTGAGTATGCCTATGAAAACGCAAAAATTATTACGAAGCCTACATTTAATTTTATGGAGGCCATGTGGTAGAGAAGAGGCAATAAAGGTCTCACAGCACTTGAGATAAGAGCTAGTGTAAATAGAACAAGGCTGAGTTACTTTATTTTTCATTTGATTTGAATGTTATATATTGATTTAAGAATAGTTTTAATCAATTTAGAAACATTATTGCAGTTTGAAAAAATCCTTTTTTGATGAGAATCGGACAAGTTGAAGCCATTTTATAATTTAAAGGTTATTTTCATGAAAATGAATGTAAGAATAAAAGGGAATAAACATAATCCAATAATTTGCAATAGTTGATATCATGAACAATTTTTTACACACTGTCTGTTAATATGGTATGTAACATGAAAGATTTGATAACATCGGATCATATTTGTTAAAGTTATGGAGAGAAAAAGTAAATATTACATAACCCAATATGGCTGCCATATTATGTAATGTATGATGTCAAAAATAGTTCGCGACACACCTACCCATAAGAAATATACTCAGAAAAAATTGTTAAGATGGAATCAAAACTTTGGAAGTTATGGAGCGGAAGGGAATATTACATAATCCAATATACATGTAACTGCCATATCATGTAACGAGTGATGTCAAAAATAGTTCGCGACACACCTTCTACCCATATGATATATACTCAGAAAAAATTGTCAAGATGGAATCAAAACTTTGGAAGTTATGGAGCGGAAGGGAAAGTGGACGCCGGACTGCCGGAGATGATACCATAATACAGCCCGCTTTTCAAGCCGGGCGTATAATAAAAAGGTGAACAAAATAATATACTCTTTTCAATAAAAACAGAACAACTTTTCCATAAATAATCCCAAAATACCAAAATGATAAACTCTGCAAGCTCAGCCTATTTGATTGGTTGTTTTTTTATACACAGCACTAAGGAATATCTCACTTATTTAGTGGTGTCAGATTCACTAGGAGAGGAATATTTACATTTTTAACTCACCATTTGCTTCCAGATTGGTGGATTTCAATTTGTGTACCACCTCATTCACTGTTGATATATTAGGTGAGGCTACAGTAAAATACATGAAATATATAATATATGAGATAGCAATGATTGATTAATTTGAGTTTTTGCTGTACTCAAGATTATTTCACTCATATGGTGGCATCCTGAGAGATAAAGGCTCTGTCCAAAAACGTTGTCTTACATGTAGTTACCCATAGTACATCATTTCTATACTTTAGGTTGCCATGGAGGTTACATATATTTTAACCGTAAATTGCTGTGCTCTGTCTAAGGGTGGTCAGGTACCAGCTGGATATAACGGTTTTCTTCGGGTTACGGAGTCTCAGTCGGCAGGATGATAGACCCACAGTCATGGGTTTAATCCCACTCAGACGATATCAATTTGAAACATTTCTTTGTGTATTTTCCAGGCTGTATAGCGCTTTATATATTATATGTATGTATGAGTTGCCAGTTATTAGTCAATGATCGAGGGTTTTCTCTGGGCAAAGAGCTGGGTTTCATCCCTCACTAAACCTGGCAATGCCGTCATAAGAGTGAAATAATCTTGACAACTCGTGTAAAACATCTTCGTTGAAACCATTTTTTTTTCATGTCAGGTTGAGCACTTGAAATTTTTGAATGTATACATCAAAGTACCTATAATGACTGTTGCATTTCTTTTGACTAAAGCTTTCGTCACTTCCAATCCAATTCCACTGCCCCCACCAGTTACAATAATAACTTGACCATTCAGATTCCCAGGTAACACTGAAAGAAATATAAAATGTTCTTTGATATAAATGGAAAAAAAATTATCAATTTAGATAGCATACCAAATATAAGGAACCGACAACATAAAGTAAGAGCATTGCAAAACCAGACATGAGGACAATTGTAGAGATTGGATAAAGTTAATGAGAATAAAAAGAACTGGACATAAAGAGAGCTGGAAATGATATAAACTGGACATAAGGGGAACTGGAGATGGGATAAACTGGACATAAGGGGAACTGGAGATGGGATAAACTGGACATAAGGGGAACTGGAGATGGGATAAACTGGACATAAAGAGAACTAGAGATGGGATAAACTGGACATAAGGGGAACTGTAGATGGGATAAACAGGACATAAGAAAAACGGGAAATGGGATAAACTGGGCATAATGAGAACTGGAGATGGGATAAACTGGACATAAGGGGAACTGGAGATGGGATAAACTGGACATAAGAAAAACGGGAAATGGGATAAACTGGGCATAATGAGAAATGGAGATGGGATAAACTGGACATAAGGGGAACTGGAGATGGGATAAACTGGACATAAGGGGAACTGGAGATGGGATAAACTGGACATAAGTAGAACTGGAGATGGGATAAACTGGACAAAAGTAGAACTGGAGATGGGATAAACTGGACATAAGGGGAACTTGAGATGGGATAAACTGGATATAAGGAAAACTGGAGATGGGATAAACTGGACATAAGGGGAACTGGAGAGGAGATAAACTGGACATAAGGGGAACTGGAGATGGGATAAACTGGACATAAGGGGAACTGGAGAGGAGATAAACTGGAAATAAGGGGAACTGGAGATGGGATAAACTGGATATAAGGAAAACTGGAGATGGGATAAACTGGACATAAGGGGAACTGGAGATGGGATAAACTGGACATAAGGGGAACTGGAGATGGGATAAACTGGACATACACTGTAAGGAGATCTGGAGATGGGATAAACTGGACATATGGGGAACTGGAGATGGGATAAACTGGACATAAGGGGAACTGGAGATGGGATAAACTGGACATAAGGAGAACTGGAGATGGGATAAACTGGACATAAGGAGAACTGGAGACGGGATAAACTGGACATAAGGAGAACTGGAGATGGGATAAACTGGACATAAGGGGAACTGGATATGGGATAAACTGGACATAAGGGGAACTGGATATGGGATAAACTGGACATAAGGGGAACTGGAGATGGGATAAACTGGACATAAGGAGAACTGGAGATGGGATAAACTGGACATAAGGAGAACTGGAGAAGGGATAAACTGGACATAAGGAGAACTGGAGATGGGATAAACTGGACATAAGGAGAACTGGAGATGGGATAAACTGGACATACACTGTAAGGAGAACTGGAGAGGAGATAAACTGGACATAAGGAGAACTGGAGATTGGATGAACTGGACATAAGGAAAACTGAAGATGGGATAAACTGGACATAAGGAGAACTGGAGATGGGATAAACTGGACATAATGAGAACTGGGGATGGGATAAAATGGACATAAGAAGAACTGGAGATGGGATAAACTGGACATAAGGGGAACTGGAGATGGGATAAACTGGACATAAGGGGAACTGGAGATGGGATAAACTGGACATAAGGAGAACTGGAGATGGGATTAACTGGACATAAGGGGAACTGGAGATGGGATAAACTGGACATAAGGGGAACTGGAGATGGGATAAACTGGACATAAGGGGAACTGGAGATGGGATAAACTGGACATAAGGAGAACTGGAGATGGGATAAACTGGACATAAGGGGAACTGGAGATGGGATAAACTGGACATAAGGGGAACAGGAGATGAAAACTGGACATAAGGGCAACTGGAGATGGGATAAACTGGACATAAGGGGAACTGGAGATGGGATAAACTGGACATAAGGGGAACTGGATATGGGATAAACTGGACATAAGGGGAACTGGAGATGGGATAAACTGGACATAAGGCGAACTGGAGATGGGATAAACTGTACATAAGGGGAACTGGAGATGGGATAAACTGGACATAAGGAGAACTGGAGATGGGATAAACTGGACATAAGGGGAACTGGAGATGGGATAAACTGGACATAAGGAAAACTGAAGATGGGATAAACTGGACATAAGGAGAACTGAAGATGGGATAAACTGGACATACACTGTAAGGAAAACTGGAGATGGGATAAACTGGACATACACTGTAAGGAAAACTGGAGATGGGATAAACTGGACATACACTGTAAGGAGAACTGGAGATGGGATAAACTGGACATAAGGAAAACTGAAGATGGGATAAACTGGACATAAGGAGAACTGGAGTTGGGATAAACTGGACATAAGGAGAACTGGAGATGGGATAAACTGGACATAAGGGGAACTGGAGATGGGATAAAATGGACATAAGGAGAACTGGAGATGGGATAAACTGGACATAAGGGGAACTGGAGATGGGATAAAATGGACATAAGGAGAACTGGAGATGGGATAAACTGGACATAATGGGAACTGGAGATGGGATAAACTGGACATAAGGAGAACTGGAGATGGGATAAACTGGACATAAGGAGAACTGGAGATGGGATAAACTGGACATAAGGGGAACTGGAGATGGGATAAACTGGACATAAGGGGAACTGGAGATGGGATAAACTGGACATCAGGAGAACTGGAGATGGGATAAAATGGACATAAGGGGAACTGGAGATGGGATAAACTGGACATAAGGGGAACTGGAGATGGGATAAACTGGACATAAGGGGAACTGGAGATGGGATAAACTGGACATATGGGGAACTGGAGATGGGATAAACTGGATATAAGGAAAACTGGAGATGGGATAAACTGGACATAAGGGGAACTGGAGATGGGATAAACTGGACATAAGGGGAACTGGAGATGGGATAAACTGGACATACACTGTAAGGAGATCTGGAGATGGGATAAACTGGACATATGGGGAACTGGAGATGGGATAAACTGGACATAAGGGGAACTGGAGATGGGATAAACTGGACATAAGGAGAACTGGAGATGGGATAAACTGGACATAAGGAGAACTGGAGACGGGATAAACTGGACATAAGGAGAACTGGAGATGGGGTAAACTGGACATAAGGGGAACTGGATATGGGATAAACTGGACATAAGGGGAACTGGATATGGGATAAACTGGACATAAGGGGAACTGGAGATGGGATAAACTGGACATAAGGGGAACTGGAGATGGGATAAACTGGACATAAGTAGAACTGGAGATGGGATAAACTGGACAAAAGTAGAACTGGAGATGGGATAAACTGGACATAAGGGGAACTTGAGATGGGATAAACTGGATATAAGGAAAACTGGAGATGGGATAAACTGGACATAAGGGGAACTGGAGAGGAGATAAACTGGACATAAGGGGAACTGGAGATGGGATAAACTGGACATAAGGGGAACTGGAGAGGAGATAAACTGGAAATAAGGGGAACTGGAGATGGGATAAACTGGATATAAGGAAAACTGGAGATGGGATAAACTGGACATAAGGGGAACTGGAGATGGGATAAACTGGACATAAGGGGAACTGGAGATGGGATAAACTGGACATACACTGTAAGGAGATCTGGAGATGGGATAAACTGGACATATGGGGAACTGGAGATGGGATAAACTGGACATAAGGGGAACTGGAGATGGGATAAACTGGACATAAGGAGAACTGGAGATGGGATAAACTGGACATAAGGAGAACTGGAGACGGGATAAACTGGACATAAGGAGAACTGGAGATGGGATAAACTGGACATAAGGGGAACTGGATATGGGATAAACTGGACATAAGGGGAACTGGATATGGGATAAACTGGACATAAGGGGAACTGGAGATGGGATAAACTGGACATAAGGAGAACTGGAGATGGGATAAACTGGACATAAGGAGAACTGGAGAAGGGATAAACTGGACATAAGGAGAACTGGAGATGGGATAAACTGGACATAAGGAGAACTGGAGATGGGATAAACTGGACATACACTGTAAGGAGAACTGGAGAGGAGATAAACTGGACATAAGGAGAACTGGAGATTGGATGAACTGGACATAAGGAAAACTGAAGATGGGATAAACTGGACATAAGGAGAACTGGAGATGGGATAAACTGGACATAATGAGAACTGGGGATGGGATAAAATGGACATAAGAAGAACTGGAGATGGGATAAACTGGACATAAGGGGAACTGGAGATGGGATAAACTGGACATAAGGGGAACTGGAGATGGGATAAACTGGACATAAGGAGAACTGGAGATGGGATTAACTGGACATAAGGGGAACTGGAGATGGGATAAACTGGACATAAGGGGAACTGGAGATGGGATAAACTGGACATAAGGGGAACTGGAGATGGGATAAACTGGACATAAGGAGAACTGGAGATGGGATAAACTGGACATAAGGGGAACTGGAGATGGGATAAACTGGACATAAGGGGAACAGGAGATGAAAACTGGACATAAGGGCAACTGGAGATGGGATAAACTGGACATAAGGGGAACTGGAGATGGGATAAACTGGACATAAGGGGAACTGGATATGGGATAAACTGGACATAAGGGGAACTGGAGATGGGATAAACTGGACATAAGGCGAACTGGAGATGGGATAAACTGGACATAAGGGGAACTGGAGATGGGATAAACTGGACATAAGGAGAACTGGAGATGGGATAAACTGGACATAAGGGGAACTGGAGATGGGATAAACTGGACATAAGGAAAACTGAAGATGGGATAAACTGGACATAAGGAGAACTGAAGATGGGATAAACTGGACATACACTGTAAGGAAAACTGGAGATGGGATAAACTGGACATACACTGTAAGGAAAACTGGAGATGGGATAAACTGGACATACACTGTAAGGAGAACTGGAGATGGGATAAACTGGACATAAGGAAAACTGAAGATGGGATAAACTGGACATAAGGAGAACTGGAGTTGGGATAAACTGGACATAAGGAGAACTGGAGATGGGATAAACTGGACATAAGGGGAACTGGAGATGGGATAAAATGGACATAAGGAGAACTGGAGATGGGATAAACTGGACATAAGGGGAACTGGAGATGGGATAAAATGGACATAAGGAGAACTGGAGATGGGATAAACTGGACATAATGGGAACTGGAGATGGGATAAACTGGACATAAGGAGAACTGGAGATGGGATAAACTGGACATAAGGAGAACTGGAGATGGGATAAACTGGACATAAGGGGAACTGGAGATGGGATAAACTGGACATAAGGGGAACTGGAGATGGGATAAACTGGACATCAGGAGAACTGGAGATGGGATAAAATGGACATAAGGGGAACTGGAGATGGGATAAACTGGACATAAGGGGAACTGGAGATGGGATAAACTGGACATAAGGGGAACTGGAGATGGGATAAACTGGACATATGGGGAACTGGAGATGGGATAAACTGGATATAAGGAAAACTGGAGATGGGATAAACTGGACATAAGGGGAACTGGAGATGGGATAAACTGGACATAAGGGGAACTGGAGATGGGATAAACTGGACATACACTGTAAGGAGATCTGGAGATGGGATAAACTGGACATATGGGGAACTGGAGATGGGATAAACTGGACATAAGGGGAACTGGAGATGGGATAAACTGGACATAAGGAGAACTGGAGATGGGATAAACTGGACATAAGGAGAACTGGAGACGGGATAAACTGGACATAAGGAGAACTGGAGATGGGGTAAACTGGACATAAGGGGAACTGGATATGGGATAAACTGGACATAAGGGGAACTGGATATGGGATAAACTGGACATAAGGGGAACTGGAGATGGGATAAACTGGACATAAGGAGAACTGGAGATGGGATAAACTGGACATAAGGAGAACTGGAGAAGGGATAAACTGGACATAAGGAGAACTGGAGATGGGATAAACTGGACATAAGGAGAACTGGAGATGGGATAAACTGGACATACACTGTAAGGAGAACTGGAGAGGAGATAAACTGGACATAAGGAGAACTGGAGATTGGATAAACTGGACATAAGGAAAACTTAAGATGGGATAAACTGGACATAAGGAGAACTGGAGATGGGATAAACTGGACATAATGAGAACTGGAGATGGGATAAAATGGACATAAGAAGAACTGGAGATGGGATAAACTGGACATAAGGGGAACTGGAGATGGGATAAACTGGACATAAGGGGAACTGGAGATGGGATAAACTGGACATAAGGAGAACTGGAGATGGGATTAACTGGACATAAGGGGAACTGGAGATGGGATAAACTGGACATAAGGGGAACTGGAGATGGGATAAACTGGACATAAGGGGAACTGGAGATGGGATAAACTGGACATAAGGAGAACTGGAGATGGGATAAACTGGACATAAGGGGAACTGGAGATGGGATAAACTTGACATAAGGGGAACAGGAGATGAAAACTGGACATAAGGGCAACTGGAGATGGGATAAACTGGACATAAGGGGAACTGGAGATGGGATAAACTAGACATAAGGGGAACTGGATATGGGATAAACTGGACATAAGGGCAACTGGAGATGGGATAAACTGGACATAAGGGGAACTGGAGATGGGATAAACTGGACATAAGGGGAACTGGAGATGGGATAAACTGGACATAAGGAGAACTGGAGATGGGATAAACTGGACATAAGGGCAACTGGAGAAGAGATAAACTGGACATATGGGGAACTGGAGATGGGATAAACTGGACATAAGGAGAACTGGAGATGGGATAAACTGGACATAAGGGGAACTGGAGATGGGATAAACTGGACATAAGGAAAACTGAAGATGGGATAAACTGGACATAAGGAGAACTGGAGATGGGATAAACTGGACATAATGAGAACTGGAGATGGGATAAAATGGACATAAGAAGAACTGGAGATGGGATAAACTGGACATAAGGGGAACTGGAGATGGGATAAACTGGACATAAGGGGAACTGGAGATGGGATAAACTGGACATAAGGGGAACTGGAGATGGGATAAACTGGACATAAGGGGAACTGGAGATGGGATAAACTGGACATAAGGGGAACTGGAGATGGGATAAACTGGACATAAGGGGAACTGGAGATGGGATAAACTGGACATAAGGAGAACTGGAGATGGGATAAACTGGACATAAGGGCAACTGGAGAAGAGATAAACTGGACATATGGGGAACTGGAGATGGGATAAACTGGACATAAGGGGAACTGGAGATGGGATAAACTGGACATAAGGGGAACTGGAGATGGGATAAACTGGACATAAGGGGAACTGGAGATGGGATAAACTGGACATAAGGGGAACTGGAGATGGGATAAACTGGACATAAGGGGAACTGGAGATGGGATAAACTGGACATAAGGGGAACTGGAGATGGGATAAACTGGACATAAGGAGAACTGGAGATGGGATAAACTGGACATAAGGGGAACTGGAGATGGGATAAACTGGACATAAGGGGAACTGGAGATGGGATAAACTGGACATAAGGGGAACAGGAGATGGGATAAACTGGACATAAGGGGAACTGGAGATGGGATAAACTGGACATAAGGGGAACTGGATATGGGATAAACTGGACATAAGGGGAACTGGAGATGGGATAAACTGGACATAAGGGGAACTGGAGATGGGATAAACTGGACATAAGGGGAACTGGAGATGGGATAAACTGGACATAAGGGGAACTGGATATGGGATAAACTGGACATAAGGGGAACTGGAGATGGGATAAACTGGACATAAGGGGAACTGGAGATGGGATAAACTGGACATAAGGGGAACTGGAGATGGGATAAACTGGACATAAGGAGAACTGGAGATGGGATAAACTGGACATAAGGAGAATTGGAGACGGGATAAACTGGACATAAAAAACTGGAGATGGGATAAACTGGACATAAGGGGAACTGGAGATGGGATAAACTGGACATAAAGAGAACTGGAGATGGGATAAACTGGACATAAGGAGAATTGGAGATGAGATAAACTGGACATAAGGAGAATTGGAGATGGGATAAACTGGACATAAGGAGAACTGGAGATGGGATAAACTGGACATAAGGAGAATTGGAGACGGGATAAACTGGACATAAGGGGAACTGGAGATGGGATAAACTGGACATAAGGAGAATTTGAGATGGGATAAACTGGACATAAGGAGAAGTGGAGATGGGATAAACTGGACATTAAAAAACTGGAGATGGGATAAACTGGACATAAGGAGAACTTGAGATGGGATAAACTGGACATAAGGGGAACTGGAGATGGGATAAACTGGACATAAAAAAACTGGAGATGGGATAAACTGGACATAAAAAAACTGGAGATGGGATAAACTGGACATAAAGAGAATCAATCTCTATTTCTCAAATTGGATGGTTTTACTCATCCCTTACATTTTTGGTTGGTAGGTTGGTATTTTCTGGTATAGATTTTATTTAAAATAATGTGCTTGGGTCCAATGGTTATCATACAGGTATATGTAAGGCTGAGAGAGCACTGTTAACTTGATGTGGGACATGTTTTGATCTTGATCTTTGAGGTCTGTAGACATTGTCCACATCAACACAGTCATTTTCATTTCCATGACAATTTAATAGCGGAAATTAGACAAAGTAACCGTCTTTACGAGCAGTTGTCATTTCACTGCTAAGTGACTGAGACAAAAAACATGTCACGCAGAGAACAGCTTGACTTGTCTCCGCTATTTGAAAATATCAGATAAATACTGTTACATCGAGACCAGATCACCAAGTAGTGTCATTGATATCATCCAAATGAATAGGTTGCTCTCTTTTTTTGCTTCCTCTAATGGGACTGAGGTGGGAGACTAAATTGACCTATGAGGCTATGTGATTCTGGAATTCACCAATGAGAATGTTAACCCATGCTGCTCTGATAAGAGTGTGGAATTTAAACATTGAAGACACGGAGAGTTCCTTAAACAAGCATGAAAGTCTATTTAATAATTTTGGGGAGATAGTGTTACCAAAGAAGACATACTGATATGTAAGAGCATAAATATGATTCTTTAAAAAAATAGTTTTTTTTAACAAAGATTACCAATCTGAGATTTTCTTTTGAAATTCAAGGAGGAGATGGGTTAAGATGAAGAAACACTGGCTTCATTCACGGTCAGGTTACTGGTTAATAGACAGAGGTGCCAGATCCCATACCAACTCATCAGAACAGACTGACATAGGGAAAGCAAATCTCAATTAAACAAGACATATAATTAAGAGAGATCATTTATAAATGAAGACATGAACCTCAGGTACTGCTGGTAATGGTGTGTATCATGATGTGGATAATCAGCACTTTGTTGCAGCAACCAAAATTTCGTAGACAAGTTTTTCTTTCACAAGGTGGTCTTTCTGTATGTCATTGTGTCACATACATGTAGAATTCCAAAATTCTGAAATTATGTCTGGGAAATCTGTTTTTACTGTAAAAATCACTGTATTATTTCCTACTGCCACTGCCATTCATTTATGAAGGCTGGCTAACTAAGAAAGTTTAACAGCAGTGACCATTGAAACAATGGTTATATGAAATTCAATGTACATACCAAACTGTGCAACTTTTATCAGGAAAAAGAAAACAACAAACTGTTGGTTAAATATTACAGATACATGTAGGTGGACATATTTACATTCATAATGAGCTTTATAATTGTGACAATGTTTTCTACTTGTTACATGTTACTACATGCATATGTAAAGCCAGTTGGTCTACAGAGTACATGTAGTTTTGCACTGTTCATTTTAACTCATTATCATCTACATTTATAAGATAATTCAACATGAGTGGATCAATTGGGAAAATTGTTGTATAAGGAAAAATATTGCCAATATACTTCCAAAAGAGCTTTTAGCTCTCATTTTAACTGAAGTTGATACACATTACAATTATAATGTTTATCATGTACATGTGCATTCCCAATAATAGAATATAATATTTTTCTCGACTTTTTGGCATAGCTGAAGATCCATACAACCTTGTTAATATATTACAAAGTATTTCAGAAGATTGTCCTGACTAAAGCCAAACTCCTGTCTGTCTTCGACCTAATGAAATATCCCAGGTTTGGGTTTATTATAAAAACCTATGATTGGGCATAAAGGTTTAAATGAAATAGTCCCCTTTTTAAACACTGTTGGAAACTTGTTTCCAAGGTTAATTTAGTCAAGAAGATTTTCCCTTTTCACATGTGTTTTAGAGTTCAAAAAAATATATTGTATTTGATTTATCACTGTCAAAAACCTTAATGGATAGCAGAAGTTGAAAGAAAAGACCCTCAGCCTAATATACAATGTGAGTACTTATATACAATAAAACTCACAAATGTTGAACTTTCAACAGCTATTATAAAACTCACTAAAATGGTAACCATTTATAAGAAAAATTGCTTGTTTTTTTTCTGTATGACCAGAATTTATACATAAAACGTCTTCTTAAAGATAAGGCATGGGTAAATTTGTCCAGAAGATAATTGAAATAAGTAATCAAGCTAAAGTCTGGGTCACAACTTGATGAAAACAATATGACAATGAAAGCAAGTGAGAAGTAATTTACTAATGACCTGGGCAGAGTGAGAGCTGTTAGTTTTACTTGCCATGCTAATCTATAATTTATCACAGTTTTAAGGACAAAGGCTAGTCCAGAGTAAGGTAGCATGTGGAGAGGCTATAAAGGTAACATCAGTAAAGAAAGTCAGTATTTATGTTATAAATGGGGCACATCATGTCATGTCAAGACATCACAGTTTATTTCCACTCTCGACCATGGCCATAAGACTTATTATCAAAGATAACTGGTCATTCAATTCCAAGTTAAAAGTCCTATATACAATAAATTCATAAACGCTTTCTTTGATAACCACAAACTATGGCACTGACTCAAATTCTAATTATTTCATAAGATTGAAATAGTCAAGGGGCACAAGCTGTCCTGAATTCTGATTGTCAAGAGAAAATATATCAAGGGTCTAAGTTCATTGACAAATTAAATGAATACATGGTCCACTAATTCTTTGTATTTATCACTTTCTTATAACTACAATATCTTTATTCTGGACACCTGTAATACATGTAATTAAAACTGTCAGGCTTCACATCTTCGATTATTCAATTAAAGGGGCATGAGCTGCCAAAATTCACAGTTTTTTCATAACTTCTGATCGTCACGACAGTAAGAGGCTTTGAAGGCTGTCGAAAAACTAAATGATTGGCGTTGGAATGAGAAAAATCCATACAGTATGTGGCCTGTATGAACCGAAAACGTGTTCAAAAGTAAACAAAATTTAAATAACCGGGACGACCATTCATTCATTCTAAGCCAAAGTTAGTTTAAAACAGTACTTTATCGTACATTTTCGAGACTTGAAGCATAACAAAGCTTCTGAATTTTACCTCTTGAGAAAAATAGCCAATAATTTCAGCATTCTGTTTTAACGTCAAAATATCAACATTTTGGCAGCTCATGCCCCTTTAAACAAAAAAATAAGAAAATAAATTCAATTGCAGACTTACAGTCAAACATAGCTAACATTGCTATTAGTTTAACCTATAAACAGAGAGCATTCTGATTTTAGTTTGTGTCCGCATGTTTGACCATCACAACAATCAATGAGATCTCAAAAGCAAATATCGTAAGCAACACTGAGATCGTAAAACACATCATCTAGGCAAAACTGGCATCTCAAAAAACACTTCCAAAGCAAAACTGACAACCTACATGTAATACATGACACCCTAAAACACATTTCCTTAAAACTGATGGCCTGCTGAAAAGATCTGACTGGAAACATATTGACTTGCCACTTCAAAAAAATCACAGAAAACACCCCAATGATGCAGTAAAAAGTGATATATTTATGCTCTCTACGATTTTACTATTTAAGCTAGTGCTTGTGTGTTTTTTTTATAAAGAGGTCAACGCTAACAGTCTGTGTACTAATAAAGTAGGCCTATATCTGTGCCACATAATGGTATCAACCTATTTTCATTCAATCAGTACCTTTAATAGTACAATATACATGAGCCCTCTGGATAGAAATTATAGTTGAAAAAAAAAAAAACAATTTGTATAGTTAAGGCAACATAGAGATATGGTTGATACAGATCATTTATGATGAGAGCGATAGCTGTGGACAAATTAAAAACATAAATCAATATAGGAATGTGCCCTTTTATTAAATGTTATATTTAATTTGAAAATAAAGTTACACTGAAACATGAATATTTTAAAGAATTATATTTTTGACTGGAAAAGTTATTAACTTATTAGAATTGCTCTATACAAGCAAGTCTTCATTGATCTAAAATAAAAATAAAAAAAACTTTGTCTGATTAGAAATGTTACTTTAACCCAGACAGTGATAACTAAACTGCTAATAAGACCCAGTTCCCTTTGGGTCTATTCTGCTGTTGAAACTATTACGTACATGTACAAGCAAACATAATATGGTGGGGCATGGCCATTGCTTCTTTTTGTTCATTTATATTTTAGAGTGTCCAGGGAGGGGGAGGGAGGGATAGAGGAACGGAAGGAGGGTGGGGGGGGGGGGGGGGGGGGGGTGGGGATTAGTAAAAAAAGACTTGTTGACACCAGTCGCATACATATGATATTGGCCACTGTAATCAACAATTTAGGAATGACAGCTCTTTTGTCATCAAAAAAGTTTAATTAAACTTAAACAAAATGTATTAGAGCTCTTCCGACCCTTAGCTAGGATTTGGGAGGGGCAGGGTGCTGTCAGAAAAAAAGGGCACTTGTCAGAGAAAAAGGGGCACCTGATTCGCGATTACTTGTTATCGTCTAAGCGTCTCATTGAATGTCTAAATTATTTATATGATAGTAAAATTTACAAAACTGATAGCCACTTATATATGCAGATTGATTCTTATTCAAAGTTACTTTAGGTAAAACAAATTAAAACTACTTGTTAGTTCATTCGCTTCGATGTTTTGGTCTATTTATGATATAAACCTTTCAAGCCATTTTTGATGTTATGATTACAATAGCAGGGAATGTCAATGGTATTATTGAAGTGGTTGTTATATTTTGGAAAGCTGTCATTCCTAAATTGTTGATTACACTGGCCAATATAGACTAAAACAGAATAATACAAAATCCCATAGGGATGCCGTATGCAACCAAGGATGACCTAAATTGTTCCCTAAACACCATCTACTGTTCACTTAAGTATATACTTTGAAATTTTTTTGAAGATCCGGTCAAAACTAAAGAAAGTATGGAGTAAAAGACAATATTACATAATCGACTATATATAGTATTATGCAGTAGTATTATGCAGTAGTATTATGCAGAGAGTATTATAGAAGAGGAGTTGTAACTTGTGAAGAGAATGTAAATTCTACTATGGAATGCCTTTACTACAGCCAAAACACAGGACAACTCGTACTATATTGAACATGATGGTACATGTATTATATATTTATGAGCTTTCGAGAGTAGCTACTCTCATCATTAGATTACAACATACAATTATCAATTTTCCACAGGCATTATATATATATATATACAGAAAGATAAACACAGTTAATACGTAAAAATGTTAGAATAAGTAGGATTAAGCAAAATTAGACTAGGAAAGTACAAATCGACAGGATACAATGATTATGTATGTGCAGTTAAAACCTTGGGTGGGGGGGGGGGGGGGGGTCTGTAACATTGGGACAAGCGCAGACCTACATGTATAATTTTAATGCAGGCATGCAGCTAAACATTAAATGATGAAATTTGTTTTTTTATGTGAGGGTTTTATTTAGAAATATGACTCTTTGAAAGCTAAGGTAAGTTTATTATAGGATTGATCAAATATTTCAAAAGTCAGTTTGTTATGTTAATATTTTTTGCTGACACAATGGTCAGCTACTACAGGTTTAAGAGTTACTGTGAGGTTGTTTGATATTTTGTTCATAAAAACTGTTGTCCTATATATCTAGATGTAAGACGTATATAACAAGCAGGACAGTCACTGCAAGTAATGTTGTAAACAATTTTCTAATAGTAAATGTCTGGTTTGCGATCGGACAAATAGAACAAGATTTCCATGGGATTTTAATTCTTTTGAAGGTTTGATAGAAGTCTATGTAATATAGAACTTTAATAAAATATTAAATTTTTGTGGACCAAAAGGTTTCAGAAACTCATCACTGTTAAATTTACTGTTTACTTCATATTGTCATTAAGAAATTTTTCAAAATTCATTTCATATTTCTAAATTAAACACATTGATTCTCCGTTCTTTAATGTTTAGCTGCATGTCTCCATTAAAAATTAGGAGCCTCGGTGACTCAATCGGTTAGAGTGATAGTTCCTCAGTTCAACACAGGCCTTCCATCGATGTGGCGTGGGTTTGAATCCCACTGAGACAAAATAAATATTGAACAATTTCTGAGATGATTTTTCACTTGATCAGCGTATGTGGAAGAGTTGTTAGATACTCACAGAAGGTTGGGGTATCCTCCAGACAAAGAGCCTGATTCCCCCCCCCCCCCCCCCCCCCCCCCACTAAACCTGGCAACGCTGCTTTATAAGTGTATTTAATAATCTTGAGGGTGTCGTAAAACATCAATAAACTATTAATGATTATAAGTCTGTGCTTGTCACAATGTTATAGCACAATCCCTTGATTTTAATCTGTACATGTCCTGTTGATTTGTACTTTGGCAATGGATACATGTAGCCAAATTTTGCTTACTCCTACTAACTGTATCATTTTGTAAAATTCTTAAAATTAAATCATGTGTTGTCATGATGAGACTACCTACTCTCGAAAGCTCATAAATATACACCATCAAATATAATATAGTACAAGTTGTCATATCTGTTTTGGCTATTAATTAGAGGTGTATATGAGACAGGTCACAAGGGCATGTAGCCGTACTCGTGTGTCTCTATCCTGGTTTCCTTACTTTGCCAGTCAGGTAGAATAGGGGCATGGTGATAGAGGTCTAAAAGCTTGGTGTGTTTGAGTGTGCTGATATCAGTCGAACTATGGGATTGACTTGTTTAATTGCATCACAGACAAGAGTATTTCCCATCTAAAACTTTCCCATATTTAATCTCATCCAGAGAGTGTCCGATGTGATGGCTGCTGTTTTTCCATTCTTTCAACTTTTTTAAGCACAAATTTTTCAGCTTTTTTAATAGCATCCCCAGGCCTAGTTGAAGTTCTTCAAACTCTGTTGCCAATAGCCGCACTCGTGTGTCTCTATCCTGGTTTACTAACTTTGCCGGTCAGGTAGTTGCCAAAAGATATTGTCATTGCGGATGGGTGGCAAATCTTTTGGCAACAGAGTTTGAAGAACTTCAACTACCCCAGGCCTAACTTACAGTAGCCAGTATAGTGTTCATGTGAGGGTAGTCCGAAATATCTGCGCTGATGATGTAAGACATTTTTTGACAGATAGGATGATGGCCTATCTGTCAGAAAATGTCTTACATCATCATCGCAGATATTTCGGACTAATGTGAGGGCCACATGCCTGAACACTATACAGAACAAGCATCCATAGATTTTGGATATTTCCAACTATCCCAGGCCATAACTTAAAAGTTGTTGTTGTAAATCATACAGCTGAGCAACTTTAATTTTGTACGGTAGCCTACGTAAAGATTGAGAGAAAAATCACTAACCATCCCTTGAATCTTTATGTCTTTGCAGGAGTTGTTTAAGCAGTGATACCACACCTATGTAATACAATTTGATTGTACACCAAAGCCTCCAGAATCGTAAAGAGATAGATGTAAAAGACGAAAACATCGCTTCATTGAGGTCAGCTGTCATGCCAAAATTTAAGGGCAACCCCTTTTTCAAAACGAGGCTGTAAGGAATCCCCGCATTTCTCGAGCAGACAGGATAAACTACGGAAGCCAGTTAGTGCCACGAGAAAAGAAATAAAAATGATCTCGAAATTACTACATAACTATCACGAAATTTTGGGATTATTATCCCGATATTATGACATGATTATCGCGATATTTAGCGCTAGTTTACTCTCTCATTCACTCTCTCTCTTTACTCAGATCCTTGTTATAGAGTTGATAAATCTATGTCTCAGCCTCAAAAGAATGCGCTCATGGTTTCTGTCCATGTTCTAATTCAATAATATTAAATGTCTACAGATAGCTCGTTATTTTTTTTTGGTCGGTAGGCCTACCTGGTCCACCAATAAATGTAAAAAAAAAATTAAATTAGGGAGGAGACCTTTACTTGAGTACCCATGTTCATGACGGTGATGATGAATTGTCTGTTGATTATTCTCTTGTCAAACACCTTTCTGAAGTATCTTCTAATTTCGACATATTCATCTCGACATTTAGAGTAGTTATCTTGAAATTTCGCGAAACTTTTATTTTTGTTTCTTTTACCGTGACCCTTACTGAAATATTTTCCCGTTGAAACCAAAAACAAAAAAAAAAATAAAATAAAAAAAAAAACATCGGCTAGTTTCCTAAAAAACCCATTAGATTGGAAGCTTTTAGTGCTTCAAGTCTTGAGAATACAATAAAGCAACGTTTTGCACTAACTGACACATAGAATGAATGAACGTTTTTTGTTTTAAGTGACATAACCTGCGAGATATAGAGCGTCCAACGTTCTACCTACTGAGCCACGGAGGCCCCTCGATAGCTTTAGGAAGTTTACATATACTTGTAAGACTATGCCTGAGGAAACGGAGGTGTGCCTAGTAGAGGGGAAGGGACCAAACTTATACATTTCGGGCCCTTATTTTTAGGTACAAATATTTATTGTTTTCAAACAATTTGTTTCGAGATTGAAAATAAATTGATCATAATTCAAAAAATTTCATATATAACCATTAAATAATTTAGATAATCTTAAAACTCTCCGTACCTGATTTTTGTATTCACCAGGAGGTATATGTACAATAGAAGAAAATAAAACAGATATAGAAAATTTGGACAAAAAGAAATCAGTCCTGACTTATATTATCCCAAGAGTTATTAAGAGTCATGTGAATTAAAAGGCATGTATTTAAATTATGTGTTGGCAGAATTAAAGAAAAAAACAACTGATGAATCATTTGATCCGTCTTAGCCAAATAGCCATGATAAGTTCATAACTCATCTCCACTATTCGCAGACCTCGAGGGCCAAGAGGCTTTCAATAGTATTGGTACACCTGTTCAGAATGACCATTTCCTAACCGAGTAAGCTGCGCCAAATACAACATGAACTCAACTGCAATCATGTGATCTTATTATTAAAACGTCAAAAATAGATGGTCATTTGATCAGTTTCTTTTCCAGGATATTCCATAACATTAATCTTTAATGATCTAGCCCTCTTAAACTGGTGGCTGTGATATTTGCCAGAATTCATGAAACACTTTTGAAGCAAAAGCTCAAATACCCTATACTGATGTTGTAGGTATATTTTTAATGTATACTTAATACCACGTTTAACAAAGGCAGTTTTCACATTGAAATAAAATTCATCATCAATGTTGTAGGTCTCATTGATGTTCAATAAAACTCACTTGCCAAATGATTGTAATTTTAAGAACGTAGGGGCATGCACACATTCTATTCATGTCGTAAGTTATAGTTAATCATATTTCCGTACCTACATGGTTACAAAGGATGCATGTCTCGTCGTTGTGGAAAGAAGATTTATTCCACGTCTGTCCGATACTTAGCGGATAATTGTAAAAGGCGGTCGATCTGGAATGGGAAGTGAAAACTTGATTCAATCGGTGATTTCATTAAATCCCAATCAAAGTTGGCGCCTTTAGTTACAGTCCTATTTCGATTCATTGATTACTGTGATGTACAAGAATTCCCTCTTGTCTATAAACACCATAACACATTGCGCAAGACCTTATTAAAGATACCGAGAAACCGGCATATTTTCCGTGTCCATAATTGGTTTATTCTGTTAGAGGCCAACTTCATACACATCTCAATCAACTATAGATGCTTCTTCTGAAGGAGAAAACTGGCATTTGAAGCCAAGAACATGTATCAAAAACATTCTTTACTCTAATACATGTAGGTCAATTTTACTTGATTTAGAAGTCTATGAAAATTCGAGGAGAATTGTGAAAGTTTAGTCGCCTACTATTCCCATTTTCCTGAAAAGTTGCAGGAAATCTGCCCAAATTGTCATTGTTGAGAAAACATGGCTTATTGCTAACAATTTCATAGTTCTGTGAACGAAAACATATTCGCCAATTAATTAAACTTAAATTTGGTTCGTAAATTGTTTATGGGTGACTGGTGAAACTAAATGTTGAATCGCCAGGTGGAATGTCCCTCTGGCAGGATTAAGTCAAAGTTTAATTGTATAGAAGTAACATTACTTTTTAAACAAAGTTTTGAAAGGTCAAAACTATTTTATACCTTCAGACTGTAACGTCAATCCATGTATGCATAATCCAAAAGAGAACCGCCAATTGATGTGTTTTTCGTTTGACTGCCATATTGTTCGCCCCAAATTTAAACGAATCTACATGCTTCGCATGGATATTTCTGAAAAAAAAAGTCGATCAACTGAACTAAAACAGGGAATAGTTATCGATTAAACTGTTTAACTTTTTATCTGGCATTTACTTTCAGCATTCATATACCAAAAATACATTTTTCCACCGATAATCGTATTTATGTTAAAAAGTTACAATTCTAAATGACATTTAAATGGAATACAATATGTTTATTCTTACATCTGTCATATATGAATCACATAATTTCTATATCATTGGAAGTGAATCATACAGTGATGTTAATGAAATTCAAAACTACAAAATATATTATCTGATTTGATTGTTTGATGTATTACGCCCCACTCAAGATTATTTCACTTATATGGCGGCGTTGTCAGGTTAAGTGGGGGGAGGAAACCGGGCTCATTGCCGCGAGTACCTGGCAACTCTTCCACATACACGACGGAGTGAAAAATCCACTCAGAAATGTTTCAATTGTGTTTTTAACAGGTCTGAGTTTTTAACATCGCTGCATCGATGGAAAGTCTGTGTGGGACTGAGGGACGATCACTCTAAGCCACTGGACCACCGAGGCCTCCCTTTATTCCTTATTTGAAGAACTGCTTTTACTAAATAATGCCGAAATAGTACTATTGTCCGTCTCATTTAATTAGTAGCAAGTTTGGAAGCTGATTAAAATTTATTTACAATGAAACTCATTTTTCTTTACCTCTTGCCGTGTAACAAACTAAGTTTGATATAGGGCTCAAATTTCAACTTGATATAATTAACATCAATCATTTTACAGAGGTGTTAAGGTTTCCTCATGTTAAATGACACAAAGTCTGCTTTTTAACACGATGGCCAATACATCGAGTAACGTCATAACGTATTCAAATCCAAGAGGTCCAATGTCATTAATTTTTCTCGCCCATTGATATTGGACCGCACGGATTTGAATACATTTTGACGTTAATCGATATAAGCCCCTATTGGCAATTTTGTTGAAAAACAGTCCTATAGCATTTAAGTTGGGGAAACACTATCAAAGCTCTATCAAATTATTGGTGTTAATGGTATCCATTCAAATTTACAATTGGGCATGCAGTGTATAAATTATGTGCAAGATTTCGCCATACCCGGTATAAGTGACGCTGATTTGTAACATTGCCTTTGACTTGAATAACGTTTCACAGTTAAAGTGGCATGAGCTGCCAAAATGTTGATATATTTACGTAAAAACAGAATGTAGAAATTATTGGCTATTTTTCTCAAGACGTATAATTCAGAAGCTTTATAGTGCTTCTAATCTCGAAAATGTTCGATAAAGTATTGTTTTGAACTAACTTTGGCTAAGAATGAATGAATGGTCGTCCCGGTTATTTAAATTTTGTTTACTTTTCGAACACGTTTTCGGTTCGTACAGGCCACATACTGTATGTATTTTCCTCATTCCAACGCCAATCATTTAGTTTTCGGATGGCATTTAAAGCCTCTTACTGTCGTGACGATCAGAAATTATGAATAAAGTGGGATTTTGGCAGCTCATGCCACTTTAAGGAAACCAACTACGCTCAAGTCAATGTACCTTCGCAACTGGTCGTTATGTAAAGTTGAAGGTATATGTTGCTATTGTAGTTTGCCTTGGGATAAGTCCTGCCACAGTAGATTTTGATTCTCCTCGAATAGGACCTACACTCTAATTGGCACTGCTTTAGTTTTCTTCCAGCTGACAATTGATGGATATGACAGTGTTGGAATCTTGTAGGTTAATACGGTACGGCCTGATGTGTATCATTGGAATAATCAGTCTGGTGGACAATAACTTGATAGTTGAGGTAGAATCACAGGCTGAAGCAGCTACCGACTTACACTATTTCCAACACTGTGCTTATCAAATTGCTAAAAAGACGGACAGTGATTGACAGATAAAACTGCAGGTTAACAACCTTAATGTGAGTGTATCCGGGACGGGTGTTCCCAGGCGGAATCGTATCACTGTCGAGATTTGCCAGGCTTGCACAATCTCAGAAATCACCCACTTGAATCAGTCGTATTTCTTTACCCGGCTTTCATGTTTTAATTCATATAACATGAATCTTATTAATAAAAAAGGAAGCAACCTTATCATTGCAATATATATGAAATAAGTTTTAATCCTATAAATATCCAAATAATTTCAGCCAAAGACAGACATCTTATTCTTTGTTGTTATCTTACACCATTCTTTGTTGTGATTTTCGAATATATGTGCAATGTTGTTTCAAAATCTTCAGATTTTAATAAAACAAATTGTCTTAATTTCACCACAAGTAAAAAGCTGAAGTATTATATGGAATTTGTTCATATTATTCGAGATTCTCACATCTCTAGGAAAAAGAGTTGCCAGAGGCAGGGAGAATGCTTCTCCACGTTAGCCCTTGAATCAGCGGCAACAAGATTCTCACGCCCTCGATGTTGGCGTTGTGGACTGTATCTTAAAATGAAATACTGATATAGCCTACATAGGCGTGGAAAGGCCAAATGCCACAATATGATTTTGGATTCATTCAAGTGTTACAATAGAGAGCACAAGTCTCATAAGAAATATTATGAGATTTTGTGATTTCCGGTGACAGATGACGCCATTAAGAACTTTTTCGATGACGTTGCAATTATATTTGAGGTATTTTGTTCCATAACGTCAGATTTAAACGTCATGTTGGAACGAAAAACGTTCAGTCACATGCGCAACACAGTGCCGGTGACAGGAAACACGTGGAATTCACACGTGACTTGCGCTCCCTGTAAAAAAAACCAACAAAAAACAAGATGGCTGACTTCGTATGAAAAACATAGCGAGTTAATCATTTACAGTGAGCATCTCAATAAAGAATGATGTATGGAGCTTTTGGAATGTTAATCCTTTCTAATATATATAAGCTCTCCATATGTTATTCTGAATCCGATATCCATTCAGTTGCACAAATAGCTTTTATTTATATCGCCATGTCCGCCTTGCAAGACAGATTTCCATGTGAGACATTTGTTTTTTGTAATACGACGAATATTTAATCTTTTCATAGCCATAAAATTTGATTCTATGAAATTTTCTTAGTACAAAATTATTGGTAGGCCTACAAGCCTTTCCTGGTTCCAAAAAAATAACCCGTCATTTCCGGATTACAGATGAGCCATTCCGAATTCACAGTGCCAGTAACGAGGTTGCATTGAAACTAGTAACCCGGGTACTGAAAGTGAAGACTCATTCTTGACGAGAATCGAGTTTGCAGACATCTATAATTGCTAACCCACCGAACACCCCAAGTAATAGTTGTATAAAGTCACAAGACGTTTATGCGATGATAAGTTTAAAAGACAATGTGACGCTACTCCTAAGTAATAATTTTGACTTGGGTCTTTTGCTTCTTCAAACATTGAAGAGCTGCAATCGAACCAAGCGAACTTCTTTTTATATTGTTTCTTACACGAGGTGAGTCCAGCCTTTTGTCAGATTTGCCGGAAGGGCATGCTCAATGAAACCATCGATTAAGACATGGTTATCATTTCATACATATCCAAATCCCAAGTAGTTTAACATGAAATAACATGTGTTTATTGAATTGATGGTAGCTTAATTCAGTCATCTATCTAACCTCCACTCACCGCTATTATCTCGTCTGACATTGTGTAGGTCTACACTATCGTTTGAGGAAAGGCAGAAGATCTGTAGTAATATGCGACTAGTACTCTCAATACGTTCAGTTGAATCTCAAACGCCGGTATCAACAAAATATAAATAAAAAAGGTTCAATAGATTCCGAAAATATCCGCTTTGGGACAAAGATATGGAAAGAGGAGAATGAGAACAGGGAGATGTCATATGTGCCCGGGTGTTTAAGAGTAACAATTACGGCTACCGAATTGAAAAAAAACTAGTCGATTTCACTCGTGCACTTATTTTTATGGAGGCATTCTGATCTCTAAGATAGGTTGAAATTCAGCGCCATGAAATGTAAATCGTGAATTACCATAAACATGATAAAAGATATTCGCCAAAAGCAACGATATCGAATTAGATGGGTTAAGGCCTTATTACTTCGGGAAACTTAAGACTCTTGTGGAGGCAATCTTTGCAGGCAGGGAACAAAATGAGAATCCTATCGACGCCCTCCGATAACTGAGTCGTTAACAATTGCTTGGCAAAGTAAGAGAGCGCTTGAGGAAGGTAGCTGATGTTGTGAAGTGTCTTTCGACTCCTTAGACGAGGGTACAAGGTGACGAGGAGTATTTCGCTATGCTTGTTCTAGTCAAACCCACTAACTAAAGCCGTTTACTTAGTTCTCATAGCCTATGCCAAATTAAAGCTATAGTAGTCAGTTAAATCAGTCTCGCTGCTTTCTCGTGAGACTCTCCTACAAGTCAGTGTAGTATCAATTGGTGTTGGAATAGGTTTGTTAAAACACGATAGTGTCGACCTGCGGCCCAGCCCGGACTTAAACTGCCAATCAAACTGCTGCAGAGAGCAGAGGCAGGAGTCGTTTGTCCTAGTTCGCACCGCCTTCTTTTAGCAGTTCATTTTTCTGCTTTTAAATATGAGAGACCGGGAAACAAACTGTACTGAAAGAGACTGTACTTTGATTCAGTGTTTACGGTTGCTGTCAAGTGCTAGCATACATACCTATCTGAAGATATCCTCAGGAAAATGGACTAATACACCGACAAGTATAATGGAATAGTTTCCCCGGCAAATACTGTTCAATTCTCGAGTGGAAATAGTTAATAGGGATGATTGGGGTGTGGAAAGGGTCTACCGAGTTCCGATAGCACACGTTGAAAGTTTTGTTCGAAACTCAAATTAGAAAGTTGAATTCAAAGTCGGCCCAATGTCTCTATCACGGACGCTGTTTGCGTTGACGGTACTTTTGGCCGTGTCCTCAAGCGTAGCTCTGTTGGACAACCAAACAATCAGACAAGAGGGGTCCTGTCCGTACAAGCTCAAAGAACCAAGAATTGGTGGACCAGGGTAAGTTAACCAGTTTGACAATACCAATTTAGTATAAGAAAAATACTTCGATAAAGAAACCTCAAATGATAGAACTATTGTGTAAAATAAATACTTCAAGATTAAAGAAGACGAGATTCCGTTTGATACAGGTAAACAAGTAGGGGCAATTTATCAATGCTGCACCTGAAGACCCCTTGCTCTCTATCTCCTTTTGGGCAATTTATCCTTGGTATAAATTTAGGCAAGTTGCACTCAATCTCATTTTTGGCAGTTTTTCAATGGTGCAACCGAAGGCCACTTGCACTCAGGAATGTAAGTGAAACTGTGTTTCTATAAAATACCCATGTTAAGCTAGCTGTGATGAAAATCTTGATATTGACATGCGTAATTCAGCAGTGAAGTATTAAGAAATTTTACGTTGATATAGCCAAGTGGCATAGAGGGCCTACTGTACAAATAGCAGACATTAAAAAGCCTTGGGCGCACCAATCGTAATATTTACTTAATGTAGGGCAAATTTTGTCATTTCAATGCTCGATATAACATTTTTGTTATGTATTCAGCTCACATATTTATATCTACCTCCATATCTACTTGTCTTCTTTCATAGTGAACTATTTCAGGCACTGTAATGTCCATTAAACTCCATCGGTACCTACATATACTGTAGGCTATTACATTCCTATAATTAAGATTAATGTATGTTTTTATCTGGGGCTGTTTGTTTCACTTCGATTGTAATGTTTAAATAGCCTACAGCTCAGTTTTAAACGGGGTTTTAACATCATCACAGGCCAATGTTGATATATTTAGTAATCTAACATGCGTTGGCTCAAACTCTCAATGTACTCTTTACCCAACAAGGTGGACCTAAAATGCTTAGGCTATAACATAGAGCTACGACAGTCGTTCGATTTACTCTTAATGCGGCGCTTAGAATTAAAAATTGTCAATCACTATGTATTAGATAATCAACATTTTTATTCAGCGGATTGTTCCTTAATAAACCTATACAATATATAAGTTTGAATGAAATATCGGGCTTTGGTTTGCTCAAGCGCAAAATCCATTTTCAAATACAATACATTGAAACATTGTGAAAGTAATCACGCTGCAAACTTGACATTTTCTGCAATACATAGAGTACGAAACTATATACGTCATCTTGTTTATATTTTGGAGGTAGATTTTGTCTCTAACTAGTTCCGCTTCATACTCTCTGTATGATATCTCCTATGGTGTCTAAAATCTACAGATTTTTGAAAACAATTTGAAGTCTATTTTTGCATAATTTTTTTCCTAACCTGTATGTTCCCATATATTAGTTTGAAATAATACAGTGTGCCGACTGTAAATAACGTTAATAACGAGGTCGCGTGAATCTCGTTCCCCTGATTCAAGGGCGATCTAGGAGACGTATTCTAATCGTGTGTTCGGCAAATGCCGATGAAGTGAGAGACTTGCATTAAGCACTTCAATGTGTGTAATAGGCCTACTGAAAATCGAGTATTTAGCCCACGAAGGGCTCAAATTTAGGACGAAAACCACCTCAATAGAAACGAAGCTTTTTTCCCCTTCGAAAATGAACAATTAGGACTGATACAGAGGTTATGTCATTTTGCTCCTTTAAAAATGTAGAGCGTTTTCTTGTGAGCTCACTCAAAAAACAAGTCAAAAGTGTCGGGTAAATATTCTACAATGTAACTCACAAGTTAATCATGGGAAAGTTCTTTATGACGTGACACGGTGGACATAAATCCTCGAAAGAGTAAATAGTGACATGACCTGCCCTAATATGTATTTTTTGGTGGTGTCAAAACTTCTGAATTCTCGGATATTTTCACAATTTTTACAATTTCTTTACTTTGTGAACATACTTTCTGTTTACATGATTTTTTTATGTCACGCCAATCATATAGCTTTTCTTCGACATTACAATGCTCGTACTGTCTTGGCAATCGAAATAAAATGGGGTTTTTGGCAGCTCATCCTATTGTCAGAAGTCGGAGATTTCCACTTGATATGGCGATGATACCGATTTCCATGCACTTTATTAAAAATAAGAACATATTTTTCACTGGTAATCTGCATAATATGTATATTATGTATAGCTCTTGTAAGTGATTTTCACAAATTAATGCTCTCAGTGGTTGTATTTTTACCTAAAAAAATGGTTACTCTAGTTTTGTTTGCTTTCAAGCTTGGATTAAATATATATATATATATATATATATATATATAGATAGCAGATATGATCATCGTTGTAGTCATCCATGTGAAAAATCATTATGAGCTTATTATACAAATTTGATTATTTTCCAATTTGTGCTCATTTTAAGTAATATTTTAGCTATATATGTGAAGCGGAATGAACACTGTGAAAGAAAAATAGCTTCTTTCCGATTTCCACACGCTTGGCTGTTTTCCAACTTTACCAATTTTTTTTCTTCCGTCTTCTGTCAAATGGTGAGATATTAGCCTTGACTGCTATAAATATTGAAACTTAATTCTTCTATCAGCTGTTAGGTGTTTTATCTGACTGAGTGCTCCATTATATACTAACTGATATAAATGTAATTTGCGTGATAGAGCTAGAGTTAAGGCAATCTCTCACTCCTTACCCCCCAGCTTAGATACCCGCCTGTATATAGTGTATACACGGGATATAGGTTACATGTTTAGACTTCATTAATAATACCAGCCAAGATGTTTGGTAAACATTTCCTGGAGGAATACACTTTATCACATTTTAGCGAAGGAAAAAAACCTAGTATTACAACACTTTAAACCCATGAAAGTAAAGAAGCAGGATAAATGAAGTGACTTATAAATGATTTTAAATGTTTGTGTGAAACAGGGTCAGACAGCAGATAATGTGTGTTACTTAATGAGGAGGCAATAGATGTTCAAAGATATACATTCATACTTATTGTAGAAAGATAGTATTTGTCCAAGTGTTGGCCATACGAAACGGTATCAAGGCAGATCTATAACATGTTCCAAATACATACTTATGGCAGTTTTACTTTAGACGAAATCTCCCATGATATTCCAAAGTAACAATAGTCTATGGTTGTACAAGCTGTGGTTTTAGATTTATTTAAAAAGAACACATTATTAATAATTGATATATCCGTAGTAATGCTAATAATTTAGCTAATTTATCCCCCAGACGGCAATAAACCTTGTAACTAACTTTCAACTAGCTGTATTTCGTTCAGCGGATTTTTCTGAACCATGTAAATACAAGGTTTTAAGTGGGTCTGGGAGTTTTCTGACAGCTTTATTTCGTGTTTTACCAGTTACTTTGGTTTGAAGTGCGATTAACATTGTTGCCTATCAATCACAGCCTGGCAAATTTCTTCTTGAGCTGCTACTGGTAAAAAAAGACAAGCGTTCAAACTGTGATGATAGCAGTCCGTTGACTTAATTAACCCGTGAGGTTTCCCCTTCGATTGATCCAGGGAGACGAGTGTATGTTAGCCACAGCTTTACTTCCTTCCTATTCCTCCACACCGACAAATCGGGGGTAACTTTAGATGGATATTAAAGGGCCGATCACATTTCTCTTGTCGAATCAACAACTCCGTTTTTTATTCAAGTGCTTCTCTAATACCACAAGTGCTGTAGCAAATCACCTGGCTTTGGAAAACTGAAATATCAGTTACCCGGTGGTGTCTATACACATATATAAAGAATCTTGATCTTTATGAAGAATTGATACCGCCGTTTTCGTCCACATTTCAGTTTCCATGTTTCGACTCAATTAGACTACACAGTTGATTTTGTTAATATCTGCGGAGAAGTTCTGACGGTTGATACGTGTCATCTGGATCATATCTACACCTTCTGTCCATAGTCTAAACTTTGTAATATAGGGAATGTTTACCAGAACCCTTCGCTATAAATACGCCATAATAGTTCTACATCTGGTTAAAGCAAGTGGCTAAAAAGTCTCAAGATTCAATTTCAATTTCCAAAGAAACCAACGCCAAAAGATGGACACTGTATACCTGCTTTCTGTACTTTTTTTTATATTTTCATCATCAACTAACGTTAAAAAGTTTGGGTAATATGATAAATTTAAAACACTTGGACAACATATAGTATATTTAACACTTGGATCTTTGATGTATCTGACATTTCTGCATTTGTTCAACTCAGTTGACCTAAAGATGGGTTGGGACACCGCCCTGTGTCATTGGTAGCAACATTAGACCAAGGTTGGCTCACCTGTTTACCCAACAATGTAACATTGCTTGGCAATAAAGTAGAATTAAGACAACCGTTCGAATTATTTTTATACCGACAATATAGACTTGGACAAAAGTTTTTGAAAGTTTAGTTAAAAAAAGTCTCTAATTATATTCACATTGTGCGATAACTTAACTTTGTTGCAGGATACTTTTGTCAATGTCTCATTTTTTAAACATTTTTACAAAACTTAGAGTTTCAACCGTAAATTACTACGAGTACGTGTATATAGGACGATGACGAGGTTTCCGGGTGCATGTGATACACTGAATATATACAGTCCTATACCAGCTTTAAGATTGAGATGAAATCTTACATTCGATGTGATGTATTTATCCAAAGCTTTCGTGTGAGGAATTACAGGGAACGAGAGGAGACTTAAGTGAAGTAAATAGAATTGGTTGCCTTGGTAAACATTGATTAATTACAAAAACGTTAAAACACAGGACATGGCTGTGTCACTCATTGGTATTGAGATACCGGGCACTTCTATCCGACGACATCCAACACAGTCCCCTATACGACATAAAGGTGGCAACGGAAGCGTTATATGGTACAAATCACTCGAGATAAAAACTGTAATGGGCTGATGATGAGTGGGAAGTTTAAGATGAAGATAAACATAACTTAGTTCCAATAGCTCCGACATTATCCTTACTTTTAATTCCGTGGGGCTTTGTTTTTCATGCTATCGATCCAATAGTACATTTGAAACCCAAGTTTCTTTTAAAGCCGAAAGTCAAAGAAAGCGTTTTGTCTTCACAGGCTCGAAATAAGAAGTCAATCCAAGCAGTACAAAACTTCACCCTTCATTAGATTGTCAAAATCCCACACGCGCGAGAATTTCCCATTCTTTCACTTTGACTTCTCGTAGTGCCCGTGATGAACTTGAAAGCAGTTTGTCAATCTTCGCACCGAGTGACGTAGGTACCGTTGTATCGAAAGATAACCTTGACGTTTTGACGGGCTTCTAAACAAATTACTACCAATGTGTAGACAGACTGTTTGGCGGTTAAATGGCATGTATCTCAGTAAATAGTATAGGTATATCCTAACGCCTGAATGCACTCTGGACTAAGTGGGGAGATATACTGATTGGGGTGGTTGTGGAAAACAAGCAAGAAGCATAGATATACCGTTTTTTAATGTTTTCCATTAAAAGCGAATGTTGAAATTAGAGGCTATTTTTCTCAAGACCAAAGGATTTCAGCTCAGGGACTGGCGCTAGTGCAGTGGACAGGACATCCATCATACACCCCATGGTTAAAACACGCTTCCACTGTCCCAGGGAATATCTGTATGACTGGAAGAGTTTTGAGATACTCATGAAATATTTCCAAAGTTTGCTATTGGCGTTTTGTAAACATTCAGGTTAGTACAAAAACAAGAAGTTAGCAATCTCTAGCGAAGGACCGTATGTCGATTTCCACCAAATTTTGTTGATAGAGCTATTACCCTGCTATTATAGTTATAATCCGTCAGTCAAAACAAACAGTATCCGTCAGTCAAAACAAACAGTATCCGTCAGTCAAAACAAACAGTACCCGCCAGTCAAAACAAACAGTATCCGTCAGTCAAAAGAAACAGTATTCGTCAGTCAAAAGAAACAGTAGACCCTATCCGTCAGTCAAAACAAACAGTATCCGTCAGTCAAAACAAACAGTACCCGTCAGTCAAAACAAACAGTATCCGTCAGTCAAAACAAACAGTATCCGTCAGTCAAAACAAACAGTATCCGTCAGTCAAAACAAACAGTATCCGTCAGTCAAAACAAACAGTATCCGTCAGTCAAAACAAACATTACCCGTCAGTCAAAACAAACAGTATCCGTCAGTCAAAAGAAACAGTATCTGTCAGTCCAAAAAACAAAATAAAACAGCCAGTGCTCTATCAGAATACATCTCGCTTACCAACAACAGTCCAACACACCAATTGTCATCCACAAACCTCGCACTGATGTACACAAAATTAGAACCGATTTTTAAAAATATTTTTGCTCGTTGACATCATGCCCCATTAATGTACTGGTAAATATGTAAAGGGATGTTATACGGTATCTTTATACTATATAATAAATCAATCTCGCCCAAACTTATTCGATTCTGTTAATATATTTAAAAAAGTTAAGCACCCCCCCCCCCCCCTGCAAAGTCTGCACCGACCAATACAATCATTGGTGTATGGAGATTGTTGGCAAACTGATATTGCAGAAGGCCATTAGCTTCCAACCTGCGTTTCATCCCCAGTGAGACGTTGTATCTGTTGAAGGGGTCACTGGAGGGATGAAAAGCAGGTTTGAAGGTAATGGAGGCTATACGCGGTATTGACCTTCTGCTCTAGGGATGCGTTCAATACACTCAAAATGCCATTTTTACTTCAATATGTTCGCCCTGTGAAGCCAGATGGACTCTGAAGTTTCATATTTACAAGCATCTTTTGATTTGGCTAACGATATTCTAAATAAATTGTATACCTTGTTGCCATTAATGGTGATTTCTTATCGCCAGAATGTTGCCCTTTATGATCACAATCGTTTCTGCAATATCAGTTTGCCAACAATCTCCCTACACCAATGACTTTATCGGTCGGTGCAGACCTTCCAGGGGGGTGCTTAACTTTTTTCTTTGTGTATATATAAAATCTAATAATGTAGTTTTTGTAATATAGTAAAAATGTAACGTATTCTTTGTTCCAGGGGCTCTTGGATTAGATTCATGCGTTAAGGTTTCAGTAAATGACTTTGCGGATTCCATATTCTTTCTTTTCGTAGGTTTTTAATTTACCAGGTATATAGTATGGCTTGAAAACTATCAAATCCTAAACAAAAACGTATTTTTTTCTTTCACTCTATATAATTCTGTAGTATTATTTTCCCCCGTTTTATGGCGTTAGACCGTTGATAAACAGCTGACTTTATGTGATATCAATATCAAGTTATGCCCCTTTCCGAATCCCTAAATACCGTCATGGCCACCGGAAATAGGGTGTAGATGAACCAAAGCTGTGCATTATTAAATCAGCCCTCCGGCTTATGGCAGTCTAATAGAATATCTTTGAAGTAGAAGGATAACGTATGGATGATCGTCAACCCTGAGGTTCTTCTGTCATTAGTTAGACCACAGGCAGTTATTTCTACCGTATTGTCAGTTTTGTCATTATTGAATACAATGTCTTCTAGCGTTGACCATATTGCCGTTTCTCCATCATCTGTCAAGCAGAGATGGAGTTCACATGTTACAGTTGTCCGTAGACATAAACCCCAGATCTCTTCTTCTCAGATTTCACGCAGTTTATTCAATAATTCTTCTCTAAAAATACACAAAATGGAAACTGGATGAGTCACAGAACATTGTTTGTAATTGAAAAAAAGTACACACATTGTCTTTGCAATTGGTTCAGCGTAATATACACCGGTTACTGGCTATTTTACTTCAAACTCTTCAAATTATTAAGTGATACACAATCTAAATTTACTTTACCATTTTTTGTAAACTATCCGTGTATGTCATATAAGAAACTTTTCTAGTAAAATAGTATTCTCATTTTACCAGATGCTTTACAGTTGTATTATTCTGTACCATTTCATTTGTTGTTAATACAAAAGTTGCATATATTGGATAAACAAGTGTTTCAGAAATGAGCTGGAAATACACTGTTAGCAAAACCTAATTCTTTCTTTGTATAACGTACACTAGTTATAGAAACACTACAGGACAAAAACATGGGTTTGTATTTGCAACAGCCTGAATTCCTCTCTATAGTATCCTATTTCCGACCAGAAACATCCCAGTCGCCTTTTGTAGAAAGAACACTCACATATATACCCTATATATAACACACACGTATAGTGTTGATCCTACCTTAAAAGAACCTATTAGTCATTCAATATTTTGAACATTTGTCATTTTCGAGCTATAGGCATGATATATTCTTGGATGAAAGAATGGATGATTCAAGGAATGGATCAATAATTCAATCACTTATTCAACCAGTCTACTAACTAAAACATTAGTCAATCTATAAATAGATCAAAAATAAATCCAGCTATCAATCAATCAATCTTCTTCAATCAATAATTTTTCTACCAATTATTTCATGAGACAGTTGGATGGACCTCAGATCAAACATCCATTCAATCTATCAAACTTTAGGTAAAAAAGCCGCCTGGTTTTTATGTGTATGCATATTCACAAGAAGCGAGGAATAGTGCTAACTATGTTCTCTATAATATTCTCAAGGGTCTTTAATTATGAAAACTCTAATGTAATACATGAAGGTGTTTCCCCAAGCTTCCCTGCAAAACAGGTATGACGAAAGCCCAACCATCTTAATACTATAACTATAGTATATCTGTGGCTGATCGTCGTCGTATGTGAAAGAGTTGTTAGGTGCTCTCTAAAACCTGACAACGCCGCCATAAAAATGGAATCATCTTAAATGCGGCGTAAAACATCAATCAAATAAGCCGTTTAATTACCTAAGTGGGGAGCATTTCACCAGCTTTTCCAAGTAAATATTTTCCCGGAGGTCAGAGCTATATGGAACTGATTCGATCTCCAAAATAACCAACTGATCGCATCCGTATTTTTTAGACTTGCTAAATATACAGGCTTTTGTCGATGAGATAGAGATTGAGATGAAGATAAACAGCCACTTAAATAAAACTATTTCTTATCAATACTTATCGGACAAAATGCTCAAAGGCAAGCTGTTTCAGTTAGTTGTCTCACTTGTGTAAATTAATTGTTTCCGTTGGGTTAAATGGTGATCATCCTTTGGCCAACTTATAGTAGATGCTCTTTGTGAAGACGTTTCTCTTATTCATGAATAATGTGAATTTGTCGTCATTTATTGTTTTCTGTTGCATACATTGGCGTTAATGTAAATATGATATATTTAGGATTTAAAGCGAAAGAATGCTTTACTTAAGAAAACTTTATTCTCAACAGATTGGTTGATTGATGTTTTACGCCGCACTATTTCCCTTGTATGGCGGCTTTGCCAGGTTTAGTGGGGAAGGAAATCGTGCTCTTTGCTCGGAGGAAACACCCGACCTTCACTGAGCACCTGACAACTTTTCCACATAGATCGAGTGAAAAATCCACTCAGAAATTTTTAATTTCTATTTGGTCTGAGTTAGAGTCGACCCCTCGCCGCATATTCTCAATAGAAACGAACGAAAACTAAATACGAATATCATGATCATTACCATTTTTGAGGTGTAATTACGAAAACTGACAATGGAGTAAACACTTTGAGGAGACAAATATTATTGCTTGAAATTAAAGACGAAATTAATATATTTCAATTTTGACAAATATATATAATTGTATGAAGATGTGTTTGTAATGTCTTATGTAATGTATAAGATCAGATTAAATTTCTCAATAATAGTTGAAGCAGGTGTCTATAGACTTTCTTAATGAGTAATATTTCTCAGTGATGTAGATTAACGTTAATTTCTGATTAAACTTAAACCTAATGATATGATAAAAATAGCAATTTTATCACAGCGGTCATTCAACTGAATCTTACACGCGAGTTTGTTTTACAGAACCAATGTTTCCAACCTAATGCTACCAAAAATATATTGTCTGGAGCTAGCACGACCCAGTTCTTCACAGTTTCTTCAACCTATATCATCAGAGCTTTCCAGGTTAAACAAGCAAGTTACTTGAAGGATAACACATTTTCGTGTTAAGACCCATTTCCTTAAAGCACGCCATTGCGTCACGACAATAAACACAATCAGTTAATTTTCTCCGAGTACGAGTCTTGCTATAACTGTTTTGTTATTATGGGTTATCCAGCGATTAATGCCATTGCCTCACCTGGTTTGTGTTGAATTCAATTACGGAGACCATGTGTGAAGCATACTCACGATAGTCAATACTTAACCAGAATTCCGAGAAAACAAAGATGTAGCCGGTATGTATTAGATGTGTGAGGTCAACGTCTACCTGGCACTTTATAAGGTCCAGATAAAGGCTTTACTATATTAGCCTCTTCTAGAAAGATAGTGTAACTCAAGCGAGAACGTCAATTCAAAAGAAAATCATTTCAGATAAATGAATTTTATAGTGAGGTGACGATTGTTTCTTTATTAGTTGTAATAAGTGTTGACCGACTGAAGTGTGGTGTTATTGGATGGCCAGTCATCTGAGATAGCCCACATGTTCTCATATAACCATCCATCAACAGTTAGACAGGGTTCGCTGATTCCCGTATACTCAGTTATCACATGATTACCTTCAGTTACCGAGTCTTCGGCTGTCATCGAAAGACCGCCAAGTTCCCGAGCGTTTGAGGGAGAATGAGAGCAAGCCTTCGCTTTTATCCGCGGACGACCCTGTAAGCTTTAAGCATATTCAGAATGTGTAGAAACGATTGTGAATGGCGATAAAAAGTCTCGGCAATCTGGCAAATCTACTCAGATAAAAATCCAACCTTTTAATTACTCAAAAAGCCATGATGAATTGAAGAATGATTGCCTATAATTTCTTCATCTGCCCATTAGTATTTCAACGTTACCTCTTTTACATGTCCACCAACCGATAGACTTTTTACAAAAGGTTTTATCTCTAGGAAAATTCTCGTCTCACATCAGTGTAAGATTCAATTGAATTAGCCCCGTTCCTGTCCAACCCAGAAACGATGTGTTTTAAAGCTGTGAATTAAACCGATTGATTACTCCACTTAGGATTATACCTGATATGTTCGGCAGATTTCCATTTGTCAACCTCGATTAGTTTGACTTCAATATGATTGAAAACGATTCAATTACATATATTTTTATTTCCAGAAATAATGAAGCCGATGCTAAAACTGTTACTGTTTAACAGTCGAATTCCAAAATAACGGGAAATTTGTAGCCCATATAACTCTCAGGCAGTAATAAAACTGGCCAATGCTGGACTATAATAAACGCTTATAAACGTATAATGAACATCAGATGCGTCTTTATCTAATCAGAGTAAATTCATTACTGATATTTAATGTTCAAGTCCTGATTTGATCTGTATAGAACCGCGTCGAGACTCTCCGCCTAACCAGGATGAGAACGTTTAATTCATTAATAGGTGTATTTTACGTACAATACCAAAAGCCCAGTTTTGTCTTGATTCAACATTGGACATTGAGTGCTTATTAATTCTGATAGCCGAGCATTGAGTAACTAATTATAATACTCCTGTCCAAATGTATTGAAAATCTGTATACATCATTCGACTGACTTTGGTTTCCTTCTAAGTGAACGTAAACGAAAGCATTTCAGATGATGTCAGATTATATAATAACATTGACAGAGCACATAACGTCACTTCCAGAGTGTATGTTGTGACTCAAGGTAATGGACGATAAAAAAGAAACTGCAGGACACATAGGCTACCCTATCATGAAATAGTAACACGACATTTTCATTGTATAAGATATTTATATGTATAAGCATCTGTCCATATTCGTCTGCTTTCCTTATCATGCAGTTTTATTAGCCACCGTTCTCCTGAAAAAAAAAAACGCACGACAGATCGTTGTGCGGACTTATAATTTACTTCTCAACTGGCTTAAAAGTAACACAGCTATTGATTGAGAGGGCGGAGTTTATCAAGTAGACATTTGCTACTTCAGCCGAAGATGGTCATTAGCGATACAATGCCATCATTAAGTATCATAGATCAAGCAGTGGCCATTGCCTGTGGACAGGTTCCCCCTTTCCTCCATTCCACCAACAACCAAAACTTCTAATTGTTGCACATTAAATGGAACCAAGCTTTCAGAATTTTCTGTCACGGCGAAAATGACAAGAACCGATCTTTAGTAAACACCCTCTAGTTTGAGGAAATGTCATCTAATTGACAGCTTTATATGATTCAGAACTTTCTCTCATATAAATGGTAAAAATTCGTAACAAAACCCCAAATGATGGTGCCTGGTTTTGCGTAGATAACATATCATCTTAGACACACTTGCTTTGCTTCACAGTCGACTTAATACAAATCTACTTAATCATGTAGTGTCACAAATGATGTCATTCAGTGTTTTCTGTTATTGTTTCATTCTTGTGTACAGTAAAGTAACCGCTGGCCAGTCATTGATTCAGTGGACTAACGATTTGCCTTTAGGTGACGTTGCCTTGAGGTAGGACACGCAGCCACACAGAAATAGGGAACCCTTCAAGCGAAAATCGTCCGGAGACATTTCATTCAAAGAAATTCATTGAAAACTGTACGCTAATCACCGAGGAAATATCGATTTATAGGGAACGCTTTAATGTTGTGTCAATTGTCCCTGCCTTGGCACAAAGGCATTTTTAATGGAAGCGTCTATACTTCATATGCGAGATTTACATATAATGTGAGGGCGATTTGAAGGGCTCTTAAAAGGGACAAATCAGTGTCAAATGAACATTGGATGGGGTTTTCCAGCAGACATATGTCTACAGACGGTAGCATCTTTTTAACGAGTCCCGAAAAGTAAATCAGGGAGAAGAAGAGCCAAACAGTCCCTCATTCTAGGTGGTTTACCATTCACATTTACACACAAATAACATGAGATCTATAGATTTTACAATCCTATATTATTTAACATTGAATCAAATGATTCACTTCTTTGTTGTAAAAGCTGCTTGAAACCAGGTAAAAACATTACTCTTGAACTCAAATATAAGCAATATTGATTATTTTCCCCTATAAAATAACTGCATCGTTTCCTTTTCTTATATTTTTTATCTCATTTGAAAGGCAATATCTTCATTCCTTTGAGACACAAAGTTGTTACCATGTGAATCTCGAAATTTATGATCACTAAAACACACGGGCACAGGAAAAATCTTCGTAATATACATTTATCTATTTTTTTGTGAACTTTGATGCTACCCTTCAGGAAAGTGAGTTTGACGTTTGTTTGATTGATAGGGTGCCTTATAATCTGAACCCAGAATGCACTTGATCGAAGAGATTTTCCCATGTTTGCCTTCCGATAATAGTGACAACTGCAGTTAAGTCTAAACGCATGACGACCTAATGGGACTGGGTATTATTCTTTCTAATTAACACCGTATGGTTGGAATAGGGGACTTAGGAGTCGTCGTCTATTGAACTGTATAAACCCGTGAGGAATTGTAAATCTTGCGGACAAGCCGCCTCCTGCCTGATCAGTTATTCCTTCGATACCATTCTTATGGAAGGAGTTTCCCTCTGCAAAAAGCCCCGTAACCGACTCTGTACTTGGCCGTAGCTTTTCTTTAAGAAGTAAAAGATTGGAATATTATGCAGATCGGATCTTAATTTTCTTTATACAAACCAAGCTTCGTAAGTCTCAGATGTCGAATTTGCAGATCAACTGTGGTTAATGTGAGTTAATTGAATTTTATGGATTTACATTGCGATTAGTTGACAAACAATTGGGTTAGCTTTGGAGATTCCGTGTCGCCATCTCGCGTCATCCTTCCCAAACTCTCGACTTTTCATTAAGACTCAATCAAAAAGGCTTTAACTTCTAATTAAGCAATCCTGAGAAGTTTTATTTAAATCAGTCGATACATGTACACTGTGTGGCTCAAACAAAGGCATTTCTTATTAAAAGGTCGTCCGGTAATTGTTCTCAATATAGAAAAAGAGGCACAGTCAAAGTCTATTTGTTCCTGGAAATAATGAAGCAGTAGACGAAATCGTGATATTGTCTAGATTGTCGCTTTGAATTCAAACGAAAACCCGACAATAAAGTTAACAGTCATGGGACTTCTAATTAAGATCAACTTTAAACAGTTGAACATATGTCAGAAACGGATTATATTGGGTATTGGAAATGGAAGAAAGACAATTGCATGTCTATAAAAATTACCATTTTCCATATTTCAACTGATATTTTACGCATGTTTTTACTGACTTTTCCTCAAGCATAACAGTGATAAAACGTCAAGTCATTTACATGGAAACTAAGTTCGCATATATAGTTGTCATATAATTCAAAGAATAGGTAAAAAAGAGCAGTTTAGGATTATATTTAATCTATCGATCAGTTGAATGCAAACTAACATTTAATATTTTTATTTTCTAATTCAAAGCACTATTACGTTATTACTATGTTCCTAGAAAATATATTTTGGATAAAACTAGTCTACGTAAAGTTCTGTGTTAATGGTTTTATTTTTACTATCGTTTGTAGGGTGAGTACAGTACTGAAGAAGTATGAATCTGGTCTGTTACTCGTAGTTGGTTTTGGTGGTTTCTCCTTGCTCTTGGCTTTTCTCTACAATGCCATGCGAAAATATATATTCCATGATGAGCACAATTTAGATTCAACGTTTGATGCTGGTGGTAATGTAACGTTCAGTTTGACCGCTGTCACTGTAGCCTCACAACTCTTCTGGCCAGGGGATATTCTTCACAGTGCAACTCTGACGGTGAAGGTAGGCTTACCATTCTAATGATGTATTGTCTACTTTTCTTTCTCATGAACATAGACGTAAACATACGAGATAAGATATTTAATGAAGAACCAACAAAAGACCAACATACTTTATGTGCACATCTGGATTTACATATGTAAAAAAAGTAATGTATGTACAAGCATATATTATTCAAGCAGTTGAAAGAAAACAATAAGAATTACTTTCAGAACGTTCTCACTGTTCCGAAATAGAAAACTGTAATTCGAGTTCATTGGTAGAAATAGCAGTAGGCCTATGTAGATCCGATGCTCTCAAAATATAATTCACATAATCAAATCCTGGAAACAAACTTGTTAACACTTTGTCACAGATCACATACATGGCTGAATTGATAATTTAACTCTCCAACTAAGAATAAGCCGAGAATTACATTCAAGTCATAAAACATTTAAATGTCGACTTATAGCATACTTATAGACTACACTGGAGTAGTTGTGAACTGACTAAGTAAATAAAAATATTGCGCCCTTTAATTATAAACATAGTAATCTTGTAGTAAATTTTTGAATTCTATCTGTGGAAAGCATGCCACAGCTAACAATAGGCTTCTAGAGAAGTATGCACTTGAAAGACAGACTTGCGAAAACAACAGCACAAATTAGGACTAGAGAGTTATAGAACGCTCCATTCACAAATACACGTAATAATAATAATTTAAATATGCAATGAGGCAAATGCATATTTTCTAATTCGGACAAATAAATAACTGTCTAGTATCATATAAGTATGAAATATACTATTCCGTTAATGTGTCATTTAGGCTTACAAATACGACAGAGGTACATTCACTGCTGATAGAACGAAATAACAATTCATTTCTAGCTGTCAGAATTGTCTCAAGTTTTAATTAATGAATGTATTTCTGAATTTGTTTTACTTAACACAAAATGCGAAAAGTTGTTCTTTATATATTGCTTTTTTGTATGTCAAACCATTATGAGGTCAAATAAAATTAATCTTTGAAACCATTTGATAAGTATAAATGATATATATTTTCAGAATGGCATCGCGGGACCATTTTGGTACGCTACAGGTGTTATGTTTAACATCTTCATATTTCCCATCCTGTCGGTCAATTTCAAGACTAGAGCGCCAGGTGCAAAGACATATCTACAGGTATGAATATCAACCAAACTCCGGAATGGGAATACATGTTTGGATAGGGTCTGTCATTTTATTGGGGATTTACGATATCTGGTAACAGGGGACTTTTTGGAACGTTTTGATGAAGTTGTCGCTCAAACTGACTTGAAAACTAAGTGTCATGTTTGAAATGCTATCTTAAATACCGGAGATTGTAGATAAACGGACCCACGTTGAGATAGTTTGATGAACCACGGTCGATGGATCATATCGATATGGGTCTTTGAAAAATGAATTAAGCAATGCGAACATCAAAAACATTCTTAGTTTTAAATCTTACGAAAGCATAATAAAGAACCAGGATCGATTTGAAGAAAGTTAAATTTAAATTAGCCGAGCTAACGGAAGACGGAACCAGATATGGTCTAAGTTTGGGTTGGGTATTTTCACTATTCCACTACAGGGATGTCATTGGGAATGGGTTATCTCCTTACAGGCTATCCAATTATACGAGCCCTCATATAACGTTGATAGCCAGACTTCGGTATAGTTCTCCGTGAATAAGGAGATTTACCCCGACATTCTCAATTACCTCTTATATTATAGTTATTGAATTTTCATGGCTCTACTTGATAAAAGAAAAAGATGTGTACTCGTGGAAGCGGTAATATTCTGTTTGGAATCCAAGCTATTCTCTTTGAATAAAACGGGCTTTAATTTAGATTTTCTCACAAATTACAATCCCTTTATTAACTTAATTCAAAAACCCAAGCCACCATTTTCTTATTATGGAGATAAATGCATCATTAAGAGTTTAAACGTCATCTGAGAATGACCACCGCTGTTCATTTGTGTAACTGAAATAGGATATATACGTAATGCCAACCCGAAGTAAATATTTTAGGAAGGCCTTTAAAGAGATACTCCTTCGTGAAACCAGGAATTTGATTTGTTACGGGGGAGTTTGGATATTAGATTGCTGACCATTTAAAGCGTGTTGTATAGATTGAGTTCCGTCATTCATCTGTAGTTGTGTTATTTTAGTTGACCATGCTGTATTGCCATGCTTAAGTATTATAAACTATATGTGTATGTTAATGGCATTACTAAAGAGATAGCGTTTTGGGTTTAATTTTTCTCCATTTCTTTACAGATAATGAAGGCCCGTTTCGGCAAAAAAACACATATAGTGTTTTGTTTTTTCGCCTTGTTGACAAATCTGGTAATTACCATCGGGATCATCCTGGCTGGTCAAGCTACCATCCAGTCCCTCACGGAGGATGCCTCAGATGAATTTGTCATCTTTGTTATGGCTATGCTGTTTGGATCGTATTCCTTCGTCGGTGGTCTTGGTACAACATTCTATGTCTCCTACTTCAACGCTTGTTTAGTATTTATCCTTCTTATCATTTTCGTCGTGAGGATATTTTATGTAGGTGGAAGTGAAGATCAAGGTTTGGGAAGTGTGCAGAAAGTTTACGACGCGGTTTCCTGCTTGGAAGGCCCAGAAGGCAATGTGGACAACAGCTACGTGACGTTTAGATCCACAGGTGCTCTGTTGTATGGTGTCATCGAGATATTTGTATCATCAGCCGTGACATTTTGTGACCAAGCTTCATGGCAGAGCAGAATTGCCGCGAAACCAAAGCAAGGTGTCATGGGATTTATCCTGGGCGGTTTCATGTGGTTTACCATACCCACCACAATGGCAACTACGACAGGAATTGGCTACCTGACTCTGTGCTACCATAATGGATCTCACTTGTTACAAGATGGAGAGATAACCGAAGGTATTTTTAAAACTAATGTCTTCCGTTTACTGGTATTTGTTACAAAATGATCTAACAAAAATTCATTTTCAAGCATGCTCTCAGACTGCCAAGCATTTGCATCTGATTGTTATTAGCTTGATCTTGTCGTTGATTAATTATAATTTTGAAGTTACATTGTAACCATCTCTTGTCCTATGCACTATTGGATTCAGAAAATACAATTTTTGATCCATGGTAGAAAATCTGATCCAAATAAACAAGAAAATGATAAGTTGCGACAATGTTTTTCTCTCTAGGGTTGGTGACACCTCTTATCGCCGAGCGTGTGTTAGGCTCAGCAGGGGGAATCATGATTCTTACCATGGGTGCTATGGCTCTCATGTCCACCGGAAGTGGAGAAGTTATGGCAGTCTCTTCCATCATTGTTTATGATATTTATCAGACTTACTTTAAACCATATAGGTAAGAAGATGAACTTTCTTTAGACCTTAAACGAAAAAAAGATTAATTGTTTCAGACCGCACTATTAATTGTCTTATTTATTGGAGATCGATGGGGGTCTTTTATAGTATTTGGATGTGAGAGCTACATATACCAGTTATATGTTCATGGGAGGATATTTCTGTTGGAAAGTTTGACTACTGAAATTATGAGCAATTCTCCCGAAAGAAAATGTTGAATAAGCCCTGCTGCAGTTTTTTCTGTAGAATGTTCTTCTTGCCAGACGAATTGCTAGCGGTTAAACAATTAAAACCATTTTTGCATATTTACTGCAAAGATATCTTGTAATCTTAAAAATCATTGTACAACGCGTATTTGTTTCATTCCATAACCTTAAATAATGAATCCAAACGTGTCATTTTGCAGGGTGGGCGTGAGACATGACCAGTGTGTTCTCTGTGGGCGTTCGAAGAAACCTACATTCGAGACAAAGAATTCGGTAAACGATCGGACGGATGGAACAGATTGTATCTACTGTGAATGTCATTATATCGCTGATTGTGAGACGTGTGCTGCAGACGTTGCAGCAAGAGGAGAGGCTAAAGATAAACGGCGACTTAAGCCTAATTACACCTGTGAACATCATGGTCGTTATCGGGAGTATCTGGACAGCTTGATACGGTTTAAAAACTGGTGCATTATATGGGTGACCATCGGTATCATTCCCTTGGGCCTCGTTGTCTTCGCCTCTGGAATTGATCTCAATTGGATCTTTTACGAAGGAGCTGTGGTCACCGTTCCTTGCTTCCCTCCTGTTTTCCTAAGCATCATGTGGGCCAAAGCCACTGGTCCAGGATTGATAGCCGGTAAGTTAACAATACGCCACACGAGCTATGTCTTTTTAAACTAACATTTATCTCGAGGAGAATTCGAGGAAGGCAATTTATATGGACTATTGTTAGCATAGAAAGTTTTTAAAAAGTTATGATAATTGTATCGTTGAATAACTATATTTTATGAGTTACATGAAACTAAAACTGCCTTATTAATTGCAGGTGGAATTAGTGGATTGATTGCTGGGATTGTCGTCACATTAGGAATGGCGAGTACATTCCCAGGAGGACTTGGTAACTTCTTGATCAATACAGCTCAAGACAATACTATATTAGCAGGGATTGCCGCAGCTTTCGGATTCAGTTTGAGTGTATCACTGGTAGTCTCATTTCTAACGAGTACCGTGAAAACTGAAGAGGATGAAGAAAAGGAATGGCAAAAAACACAAGATATCGATAATCCACTGAATCCGTGGGAGCAAAATTACCAAGAAGAACTCAAGGATCTTGAATATGATGGCAAACCCTCGTATAAGCAACTCGAGAGTGTGTTTAGATCAGCCAAAGTTTTGGCTTATGCCACGGGCCTTATTAGTATATCCGTATTCGCCATCGTCATTCCCTGTATTATGGTAATTTTCCCGGTAATGGATGGATCTGTGTTCAAAGGATGGGTCACCTTTTGTCATATTTGGGCGGTTGTGATGGCGATAATCGTTATTTTCTTCCCACCAGTTGAAGAAGTGAAGAAGATGGTCAAACAGTATCGACTGAACCAAACAAAACAACTTCGTAAAGCCATACGTACCAACAGTGACCATGCTGTTAACAACTCGAAGTCCATGGAACTTCAGGTGATGCTCGACGGTCCAAAGGAAGCCGGTGCAAAAGTTTAAGTGCCGATTGTCGTCATAAAAAAACTCAAGGAATGGTTTCTTCCTGGACAGTTGTTATAGTACTAGAAATAAAGGAACACAATTGATTAGCCCATCCCAATCAGAAGATAATCTCTGAAGTGATGTGATTAATGTATGAAAGCCGTGTTAACGTGTGTATTGTTGGTACAGAAGTTCGTTTCACCTCAAGTTGGAATCTCACATTGCCTTACTGAACTCTTGTCTTGAATGATTTCAACATCCGTTTCTATTCACACTATCAGACACCCGTCAGACAATCGGCTTGGATCTAAGGATTTCCAATTGCATGTTGTTCGGGTGGGTTTCAGTATATCACCTACGGAAATGCCCTTGTCTCCAGGGTTAGGATGATAATTTATGTCTTTTTGAAAGAGAGTATATTACAGGTATTCCTTACTTTAGGTTCTTCAGTACTCTGTAGCTCAACAGAAACTAGCACACCGGCATTTATACATATTGTTTGTACTGGTTAATGAATTTGTTGTTCACTTTCCTGGATGGATTAAGTTAATACACACTACAACTGTCTAAATATAGTTAATAATTTACCTCTGCTTTTCAGATGTAAAGAAGTGTTTTTTCATGGTGTACTTTCAAAATATGACTTTATTAGCTGATCGGACAAAACACTATTGTCCAAACATTTACCGAAAGTGAAATTGTGAAAACTATTCAGTTGCTAATATAAAGTCCGAGGTAGAAAGTTTACTGTTTACGTTAAAAACAGTGAACGTTTTTCGGTATTTTTCCCAGACAGAAAAAAAGTCTATTTTACTCATAATTGAAAGTTTTGGAATCATTTTGTGTTTTTAATTTGAAATAGAAAATTTTCATACCCGCTATGTATCTGGCCATGCGAAAAAGCGTCTTGATATTTGAACCGTTTGAAAGATCTAACAGTAGCGTTCTGTAGAATTTTAGGAACTTTATCTGATAAAAGGAGACAGGGGATCTGATTTGAGAGACATAAAAAGCCTGCCGATAGCTTCTACTAAATCTTTTAATGGCATTTAGTTGAAAGGTTGCAATAAGGTGAAGAATTAACGACGTTTGATGTAGTTCTTACATTGTTATCAGACTTTGATAACGACGTAAGAACTACATCGAAACGTGGTCTCCCAATAAACAAAGAAGTTGCTATCCATAAGTAATTGTCAGACTTCTATTCTTCATATTCTCTACACTCCCATTTAGATATTTTAAACCTACATATAACTGGACATGTAACATGTGCCCTATGTTTAATTGTAGTGGTTTTACTTGTAGTAAGCTCTTGTAAATTGGCTTTAACGAAGGTTAGAAAGTTTACGGCGGTGAGAGTACCATTAACTTACTAATGTTCGTACTGATGTGTTACAAATAGAACTTTTCTTGGTTTGGTTTCAATATCTGACAGTGTTATTGGTATAGAAGTTTCTTTGTCTAATCCGCTCCAGCTGATTCTGACGAGAGGGAGTTGTATAAAACAGCATCGCGACAGAGTTATGTTGTCCTTTAATATAAATTTGTTGGCAGAATTATTAAGTCATGTTGTCCCTTAGACAATAATTAAAAAATGACCATGTTCTCTGTATCCATTTATACGGTTCCTTTGTATTAGACCCACCTTTTACAACTGACGTTGTTTATGAATGTCAGTTCCTTTATTGGTGATGTGTATGTTTGTACAGTGTATATATATATGTAGATTATAGACCAGATAATGAATCGATGAAGGACAGTTCAAGACAGTTCATGTCATGTAAACTGATCGTTACAACCAGTCTTAATATTAGGACTGGTGCATCTCGGAATAATACGTGTATCAGTGTTATATTTAGAGCCAGATGCCCAATATAAAATAAATGATGTTTTAAAATGTTGAATTTATAGATGTTGATACTTATATTATTAACAATTTTGATAATTTTGTACTTTGATAAACTAGATTTTCTCACGGCATAATCAAAGCGCTGTGGTGATCTTGGCATGTTATAGCTAATAGCTTCATTCGTCGTTTCTAGATTCTAACCTGCACTTGTAACACTATACGCGTTGACTGTTATTAGTTACTTGTTATGCAGTCTGTTGTATGTGATCGTCAATAAAAAATAAATAAAAAATAAACATCTTTTTCAATAAATACGCCATTTAGGTACATTGATTGGAAAGGTGCATGGAGAATCAGTATTGTTTGCTCTGTTTGATGATATACTGTCTTCACAATTGTCTCTTAAATGACAAAAATGTTAACTGTTGTTCCGCTTGGTAGGACTGACGGTGATACACCTATATTCCATCGTAACGCCTTGGTAGGATTGAGTGTGACACGCCTAGTCAATCCGAACGCCTTGGTAGGATCGATACTAACAGATCTACAGTCAATCGTAATGCCTTGGTAGGATTGAGGGTGACACGCCTAGTCAATCGGAATGTCTTGGTAGGATTGAGGGTGACACGCCTAGTCAATCCGAACGCCTTGGTAGGATCGATACTAACAGATCTACAGTCAATCGTAATGCCTTGGTAGGATTGAGTGTGACACGCCTAGTCAATCCGAACGCCTTGGTAGGATCGATACTAACAGATCTACAGTCAATCGTAATGTCTTGGTAGGATTGAGTGTGACACGCCTAGTCAATCCGAACGCCTTGGTAGGATTGAGGCTAACAGATCTATAATCAATCGTAATGCCTTGGTAGGATTGAGGGTGACACGCCTAGTCAATCGGAATGTCTTGGTAGGATTGAGGGTGACACGCCTAGTCAATCCGAACGCCTTGGTCGGATTGATACTAACAGATCTACAGTCAATCGTAATGCCTTGGTAGGATTGAGTGTGACACGCCTAGTCAATCCGAACGCCTTGGTAGGATTGAGGCTAACAGGTCTATAATCAATCGGAATGTCTTGGTAGGATCGATGCTAACAGATCTATAGTCAATCGGAATGTCTTGGTAGGATCGATGCTAACAGATCTATAGTCAATCGGAATGTCTTGGTAGGATCGATGCTAACAGATCTATAGTCAATCGGAATGTCTTGGTAGGATCGATGCTAACAGATCTATAGTCAATCGGAATGTTTTGGTAGGATCGATGCTAACAGATCTATAGTCAATCGGAATGTTTTGGTAGGATCGATGCTAACAGATCTATAGTCAATCGGAATGTCTTGGTAGGATCGATGCTAACAGATCTATAGTCAATCGGAATGTTTTGGTAGGATCGATGCTAACAGATCTATAGTCAATCGGAATGTTTTGGTAGGATCGATGCTAACAGATCTATAGTCAATCCGAACGCCTTGGTAGGATTGAGGGTGACATGTCTAAATTCAACGGCAACGCATTGGTAGGATTGAGATTGACACGTCTACAGTCAATCATAATGCCTTGGCAGGATCGATGCTAACAGATCTACAGTCAATCGGCATGTCTTGATAGGATTTAGGGTGATACGTCTATATTCAACGGGGTTGACACGTCTACAGTCAATCTGCCTGACATTCAAGTCTTTAAAAACGAATTTAAATTAATCTATAAACGTTTTATGGCCAAACGACCTGACTGAATATTCTACACTTATTTTTCTAATTAACCTGTTTGTCATCTGTTCCACTGATCATTTACCACGATTTGATTTCCTGTTTGCAAATTTGAATTTCGCGCGGTAAATCTAACCTATTTGTCCTTATTGACATGAAATAACAGCCAATCAAAACTAATGTTGCGATAATCATGGCAAATTTCCAAGACATGCATGCCGTTCTGGACGCATGCCAAAAATCGCATGGGATGTAACGCGATTGTTGGCTTCGTTTAAAGGCACACTTGCCGCCGTAGCCTGTTTAAATTTGCTAAGAAAACCAATTTACATGAGCTTACTACGACTAATACCACTAAACTTAAACATAGGACACATAAAACATGTCTAGTTAGCTTTAGACTGTAAAAATGGGGTGAAAAACAAACGAAGAATCGAAGCCTGACTACAACAACAACGATAAGTGTCGGTCAACTTTCGTGTTGGTTTACCCTCCTTTCAGGCCTTTTTATCCGTGGTTTACACTCAAACAATCATCAGCAGGGTTTTCCAGTCGCTGTTAACCGATCGTCAGTCTGTATTTCTCAGATAAATAGGCCTACGTAAAATTACACTGTGCCGTTAGTTCACTCACTCGACTGAAACATAAAATCGCCAATAGGGGGCAGATCGGTTTGTTTACGTTCCGGGTACGTAACAATTCAAATTTTCAAATTCAAATTAAAAATACAAAGTGACGTCCAAACTTTTAAATTTTGGTAAAAATAGAAAGTTCCTAACTTATTGTCTGGGAAAAATACAGGATACGGTCTTTCTTTTTTAATGTAAACACTATTCCTGATTTTCGCGGCAAGTGTGCCTTTAAGGAAAATATTTGAATGCATTAGTCTTTTAGGTTCGCGAAAAGTTTTATCTGGAGATAGGCGCTTCTGAACTTGTTATTTGTCCTGGTATGACGCATGGACATGACAAGGGGTTCCCATTGGCTGTGGGCATACTCATTAACTTACTAACGCTTTAGTTATGGAGGTCATATCAGAGGGTATTTCACGTACATAGATCCCCGAAGTCTGTGTTTGCATTGCCACCCTTTTCTGTACAATGGCTTGAGAAGACCGTACAATGCAGCAGCACACTGTTGGCATATACATGGACTTGTATTTTCCTTTTACAGAAAGGAAACTATGCGCCAGAGTGTACATAAATTATGGTTAAAACTATATGAAAAAGCGGAGAACTCTCTATTTGTGGTAAACAATTTTCTGATTGAAAGCTGCCTTCAGGTTTCACAACAAAACTAAACGCAACATACCGCAGCGTGGAACTTTTTGACCAGTCGGAACTCCCTTCGGCTATATCTACGCTCGCTACCGGTCGGCTTTGACACGCCTCGGGCAGTCTGCGCTTTTTATACGGCAAATCACCGTATTTTTGGGCTGAATAAAAATGGCGTTAAAAGCAAATATCAAAATGTTTTGCTACCGACGAAAACAGAAAATAAAAATAATTATAAATTTATTAAATGTTAATATCATTTAGAAAGATATTTGTTTATATATTTTATTTAGCCCGGTAAACCACATGTTGTAGACAGACGCAGTTTCGGTGCATATCAGGAATCTTCAAATACTTCAATTATATAACTGATCGAGGCTGAAAGTTAACAAACCGAGTGTTTCAGTCCCTTACATTATCACGGGGACACTTCTGTGGGGTCCTCAGGGGGATTTGGGATTTGTACGCTTCACGGCTACCTATTTGGTCGCCATATTCAAAATGACCTGCAGTCTATCAGAGGGTATTTCACGCACGTAAATCCCCGAAGTTTCGGAGTGCTTTTTGACCTGTTCTTACTTGGAAAACAAACATACGGCAGCAAGGCCATTCTACATCAATCTAAAATTAGAAGTTACCCCAGGCCTAAAGTCCAGATTTAACTCTCTTAGCCACGTCTAAAGGAGATCTCGCGAGAATACGATTGATTGTACATGATCAATCGAGATCTCGTGCCATTCTACAGGATGTGTTACTAAATCTGGAATAAGCGAGTATACATATACAAAAAACTAATCCGAAATTAACCGAGAAAAAGTACATACATGTATAGTTATCTAGGAATTACCTGTTGCTTTTGCACCACACACGCAACTACAAAGAGCATATGCCGCCAGTGGCTATCTGTAAACCAAATATTCGTACTTTGTTCATTTATTCTGATCGCAAATTACTTTAACGTACATTCTCGAAAACAAAATTACTAAAACTTAAAAATGTGTTTATTTTTTGTGGAAAAAAAAATTGGTCAGAAATTTAAGACGGAAACTTTTAATATTTCACTGATTTGTGGACATTGCCAGGTTTTGCAAGGTAAGAAACCGGGCTCGTTGTCGTGTGTACCTGGGTGTACATACGGCGTGAAATGCCAACTCAGAAATGTTTCAATTTTTATTTAGTTGGAGTAAGATTCGGACCCGTGACACATATCGGACTGAATGTAAGTTTTGGGTTTCCAAGCTCGAGGAAGCTTGCACAATTCCCAGCCGAAAAAATGTTTTGATTGAAGAGAAGGTAAAACCTTACCGTAAAAAGTCTATGGACATTTTTTACTTAACCAATATTTATATGGAAAGGTCTTAGAAAATACATACTGAACACAACAACGAACCAAAGTTTCCAGTGGTTTAGTGGAACTAAACTCTGGCAATTTCTCGGACAAGGTTTGCATTGAAACCTTAGGCCTAATTAGCTGCATGAGCTGCAGAAATTGCCTGAGCTGCTTTTTTCATATATTCTGATTATCAAAAGAATAAGGGGGTGGAAAAAATTAAGGGTGGAATCGGGAAAATGCATACTTTATGTGGACTGTGCCATCCGAAGTAGTGTTCGAAATGCAAACATTAAAGTGGCATGAGCTGCCAAATTTAAAGGGGCATGAGATGCCAACATGTTGATATTTTGATGTAAAAACAGAATGTTGAAATTATTGGCGTATAATTCAGAAGCTTTTTAGTGCTTCTTGTCCCGAAAATGTATGATAAAGTATTGTTTTGAACTAACTTTGGCTTAGAATGAATGAATGGTCGTCCCGGTTATTTAAATTTTGTTTACTTTTCGAACACTGTTTCGGTTCGCACAGGCCGTGTACTATACGGATTTTCCTCATTCCAACGTCAATCATTTAGTTTTTCGATGGCCTTCAAAGCCTTTTACTGTCTGAAGATCAGAAATTATGAAAAGAGTGAATTTTGTCAGCTCATGCCACTTTAACATTTTTTTCATAATTTCTGATCGTCACGACAGTAAAGAGGCTTTGAAGGCCATCGAAAAACTAAATGATTGGCGTTGGAATGAGGAAAATCCATACAGAATGGGGCCTGTATGATCCGAAAACGTGTTCGAAAAGTAAACAAAATTTAAATAACCGGGACGCCCATTTATTCTAAGCCAAATTTAGTTCAAAACAATACTTTATCGTACATTTTCGAGACCAGAAACACTAAAAAGCTTCTGAATTATACGTCTTGAGAAAAATAGCCAATAATTTCAACATTCTGTTTTAGCGTCAAAATATCAACATTTTGGCAGCTCATGCCACTTTAAATAACCCGGGCAGACTTTCATTCATTTAATACATATAAGGTACCGGTAACTACAAATCGCTACTTTATCTTATATTTTTGAGACACACAATCTTATAATTCGTACATTTTGTGACAAACATGGCGAGGGTTTCAAAATTTAGATTCAACGGGAAAATATCAACATGTTGGCAGCTTATGCCAAAGATACATGATATGTAAGACGTATCGTTGACCTGAACAGATTAGTATAAAAATAAGAAACCAATCTCAGGGGCCTATTTCACAAGCAGACGTAGTTTAAAGTGGCATGAGCTGTCAAAATTCACACCTTTTTCATAATTTCTGATCGTCACGACAGTAAGAGGCTTTGAAGGCCATCAAAAAACTAAATGATTGGTGTTGGAATGAGGAAAATCCATACAGTATGTGGCCTGTACAAACCGAAAACGTGTTCGAAAAGTAAACAAAATTTAAATAACCGGGACGACCATTCATTCATTCTAAGCCAAAGTTAGTTCAAAACATTACTTTATCGTACATTTTCGAGACTAGAAGCACTAAATAGCTTCTGAATTATACGTCTTGAGAAAAATAGCCAATAATTTCAACATTCTGTTTAAACCTCAAAATATCAACATTTTGGCAGCTCATGCCATTTACGTAACTGTCATAGCTGTCCTTGCTATAGAGATACGTTGCTATGACAGTTACTTACGCTACGCCGCATTGTGAAACAGGCTACCGGTGAAGGGCCTCAAGTCGATTTTCAACCAAGTTATACTCAGGGACCTCCCGGTTGTCTGCCAAACATGAACAAGCCGACGAAAAAAAGCTTCATACGCACAGCTTGAAAAAGCTGGTTAGCACCCTAAAGTAGGTCACATCTCATAACGACAACAAAGAAGGAAAATGAATCCACCCCAAAAATAAATCAATAAAAACTCAATATTCAACGGCCCATGAAGGGATCAAAGTAAGATATCAAAGTAAGTTACCAAAGGGAAACTCATCTTTATAGAAACAGTCGAATCCTTTAATGAGCTTAAGACCTTATTTTTGTTAGCTTTGAGCATGTAAATGTACAATAAATTACCTCTGATCGCCATGAATTAGAAAAGGAATGACAATAAATACGAATACATGATTTTTCTGTTGACTGATTCTTCTGCATAATATTATAATAGGCCCTATGTGACGGTAAAACCCGAATTCTTGCGAGTTTCTAGACGACGTCAAGTTCTCGTTCGCTTTGCATTTCCATCAACTGCGTGCAGTTTGTTGACCGATACCCATCATTCCCACGGAGATTTCTTTCCTTCTGAAATTAGAGTAGAAAAGATAAAATTGTTTAGAAAATCTATCATATAACAGATCTACAATTACTGCACGAATTACAGCGATGAGTTGCCAGGCGAAAAAATATTGAATTGGACAGATCTCGGTCTCACATATTGTCCGTTTCTTGTAATAAGTTGCAATTTTCTAAATTGTTTAAATTTTCTTTTCAGGTGAAACGTCTTTACTTTATACTGTGTAGCAAACCAAGTTTAATATACAGTTGAAATTTTGAATTGATACCATCAGCATGAATAATTTGACAAATGTTTGTGTTTTCCCATGTCAAATTTCATAATTTGAATGGTTTTTCAACAACATGACTTTCGGTCAATGATTGTAGGATGTGATCGTGGTAATAAGGAGCGATACAAAGAGGTATTGGCCAGGCTCCTCAAAATGACAGTTGACCTCTGGGATTTGAATAAATTGTCACTCGATATATGGGTCACCTTGTTAACAGCGTTTATGGCATCTAACATAAGAAAACACAAAGCTCTGTCAACTTATTCATGCCAATGTTACCAAGTTGATATTTGACCCTTATTCCAAACTTGAGACTATTATAATTAAAAAGGCAATAGTTGGAGATACTCAAACTCTGCGGTTAAAGTATATTGATTTTTTGCTAATTTTTGCACACACCCCTATGTTATATTTGTTTCCGATTTCGCTTCCCCTAGGCTTTGTGAGTGATGAAAAGAAGATGTTTTTTTCACAAACTCTTACCTAATAATTGTTTTAGGAATCTAACCATATCTGGATTTCCTTGTTCCCTGGCAATGGTTAAAATGGAATAACCTTTCCCAGTCAACTTCTGCCTATCGGCCCCTCTGGATAGCAGGAATTTTACAGCATCTTTAAATAAAGAAATTACATGTAAATATAACAAACTTTTGGATTTCGGCATTCTCAAGAAGATTTTTATACACAATGATAATCCGAATGAACTTAACAGTCCTCGTTCATAGCTTCTGGAAAACACACATAGAATTAGAAAAAAAGATGAATAACACCTTCTAAAATACCCCACCATTAATGCAGCTAAATAGTTCAACAAAAACGAACATTTTTATCGTGTCGTAGCTATGATACCTGGTCTCACCGTCTCAAGTGACCGTTTTTTCTCAGCCCAGTGCAATGGGATACAATTCTATCTTACCTAAGTGACAATGTCTCACAGCTCAGTGCAATGGGGTACAGTTCTATCTTACCTATCTGACCGTGTGACTGTCTCACAGCCAAGTTCAATGGGGTACAGTTCTATCTTACCTATGTGACCGTGTCTCACAGCCCAGTGCAATGGGGTACAGTTCTATCTTACCTATGTGACCGTGTGACTGTCTCACAGCCAAGTTCAATGGGGTACAGTTCTATCTTACCTATGTGACCGTGTCTCACAGCCCAGTGCAATGGGGTACAGTTCTATCTTACCTAGGTGACCGTGTGACTGTCTCACAGCCAAGTTCAATGGGGTACAGTTCTATCTTACCTATGTGACCGTGTCTCACAGCCCAGTGCAATGGGGTACAGTTCTACCTTACCTATGTGACCGTGTCTCACAGCCCAGTGCAATGGGGCACAGTTCTATCTTACCTATCTGACCGTGTGACTGTCTCACAGCCAAGTTCAATGGGGTACAGTTCTATCTTACCTATGTGACCGTGTCTCACAGCCCAGTGCAATGGGGTACAGTTCTATCTTACCTATGTGACCGTGTGACTGTCTCACAGCCAAGTTCAATGGGGTACAGTTCTATCTTACCTATGTGACCGTGTCTCACAGCCCAGTGCAATGGGGTACAGTTCTACCTTACCTATGTGACCGTGTCTCACAGCCCAGTGCAATGGGGCACAGTTCTATCTTACCTAAGTGACAATGTCTCACAGCTCAGTGCAATGGGGTACAGTTCTATCTTACCTATCTGACCGTGTGACTGTCTCACAGCCAAGTTCAATGGGGTACAGTTCTATCTTACCTATGTGACCGTGTCTCACAGCCCAGTGCAATGGGGTACAGTTCTATCTTACCTATGTGACCGTGTGACTGTCTCACAGCCAAGTTCAATGGGGTACAGTTCTATCTTACCTATGTGACCGTGTCTCACAGCCCAGTGCAATGGGGTACAGTTCTACCTTACCTATGTGGCCGTGTCTCACAGCCCAGTGCAATGGGGTACAGTTCTATCTTACCTATGTGACCGTGTCTCACAGCCCAGTGCAATGGAGTACAGTTCTATCTTACCTATGTGACCGTGTCTCACAGCCCAGTGCAATGGGGTACAGTTGTTACAATCTAGTTGATCAACATTCACACCCAAATCTAAAACAATCTGGGAAGAAAAACAAATATATCAGGTATACTACAGGGGCATAAAAAGGAACACAGGAATTAATAACAACTAAATTTTTGAGAGCCATTCTTTAAGAAAGAGAACGGGCTGGGGCGGGGCGGGAGGGCATTTCGGTGGCTCTATTGGTTATACAGTCCCTCAGTCCGGCTAGGGCCTTCCATCGATGCGGCGCGGGATCGAATCCTACTGAAACCAAACAAAAATGGTCGAAGTAAGACCAAATAAAAATGGGAAAAGAGCTCAGTTTTGTCTCCGAAAAACCTGGCAACGCCGCCATATAAGAGAAATAATCATTAGTGTGGCGTAAAACATCAATCAATAAAATAATCAATTCAGAGACAGTTAATTTGATAATGAAAAAAAAAAATGAAGTTGAAACTAAGCCTTTGTGATTCGAAAGTAGGGCAAGTTTTTCTTTTATTTGAAGGCGATACTTTTTTTTTATTTCAACATCAATCCTTTAGTTTTTCAAGGTACTTCAAGCGCTTAACTTTTACTGACAATTCGAATTAAAAAAAGTCCGGATGTAGGAGTTAATTTTCTGGGGGTATTGATGCTTATAAAAACCTAAACGTATATCTGTAAGATTAGATTAAACGGAATGAACACACTCACTTCTATACAGCTTACGTGTCCATTGGCTGCCAGAATGTGGAGGGCAGTCTGTCCAGCTAGGTCCATTGAAGTTAAATCCTAGAAGAGTTCACGACAATCTTATGTACAAGGTTTCACTAAAATTAGGTTGAATCTATTCAGGTCTAACATACATTAATGATTTGTTGAATACTTAGAATCTGCTTTTTTCTTCTCTAAAATCGTTTATGCATATAAGGTAATAAATATCAGGTGAATTAATTGCTCATCCTCCACTATTTATAGTTGATAAGTATCCATTTAAATAAGTTTTGTTTAGCTTTTATAGTAAAAAGTTTTGTTTGATAGACTTTCTTACAAAATGACATAGTTTATGTAACGTTTTTTTTTTTAAACACCTGATATATTATTGGGTAAACCTACTACTTTGGAGACTCAAGGGAGACAACTTTGGGGACCCAAAGTTCTGCTCAATCCAAATTGATTGGGATACAGTGACTGATGCGTGTTGTACGGGATGCGTACAAGTGTACCCAATGTAAACAAGTGACAAAGAACATGTGGACAATACAGACAGCGGATACGATATTTACTGAAGCATCGGCTCAATATTCCATTTACCTGACCGAGATTAATCGACTTTCTCAGGCTCCGACTGTCGCCATAAAATGCTGAAAAATATCATATTTATATAAGAACTCAATCAATGTTAGCATATTTGGAAACATGATAACACATTCCATACAATTAGAATGACAGATTTTAAAATAATTCAGTTGAACAACAGAATCAAGATTATTTCACTTATATGTGAATATTGTTTTATACACTTGATAACTTTTCTTGAAACTCAATTATGATGGATAGCTATGGATCGGTTATTGATGAAGAAATTAAAGCGTATAGACTTAGACTGATGGCATAACAGGAATCAATATAACTGGCTGTTTATTGAAGGGAAGAATTACATACACAATATGGGTTACTTTTATCTTTAGCTATCTTTTACTTATTAGGCCTATAGGGAACTGCGGTGCAGCAGAGCAATATGCAAGCCCAGGTTATTAGCAGTCCTCCAATGTCAGTTATATTAGCTTCTTTGATTACAATTTTAGATCGGTCAGCTGGCAAGGTTTGTTAATCGCGGAACTACACGGGCAATGTGCATAGGCCCTACTGTTAAAAGAAATGAGGATGAGTTACGTGTGTGCATAAGTTTGGCTGTCACAACCCATTCCCGTTGTAACATGAAACACCAACACTTAACTTATTAATACTTGTGACATTTCATTGAAAAGAACTGCGTGAATTTTTATAATTTCCGGTAAGAAAAAAAATCTAGAAATTACCGGCAATTTTCCCTCGCGCAGTCCCAAGGTGCGTTAAGACAATATTTCAAAGTAGACCTAGTGAATGAATGTGTAATTTCAATATTGTTCAGACCGTATAGCTGACACGGATAACATTTTTTATCTCAAAGTCAATTCTTAAGTTATTCAATAAACAACAAAAACTCAAATGCATTCTGTTCACAATCAATACTCATGGGAATAGTCAGAATTTCAATGTGCTTTCAAATAAAGCTTCACACCAATATAGGTCTATAGTAACTTTGAAATGACACCCTATAGAGATGGACAACTCACCCGCTTGGTGGATATTTGGTACCTGGAATGGTACGGCCATCCTACTGACCAACACCGTCCTTGTATTCAGCTGACTGAGATTCACATTGCGTTATGACTTATTGCTTTGTGGATGAGCTTTCTTTTGTAAATAAATAATGTATGGACACGTGGTAGTTGCCTGGAGCAATCCGAGATTAAAGGTAATTGATCAAACCTTTACATCCACGAATACCCCTATATCACCTGTTCCCTTGGAAACTAGAATTCCATTCCTTGCCTGTTTGAAGGTATGAAGAAATTTACAGCTCTGGCAAATAGATAAACCAATAAAATAAGCAATTATGTCCCCATCATCGCTTGATTATCTCCCTTTCAGTAAAGGCCTAAGTGCAGTTTGAAGTGAGTGGATACTGTATTAATAATAAAGGTTATTATGATTTGTATATCTATGGTCGGTTCACGCTTGGTCCATCCATGCAAATGGAACATTATGGGATTCATTCCTATGACTTAAAGTGACGCAAACTGCCCAAGTTTCGATATTTTCATAATTTTTCTAAACAGGGCAGATTTTGGTGACCACAGGCCCAATAATGTAGGTAGTCTTTATAAATGACATAGGGAAGAATGAATGGGATAGCCTCCCGTGGTTAATTTGATTTTGTTTGCATTTGTTTTTTTTCACTTTAAATTGGGCTTCATACATGCCATATGCTGACAAACTAGGTTTTATATCAACTCAAATCATTTAGTATTTCATTGAACTTCAAATGGACAAAAGGAATTGATGAAAATGCGTCTAAATCAACGTTTTTTATTTATATATTTTGGAAAAGAAGCATACAATATAGGGCCTACGCAATGCAGGGGTTATAAGATAAATTGGGAGTTTTGACAACACCCATCTGTTTCATTCTTATCTATTCAACACTGTCGTCACTTTGTTTTTTTTGGGAAAATATTATTTTATATTTGAATTTTGACCGTGGGTTAATGGCCTTACGGATATTTTTCTCTCAACGTTCATCCTTAAGTTATTCAAGGTACTTTCAACGACAATTGGAGTTTATAAAGTCCACGCCACTGAAAATAAAAGATGAAATTTATTACGATTGATTGATTGTTTGGTGTTTTACGCCGCATTCAAGATTATTTCACTTACATGGCGGCGTTGCCAGTTTTATTGTGGGAGGAAACCGGGTTCTATGCCTGGAGGAGACCCACGACCTTTTGGTGGTAACTGGCAACCATCCCACATAGGTTGTTCGAGTGAAACCACAGTCAGAAAAAAAAATATTGTTACGAATATCTATAAAATTACAAGTTGTACAAGTTATTTTTGTTTTTGTTATAGAATAGTAACTCCATTTAAAGTTGCCGTTATTTCGGTGAAGTAACTTTGTGTGTGTGTGTTGGTTTTGCTAGGTATTTCTTGTTATTAATATTCGACAAAATTGCTATACTTCCAAAAGTGTGGATATCCCTAATATAGACCAAGACCAAGACCAAAGGAGTATCGGTAGGCCTACAGAACATATTTATTAAAAAAGAGGAGCTCTGTGAACTTTACTATTTGGGCAAAGAGTTAGCAAGTGTGTCCTCGTGATTTTATTCTGTGCGTTTTACCGGAGATCATTAAATTTACAAGTATTTCTTCAACGAGTGAACTTTGGGACTTATAGAAATACGGCCCGTGCAGTTTTCTATTTCGGAACTGTGATAGCTTAGCTTTTTAAGTAAGTCTTGACTTATGTTTACTTTCCGCTGCTTGTATACTATTTGCCTGTAGGTTACTGTATTATTTTAATGATATAAATAAAAATTTTAAAACAAAATTAATCTGCCGGTCTTTGGTTGTTTCTTCATTAAAATTTTTGTCTTTTAACGACTCAGCAACCTTGAAACTACATGTATGTAAAATAATACTCATGCAGGGAATTGTCATCTCGGAATGTATTCCACAATTAGAATGCCATGAGTGTGCACTTATATTGAATTTAATTTATTATATATAATAACTAATAAGCTATTTTTTAAAAACGAGAGTTAGCGCGAGGGTGTGGGGAGGGGGGGGGGGATAAATTGTGTCGTGTATATGCTTTACCGTACCATAGCCATAAGTCTCTCATCTTTACCGGTACTTTAGCTTAACCGATTTTAGCTTAATGTACCTTAATTTTCGCATTGGTAATTTTCCGCACCTTTCAATTACCCAACTTTTCTTCAGTAGACTAAGTTAGATGTACTTTCCTATAAAGTAACAGGTAACTCGATACATAAGATATCTATGACCTAACATGGTTCAAGGGAGGTGACCGCAGAAGACTTAATTGTTGAGTTGCCTCCCGTGTTTAGCACTCGTACATTTCTACCAGGAGCTCCGACCTGACTTCATGCCGGCTAACATGACGAACAAAAATGTCTCTGAATTTCGAGTTTTAAAACAACATTTTGGCCTTTAATAACCCGATGGTTCATATTTCTCTAGAATGTAAGTAAAATGTTATCCTCTGTAATATTTAACAGCGATTATATTTAGAATATAGCTTTGTCCTTTGTGTGAAACTACATGACCACTGGTTCTGCTCGTCACTCGTCAGACTCCGAGACACACGAGTTACAAGTTACAATTTACATGCATTTACTCATGAGTGTTGTTGGAAATATCCAAACTCTCTGGCCTGAGTATATCACGATACTATATAGTCCATTGATGTGCTGGCCAGATATTTCCAACTTTCACGAGTTATGATCGATGATGAAATATTTCTACTCCAACAACGTTTTTGTTTTCTGTTTGATGACGCCGACCGAAAAGAAAAAGACTGCTCACAGTTCAGCAGCATTGTAAATGGAACTGTTCATGTGGACTGTGGTCTGGCAATAAAATCTAGCTAGGAGCCTCATTGGCCCAGTGACCAGACCAATGCAGTCCCTGTCTATCACTACTAGACACTAGTTTTAGTCAGACTTGATCCTCCTTCGATGGATGGGGGGAGGGGGCTCCGTGGCTCAGCCGGTAGAGGGTTGGACGCTCAATCTTAACAGCTTTCCACCAATGGGTCGCGACCTATGTGGGATGGTTGCCAGTTACCAACGGAAGGTCGTGGGTTTCCTTTCGGCATAAAGCCCGGTTTCCTCCCACAATAAAACTGGCAACGTCGCCATATAAGTGAAATAATTTTGAGCCCAGCGTAAAACACCAATCAATCAATCGATGGAAGGGGTCTCGGTCCAATGGGTTAGAGTGATCGTGCCTCAGTCCACAGACCTTCCATCAATGCGGCACGTGTTCGAATCTCCCTCAAACTATGATAAAAATTCGAAAATTTTTTAAGTTGATTTTCCACTCAGTCGCGGTATGTGAAAAAGTTGCCAGGTACTGCCCACAGGTTGTTGCTTTCCTCTGGTCAATGAGCCCGGTTTCCTCTGGTCAATGAGCTCGGTTTCCTCCCCCACTAAACCTGGCAACGCCGCCATATAAGTGAAATAATCTTGAGTGCGGCGTAAAAGATCAATCCATCAATCTAAAAACTTTAAATTGAGACTGAGAGTAATGAATTTTTTTCTACTGCTGCCTCGCTTTTCTTAGCGAGCTTTGGGTGATCAAAGACGTAATTTGCCCAGAATTGTACAGAAACAGCCATGTCAAATTGTGCGCTGGTACCCGGAAGTCAGTAAGCCACGCAAAATCTCGGAAGTCACATGACGTGACTTACAGACCCTATTATTACATGTATTATTAATTGTGACATACAAGATACAATATCGGCCTGAATTCCTATACATAATTTTAGAAAAATACAAAAATGCAAGTACACGTAACAATAATTAGCCAATACATGTATATATTGATAAGATCAATTATCATAACTAAACTTCAGTAACTTATCCTGTCAAACAAGTGTTTCTAGCCCTGTCAGCATTTTATGCCTGTCATACTACATAGTTCATAATAAGTGGAGTAAAATCTGATGAGCACATGTTATAAGTTTCCTCTGGGCATAGAGCCCGGTTTCCTTCCACAATAAAACTGGCAACGCCGCCATATAAGTGAAATAATCTTGAGCGCGGCGTTTTTTATGCAGCACTCAAGATTATTTTACCTATATGACTGGTTGAGTGGGGGACCAGTTAGGCTCAGAGGAAACCCCTAACGTTTGACGAGTGGGGCAAACTCTTCTACTTTGAGAAGAAAAAAACACTCGGAAATTGTTCAAGCTTTGTTTGACTAGGTGGGATTTGAACTCTCAACCCATCGATGGCTTGATCAAGATTTTACACCACACTTAAAATTATTTCACTTGTATGGGGGCATTGCGGGGTTTAGTATTGGAGGAAACCGGGCTCATTGCCCGGAGGAAGCCCTCAACCTTCGGCGAGTACCTGACAACTCTTCCACATACGCCGACCGATTGAAAAATCCTCTCAGAAATTTTTTAATTTGTATTTAGTCTGAATGAGATTTGAAACCGCGCCACATCGATGGACAGTCTGTGTGGGACTGAGGGAAGACCACTGTAACCCACTGGACTGAAGCTTTTAGAGGAAAGTTTTCAATTCAGTAGTTGGACTGTATTTAGTGGTAACAAAAATTATCCATTCATACTATTTTCTATAATTTTTTAATGGATGACCTATGGAATGCCCTGTTCAATACAGGATAATGCAAAATGGAAATCTCCCTTGATGCAACTTTCTAACCTATTTCTGCAGAAACATCAACCTGAAGTCCTATCCCCATACAGAGCCCTACAAAAAATATAAATACAAAAATACACCAGTCCAAGGTCGGGGGTTTCCCTCCCCACTAACCCTGGTAACGTAGCCATATAAGTGAAATAATCTTGAATACGGCGTTAAAAATCAATCGATCAAATTTATTTTATACATGTACATCTTTCCATACACTGGGTTTGAAGCCTTTCTTGTTGGTAACAGATTTTCTTTCCATTACTTATAGAACAACAGTAACAACAGACTATCTGGACAGGTTCCTATCAATGCCACCAGTCCGTATCAATTCAGCTACAATATCTCCACTCCATATCAATGCCCCACCAATGGGTCGCGGGTTCGAATCCCACTCAGTCCAAAAATTGGAAAATTTTCCGACTGGGTTTTCACTCGAAGACCTATGTGGGATGGTTGCCAGTTACCAGCGGAAGGTCGTGGGTTTCCTCCGGGCACTGAGCCCGGTTTCTTTCCACAATAAAAGTGGCAACACCGCCATATAAGTGAAATAATCTTGAGCGCGACGTAAAACACCAAACAATCAATCCATCAATCCATATCAATATCATCACTCCATATCAGTACCACCACTCCATATCAATACCACCAGTCCACCACACCATATCAATACTATCACTCCATATTAATGCAACCAGTCCATATCAGTACCATATCACTCCATATGAATGCCACCACTCCATATTAGTACCATCACTCCATATCAATACCACCACTCCATATCAATATCATCACTCCATATCAGTACCATCACTCCATATCAATACCACCACTCCATATTAGTACCATCACTCCATATCAATACCACCACTCCATATCAGTACCATCACTCCATATCAATACCACCACTCCATATCAATACCACCACCCCATATCAATGTCACCAGTCCATATCAATGTCACCAGTCCATATCAATGCCACCAGTCCATATCAATGCCACCACTCCATATCAGTTCCACCATTCCATATCAATACCATCAGTCCATATCAATTCCACCGCTCTATATCAATACCACCATTCCATATCAATGCCACCAGTCCATATCAATGCCACCACTCTATATCAATTCCACCATTCCATATCAATACCATCAGTCCATATCAATTCCACCGCTCTATATCAATATCATCACGACATATCAATACCACCAGTCCATATCAATACCATCACTCCATATCAATACCACCAGTCCATATCAATTCCACCAGTCCATATCGATACCACCACTCCATATCAATACCATCACTCCATATCAATACCACCACTCATATCAATACCACCACTCCATATCAATACCACCACTCCATATCAATACCACCACTCATATCAATACCACCAGTCCATATCAGTACCATCACTCCATATCAATACCATCACTCCATATCAATACCATCACGCCATATCAATCCCACCATACCATATCAATACCATCACGTCATATTAATACCATCACTCCATATCAATACCATCACTCCATATCAATACCACCACTCCATATCATTATCAATACCACCACACCATATCAGTACCACCACTCCATATCAATACCACCACTCCATATCAATCCCATCACTCCATATCAATACCATCACGTCATATTAATACCATCACTCCATATCAATACCATCACTCCATATCAATACCATCACGCCATATCAATCCCACCATACCATATCAATCCCACCATACCATATCAATACCATCACGTCATATTAATACCATCACTCCATATCAATACCATCACTCCATATCAATACCACAACACCATATCAATACCATCACTCCATATCAATACCATCACTCCATATCAATACCATCACTCCATATCAATACCACCACTCCATATCAATACCACCACACCATATCAATACCATCACTCCATATCAATACTATCATTCCATATCAATACTATCATTCCATATCAATACTATCATTCCATATCAATACCATCACTCCATATCAATACCATCACTCCATATCGATACCATCACTCCATATCAATACCATCACTCCATATCAATCCCATCACTCCATATCAATACCACCACACCATATCAATACCATCACTCCATATCAATACCATCACTCCATATCAATACCACCACTCCATACCAATACCACCACACCATATCAATACCATCACTCCGTATCAGTACCACCACTCCATATCAATACCACCACACCATATCAATACCATCACTCCATATCAATACCATCACTCCATATCAATACCATCACTCCATATCAATACCATCACTCCATATCAATACCACCACTCCATACGAATACCACCACACCATATCAATACCATCACTCCATATCAATACCATCACTCCATATCAGTACCACCACTCCATATCAATACCACCACACCATATCAATACCACCACACCATATCAATACCATCACTCCATATCAATACCATCACTCCATATCAATACCACCACTCCATACCAATACCACCACACCATATCAATACCATCACTCCGTATCAGTACCACCACTCCATATCAATACCACCAGTCCATATCAATACCACCACACCATATCAGTGCCATCACTCCATATCAATACCATCACTCCATATCAATCCCACCACACCATATCAGTGCCATCACTCCATATCAATACCATCACTCCATATCAATACCACCACACCATATCAGTGCCATCACTCCATATCAATACCATCACTCCGTATCAATCCCACCACTCCATATCAATACCATCACTCCATATCAATACCACCACACCATATCAATACCATCACTCCGTATCAGTACCACCACTCCATATCAATACCACCACACCATATCAGTGCCATCACTCCATATCAATACCATCACTCCATTTCAATCCCACCACACCATATTAATACCATCACTCCATATCAATACCATCACTCCATATCAATACCACCACTCCATATCAATACCATCACTCCATATCAGTACCATCACTCCATATCAGTACCATCACTCCATATCAGTACCATCACTCCATACAAATACCATCACTCCATATCAATACCATCACTTCATATCAATACCACCACTCCATATCAATACCATCACGCCATATCAATACCATCACTCCATATGAGTACCATCACGTCATATCAATACCATCACTCCATATCAATCCCACCACACCATATTAATACCATCACTCCATATCAATACCATCACTCCGTATCAGTACCATCACTCCATATCAATACCATCACTCCATATCAATACCACCACACCATATCAATACCATCACTCCATATCAATACCACCAGTCCATATCAGTACCACCACTCCATATCAATACCATCACTCAGTATCAGTGCCATCACTCCATATCAATACCATCACTCCATATCAATCCCACCACACCATATTAATACCATCACTCCATATCAATACCATCACTCCATATCAATACCACCACTCCATATCAATACCATCACTCCATATCAGTACCATCACTCCATATCAGTACCATCACTCCATATAAATACCATCACTCCATATCAATACCATCACTTCATATCAATACCACCACTCCATATCAATACCATCACGCCATATCAATACCATCACTCCATATGAGTACCATCACGTCATATCAATACCATCACTCCATATCAATTCCACCACTCCATATCAATACCACCACTCCATATCAATACCATCACTCCATATCAATACCACCACTCCATATCAATACCATCACTCCATATCAATACCATCACACCATATCAATACCATCACTCCATATCAATACCATCACCCCATATCAATACCACCACTCCATATCAATACCACCACACCATATCAATACTATCACGTCATATCAATACCACCACTCCATATCAATACCATCACCCCATATCAATACCACCACTCCATATCAATACCACCACTGCATATCAATACCATCACTCCATATCAATTCCACCACTCCATATCAATACCATCACCCCATATCAATACCACCACACCATAGCAATACCATCACGTCATATTAATACCATCACACCATATCAATACCACCACTCCATATCAATACCACCACACCTTATCAATACCATCACGTCATATTTAATACCATCACTCCATATCAATACCATCACGCCATATCAATCCCACCATACCATATCAATACCATCACGTCATATTAATACCATCACTCCATATCAATACCATCACTCCATATCAATACCACCACACCATATCAATACCACCACTCCATACCAATACCATCACTCCATATCAATACCACCACTCCATATCAATACCACCACACCATATCAATCCCACCACACCATATCAATACCATCACTCCATATCAATACCATCACTCCATATCAATCCCACCATACCATATCAATACTATCACGTCATATTAATACCATCACTCCATATCAATACCATCACTCCATATCAATACCACCACTCCATATCAATACCACCAGTCCATATCAATACCACCACACCATATCAATACCATCACTCCGTATCAGTACCACCACTCCATATCAATCCCACCACTCCATATCAATACCACCACACCATATCAATACCACCACACCATATGATCAATACCATCACGCCATATCAATCCCACCATACCATATCAATACCACCACTCCATATCAATACCACCACTGCATATCAATACCATCACTCCATATCAATTCCACCACTCCATATCAATACCATCACCCCATATCAATACCACCACACCATAGCAATACCATCACGTCATATTAATACCATCACACCATATCAATACCACCACTCCATATCAATACCACCACACCTTATCAATACCATCACGTCATATTTAATACCATCACTCCATATCAATACCATCACGCCATATCAATCCCACCATACCATATCAATACCATCACGTCATATTAATACCATCACTCCATATCAATACCATCACTCCATATCAATACCACCACACCATATCAATACCACCACTCCATACCAATACCATCACTCCATATCAATACCACCACTCCATATCAATACCACCACACCATATCAATCCCACCACACCATATCAATACCATCACTCCATATCAATACCATCACTCCATATCAATACCATCACGCCATATCAATCCCACCATACCATATCAATACTATCACGTCATATTAATACCATCACTCCATATCAATACTATCACTCCATATCAATACCACCACTCCATATCAATACCACCAGTCCATATCAATACCACCACACCATATCAATACCATCACTCCGTATCAGTACCACCACTCCATATCAATCCCACCACTCCATATCAATACCACCACACCATATCAATACCACCACACCATATGATCAATACCATCACGCCATATCAATCCCACCATACCATATCAGTACCATCACTCCATATCAATACCACCACACCATATGTTCAATACCATCACTCCGTATCAGTACCACCACACCATATCAATACCACCACACCATATCAATACCACCACACCATATCAATACCACCACACCATATCAATCCCACCACACCATATCAATACCATCACTCCATATCAATACCATCACTCCATATCAATACCACCACTCCATATCAATACCACCACACCATATGATCAATACCATCACTCCATATCAATACCATCACGCCATATCAGTACCACCAGTCCATATCAGTACCATCACTCCATATCAATACCATCACGCCATATCAGTACCACCAGTCCATATCAATGCCATCACTCCATATCAATACCACCAGTCCATATCAATGCCGCCAGTCCATACCAATACCATTACGCCATATCAGTACCACCAGTCCATATCAGTACCATCACTCCATATCAATACTATCACTCCATATCAGTACCACCAGTCCATATCAATACCACCACTCCATATCAATACCACCAGTCCATATCAATGCCGCCAGTCCATACCAATACCATCACGCCATATCAGTACCACCAGTCCATATCAGTACCACCACTCCATATCAGTACCACCTGTCCATAACAATACCATCACTGTATCAGTACCATCATACCATATCAATACCATCATACCATATCAGTACCATCACTCCGTATCAGTACCATCACGCCATATCAGTACCATCATACCATATCAGTACCATCACGCCATATCAGTACCATCACTCCATATCAGTACCACCACACCATATCAGTACCATCACTCCATATCAGTACCATCACGCCATATCAGTACCATCACGCCATATCAGTACCATCATACCATATCAGTACCATCACTCCGTATCAGTACCATCATACCATATCAGTACCATCACTCCGTATCAGTACCATCACTCCATATCAGTACCATCACTCCGTATCAGTACCATCACTCCGTATCAGTACCATCACTCCGTATCAGTACCATCACTCCATATCAGTACCATCACTCCATATCAGTACCATCACGCCATATCAGTACCATCATACCATATCAGTACCATCACTCCATATCAATACCACCACACCATATCAGTACCATCATACCATATCAATACCATCATACCATATCAGTACCATCACTCCGTATCAGTACCATCACTCCGTATCAGTACCATCACTCCGTATCAGTACCATCACGCCATATCAGTACCATCACGCCATATCAATACCATCACGCCATATCAGTACCATCACGCCATATCAGTACCATCACTCCATATCAGTACCATCACTCCGTATCAGTACCATCACTCCATATCAGTACCATCACTCCATATCAGTACCATCACGCCATATCAATACCACCACTCCATATCAATACCATCACTCCATATCAATACCACCACACCATATCAATACCACCACACCATATCAATACCATCACTCCATATCAGTACCATCACTCCATATCAATACCACCACACCATATCAATACCACCACTCCATATCAATACCATCACTCCGTATCAATGCCGCCAGTCCATAGCAATACCACCACACCATATCAATACCACCACACCATATCAGTACCATCACTCCATATCAGTACCATCACTCCATATCAGTACCATCACTCCATATCAATACCACCACACCATATCAATACCACCACACCATATCAATACCATCACTCCATATCAATACCACCACTCCATATCAATACCACCACTCCATATCAATACCATCACTCCATATCAATTCCACCAGTCCATATCAATACCACCACACCATATCAATACCATCACCCCGTATCAATACCACCACTCCATATCAATACCACCACTCCATATCAATACCATCACTCCATATCAATACCACCACTCCATATCAATACCACCACTCCATATCAATACCATCACTCCATATCAATACCACCACTCCATATCAATACCACCACTCCATATCAATACCACCACTCCATATCAATACCATCACTCCATATCAATTCCACCAGTCCATAGCAATACCACCACACCATATCAATACCATCACCCCGTATCAATGCCGCCACTCCATTTCAATACCACCACACCATATCAATACCACCAGTCCATATCAATACCATCAGTCCATACGAATACCACCACTCCATATCATTGCCATCCCTCCATATCAATACCATCACTCCATATCAGTACCATCACTCCATATCAATACCACCAGGCAGTCCATATCAATACCACCAGTCCATATCAATACCATCCTCCATATCAGTACCACCAGTCCATATCAATACCACCAGTCCATATCAATACCACCAGTCCATATCAATACCATCCTCCATATCAGTACCACCAGTCCATACCAATACCACCAGTCCATAACAGTAGGACACTTTAAAGTGGGGTGTTTCAGCTCTAAAACGCAAGTTCAATATCGAGTTTACTGTTTATAAATCCACCAACAAGACTGTCTTAACAAGAGTTCTGGTGGACTCAATATAACCAAGCAAAAACCTATTTAAGTGAAAGGTATTTGAAGTAAAGAACTATCTCAATTTACTAAAAGTAGGACATGAAAATTCCCTCCGTCCCATAAATACTTTATATTTATAGTAAATTCGTCACTACACCATAGTAGGATGGAATGTAGATTTTTGGAACATTTATGGGGAACTGAAGCCTGGACACGAAAAACAATCTAACTAAACACTGGCACATGAATATAATATTGACTGTTTGGTAACCACGGTAACAATTGGTGTCGACAAATTTGATTCATGAAACTTCATGATCCTTATAACTATGTTCACACCAAAAATCAAAAGAGGTCGAACTTCAAATTAAAATCACACCCTCGGCAGGAGTTCTATTCCTGTATATGGGGTGCATAAAATCCGAATGAACAGTTTTAGAAAAAGTAAAAATGGTTTCTTATTGTTTTGTTACAGATAACGATGTTGCTGTTTTATCTTTTGATAATACTGTTACTGTGTGGATATGTCACCTCCATACCGATTGATACACGACTTGAAGAATACTGTAAGTGTTTACTTGCCATCTTTGAGAGCAACCCTCAGTCCACAATAGTCCAAGGTATTATCGAACCATGGCTATGCCACAGTTTGGAAGCCGTTGAAGAGGGAGATTTTTTCCTGCCAAAAGTTCTTATATGGTGTCCTCTTACGAGATTTAATTTACCATTAAAATGCCCGACTCATGGTAACTCTCTGCGTACAGGTGTTTGGAAAGTTTCAACGAAGATAAGCTCCGAACCTCGATTGTTATTTGATCTAGATGGAAACACTCTTCTGATTGCCAGGTATTACGTGTGTTCCAGCAGTGGAATCTATCATCGTATCCTCTCTTCAGATCAACTCCTTTTGGATCAGATTCAGAAGGATTTGGAAATTCCTTTTATTTTATCGCATCGCTCAGGTTACACTCTTCGTTTCCTTACTCACGTCCGTGTGGAAAGCGGACTTGGGATAAACTTTAACGACATTTCAAACTCTCTCATGAAAATGAATTTGAAAAACTTCGCTAACCGCCGAAATCTGATGATGCTATTATTTAAGCACAACGACAAGCCCATTACGCCAAAATATCTAGGTGATAAAGAATTCCATGAAAACCCCCTGTATTCCTATCCTAGTGACGACCATATTCGAGAGATGTTCCTTATGAACTTTAAACAGACCAGAGATATATATGAGGGTGATATGAAGAAATTGTCAGCCTCCTCTATATCTATCTTTTACTCCTATAAACTTTGCCATAGGATTGGTATGCAAGGGAAGGACGACAAATGGGTGCCAGACAATCAGTATTTGTTAATTGTGCTAAACGAATTTGGGGAAATTATTAAATGGTGTTTTTGTGAAAGTGAAGATTTTGGTGAGGTTAAAGAAATAATGATGGAACTTAACGATAGATTTACTGTACAAGGAAGTAAACTGACCCATGTGATGACAGGCCATTGTTGTGAATGGCGTGCTAACTTGGCGTCCGTGTTCGGCTCGCACATTCAAGTTAAACGGGACTTGTACACAACTACGGAATGGCTAATTATGAAGCTAAATTTCGACGACATTGATCAGCGTTCTTGCTTAGACGACTTTGATCGTGTGTTTCGATTTCCTGACGACAGGGGAAAAGAGAGAATGAAACCAACACCACCTCCTCTTATTCTGAAATGTCAGTTTCATCAGTTTATGATGAAATGGAGATCTTCTTTGACCCCACTGGCTATTAAACTGCTTATTGATATGGAAGAACACATAGACAAGGGTTGTTTAAGTGAGATTCCGACAGGCCATGAGATTAGAAGGAGTGATGATTTAAGTGCTCTACTAGACAAATCACTTGTGCACGGAGCTTCAAGGATCGGACCGGAGTTAGCTTTTGCTTTAGTGACTGTTCTCTTTTACATTTTAAACGGAAAGATTCGCAGAAAGAAGTGGATTTGTGAAGGGAACAAAAGTTCTTCGTGGAAAGAAATAGATGGAGAGTCATTTGGCTTTATTTCTAAATCAAATCAACCACCCCCACTGAAAGCCACATTTGTAAATTCTGATCCAAATGGTACAGGATCTTCTTCAAGTGTGTCTTGTTTACTTAGGGAGGACGTGTTACAATTCCTTGTCCCCGAAGCATTAGAGCTCCATGATATGTTGCGCAGTTTGAGTGAAAGATGTTCTGCTGATACGCTGAATGTTTGGGACTGGCCCTCTATTAGGCCCGAGAAAGCTCTTAGCCTGCTTATCTCTAAAGGTCGCGAAGAACAAAGTAATGATGACGATCATGATGCGCGTCTTCAAGAACGTCTTCAAAAGTTCAACTTGAGATTAGTTGGTGTAGACAAGGATGGAAATTGTGCCTTTACTTCCGTTGCCTCACAGTTAAAAGACATAATTGATAAAGATACAGAGGTAGAGTTCTTTCAATTCTTGAGTTCTCTCGGCATGAAAGAAACTCAGACTATTCCTGATTTATCTCGTTTTCTAAGATATTTATTTGTACGCGAGATAACAAACAATATGTGTGAATATTATCCATATGTACATGGTTTGACCGAAGACCTGTTCTTGGAGGAAGCTCGTTCTTTTCAGCTTGACGGTGTGTTCACATCGCAAATTGGCGATTTCATTATGAAAGCTTTGTCCAAGGTAATGTGTTGTGCTATTGTGGTTATAAGCTCTATTCCTTCTGTCGAAGTCATTCCCTTCATTCCTACTTTGATCAAATGTAAAACGCCATTATTTGTTGCATACAACCAAGGAAACTCTGGTCACTATGACAGCACAGCTGATGCGTCTTCTCCAGACGTTATAGCTGAAACCAAGCAGTTGAGTAAATATGTATCTACTAAAGGTAAATGTAGGTGTGGACGGGGTAAGAATTCTGGGGCTGTAGGGCTCCTCTCTTGTACAAACCAGGCGAATCGTGGCAAATACTTAACTCGGTGTCCCTGTCACCGATTACAGCAGGGTTGTACGGTAATGTGTCGATGTGTTAACTGTGGTAACGAGTTCACTACCGAGGAAACAAAGGCTGAGATGACTGCAGACAGACCAATCAAACGAAGACGAACAATGTCTGCTTCAAAGAAAAGGAAGAAGGGGGAGGATTTTATACGAGAGCTTCGTGAACAGGTTCCTATTTCCCAAATGGCATGGTCTCCGTTCGAGTCTTGCGTTTTTGAAGCCTCTTTGCGATTCTTGGCTTACTCAGGTGTAGAACAGACAGCAGAAAACATTCTTGAAATGTATAATTTCATAGCCAAATCCACCTCCGTAACAAGCATGGGTATTGCACTTCGATGCAAAACTTTCAATCAGGTCACTTGTAAATTAAATCTTTCTCAAAATTCTACTTCAACGTGTATCTGAATTTAATATCTTTATTAGATGCTCTTATGATTTTCTTAAAATTATTTTATTTTAGATGTCGAGATTTTAAATAGCGTACCAAAAGCCTAGGTATAAAGTATTTCATCTTTAGAAATCGTTAAAACGAAATGTAACTGTCCAAAATGCGTTGATTGCAACGAAAGAGATATGTGTGTCTGAAATGAGGCACCATGTTTTGTGAAAACAATAAGTTTCCGTATTTTAAACGCTGTCGAGGGGGGCCCAGTCACAAATAAAATTGAGAAAATTCGGAGTGGGGTTTTCACTCGATCGCCGTATGTGGAAGAGTTGCAAGGTACTCGCCAAAGGTCGGGGGTTTCCTGTGTGCACAGAACCCAGTTTTCTCCCCCACTAAACATGGTAATGGCGCCATTTAAAGGAAGTAGTTTAAGAGTGCGGCGTAAAACCTCAATCCATCAATCAATCTAATGCTGTCTTTTGTGGATATTTTCAGCAATCAGACGAACTTTTAATTGTCGAGAATTAAGTGTATGTGTGAATTATTTAAACAAGCACACGTATAGGTTAATGCCGTTGATTTTAAAGGCAAACGTGGTCCAACTGTTAGGTCCCAAAATCGACAACGGGTGAATTACCTGAAATTATTGCTGAAAAATGTGTTTAAAACTTTGTAAGGTTTTGCAGTTAGCGGTCGGTATACATACTGTAACTCCTGTCTGATACCAACAAACCAGCTTGCAATGCAATGAGCTTTAATCTGAATCATTCTAATTAAATTTGAGACAAAGTAAAACGTTTTGTAAATTTCCCACTCCCTATTTCACACACAACTCTTCCCTTCCGGATCAAAGATAGTGCTAAATTACAACTTTACTCAATCAGTTTTCTGACAATTCTGTATGTATACTTTACTTGTATGCGGTCCTTATGGGGCAAACACCCCTCAAAATCGGGGTTTTAGATATTTGTATCAATTTCATAGGTTTTTGTTTGCGAATAAATCCCTCTTAATATTTTACTACTTATGAAAGGCTAAACAGGTTACTTTTTTTTCATAAACGTGAGCCGAAAAGACTGGCCCATATTGTTTGCTTTATATGCGATTTTTATTTTACAAACAAGGCATGCACTTGCTCTTTTTGATACTCTTTAGATTTTTCATGTTAATAAAAGATTTATATATTTGAACTTTCTACACGATGGCCATGTTTTAGGCATTGTAACTTGTACAAGATTGTTATTTCTTCAGTTGACTTTTCAATTTTCACATTCCAATTCCCATATTGTGAATACCTAAATGTAATTCTATGGAAGTTGGCATTATTTGTTTCATAGCGGTAATAACATAATTTGTGTATAGAGCCAGCATAATAATATTGTAAGTTAAAATTTCATGACAGGTATCGATTCTTTTGTATTTTTTAAATTCTCTATTTCATCATGTTTGTAACCAAATAAGGTCAAGGGTACATGCTATAGAGATATTTGTCAGTTTTTGTATTTATCCGTTTTTAAATATTTTCTTTCTCTTGTTTAGAGAGTGCGATCTCAATAATTGTTCTTGGCGGCTTTTGATTTGTGTAAATAACTGCCCTTTTAACCCATAGTGTTTCATTTAGGTTATGACCTCTTGTATTTTAACAAGATGTAGTGGGATTTGAACACCCTACTACAGTGGTAAATACCGTTTGCGTGCACAATATTTAGGCGAGCGACCTTGATTCAGTTCCTTTGAAACACCATCTCAAACCCAACTCACATCGCAGTCAAAAGCAATGAAACGAGAAACAGAAACATGTGCCTTTAATAGACGTTAGTGGAAACTAGAAAAATGGCCTTATATCGTCCAGCGAAACAAACTTTGTCAAATAAGAGAAACCTGTTTTGGTTGATATTCTATCTGGATCCTCTACATACGTTAAACCATTTTAAAGCTACGTGGAGATTTGTTGAGTATTGACTATAAAACTCGCCATGTTCAGATTTTTCTCTCAATTGCAACAGCCAGGAAAAGTGGCTTACAACATTTGACTCTTGTTGACATGCAATCCTATGTCGTTGTGTATTGTTTAAAATAAAAAAGGCACATCTTGATTGTGGCATTTAAATATGCATAGTTTTCAAGTGGTTCGGATTCTGTTTCAATCCATGTATGGGCCGAAAGACCATGATTTCAAGTCGAGTATTTTCCGCGCCATTTCGAAATCACCTGATCGGCGTTTTACTGTCAACCTTGTTTTGCTTCGTTGTTTTAACAGTTTGCGCATGTCAAGTGCTACATAACTCTGTCTTGTTTCTCTGTGGTGTGTGTTGCGCTCAGGGGTCGAATAAAAAATAAGCTAACGGCAGGTTAAATGACGTGGCGTAACAAGGGAATTCCTTTGTAACGTGACGCTAACAAGCTAACAGTTCTTTCTGAATACCTAGCGGTGATTTGTAAATTGAGTAAATATGTATCTAAAAACATAATGTTGAAACAAAAAGAACTTCTAAAGGTCCCCGTGTGTCAAAGAAACAGCGATTGAAAATATTCATATTTCGTCACCAATCGGAAATATTTTCGTATTTGACGCCATAGTTGACATTTGAACCCTTTCGGCGTCCTTTCAACCAACCATGAACGTCATTTGTGTATGATGTACAAAGTTTATATATTGTTTACGAATTGTTGAATTAACATGTGCCTTGTGAATTATCTCCCCTTGATCTTTGTACATTTACTCTGATCGCAATAGACTTAGCCTATTGTATTTTATTGTATTGTATGTCACAACAATAGTAATGTACATATCAGATGTCAACTATGACGCACGGCGCTAAAGCTAATTAATTTCCGTATCTAGACTATAGTAAGAAAAAGAATGCCTTGAATTTTGTAGGTTTCGTGCTTGAAATCTGATTTTGCCTTTGGCTGAGTTCGTAAGCCTGTACGGTGCAAGTTTTTAAACAAATTGATTACCAAATAGAAGGCATTGACTTAAACTTGTCATTTATCTTTTAAGCTAATTTTCTTTTGAAAAAAAAAACCCGGCCCCAGAGGAACAACCCCTAGGCTTAGTTTCGAGTGAATTTTCAAAAACTAGCCGATCTACAAATTAAGGACTTAGATTTATGGTATGCTTGTATTTATCGTTTGTTTTATAGAATAGTCGTCATCCTCGTTATTTATTATTTCAAACATTGGTTAAAATGCCATTTTTTTTGTTTTATTATTCTGGAATGGAGTTTGTAAAGAATATGGTTCAATCAATCAATCAAAAATGAGACTTTATTTTATTTTGTGATATCTATATGTTTTATTGTTTTGAAAATAAATGGCTCTTGCTATTGTTGAACGATCCGTGTGTCTATCTTTAGCAGAATCACAGTATTCCATTATGAATAAGACTGGTCATTTATGGTAATACCCTGTCATATGTGATTTGAGTTAGATCAAGTACGTTGGATATGTACGAATCGATTCGTTCTATAATCTCCATCAATGACATTCTCAGTCAATTTTTGTAATTTCTTCATTTTCCGACTCTCAGACTTTCCGATGTACAGACTGTCGAACATCATTTGAGTACTCCTACCACCTGTAGGATAGTTTTGGATATATCCCCCATCCCCTATATTTTGCATAAAATACAAAGGAAAACCACACCAATACCGGTACCTCGAGTATACACCAACGAATTTAGTCATTTGTCCATACTTGTCCGTCTCTCCTTGTAAGCACCAACCTATCCGGTTACCTGTCCGTCTCTCCTCGTAAACACCAACCAATCCGGTTACCTGTCCGTCTCTCCTGTAAACACCAACCTATCCGGTTACCTGTCCGTCTCTCCTTGTAAACACCAACCTATCCGGTTACCTGTCCGTCTCTCCTTGTAAACACCAACCTATCCGGTTACCTGTCCGTCTCTCCTTGTAAACACCAACCAATCCGGTTACCTGTCCGTCTCTCCTTGTAAACACCAACCTATCCGGTTACTTGTCCGTCTCTCCTTGTAAACACCAACCTATCCGGTTACCTGTCCGTCTCTCCTTGTAAACACCAACCTATCCGGTTACCTGTCCGTCTCTCCTTGTAAACACCAACCAATCCGGTTACTTGTCCGTCTCTCCTTGTAAACACCAACCAATCCGGTTACTTGTCCGTCTCTCCTTGTAAACACCAACCTATCCGGTTACCTGTCCGTCTCTCCTTGTAAACACCAACCAATCCGGTTACCTGTCAGTCTCTCCTTGTAAACACCAACCTATCCGGTTACCTGTCCGTCTCTCCTTGTTAGCACCAACCTATCCGGTTACCTGTCCGTCTCTCCTTGTTAGCACCAACCTATCCGGTTACCTGTCCATCTCACCTTGTAAACACCAACCTATCCGGTTACCTGTCCGTCTCTCCTTGTAAGCACCAACCTATCCGGTTACCTGTCCGTCTCACCTTGTAAACACCAACCTATCCGGTTACCTGTCCGTCTCTCCTTGTAAACACCAACCTATCCGGTTACCTGTCCGTCGCTACACCGTTCCTTGCGCAAATTGCAGAAGCTGCGGCCTCAAGGCTAGCAATATTTTGCAGGCTGAATGTGACTTCTGTGGGGATTCTGGTAAAGCGGTAAGCCGGCCACCTTCGATTGATTGATTTTACGCCGCGCTCAAGATTATTTCACTTATATGGCGACGTTGCCAGTTTTACTGTGGGAGGAAACCTGGCTCTATGCTCGCAGGAAATCCACGACCTTCCGGTGGTAACTGGCAACGATCCCACATGTATGGGTCGTTCGAGTGAAAACTGACTTGGACTGAGTTGGATTCGAACCCGCAACCCATTGGTGAAAGGCCGCCTTCGAACACTCCACGTTGAACAGTCAATTGTCCTATTATTTCTTGTCAATCATTGCTTATTTCTTACGGTCCTGGGAATTTATATCGGTCACTTTATTATGTAAACAGTTTTAAAGGTGTGTCTTACTTGTGCCCCTTGCCGTCGTAGCCTGTTTGACATTTGTTAAAGGGGCATGAGCTGCCAAAATGTTGATATTTTGGCGTTAACACAGAATGTTGAAATTATTGGCTATTTTTCTCAAGACGTATAATTCAGAAGCTTTTTAGTGCTTATAGTCTCGAAAATGTACGATAAAGTATTGTTTTGATCTAACTTTGGCTTAGAATGAATGAATGGTCGTCCCGGTTATTTAAATTTTGTTTACATTTCGAACACGTTTTCGGTTCGTACAGGCCACATACTGTATGGATTTTCTTCATTCCAACGCCAATCATTTAGTTTTTCGATGGCCTTCAAAGCCTCTTACTGTCGCGACGATCAGAAATGATGAAAAAAGTGTGAATTTCGGCAGCTCATGCCCCTTTAAGAAAACCAATTTGCACGAGCTTACTACATCTAAAGCCTCTAAAATTAAACATAGCACACATAAAGCATGTCCAATTAGGTTTGGAATGTATAAAAGAGGGTGAAAAACAATCGAACATCGATTACAACAACAACACCGATCAGTGTTGGTTAACTTAAGTGTTGGATTACCCTCATTCAAGCGTTTTTGTCTGTGGTTTGCACTCGACAGGCTTTTATAGTCTCCCTTACTCGATCATTACTTAGATAAAGTTCGTAAAATTATACTGTGTCGATAGATCGCCCACACGACTCAAACCATTACGTCACTTGTGCACACGCTCAGGTTCGAAGTTTGTTTAAATTGCGGGTACCTGAAAAATCTGTTTTTCAATTTCAAATTAAAAATACTAAATGATGTCAAAACTTTCGATTTCTGCTAAAAGTAGACAGCTCCTAACTTCTTCTGTCTGGGAAAAATACAGAAAACCGTCCACTGTTTTAATGTAAACAGTCCTCTGGATTTTCGCGGCAAGTGTGCTTTTAAAACCAAAATATCGATTGGTTGGTTTTACTGGACTAAAACAATATATACCGCTTTCCACGCAATGCATTTAATTTAAACAAATATTATCGTCTTTCTTTCACAATTTGGTACTAACTACTTTCAAATTTTATTTTTCTGGAAACATCGACATGCATTTTGCATGCTCAGAATCAGCAACCATGATCTTCGCATCGAGATTGACAGACATAAAAAAAAAACTTATGTTCAGAGAGGGGATCGTCTTTGTCGTTATTGTAATTTGAATACTATTGAAGATGAGTCATTTCCTTCTGCGTTGTCCACTTTATAGTACCATAAGAACCAATCCCTACGTGAGATTTATTGGCTCTCTATATATTACTGTATATATTTTAAGTTGAGTTGAGTGCAGAGTGCTTTACATTGAGTACCACCGAAAGGTCGTGGGTTTCCGGGCATAAAGCCCGGTTTCCTCCCACAATAAAACTGACAACGCCACCATATACGTGAAATAATCTTGAGCGCGGCGAAAAAACATCAAATAATTAATCTTTACATTGATTATTTTCTTCTTTGGGATCTGTTCCACAGATCTCTTTATACATGTCGTGCACGCGTATGTCAACATGCTGAATACCTCTTAGAGTTATACTATGCACAAATTTTCTGCATAACGAATTTGTTTTGTATAGACCATTGAACTATATGCGTGGAATGGACATGTCTTATTGGTTGGTTTGGATCTGACTTTGTAAAATGTGCCGCCATTGATAGTTGGAGCTCGCGTGTAAAACAGATCTGGATCGAAATTGCACAATCTCCTAGTAATGGAGGCATTTGATGCAAATCCAATACCACTTTATCTCCATTTCACGCGTATAGTTCATTGGCATAGGCCCTTTCGGCTTAAGGATTGACGCTTGCGCAGTAGCCTCTAAGTGTGACAAAATGACGCTACATAGGGAGCGCAAGTTCGAAGGAATTATTACGAGATTTCGTGATATCTGGTGAGAGATGACGCTATTTAGAATTAACGTTTTTGGTGACGTTGCAATTCCATTTGATATATAAACTATATTGAGATCACGTGACCTTTGAGGTGTAGCCAGCGCCGCAATTATTATGAGATGGCACTACTGAGGAAGCGAAAGAGAACGACGTCCTGACACGAGGACCCCTTTATATAATATATATATTGAATATCATGTTCTTTTGGATATGTTTTCTATTATGCCGGGCACACATCTCTTTATATGCTGTGTATATCATTATGCTCTAATATCTCTTTTAGTTATACTATGGCATGCACTGTTCTGTATGAATGTTCTGCATAATAAATTCAAATTGAAAATAACACGATGATAAATTTGTAGAATAGCGTTATTTGCGTTACTAGAGACAACATCCCATAGTTATGACGGCGGTTTTAGCACGCCAGAGCAAATATAACCATTGTGACGTGACCATTCTACGCATATTTTGCTCCCTAACGTCAGATGTAAACGTTATAATAGAACGAAAAACGCTCATCCACATGTGCAATGCAGTGCCGGTGACAGGAGACATGCGGAATTCACACGAGACTTGCGCTCCCTATTGAGTTTATGGATCAATCTGACTTCGGAATCGTGCTAATTTTGTCCATGGCACTATGTGATAAGAAGATGTGCCAAGGTGCCTGCGACAGAGAAATCAATGAAGTATATGCATATAGTTCATTGAGAGAAATGACGTCAATGCCATACAATTCGAGCAACGTCATAAAGACATTTAATACATTTAATACATTTAAAGGATCTCTAAATATTACTGTATATATTTTATATGGAGTCGAGAGCAGCATGCATGCTTTATATTGAATATAATGTTCTTTTTGGATATGTATCCTATTATGCGGGGCACATATTTCTTTTTATGTTGTGTATATCATTATGTTCTAATATCTTTTATAGTTATACTATGCACTGTTCTGTATGAATGTTCTGCATAATAAATTGAAATTGAAATTAAAGACGTCTTTCTAAGCCGAAAGGGTCCTGCAAAAGAGAAATGACATGCCATAAAAATCGAATAACGTCATGAAAAACATCTTCTACACAGAAATGTCAAGGGTGATAGAATCTTTCACTTTGGCTACAGCTGTTTCCAGCGTTGTGGTTCTTTTGCGTTGATTTCAGTTCTGTGACGTTAGATACAACGTAGAAATGACGTCAACGGACCGTTTTTGTTTACTGCCGGTACACCATTGGCTGTCCCATTGTCTTGACGACAAGTAACATACAGCATTGCTGTAACCCCACTTCAAGTGGATTTGAGGACACCTACATTCAACTTAAAGACAAACAAGTAAGTTCTACCGGAGTTTTCTTACTTTCTAGATCTCCATCTCCCACAATGGCCATGTTTTTCGACGACCATGGGTGGTAGGATCAAAGGTTATATTGGACGATCATGGTGGTAGGATTTAAAGTTATATAGGACGACCATGGTGGTAGGATTTAAAGTTACATTGGACGATCATGGTGGTAGGATTTAAAGTTATATTGGACGATCATGGTGGTAGGATTTAAAGTTATATTGGACGATCATGGTGGTATGATTTAAAGTTATATTGGACGATCATGGTGGTATGATTTAAAGTTATATTGGACGATCATGGTGGTAGGATTTAAAGTTATATTAGACGATCATGGTGGTAGGATTAAGAATTTCAATTTGCCATTGATCTTACTTTATGAGAAATCATATTCCCTACATTGACTTAAACTTCTATGAAACTATTGTGGATGTTTTATTGGACAAGCAACCGGTGCTAATTTTTGGCACAACAAAGTAAACAGGCTTAAAATGAGATCGTTGGTATATTTGCAATATTCGATGAATTGTTACAATATATGCCTATACGTAGACTGGTTAATATCTGGAGAACTGTGAACCGTATACTTGTCTCTTTGTTCTCACACTTCTCGGCGTCTTAATATTAATATATAGTTCCTATAGCACAATCTAAGACTTAGACCCATTGCATTCTTTCAATAATTATTTAAATCGTCCACAGGATAGAATGGCCGAGTGTAAAAGTAACCTTAAAAAGAACTTAGCGGATCATTTGGAGAAAAGTATACAAATGTGTCCAAAATATGGAGTTGAAACTGCCGAGATGGAAGCCGTCAGATTTGGAACACCCGTTAGCACCAATACTGTTCGAAGAGGTATCGGTAAGTAAAATCAGGGATACTGAAGGCATACATTTCCCCATTTTTCTAAATGTAGGAAACGATCCCATTAAGATCTACTGAGGTATACACAACATTTGGCAAGCTAATATGTTACTGAATAAAATACTGATTGGCTTTCTAGAGTATTTCATAATGGTCCGGGTTTCTGACTCCAAAATGACTTGTTTTAGCTGCAACAAGCAGCTCTATAAGTGGCTTTGTCTGTCGGTCCATCAAATATTTGACACATCACCGTTAGCAGGATAACAAGAGTCATTTTAAGATATAGTTTTCAAATTTTGCCTACAAGATAACTAGGACCTAAAGCACGTTCCTATTAAAATGGCTCCATTTCGAGCAAGGGAGATAACTTTACTCATACTAACTTTAATCTACAATATAGTTGCCTCCCCTTAATACAATTCAGCAACATGTAGTTTTACTTTTTAAAATGACATAAATATGGTTTATTTTTAATACATATGTCACACTCAATAAGTTTATTTTGTCAATTCTACTTAGTCGGTTACTGTCAATGCTATAACCTGAAGTACAGAAACTTCATCTATATTTAAAATTACAGTGAAAATGAATTCATGTAGGAGCTCCTATTTCCCTTTTCAAAGTAAAATATGAAAACAAAATATTAATTTTGGTTTGTCTGTTATTTACATTTTAACTCAATATCTATACCAAAAAGGTTGGTAATTGTTTTAAAAGTATTTTCAAAAGTTAACAGGTATCAATACTTTTTTATAAAAACATGGAACAATTATATATTTTCAGTAGCAATGTAGTCTAATTAAGCAGATAAAGCCATAGCTCTTTCATCAAAAGTAGTATCTTTTGTCCTTCAATGGATATAAGCAAGTCGATTTGTCGGCGATTCATTATGATAATTCGCGGGTCGTTTAAAGGCACACTTGCCGCCGTAGCCTGTTTAAATTTGCTAAGAAAACCAATTTACATGAGCTTACTACGACTAATACCACTAAACTTAAACATAGGACACATAAAACATGTCTAGTTAGCTTTAGACTGTAAAAATGGGGTGAAAAACAAACGAAGAATCGAAGCCTGATTACAACAACAACGATCAGTGTGGGTCAACTTTCGTGTTGGTTTACCCTCCTTTCAGGCCTTTGTATATCTGTGGTTTACATTCAAATAATTATCAGCAGGCTTTTCCAGTCGCTGTTAACCGATCGTCAGTTTGTATTTCTCAGATAAATAGGCCTACGTAAAATTACACTGTGCCGTTGGTTCACTCACTCGACTGAAACATAAAATCGCCAATAGAGGGCAGATCGGTTTGTTTACGTTCCGGGTACGTAACAATTCAAATTTTCAAATTCAAATTAAAAATACAAAGTGACGTGCAAACTTTTAAATTTTGGTAAAAATAGAAAGTTCCTAACTTATATTGTCTGGGAAAAATACAGAATACGGTCTTTCTTTTTTAATGTAAACAATACTCCTGATTTTCGCGGCAAGTGTGCCTTTAAGGAAAAATAATTTGTATAGGTGAAAATTCTTGAGTTATCGCAATACTTGTCGCAGCTATTACGATTAAGCGCTTGTTTTTATATTGACGGCGGAGGCCTCTGTGGCTCAGTGGGTAGAGCGTTGGACGCTCAATCCAAACAACCTTCCACCAATGGGTCGCGGGTTCGAATCCCACTCAGTCCAAAAATTGGAAAATTTTCTGACTGAGTTTTCACTCGAACGACCTATGTGGGATCGTTGCCAGTTACCAGCGGAAGGTCGTGGGTTTTCTCCGGGCACAGAAGCCGGTTTCCTCCCACAATAAAACTGGCAACGCCGCCATAGAAGTGAAATAATCTTGAGCGCGGCGTAAAACACCAAACAATCAATCAATCAATTATATTGACGGCCGTATTTTGAAGTCGGGGATCATTTCAATCAAAAAAGCGGAGTAGACAACCCGCTTCTCATCAGGTAGTTTGCGGTCAGATTTAGTCAATAAATAACAATATTATTACTTCATGAATAATTAAGCTTTCTGTAAAAGCAATTTGTCGTTAAAAATGGCGGGGAAGTTTGAGACTAAAGGAGGCAAAAGTGAATTCAGGGGACGAATTACGTTTACTGAACGACCCTGCTCGTCCATATAAGACACTGGTAGGTAGCTAAATTATCCATGAACGCGGTTGTGGCCGTTTATACACGATTTGAGTAGGTTATATTGCTATTTTACTGTCTAAATCGGAACACATACTGCCTGCTCAGAAGCAGGGATGTCAACTCCCGCTTTTTGATTGCAATAAACCCCGACTCCAAAATACGCCCGTCAGTATAAAATAATAACCATTTTGCAGTTAGAAACCCTGACTAGACTTAAGGTGGACTGGGGTTGAGTGGACAATGTGTGCCTGCTTTTCCCTGATTCGTTGCAACTATTCGGAAATTGTACAAACCGAAACTATAGATTCAGACAAACAGACGGACAAAGTCTGATAAGCAACATAACTTTTTCAGCGTCTGAAAATACTAGGTTTTCAACAGCAGTTATAGGTCACAACACTCAGTTTGTGTTTTCTCAGCCAATGAAAATTGATTTCGGGTATCTAGAGCTAGTGATAGTTTGGTATCTGGGTTATTTGAATATTGGATTGAAACTAACGAAGGCCTACTGTACATACTTTAAGCTTTCAATTGATGCCTGATAACAGATTTTTGTGTGTGTTTTTTTAATGTTCACCCAATTTTGAAAATACCAAAGTTTGGCTTAGAATAAGTAAGCTTTAAACTGTAAAAATGGCGGTATCCATGTTAAATTGTGTGTAGCTTGAAACCGACATGCACTATGTCAACTTTATTTAGTTGTATAGGATTTCTCATATGTTGATCTATTTGAAAAAGGTAAGGAAAAGTCTTAACGAGATTTAGGTAATTAGCCACAAATCAAAACGTTAACATTACCGCAAATGGGAAATGAAACTGTATTAATACATACCTATAATATAACATAAAATTAACGGTGCTTTCATAAGCATACTGATTCCTTTGACTAATTTTCAGTGCAATGGCAGTTAGAGTATGGAGTAACCGATACAAGACGCTTTCGGTTTTTACCGTACATCGACGACAACTTCCTTGAAGAATGGGGAGACAACTTCGAGAATTTCAACCACATCCAGGTGGATTCCAATAGAGAACAACTGCCTGACTCTACCGCTGCTTCACGTCATATAGAAGCAACATGTACATGTAGGTCTATATTTATGGGATTAAAGATATAAACCAGGAAATAATTATAAATGAAAAAATTAATTGGTTGTTAGTTCTGTCTACATAATAGTGTGTAAATGTAGCCTATACACGAAAGGAGTGTTATACATGTTGATACTGTAGGCTAGGCCCATGAAGTTGGAATTTCGAAATATCAAAACTTCATTGTCAAAGTGTATTGATCCAGTTGAGTTGGAAAGTGTGACACGTTGAAAGACGTAACTCAGAGAGTCGCCTCATTTTTTTCTGATTTTCTCCTAATTATTAAAAGTAACAAAAAAGGCATGTTACTGCTCAAAATTGGTCGGTTCTGTTTTGTACTGGATGGACTACTGGATTCTGATATCTTTTCCCACTAAGATTTACTTCAGGGTATCTGCCAAACGAGATCATTTGCATAATTATTTTGTGTGTCAGCTCGATTGAGATGCACAGAGAATTTTGACTGGTTGTGTTGCCAGAATCGGACATTTCAAACTAAGGGCTATCTTGAACGAGTGTTCGTCTTATTCAGAAATATCATCCTCTATGTCGATTTTCTGGAGAGATATTATAGTTTCTTTATGATCTACTGTAGTGGAAAAAGATAACTGGCATTATCCAACGTTACTTTTACACCACCGTAAACCATTTCTCAACGGGGTGGTAGGCCTATCGTATTATGTCCATGTGTTTTAGTGTCTATAAATGTATTATGTTATTTATAGATAAATCTGAGGCTGGGACTCAGACTGATGTTAATATGGACTCCAAGATGAACTCAGCAAGTAAAGAGACTGGTACCGATGAGACAAAGTCAACGAAGAAGGCAAAGCGGCGTCTTTTAAACAGATTTGAAAAGTTAAAAAAAAGTTTTTCCAAATTGTGATTTCCACGATGATAAAAAAAGTATAAAATAAAATATGATATTATTGTTTTATGTGAAACCCTTGTCGTCTACCATTCTTTCCAATAGCTCTATCAAAAGTTGTGATGATATATCGAAATCTGACCGAAATCCGGACAGGTTCGTTTAAATTTTACAAATCAAGAAAGAGGATCCAAATACATGATTATAAAGAGTCCGTTTTTTGTCGTTGTTGGGAGTTAATTCATCGCCTCAAGTTTAAACTATTGTCGGATTCTTTTAAGTAGCCGCAAGCCGCAACTGATTAAAACTTTGTTTTAAGGTGAAATTCTTTTTTCTTTAATTCATGCTGTGAAACAAACCGAGTATGACATAGGGTTCGAATATTGAGTTGATACAATTAACACGAATACTTTGATAGAGCTTTTAGTGTTTTCCCATGCTGCATGCTGTTAGGACTGTTCTTCAAAAAGATGGCCAAAAAATCGATTGCAGTCAGAATTTATTCAAATCCATGAGCTGAAATGTCAGTTGGCGTGGAAAATTAATAATGAGCAATGTTAGGCGACCTTTTTGGCAATGATTGTAGGATGTCCTCGTGATGATAAGGAGTGATACAAAGGGATGTCGGCCAGGTCCCTCTCGAGGAATTTTGACCTCTCGGATTTGAATAAATTGTGACGTCACTCAATATATTAGTAATCTTGTTAAAACAGTATTTATGACATTTAACATGTGAAAACATGAGTTAACTCTGTCAAACTATTCACGTCAATGATATGAAGCTTCCAAACTTAATAAAACGAGACGGACAATAGCTATTAAGCAAAGGTAATTTAAAGGCCCGTTCTCACTGTGCGATGAGTCGTACCGACTTGTAGGATGCGATTAAAATGGAAGCATTTGATTGGTTGATATATCATATTGACCAATTAAAGCATCCAGTTGGTACGACAAATCGCACAGTGAGAACGGGCCTTTAGAAAACACTGGTGCTTTCTCATCACTAAGGAAATCCCATCTGCAGGAATCTTCGACAGACAGTCATAGATATTTATGTGTGACAATATAACAATATTCTCTTGTCAATCTAATGAATTCGATATAAAGGTAGTACTAAATGTTTCCTAAATCAACCACTGTCCTTACAATTCTTATGGGAAATTAGTTTCAGGCATGCATGTAGAGAGAAATTTTCTGCAATGGATTCTCAAGATTTCAAAAAGGGGGCGGGGAGGCTATACACGCTATTGACCTTCTGCTCTAGGGATGTGTTCTACACACTCAAAGTGACATTTTTACTTCAAAATGTTCGCCCTGTAAAGCCAGATATTTACAAGCATGTTTTTATTTTGTTAAAATACACTTTTGATTTGGCTAACGATATCCTGAATAAATTGTATAGCTTATTGTCATCAATGGTGATTTCTCATCGCCAGAATGTTGCCCTTTATGATCACAATCGTTTCTGCAACATCATTTCTGCCAACAATCTCCCTACACCAATGATTTTATCGGTCGGTGCAGACTTTCAGGGGGGGGGGGTGCTTAACTTTTTATTTGTGTGTAAAGCTTAAGAACGTGGCATGCGCGCTTGTAGCTTATAACACTTACAGTTACTGCGTGAAACTTCAGACAGTGACAGGCACACTTGTAGCTTAAAACGCTTACAGTTACTGCGTGAAACGTCAGACAGTGACAGGCACACTTGTAGCTTATAACACTTACAGTTACTGCGTGAAACTTCAGACAGTGACATGCACACTTGTAGCTTATAACAATTACAGTTACTGCGTGAAACTTCAGACAGTGACAGGCACACTTGTAGCTTATAACAATTACAGTTACTGCGGGAAACTTCAGACAGTAACATGCACACTTGTAGCTTATAACAATTACAGTTACTGCGTGAAAATTCAGACAGTGACAGGCACACGTGTAGTTTAAAACACTTACAGTTATTACGTGAAACTTAAGACACTGACAGGCACACTTGTAGCTTAAAACACTTACAGTTAATGCGGGAAACTTAAGACACTGACAGGCACACTTGTAGCTTATAACACTTACAGTTAATGCGGGAAACTTCAGACAGTGACATACACACTTGTAGCTTAAAACACTTACAGTTAGTGCACGAACCTACAACCAACTCGACAGTCCCGAAAGCACTGTCTCGAATGACTCCGGGTGCGTTCTTGGTCAGCTGAAATAAAATTAGTGTTTTGTGTATGCTGACGAGCATTTTAAGCGAGGGCTTGTTGTTCTGTGCACCATGAGACATCATTGACAACCAAATATGGTTGACATAGTATATGCCGGTTTCCCGCTACACACATGGGTAAGTTTACATATTCTCAGCCAAACTGTGGTATTTTCAAAAACTATTTAAGAATTAAAAAAACACACACGCACACAAAATTCATTAATCAGATTTAGATTGAAATCTTTAAGTAGGTACAGTAAATCTATTTGGGTATTTCAGTATACAGTCATAATCGACAAATGTGCCATATTTCCTTTAATCGGCCGTACAACTCATTGAAATTCGGAAATATTTGATAGGACGTCTCACAACACCCCCCCTGTACCCCCGCCCCCCCCCCCCCCCCCACACACACACCACCACGTTCCCCGCCCCATGCTCCATGCTCCATGGCCTTCCCAATTGAATAATGTACCTTTTAAAGCACACATTCGCCACATTGACCATTTTTTGTCCTGCATATTCAATTGATAAACACACAAGAAAATCAATGCACGGCATCTGCATTCTATAGAAAATCTAGGCAAGGCGTCGTTAAAACTGTCAACTGGCGTGTCCTTGGTCTGTAACCCGTTTGTCAATAGCTTCGTCAAGTGTTGAAAATAAAATGTTTCATTGATTAACCGATGTGTAATGGAGGGACAAAAAGGTTTGATGTATCTAACGAGATTGACCCCGTGTGGATGCATGGGTTTGTAAATATAGCAAGACAGAAGGTACCCAGCCTTCCCAGGTCTAAGTACTCCCGATAAGAGTCTGATGGGGAAATCTTCCGCCCACGGGCACACATTAGTTCATCCTCCTTAACATGGTATCTTCTACAACGCCACTTAAGAAATGCAACCTGTCTAAGCATATCTCCAAGTTATAACAAGGAAACACTTGACGCGAATCATACGACGGCGTATCGATACTTTTACCGAGATGTACACATACTATCTTTATCCAGATTCTCAACTTAGAACCTGAGTGATGGTAATAAGGAATAATGGTAATACCGCCATGTACAGTTTGACACTAATGAAATGAAAAACAAAACGTGCTGCTTAAATGTTGAATATTTTTCCGTTAAAACAAAATTTAGAAATTAAAGTCTATTTTTCGAAAGCCGTAGACACCTTCTCCTTGCCAGAACATACCTCAAAGTAATTTTTCAGACTAAATTAAAATGAATGAACGTTCATCCCGGTTGATGAAATTTTGTTATCAGAATCTATTAGAAAGTTGAATTTTGGCAGCTTGTGCGACTATAACAGAGCACGAAAACAGAGGAGTGTATGAATAGATCAAATTAGACCGCTTAAAGCAGGAGAAAACGGGCTCCCATAGACCATCATATTTATGATCACTAAAACACACGGGCACATCCTATTCATGTGTGTGAATCTTGCACATGGTTTACGATGTGAAAAAACACTGAAAATGAATCTCTCAGACAAACTCCTGTTCGGTAGTCAGTGGAGCGCGCCATTGGCATTTTGAAATTGGCGGGAAGAAGTAATAGTCAATTACTTCCCTTGCGAGGTTATTGTGTCTTGTCACTCTGAAACTTCGAGGATTTACGTACGTTAAATGCCCTCTGATAGACTGCAGGTCATTTTGAATGTGGCGACCAAAAAAGGTAGCCGTGAAACGTACAATTTCAATATCATCTTAAGGAGTCCCTGTGATAATGTAAGGGACCGAAACACTCGGTTTGTTGACTTCCAGCCTCGATCGGTTATATAATTGAAGCATTGGAGGATTCCTGATATGTACTGAAACTGCGTCTGTCTACAACATGTGGTTTACCGGGCTAAATAATATACATAAACAAATATCTTTCTAAACAATAGTAGCATTTATTAAATTTATAATTATTTATTTTTTTCGGCTATAGTAAAACGTTTTGATATTTACTTTCGACGCAATTTTTATTCAGCCCAAAAATACGGTGATTTACCGTATAAATAGCGCACACTGTCCGAGCCGACCGGTACGGAGCGAAGATAGCCGAAGTGTGTTCCGACTGGTATCTTGTATGACTTTAACCTGTAATGTCAGCGGGAAGACTACCTTTTCTGAAAATTCTACAACGACCACCACAAGTCACGTTGACATCAAATGCAGCCAGTCACGTATTTGATTGATTTACAAACCAGTATATATTTCAGAGTTATTAGTGCCTCAGAATGATCGAAAGTAATCTAGATTTAAACGGCAGACTTTCAGAGTTGACCAATTTCTCTTACGCTAGTGCAGTGACTGGGGAGCTAGGCGTTTGCTGATTGGCCGATCGGGGATCACAACTAAGCTTTGCTGTGAATATGGCTGCCGGGTCAGTTAGACGGTCTCTGATAACGCTTCTTAGCTTTCTTATAGCACAGTTTGGCGAGGGAATATCGTAGATATATGGTTTTGGCATCGCGTGAAAGGAAAAATTACCGCGCTAAAACGAATGTCTGCTGTGCATTTGATCAAAGAAACTTTGATTGTTTCTCCTGGATACCTGGTTTCTCGCATTATTGTTTGTTTTAAAATCCGCTGTAATCTTACAGTCAATCAGTGAAATCCACCGTTTCACCGTCCAACATTTAATCTTTGACTCGTTGACAGGTAGAGATACATTTTGTGCTGCTCTTTTTATATTTCTTTTTTAGAAACTAAAACATTAAAAGGAGTATGAATAAAAAAGAAAAGTTATTTAAATCTGCAATTTAAAGTAAGTATTATTTATTCTAATATTAGAAGTACCATCACCAGATTAGTAGGCCAAAAAACTCCTCCCATGGGTGAGCTTATCGATGTCAATTATTAAGATATACGTAAATCTAATTTTCTAATGTAATGGATTCTAACCAAGGCCATACAATGTAAGTGAAACAACCAAATGCCGGATAAAATGTTATTTTTGCGTAGTTTCAACAAATATAAGAACATGAAACAAACCACATTTTTGTGGACAATGATTTATTTTGAAATTACCAAATTTACAAATAAATAGATCTAATTGTTAAATAAGGATATTTTCATGGAATAATCGCCACAATTATACGGGTTTCATGGGAAAATGATCCTTTTCTGGCGGGATCTGGTTGGTTTGATTTCTCCGTTTCTGCCTAAGAATTGTAACAACTTCGTGAATTGGGGCAGCAAATACCACAACAATAGCTACCATTGTTGTCCAACAATGCGACACAGTCAACCATCCGGTAAACTGACTGAACGAAAAACTTGGAAAAATACACAGTATACTTGGCAAAATAACGAGAAGCGATACTACGAGACTTAGACCGCCAACGAGAGCTGCGAATCGAGCAGATTTAAACACACGACTTATCTGAGCCATACTTGGCCTTCCAGCATAGCGTAGGTCTTGTAATTCGTGTTTATAGTAAACATGCCATGGGTTCAGTGGATTGTCTATTTGTCTTGTTTTCTCCCATTCCGCCTCCTCGTCAGCTACAGTCTTGATGTTATGGGTTAATATTGACCCTATCACAGATACACTTAAACTGACCAGGAAGGCTGTAACACTTCCAACCATAAAAGACAGTTCATGAGACGTATTACGAATAAAATTGGAGAGACCGCCATCACGGGACTGGGCGCAAATCAACAAGGCGGATACACCTGCGACCGCGCCACTCACAGAACCTGGAAAAAAAGAAGAGAAAAATGCATACAAATAGCATGTATTCAAGTAACGAAGAATGAGAAGCAAATTGTGTGTAGGCATCGGAAAGGAAGGGGGGGGGGGGGGGGGGGGGCGGGCGGGCATCATTCGGTACCTGTACAGATGATTGCCGACCCACTGCCACAGCTCAATAGTTCGAGGAACATAAGGCGTCGTTGTTTGAGAAACATCTGGGGTATTTCAACGACAGAGATGAGTCCCAACCATGTTGCATCACAATTGCAACAGAAACGAGTTTATGTTCTATTTTAAAACGTTCCTGTTTCATAAAGGTAACCGTAAGAACATTTTGATTTTCATAAAATAAATGCACAAATCTGAGGTGACCCCTAAACCTGGCCTGGGGGTTTTGTACGTGGTTGAACTGACTAGTACCGAGCTCAGGTTCTTGGAAACCCGTTCCTGAACTTAAATAGTCAAGGTTGATAAAGGTAAATCAAAATGATAACTTTGATTATATGGGCAAGTTTTCTGTAATATAGGATGGCTATAAAATGTTGGTAACGTCATGCCTTCCTGTCCAGTGATTAGAGCTGCAGGCGAATCCACGCATTATGGAAGGTCATAATATTGTCAGTCTTCGTACAGAAGAATATTGTTACCTGAGTCTTCAGACTGCGTACATGAGAGTATTGTCACCAGAGTCTCCAGACTGCGTACAGACTATTACCATCCGGGTCTTCAGACTGCGTACAGGCGACTACCACCGCCTGAGTTACAGGAGACTATTACCATCGGGGTCTGCAGACTGCGTACAGGAGACTGTTGCCACCTGGGTCTTCAGACTGCATACAGGAGACTACCACCGCCTGAGTTACAGGAGATTATTACCATCGGGGTCTTCAGACTGCGTACAGGAGACTACCACAACATGAGTTACAGGAGACTATTACCATCTGGGTCTTCAGACTGCGTACAGGAGACTACCACAACATGAGTTACAGAAGACTATTACCATCTGGGTCTTCAGACTGCGTACAGGAGACTACCACAACATGAGTTACAGGAGACTATTACCATCTGGGTCTTCAGACTGCGTACAGGAGATTACCACCACATGAGTTACAGAAGACTATTACCATCTGGGTTTTCAGACTGCGTACAGGAGACTACCACAACATGAGTTACAGGAGACTATTACCATCTGGGTTTTCAGACTGCGTACAGGAGACTACCACAACATGAGTTACATGAGACTATTACCATCGGGGTCTGCAGACTGCGTACAGGAGACTGTTGCCACCTGGGTCTTCAGACTGCATACAGGAGACTACCACCGCCTGAGTTACAGGAGATTATTACCATCGGGGTCTTCAGACTGCGTACAGGAGACTACCACAACATGAGTTACAGAAGACTATTACCATCTGGGTCTTCAGACTGCGTACAGGAGACTACCACAACATGAGTTACAGGAGACTATTACCATCTGGGTCTTCAGACTGCGTACAGGAGATTACCACCACATGAGTTACAGAAGACTATTACCATCTGGGTTTTCAGACTGCGTACAGGAGACTACCACAACATGAGTTACAGGAGACTATTACCATCTGGGTTTTCAGACTGCGTACAGGAGACTACCACAACATGAGTTACAGGAGACTATTACCATCTGGGTCTTCAGACTGCGTACAGGAGACTACCACCACATGAGTTACAGAAGACTATTACCATCTGGGTTTTCAGACTGCGTACAGGAGACTACCACAACATGAGTTACAGGAGACTATTACCATCGGGGTCTTCAGACTGCGTACAGGAGACTACCACCACATGAGTTACAGAAGACTATTACCATCTGGGTTTTCAGACTGCGTACAGGAGACTACCACAACATGAGTTACAGGAGACTATTACCATCTGGGTCTTCAGACTGCGTACAGGAGACTACCACCACATGAGTTACAGAAGACTATTACCATCCGGGTCTTCAGACTGCGTACAGGAGACTACCACCACATCAGTTACAGGAGACTATTACCATCTGAGTCTTCAGACTGCGTACAGGAGACTACCACAACATGAGTTACAGGAGACTATTACCATCTGGGTCTTCAGACTGCGTACAGGAGACTACCACAACATGAGTTACAGGAGACTATTACCATCTGAGTCTTCAGACTGCGTACAGGAGACTACCACCACATGAGTTACAGAAGACTATTACCATCTGGGTTTTCAGACTGCGTACAGGAGACTACCACCACATGAGTTACAGAAGACTATTACCATCTGGGTTTTCAGACTGCGTACAGGAGACTACCACAACATGAGTTACAGGAGACTATTACCATCTGGGTCTTCAGACTGCGTACAGGAGACTACCACAACATGAGTTACAGAAGACTATTACCATCTGGGTCTTCAGACTGCGTACAGGAGACTACCACAACATGAGTTACAGGAGACTATTACCATCTGAGTCTTCAGACTGCGTACAGGAGACTACCACCACATGAGTTACAGGAGACTATTACCATCTGGGTCTTCAGACTGCGTACAGGAGACTACCACAACATGAGTTACAGAAGACTATTACCATCTGAGTCTTCAGACTGCGTACAGGAAACTATTACCATCTGGGTCTGCAGACTTCGCACAGACTATTACTATCTGGCTCTTCAGATTGCGTACGGGATACTGTTACCATCTGGGTCTTCAGATTGCATGCAAAAGACTATTACCACCTAATTCTTCAGACTATACAAAACACCATTACTCCGTCTCCGGTAAAAAAATTTTATTGAAAATACAAAATAAAGCCAAACATTTTGGGCAAGAACAGAAAGTTCATATTTTCCTCTGTCTGAGAAAAATACAGAAAACTGTCGAATGTTTTTGCGGCGACATCTGGTCGAACCTTGGAAATTGTCGTCCATAGGGTTATTTGAGGGAGAAAAGCGAGGACGACGCATTTGAAGATCACAATCACACGTCGAGCCCCGAAAGATTGACTCTGGCATCATATGTGTAACTTTACTAGATATACTTGTACCAAATAATAACAAAAGCATCTTACTCATTTTTTAAATAGGATGTTTCCAGTAGAAACCAAATATTTTATCGTTATAATGAGATAGCGAGCGGCCGAAGAAAAAAAATCATATCCCTAGGCTTTTGAAACAAAGCTACGGATTTTTAAGTTCAATTATATATATATACTGCTTATGTTTCACTTCGTTTCTCAAATACCACTTTGATGTATATGTATCCGGGTTTTGTGTGTAGTTGTACTAACCTGTAGAGAGACCTTTAGCCGTTGCTTTTGACCATCCTATGGATAAGACAAGCGGTACGAAACATGGTAGTATAAGTACGGCACTTGAGTGGTACATCCAATTGAGGTCAACGCCACTCTTAAAGATAACCAATCCAAATGGTATCAAGGCAAGTGTGACGGACAATATACACCAGTTCTTTACCCGTGCTAGTTCATCTTGATATGCTCTGTAAGGACCATGTACTTCACAGCTGTACGGTTCGTTGTATTTGATTATTTTGGACGATTTCAAACCTTGCACATCGTTTCTGCAGTCTGGACAACTTTCAACTGGAAGACATTTACACGTATTGCTGTCGTTCGTTGAGGTGGGGCAGAAGTCAACGTCTTCTCTGGTAATCAATTCACAAAAGTTCCCACACAAAATACAGCCTCTCGTCTTCAATCCTTTCCTAAATAAAATAGAGCAAATGGTTAGAATATTGACTACTGTTTCCCCTCTTTTCCCAAAATTAGTGGGATGATAACTGATTATGTTTTTGCCAAACAAAATCAATCAACCAGGCTAAAAGTATCCCGCTCTAGGTTCAGATACTACCCATACATGGATTATATTTATCTCAACGACAGGCATAGTTTGTCGAATTGTACTGGAACGTATATATCTTTACCTGAAGGGTTTGATATAGACCTGGTAGATATCGTAGACAATAATGGAGGAGATTCCCATCACTTCACCACTTCCGGTAGACATTAAGGCCATCGTGCCCATAGACAGGATCAGAATCCCACCAGTTTTCCCCAATAGTCTCTCAGCCACACACGGAGTTACCAAGCCTGGAGCAATTATATTGGCTACATTAGACCAGATGAAAATTTACCAATAGCTTTAGATGGAGAGCGAGTATATTATATAATAGGCGGAATACATTATAGATGGTCAATCTCATATAAATGTGTCAAGCAATGAAAGTGTGAAAACTGTACGTAAACGGTTTAATCTTACCTGCGTTTATTTCGTCCAGTGTGAGAAGATGAGAACCATTTTCATAGGAGAGTGATAAATAACTGAGTCCAGTAACGGTTGCCATTGTCATGGGCACAGTAAGCCAGATTAGGCCACCGAGGAGGAAACCAACAACGCCAGATAACGGTTTGGCTGCAATTCTACTCTGCCAAAGAGCTTGGTCACAGTATGTCATTGGAGCAGCCACAAGTATGGTCAGTCCGCCATATATCAAACCTAGTGTAGAGCGGAATGTGAGAAAACTGCGGTTCCAATTGCCATCTGGTCCTTGTAACGCATCAATAGATTCATACATTAAACTTAAGTTGCCAACAAAACTGGACCCGCTTGCCAAATTACCAGGCATATAAAAAATTCTCACTGTGAAAATAATCAACACTATGAATACTAAACTTGCGTTGAAATAAGAGACGTAGAATGTGGTTTTCAAGCCACCAACAAAAGCATAAGATCCAAATAGAAACGCCATGACTAAAATGACAAATTCATCGGAAACATCCTCGACTAGATAGTGTATCATAGCTCTACCCGATAGAAGGATACATATCACTATTATGGCAGCTGTCAGGAGTCCAAATACACAAAACACTATGTGACATTTTCTTCCAAATCTCGCCAGAAATACCTGATAAAATAAAGTATATGTATATATTTCATAAATATATATTTCATAAAATATAAATATTTAAAATAAAATACAAATATTTAAAATAAAATACAAATATTTAAAATAAAATACAAATATTTAAAATAAAATACATGTATATATGTTTCATAAATGATGTGACTAATTTTGAAATTCCAGACATTTTTGTATATGTATATTAGAGTGTATATTAGAACCCTTTTAGACTTTAATGATACCTGCTGTTGCTTAAAACGGCGTCTACAAATTCTCATTTGTTTACTGATTCATACTTAAAATTCTACCTCAGTGGCTGTATTATTGTTGTTGTGTCGGTCCCTGGTGTTGTGAAGTGTTACTAGTCGAACAAACTAAAGACCAACAGCTACGACCCTCCCCGTTAATTAAGCTCTTTATAAATCAACCCCATCCATCCTCTCCATTCAATGAAACTATTGCACAAGTTCGAACTTTATCTGATGAAAACTGTTCAAGATATCGTGCGCACAGCATGCGGAACAAGCATTTCAAGTTTTATTGACATCGTTTAGCTAATTGAGCTCCTTATCAATTACGTAGATTGTAAAAAAATCAACCCCATCTGTCCTTTCCATGGCATGAGGTTGTCGCGGAAGTTTGAACTTATTGAGATAAAAAAGTGGGACTGACTGACGAAGGACGGAAGGAAGGACACAGGGCGGTTCCTTGTCCTCTCTCCACGGGGCAAGGGACACAACTGTCCCTCAAACAATCAGTTTTTCTACGATTCCCCACATGAAAGTTCATATTTGAACGTTGTCCACGCTGTTTTAGAAGAATTTTACTATGCTAAGAGTTACTGCCTTGAATTTGAACTGAACAATAAACCGAAATAAAATCAGTCTTATTTCAGATCAACCGTCTTGATGTTATCAAATTGTCATGTTGTAAATTAACTCGGGTACATTTCAAACTTTTCAAGGTACGATGGCGAAAGAAAGCTTGATTGAAAAAAATGTAGAACGGAGATGTCGCGCAAATGTCAGCTTCAGTATGATGGATCGATTGGGATGGGTAGAGAGTTTTTGTCAGTATTGGTCAGGAAAAATAAAGGGATTCTCTGAAAGACAATTTTAGACAATAACAGATTTCGACTAAATATCTCGAAATTTCGATTTACCATCCAGAATGTTTTCTTATCATCTCGAAATTTCCAGTTAACTATCTAGATATTTAATTTATGGGGTTCAATCTCAGTCTACCGATGTTCTTGCGATAGTTAAGATGTGTGACCATTGTCAATGTATTACAAAAGGATTCAAGAAAATTCTACTGACCAAGGCTAAGCTCCTGTCAGTCGTCAACCTAATGAAATAGTTTACTTTATTACAACAATTTATGGGGTCTAAAAGTCTAAATGATATACCTCTTTTTAACACAATTAGAAACTTGTCTCCATTTTAGACAAGAAGATTTTCCCTGTGCCCGTGTGTTTTAGTGTTCATAAATAGATATTTCGACATAACATCTTGCTATGTGTGGCGGGCATATGTGTATTCCGTCGTCCAGAACCGCTGGCTGAAAGTTTATGAATTTTTCATAGCTTATTGATGGGGTTCTCTGTAACTGATCAGGTTTGTGGTCTGTACGTTTATCCCTTATTCCATCAGCCTTCCATTCTGATATTTTCATTGGCTGTTACTTGTCACCAAGATTAGATCCCGTGACCCGCTGATCGGAATGTTATGAAATTTGATCTATAGTTTATTGATGAGGACATTTGTAATTGACCAGGTTTTCCTGTCTTTCGTCTGCCCCTTCTATTAGCCTCCAATTTGTTCTCTGTAATATATTACGTTATATATGTCTGTTTGTTTGGCCACTTAATATTTTCATAATGACATTTTTTTTCGACACTAAAACATTCTAGTTATTATTAAATCTATTTCAACAAACAGTAGAATAGCTTCGAAGAACTACTTTAAAGATATGGGGTAAACTTTGGAACAACGCCCAGCCCTAAGTTTCCTACCACATAGATCGAGTTTCCCTTTGGAAATTTGGAATCGTCCTATAAGCCACATCTCAAGTCATACGAATGGACGCACCAATAAGCTAAAACAACCAACCAACCAACCACATCCCAATACTGACAATAACACCAAAGCGACGAAAAACGAATCAGCATGGGTCATTTATGGCCATTTGAATACTGCTATTCCAGAATCGGTCCAACATTAATAGATATTACATCGTCTCGAAATTTCAAGATGTCATGTCGAAATTTCGAGATGATACATGCCGAAGCCCTGTGTACACAACCGTTGTTAACTCAACACGATTGAACTTGAGTTGAGTTGTGTTTGGTAAATAAAATGGTCTATGAGCCTGATGCAAAGGTATTTCGCAGACGGTTTGTCTCACAGGAAAACCTGTGCAGACAGAAAGTGGTTGCTGTGACATCCTTTTTATACCAGGGAGAAGCAGGGGTGGCGCTTTGATTTATCTTTAATTCCTGTATCATTATTTTACATTGTTTATATTGGTTTTATTCGTTGAGAAAATTCCTGCGACTAGAGTGGCACAAAAATCGTTAAAAGGCAAGCTATAGAATTATAAATATTGGTCAAAAGTATATATAAAGAGCTTCAATATAGTCCTACATTATTAACTCGAAAGTATGACACTCCAGCCAAAATATTAAACTTCAACTTATCTTAATAATTCGGATGTATCCTCATCAATTTAATGTCGAATTCTTTCTTCGTCTGATGTTTGTATTAGACAGTTTTTATAAGCAGAGATTATTTCCGACAACAATTTGTGCGACTACTTCCTGCTACCCTCCCCAAACGATGTACAGATGTCACGTGATTGAATCCAGTCCGTGGATTGGTTCAGTTCACTTCAACAAATTGAAAAACCTGTCCACACTATTCAACACCACTCAACTTTTCCCCTCAACATGAAGCTGAATGGTGTTGAGTGAACGAATATTGATTGATGTTCAGTACTGCAGTTCAAATTTCGAGTTAGTTTCGACAAAAAAATGAAGGCCCTAACCGGCTTTGTGGCACTGACCAACATTCCAACTCTGGTGGCTGGTACAACATTAATCTAAGCATTGGCTACTGAGTTGAAGTTTTCAGCTAATATGAATTGAAGAAAGACATTAAATGACTAAAAGAGAACATGGATAATTCCATAATGAGGTCTATGGTGGACATCTGTTTATTATTCAGCCTGCCGAAGGTTGAAAAAAAAACAACGAGTGAATAAAGACAGTTCTGAAGTTAATTAACTAAAGATACTAAACTAAAGATACACAATACTAAATGGTCGCCAAACTAAATCGTCGTATTGGAAAAACAGGAGCTGGAACAAATGCTTGCGCCATTTATTCACATAGGGGCCTACTAAATCTGTCAAGTAATAAACCGGTAAAGAAAACATATAATGGTCGGTGACGCTCAATTTGCATTTAGAACTGGGATAGCCAATGTCATCTTCTGTTTGTAGAAGATGTGTATTTAAACTAAGTCTTTACAGCATTTGTAGACTTCCTTAAAACATTGAATACCCAAAGAGCCATTGCAAACTTGCCATTGTTAAACAGTTAAAGTTCCTAACATATAAAAAGCTGAGGTAAGTCTAACAGACTAAATACTTTCTTACGCTTTCCTCTTTATATGGCAATGTTAGCCTGGCATGGCAAAGATAAACCATTTAACGGTACCAATCACTTAAAAGCAATTGTGTAGTCTAAAGCAAGATCTCGACTATATTTGTAAAATGATAATGCGAAAATGCTACCCCATGCAAACATTGTGTTAATGGATAACAACCTACCTGTAGAAATGTCTTAGCTCCGGGGGCTCTCGTCTTTAACCTCACGGTAAACAAGGGTAAGAGAAGAAAGGTGGCCAATATTGCCACAGTATACCAAAACGGCCCAGCGATACCAAACTAAATATTGAAAACAATCATTAATTCACATGTATTAGTATGTTTAAGACTTATTTTGAAAACTTGTTGTTTTTTTTAAATTAGTGTAACAGAATTTGGCAACCTTAACGTGTCACTCGGTGTGTCGAACACCTTTCAACGGTACATTATCAAGAAATTTTGATGCCGGTCTCAAAAAGGTTTCTTTCGTGGTAATCTGAAGCCATTTTTACAGGTGGTAAATCATGGGATCTTACATCTAACAAAATGGTCTTGAGTCTGCCAAAGGTCATTTCATGCACGTGCATCCAAGTCTATTGTTTCGATTGGTTGGTTCCATGATTAATGAAACTCAATGAATCTAGCCATAAAACCCTTTTTACTTTAGCTTCTAAATGTAGTTCTAAACCAGTTTTAATATACTGGTTTCTTGTAAACTAAAAGTAACTCTGAGTTCTAAGAATGAAGCTTATCAAAATATTGTGATGGAGTGGGCTTAATATCATTTACCTTGACCATCAGCGTTGCAGGATGAAGAAGGTCTCCGGGCCAAAGAAACTGGGAAGCGACAGTGACAGCAGTGAGACTCCAGGATATGTTACCGCCAGCATCAAAGGTCGAATCTAATTTATTCATATTCGGGTAAAATGTCTTCGTAATGAATCTATGTATAAATGCCAGAATCAATCCTAGCCCGCCAAAACCAAGCAAGAGAAGCAGGGCAGCTGATGACTTAGACAGGACAGTATGTACCCTGGAATGGTAAATGATTATAACATTACAAAACAATGTTGATTGATCATCACGCATATATAGTCATTATCAAATGTTACAAATCCTAACTAATAGTCCATTTACCAGTTATTTTCCGATGATGTTTTATTTAGCGACGTCACATTAGCAGTAAAAACTGAGCTATTCTGGAAAACTGGGCAAAGCAATACGCCATTTTTTATGTGTTTTACTGAGGATTGAAAAGGGGTATAGGCATGTTCTAATGACTGGTAATTTGCAAAAAATGTACTCAGTATCTGAATTCGACTGAATGTCAAATGTCCAAATCGGCGCTACGCTTGCCTGCTGTAATGCTTCTATCTGGGCCCTGTCTTACAAAGCTGGCGTAAGTTACGTCGGACGTAAATCAGTGTTAAAGCTATAGGAACTTACGCCCTAGTCGCAACTGGTCCATGTTGTAGTCCTATGCGCAACTTTACGCCAGCTTCGTAAGACAGGACCCAGGACGTCATGACGTTGTTGTTGTCAAAACGGGCAAATAGACTATTGACAGATATGGAACAAATATTAGCTATAGCAAGACTATCCAATACTTTATCGTAATGCAAAATCTATCGGACACCCTATCGGAATGGCACACGGCGTGAATTGTTCACAGCCTTATTCAAACAGCAACTTAAGGAACATACATTTTCCTCACTGGGAAATTGTATATATGCTGGTGAATCTGGTTGATTTTATGAGCTGAAAGTAAATATAGCTATTCGATTTCGGAATTGTATAGTATATCATAACCATGTACCCATCACTGGCATTGAGTTTGCTTGGGAGCACTTTACTGAGATTTCCTGCTAAGTTTGTGTCATCTTCGCCAAAGTAACAAAGTGTTTCATCGACTCCCCCGACCGCCAGGAGAACTGTTAACCAAGATGAAGCCATGGTGCCCAGAGTTAATACTGAAACTGATGGAATTCAACGCAGCTTTTCAGTTTTCATATTCCCATTTTTACAACAGCTGTAGAAGTACAGATAAATTCTATCATATTACTTTTCCCCATCTAAAGTAGATCTGTTAGTATTTTATGCGAATACGCTAAGAGATAAGGTAAAGTAAAACCAGCAGATTGACTTACTGACATCCATAGCGTGAAGACCATTATACTTCCCAACAAAATTGAATACTCAATCTCCACTACAATGAGCTAGACTGGAGAGTCTTCGAAATTCGGAAAACAAGCTGCTTCTAATTATATTAAACATAATCTAAACAATCATTTAGAAGAGACACCCCTTGAATTAGTGAGGACACTTAGAGAAAGGAAAACAGAAACATTCCGAAACTTTCTCGGCCTAACAGAGGAACTTCCAACGACGTTTTATCTGTCTACCCAACAACTGGGCCACAACTGCCCAGCGTTTGATGTATGTACATCTATGTCCTTGATTGAAAATACAATGTTCAACAGTCAGCTTTCATGTTGACCCTGTCTTCATTTTATGTCGCTTAAGCTGCCAATATTTGAATTTTATCTTCCGATTGTCACGACAGTAAGAGGTTTTGAAAGTCATCGAAAAACTTCATGATCGGCGTTTGAATAAGGAAACCCTAAATAGTCTGTGTGCAGTACGAGACGAAACTTGTCGGAAAAATAAACCAAATTTAAATAACCGGGACGGACGTTCAGTCATTCTAAGTTCTTTCAAAACACTAGTTAAAAGTACATTCGAGACTAGTAGGCCTAATAAGCGTCTGGATTGTACCTCTTGAGCCGACAATTTTGAGAGTTTTTGAGAATTTCCAAATTCTGTTTTAATCGACATATTGACAGTTCATGCCACTTTAATAAGGTGGACAAAATGACTTTTGGATCACAGCATAACTTGTTACCAATATTGTTGCCGCTCAAAGATGTGAAAGACTAGCTATCCGGGTAATGCGAATACATTCCTCTCACATCTGGCGTATTATTTTTTTTTAAGTGTTTTAACGTTAACTTTCACATTTTCAGCTAATTTAGGACACTTTTCCTTTGACAAGTTTTGCTCTAACGGAATCGAAGAAGTTGAAATATAATAAGCCTGGCGTTATCGATTGGTGTTTTTGGCCAACATTTCTGTATCAAACAAGGGTTATTGGTAGCGTTAGGTTTTTTCTCTTCCCATGAAGGATGTTGTTTCTTTAGTTTGCTCTAGGATTACAATTGGAGGATAGGCAATGTCTTTGTATTACAGTCAGTCTGATCACATCAGTTGGTTTCGGTGTAGCCGAAACCCCTGTTGTGTCTTGCTATTCCTTCCGGACATTACGATATCGCAGATATAAGCATTGCGGATGCCTATTTATAAAGGCAAGACTAGTCAAAATTGCGATTGTTTTGGAATACTAACTTACAAAAAGGCATGCATAGTACATATATCAGCGATATCGGTAAGGTTCGGAATGAATCGGAATACACAACACGGGTAGCTGCGGATCGGAACGCCCTGAGACAAACTATAGCTAGCCAAACTGCTGTGAGCAGACTGGCTGTAATACAAAGGCGTTTCCAATCCCTTCAATTGTAATCCCAGGTTTGCTGTAACATCTGAATTAAAGGAGATCATTAAATCAAATGTTTGATACAGGTCCAAGGGTTAACGTAAATAATTCAATCTTGGTGTTTTTAGACTGTAGCAGATGTGTAACGCTTTTTGTGGAACTCATTTTAATCGTCTGACTGATAACATGGCTTATACTTTGATGTGCAATTTTTCTGTGATCACTCGATTCTGTTGAAACGAGTTCAGAAGTTAATGCATTCGGCCCTCCAGCTGTGAACCATCAGATTACCAACAACATACAGAATGACGTCACACAGGGACACTATGAAAAACGACCTATCTGAAAAGAAAAGCAATTTAATAAAGTTTCAAAAATTGTTGGATACATGCAAGTCATCATTGACCTATAGACATTGACTTTAAGAATACGCATGATTTATTTAGATTTTTTTTCTTTCAATATTTGTAACTGCAATACTACAAACAAACGGTGATAGTCAGGACATTTTCCTAATTTTTTTTTAGTTTTTGTAGAATCTACATGTAAATGCCATGTAAATGCAATTAGTATTTATGCAAACCTATCAGTGCCACAGGCTGTCACGATGTATATAAGTTTAAGTTATAAAATAAAGAAATAGTCGTCAGTTTTTATTATTTAATGTAAAAAATATTTTTTAGGTAGCTTTTTACAAGTAATTTAGATCTCGAACGAATAAACGTTTATGCGGTCCATTTAATTTTTATCCTCCCGGCATATAATGCGGGGGGATACAGCGATCAGCTTGTCTGTATGTCTGTCTGTCTGTCTGTCCGTCCGTCCGCCCGCCTGTCCGTCCGCCTGTCCGTCCATACGTTCGCCTGTCCGTCCGTCCATCCGCCTGTCCGTCCGTAATCATTTCTTGTCATCGTATCTCCTCCCAGGATTTTCATCAATTTTATTCGATATCATGCGAGGGTGTGCATCTCCTATGCTGGTAGCGCTGGTTTAATTATTTTTAGAGTTATTTCCCTTTTCCGACAGTATACGAAGACATAGACAATTGGTGCTTGTCATCGCATCTCCTCCCACAGTTTTCGAGGATGTGCACCTCCTATTCTGGGTATGCTGGTTTTATAATTTTTAGAGTTACTGCCCTTGTACGACAGTTTACAAAGACATAGACAATCACTGCTTGTCATCACCTCTCCTCCCAGAGTTTTCATCAATTAGTGCTTGTGATCGCATCTCCCACGGTTTTCATCATTTTTTTCGAAACTTAGTGGACATGTTGGATATCATGCGAGGATGTGCACGTCCTATTCTGGTTACGCTGGTTTCGTTATTTTTAGAGTTACTGCCCCTTTACGACAGTATACGAACACAGACAATTAGTGCTTGTCATCGCATCTGCTATCCCTTTTTTTATAAAATTTTTCCGAAACTTGGTGGACATGTTGGTTATCATGCGAGGATGTGCACCTTCTATTTTGATTACGCTGCTTTTCTTATTGTTAGAGTTACTGACCTTTTCATGCAGTATACAAGGAGATAGACATAGACAATTATTGCTTGTCATCTCATCTCCTCCCACGGTAAACACATTTTTTTCTTCTGAAACTTGGAGGATATGTTGGATATCATGAAGGATGTGCACCTTCTATTTTGATTAGGCTGCTTTTATTATTTTCAGAGTTATTGCCCTTTTCCGACAGTATACGAAGACATAGACAATAAGCCCCTTTCGGGTTTGGTGGAAGTCCCACGAGATCACGCGAGACCCGTGTTTAGGGGTATATCTTTCACCGATCGGCTGTCTGATTAACATTAGTGCTTATGGAGATAGGCTGTCACCCTGTTGTTTTTTCTATGATTCTCAGCTTACAATCTATACTTTTTACAAAAGTCTTTTTTGAGACATATCAAGATATATAACAAAGCCATTAGATACTTCTTTTTGACGGACAAAACATATTATTATTTCTAACACAAAAATAACACGTCGTAGTTGTGTTTTCACCGTTGGTTTTTGACAACTTCGAAGCTTATCCACGCGATATAAATAATTATATTGACAGTCAACTGACAAAAACGCAACTGATAGCTTCTAGAGTGTATCACAAAAAAAAAATTGGATTAAAGGAATGATTTAGAAATAAAAAATCAAAGACAAAACCACACGATAACCGCCGATCACCATAGTCAGTGAAAGTTATACCCCTAAACTCATTTCTCACGTGATCTCGCGGGGTTTTAGCGAAAGAGGCTTATTAGTGCTTGCCATCACATCTCCTCCAACAGTTTTCATCAAATTTCTTCGAAACTTGGTGGACATGTTCTATATTATGCGAGGATGTGCACCTCCAATTTTGATTACGCTGCTTGCATTATTTTAGAGTTACTGCCCTTTTCACACAGTATACGAAGACATAGACATTTAGTGCTTGTCATCACATCTCCGCCCACAGTTTTCATCATTTTTTTCGAAACTTGGTGGACATGTTGAATATCATGCGAGGATCTTCCTTTTCTACTCTGGTTACGTTGGTTTCATTATTTTCAAAGTTACTGCCCTTTTTCGACAGTATACAAAGACATACCGGTAGACAAGGGGTGCTTGTCATCACATCTTCTCCCACGTTTTGTATCGAATTTTTGTCTCGGTGGACATTCTGGATATCATGCGATCTGTGCTGGTTTTGCTATTTTCAGAGTTACTGCCCTTTTTCGGCTGTACAGGAAGACATAAACAATAGGTGCTTGTTTCTGATGACATACATGTACAGTGTTTCAGGGCATTGTTACCTTCCAAAAAGCTGTGCCTGTTGTTTTTTCTTGATTCCACCTGATATGGGTTTCTAAATGCATTTCCTTCTACATATTGCATTGCATATCGTTGAAACTTGGTGAGGATGGTTGTTATCAAGCGAGGATGTGGATATCCTGTATGGAAATGAACTTTTGTCTGTTCTTGGTATGTTTCCACTTCCACAATCTTATGTGGGGCCGGGGGGATACGTCATTCTCTGATGACTCATTCACTCGCTAAATGTTATTCCATTTCATAGTGAAAAATATAATGTTTCGAACGTTCCAATTAAATGATATTAAAAACGGTGAGAATTTCGGAAGCTCGTGTCACTTTAACATATATATTACTGTTATATCCCAGAAGGCAACAGTATATGTTTATTGTAAATTGACCAAAGACGATAATCTTCATGGGTGTCGCAAGGATTTTTCTTTCGAGAGGCTAAGGGTGCGGTGGAGCCAAGTATTGTTGCGTTTTAGACGATGGTTTAGAGAACGCCAAGGTCCTGCATGGGAACCGTGTGGTCTGAAATGTCCTCAGCAAAATGTTGCCAACGTTCTGTGTTAACCAATTAGATTAATTGGTTTTTTAATGCTTCACCCAAGATGATTTGACTTATATTGCGGCGTTGTCAGGTATAGCGGGGAGGAAACCGAGCTCTTTGCCTGGCGGAAATCCCCTACCTTCGAGGAGTACCTGGTATCTCTTCCACATACATCCATCGAGCTCATTGGCAATCACTACCGACTGAGCCGTTAACCAATCAGAGACAATATCATTCACATCAACCGTTAAATCATTAAACGGGTCGACAAGGACAAAAACAAGCCTGTGAACCACTAACGAGATTGGTCGATTGTAGATGGGTTAGTAAATATACCATGATGTTGTAGACTGGTCATTTTCACGCCACGCTACTTCACGAGAGTATTGCTTAATGGGTAAATCTGCCGACCTAGTCTCACATTACTTGATTGCCTTGAAATGTTACACCCTCGATATCCACTTATACTGGGTAATTGTATGTTACACCCTCGATATCCACTTATACTGGGTAATTGTCGCCGTGCATGTATTTGAGATCAGCACTATGTATCCAGCTATCGGTACCAAAATTAAATTGAATGATTGCATCGAGAAATATAGATCGACGTGACCAAGCTTATCTTTTTGTGAAATAAATATAACCAAAGCATAGGATAAGGATATATTTCATGTCATTTATTTTGCAATCTAATCATTTTCCCGTAATTAATAATCCGTATACTCGGTATTTGTTGATGATGTTGGGTAAGTTTGGTATTGTGTGAAGTATTCAGATATAAAGTTCACATTTTAAATAATCGAACATTATGTGTCTCACAAACTGACATAACTTGCTTCAACCAAAATTAATACCGTTGATAAAGCGTAGAAAAACGCTCTAATGATTTTGGAATGTCACACGTCCAGAGAGGCTTCGTAAAATCATTTGTGGAGTGACAGTAAACCCCAGAGTAGTCAAATAAATTAAACTTTTATGTCTGAATTAGTGCATAGTTTTAATAGCTTGTAAGGCCATTTATTTACACGTAGAATCGTTGGATGTAACTAACGATATCCCTGAATGCTGAATAAAACACTCAGATAAATGCGACCAAACGCCAGGTCGAATTTCACGATGGCGCTGTTTCTTCTCATGATTTACAAGGTCAGTTGTCCGCCAGGGTGAAATCTCTAACCTTAGTCAGATGGAGTTTGGCGTAAAACTTTAGAATAAGGTAACTTGTGATTATTAGATTACTTCGGGGAATTCATAATGCAGTCAGAATAAAGTAAGTTTTGATAGCTAAAAAGAAGAAAAATCGGATGTTGGCTGTGCGGCTTAGAAAGAAAATATATCTAAAAATGACAGTAGCTGTGAGAATACGCTACGTTATGAGTTATAAAAATACGTCAAGAATAACACACAATTATTACACGCACTGTAATCTTGTTTAAACGGAAACACAATTTTATAGGTAGACTAGGTTAAGCCGGGCGCACACTGCACTTGCGGTCTACCACTGTGATCGGCGCCGCCGTTTACAAACCACTGCTCTCTGAATATGGCTGCGCATCGATGTGTGGGTGAACAGTAAAGTTGTGGCGCGATTTTTCCGAACATATCCGATTATGACGTAATTTTGGGTTCGTAGCTCCAAGAAAACATGACGCTTTCCAATAAACTAAAGCCTGCTATACTTCTCATAATTTTAGGAGGAGACGCCCTTGGTTGTTAAGGCGACACGTTTATGAAAACTATCACAGTCTTAGAGGAAGAGGACATTCGGTCTTACAAGAACTATGTCCGAATGTTGTCCAGCAATCTGTTTTATCGTCAAAGACTTCTGGACACGGTCATTGAGTTCCGGTAAGTTTGTATAATATAAGTTGACATATTTCCGCCACAGGTCAACTAACAAAGTATCTTCAGACCAAAATCCCGACGGTATCGTCTCCTCAAGGGCTGACATTTTCAAACCACGTGGCATTAAGACCTTTTCTCATTGGTCGAGTGCCTTACGGCAAGATAAAAGACGGCGAGTTTTCACACACACTGCTTGTGTTTGGGGACGCCGGTGAATAACACGCCGGCAAATATCAAATTATTTTGATGCTTGGCTGCGTCACAGACCGTTAAGGGGCTTTCACAGTTGAGACTTTCGCCGCACGGTCAAAATACTGAAATCGATCGCACGGTGGAGATAAAATTTTTCGGGCCGCAGTAGAATCGGAAAAGTTACCGCAAGAAAATAATCCATATTACGATTGGCCGGGGCATTGTAAGGACGTGACAAGGTTCCCGCACGTTTTAATCCACGAATCTCTTGCGGCGAACCGCGCGGAGTGACGCAAGCAACGCACGTCAGGCGCACGTATTCCGTGAGACAGTTACGCGGAGGTGCTACGTGATTGGTTGCAACATGCGGCGTGCCGCAAGATGCATCGTGCGTCATTGTTTTTCACAGCGCACCAATGAGCGGGCGCCTTACAAAGTTTTGTCAAATAGTGCGGCGATTTTGGACTTCGCAGACGTGATTGCAATATAAAAAGGCGCAGAGATCCAAAAAACCGTTAGAAAAAGAACGTCAATCCATTGAGGAAGATTTTGAAGCACCCGAAATTATATACCTGTAGCACACCTGAGGGTATTTTTCACACGGTGAACGCAACGCGGTGCAAGACAGAGGCGGCGAATCGTTCAACAGCAAGGTTGGCGGAACAAGAAATTTCACCGTACGGAGCATCTTGCGACACAAAAAAAATCGTGCAACAACCCCGCGTCAAGATACAACGGTTTACGATGAACGTACTAGCTCCCGCACGGATCAGAGGTAATAAAAAAATTCGCACGGCCGAAAATTGGATTCCATGTGCACACCAAACTTTTCTGCAGCTCTTGCGGCACAATAATTCCGCGCGGTAAGGTGCGGTTGCCCGCAAGGAAGGCTGCGGTCCATCGTACGGAAGGCCAAAATTCTTGACCGAAAGAGCCGTAAACCCGCCGTATCTCAATTGTGAAAGCCCCTTAAGCCTCAAATGGCTGCGTCGTTCACAGCACACAAAGGCATGCGACACTGCGGCTCGAGACGCCGGTGAAAAATCGCAGACTGCAAGGGCAGTGTGCGGCTGGCTTTATATTGAAAGCGCGGTGTTTATGGAGTCTAAATCAATCGTCCAATGTATTTTTATCATCTCGTAAACGAATAATTAAAATTAGAATGTGCCGCAATACCAGAGTATAAACTCGTTAGCCGGCTTACAGAGCCGCTGCCATTTTCTTATTTTTTTTAAATATTCAATTAACGATGAATGAAATCGAGCTGTGTTACAGACTAGCCACGTGACCCAACTTGGCCAAAGGCCCATTTTCACTGTGCGATTTGTCGTACCGACTTGTAGGATGCGATTAAAATGGATGCTTTTGGACAATAAGATTTGTCAACCAATCAAATGCACCCATTTTACTCGCATCCTCCGTAGACAAATCACACAGTGAGAACGGGCCTTAAGAAATGGCGTCCAATTGTCCAACTGACATATATTTTGAACCAACGGGATCGTTTCAATTTTTGTTGCCTTGTTTTAGAAGTAAATCTACCTTTATATATTAGAGAGCCGTAAAGATATATGTTCTATCCTTTAAGGAAGTAAACTTTGAGCTTAATTAACATGTAGTGTCGATTGATTTGTTTTTGTTTGACAAGTCTATTAAATTAAATATTCAATTAAAAATACAAAATACACTGATCGTTCTTTATGTGTCATCACTATGTGTGATAACTGTGACAAACAAAACTACTCAAGCCATGTTTTGGACAGACGGCCACGTAGAATGGCACGAGATTTCGATTGTGGAAAAGAAAGCCATCCAATAATTTTAAAAAATCTAGACTTTTCTTTAATTGATAATCTAGTTGATGTTTCCAGTTCGTGCACTTAAAAGGTTTGCATGCGATTACCATAAGCATCGTGTAAAATCTGCAATAAGCAGGATCTCCTTGGAATTTCAATGTACAATATCAGCTGAGGAGACAAAACAAAAAATCATTTGAGCGGTTAAAATCGCCGAATTTTTTTTTTTTTTTTTTTTTTTTTTGCTTCGCAGCAGACTAGGCTGCGAGAGATATTTAAACGATACTACAACGCATCTACATGAAAGGACAAGGCTTGCTTATCTAAGTGCAACTAAAACGATGCAACTGGAAGATGGATTACTGGTATCTCTACCGGATGGACGAAGAACACATTTATACTTATTCTTTTACACTCAGATATTAAAAATAAACCCAGTATGTCCTGCACACGTTCCACATTACAGTTTTAAAATCAAATTCCCAGCCCGAAGCTCGGCAAGGATGTGACCTTTACACCAAGCGGTTTCAAACACATTTATTTTCCCGATGCGTTTAAAATGTTTAAAACGGCACATAATATGTAATGTTAAGTCTCTGCGCCAATGAAACTGCAGAGCTTTCCTATGGTCGAAGGGTTCGTCATGGGCCGCAACATAATTGCGATGCCGCCGGATAGTGCCCACAGCTAAAACAATGCACTCCCATATGACCTGCCTCCTTACTTTGGAGTCCTGTGGCAGTTCTCCCCACAAAAACCGAAACTGTGATAGAGCTACTTTTGTGTCCCCGAAAATCGCCGAATTTATGATGACAGTGCTCCTGCTATAGACTTTAGAAAACCAAACTTTCTTGTTTGAATGGATACTAATTGGAGTTTTGGATAGATCGAAGGATGCAGTGGACAGTTTTACACATAGGGCAATAAATCGTGGAACTTAGTTTCAGAAAATATGTAAAGAAGCTTTGTTACAAATATATGCCACAAATAGTGAAGAGATATATTGCAAGTGCGATTTGTTACAGTTCGTGAAAAGAAACAAACGATTTTCTTAGTTTCCGAATCTTTAAAAAACTTATATAAAGCCCATCTGATCTGGCAATTTGGGTCTGTTTGACCATTGAAATGTGCTCTGGAGGAAAGTTGACGGCCGAAAAGTGTGGGAGGAGGGAAGTGGGGGATGGTATACTCGGGAATCAGATGCTGTCAAATTCTTAATTATTATGAAACTAAAGTGTTTACCAAATCTCTGTGTGTTTTTTTCCGATCAATTAATCAATCAAGCAACCAAAACCCTAACCCACAAATCAATCAATCAATTAATCAATCAATCAATCAATCGAATACTTGTTTACTTATTCAATCAATTAAGCAAAGCACAAGTCAATCGATCAACCGATGAATTCATTATGTAAATCAAATAGTTGTATCAGCCGATTTAATCAATGCAATCAATCAATATCATGAGCCAACCAATCCAATTTATCAATTAAGAGCGCTCATTTTGAGGAGAATTCAGCTTTCTTATAAAATGGAATAAAATCCGCCTTGTGTGACTGACATATACTTTTTGATATACTCATTCTATATTTCATTAACCACACTACCTAATAGAGTTAATATTTTCCTTTCAATATTTCGGTAGATCTTTTCGCCTAAGTAAAACATTTTATTCGCCTGCAGGTCTGTATCTTTATTCTGCATTTCCTTGAGAAAAAATGTGGTTTAGGTTTTAATATCCGCTGGCATTGCCCTTAAGGTGAACAAAACAAACAACTGTAATATCCGGCGCTTTAAGTAAAATCAAGAGAGAGATTAAGATGGCGATACCTGAAACCCCTTTAAAATAAAACATTTACAGCAAAAAGTCAATCTTCTGGTTTACGTGAGTTAGCCAGTTTGGAGATAACGCAAATATAACATTATATGAGAAAAGACACAGAAAGGCTGGATGATATATATAGGCCTATCTTTAAAACATCAACGCCCAGATACGTTAAAACTAGTCAGCTTAGATCGATTAAACCAGATGCGTTTTTCATATCGAAATTTTTCCACGCACAAAGGTAGTCAGTGCCAACATTTACATAACGTTCATATAATGATGTAAATAGGGATAGAAAAAAAGTAATTCGTTTTTTGCTATTTAAATTCAGTTTAAATTTAAGGTAAGAATATTAAACAAGCAATATTTGCCAAAATGTTGGACAATTTTTTATTTAAGCTAAATATAAAAATTAAAGAGTATTTTTAGGAAGAAATTTAAATTCAAATGAGAAAATTTTTAAAACTACATGTACTAGTATCGATACTTTTCGTTAAAGTAATGTTTTGAACTAAGACCTAAAATGAATGAACGTCTGTCCCGGTTATTTGAATTTCGTACGCTTTTCGCACGTTATTTCGGTTTGTAAACACTGTATAGGCAGCAGAATTTATGGATTTTTCCTTATTCAATCGTCAATCGTTTAGTTTTTCGATGAAACAGGATTTATGAAAACTGGCGGATTTTGGCAATAAATGCCTCATTGTATTGATAATGAACACGCATCAATACTTAGATATGCATGTAACTAAACATTCGATAAAACATTCGGTCGCTGCTTTTCAGTTAGTCAGTATGCCAGTCATGCCATTCCTTCTTCTAAAGATGTTTAATATGGTGTTTTTTTCTCTTTGTAGTTGTTATTTAATTGGCTAAACGTGTGACAGACAAGTGTACAGTTTTGGGTCGATGAAGTATGTGGTGTGAGAGCCTTTCTCTGTGTGTTTCTATGGCTTGATGGAGATATCTGATTTGCCAACCACTCAGCGCCAGTCTTCCTCATTGAGTATACATAGAAGCACGCACTCTTTAATAGGTTGACAAGGTTTGCCAAACAGCAGTGCAGTTAAACGGTTCCTGTCAAAGCAATTGTTTCAATCTGGAACTCCTCAAAGAACCATGTTACTCAGCAGGATGATGCAACAAGGAAAGTGTTCATACAAGCAAGCTGGATGTCTGAAGGCCCGTTCAACTCACGGCTGACAATGCAATCGACTATCCGTTTGTTCATTTGCTGGCACCGTGGTACCTTTAAGGCATTTTAAACCACAGTGGTTCCAGATTTACCATGACGTGCCTTCTGTCTAGTTTGCCTTTATCTCTTTGTCTTGTAAGTGTCCAATGGTTGATTTTTCTAGATCTTGTATTAGTTTTAGGAATTAGTTCAGAATCGACGACTGTCGTGGTTTTGTCCAAAATTACAGAAGGAAATTCATCTCACTTACACAATAACAGCTGCAATTTATCTGGAGATTTAGATGATATATTACCACCAGACAACGCTTCACTGTCGACAAACTTCACAATATCAGAGGGGACCAGTTCTCGGCCATATTATATTAAGAAGGACTTCGATGAAACTTCTCAAACAATGGTTCTAGATGATTCGGGTAACACATCCCATATTACAGCCAATGTTGATGTGGACAAACCTTCCGGTCAGGAATTAACCAAAGTTTATATTGGAGGCCTATATCGTGTTGATGATGTGACCGGCAGTGGTGGAGCTGAACTCCAAAGTACATTAATGGCCATTGATCATGTGAATCAACAACAATTTATTCCAAATGTCTCCTTGGAGCTGTTGTATAACTCTACCACGGTGAGTAAACGTTACATAAAATCCTCGGGCTTATTTTGATAATACAGGAATTTTTTTATCGTGATATTAAATAAGGCGTCGAAACAGCGGACTTAAAATACAGACGTTGATAAGTTGGGCTAAAGGCTTGTATTTTTGTACCGTTAGGTAAGCATCCAACCTATTATTAACATGAAAAAATACGAAGATTGGAGTTTTCTTACTGGCATATTAATTTTCACCGTTTAATTCGAGAACCTTTCCAAATAGTTCAAAGTTCGCACTCTTAGAAAGTTCCTATTTGTGAACATTTTTGCCTGAAATGGTTTAGAAAAAGACAATTGAATGTTTTGGCTTGTCTAAGAATATCAAAAGAATCTAAGATGACATAGCTTAGCTATACTTCATATCGCCTATTCTCACTAGGTCAGAACGAGTATATATCATAATCTAGTCTGAAATCTATTTAATTAGCATGCTACCAAGGCGCCATAAAGAAGAGTCAGTGCCAATTACCAAGCAATTGTAATAGCCAAATCGAGGAGAATCATGTCATATTCTGTAATGTTTAATTTGCCTTAGCCGATGCACATTTGTAATGTGATATGATGTATATACTTGTGATTGATCTTCTGTCAGATTATAAGGCTACCATATAATCAAATTCATCTTTGTAATACACAGCTATAAAGTGATCATGACAGGAGGCCTGTTATAGCCTACCATTACCTTTTCTTTGTTATTATACCTTCTGTGGTACATATCAGGGGCCAGACTAGTGTTATTAATCAGACCCATACGTCATATATCATATCAGACAATCTTTAGATTTGGAATGAAGGTGTAGGGGGCTACGGGAAAAAGTTTATTGGTGTTTTAAGTTGGCTAACATTTTTATGACATTTAATGGACTCCCCGCTACCAATACCTAGAGAGAAAGTCGTTCTTCGGTTGACCCCTTCCCAATACCGACAATAATTGGGTCAATTCTGCCACTGGGAATTAAAAATAACGTTTGAAATCATATTTATATAGATACTGCCAATTTGCTTAAAGGGTCTAATCACACACGATGATCGCACCAAGTGGCTTAAGGAGTCCAATCACACACGATGATCGTACCAAGTGGCTTAAGGAGTCCAATCACACAGTTGTAAGATGTATACTTCTTGGAGTCGATTAACCCTGATTACACAGGTTTAATGGATATCAATACAAGCTGATAGATTGTACACTTCCAATAACCAGGAAGTTCTCTCAATGAACTGGAGTATCTCAAACTGTTTGCCCATTCCTCCTCTTAACGGACATATCAAATGAGTTGCTGTTGTCAGTAAATAAACATTGTTCTGACCGTGATTCTGTTGAGCTTCTTACGACTGCTGACCATCACAACTATAGGTCTGGTTAGGTTTTTGATAAAAGAAAGGACGGACATGTTTAAACACACTAATGTCATGTCAAGTTAGGACATGCACGCTTGAGCAATCTTATCTACACTGTCATCACAATGGTGTTTTTTTATCATAAACAAGACACATAGGACCCATGTTGATAATGTGAACAAAACTACTTAGGGACAACCTGTTGCTTTGCGTAGGTCAGTATAATAGCTTGATTGCTCTAAGTTGGTTCACAACTATACTTTCTGAATAACGTCAGCAGAGAAATAGACACTTAAAACTTCTTGCACATCATATTTTTATGACGTATCATTAATATATCCACGATATTAAATCCGTATCAAGAGTGCCTGTGTCTATATGCAAGCCCTCACGCCAATGGCTATTTCATTGACAATAAACAGGTTATTAAACGTCCTTAAAATTGCACAAGTTCCTAAAATGCTGATATTTTACGTTGACTTTAACATAGCTAAAAATAAACGAGAGTGCATTCCGACGATTTACTAATAAACATTTACGCTTTTCAAAGAATAGGAAGCGGGGGTCTCGTGAGAATTCCCGGTCACTGGCGCTGTCATTGCGCATGTGGCGAGCCTTTATCGTTCGAATGCGACGCTCAGTTCTGACGTGGTAAAAAAAAAACGTCAATCGAGCTGAAAACGTCATCAAGAACGTCAACTGTCACCGGATATCGCGAAATGTCTCGGCAGCCTCCCATTTCCTATTGTTGGCCATTTTAATAGATCGATTGCTTTATGATGGTACCGTCTTCTTGTGCAGTATTTTATGAGATAAATACGAGTGCAGTCTATTTGTAACAAACTGCAACAGTCTTCATTTGCTTGGTCGGCTTCGATGCGCGCTTTTTGTACTGTAAATCACCGTATTTTGGGCTGAATGTAAATGGTGACAGGACGAAAATAGACAAGAAAAATACCTGTCAAATAATAAAAAGCTAAAATCATTTATAAAGTTATTTGTTGATACATTATGTGTCATTTAGCCCGGTAAACCACATCTCGGGTAACAGAAACAGAGACAGATGCAGTTTCGGTACAAATCTGGATTTCTTGAATGCTTCAGCTGTAAGTGGTTACATGGGACACTTTTGCTGGGCTCCCGAAAGGACAAGGAAAGAGCTCGTTTCGCGGCTACCGTTATGGTCGCCACATTTAAAATGACCTGCAGTTTGTCAGAGGGTATTTCACGTGCGTAAATCCCTAAATTTTCCGAGTGTGTGCAGTCAAACGTTTAAGGGAACACTCACTTCAAACCAATTTGTCGCGCTAAATTTACATTTAAATCCACACTAAAACTCAGAATTTTCGTGCGACGGCATTACGTATTAAAAATTGCGAATTATGGTTGATTGTGTCACTTAAATAAACGCTTAAAAGCGAATAATTTAGAATGCAATACAGAGCATCTAGATGAAATGTGATGTGCTTTGCGGAGGTAGCAGCTGCGTTGTGCAATCGGCAGCTTCCAAAAACTTAATTATACTGACTCATTCAATGAGAAGAATTCTTTTATCACTATCTAATAGAATTTCCTAGTCCGATGTTTCGCTGCACTTTGGGTGACTTAATTATCCCTTCGTTGAACAGTAACTATTTTTTCTTGTTTTTTAATTTGTTTCTGTAACTGGTTTCTTATATTCATTCAACATCAATCCTTTAATTAAAGTATCCAAAATTATGTGTGTATGAAATGAGCACAAACTGATAAATCTAACAAATCGCTTACAGCCTTTGGTATTTATTTACTCTAGCCTACTCGTTTCTTAATTTTGCTTAATTCGTTTTCTTATAATTAAATTATTTCTTAACGACCAGCAAACCATACCGCCAGTTGACTGAGTCAATTATAAGTTGAAAGGTATGAATTTCATTTACTTATTAATAACAACTTTCAATGGTTTTTCAAAGACTGCTTTCAATAATTGAGATATACAGCGTTGCTCGAACCAGCTACATGTTGGTCGATATCAATTTACAATGACAGAAGATAAACAAATTTCAGTAGATTTGTACTTGTTTGAAATATTTTTATTGTAAGAAGTGTTTTTACTGTTTTGTGGTTTCAACTAATATTATTGACCGGTTGATTCAGAGTAGTATCGGATGGGTTCGATTGAAGTCTTGCTACACAGTGGGACGTGCTTTATTTCCCACCGATAACCCAGCAGTCTTTCTATACCGTTTCCTTGTTGACTCCCTTCGCAAGACTGAGAAGCATTCCCTTCCACTTCCAACACCATCAAACGGAGGCTAAGGAAATTACCTCGAATTGCATTTCGCTCATATTTCGACATTTGACCAGCCATTCTCAAAGAAATCTTGGTGACGAGAGTTCCATCGACTTACCAAATATTTGCACCAATCACTGAGTACCGGTTAAAGATGTTTACTACTTCCTACCCCACAATTGCCCCGGGGAGCAACTAATCCACGCCAATAAATTTACTCGTGGAAATGGAACTGTCTTCATCTTGTATAGAGAAACGGATTCAGATGTCTCCTTATTTTTGATGGACTGATCTCGTCAAGAATATCTAATTCCGCTCATGACTTCAGCTCATATTCACAGTAACCATCTTTATCACCATTGTCTCATTAAGACAATAAGATTAATTGATTACGGTTGTTTATTTTCTCGGAGAGAGTTGATTTAAACACTGTGCCACTTGTTAGTTAGTATGAACCATTATCAATGTTGTTAATTAAAGACAGATCTGCGTGAGATAAATCATTCATAATAGTACTCGTGTTTGGGGACCAACAAATGTGGTTGAAAAGCCGACCAACTCATTTTCCTCCAACAGTTGTTTACTATTGTTATTCTATGTATACTTTTATTGGGCGCTTCGGATTAAAACTTTTAGCGATTAAGTGAAAGTTTGATAGACAGGCAAGATGTATTCAATTCTCTGAAAGTAATTGTGTTATATATTAGACTGTGTTATTATATGTATAGTTGTACAACTTCTTTCTTATCAATCGCGTTCCACTGTGTTGTATTATATGCTAAGTTGTATTGTGCGTTAATGGTCTACGTCGAATTGTGTTCTATTATGTTGTATTATATGCTAAGTTCTATATCGCTTATATAAATTTCAATTGTGTTATGATATTCTGCATCCAATGTTAGATTATTCTACTGTACAGTGTTTTGCTATTTCCCCCGTATGTGTTTTCAATTTGTGTGTACTGTGCATGTAAAGGTGCAGAAATAGCTTTTCTGTAATCCGGCATATCCATCATGCATCGGTGAAAAGTGATACAAAAGTGATTCGAAGAAATTTTCTTTGCAAAAAAAAAAACAACAGTATCTTGTAATAACGACTTAGCATCTTGTAATAACGACTTAGCATCTCGTAATAACGACTTAGCATCTTGTAATAACGACTTAGCATCTCGTAATAACGTTTTGGGTCTCGTAATAACAAATGAATAATAGTAATAACGACTAAGTATCTCGTAATGACGACTTAGTATGTAATGTCATAAGTAATATAATAAAACCCACGATATTTCGTTCACCTGTTCTTTTTATAAGCTATGGCTAGCCTTTGAGTCAGAGGTCGAGATATTTGACTTTGAAGCAGTTTGTATTCTTGTTATAGTGAAACACAAATGGTATAATCTTTTTTCAAATGCAAAAGATAAATAGTTTGTAACACTTGAATCCAAAAGATTTCTCGTCCCAAACGTTAGTGCTTGGTTTTTGCACCTAGAGCGTTGAAATGTTATACCACGGGCACATCATGTCTTTATACCAGATAAATGGTTGATGACTGCTGTCGTAGAGAATTCTAAGTTTTCCTACGTATTGCTTGCGACATTTTTTTGCACGTGATAACATAAACGATGTTAGAGGAGTCACAATTAGGATTCTCTGCCATTTGTTATTTGTTGCAGGGTTGTTCTCTACACGATGTTAGAGGTATCGCAGTTAAAATTCTCTGCCATTTGAAAGCGTAATATATTGCACTTCAACGCTACCTAAGATAATGTGATGGTATTAGAACTGGAGGTGTGTTTCGGGGATGTACTTTTTCAGGATTTATAACTCAAATGAACTTCAGATGCAAAAAGTTGAGGGGAGAGTCAAATACTTTAAAATATTCTTTTAAAAAGTAGCTTACTTTTAACACAAATAATCCACGACAATCCTAATACTCGGCCATTAACTTCCTGTCAGTATGGTATTGTCGTATACACAGGAGGGTTAAATCGAGATAGAGAGGTTTGTGTGTCATGCTACCATGAACGAAGTTTGTAATAGGTATCTGTTCAACTTCATTTTTTGTCCATGAGACGTATTTTCTTCCCACCAAAACGCTAGAGCTAAACTCAATGGAAACTAATTATTTTAAGTTGTCTTCTGTCGTTGAATGAAAATTGCCCGCTTTAGTTTGGACTTTGGGGTAGAAATCAATGAGCGAAGAATCACGTCTGTAGGCTTTTGGGAAACTCATAGTGGCACAATAGTTAAATGTCTTTTGATCTGGAGCCGACTCGGCTGTAATTTAGAAATCGTGATATCTTTAAAGATTTGACACAATGCCCCATCACTTCTAGCATAAGTCTTCGAAAAGCAGCTGGTCGCGTTTCTAAGTTGTTATTATGAACTGGCTTATGGTCACCATACAAACTCTGGCAATTCTATTCTGATCAATAAGGAATTCCCCAAGCTATGAGCTTTGCTAAGTGCTTGTGAGTGAGGTTACCCAAATATATACACACTAATACAAGAAAACGTAGATCTCAGAGCAATTTTAATATGCACACAATATGAAGAGCAGTCCTGCTTTAACAGAATTACATTTTCTGGTGGATTTCTCTCCGTTTGAAGATTGACATTATTTCCCGTCTATTTCTGATGAACGAGTTACCTATTTGTTCCCTGATAATAATGTAGCACATACATAAAATCGCTAAATGCTAAGTGAAATTGAGGATAACTGTTTTACTACATGTACATGTTTTCATATGTTTACAAAGTGTGCAGATGTAAGTATTCATGAAAACGGAGACAGCTCACCGTTTCCTGGTAGTTGTATTCTGTGTCCATACATACATATCGTATTGGCAATCTCAATATTTCGACAAAGGTATATTAAGCTTATGAAATATACATGAACTGCATATTTTATAATGCGCAGTGGTACTGAAACCTTTAAAGCAGAATACATTTCGGCTTGTCTATAAATGGATATATTTGCTGCTAACTGATGGATTAACTGTTATAATCTCATTGGACAAACATGTAATGCTTATAACTATAATTCACGAATGCAATGCATTGTGACGTTGTCGCATGCTGTTTATTTTCTCTTGAATACTGTTCCCACTTGTCGTCTAACATTATTATTGACAGTATTAGATCACATTAACATTGCCATATAGACCTAACAGTACACAGTTAACCTTATAAACTGGAGGGTTTTCATGAATTAGTCCTACCCTAAAGCTCGGTGCATTGATCTGTGACATTAACTCTGTATTGATTATGTTTACCATCTGTATGTTTCTCTCTTCCAAACTTGAGGTTAATCTCAAATTAATTACAACTGTAACATACACGAAGATTTCACACTGGATTAACATGTCTCTCAGTCCTAATGGACCAGTTCGATGAGAGCCCATCGCTCAATGCACGATATTTCGTGGAAAAAAGTATTTGCGTCTGTGAGCCACATGTTGAAGATTAACCTCGTTATGATACATCTCTCGTGGAAGCTTAGTCTTCAAAATGGGATCTTAACGTATCCTATTCTTTACTTGAACAAATATATAATCAAAGCTGTAGAAAATGATAACTTTATTAGCACAATGAAAGTCATTCGGAATAAATTTGGCAAATGCATTATAACAAAAGTATGTTAGTGTCTAAAAAATATTATAATGTTTTTATGGGCAGGTGCCTCAATATAATGTTTTAGGGGCAGGTGGCTCAATATAATGTTTTTGGGGCAGGTGGCTCAATATAATGTTTTAGGGGCAGGTGGCTCAATATAATGTTTTTGGGGCAGGTGGCTCAATATAATGTTTTTTGGGGCAGGTGGCTCAATATAATGTTTGGGGGAGGGGGGCAGGTGGCTCAATATAATGTTTTGGGGGGCAGGTGGCTCAATATAATGGAGTTTTTTTTTTTTTTGGGGGGGGGGGGCAGGTGGCTCAATATAATGTTTTTAGGGGCAGGTGGCTCAGTATAATGTTTTTAGGGGCAGGTGGCTCAGTATAACGTTTTTAGACGCAAGTGGCTCAATATAATGTTTTTTATGGGCAAGTGGCCCAATATAATGTTTTTAGGGGCAGGTGGCTCAATATAATGTTTTTAGGGGCAGGTGGCTCAATATAAAGTTTCGTGGGGCAGGTGGCTCAATATAATGTTTTTGGGGCAGGTGGCTCAATATAATGTTTTTTGGGGCAGGTGGCTCAATATAATGTTTGGGGGAGGGGGGCAGGTGGCTCAATATAATGTTTTGGGGGGCAGGTGGCTCAATATAATGGAGTTTTTTTTTTTTTTTGGGGGGGGGGGGGGCAGGTGGCTCAATATAATGTTTTTAGGGGCAGGTGGCTCAGTATAATGTTTTTAGGGGCAGGTGGCTCAGTATAACGTTTTTAGACGCAAGTGGCTCAATATAATGTTTTTTATGGGCAAGTGGCCCAATATAATGTTTTTAGGGGCAGGTGGCTCAATATAATGTTTTTAGGGGCAGGTGGCTCAATATAAAGTTTCGTGGGGCAGGTGGCTCAATATAATGTTTTGGGGGGCAGGTGGCTCAATATAATGTTTTGGAGGGGGGGGGGGCTCAATATAATGCTTTGGGGGGCAGGTGGCTCAATAAAATGTTTTTAGGGGCAGGTGGCTCAGTATAATGTTTTAGGGGCAGGTGGCTCAGTATAATGTTTTAGGGGCAAGTGGCTCAATATAATGTTTTTAGGGGCAAGTGGCTCAATATAATGTTTTATGCGGCAGGTGGCTCAATATAATGTTTTTAAGGGCAGGTGGCTCAATATAATGTTTTTAGGGGCAGGTGGCTCAATATAATTTTTTTGAGGGCGGGTGGCTCAATATAATGTTTTTAGGGGCAGGTGGCTCAATATAATGTTTGAGGGGGGGGGCAGGTGGCTCAATATAATGTTTTTTTTTGGGAGGGGGGGGCAGGTGGCTCAATATAATGCTTTGGGGGGGCAGGTGGCTCAATAAAATGTTTTTAGGGGCAGGTGGCTCAGTATAATGTTTTAGGGGCAGGTGGCTCAATATAATTTTTTTGGGGGCAAGTGGCTCAATATAATGTTTTATGCGGCAGGTGGCTCAATATAATGTTTTTAAGGGCAGGTGGCTCAATATAATGTTTTTAGGGGCAGGTGGCTCAATATAATTTTTTTAAGGTCAGGTGGCTCAATATAATGTTATAGGGGCAGGTGGCTCAATATAATGTTTTTAAGGGCAGGTGGCTCAATATAATGTTTTTAAGGGCAGGTGGCTCAATATAATGTTTTTAGGGGCAGGTGGCTCAGTATAATGTTTTTAGGGGCAGGTGGCTCAATATAATGTTTTTAGGGGCAGGTGGCTCAATATGTTTTTAAGGGCAGGTGGCTCAATATAATGTTTTATGCGGCAGGTGGCTCAATATAATTTTTTTAAGGGCAGGTGGCTCAATATAATGTTTTTAGGGGCAGGTGGCTCAATATAATTTTTTTAAGGGCAGGTGGCTCAATATAATGTTTTTAAGGGCAGGTGGCTCAATATAATGTTTTAAGGGCAGGTGGCTCAATATAATGTTTTTAAGGGCAGGTGGCTCAATATAATGTTTTTAAGGGCAGGTGGCTCAATATAATGTTTTTAGGGGCAGGTGGCTCAATATAATGTTTTTAGGGGCAGGTGGCTCAAGTGGATAAAAAGTAAAATAACCCTGTTTTAAGAAGGGTAACTCAATGGTTAATATGTAATCTAACTGATAAACACCGGAACGGTTGGTCTTCTATTTAACTATTCGTTTTTTACGTTTATCAATTTTTTTGTTAATTTCAGGAGACACGTTTTACAGGAATTTGGTTTTGAATAAACCAGGCAAGCATTTATAAACTGTTAACCTGTTTATTCTACATAGCATAGTACAGACATTCATCGTTGTGTAGGATATCACTGTGCGCATGCGCATGTTCAGGCCCGGGGTTTGTTTACATTGCGTGTACTTGATAAATCTAATTTTCAATTTCAAATTCAAAATACTATTTTTTTCTATGTCTGGGAAAAATACAGAAAACCGCCCACTGTTTTTTTATACAAGTGTTTTTCGCGGCAAGTCTTCCTTTTTTTTAATATATATATAGTTTTTATTTCTTGCACATTAAGCTCAGAGCTTAGTGTTCCTTTAAAGAATGAATTACCTATTCAGTTAGTTTTGCCGATAGAGTAGATCTGCGTTATCTCGCTTAAGTGACATAAAAAATGGTTAAATGTATAAGAAGTATTTGTTTTTTAAAGGCACACTTGCCTCGAAAATCAGGAATATTGTTTACATTAAAAAAGAAAGAACGTATTCTGTATTTTTCCCAGACAATATAAGTTAGGAACTTTCTATTTTTACCAAAATTTAAAAGTTTGGACGTCACTTTGTATTTTTAATTTGAATTTGAAAATTTGAATTGTTACGTACCCGGAACGTAAACAAACCGATCTGCCCCATATTGGCGATTTTATGTTTCAGTCGAGTGAGTGAACTAACGGCACAGTGTAATTTTACGTAGGCCTATTTATCTGAGAAATACAGACTGACGATCGGTTAACAGCGACTGGAAAAGCCTGCTGGTAATTGTTTGAGTGTAAACCACAGATACAAAGGCCTGAAAGGAGGGTAATCCAACACGAAAGTTGACCCACACTGATCGTTGTTGTTGTAATCAGGCTTCGGTTCTTCGTTTGTTTTTCACCCCATATTTACAGTCTAAAGCTAACTAGACATGTTTTATGTGTCCTATGTTTAAGTTTAGTGGAATTAGTCGTAGTAAGCTCATGTAAATTGGTTTTCTTAGCAAATTTAAACAGGCTACGGCGGCAAGTGTGCCTTTAAAACAGACCTATCACGTCATACACTTGCTGTTAAAGGTCCTCGAGAGTGGAACCACCTCCCTGTTCAATTAAAATCAATGCTGTCGACTTCACATTTCAAAATCTCAATAAAGCAACATCTAATAGATATATAAATAGATTATCTGCATCACTAGTAAGATATATAAGGATAAGTGTATATATGTTCTTGTTTTTTAATTTATTTACTTTTCCTTTTCTAAATTTGTTTAATTCACTGCATACAATCTACCACTTTCTTCCAATGATATTTCATATTCTTTCATTTAATAATGGGACAGAACAAGTTCCATTGGAACTTTACTCCCGACCTCAATACTCACTACAACTTCTGAACTGCCATACTGATTTTATGGTGAATAAAAATCAAATCAAAATCAATTCCAATGAGAAATGCGTAAGTCATCATCACGAAGTAAGTTCTTGTGAACAACATGAGCTTGATAAAGACACCGGCACATGAGCCGAAAACTCTTGTCGTTCGCAATAACTTACTCCGTGGCCATGCCTTAATTATTTCTCATTAGATTGGTTGTCTGTAATTATCAAGTAAAAAATGTATTAGGTCCAGTTGTACACCAATTCTCAATTTAACCTCATCCATACGAATGGACGTGCCAATAAGCTAAAACAACCAACCAACACAATTTAACCAAAGTACTATAATTTCCTAGTTAATTCACCTATACCAGTGTATTCTGAATTAGTAAATGACCGACACTGATGACCCGGAAGAGGTGTATTCCGGTAGTTCAAAATATGAAATCTGCCCATGACAAAAAAGACACAAACGTTCAGAATACTGTTTCTGGGAAACTTAATTACTGAATTTTGACATTAGCATTTGCCACATGTATATCTTAATGTCAAAACAAGGAATCCTATGGTGGATTGAAGAAGATCTGTGTACAGAAAATCTCTAAGGAGAGAAACAGTTTTCACCCTATGAAGCGGCTTTAATCTTCTGATTAATGATTCAATTATGTGACCAATGATTAATCTCTGTAATCAGTTATTTAATGGAATATCGGCAAATAAACAAAGTTATTATGGATTAATGTTTGACGAGGTCGTTTTACTTCACGACTTCGACCGACGACTTTTTCTAATAATCTAATGTTGATTAATTAAGAAATGTATCAGAGGAAATTTAGACAAAAGATTGACAAACTCCTGATATTAGCTGCAACCATGTTTCACCCGTAATCTAATAGGCAAGTGAATGTATTCCATATGAACTAATGATAATAAAGATTATCATCGGTATGGGTTATGTCATAGATGACATACGTATGGCAGTAGGCGTGCCAACGAAAGAAATAAGCAAAAAGCCATATATGTATCATACTGAGTCACACAATCTAATGGGTCGCACGCAATCGTATTCTCTCGAGATCTTCTTGGCTAAGTGGCTAAGATAGACCCCGTACGACTTTACCGGACATAGCGCACAGATTTTCGCGTGCGATCTAGAGTAACAGTTTTAAAAGCTATCAGATAAATATAAAAATCCTGACATCACGGTGTATGAGAATATATATTTTGAATTTAAGAAAACGTTAAACTAATAACGAAAACGTAGAGTCAATTTCAACAAATAGACTTAGACGAAAACTGGCGAAATGGCGACGTTCCCTGTCGATCCGACTGGCCACTGTGATAGGTTCCACGGGGCGTTTCCAATAGCTCCTAGTGTTTAAATTTGCGATGTAACTAACAATAATAGCTAAGTGTAAGAGAAGAATAGAAAAGCACGTAGATGCGAGCAAATGCCAGGTAAAATTCCTTGGTGTTGTTGTTTTGTTGAAATCTTAAAAACCACATGATCAATTTACCTCTTATGTGAACCCTCCAACCCCATTCCAATGGATATTTCTGATAAAAATGTCAACCATTGGCCTTAGAGGTTAAATCTGGCCTTTAGGACAAGGGTAACTTCTGATTTTAGATTGGGGTCGCACGGTGAGTGCATCTGGAGGCCCCACTGGCCATATTGCTTTTAAACCCTGTGTACATTGATGTCTTCATTATTTGAGAATAAAGATAAAAAATATACCTCAAGCAAAGAGCTAAATTAATTGATAAGCTTTTAAAAGCTGTTGTTTGTTGTTTGTAAAATGCTGCTTTTCGTTCAGAAATATAGAACAGAATGTCCAGACCCATTAACACAAATAGGCCGTAATGTAATTTGGGGATCTAGGTCAAAAGTCAGTAAGAGCCTGCCTCTGTTATCATTATTTCACGGTCATAGAATACAATGATCTAGACATCCGAAAGACGAAACAGGGCTATAATCTCGGAATTAACGACCAGTCCTAAGGTCTTAGCTAATTTAACAGCACATAAAATCAGTATTTCTCCTTAGAAATGAAATTAGGTCTAGTGAACTATGAAAGCCACCAACATATTTCAAAGTCTCCTTGTCTAATAGGTATTTGTCAAAGACGGAATACTTTGAGGTCTGAGCATGTACACAGGTTATTATAGAGAAGGGAAATACCTCCAGACGTAATAATTACTGAGTTTTAAAAGAAACTTACTATTTTCAAACCCTACAATATATTATCACACAGAAACTCGACTCATTGTTGCTATTCGTAAGCTATATTGTTTTGGCATTACACTTTCTTGAAAATATGGCAGAAGTTCCTCTACCGATTTTTGGCTGACGCCCGAAACGGGAATCGAACCCGGGTCCAGAGTATGGCACCTATCGCCAGCACTAAATGCCGGCTACTTATCTATTCGGTAGAGGAATTTCTGCCATATTTTCAAGAAAGTGTAATCCCAAAATAACGAGAATACTGTTACACCCACTTTCTAAAAGACACTAACTAATTAAGCTATATTGTTATCAATTATCATTTCCCATGTTATACAGATAATGGAAGCTAAATACTTAAACATTGTGTATCATGTAAGTGAAGATACATGTATGTTATCTGTCTGGAGTTTACTTACTATGTACATATGTGTGAAAGATTTATCGAGTCATTAAGCGGCATCTCAAAATCACCGAATGACATTCTGCAGCGTCATCGATTGTGCTTTTTACCATCGCAGATACTATATACGTTATCATTCAATCTATCCAGATATTTCATAGAAAAGTGTAGTTCCATTGCATCAGCTCACGCCCTTATCATACAGGAAGCAACACATAATACATTTTACCTGCCGTCAACTTCCGTTTCGCTGACTAAGCATTGGTAATGACGTCATTAGGTAATGGCAGTAAGCTCAATAATCACGCAATCCACAGAAAGCCAATATGGGTAACTATGTAATGTTGTCCGCATGTTGCCATAATCATTATAAAATTGTGAAACATCATTGTAAGATTTTTAGCAACGAATTTCGAGTTTATAAACTGAAGCTGTGCTTTTAGTGCTAGAGTCAATTTTCACCGTTTACTGTAACGTGCAGAAATATATATCTGTTACTTAGATTCATTATATAAACGAAAAATATATAACAAACGGATTTCTTTTGTCTCATTTTGTGCTACAGTTTCCTCATCTCTTAAAGAACTCTGATTAAAGGGAATATTTATCTACCTTAACATTTCTTAGGCGTGGTGATAAATAGAACTCTTGGGCATGGTTTTGATTAATTTTTTCTAAACATATCGAAAGTTATTGTATTACCATATTGGTGACCCTTGTCTCGATATCTTTCAATTAGACTTTAATGTCTTCCGTCTTGAGATCCCCAAATATTTTGAAAGGTCCTAAATTCTACTGATACAAAAAGTGTTTTTTGTTCATTATCTAAGTAGCTGGGAAGGTAAAATCTGAAAGAGTTAGAGGGTTCTATCTCTTGTGTCTAAATCACGCTGAGAGCATGTCCTAAGTCGACAACTCTATTGCTATAACTCCCTTATTTCTCCACGTTGTCACGTTCTATCGACCACGAACCTCGTATTAGTCTTATAGAAAGATTTAGCCTTTCTACATCTCTGGATACACTACTGTAAGATCTGTAAATCGTCAACGGAAATTCACCCTGCATCTTAAGGGGGAAACACCTAGAATTAACCTATTTCGGAGATTTTCTCCTCTTCCTTAAAAGCAATATGGAGCATTTTACTACGGATCACATACCGGATAATTCCTCTGCAGTTGAGGTAATTGAGAAATTTCAATCAGTCTTCATTGGTGATGCATTCGGGGAAAACAACCGCTCTATCCATCGCTTATTGCTAATCGGTTTTCAAACGTCGCATTCAATAGATGGTTCGTAGGCGAGGTGATTTAAGACCTGACATCTCATTTGTCACCTTCCGTGGGTTTTTTTATTCACATCATGTTCAAACCATAAGCGTTCAGTCCATTGACATTTATCGGAGAATATTATTTCCATTCGTTTATTCCTGTCGATCAAGATGGGTACTACATAAGACATCTGTCAACCATGCTATACAAAGTCATCAGTACATATGTGTAAAATATAGTTAAGCATTGGGAGAATATATATTTATATACTGAACTGTCCTTATAGTTTCAAACAAGAACGTTTACATACAATAGACCATTTGCCAGTTTTGCGCACAACAATGGAATGACGTCGCGGCTTCAATCTTACACCTTGCACCAGTAGACATCATGTCTTTTGCCATATTCTGTCAAAATCCCTTTTCATCCACGATTTTTTTCAAATTTCTAGATTCATTCGGATATAAACTGTCTAAATATAAGTTTTCATTTCTTATATCTATTGTAAAATATTGGAAAGTTAAAAACAGACGGATCCTTTGTCCGGTGTACTACATAGGACCGTAATTGTGACGCGCTAGATTTGAAACTAATTGGCAATTAATACGTATTGCACACCGTTGAAAACGTTCTCGATCGTCTAAAGTAGAAGAGCCATAAGTTGCGTATACGATGGGACAAGGTAATGAACTGAGAATGTATGGAATACTTTGAACAAGAAGAATTTCCCTACATTTTCTTCAAACCGTACATACATAAATCAGTTGTATAGTGGCATATATTTGTATAATATGCTTTTGTTGATTTTTAAAATAATGATATCAGTGCTATATAATAGGACGATTAATAACTAACCTCTTAGGCCAATCTTATCGAGAGTTTGACCCAGGCAAGACAGACATGTCGTTCATTGGCCTTTGAGGTTAAATCTGGACTTTAGGACTAGGGTAATTTTAGATTGAGCATGGGCCCTTATATAGCAATTTTTATGCTTTCGTGAATATACTTTAGTACGAGTGTACAATATGAGTATGCGTGGTTGTGTATAATTTCGCACCACAAGTCATTTCGCACCACAAGTCCTTGGCATAGAAATGTCACTCTGGCTGAGTTAACCACACGTGTACAAATACATTAAGCTACTATGTAGACATACATAAGTTATTGTCTTAACTGTCAGAATTTGAAACCATGTACTTTTAGTTTATAATTTCTGTGTAACTATGTTCTTATATATACTGTTGCCACCATGATTACCCATATATTTGAAACATGTACTTCCCCATTTACCACCGTGTGTGGTCTGGGTGTAAGCCAAATAAAGTAAAGTAAAGTCTTGATAGGCGACGAATTTCATGCAACACCGCTTGTGTAGAAACGTTAGACTAGAAACATTAGACTAGAAAACAACTTGTTTACGCAAGACTCATCTTGAAAGATGGAGGGCTTACTTGCCGGAAGTTGCTCACTCGCTTGTCAATAGCCAAGCTAGTTATTATAAGTCCATCTTATTCAACTCGGTAGCAGCATGTTGGATGCTATAAAAATCGGAGCAACTTCCCTGTACTCGATGTGCGATTCAGTCGAATACTACAAGACGGCACTGCAAATCGCACCGTTAGAACGGGTCTTTATTGCATAGAGATGCGACTCAGGCTTGCGGCCCTGCTTGGGTTAATTAAGATCAACATACATTTGTGGAAGTTGTCGCTTATGCCAGCTTGGTAGAACGAGTACCACATGGGTAAATGTGATTATTTTCACCAGTTTCAATTGAAGTAAAGGTTGTAATTACTAAAGCGTTAATGCTTGGTACCGTAGCCCTAAACCTGTGCATGAGCCATATTTTGACTATGCCCTCGATTTTACTCAATTGCATTGCCTAATAGTAGCATTAGATAATGTACTTACCTATCACCAGAAGTCTATAGATGGGGAAGTGTGAAACGTCCTATTGCACCATATTTAGGGCACTGGCCACCGTTAGCCTGCTTATACTACATTACGTGACGTTCACGCGTGGTAGATTTTGAAATTGTCAACGTTTGCCAAATTTTAAATCAGAAAAGAAATTTACCTTTAAAGTGGACTATAAGCACGGTTTTCTGACTAACCGATATCGGGAGCTGTTTAAAGTGACCTCTGAGTCAAAAGGCGCCAGTGCCCTTAATATGAGGTAATGGGACGTTTCACATTTTCCCATCCACAGTCTTCCGCTATTACTAAATGTTTACAGTTGCATTGATGGCCAAAATGTTGATATTTTACGCAAAATTCTGAAATCTTCAGCTATTTTTGTTAGAAAGTACAGATTACACGCTTTTTAGTCTTATGAATTAATTTAGGCTCGAATGAATTAATGTTCCTTCCGGCTATCAAAGTTTTATTTACTTTTTGAAGACAATTCCACTAATTCTCGTCAGAATCAACCGACTTTGTTTAATTCAACGTCAATATTTAAATTTTGTTATGTAATATAAGCCAAAGAAAAGTGTGAATTTTGGCAGTTCAAGCCACTCTAAACGCACTCACAAAACCGATATATGTTCGTTCTGTCGCAAAACATCAAAACAAAAGTATGTTAAACAGATGCCCAACGAATTCGTCAAACATCTAGCAGTTTTCGTCTTTTAATCATTGGTGATATCTTAATCTATCCTGATTTCTGTTGTATAGGTTTCTAACCACAAATTCACCGTGCATGGTCTTCAAGCATCGCGACAAATACTAGCATAGCCCGGATTATCGGTCTTACGGCGACTGGTATTATATGGCTGCTAATGTGTCTTGACGAACACTGAGAGAAAAAAAATTCGGCAGAGCCCAGATTTCTCGGCTAATACTAGCATATCTTCAGAAGATCGATGCTCAATATAACCACGTGTGCATATCTTAAGCTATAAGTGTTTTTACTGTGTGACGTCATCATTGTTTGATTCCTAAATTTAGCATTTTAAAATACAGAAATAGGCAATTTATCTACATTGTAAAGTTTCAAAGGTGACTTTAAGCGTTTTCATATATTTTGCTTGATAATACCCCTTTAAGTTTAACAAGTTTTTAAGGTGACAAGCTCTAACACACTTGAGCTGAGATTCACCTTGAAATCCGAATTATTGATTGTCCAACGCTTGAACTGTTTGCTATTTGCTATCTTTTCAGAAATTTTATTCTAAAATATATATAGTTTCTATATTGCACAGTGTGATCCTGGTTTCGGAGTAGATGCCTTCTTCGACTTGATTTACCGGAAATCGCCTATCTTAACTCTCATTGGTGGATCCTGTTCAGCTGTAACGGAAGTACTTGCCGAAATTGTGCCATTTTTTGATTTAGTTATGGTCAGTTGTTTCATTTTGGAAATCGGTTAATAATTCATAATCTAGACGATGACATGTGGAAAATAGAACAATCTAATATTGCCAGTCAAGTACGAGAGTTGTTAGCCTTAAGGAGGACGATGTACTTTTTCTATCTATAAAGTGATTCATTATTTTGTTGCCAGGGGCCAACGTTTTCCTTGAGCTACAATCTAAGTATCAATTATGGTAACCGTCAATCTGTCTACATGATGTGGAAATCTAATCATAGCTGTATCAATTACTTAGAAGCTCTAATGATAACCTTTTCAGATTTCACATTCGTCCCGTTCGTCGGCCCTCAGTGACCGGAAGAAGTATCCAACTTTCTTCCGACTGGCTCAAGCCGACTCCTCTTTCAACCCCGCCAGACGTCTCTTCCTCCAACATTTTGGCTGGAATACTGTAGCTGTCATTCATCAAGATAGTGAAGAGTTCTCATTGGTAAATAACGTAATAAGCTATCTCACTTCTAACCTTAATACTCAATAAAGCCATATTCATTACAACTTTTCAGTAACAATTTGTATGACGATATATTGAAGAGAAGATATTATGGCTCCTTTCTCATCGTGGATAACCTGAACTATAAGCATGTGACATATATGAAGTTTGGCACACGTCATCAGCATCCGGTTTGAGCCAGCTGGCTAGATTTTCAGCGACACATCTTGACATACTTATAGAAGCATTGGAAAAGGAAAAATTTACGTAGAAATCTGTAATACGATAACTGTTGTATGTTTATTGAAGGAAATGTTTGATAGGGTTTAAACCTTATAATGAATCGATTTATCCAGACTTGTTGATTGGTTTTGTCAATACCAAAAATATAGATCTGAAAACAATATAATCATTCCCACTTGCGTAACATTTTCTGCTTTTCACGCTGATTGTAGTTTATTCTGAATCAGCTACACAACAAAACATATGTAACAATAGGATATTTGACTGATTGCTGATAGTTTAAGCTTTTGTCTCACCGCGTGTATTTAAAGTATTGCGACCATTTTGACCTAAGTTTGAGTATTAAAAGCATGTGGCAGTGTAAAGGATGTAATATCTGGCATTTCATTTGTCGGCATGACTTTTTTCGCTTTCTTTAATGGAGACATCTCGCTGAAAATCTGTTCATTTGACCAAAACAGGTGGTTATGTGATCCAAATTATGCCTTTGCTATATTTAACCTTTGAAATGTCGGAGGTTGTATGTGAGGGCTAATGATGAGTGGAAAGGCGATAGAGCTGTGATACTCACATAGAAATTCAAAAAATGAAAATCAGGTTAAGGTCTGTTTGGTTACAGTATAAATGGATTTTGTGAATTGTTTGATCTTCTCCCCCGCAGGCCATCAATGAGATGATTAAGGACTTTGAGCGACACAATATCACCGTGAAAGTTTCCGAATCCTGCAAACCCACTGCTGATGATATTGAGGAAAAACTGCAGCATCTTCAAGTGGGTGAAACATTTCCGAAGCTCTATCTTTAATTAACCGTGAATGGCTCATCTGTGTAATTTTATCTTTTTTATTTGCTTTTTATTCACTCAGTGTAAAACTATCTGGAGGTCTGCTGTTAACCACTATCATCATTGATCAGAATGATTTACTTATTTTCTTGACATGCGTCTTTGCCGGTAGCTCCTGGAATAACCCTAGAAACTAATAACGTTCAACATTTTTATACTTGCAGGCAGTTGATGCAAGAATAATAATTGGTGCTTTTGATAAAAATACTTCCACTATTTTATTTTGCCAGGTAAGTCTTCGAGTGATTGTTAGCTTAAAGGTCAAACTTTAATTTAAGGTTTACTGAAAAAAAACCCCAAACAAACACGACCATGAGAAAACTGGCAGGCGAAAACTGGAAGTTCAATTACAGCGAGACATCAACTTTGCCCTAAATATCAGGTTTTGTTCGTTAATTGTACCTAACAAGTTGAAATAAATATGATATTTATTTTCATAAGTGTCTTTAAAATGTAAAAAAGTGGTTTTATTCCGACCAGTTGCGTGTGGTGTCTAAAGTCAATTGCCATAATATCTGGACATCAACCTAGCGACGTAGCCTACTGTGGAATGACTGTTCTGAGCTGTCAAACCACACAGTTAAATTACCGAATCATATTTTTACTTAAAAACGACTGCTTAGATACAAGTCTTCATTCATTATGTTTTTGGTTATTGTGGAATATGACTTGCCCTTTAAACAACAGGGCCCCGTCTAACGAAGCTGGGTGTAAAGATACGCATAGCCCTACAACATGGGCCAGCTGCGACCAGAGTGTAAGTTGCTATAGCTTTAACACTGATTTACGCCCGACGTAACTTACGCCAGCTTTGTAAAACGGGCCCCAGGAGGGTAAAAAAGAGCTGATACTTTTTAATAGAACAACAATATTCGTTTTAGTTTTAGCCAATAAATTAACTTTGATCAGCCAGACTTTCCAATATCCAAGTGCTCTTGGTGGAGATTTCTTTGATACTTTCAATAAAATCCTAAGTTTCTTGCAGGTATATAAACGCGGTTTGTACGGCGGTAGATATGTATGGTTGATGGTAAACCATTCTGGAAAAGATTGGTGGATTTCCTGGAATTATACGGACTGTACCCTAGAAGAACTGGGTAAAGCCATGGAGGGACATTTCCAGATTGCTGGCGTGGATGGCTTAATGGGCAGCGACGACTCCATTTCAGGTCTGGTATGTGGTAACTCTATCTACGAACATAAGGGACATCATAAAATAATCACCTAAGCAAATACACACTCATGAAGTTTATAATGAGATAGTCATCAATTTTTCAAAGGAAATTGATCCATATAGGGTGAATGTATTGCGTAATTGGTGAGCTTGAGCAAACACATTATCATCAGTCTTAACTATAATATGTCAAATAACGTCTGTATGATTACAGTACACAGTGTATGTATTTTACTATTCTTTTTATTGATATCCTGTATAATAAATTGGATTTACGAAGATCGAAATATCTTAAAACTCACACCAGGTGTCAAACAGGAACATTTATAGAATAAAGTTTATATCTATGCACATGTTTAATTCTGATTGAAGGTTCACTCACCACTGTAGCAAGTCTGACATTTGTGACGAAAAAGAATTTACGCTATGTCTTAATTCAAAATAAATATTTGATCTTGTGGCCATTTTTTATATTTTCGTAAAAGTGCATTCAAAATAGTAAATATTATTTTGAACAGTCAGCATTATCATTTGACAGACTACCTCCGAGTTTCAACGAAAGCTATCGCCTCAATACCATAATATTGTCCGTGTAAAAGATGTCCGGAATGCCTATGACACTGTCTGGACAGTAGCCTTAACACTCCGAGCTTTTCTACGTGATCAGTCTAGATCTATGCTGGAAGAATTCCAATATGAAACCGCTGCTAATATCTCATCCACTTTCCAGGAAATCCTCAGTTCACTAGACTTCGTGGGTGTTTCGGTAGGCTTTCTTCTAATTAATTTGTATTCTTTGATTTTCTGGTGATGCTTTTTGTGTCTCAATGGAAACAATGTGAATAAGATGCATGTCAAAATGGATTGATGTAACACCCCTTATTTATCCTGCAATTTTATTATAATAAAAATATTCTGGCAAAAAAACATGCATTCTCCCCGACAAAGCAAATATATCTTGTAAACGGGTTCAATATTATATGCAGATTATATTCATTGTATCCGCTTCTTTATAGCAACCATTCCTTGTTTCTTTATTTTTCTTCAGTTCCAGGTACTTAACAACTTATTGGCAAAACGCCCGGGGTGATAAATGCATAAAGAAAGTAACTGTTCCCATTATTAGCTATCAATTGATATTATTGTTTGTTACTTTTTAGGGTCCCATTTCCTTTGACGGTCCAGATCGACAAGCTGTTTCTCTTGTTGAACAACATCAAGGTATCAATCATTGATAGTTACCAGTATATGTTATACAATTGTCTGGCAAGATCATAATATATTTTATTGCCCATTATAATGACCAAATCTCATAATCAATAAGGTGAAGAATTACTTGTCGATAATAGCTTATTGGTTTATTGGGTGACGCCTTTCGATTGATTGATTGATTGGTGTTTTACGCCGCGCTCAAGATTATTTCACTTATATGGCGGCGTTGCCAGTTTTAGTGTGGGAGGAAACCGGGCTCTGTGTCCGGAGGAAACCCACGACCTTCCGTTGGTAACTGGCAACCATTCCATAAAGGTCGTTCGTGTGAAAACCCAGTCAGAAAATTTTCCAATTTTTTTCGGACTGAGTGGGATTCGAACCCGTGACCCATTGGTCGAAGACGCCTTTCGATGTAGTTCTTATATCGTTATCAATGTCAAATGGTTTATGTGGTTTATTGGTCGTCACCCAATAAGCCAAGACGTTGTTATCCATAAGTAGCTCTTCACCTAATTGTAACCATTCAACTTCTAAATGCCAATGAAAGATTTAAATCTCATCACAACTTTTTGTCGATGCATTGGGTTTAGTTTGAATTATTCTTGACAAAGTTGTGTTCATTTTATAACCAAATAGCCAATTACTAGCAATCGATGTATACGTGTTTCACCTTAACTGATTCCTCATTATTTGATTTGTTTAAGGTGGCATGGTACGTACAGTGGCCATTTATTCTCCTGGCAACGACACCCTTCGGTACAATTGTGATCAGTGTGTTCCTGTTGTATGGCCGAGTAAGCTAATCTTTATCATCCATTTATATAGACCCACGTAGTTAAGTCAACTTGCCTGTCTATTTGCTTTACTACTTCTCTAGCTCTTTTCCCCATCACTTTGTCCTAAACCAATTTGCGCAGAAGCCGTAAACTAAGCCCATTTGCAGTTGGAAACTGAAGGCAGTTAACCAAAATTACTTTTAGAGAACGCCACCGTAATTTGTCGGTAAACCGTTGGTCGATTTGACTAGCTGGGGGTCTTCCCTCAGGAGAGAACTTAGTCCATGCTATGGTTAACAAGTGCCCCTTTCCCTAGCCTGGGTATTTAGATAAAGAGAAGGTTTAGTATCATGAATCAATCATTCCAGCTGCCTAACAGAATGATGTCTGCTGTTTTTCAGGAGGTAAAGTCCCACGTGATAAGTACACATTGGTAGTGCTGAGGAGGACAATCGAGACAGATGTATTTATTGCTGTCTCGGCCGTTTGTCTCTGTGGGATTCTCATGGGCTTTCTCTTCCTATGCTTCAATATTTATTATAGGAATCTAAAGTAAGCCCCAGGTCATTTTTTATTTAGATTTAGCTGAAATTAATTGGAGTATAACATCAGGAATTATTGATTTTCTAATTAAGAGTTTTACCTTTACCCAACAACTATTGCAGCCACCTGCCCTTATCTTTAATTATTTCTTTCGCAATGTCCTTGTTACAAACCCCAGGAGGCATTTACAAGAAAGGCTATGAGCAACGTGTGTCCTGAAAAGTTCCTCTTACATCTTAGAACAAAAAACACAACTTTCGAGAATATCGCGTTTCGTTTTTTTTGTAGATATATCAAATTATCGAGTCCAAATCTAAACAACGTGGCTGTAGCAGGATGCTTACTCGTCTACACTGCAGTTATTCTCTTAGGCATGGATGACAGTCGATTGAAAGCTGATCTTTATCCAGTAGTTTGTACAGTAAGTATTGTCCAACCATATGGACGCCGTTAGTTTTATCATTATCACTGTAATCAATAGTAACTGAATTACTGAAGTCAGGTTAAAATAAATATTTTAAAGTGGTACAAGTTGACAAAATACAGGGAACATGTCGTTGAAACAGAAGAACTTTAGTCATATTAACTATAGAGTACAAAATAAGAGCTTTCGGTTGATACTAATTTTGTAGATGTACGTTTAGGTAGTTTTAAAGCCACATAACACCCAAAATTGAACTCCTACATCCCGGCATTTTGAATTGTGTCCGTTACGTGCACATGTCTTGGGTTCACCTGGCTTACTGATTTTACCAATTGTGTCCGTTACGTGCACATGTCTTGGGTTCACATGGCTTACTGATTTTACCAATTGTGTCCATTACGTGCACATGTCTTAGGTTCACATGGCTTCCTGATTTTACCAATTGTGTCAGTTATGTGCACATGTCTTGGGTTCACATGGCTTACTGATTTTACCAATTGTGTCCGTTACGTGCAAATGTCTTAGGTTCACATGGCTTACTGATTTTACGAGTTGTGTCCGTTACGTGCAGATGTCTTGGGTTCACAAGACTTAGGCGTACTGATTTTACCAATGCTGTCCGTTACGTGCACATGTCTGGTGTGCACATGGCTTTAATACTGATTTTACCAATTGTGTCCGTTACGTGCACATGTCCTGGGTTTACATGGCTTACTGATTTGACCAATTGTGTCCGTTATGTGCACATGTCTTGGGTTCACATGGCTTACTGATTTTACCAATTGTGTCCGTTATGTGCACATGTCTTAGGTTCGCATGGCTTACTAATTTACCAATCGTGTCCGTTATGTGCACATGTCTTGGGTTCACATGACTTACTGGGTTTACCAATTGTGTCCGTTATGTGCACATGTCTTGGGTTCACATGGCTTACTGATTTTACCAATTGTGTCCGTTATGTGCACATGTCTGGTATTCACATGGCTTACTAATTTTACCAATTGTGTCCGTTACGTGCACATGTCTTGGGTTCACATGGCTTACTGATTTTACCAATTGTGTGTGTCCATTATGTGCACATGTCCTGGGTTCACATGGCTTACCGATTTTACCAGTATTTTTTTATTTCAATGACAATCATTTTTGTTTTTCAAGATACATCAAACGCCGAATGTCTCTTGACAATCACAATTTATGAAAACAGTTTTAGCAGCTTTTACCACTTTAATTAAACAATATCTGTGGAAAATAGAAGTTTAAAAGCGTAGGATAAAACGAGGATTACGATTTTAAAAGATTCTGTTGATAATGGATTCAAGGATATAGAATCTAAGAATCGTTTGCTCGGAAAGTTGTACAAAATAACATGCGTGCAAGGCTCTAGACAACTATAAAAACATTAAAGCGTAAACTCTGGGAGTACTCCTTTTTATTTGAGAATGACGTGGAAGTACAGCGATCCTGTATTCATCAACCACGGAATACAGCACTAGTTTCTTACAACGATATTGGCCAGGACGAAGTGCTGATCTATCCTTCAACATTATGCTATATGTTTTTTTCTGTATGCAGTTTTTCGTCAAATGAAAGATGAAATATTCTCAATTATATCCATCTAAATATAAATCAAACAGTTAAATTAAATAATGTTTTTTTCTTATCGTTTCAAGGTGAGAGCTTTTGTATTTGCAGCAGGGTTTTCGTTGGCATTTGGCGCCATGTTTACGAAAACATATCGTGTTCATCAAATCATCCTTCGTGCAAACAGTGCCTTAATCAAAAGCAAGGTAAATTACAAGAATAAATACAAATATATTAAAAAAACATAGATGAATTTTCTAAAGACGATGGACAACCTGACTGACCTTTAAGTTACACCTTTATTTGAGTGGACAATTGATCTCAGTTAATTTTTATAAATACAGAAAATTGCTAAAATAAAACCACAGACATTTTAAAGGGGCATGAGCTGCCAAAATGTTGATATTTTGACGTTAAAACAGAATGCTGAAATTATTGGCTATTTTTCTCAAGAGGTAGAATTCAGAAGCTTTTTAATGCTTCAAGTCTCGAAAATGTACGATAAAGTACTGTTTTAAACTAACTTTGGCTTAGAATGAATGAATGGTCGTCCCGGTTATTTAAATTTTGTTTACTTTTGAACACGTTTTCGGTTCATACAGGCCACATACTGTATGGATTTTTCTCATTCCAACGCCAATCATTTAGTTTTTCGATAGCCTTCAAAGCCTCTTACTGTCGTGACGATCAGAAGTTATGAAAAAACTGTGAATTTTGGCAGCTCATGCCCCTTTAAGCTCATTTGAAAACTAAACCAGCCATGGCAAGACTAAACATTCTAGTTTGACAAAGTTCTAAAAATTTACTTATCTATATTGTTTTCATACATATTCTATGTGTCAAGACTGAATTGTAGACTATCACAACGCTATATACACGGATGGTATAAAATAAGAAGTGCTAAACACAGCAAGGACATCAAATCAGATAGTTCAGATATAATAATCAGTATGAACAGTTGTTATAAGTTTTGACTGATTTTTTAAAAGTTACAAAACAAGTCTATATTTTTAGTCGAAATGTTTTTTGATTCAGAATTCAGTACTCTATGTTTAAATGGATTCTGCTTTGTAAGAACTTTTGTAAATGGAACATAAAACTGATTTCTTGGTTGTCTAGTATGAACCCTGACGGGTATTTCTTGCCGAAGACTTAAATCTTGAATTTTAGCTTTCCGGCGTTTCCTCTTTTACGTAGTTTCTTCAGGTCAAACTGTAGCTTGTAACATTCCAACACATTCCAACCAGATGTTTCTGTTGGGTCAATGCTTGCAATTGAAGTTTCCCCAACATCAATTTGTTCTTCTTCCTAAAGACAACTGTTTCTTGTACCTAACGCCTACGCAATGTTGGACTAAGGCACATGTGCAGTGGACCAGCCTTGGGAAACTGACAATTGCCTTGATTCCACAGACATGGGACACATATGAAGCGTTTCTAGTTAATAAGTGTACAATACAGTGTACATAGTTTTTAAATATCTTTCAAGTTAATGGAGTTATTTAAGATTTTGAATTTGTAGCCACCCAATGTGGTTTATGGAAATATTCACGCTATTAATCACTTCTATTCGAAAATGATATCAAAACCTCTAGAAAGCCATTTTTACTTTTCAGCTCTTGAAAGACAAACAGTTGTTATTTATCGTTGTTGGGTTGTTAATCGGAGACTCCATTTTAACCTCACTCTGGGCTATTGTTGATCCTATGAATAGACAAATACGGAATCTTACACTTGAGGTAAGTCATCTAAATCTAAAGATGATGCTAATTGCAATTTACTTATTGTATTATGAGTTATGAACATTGGGCATAGTTTAGACGTATATTATCTAGCTTGTGAAACGTCTGGTATTTTATGCTAGAAAATATCTACTGTTAAGTTAAAAGGCAATTTTTTAAATGAATGTTATATGGACTCCTATTGATTGATTGATTGTTTGGTGTTTTACGCTGCGCTCAGGATTATTTCACTTATATGGCGGCGTTGCCAGTTTTATTGTAGGACGAAATCGGACTCTATGCCCAGAGGAAACCCACGATCTTCCGTTGGTAACTGGCAACCATCCCACATAGGTAGTTCGAGTGAAAACCCAGACTCCTGTTTGGAAATCCTCAACGTATCGCCGCAAAATCAGTCCATAAGACATTAGTTAACACCACAGTTCAAAGCTGCATTGTGAACTAAAACCTCCCAAAATACAACTAATTGTAGTAATTTGATTATCTGAGTTGGAAGTGTTAATGTATACTCTATATTATCTTTACTTGTAGCCCTCTGACACCGATGAAGACGTGCTATATGTTCCCCAAGTGTCCCGCTGCCATTCACATCACGATGAGAAATGGTTAGCTGCCTTGTACGTGTATAAAGGCATCTTGCTAATAGGTGGGGTTTACATGGCATGGGAAACCCGTAAAGTGAAGATTCCTGTCCTCAATGATTCCCAATATATAGGAATGAATGTGTATAACGTGGTGCTAATGAGTATAATAGTAGTGGTGTTATCTTACATGTTGCCTGATCAACCATCGCTAGCATTCCTCACAGAATCAACATTCATATTTCTATCAACAACTCTCACCATTTGTCTCCTATTCATTCCCAAGGTAAGTGTAACTGTTAAAAGGTTTTTTTTCACACTGCGTCTTTTTAATTAGAGGTTTGCACATTTCAGTATGTTTAGTGCTAAGCGCCCACAGTCAAGAGTAGGCCTACTCTTATCTGTTATTGATGTGTAACCTTATTTTGCAAGGACTATCGAAATTGCTGTGTTGTGTTGACACACCTGATACATAGAGGCGAAGCCAAAGTGGAAAATACAAAATTATTTATCCACTAAATAAACTATAAATGATGTGTACCGATAAAACAGCAAATATTATATTTATTATATAATTAGTAGTGAGAGTTTGTTGTATCTTCTGCGACAAACTGAGCAATTCCTTGTCACCAGCTGACCTAGATACTGGCCTAAATTTGGCCTCAGCACATATACTGCGTAGGATAAAACAGCGCGCCGTTTGAAAACAACTCAAAGAAAAACTTGTACATACCTATCCAAAAATGTTATTTTCATGTGGCAATCTTATTGTTGAAAAATAATTTCATGAAACAAATTATAGTTAGAACGAGGAGGAACCTGTATATGATTGTGCGGAAGGATACGCGGCGTACGCGCGACGACAAAAATCAATGTACCCTGTCATAGTCGGTGAAGTTCGACTGAACGGTTTTTATAGTCCAGTTTTAAATTGAAATCTTAAATGACAAACTTTTATTATTTTTAACTGAAGATTTATTAAATCGGGTGTGTTGGAATGTTCTACGATGAACTAGATTTGTAGTTTTTCGTTACCAAAATCTATTGAGTCGGCTGTTTTACAATGGCATTGTCGCCCAGGGCAAGGCTGGCGTAAGTTACGCCGGACGTAAATCAGTCGCAACTGGTCCATGTTGTAGGCTTATGCGCAACTTTACGCCAGCTTCGTAAGACAGGGCCCTGGGAGCGAGTGTGGCGATCAGCTGGAACTCAAACTCCCACATCCTTCGTTTGCAATGATTTGTTTCTGTTCTCGATACATTTTCTTTAAGTTTAAGAAGTGGGGTAGATTAAAACACGTGTTGACGTTTAGCGATTGAATCCTGGCTAGCTTCTGGAGTATAGCCTTGACAGCACCGCAGAAAGGCCAAAGCGAAAAAATGTTTGGTTTGTGTTAATGCGTTTAACCCAATTTAAAATGCTAAAAATTATTGGATAATTTTTTCAATTGATATTTGATTAGAAATTTTATCGATTTTCAAAAATAAAAGATTTAATAATGGGAAGATATTTCGAATTACACTGAAAACAGTTCCGGCACTGGCAGGGATGACATAAACGTTATCAGTAAAAGTGGTAATATCAGAGCTGTATGGCCCAATATCTCAATGCTAATTATATACTAAAGAGTTATATCTATGCAGTTGATATATCTACACATATTGTTACAGGTATATGCAATTTTCCACTCACAAGGCACGCCTGCAGTTACAACAGCTGGCTTGATGGTTCAAGAAAATACACGACGTTTTGTCTTAGATGAGAAGAAAGAATTATATTACAGAGCAGAAGTCCAGAATCGAGTTTACAAACGTCAGCTTCTGGAGGTTAGTGACAAACTATACACTCCCATTTGGATATTTACCATTATGTTCTTCTGTTTTACCTCTACCCATTTGTTGATTTCTTATTACTTGACTTTCTTTCAGCTCGACCAGGAAGTGTCTAGACTACACCGGCTGTTACATTTAATAGACGAAAAGGGAGAGTTCACTCCCGAGTTATTAGATATGGCTTGTCAAACAGACAATCAGAATGTGACGTCTAAAGCAGACATGAAAGTGTGAGTGTTTGAAATTGTATCTTATTTACTACTGGAATGTTCCTTGCAGGAATCTAGAAAAGACTGAAAGTAAAATGATTGGTTACAATGTTTCAAGCGGTATTCAATATTATTTCACTGATATGGCCAGAATACCAGGATGAGGTGTGTTTCTTCACACAGCAGAAACCCCTGACCGTTAGTGGGTACCTGGTAACCCTTCCACGTTGTACGTCCACTAAAATAAGGGGTGACCAGGCATCAGCAGCAAGTCAACTGTTATCAAGATTCACTTAGTAGTCCTGTCAACGCCTCCAATAACAGTAATTAGTAAACGTCAACCGACCTTTTCTTTAAGGAATGGAAATTCTACAGTTTTAGAAAAAGGGATTCGATTCAGTTGTTATTAATGTTTGGTCTTCTGTTTAGTCTATACCAGCCTGGTTTCAATCAAGACGAATCTCATACAGATCTCTAGACTGAGTTTGAGTTTCGCTGCCGTTTTTTATTGTTAGTTTTTATGTACCGTTCAACTTCATAGTATTTCGTCTTCCCACGCTTCCGGTGTGGGGGGCCGGCTCTCGAGAACCCTTTACAGCTTCCGGTGATCACAGTGTTTCTTGCCGACAAATTAGGCCCTTTAATGTTCTCTCCTAAACGAATAAAGTTTCTATTTGCCTCATTTGGCAATAGTTGTTAGCTCTAGGATTCTCTTAACCTCAGATATGACATGGTGAGAATTTTCGTTGTTGTAACTTGCGAGACGAAAAGTAGAAACTTGATGTTTGTTTAAACAAAAGGAATCAATAAAAAGAGCATGGGTGATATGGAACTGTGCCAAGGTCGATCGTCAGGATCAATGCTTATCAGTAATTTGTCCAGATTGTCAACTCTTTCTAATTACTTGTAACACGAAAACCAACAGATATTTTCAGCCTGTATAATGTGCAATGTTTAATTGTGTTTTGTATTTTGAATGCGGTCTAAATCGCCTTTTTATGTGTTTTTTTCCAGTAGTCTGTCTGTGTATGACATCACTGAAGAAAGTGACGTCACGGTTCGGGAGCTGAGCATGGATGAAATTCGGTTATTTGAATGTAAAGACTCCAGTGAATTTGAACTTTCGTCTCCTGATTTGAAAATCTGTAGAAGATTCTCTCAGATACAAGAGTGTACCGAGACATAACGGAAGTAGTCTTGTTATTACACACATGTTTACTCAGAGCGCAGTCTTGACGTGTCGAGTTTGCTTTTGTGCCAATGGCTAAAAATTCGAAGCCCTTCCATAAGAACAATTGTAAACTCCAGATAAGAGATGTTATCCAATATTTCTGAAGTGTATTCTATCTCAGCGAGATTTGAACTATTTTGATTAGAAAGAAATTATCATTTTTAATCATTTTTCCAAGAACCAATACATCCCATTTAGTTTCAACTAATTTCTGTTATAAGTACACACGCGTGATCAAGAACTCATACATTTTTGTACATTTTAAAATAAAAAAGTAAAAGCCACTTAATTATTTCCGTTGTTAAATGTCTAAGTTTCGAAAATTTAACCAAGACTTTTCCTGAAAATATCGGCGATTAATTCGCTCTATTTGCAATAGGAATTTTAGTCTAGGCTAAACTCCCTGATCTGTCTACGTAGGCATTTCTGGTGGAACCAAAATGAGTTATTTTAAGTTACTTTTCCCATGATAATACTTTGTTTAATTTCAGTTTACCCAAATTCTTGCCTTAGCTGAAGATCCGTACAACCTTGTCAATATATATGTTAAGTATTCCAGATTATTCTACAAACGACTTCAAAGCTGGATGATTCAAAGAAAATTATCCAAAAGTCCTAATTTTCCAGATTGAGAGTTTTATTATCATTCCAGACCGCTATATATTTGAACAGTCCACAGAGCATTTTAGATAGATTTATTTAACTTTCAAGTTCAACTTCAGAGAACATCATCATTAAAGTGACATGAGTTACCAAATATAGGAAACAGTTTGTTGAAACAGAATTAGCTGATTGTTCGTCCTTTTTATTATAAGCAACAATACGCCCAAAATGTACTCATTCACCATGGCTATTTAATTTTGCCCATTGTTAGCACGCATATTTTTATTACAGCGCCAATCTTTTAGTTTTCCAAGGTACTTCAAACGCTCAACTTCTCTTGATAATCGGAATTATGAAAAAGGTCCGAATGTTGGCAGGTCATGCCACTTTAAAACTTTGATATGCGCATCTCACCTAACAGGTTATTTAGAAGAAACCAAACAAAATTTTAGACTTTTAGGTCCTAATACGTTTAAATTTTTCCCTGTTGGGTTTTGACAACGCAATATGAATTGTTTTATTGACGGCCAGCTGATTGATTGATTGATTGTTTGGTGTTTTACGCGGTCAAGATTATTTCACTTATATGGCGGCGTTGCCAGTTTTATTGTGGGAGGGCTCTATGCCTGGGGGAAACCCACGACCTTCCGTTGGTAACTGGCAACCATCCTACATAGGTCGTTCGATTGAAAACCCAGTCACAAAATTTTCCATTTTTTTTGGACTGAGTTGGATTCAAACCCGCGACCCATTGGTGGGTGGCTGTTCGGATAGAGCGTCAAACGCTCTACCTACTGAGCCATGGAGGCCCCGACGGCCAGCTGACAAAATCTCAGCTTATAGCTTTCGATATGTCTTCGTATGTTCCTCTAAAAATAATGTATAAAAGGGATGGAAGAGGGATCTAATTTGAAGTGTCACTCATGACTGCACACCTATACTTTTCTGTGTAAATTAATTTCCATGAACCCTTTTATCGTTACTATGACATCATTAACCAATTGGTCAATTCCGTATGCTTGTACTTTCATACCTACATGTTTTATAGGTCCAATTACGTTTATACAGCAAATTATAGACTCAGAGAGTTATCGACGGTGAAGGTGTTTGTTTGCAGGCCTATTAAAAACGCAGAGGGTATTGATTGATATGACAAACTATTTTAATAGTGAATGGTTTGATTTGTCAAAGCTTAATGGAAATTAATGTCATATCACATTTCAAGTTAACTGAGGTTTTAAGACCAAATTAGTATGAATCAGAAAAAAATATAATATGAATGAGAAGCCGAAAATAAATATCGAATGCAGTATGCAATATGACTAGAGACGTTAGTTAAGATCTTCATTGAAATGTTGCTATCCCCAATATAGTACGCAGATAGTAAATATGGTTTCATACATTTTCTTTACTGGGCTTAGAACGTTCACATAGCTCTAGTTGCCAATCATCTGTCGGAAAAAAAAGAAACTAAAATGGTTTATAATTTTATAGTTATATTTGTAAAATACAGAATTCTTTTCTCCATTCTTGGAACCATTTTATATCCAGTTAACCGGTGATTTCCTCATATTGCATCTATAGAGTAAACAGTTATTAACATAGACCCCGGTGCAATATTTGATAAGCCAATTTTTCAGAAACTAATAGAAACAGAAAAAGCCATATTTTGTATTCCCTTCCACACGCTGGCACACACACACATTTGAATTGCAACCATACAAAGTCGGGCTATTTGAAACGGAATGAGAACACACTGTAAAGGCCTCACAGATAATACCTGCCCTCTTTTGATAATGCGCCTATCTTTGAGAACACACCGTCTCTAGAACTAAGTGAGTATTGATCGGTGGTACAAGCAGTTTTACCGGAATATCTCTCGGATTTATTTCAGATTAACTTCCGCAGTTCATTGATCAAAATAGTGGTTAAAAACGTTCAAGGCGGGTCTTATATTGACGCTTTATTCTACTCAAACTGTTAAAGATATTGATACCCAGTTCAATTGACTTTAATAAGTGGAAACTTATACAATAACATAGATAGAGGTATCCACTTCTATGACGTCATTGGTAGTGGAAATGGATTAACGTGACATTCAAAAACCGGGTAACATGCATAGCGAATCCAGTGTTACAAGATCGATTTGATTCAATTCAACTGTACTACTTTTCGAATCCTATAAAGATGGTATATGGAGAGAAGTATAATACACGTCGATGTAAACAAAATATGCAAAATATATAATTACTAATTTCGTAGTGATTAATTAATTATTTCTCATTAGTATTTAAAGGAACATTTCTTAAAACATGCAATGTAAATGATGCAAAAAATAATAGCAAAGACAGGTGATAGACGGACCCAAATTTCTTACGGACAAAAGAGAAAAGGGCCTAAAGGTTATTTACATAGTTGATGGGAATCAAATAATATACATAAAAAAGCTCTAAAATAAATGACAGCATAACATAACATAGATAGCTTTAATCAAATGATTTTAAAATATAAAACACACATTTGCTGAGTCCTTACTGTTGGAGTACAGGATTCTCAATAAAAACAATAATGGAATTCGTTCACAATTTTGCCAATATGACATTACAAGTCAATTAAACCATCTTACTTTATTCTACTTTATTCTGGTCTTGTTTAAACTTTCCCTTAAAAAAATCACACGAACAAAACAAAGAATTTAATACCGTACCGTCAATCTGAGTTTTGAAAGATGCCTACGGTTTTAGCAGAACCCACGAACTCTTCCCCTTCATTGTATATACACCAAGTTCTTGATGGGCTTCTATTATCAATGACTGACAAAGAGGCCCTGGAATAGTTCCCACTAATAGCTATTGATTTCGTCGTATATATTACAATTGTAAATTGAGTTGAACATATTTGATTGGCATTAATTAGTCAAAAGGGTTGTGAACAAATTATTACAACCTGCTAATGTTATTAGTGTCAGTAATCTGTGATTTCTCCAACACCAACCTCCAAGAGATTAAAATGGCCATTCCTTCGATTCCTCAAACAAAGTTTCTGTCTGTGTTTACAATCCGTCTCGAGGGGGGCGAGTCGGCCGAGGTATAAAGAAGTGGTATCGAAAACTGGGTCCTTTTAGTCAGAGACTATTTAGTTTTACACCACAATCAAGACTATTTAAATTTTATGGCAGTGTTGTCAAAGTTGGTGTAACTAACGTCGGACGAACATGAGGACAGTGTCCTGGTTGATTGATTGATTGTTTGGTGTTTTACGCCGCGCCGAAGATTATTTCACTTGTATAGCGGCGTTGCCAGTTTTATTGTGGGAGGAAACCGGGCTCTGTGTCCGGAGGAAACCCACGACCTTCCGCTGGTAACTGGCAACCATCCCACATAGGTCGTTCGAGGACAGTGTTCTGGAGGAAGCCACCGACTTCCCACTAGTATCTTCCAAGTTTATTTAAGTTAAAGATCCAGGAGCTGCCAAAGTTCCGACTTTTCCGATAAATTCCGATTGTAAAGAGTTCAACATATGAAGTAACTTGAAAAAAATGATTAGCGTTGAGATACAAAATATCAGCAAAGCCAGCAATCCCGATGGTGGGTGCTAATAACGGACAGAATTCAAATAACCCGGATGCATGAGTACACTTTCACTAGTTTTTGCTTTTACCACCTAAAAGTACACATCCCAGAATGATATCAGGGGAGACTTTTTTTCGAACTTCTTGAAAAAATTAAACAATTGGAAAATTTTTTTCATTAGAAATCATATTAGAAATCGAATCATATTTGGTAAGGTAAGTTATATCTCCATAAAGATTCATTTTTCCAGTTAAAAAAACTCGTCTTATACTAAATGGAGATACTTCATGTTCAAATTCTCTTTTAATGCAAAATATTGGCAGTTCATGCCTCTTTAAATACCGTGCATCGTAGCAGACAATATAGAACTTTTATTATCAGCAATACTAGCAATGATAAGAACATCTTGGAAAAAAAGAATTATATTGTGACGTTGCAATGTTATACTGGTTTTTATGACGTTGTCATCTTCTCTAGCCAAGATAAACCTGCATGTCGTGCAGATTTTAACTTGGCTTGCAAAGATGTGACCTTGGAGACAAACAAAGCGTTATATGCTTACGAAACGCCATTCTAAACTGACGTCACGGTTGGGTTTCGTCTTGAACTCCGGAATAATACAGAATCAAATATATAGGCCTGCGCGGAAAATACTCGGATACAGGCTCACGTTCTGGACATTTCGAAGAAAGAAATACATAGAAAATAATCTGAATGGTGATAAAGTGTGATCTATGGTTCCGGCTTATCTTTTCAAGGATGCAACATTACCGGATCCAAACCAATCTCAAAGCCTGTTGAGTCAACTGTGTGACTCTTAAAAATAAGTATTGTTTTGTCATCCCTTTATGTCTACATTACTGATCTTTTTAACGGCATGCTATTTTATCCCAATATCTTTAAATTCTATGTGGTTCGGGATAGAACAAATCCTACGGGAATTTTATCTCACTGATTATAAAACGTTGCAATTCTGAAATTTCCATCACGCATTTCTTTGCTTTTATTGTATAGTAGCATAATATATATATCAAAGAATACCTGTCTAAAAAAAACTAGCTGATGTTTAACCCCAAAGCATGTACGGCTTTGTGTCGGCCTATATTTGGGTTCTATTAAGTGAAATTAACATAAAAGTCTATATAGAAGATGGAGCATTATGAAAGTCAACGTTGGTTACAGGACATAATGTCAAATGAGTATATCTTCCCAGAACAGGGAAATCAATATGTTCCCAAAACCGAGACAGAAAGAAATCTTTGATATTGGAGGAGGGATTAACCGACATTTGTTTATAAGACACATCGCGTACGACTCAACGTGCAATATTACCTATTTATGGACTTAAATATAAATATTACCTCTTTATGAACTTAAATAGAAATAAATTACGATCATGTTAAAAATAATATTCATATAAATAAACAGGCTTTGAGTATTTTTTTTACCATTTTTCTACTATGGACTAACATTTTTTTATTTGTACCGTCACCTAAAATATTATTGTCAGATTACGCAAGAATAACCCAGACAAACATACAGAATTGTTATTAGAACAAAGGTTACAAGTAATGGCAAAGTGTAAGTGTCTGGTAAAAGTTTTGCGTTAGAAACAGAAGTGTCTTGTATTAGTATATCACGTGTTTTGAATGGCCATGCGAACAATAATAGGATTGTCCACAATACCGATCCCACCATAATTTCTAGAAAAAAATGCAAATATGAACAAAAGAAAACTTGAATCTGCGATATATAGAGGTTAACTAACGAGAGCCCGTTTGTTGCGATGAATATCAGTCGAGTCTATTCTATATCACTGGAATTAATACAGTAGATGAGAGTGATATTCATTGTAACAAACGGACTTGAGTTGGTTAATCTTTTTCTCACAATACACACAAGTACTGCATATTATTCTGAAATGCAGCTCCACATCACATCGTTCAATCCAGCCAACCTTTCTGGATTCTAATGAGGTCAGACTGCTTTAGCGCGTTGACATGGATACGGTATTCATTACGCTACACAAGAAAGGTCTCTAAAATCGAACAGTCAAATTCTTAAGAACAAAGAGATAAAATATTTATCCTACAAATGAATGGCACTTCTTAGAATAGAACAAAAATAAACATGCCAATAGTTCAATGTCTGCAATCCGAGATTTTGCTGTGACCTCTATATCGCCAAAATTACGATAACTAGGTCAATGTATCTTCTTTGAGAAAGCTACGAGACGCCAGTTTGGGTAGATTGATTGATTGAAAGTTTTAATTATAGCCTACCGTATTTAATTATTGATACAGAAAATGTCATCGTTTGCAGTTAGAAGTAAATACTGCTATGATATATTCGTATTCAATCGTAATTTATTATAAAAACGGAACCACGCAGACGAAGTAGTTTGTTTATGTCAAGAGGTATGTCATGTACATTCAAAGGCCTTCCTTATATGGAAGTAGCTGTGACGTGATCGTGGGAAAATCATACTATTTTGCATAAATGTAGTCCGTTGTATGTAAACCATAACATGATTGGCTACCGACTCGAATAGTTGTGAGTTATTCTACCAATCACTTGTAATCTAACAAGGATGTCTTCAAGTTATTACATAAAATGAAAACGAACATATTATCCCTACGCTGAGAATGCAAGCTTGTGTTTTGATTAGTTGAACTTAGAAAATAATGTTTTTTTGACCAATCAGCAGTAAGTTAGACCATAATTTCACTTGTTGATTAGGCAAACAATAACAAATAGCTTTGAAGTGGAAATATCGGGGGTGTAGTGTGAGAATGTCATATTATCTATAAAAATTAGTTGTCGCATCGTCTTTACACTCAGTCCCCGGTAATTGAGGGGGTCTCAGTGGTCCAGTGGGTTAGAGTGATCGTCCTTCAGTCGCACACAGACCCTCCATCGATGCAGCGCCGTTTCGAATCACGCTCAGACCAAATAAAAAAAATGAAAAAATCTGAGTGGATTTTTCACTCGGTCGCCTTAAGTGGAAGAGTTGCCAGGTACTCGCCGAGGGTTTCATCCGGGTAATGAGCCGTTTCTCCCCATTAAACCTGGCAACTCCGCCATATAAGAGAACTAATCTTGACTGCGGCGTAAAACATCAATCAATAAATCAACCGATAATTGAATGTGGTGTACCCATCGGTCGATAATAAATAACTTCTTGCTTCTCGAGACATGCAGTTGCCAGGTATTCGCCGGAGGTCGGGGGTGTCCTTTAGGCAACGGGCCCGGTTACATCCCCACTTCACTTGGTAACGTCACAATATAAGTGAAATAATGTTGAGTGGGGTGTAAAACATCAATCAATCAACAAAACTCGTACCTTTTCTTCTGAAGGTCGTTTTAGACTACATGAATCAGTTTTGGAAAATACGACAGTAGAGGAGATCTAGCCTAGTCCTCTGAAGAGACTTTTGTAACTATGTTTTGTAAAACTGTATGTCTTCTTATGTCTTCAAAAATGCAAAATTACACATCACGTTCATGGCGTATCCGAGCTGTACTACATTCGTCTAGGTAGTACGTTCTAAACAGAACACATAGTTCAAACGTTTTCCTCTTAGATATAGGCAAAGTAAACTGTCATAGATAAAATGTTTCCATTTGTATTTTCAACGTTTTGTGATAGAGTGGTCTACATTTGTCCGATTTACCCACAGTGTGTAATCAGGTTAGGTACTATTCTATACTAATTAATTAGAATATTCCAAAATGGATAAATCAATACTGTCGCACACGAGGGGATTAGATGCCAGCTGTCTGTCTAACACGATGGTATCTAAGATAACTTATGAGATGGATTTATAAATCTGACGAACGATCATTTAGGTTGATTTAAAGCAAGCACATCCAGAAAATCCAGAAAAAGCAGCGCTAATTTAAAAAAAAATAATCAAAAGTTTGATAAACATTTATGTCATCTTATTTCTCCATCAATGGGCCAATTGTCAAACCGGATTATTGGGATTCGTTTGGTCACACTTCTTGTTTTAGATCAGCTCGTTAGTTAAAAATCCAAGAAACATGTACTGATATTTGTTCGATATGTGAAATGTAAGTTGTCTTTGTAGCACACTGGTCCGATTAAAAACAATTACTTCGGCCAAATATTAAGCGAAAATTACATTTGATGAGAATTCTTTATTTCTTTAAATGTTCTAATGCTCCCTTGATGATCCTTCAGTTCTGTATTTGAACAAAACGAGAATAAGGGTTGTCCAGGAAAGGTAGTTTCGATAAGATTATGGCCAGATTTATGATAGGGCCGATCTATTACTGTGCAACTTAGTTTACGATTTTCTTAAAAAGTGCGCATTTTTCCAATATCAACCGTTTAGGGCATCACCAAAGGATATATTATACAGTGTATTTTGTTCTGACTCTTCAAGAATTTTAGTTGTTCAGTGTGATCGACCAGAAATATGGGCAGCGATGTCTTAAAAATGTCGACATTGTTTATTACCAATTACATTAAGAAATTTTGATAAGAGGAGCCTTTATAGCGCTAATTGTTTCAGTTAGATTTTACGTTAAAAAGTAACACCTGGGCATATACTATGTGAAACTGTCCCTTGTTTGCTTAATGACAATATCCCTTGGCAACATTAGGTACCATGGAAGATTTCACAGCTGAATTCTGGTTCGACCATGTCCATCCTTGCTTTGGTGGACCATATCTTACCAGTTTGTCTGAATCTTTTCCTTTGTGGCTTGATTTGTAGAAAATTACAAAAGACTACATTCTATTATTTGAGTAACCCAAAAGAATATGAAATCGATCAAATTCCACTTTGGTATAAATGAGTTGCATGTCCGTTTATGTGTATTTCTCACAACCTATTTCTTTGCTTTCAATATGTTCAATTATTTACAACAGTGATAGTTAAAAATTGAGAAATATTTTTCTGTCGACATACAGACTTAACCCATTTCACTTTATCAAGACTGTTAGCATTCGTGTTTTATAACCTTTTTTATTTCGCATTTGATATCCCCGTTACACTGAATGATTGTGCCGCCATGCAACCGCAAATAGTTAACTGCTAACGAGCTAGCAAATGGCTTTACAATGTAAACCAAGATGGAACCTTGTAACATTTTTGAAGTTTGTGGGAGAGAGTATCTCAACCCAATAGGCGAGGGCCCATGGGCCACCTTGTCCCGACAAGCTGAAATGTTCTAGATTGCCAGAGAAGCGTTCCCAAGGCTGCTCCAGAAACGAGGGTCAATGGGCCGACTAAGTCCTAGAAGCCTAAGTCTTCAGGTTGCCTAACAAGCATTCTGAGGGTTGTTCTGGAAACCAAAACTGTCCATGTTTTTTCCCTTTTCTTAAAAAAATGCCACCAAATTTAAATAATGCCAACTAATGAATGAGTATATATGCATGAATTGGAACGCGACAGATATTCATTAGGCATTAAATTTGATTACAGAAAACAAACAGGAGTAACGCCCACTGTTTCTTTTTTTGGACTTGGACTGACTTGGGTTTTGTACTCGCTGACTTTTGTGTGTTTCTTCCTGTCCAGAAATTTCGTTTATCAAAATTCGGTTTGTTCATTTTAAGAGTCCATAAGTTAACACTGAAACACGGACTAGGAAGAAAACAATTCCCCCTAAAAAAAACAAAACAAACATATAGAAAAAGTAAATGCCGTCCAAGTTTTGCAATGAATCAAAATAGTGTTCGAGAACAAAACAAAGCGTTATTACCCTGAAAGCACAATTTAAACGTAAATTCCTAAGGCTAGTAGCACTAGTTTCTAGAGTGTACTGCTGGAACAAATAGCCGATCATATCACAGGTTGATACTGTTGGATCAAGCCAGCGTTCACCAGAAACATATTCCGATTCTCTGTTGTAATCAATACAATCAATCCACAAATAAAGTCCCAATTTCACGACAAAGTGACCTCAGACCTACATGGTAAGCAACATGGCTGATTTCATCGTATTTTTCAACACAAGTAGTTCATAGTTAATCGTTTATTTGGACGCCAATCAGCTTTTTCATGTAGACTGACCATATATCAATTTAGTGTATTCTTAAGATCGCAATTCTTAGCGAATCAATACATATTAAAACGCTCATGGGATAAATGCCATGATGAGATCTCTATTTGGCAATCCCATGAAGAATCTAGTACTTTGTCGGTTCCAGATGAGACGTTGAGGGAGATACAGTTTTTAATTGATATATTCTGTTACCACGTTCACTATGAAAACATATTTCATTAATTGTGTTTAATTGTTTAAAAAATGTGTTGCTAAAAAGAGTTAAGAAATGTGTAATTATTTTAAGTTGTTAGAGATGAATGAGTACTTTTACCACTATTCCTTTATTCGCGAAACACATAACTCACAAGGACATCAATTATTTTATTCGAATGCATTAAAAAGCAAAAGAAACTCACCAAATTGGGTTGATTGTTGTTTTACGCAACATTTTGGCGTTTTCGGGTTCTGGTAAAAGAAACCGGCCAATGAGAAACTGGTGTTTCACTCTAGTTTTGATTACATGCGTCATGCAACATTTGTTTTTCAGAAAATAAATCCTGATACCCCACTATATGGGAACATTCTCTGTAAAATGTAAAACACTATAAAGATGTGGTACCTATAACATCTATCAAACACGTATTATCAATTTACTTTTGCTATTGAGGAAGATGTGAACAGCAAAATGTGTGACTTCCAAACCACGTTTGTTCGATTTCAGCTTGCGCTAGATACGACAATTAAAATATCAATAACAATACATTTAGAAGATACAGTTTAATGAAACAATATAAGACAATATTATATCTGTCAAATTCACACATTTAACTGATGTCTCCAACGCATGTCTCCACACACTTTCAATGTTTTACTCTACTAGTAGAGTAGATGTTATTCAGACAAGTGTGCCATGATGAAGTTAAACTGAAACATATCTCGTTATATCAACCCACAAAATACAAGAAGACTGTATGGTTTCTGTATGTTCAGTAATTCTCTTAAAATATTTAGAGATTTGTTATGTTTGGTAAGTAAGTAGCCACTGTCTGTTTTCTAAAGTTATTCCGCTCTAAAATTCTGAACAAATGGGAATAAGCTGTTCATATTAGATGTAAGACGAATATGACTTTTAAAGAACCATTGTACTTACTTGTCGTGGTGATATTTCAAACAGGTGTTATACATAAGCAAGTCTGAAAGCTAACGAATTGAAGCTCGTTTTGTATTGGAAACCATAAAATACATATCAAATAAACTTTTTTTATATATTACTGACCAAATCGCAAACGTATTTTGATCAGAAAATTCGCAGAGAAATAAACGTTTATCAAAGCGCTTTTGGGAAAAAGGGAATTTAATTCGATTCTTGGGATATTCTGGATCAACGGAAGGAAGTAGATGAGAAAATGTACTGATCTGTAAGATACGGCCCTATATATATATTAGGATTAGGTGGTTTTGATTGAGTCGTGGTCTTGTATTTGAGAAAATGGCAACACTATAGCAGGTAACTTGTTACGTGACAGTGATAAATCAGTATAGCAAAGCAGTAGTTTCGAGATTTTTGACCGCGGCAATGAGTAACTTACGTCTAATGGTTGCAAAACAGGTTTCTATTATTTCTTGTTTGCTGTCTTGTACAGAATAACCATTGATTATCCTCAAAGGTCAAGTGACTTGATGTCATAGGAATCTGTGCACAGCTGGAATACTGCGCTCCTAGCTGTGTATTTAGGTAACACCAACCTGGGATATGGAATATTCTATAATATTCCAGCATCAATGATAATCTTTAAGGAGAGACGTGCGCACATTTCTGTGTCTCTCTTGACCGCTATGAATAATACATGTACATCGGAACTCCTTTCAGGGAATTAACAATAAAGCAAAATATAATTAAGAACAAATAAAATGTTTAAAGTGAAAAATAATTGATTTGAAGTCACTAAACTGACAGTTTATTGTTTTCATAATGTTCAAGTGTGGCTGAGTATTTGTTATTGCTTATTAATTAATGCCAGCTATTTAAACATTTAGAACCTCCGTAGGCCTATTCATTCGGATGATCTTAAGATTGTTTAGTTATAATGAACGATTAAAAATGAATATATCGTTTCTAAAAACGCGGCCGTGGAATACTGCCATTATGTCACTATCAAAGGAAGTGGGAGGGGATTAAAACGGATTATCAACCAGATAGGATCATGTAAATAGATAATCACAGTATTACCCAGTGGGATATCGGTGTATTAGTTTTTCAGCCCTCTGCGTGTCTCTTGGTTTAGGGTGAGAGTCTCCTCCGGGTTTGAGTTAAAGTAAGTGTTGACATCTTCCTCTAACGGTATGTCACCATCCGGCAATGAGTAAATTGGCTTCTGTCTCTAGTCTCTCTATATAAGATTAAGGAATAGGTTATATCGCCATTATCAGAAATACCTCAGCACAACACCAAGGAAGGCAAACAATCATGGAAAACCAAAGCCTTAACACAGCTATCTGTATAAAGAAGAAAGAAGTTCCCAAAACATTTTCTAAGCTGCAAAAGGGATGGTCTAAGCTAAAAAGGTCTACAAGGCTTATTTCTCGTAAAATGTCCAAGAAGAACAAAATAGACGATTCAGTCAGCTACTTCACAAACAAATGCAAAAAGGTAAGATTCTAACAGCATGAATACGATTCCGAGCTCAGCATGAATATGCCTGTATTATATGTGATTTATAGGTTTAATTTACTACATGTACGTCTTTGTTGTTATTTTTTAAGCTTCAGGGAGTTTTTATTTGCACATGTACTTTATTTCTATTTGTAATCATGTCTTTTTTGCTTTATTTAGAAATCGTTAAATCACGCCAAAAACCAAAAACAGCTTGATGAAGGGGAAATATACACATTTGAAGAGATTTCAACGGGCATTGTCAACGGTGTAACATAACCATCTTCCAAACTATCCAAGGTACGATATAAGAACCGTCACATTGAAATAATTTGATACATTCACAAAACATATATCTAGTTTTATTAGTTCTTAAGAAAGCTTGTATATAATGGTTTGCAATGTAATGTTTGTAGCTACCAACAAAAGAAAGAGTCAACGTTAAAAAGACGTTAACTGGGCGATCGAAAGACAACGTTGCCCCTCATCGACTTCCCACCCGTGGACGCCAAGACATTCAGCCACCACGGAGTCTTAAAGCCGACCTATTTACCACACCAGAGATCAGATTCCGTGAACTTGACAGGCTTGCCATACAGGTAATACACCACATTTATTTACTTAGATTTATAATGCAACAACTTATGGTTATACGGCAGTACTCTTTTCTAGAAACATTACTAAACGTTATCCTTTTGTTACAGTTTGCCAAACGTCGATGCTGTGACCTAGAAAAAGTAAGCCTCAGATTAACCCATAGCTGTGAGTCGGATCTTGAGAAAGCCAGGTAATTATTTTTTGTTATATGTATTTATTATCGTTAGCCAGTGTCCAAGAGTTAACCGCTACCAATTATTGCAATTTTTTCGGAACGGCAAAGTAAAAGAAATCTTATTTTTTCTTTAACAGAGTCTTGTTTCGATGGGTGGTAGCTAAAGATCTCATTTCACGACAGGCCAAACAATTGAACTGGACCGTTTCCACAGTAGGTGACGTTAGGGATAAGAGCACTAACCGTGAAATGTTTCACAGAATGTATCAAACCATGTGTGGGTGAGTAAAAGATAACAAGAATATTTTGTTTAAAGCCATAAAATTCATACCTTTCTGAAAATGAGAACGCGTAACAGATACGTTTAACAGAATACACTATGTTGATGCGTGTATCTTTCAAATCCAAATAGAGATATGACATAAGTTAACATAATTTTGATGTTTTGTAGGTATGTAGGTTTACGGTGTGAAATAATTCAAGGATATTCCAAAGGGACCGGATATAAACCAGGAATGCGCATCAACAAAGAAGCTTTCCGGAATTGTTGGACTGCTGTTGCCGTTGACAACACGTGGCGATTGGTTAATTGTACTTGGGCAGCGCGCAACATGACATCAAAGAGACTGAGTTCATGTGATGAATTTTACTTTTTCACGGACCCTCAAAAGCACATCTTCCAACATTTCCCGGACGAACCCCAGTGGCAATTGTTAAAACATCCCTTGCCATTCAGAGAGTTTTCCAAACTACCTTTGGTTCAGTCACCATTCTTCAATAATTCTCTACGATTCCTGGAGAGTTATACATCTAAAGTTGTCTCCCATGATGGTAAAGCCAGTATCTCGATGGCTGTACCTAATGGTGTCAAAGTAGCGTGTCGTTTAAAGGCGTCCGTCTCTAGTGACATATTGAGACCAACAGAAGCTGGTGTTTCCCTGAAAATAGCACAAAAACAAGCGACGTTTACAGTGCAATCCTGTCGCCCAGGACTTTATTACCTATCAATCTATGCAACTTCAACATCGAGGGAGACAAAATCTTTAGAGAGTGCTTGTGTTTTTGGAGTGAAATTTACAAACTTTAATTCTCATCAACTTTAACATTTGACGAGAAGTCTAAATGAACTATGTTGCCTGAGAGGAGCTGATCCTGGGATTCAAGGAAACAGGATGTATGCATGAATTGGCGTGTACCAGTGCTATTGAAGAACCGTTTGTTATCTGACTTAAACAGATCTGACGATCCGTTCATCCGTTCGTGCTAATTTACAAAAAGGTGCTATTTATAATTTTTTTTATTTTTACAAGTTTTATTACAATGTTTCGATATATAAGAAAAAAACATTAAAGAACAATTTGTTGTTATTTAATGGATAAATTTTAAACACACAAGCACGCCTGCTATACCTATAAATGAAGTGCTCCCAAGCCATAACATTGGATTTTGGATAATGTTTGGCCGCTATTATAGAGACCAAGCAAATGCTTTTGTACATTTCGCTATTACCTCTGTCTCTCATCTTCCGCCCCTTCCCCAGTTTCTACAACCCCCCCCCCCCACCCCACCCCCTCCTAGATCTAATACATCTGCCCCGCTCTCCTTCACCCCCTCCACAGTTGTATAAGCATACTCCCCTATTATCCCAGATTGTGGTAGTGAAAGTTGTACAATATCAGAACTATCTAAAACCTACAGCGAATCGGCATCCTAGCTTTATTAGAAATACTGATGATTTTTTGCCCAAATTATCGGATAAATCCATCCCACAGAATGCAACTTAAGTCGGTGGATTATTTGGATGTAATTTTAAAAGGTTCATAAATATCAAACGACTGGGTATGTAAATTACAAAGCATTCTACAAACCTACTGAGGACCTCCGTGGCGCAGTAGGTAGAGCGTTGGATGCTCAATCCGAACAGCCTTCCACCAATGGGTCGCGGATTCGAATCCTACTCAGTCCAAAACAATTGGAAATTTTCTGACTGGATTTTAGAGCCCGGTTTCCTCCCACAATAAAACTGGCAACGCCGCCATATAAGTGAAATAATCTTGAGCAGGGCGTAAAACACCAAACAATCAATCAATCAAACCTACTGACACGCACCAGCTGCTACATGTTGGGACATGCCATCCTCTCCACTGACGTATATAAGGGAGTCATTTAAAGGCCGACTTGCCGCCGTAGCCTGTTGAACATTTGTTAAGAAAACCAATTTACATTAGCTTAATACGACTAAAACTACTAAAATTAAACACAGGACACATAAAACATGTTCTGTTAGGTTTAGAATGTAGAATAGAGAAGGAAAACGAACGTATTATCCCTACGCTGAGAATGCAAGATTGTGTATTGATTAGCTGAACTTAGTAAATAATGTTTTTAACCAATGAGCAGTAAGTTGGGCCATAATTTCACTCGTTGATTATGAAAGCAATAACAAACAGCTTTGTAGTGGAAATATCTGGGGTGTAGTGCGAGAATGTCGTATTATCTGTAAAAATAAGTTCTGGCATCGTGTTTAAATTCAGTCTCCGGTAATTGAGGGGGCCTTGGTGGTCCAGTGGGTTAGAGTGATCGTCCTTCACCCCCACACAGGCCTTCCATCGATGAGGCGCGGGTTCGAATCACGCTCAGACCAAATAAAAAAATTGAAAAAACCTGAGCGGATTTTTCACTCGGTCGCCGTATTTGAAAGAGTTGCCAGGTACTCGCCGAAGGTCGGTTTCATCCGGGTAATGAGCCCGGTTTCCTCTTCCACTAAACCTGGCAACGCCGCCATATGGTGAAATAATCTTGAGTGCGGCGTAAAACATCAATCAATAAATCAACTGATAATTGAAGGTGGTGTACCCAATGAACTATATACGTGGAACGGAGGTCACGTGGTGCTTGATATGCTTCGAATGCCGCCATTACCAGGAGATAGTGGAGCGTCCATCCCATAGATCTTTATAGGTTCACCTATAAAGATCTATGGTTCATCCAGATCTGTTCTGCACGCGCTTATCAACTGTCAATGACGGCACATTTTACAAAGTCCGATCCAAACTAGCCAATGAGACGTGTCCATTCCACGCATTTAGTTCATTGGGTGTACCCACCGGTCGATAACAAATAACTTTTTGCTTCTCGAGACACGCAGTTGCCAGGTATTCGCCGGAGGTCGGGGGTGTCCTCTAGGCAACGAGCCCGGTTCCATCCCCACTGCACTTGGTAACGCCACCATATAAGTGAAATAATGTTGAGTGGGGTGTAATACATCAATCAATCAACAAAATTCGTACCTTGTCTTCTGAAGATCGTTTTAGACTACATGAATCAGTTTTTGGAAAATACGACAACAGAGGAAATCTAGCCTAGTCTCCTAAAGATACTTTTGTAACTATGTTTTGTAAAACTGTATGCCTTCTTATGTCTTCAAAATGCACAATTACACATCCCGTTCATGGCGTATCCGAGCTGTACCACATTCGTCTGGGTAGTACGTTCTAAGCAGAACAAATAGTTCACACGTTTTCCTCTTAGATATAGGCAAAGTGAACTGTTATAGATAAAATGTTTCCATTTGTATTTTCAACGTTTTGTGATAGAGTGGTCTACATTTGTCCGATTTACCCACAGTGTGTAATCAGGTTAGGTACTATTCTATACTAATTAATTAGAATCTTCCAAAATGGATAAATCAATACTGTCGCACACGAGGGGATTAGATGCCAGCTGTCTGTCTGACACGATGGTATCTAAGATAACTTATGAGATGGATTTATAAATCTGACGAACGATCATTTAGGTTGATTTTAAGCAAGCACATCCAGAAAAAGCAGCTCTAATTTCTAAAAAAAATATTCAAAAACATTTATGTCATCTTATGTCAATAAGCCTCTTTCGGGTTTGGCGGAAGTCCCACGATATCACGCGAGACCCGTGTTTAGGGGTATAACTTTCACCGATGGGCTGTCCGATTAACATTAGTGCTTATGGAGATCGGCTGTTACCCTGTTGTTTTATCTGTGATTCTCAGCTTACAATCTATACTTTTTACAAAAGTCTTTTTCTGAGACATATCAAGATATAAACAAAGCCATTAGATACTTCTTTTTGACGGACAAGAAAATATTATTATTTCTAACACAAAAATAACACGTCGTAGTTGTGTTTTCACCGTTGTTTTTTGACACCTTCGAAGTGTATCCCACGATATAAAGATTTTTATTGACAGTCAACTGACAAAAACGCAACTGATAGCTTAAAGAAATGATTTAGAAATAAAGAATCAAAGACAAAACCACACGATAACCGCCGATCACCATAGACGCTAATGTTAAATGAACGGCTCGTCAGTGAAAGTTATACCCCTAAACTCATTTCTCGCGTGATCTCGCGGAGTTTTAGCCAAACTCGAAAGAGGCTTATTGTCAAACCGGATTATTGGGATTCATTTGGCCACACTTCTTGTTTTAGATTAGCTAGTTAGTTATAAATCCAAGAAACATGCACTGATATTTCTTTGATATGCAAAATGTAAGTTGTATTTGTAGCACACTGGTCCGATTAAAAACAACTACGTCGGCCAAATATTAAGCGAAAATGACATTTGATGAGAATTCTTTATTTCTTTAAATGTTCTAATTCTCCCTTGATGATCCTTCAGTTCCGTATTTGAACAAAACGAGAATAAGGAAAGGCAGAAAGATTATGGCCAGATTTATGATATCTGTTACTGTGCAACTTATTTTACGATTTTCTTAAAAAGTGCGCATTTTTCCAATATCAACCCTTTAGGGCATCACCAAATGATATACTCTTCAAGAATTTTACTGGTTCAGTGTTATCGACCAGAAAATTAAAATAAAATATGGGCAGCGATGTCTTAAAAATGTTGATGCTGTGTATTACCAATTACATTAAGAAATGTTGATAAGAGGAGCATTTATAGCGCTAATTGTTTCAGTTAGATTTTACGTTGAAAAGTAACACATGGGCATATACTATGTGAAACTGGCCCCTGTTTGCTTAATGACAATATCCCTTAGCAACATTAGGTACCAAAAAAGATTTCACAGCTGAATTCTTGTTCGACTCTGTCCATCCTTGCTTTGGTGGACAATATCTTACCCGTTTGTCTCAATCTTTTCCTTTGTGGCTTGATTTGTAGAATCTTACAAAAGACTACATTCTATTATTTGAGTAACTCAAAAGAATATCAAATGTATCAAATTCCATGTTTGGTATAAATGAGTTGTATGTACGTTTATGTGTATTTCTCACAACGTCACAAATATGGAAACGGCACTTGAATAAACTTATTTTACCGTCATCAACAAAGTCAGCAAGTACCAATCAAATTATTAGCATTGTGTATTTTAGAAAGTAAATATAACAATTATTGAAAATGATAATTATGGTTCTATCTCTTTGCTTTCAATATGTTGAATTGTTTACAACAGTGATAGTAAAGTATTGAGAAATATATTTCTGTCGGCATCCATCTCCCTTTATCAAGTTTTATAACATTTTTTATTTCACATTTGATATCCCCGTTACACTGAATGATTATTACACAATGCAACCGCAATTAGTGAACTGCTAACGAGGAAATGGCTTTACAATGTAAACCAAGATGGAACCTTGTGACATTTTTTAAGTTTGTGGGAGAGGGTATCTTAACACAATAGGCAAGGGCCCATGGGCCACCTGGTCCTCTAGATTGCCAGAGAAGCGTTCTCGAGGCTGCTCTAGAAATGAGGGTCAATGGGCCGACTAGGTCCTAGAAGCCTAAGGTCTTCAGGTTACCTAACAAGCATTCTGAGGGTTGTTCTGGAAAACAAAACTGTCCATGTTTTTCCCTTTTCTTAAAAAATGCCACCAAATTTAAATAATGCCAACCAATGAATGAGTATATATGCATGAATTGAAACGCGACAGATATTCATTGGGCATTAAATAAGATTGCAGAAGACAAACAGGAATAACGCCCTCTGTTTCTTTTTTAGACTGACTTGGGTTTTGTACTCGCTGAATTTTGTGTGTTTCTTCCTGTCCAGAAATTCCGTTTATCAAAATTCGGTTTGTTCATTTTAAGAGCCCATAAGTTACTTAACACTGCAACATGGACTAGGAAGCAATCAATTCCCCCTAAAAAACAAACATATAGCATCATGGTTACCTACAAACGGGCAAACCGTGCATTGTGTTGCAGATGAAATGGTACCTTTTGTCTCTGTGCACATTCTCCCTTCACTCTCCCTTTCTCTTTTCACTGCTTTCTTTTCGCTCAGAAGAGGAGCGGGGGGGGGGGGGTGCTGATCTACTGAATCAACCCTGGATCCACCCAAGGGTCGTTGAAAAGTAAATGCCGTCCAAGTTGGAATGAATCAAAATAGTGTTCGAGAAGAAAACAAAGCGTTATTACCCTGAAAGCACAATTTAAACGTAAACTCGTAAGACTAGTAGCACTAGTTTCTAGAGTGTACTACTGGAACAAATAGCCGATCATATCACAGGTTGATACTTTTGGATCAGGCCAGAGTTCATCAGAAACATATTCCGATTCTCCGTCGTAATCAATACAATCAATCCACAAATAAAGTCCCAATTTCACGATAAAGTGACCTCAGACCTACATGTTAAGCAACATGGCTGATTTCATCGTATTTTTCAACACAAGTAGTTCATAGTTAATCGTTTATTTGGACGCCGATCAGCTTTTTCATGTAGACTGACCATATATCAATTTAGTGTATTCTTAAGATCGCAATTCTTAGCGAATCAATACATATTAAAACGCTCATGGGATAAATGTCATGATGAAATCTCTATTTGGCAATCCCATGAAGAATCTAGTACTTTGTCGGTTCCAGATGAGATGTTGAGGGAGATACAGTTTTAATTAATATATTCTGTTACCAAAATGTTTGTTTAAAATATGTTTTGCTAAAAAGAGTTAAGAAAAGTGTAATTATTTAAAGTTGTTAGATATGAATGAGTACTTTTACCACTATCCCTTTATTCGCGAAACACAGAACTCCCAAGGACATCAATTATTTTATTCGAATGCATTAAGGACCAAAATAACTCACCAAACTGGGTTGATTGTTGTTTTACGCAACATTTTGGCGTTTTCGGGTTCTGGTAAAAGAAACCGGCCAATGAGAAACTGGTGTTTCACTCTACTTTTGATTACATGCGTCATGCAACATTTGTTTTTCAGAAAATAAATCCTGATACCCCACTATATGGGAACATTCTCTGTAAAATGTATAACACTATAAAGATGTGGTACCTATAACATCTATCAAACACGTATTATCAATTTACTTTTGCTATTGAGGAAGATGTGAACAGCAAAATGTGTGACTTCCAAACCACATTTGTTCGATTTCAGCTTGCGCTAGATACGACAATTAAAATATCAATAACAATACATTTAGAAGATACAGTTTAATGAAACAATATAAGACAATATTATATCTGTCAAATTCACACATTTAACTGATGTCTCCACACACTTTCAATGTTTTACTCTACTAGTAGAGTAGATGTTATTCAGACAAGTGTGCCATGATGAAGTTATACTCAAACATATGTCGTTATATCAACCCACAAAATACAAGAAGACTGTATGGTTTCTGTATGTTCAGTAATTCTCTTAAAATATTTAGACATTTGTTATGTTTGGTAAGTAAGTAGCCACTGTCTGTTTTCTAAAGTTATTCCGCTCTAAAATTCTGAACAAATGGGAATAAGCTGTTCATATTAGATGTAAGACGAATATGACTTTTAAAGAACCATTGTAATTACTTGTCGTGGTGATATTTCAAACAGGTGTTATACATGAGGAAGTGTGAAACCTAACGAATTGAAGTTCGTTTAGTATTGAGAACCATCAAACTATGGACTCTGTATTACATACGTATCAAATAAACCCTTTAAAGTGGCATGAGCTGCCAAAATTCACACTTTTTTCAACAATTTCTGATCGCCACGACAGAAAGATGTTTTGAAGGCAATAGAAAAACTAAATGATTAGCGTTGGAATGAGGAAAATCCATACAGTATGTGGCCTATACGAACAGGAATATAGCTCGAAAAGTAAACAAAAGTTTAAATAACCTGGACGACCATACATTCCAAGCCAAAGTTAGTTCAAAATGATACTTTATCGTACATTCTTGATACTAGAAACACCAAAAAGCTTCGGAATTATTTGTCTAGAGATAAATAGCCGATGATTTCAACATTCTGTTTTTACGTCAAAATATCAACATTTTAGCAGCTCATGCCACTTAAAGTATTACTGACCAAATCGCAAAAGTGTTTTGATTAGAAAATTCGCAAACAAATAAACGTTTAGCAAAACCTTTTTGGCAAAAAGGGAATATAATTCAATTCTTGGGATATTCTGGATCAACAGAAGGAAATAGACGAGAAAATATACTGATCTGTAACAAAGATACAACCCTACATTTATATGTATATTAGGATTAGGTGGTTATGGTTGAGTCGCGGTCTTGTATTGGAGAAAATTGCAACACTAAAGCAGGTAACTTGTCACGTGACAGTTATAAATCAGTATAGCAAAGTAGTAGTTTCGAGATTTCTTATCGCGACAATGAGTAACTTACGTCTAATGGTTGCAAAACAGGTTTTTATTATGTCTTGTTTGCTGCCCTGTACAGAATTACCACTGATTATCCTCAAAGGTCAAGTAACTTGATGTCATAGAAATCTGTGCACAGCTGGAATACTGCGCTCCTGGCTGTGTATTTAGGTAACATCAACCTGGGATATGGAATATTCTATAATATCCCAGCATCAATGATAATCCTTAAGGAAAGAAGTGCGCACATTTCTGTGTCTCTCTTGACCGCTATGAATAATACATCGGAACTCCTTTCCGGGAATTAACAATAAAGCAAAATGTATTTAAGAACAAATAAATTGTTTAAAGTGAAAAATAATTGATTTGAAGTCACTAAACTGCCAGTTTATTGTTTTCATAATGTTCAAGTGTGGCTGAGTATTTGTTATTGCTTAATTATTAATGCCAGCTATTTAAACATTTCAAACCTCCGTAGGCCTATTCATTCGGACGATCTGAAGATTGTTTAGTTATAATGAACGATTAAAAATGAATATATCATTTCTAAAAACGCGGCCGTAGAATACTGCCATTATGTCACTATCAAAGGAAATGGGAGGGGATTAAAACGGATTATCAAGCAGATAGGATCAGGTAAATAGATAATCACAGTATATCAAATTGTGTTGAAAGGAGGTATATCAAATTGTGTTAAAAAGAGGTATATCAAATTGTGTTAAAAAGAGGTATATCAAATTGTGTTGAAAGGAGGTATATCAAATTGTGTTAAAAAGAGGTATATCAAATTGTGTTAAAAAGAGGTATACCATTGTATAATGTACATGATATATATTGTGTAAGATATAAATCTATATGCATGTATATATATATATATTTATATATAATAATGAACACTGAAACACGCGAGCACGGGGAAAATCTTCTTGTCTAAAATAGCCATGGAGACATGTTTCTGGTTGTGTGGAAACGAGGTATACCATTTGGACCCTTATACCCACTCATAAATTGTTGCAATATATATCTATATCTATGTGTTTTTATGTATGTATGTGTATATATATGACCAATTGCCTTATAGAAAACCATTTGTCTTCGTCTAATCTATATACTAAATGAACTCCATGTTACTGTATTATTAAGTGTAACAAATATTGTACATTTTTATGACATTTTAGGCAAAAGGCAGAGATGCCTACGCCTTAATAAAGATTCAGATTCAGATTCAGATTCAGATTCAGTATTACCCAGTGGGATATTGGTGTATTAGTTTTTCAGCCCTCTGCGTGTCTCTTGGTTCAGGGTGAGACTCTCCTCCGGGTTTGAGTTAAAGTAAGTGTTGACATCTTCCTCTAACGGTATGTCACCATCCGGCAATGAGTAAATTGGCTTCTGTCTCTAGTCTCTCTATATAAGATTAAGGAATAGGTTATATCGCCATTATCAGAAATACCTCAGCACAACATCAAGGAAGGCAAACAGTCATGGAAAACCAAAGCCTTAACACAGCTATCTGTATAAAGAAGAAAGAAGTTCCCAAAACATTTTCTAAGCTGCAAAAGGGGTGGTCTAAGCTAAAACGGTCTACAAGGTTTATTTCTCGTAAAATGTCTAAGAAGAACAAAATAGACGATTCAGCCAGCTACTTCACAAACAAATGCAAAAAGGTAAGATTCTAACAGCATGAATACGATTCCGAGCTCAGCATGAATATGTCTGTATTATATGTGATTTATAGGTTCAATTTTCTACATGTACGTCTTTCTTGTTATTTTTTAAAGCTTCCGTGAGTTTTTAGTTGCACATGTACTTTATTTCTATTTGTAATTATGTCTTTGTTTGCTTTATTTAGAAATCGTTAAATCACGCCAAAAACCAAAAACAGCTTGATGAAGGGGAAATATACACATTTGAAGACATTTCAACGGGTATTGTCAACAGTGTAACAGAACCATCTTCCAAAATATCCAAGGTACAATATAAGAATCGTCACATTGAAATAATTTGATACATTCACAAAACATATATCTAGTTTTATTAGTTCTTAAGAAAGCTTGTATATAATGGTTTGCAATGTAATGTTTGTAGCTACCAACAAAAGAAAGAGTCGACGTTAAAAAGACGTTAACTGGGCGATCGAAAGACAACGTTGCCCCTCATCGACTTCCCACCCGTGGACCCCAAGACATTCAGCCACCACGGAGTCTTAAAGTCGACCTATTTACCACACCAGAGATCAGATTCCGTGAACTTGACAGGCTTGCCATACAGGTAATACACCACATTTATTTACTTACATTTCTAATGCAACAACTTATGGTTATACGACAGTACTCTTTTCTAGAAACATTACTAAACGTTGTCCTTTTGTTACAGTTTGCCAAACGTCGATGCTGTGACCTAGAAAAAGTAAGCCTCAGATTAACCCATAGCTGTGAGTCGGATCTTGAGAAAGCCAGGTAATTATTTTTTGTTATATGTATTTATTATCGTTACCCAGTGTCCAAGAGTTAACCGCTACCAATTATTGCAATTTTCTCGGAACGGCAAAGTAAAAGAAACCTTATTTTTTTAACAGAGTCTTGTTTCGATGGGTGGTAGCCAAAGATCTCATTTCACGACAGGCCAAACAATTGAACTGGACCGTTTCCACAGTAGGTGACGTTAGGGACAAGAACACTAACCGTGAAATGTTTCACAGAATGTATCAAACCATGTGTGGGTGAGTAAAAGATAACCAGAATATTTTGTTTAAAGCCATAAAATTCATACCTTTCTGAAAATGAGAACGCGTAGCAGATACGTTTAACAGAATACACTATGTTGAATGCGTGTATCTTTTAAATCCAAATAGAGATATGACATAAGTTAACATAATTTTGATGTTTTGTAGGTATGTAGGTTTACGGTGTGAAATAATCCAAGGATATTCCAAAGGAACCGGATATAAACCAGGCATGCGCATCAACAAAGAAGCTTTCCGGAATTGTTGGACTGCTGTTGCCGTTGACAACACGTGGCGATTGGTTAATTGTACCTGGGCAGCGCGCAACATGACATCAACGAGACTGAGTTCCTGTGATGAATTTTACTTTTTCACGGACCCTGAAGAGCACATCTTCCAACATTTCCCGGATGAACCCCAGTGGCAATTGTTAAAACATCCCTTGCCATTCAGAGAGTTTTCCAAACTACCTTTGGTTCAGTCACCATTCTTCAATAATTCTCTACGATTCCTGGAGAGTTATACATCTAAAGTTGTCTCCCACGATGGTCAGGCCAGTATCTCGATGACTGTACATAATGGTGTCAAAGTAGCGTGTCGTTTAAAGGCGTCCTTCTCTAGTGACATATTGAGACCAACAGAAGCTGGTGTTTCCCTGAAAATAGCACAAAAACAAGCAACATTTACAGTGCAATCCTGTCGCCCAGGACTTTATTACCTATCAATCTATGCAACTTCAACATCGAGGCAGACAAAATCTTTAGAGAGTGCATGTGTTTTTGGAGTGAAATTTACAGACTTTAATTCTCATCAACTTTAACATTTTACGAGAAGTATAAATGAACTATGTTGCCTGAAAGGAGCTGATTCTGGGATACTAGGGAAATTTATGTATGCATGAATTGGCGTGTACTAGTGCTATTGAAGAGCCGTTTGTTATCTGACTTTAACAGATCTGACATCCGTGCATCCGTTCGTGCTAATTTACAAAAAGGTGCTATTTATAAAAAAATTTATTTGTACAAGTTTTATTACAATGTTTCGATAAATAAGAAAAAACATTTAAGAACAATTTGTTGTTATTTAATGGATAAATTTTAAACACACAAGCACGCCTGCTATACCTATAAATGAAGTGCTCCCAAGCCATAACATTGGATTTTGGATAATGTTTGGCCGCTATTATAGAGACCAAACAAATGCTTTTGTACATTTCGCTATTACCTCTGTCTCTCATCTTCCACCCCTTCCCCAGTTTCTACTACCCCCCCCCCACCCCACCCCCTCCTAGATCTAATACGTCTGCCCCGCTCTCCTTCACCCCCTCCACAGTTGTATAAGCATACTCCCCTATTATCCCAGATTGTGGTAGTGAAAGTTGTACAATATCAGAACTATCTAAAACCTACAGCGAATCGGCATCCTAGCTTTATTAGAAATACTGATGATTTTTTGCCCAAATTATCGGATAAATCCATCCCACAGAATGCAACTTAAGTCGGTGGATTATTTGGATGTAATTTTAAAAGGTTCATAAATATCAAACGACTGGGTATGTAAATTACAAAGCATTCTACAAACCTACTGGGGACCTCCGTGGCGCAGTAGGTAGAGCGTTGGATGCTCAATCCGAACAGCCTTCCACCAATGGGTCGCGGATTCGAATCCTACTCAGTCCAAAACAATTGGAAATTTTCTGACTGGATTTTAGAGCCCGGTTTCCTCCCACAATAAAACTGGCAACGCCGCCATATAAGTGAAATAATCTTGAGCAGGGCGTAAAACACCAAACAATCAATCGATCAAACCTACTGACACGCACCAGTTGCTACATGTTGGGTCATGCCATCCTCTCCACTGACGTATATAAGGGAGTAATTTAAAGGCCGACTTGCGGCCGTAGCCTGTTGAACATTTGTTAAGAAAACCAATTTACATCAGCTTAATACGACTAAAACCACTAAAATTAAACACAGGACACATAAAACATGTTCTGTTAGGTTTAGAATGTAGAATAGAGAAGGAAAACGAACGTATTATCCCTACGCTGAGAATGCAAGCTTGTGTTTTGATTAGCTGAACTTAGTAAATAATGTTTTTAACCAATGAGCAGTAAGTTGGGCCATAATGTCACTCGTTGATTATGAAAGCAATAACAAACAGCTTTGAAGTGGAAATATCTGGGGTGTAGTGCGAGAATGTCGTATTATCTGTAAAAATAAGTTCTGGCATCGTGTTTAAATTCAGTCTCTGGTAATTGAGGGGGCCTCGGTGGTCCAGTGGGTTAGAGTGATCGTCCTTCACCCCCACACAGGCCTTCCATCGATGAGGCGTGGGTTCGAATTACGCTCAGACCAAATAAAAAAATTGAAAAAACCTGAGCGGATTTTTCACTCGGTCGCCGTATTTGAAAGAGCCAAACCAGCCAATGAGACGTGTCCATTCCACGCATATAGTTCATTGGGTGTACCCACCGGTCGATAACAAATAACTTTTTGCTTCTCGAGACACGCAGTTGCCAGGTATTCGCCGGAGGTCGGGGGTGTCCTCTAGGCAACGAGCCCGGTTCCATCCCCACTGCACTTGGTAACGCCACCATATAAGTGAAATAATGTTGAGTGGGGTGTAATACATCAATCAATCAACACAATTCGTACCTTGTCTTCTGAAGATCGTTTTAGACTACATGAATCAGATTTCGGAAAATACAACAACAGAGGAAATCTAGCCTAGTCTTCTAAAGAGACTTTTGTAACTATGTTTTGTAAAACTGTATTCCTTCTTATGTCTTCAAAATGCACAATTACACATCACGGTCATGGCGTATCCGAGCTGTACCACATTCGTCTGGGTAGTACGTTCTAAGCAGAACAAATAGTTCACACGTTTTCCTCTTAGATATAGGCAAAGTAAACTGTCATAGAAAAAATGTTTCCATTTGTATTTTCAACGTTTTGTGATAGAGTGGTCTACATTTGTCCGATTTACCCACAGTGTGTAATCAGGTTAGGTACTATTCTATACTAATTAATTAGAATCTTCCAAAATGGATAAATCAATACTGTCGCACACGGGGGGATTAGATGCCAGCTGTCTGTCTGACACGATGGTATCTAGGATAACTTATGAGATGGATTTATAAATCGGACGAACGATCATTTAGGCAGTGCTAATTTCTAAAAGAAATAGTCAAAAGTTTGATAAACATTTATGTCATCTTATTTCTCCATCAATGGGTCAATTGTCAAACCGGATTATTGGGATTCATTTGGCCACACTTCTTGTTTTAGATTAGCTAGTTAGTTATAAATCCAAGAAACATGCACTGATATTTCTTTCATATGCAAAATGTAAGTTGTCTTTGTAGCACACTGGTCCGATTAAAAACAACTACGTCGGCCAAATATTAAGCGAAAATGACATTTGATGAGAATTCTTTATTTCTTTAAATGTTCTAATTCTCCCTTGATGATCCTTCAGTTCTGTAATTGAACAAAACGAGAATAAGGAAAGGCAGAAAGATTATGGCCAGATTTATGATATCTGTTACTGTGCAACTTAGTTTACGATTTTCTTAAAAAGTGCGCATTTTTCCAATATCAACCGTTAAGGGCATCACCAAATGATATACTCTTCAAGAATTTTACTGGTTCAGTGTTATCGACCAGAAAATTAAATAAAATTTGGGCAGCGATGTCTTAAAAATGTTGATGCTGTGTATTACCAATTACATTAAGAAATGTTGATAAGAGGAGCATTTATAGCGCTAATTGTTTCAGTTAGATTTTACGTTGAAAAGTAACACCTGGGCATATACTATGTGAAACTGTCCCCTGTTTGCTTAATGACAATATCCCTTAGCAACATTAGGTACCAAAAAAGATTTCACAGCTGAATTCTTGTTCGACTCTGTCCATCCTTGCTTTGGTGGACAATATCTTACCCGTTTGTCTCAATCTTTTCCTTTGTGGCTTGATTTGTAGAATCTTACAAAAGACTACATTCTATTATTTGAGTAACTCAAAAGAATATCAAATGGATCAAATTCCATGTTTGGTATAAATGAGTTGTATGTACGTTTATGTGTATTTCTCACAACGTCACAAATATGGGAACGGCACTTGAATAAACTTATTTTACCGTCATCAACAAAGTCAGCAAGTACCAATCAAATTATTAGCATTGTGTATTTTAGAAAGTAAATATAACAATTATTGAAAATGATAATTATGATCCTATTTCTTTGCTTTCGATATGTTGAATTATTTACAACAGTGATAGTAAAGTATTGAGAAATATCTTTCTGTCGGCATCCATTTCCCTTTATCAAGTTTGTTAACATTTGTGTTTTATAACATTTTTTATTTCGCATTTGATATCCCCGTTACACTGAATGATGGTGCCGCCATGCAACCGCAAATAGTTAACTGCTAACGAGCAAATGGCTTTACAATGTAAACCGAGATGGAACCTTGTGACATTTTTGAAGTTTGTGGGAGAGGGTATCTCAACCCAATAGGCAAGGGCCCATGGGCCACCTTGTCCCGAGAAGCTGAAGTGCTCTAGATTGCCAGAGAAGCCTTCTCAAGGCTGCTCTAGAAACGAGGGTCAATGGGCTGACTAGGTCCTAGAAGCCTAAGGTCTTCAGGTTGCCTAACAAGCATTCTGAGGGTTGTTCTGGAAACCAAAACTGTCCATGTTTTTCACTTTTCTTAAAAATGACACCAAATTTAAGCAGCTGATCCACTGAATCCTCTTCCTGGAGCCACCCAAGGTTCGTCGAAATAGTAAATGTCGTCCAAGCTGGAATGAATCGAAACAGTGTTCGAGAGAAAAACAAAGCGTTATTACCCTGAAAAAAAAAATAGTTCGTTCTATTTATTCATTTGTTATTTCAAAGCACAATTTAAAAGTAAAATCCTAAGACTAGTAGCACTTGTAAGTTTCTAGTGTGTACTACTAGAAAAAAACCGATCATATCACAGGTTGATATTTTTGGATCAAGCCAGCGTTCACCAGAAACATATTCCGATTCTCCGTGGTAATCAATATAATCAATCCACAAATAAAGTCCCAATTTCACGATAAAGTGACCTCAGACCTACATGATAATCAACATGGCTGATTTCATCGTATTTTTCAACACAAGTAGTTCATAGTTAATCATTTATTTGGACGCCGATCAGCTTTATCATGTAGACTGACCATGTATCAATTTAGTGTATTCTTAAGATCTTAGCGAATCAATACATATTAAAACGCCCATGGGATAAATGCCATGATCAGATCTGTATTTGGCAATCTCATGAAGAATCTAGTAATTTGTCGGTTCCAGATGAGATGTTGGGGGAGATACAGTTTTTAATTGATATACTCTGTTTCCACGTTCACTATGAGAACTCATTTCATTAATTGTGTTTAATTGTTTAAAACAATGTGTTGTTAAAAGGAGTTAAGAAATATGTAATTATTTAAAGTTGTTTTCAGGTTCTGGTAGAAGAAAATGGCCAATGAGAAACTGGTGTTTCACTCTAGTTTTGATTACATGCGTCATGCAACCTTTGTTTTTCAGAAAATAATCCTGATACCCCACTATATGGGAACATTCTCTCATAGTTCTCTGGGGTACTATTGCAGTTCGAGGTGATTGTTTGAAATGGACTCACAAACTAAAATGTAAAACACTATAAAGATGTGATACGGTCTATAACATCTATCAAACACGTATTATTAATTTACTTTTGCTATTGTGGAACATGTGAACAGCAAAATGTATGACTTCCAAACCACATTTGTTCGATTTCAGCTTGCGCTAGATACGACAATTAAAATATCAATTAAAATACATTTAGAAGATACAGTTTAATGAAACAATATAAGACAATATTCTGTCAAATTCACACATTTAACTGATGTCTCCAACGCATGACTCCCAAGTACTTGCAGTGTTTTACTCTACTAGTAGAGTAGATGTTATTCAGACAAGTGTGCCATGATGAATGTATACTCAAACATATCTCGTTATATCAACTCACAAAATACATTAAGACTGTATGGTTTCTGTATTTTAGTAATTCTCTTAAAATATTTAGACCTTTGTTATGTTTGGTAAGTAAGTAGCCACTGTCTGTTTTCTAAAGTTATTCCGCTTTAACATTCTGAACAAATGGGAACAAGCTGTTCATCTTAGATTTAAGACGAATGTGACGTTTAATGAATCACTGGACTTACTTGTCGTTGTGATATTTCAAAAAGGTGTTATATATAAGCAAGTGTGAAAGCTAACGACTTGAAGTTCGTTTAGTATTGAGAACCATCAAACTACGGACTCTGACTTACATACGTATCAAATAAACTCTTTAAAGTGGCATGAGCTGCCAAAATTCACACTTTTTCACACAATTTCTGATCGTCACGACAGAGAGAGGCTTTGAAGGCAATACAAAAAACTAAATGATTAGCGTTGGAATGAGGAAAATCCATACAGTATGTGGCCTATACGAACATGAATAGTGCTCGAAAAGTAAACACAATTTAAATAACCGGAACGACCATACATTCTAAGCCAAAGTTAGTTCAAAACAATACTTTATCGTACATTCTTGAGACTAGAAACACCAAAAAGATTCTGAATTATATGTCTAGAGATAAATAGCCGATGATTTCAACATTCGGTTTTTACGTCAAAATATCAACATTTTGGCAGCTCAGGCCACTTTAAGTCTTACTGACCAAATCGCAAAAGTGTTTTGATCAGAACGTTCGCAAACAAATAACGTTTATCAAAACCTTTTTGGAAAAAAGGCAATATAATTCAATTCTTGGGATAGTCTGGATCAACAGAAGGAAGTAGATGAGAAAATGTATTGATCTGTAACAAAGATACGACCCTACTTTTATATGTATATTAGGATTAGGTGGTTATGATTGAGTCGTGGTCTTGTATTGGAGAAAATTGTAACACTAAAGCAGGTAACTTGTCACGTGACAGTGACAAATCAGTATTTCAAAGTAGTAGTTTCGAGATTTCTTATCGCGACAGTGAGTAACTTACGTCTAATGGTTGCAAAACAGGTTTTTATTATTTCTTGTTTGCTGCCCTGTACGGAATTACCATTGATTATCCTCAGAGGTCAAGTAACTTGATGTCATAGAAATCTGTGCACAGCTGGAATACTGCGCTCCTAGCTGTGTATTTAGGTAACACCAACCTGGGATATGGAATATTCTATAATATCCCAGCATCAATGATAATCTTTAAGGAGAGACGTGCGCACATTTCTGTGTCTCTCTTGACCGCTATGAATAATACATGTACATCGGAACTCCTTTCAGGGAATTAACAATAAAGCAAAATATAATTAAGAACAAATAAAATGTTTAAAGTGAAAAATAATTGATTTGAAGTCACTAAACTGACAGTTTATTGTTTTCATAATGTTCAAGTGTGGCTGAGTATTTGTTATTGCTTAATTATTAATGCCAGCTATTTAAACATTTCAAACCTCCGTAGGCCTATTCATTCGGACGATCTGAAGATTGTTTAGTTATAATGAACGATTAAAAATGAATATATCATTTCTAAAAACGCGGCCGTAGAATACTGCCATTATGTCACTATCAAAGGAAATGGGAGGGGATTAAAACGGATTATCAAGCAGATAGGATCAGGTAAATAGATAATCACAGTATTACCCAGTGGGATATTGGTGTATTAGTTTTTCAGCCCTCTGCGTGTCTCTTGGTTCAGGGTGAGAGTCTCCTCCGGGTTTGAGTTAAAGTAAGTGTTGACATCTTCCTCTAACGGTATGTCACCATCCGGCAATGAGTAAATTGGCTTCTGTCTCTAGTCTCTCTATATAAGATTAAGGAATAGGTTATATCGCCATTATCAGAAATACCTCAGCACAACATCAAGGAAGGCAAACAGTCATGGAAAACCAAAGCCTTAACACAGCTATCTGTATAAAGAAGAAAGAAGTTCCCAAAACATTGTCTAAGCTGCAAAAGGGGTGGTCTAAGCTAAAACGGTCTACAAGGTTTATTTCTCATAAAATGTCTAAGAAGAACAAAATAGACGATTCAGCCAGCTACTTTACAAACAAATGCAAAAAGGTAAGATTCTAACCGCATGAATATGATTCCGAGCTCAGCATGAAAATGTCTGTATTATATGTGATTTATAGGTTCAATTTTCTACATGCACGTTTTTGTTGTTATTTAGTTAAGCTTCCGTGAGTTTTTATTTGCACATGTACTTTATTTCTATTTGTAATTATGTCTTTGTTTGCTTTATTTAGAAATCGTTAAATCACGCCAAAAACCAAAAACAGCTTGATGAAGGGAAAATATACACATTTGAAGACATTTCAACGGGTATTGTCAACGGTGTAACAGAACCATCTTCCAAAATATCCAAGGTAAGATATAAGAATCGTCACATTGAAATAATTTAATACATTCACAAAACTTATATCTAGTTTTATTAGTTCTTAAAAAAGCTTGTATATAATGGTTTGCAATGTAATGTTTGTAGGTACCGACAAAAGAAAGAGTCGACGTTAAGAAAACATTTAATGGACGATCCAAAGACAACGTTGCCCCTCATGGACTTCCCACCCGTGGACGCCAAGACATTCAGCCACCACAGTGTATTAAATCCGACCAGCATTCCAAACCCGAGATCCGATTCCGTGAACTTGACAGGCTTGCCATACAGGTAATACACCACATTTATTTACTTACATTTCTAATGCAACAACTTATAGTTATACGACAGTACTCTTTTGTAGAAACATTACTAAGCGTTGTCCTTTTGTTACAGTTTGCCAAACGTCGATGCTGTGACCTAGAAAAAGTAAGCCTCAGATTAACTCATAACTGTGAGTCGGATCTTGAGAAAGCTAGGTAATTATTGTTTATTATTTGCATTTATTATCGTTACCCAGCGCCCAAGACTTAACCGCTACCAATTATTGCAATTTTCTCGGAACGACAAAGTAAACAAAATCTTATTTTTTCTTTAACAGAGTATTGTTTCGATGGGTGGTAGCTAAAGATCTCATTTCACGACAAGCCAAGAAATTGAACTGGACCGTTTCCACAGTAGGTGACGTTAGGGACATGAACACTAACCGTGAAATGTTTCACAGAATGTACCAAACCATGTGTGGGTGAGTAAAAGATAACACGAATATTTTATTGAAAGACATAAAGTTCTAAAAATGGCCAAACTGTAATTGACTAAACAGACAACAGATTAAGACATAGTCTTAAACAAATTATATGATTTATACAGATCTATACATACGTGTGACAAAATTTGTTGTTTGTATTATGGTCACAGTGTTATTTCATTAACGGAGAACATCCAACGAAATGATACTTAAAACAAACAGAGTAAAATTAACTGAGATAATAGCCAGCTTTTGTATATTTTCAAGTCCAATTTTCCCAGAATATTAGCCATACTGTCGGAATAAGCTAATTTGATAACCCCAGCAGGATTTCGTTCAGTTCAATATCATTTTTGTCATTGATAGTTATATTCCTAATTTGTTAGTGACCTTTGATTGATTTCATTCATACTTTTCTGAAAATGAGAAAGCGTAGCAGATACGTTTAACAGAATACACTATGTTGATGCGTGTATCTTTTAAATCCAAACAGAAATATGACAAAAGGAAACATATTTTTGATGTTTTGTAGGTATGTAGGTTTACGGTGTGAAATAATCCAAGGATATTCCAAAGGAGCGGGATATAAACCAGGCATGCGCATCAACAAAGAAGCTTTCCGGAATTGTTGGACTGCTGTTGCCGTTGACAACACGTGGCGATTAGTCAATTGTACCTGGGCAGCGCGCAACATGACATCAACGAGACTGAGTTCCTGTGATGAATTTTACTTTTTCACGGACCCTCAAGAGCACATCTTCCAACATTTCCCGGACGAACCCCAGTGGCAATTGTTAAAAGATCCCTTGCCATTCAATGAATTCTCCAAATTACCTCTGGTCCAGTCACCATTCTTCAATAATTCTCTACGATTCCTGGAGAGTTATACATCTAAAGTTGTCTCCCACGATGGTCAGGCCAGTATCTCGATGACTGTACCTAATGGTGTCAAAGTAGCGTGTCGTTTAAAGGCGTCCTTCTCTAGTGGCATATTGAGACCAGCAGAGGCTGGTGTTTCCCTGAAAATAGCACAAAAACAAGCGACGTTTACAGTGCAATCCTGTCGCCCAGGACTTTATTACCTATCAATCTATGCAACTTCAACATCGAGGGAGACAAAATCTTTAGAGAGTGCTTGTGTTTTTGGAGTGAAATTTACAGACTTTAATTCTCATCAACTTTAACATTTTACGAGAAGTCTAAATGAACTATGTTGCCTTAAAGGAGCTGATCCTGGGATTCAAGGAAAAATGATGTATGCATGAATTGGCGTGTAGTAGTGCTATTGAAGACCCATTTATTATCTGAATTTAACAGATCTGACGATCCGTGCATCCGTTCGTGCTAATTTACAAAAAGGTGCTATTTATACATTTTTTATTTGTACAAGTTTTATTACAATGTTTCGATATATATTAAAAAAACATTTAAGAACAATTTGTTGTTATGTTAGGCCGCTATTATAGAGACCAAGCAAATGCTTTTGTACAGTTCGCTATTACCTCTGCCTCTCTTCTTCCACCCCTTCCCCAGTTTATACTAGCCCCCCTCCCTCCTAGACCTAATACGTCTGCCCCGCTGTGCTCCACCCCCTCCACAATTGTATCTGCATACTCCCCTATTATCCCAGATTGTGGTAGTGAAAGTTGTACAATCAGAACTATCTAAAACCTACAGCGAATCGGCAACCTAGCTTTATTCAAAATACTGATGATTTTTTGCCAAATTATCGGATAAATCCATCCCACAGAATGCAACTTAAAGGTTAAATGCAAATATTTCATTGAAATCTGGAACGAACTGCCCCTAAATTACTTTTTTACACGTGGCTGTTAGCCAGGCAAAGGCTTTTGTCTCGTATTAGGCCATTTATGTATTTTTTAAAATTAAATAAATCAAGCCTGTAAATTCTTGAAATCCGAGAATCGAAATGAATACATGACTTATCTTCCCTTGACCTTTGACGTCAATAGAGATTTGTTTGCGGCGCGCTTCCACTTCGTAACGTATGACTATGAGTACTAACGAGTTTTAAAAGCAACGACTCTTTACACTTTCGTTCGGAGATGTCCTTCTGCACTGCCCTAAACAAACTGCAGGAATACTTAACGGGTCGGACTCCACTTCGCTCTTTTTCCGAAAGATGAAGAGCTCTGGAAAAATGGTTAGTGAAGATGAAGTGGGCGAATTTTATCCCAACTCATTACTCAACATTCCACCGTCTGCTTCGCGTGATGCGTTATTGGCTCATACATATACGGGCGTAGAAAATCGTCGTTGTCAGTTGATGAGGAGTAATTTTTGACCTCTGCGGAGCTATCTTTTTTTCGTAAAAACGTCACCATCATCCATGGTGAATAACATGAAACCGATAGACTCCTTGAATGTAAACAACTCTATTGACGTCACCAAAGATTGCAAATTCAGGGAAGATAACTCATGTATGGCTTTTAACATTGTTTGTGCGAGGCCAAAATACCATGTTTTTTGGAGTTCAATAAAACATAAAATTATCCGTAAAACTTCATTTTTCTGCTCCTAAGTTATTAACAGTAACCCTCTAAATCCTTTTTTTAAACGATAAACCCAGTTTTAACCGCATTACATTTCAAGTCTGTGGATTATTTGGATGTAATTTTAAAAGGTTCATAAATATCAAACGACTGGGTATCTAAATTACAAAGCATTCTACAAACCTACTGGGGACCTCCGTGGCCCAGAAGGTAGAGCGTTGGATGCTCAATCCTAAGAGCCTTCAACCAATGGGTCGCGGGTTCGAATCCCACTCAGTCCAAAACAATTGGAAATTTTCTGCTGGATTTTTACTCTGACGACCTATGTGGGATGGTTGTCACTTATCACCGGAAGGTGGTGAGTTTCCTCCGGGCATAGAGCCCGGTTTCCTCCCACAATAAAACTGGCAACGCCGTCATATAAGTGAAATAATCTTGAGCAGGGCGTAAAACACCAAACAATCAATCAATCAAACCTAGTGACACGCACCAGCTGCTACATGTTGGGTCGCACCATCTTCTTCACTGACGTAAGGGAGTCATTTAAAGGCCGACTTGCCGCCGTAGCCTGTTGAACAATTTACATTAGCTTAATACGACTAAAACCACTAAAATTAAACATAGGACGCATAAAACATGTTCCGTTAGGTTTAGAATGTAGAATGGGGGTGAAAAACAAACGAAGAAAGGAAGCCTGATCTCAACAACAACGACCAGTGTCGGTTAACTTAGTGGTTGGATTACCTTCATTTCAGGCCGTTTCATCTGTGGTTTGCGTTTAAACAATTATCGGCAGGCTTTTCGGGTCACTCTTACCTGATCGTCAGTCTGCATTTTTCAGATAAAGTACGTAAAATTATACTGTGCCGTTAGATCACTCACACGACTCAAACATTAGGGGCGCTTGTGTGCATTTTCTGGACGGGGTTTGTTTACATTACGGGTACTTGATAAATCTAATTTTCAATTTCAAATTAAAAATACTAAATGATGCCAACACTTTTTTATTTTTGGTAAAAATAGAAAGTTCCGAACTTCTGTCTGGGAAAAAACAGAAAACCACCCTTTGTCTTATGTAAAGAATATTCTGGATTTTCGCGGCAAGTGTGCCTTTAATCTCAGGTTTTTAGATTTTATAGAAACTGTAGTTTTTTAGATCGTTTAATCAGGCTTGTTCGGCTTTTCTCAAAGCTTTTAAGGCTATTTAAGATATTTATTTACATTATTATATTTTTTATATATTTCTGCAGTTATATGGAAAGAGAAGGACGAAGTTGTAGCCTATAGATTGGATTCTATTGAGGAAAGTGTTGAAAATTGACTGAGGCAGAAATGAGATTGTTAATTAGATATGGTTCGCATACATTGAAATCGGTGTCAGGACAATTTCGTTGATGGGATTACAACGACAAACTATTTTCTTCAGTTGCATAGGAAAAGCTTGCAAGATATAGTGCCATGTTTTGGAATAATTATTTATGACTGGTCATGGTGTTCAATTTGTAATCATCTTTAGACTGCTAAATTCAGCGACATTTACTGAGAATGATAAAACATGACGCTGAAAAGAACAAAAAGTTCTATGCTTAGTGTACAATAACACATTTGTTATTTTGTGATAAACTTCACGTTGCAATGCTGCCATTGTCATAATGAAATTAACGAAGAACCGGTGCAATAAATAATCTTGATGGATTTTTTATTTTGAAAATCTTCAGCACATAATCTGAACTATAATCATTTATGACAGCCTCGTGGTTCTGATGCTATAGAATAAAGATGTCCCCTTACCATTAAACCTCGCTAGGCCGCTTATAAGTAACAAAAGTCTGAATTGCCTACATAGACCACCCGCACCTAGCATTATAGATCCATTCGTCTGGAGGAAAAAGCCGATACCCCACCCTTTAGCAGGTACCTCAAAAAGTCATTCAATTTTTATTTGGATTGAATTGCATTCGAAGTGGCGACCCACTTATGGAAAGCGTGATGATATGAGAATCTATCACTGTACCTAATAAACAAAGCAGCTCTTTCAAACAAAGAAGGGACCAGAGTGATAGTCTCTTTGTTCGACAATGGACTTCCATCAATGGGTCTCGTGTTCGAACCCCATTCGGACCAAATATAATCTGAGTGAGTTTTTCACTCTGTCGACCTGGTGTGGTAGCGATGCCAGATACTCGCCAATGGTCAGTGGTTTTCTCACCCACTAAGGTTATTATTAGAAGGATATTATTTCAGAAGTTTAGCTTTTTATGTTGCGCCTGAGCATTCATTCATCACTCGCTCCTGTCCCGAAGTGTCAGTAAGCCACCAAATAAAGTCACGCCTAGCTGGAATTTGACCCTCAACCATCCTCGAATGGAACCCATGTTACTGTGGAATATTAAAAAAAAGGTTATACTGAAGATGTCTCCCACACCGCCATGGAAACGTCTATTGGTCAAATGCCTTACGTGGAAACCGGGTCGCGAAACATTTTCGCAGCTCAACTGGTTCAATAGAAATCAGCGAATTTCTGCAGAACACTTTAACAAAGATGGTTGTCAACAGCGCATCGATGCGGGGAATGGGAAATCCTCTGACGTATGTTTGCCGATAGTCGGAGTCTATATGGGGATTCCTCTATTCCGTTTTTGTCGCTACTATTCCGGAAAAAATCGGATGATTAAACGCTGACCTTATACCTCTGCTGCATTCTTCATTGTTGGAAGTCGTTTCTCTTGGAAGTTTCTTATCGTAGCTCTTGTTTCGTTTGGTACTCTTCTCACACCCTTGGCAAGTATTTATCAATAATTCGATGTTCAATAAGCTGCTTAGGATATCAACACGTGTGATCGGTATTCCAGAGCATGCTCATAGCGACACATTCCAATGTGTCAACACAAAAACTTTTCTTGAAAATGTCCAAGTCCGGCAAATAAAGCTTAGAAATATGGATTGAAACCCCTGTTTTTTAACAAATAGCATAGAAAGTGACAGGAATATACCAAGTGTATATAGGTACCTTGGCTTTTGTGTTAATTTCATGTTTTATTGAATACACAATGTCTGTTTGTAACGGTGACCTGACATGGGTCTTTGGACCAAAGACGTTATTTGAGCTATGGAGAGCCAGACCAGCATATTGCCTATCTCCCCATAGCCTAAACCTTTTGAGCTAACCCTGGCCCAACTGCCATACAAAGCTTCGTTTTCTGGGAACGCCCATTTACTGTCAAAGGTTATCTTATAAATGTTGGAACTCTTCAGTTTTTAAGACACGTTTGTCGAATTGAAGAATGATATGATACAGGTCAAAGTTTCTAACTTCCAGTTTTTCCTAGGACGAAACAAGTTCCAGATATTTTTGTGTGTGTTTTTTTATTATTTTTTCCTGGCCCCGTGCATTTTTTCTGGGCATTTTTGTAGTTTTTATGAAAGGACAGGGGTTGAGTTACTGTCTGGAAATAATTTTAGAAGTGGAATGGGACCATTTCAGGTGGATGGAGATCTGGTAGTTAGGCGTGCTTTGGTCTGTTTACATGCGGCGGACTATGTGCAAAGTGAGCCCTATCAGATGTTTCTGGATGTATTTCAAAATTTCTACCTTCAACCTACGAAAAAATTGTGCTTAAAATACTCCCAAAAGACTGTTTAAGGCCCCCCACTGTTTAAGGATTCGGTTCAACGAAAGTTAGGGAAGGTGCTGTGAGAGCAGACATTACCGCAAATGGGAAATGAAGGAAAATGAAATTGTGACCTGCTGCCATAAAGCGAAAAGTCGTCCATCTTTGCTTTGAACACTGCCTAGATGCTTCCGTAACGTGGATTCTGATTGGTGAAATTTCCGCCATCTACGTTGATTGCATAAATGAGATTATTCGTCAAAACAACAGCAAATCAAGTGAAAATAGTATTGGAACAGCTCTTTCCAGCATGTGACTTGGTTTTGACAAGTAAGAGGAAGCCTCTTCGATGTATGTCGAAGCGACGATAATAGAAATTAGACAAGCGATTTTACAGTTTAATAAATCAAATTAATGAAACATTCTTTCATTAGCTAAGTTTAACCACAACTCTCATTTACCACCTGGAAGGATTGCGATTTGGACTAAGCCCAACTGTATTGAACTTCGTGACCCATCTCGTGGCCCTTCTAGCTTTTAAGATTGTCGGTTGGGGTGAAAACTTTCTTTTTTTCATAAAAGATAGATCTATCTGAAATGCATGGTTAATAGACATTGACAGCAATATCCAACAGTTGACCAGCCCCGATAGCTCAGTCGGCAGAGCGTCCGTTTCAGGCCTGGGAGATCCGGGTTCAAGCCCGGGTCGAGTCAGACCAAAGACTTTAACAGTGGTAGCTGTTACTGCTTCGCTTGGCGCTCAGCAATAGGAGTTAGAGCAGCGACTGGTTGGCCCGGTGTCAGTATACTGTGACTGGGTGAGGGGGCTTGCTGGTTGTCTTCGGCAAGTCGTCTCGGTGAGACAGCACCTAAAAGAGCGGTGGAAATCCGCCCTGTCACAAGGAGACAACGTCTTAATATAACCGAAATACTGTTGAGCAGGACGTAAAACCCCAATCACTCACTCACTCCAACAGTTGATTAATCCGGGTCTCTGACTCTAAAATGACTATTTTTTTATATTGGCGGTCTTCAGTATAAAAATAGTCATTTTGGAGTCAGAAACGCGGACTGTCAGTTGATATGAATAAATGAATCATATCGTCTGCTTACTGTTTTGAAAACGGCGACTCCAACTTTCACATACTAAAGTGAGATATGCCGTGCAGGGATTTCATGCTTCGTCATTAAATCGTGTTTTGTGGTTATGATAGCAACTCCACAAGTTCCGCACAGTGCTATTCCACGACAATGAACTAAACCGAACCCAATATAGGTAACATTTAGAGCGTCCAGGCCTTGGAGGCCGTCCCTAGCCGACGAGGGAGATCGTTTGTGGCAAACAAGTGGATAGGTGACACCTTACCCTCCGTGTTAGTTTTCATTTTATCAGGCTTTTATCATTGCTTTTATCAGGCTATGGGTGATTAAAGGATCACAAGAATGATCTCACCAGACAGGTCACTGATTCCTCATAGTATCCCTTTACAGCGCTACAGCTACTTTGATATCCTGTGAATATCCAATTAAACCCGAAACTTTCTTAATTCAGAAAATTATTGATTTAGACGAAAAAAGGTTTACAACATGCATATGTGAATTTTTCTCCCTTTAGATCGCTTTATAGTGAGATAATGGATTAATAATTTACAAAAACAGCAAACAATACAGTTACGACTGTAATAGTAATAGTGAGAATATTTGTAAATCAGAAGCAACAAAGAATTGTGCGATTTCTCCCGTCGTGTCTTTTGCCAATCGATGGTATTCCATTTATGGCGAACATCATTTCCGCACTACAATCATTACTCACTAGCCACCTGAATACATTGTTATAAAATACATCTGGTTTGTTCAAACCCAAAGCGGAAAAAAGACGCAAAATATAAAAGTATTTTGTACCGTATGATCAGAAGTCTATCAAGGGGAAGTATGTAACTAGCTATCTCCCCGTGTAAACAGCATTGTCCACAAGCCAGCTGGAGTCAATTAACTACTACAGCGCCCTCTGCCAGTTTTGACTGCAAACTGCCCGAATATAAAACCACACCCCCTGGTGTATTTCTGAAAATGAAAACGTGGCGGATGATAGGATAGTTGACAAGCGAACAGTGATGATGGAAATAGATGCATTCGCCGTTTCTTTATATGACATACTGCAGCTAGGTTGGTGACAGGTAGGCAGACTGCGCTCGTCTGACAGACGCGAGCTTACCGACCGAACTGACAGTGACAGCAACTCCCAGTCTCACTTTCACTCTCAGTCTCAGTCTGGCATCAGGTGTTGTAAAAAAAAATTCGGCACGGATTTTAATTTTTCCATCAAGAACTTTTCTGACGATACACTGGATATTTATTTAGAAATTAAATCCAAAACATATTTACATGTAACGCTACCGCGCTAAAAACCTTTCCCCCACAGCTCCAGAGTAATTATTTCAGAAATTGTTTTATGCGCAGAGCAGACCAGAACTTTTGCCATGTGCGCACAAACGTCATATGATGCGTTATTTCAGCTTTTTTGAGGACAATGCTGATTGCACGGAGAGAAAGCTAGTTACATACTTCCCCTTGATAGACTTCTGGTATGATATATGTCATTGTATATGTTAGAGAAAGAGGAATTTGTGTCAATCGCGAATTAAATTATATCTTCTGAAATTGGACTACGTACTGTCTTAAATTTTTATCGTTATTATGAAACCCACGTTTAAAGACAGTTTCAAACATTTCTTACGTAATGTTTGTTACCTTTGGCGAAGTGGAAATGTATGATTTTCTATGATGAATCAAACTTCATTCAACAGGGCCACTGGTACTGGTTTCGTGTATGACAAGCATGACCATGGAAAGCAGTTAACCAATCGGGGTGGAGAAAGTTTGTATGCGTAATTTGCATACTAGTACCCATTGTCTTGGACAACCACGTGGCCACTTGAAAGCGAACCTGATAAAATATAATCTTTCAATGGCATTTAGAAGTCGAGAGGTTACAATAAGGTGAAGAATTACTTATGGATAACAACTTCTTGGTTTATCGGGTGACGACGTTTCGATGGGATTGGGTTGGAGATTTCACCAAGGGGGGGGGGGGGGGGGGGATCAACTCATCACGTAAATCTTAAGCATTTAAAAAAACAACAGACAAAACACAACTGTTGGAAACGTGGCTTGGCTCAGTGGCCAGTTCAAGGTGAATCGAGTCGACGTGGACCGTCGCTATCTTGTCTGATTTCATTCAAAGTATATGTTGATAACAGCGTGATGTCAGGATTTTATATGTAGTTGTTAGCTTTTAAAAATGTTACCCAAGCTGGCATATGGACATCTTTGCGCTATGTCCGGTAAACGCGTGTCGGTCTATCTAAGCCACATCTAAATAAGATCTTGAGAGAATACGATTGCAGTCAAGTATGAAAGAGGATAGAGACCATCTCGCTACTTCAAGCTTTAAAGGATTTATTAACAACTTGCAATGAACACAACTATTTGATCTGAATATCATTATAGATCAACCGCACGGCCAAGAAGAAAAAGGCATCAGTGGCTGTGGCGGTTCAGCCCCACTTCATTTACACCAGCCAGTAAATTAATTTGAAAATTCCTTTCTTTTGAAATTTCCTTTCCTTTGAAAATGTCTAATTGGAAATTATTTATGTAATTGGGTATTTTATTTAACTTTGGACTAAGCCCAACTTTTCGCTTTCACTTTTCACTTTACAATATTTAATCAAAAAGTCACTTTGTGGCCTTAGTCAACTCAATCTGTCTTTACCCCGTTATTGATGCTATAGCACAAATGAACAGTCGCAGAATGCAACTGATTTTGTGGTTTGCTTCAATTACTCTTACCCCCTCTAGGCGAAATGTCATCACACAATGCTTTTCGCTGGGGTTGTTTTTTTTCATTCAGTGTAATTCTGATCCAATCATCTCATTATATTCCGTCACGTGAATGTTGCCTGCACTTCCATCCTTGTCCGGTAAACTTCGCAGCAATTTGTAATTCGAGAGTGTTATTTTTGCCCTCCTCCAACCCCTTCTCCACCGACTTCTTGGTCAATTTATTGTCATAAATTTAATTGTTTACTGTAGCGGTTCAGCCCCACTTCATTTACACTAGCTAGTAAATTCATTTGAAAATTCATTCTTTAATGTCTAATTAGAAATTATTTATGTAATTGGGTATTTTATTTTACATAAAACTTTCGCTTTAACTTTTCACTTGACAATATTAAATTAAAAAGTCACTTTGTGGCCTTAGTCAACTTAAGCTGTAGCCCAAAAATCGGCATTTTTCTGTAAGATCAGCAATTTTCTCGGAAATTAATGAGCTTTGCGTGATGACTTCAGAAACGACCTCACTTGTGTACGCAACTTCTCAAAGAAAGGCGCGTCATCACAATTTGTGTTTATCCTTACTGATCGGTCAACATGAATTCCGCTGATAATCATGCGCCCATTAAGCCGTAGCTTTACGAGCCGATTCTGGTTGAACGGCCGTGATAGTGACGACAGTGATGTATGTAAAGCTCCACCTCATGTGAAACATTTTAGGGATGTATAGGCCTTAGAACCAACCGTACCTGATACGTCAAGAAATGTACCATATCTCGGGCGTGGACGTAATCGAAATGCAATGGCAATGCTACTCCCTTCAAATCGGGGCATTATAGCGAGAAGTGTCAGAACTTCCTCTTGCTTTATTCTGTAGTACCTAGCAACGCCCCATTCGAGTGAAATAAGCCTGAGTACGGCATAAAATTTCTTCTAATCGTAATTTCAATTATGTGGAAAAATGCGCCCCGTGCCTGCCGTTGGTCTGCCGTTTAACTTTATGTAAACAAAAGTAAACGTACACTCACTTCAAAGTTCCTGGGGGTGTTGTCAGCGCATCAAAATTTTGAAGCTAAATAACGTAGAAACAGCATCTGTTTTTAGCTTTTTCCTAACATAGCCGATACTTAGTTAATCGTTCGGCATTGATACCTTGGAGAGCATATCTCGAGAAGTGAAGAGAGCAGACGTTGTCTGGTCTCCTGATTTTGTCTATCCACTATCGTTGAAATTCCGTATCCGCAGGGAAAGCAAACAAAAACTTATCCCCGAATCTTTTTACAACGGCTCTTACATCACAAAATACCATTATTAGGGTCTATGGAATTGGACGGCTTTCAAAGTTGAATCCGCGGCTGTCAAATCTCTGTGCAGACGACAATATTGAAGGTGTGTATGACGTCATATTTGGCGGGTTTAACCGAGCGTTACGGAAAATATGCATATTGCACCCACTCCTACATAAACGACCAGAGATGTTACACAAAACGGATTTTATTCAATCTTTAATTTTTTTTAGCAATATATTTAACTAATTAAGGCTTAGAAACCAGATATACGACATATTCTTATACATTTAAAGCCGAGGCGGGACCGCGAGACCGAAAGGTGATCTCACAGTCACTCGCACTCGATATCCTCGAGGATTCTGTTACGTCAAATAACCTTGGACAGGCTGCAGTTCATTGTGAAAGTACCCGCGAACCGAAAAAAACTTCCCATACCTTCCTGTGAGCCTAAAGGCCCGTCTACACGATGCAACTTTTGTTGTACAACAACGTACAACTTTTGTTTTATGATGTTGGATGGCAAATGTTTTATCGTGTAGACCGCCTTGTCCAACAACGTTATACAGCGTACAACTTGTTGGACAGTGTTGAAACATGCTTCTATTTTTCAACAGCATACAACTTTTGTTGTGCCCTACTTTTGATGTCAACCAATCAGTACAGCTACAATGGTCCACGTGACATTCCTATGATCACATGACTACAGCAGGGCGAGCGAAAATGGAAATGGGATATAGCGAAATCGAGGGATTTATTACAGAATACGAGAAATTCCCGTGTCTATATAACAGCCTACAAAGACCGGTTCTTACCAGTTGGAAAATTAATCTTTAAAACTAAGCTTTAGATGGTCTACCATTTCAGACAAAAACAGTTTAAAAATTATTAAATGCGACTTTTCCAACTGGTAAGAATCTTTCACTTTGTGGAAATATCATGGTGTTTGGTTCACTTCCACAATGCATCGCAGGTTAGATTGATTGCTTGTTTGGTGTTTTACGCCGCACTCAAGATTATTTCACTTATATAGCGGCATTGCCAGTTTTATTGTGGGAGGAAACCAGCCTTCCTGCCCGGAGGAAATCCACGAAATCCCGGTAGTAACTCGCAACCACACCGCATAGGTCGATTGGATGTAAACCAAGTCACAAAATTTTCCATTTTCTTTTTGACAGTCCGGGTTTCTGACTCCAAAATGACTTTTTTTTTTGTACTGACCGACGTGTTTTGGAGTTAGGGTTCATTGCAATCAAAAAGCCGGAGTAGACTGTATGTGGTCCTATTTAGACAGTGAAATAACAATATAACCTATTCAAATCGTGTAAAAACGGTCAAAAGCGCGTTCATGAATAATTTAGCTAGGCTACCCAACAGTGTCTGATGTGGTCGAGCAGGGTCGTTCAGTAAATGTAGTTCGTCCCTTGAATTCACTTTTTCCTCCTTCAGTCTCAAACTTCTCCGCCATTGATGACGTAACACTATTGTGATGTTTTTTTTTAGGTTTCCAATTCACTTTACAAAAGGCTAAACTATCCATAAACGTAATTTTAACACTATTTGGGTAAGATATGTTGTTATTTACTGTATAAATATGACCACAGACTGTCCGTTCAAATGCTGGCAGTCTACTCCGGCTTTTTGATTGCAATGAGCTCTGACTCCAAAATACGGCCGTCAGTTTAAAAAAAATATTTATTTTGGAGTCAGAAACCTGGACTATTTTTGACTGAGTAGGATTGGAACCCATTGTTGGAAGGCTGTTCGGATTGAGCGTCCAAAGATCTACCAAATGAGCCACGGTGGCCCCCAGCAGGTTAGAATCCATTCAGTTCCAAAAACAAAATGGCGATGTTCTTATTCGATCGGCCGATGGAGGGCACTTGCGTGATTTTCTGCCATATTAAACGTTAAAATGTCGTTAAAGTTAAATAACCGTGAGCGAAGCGTAAAAAAATAACCGTAGTTCAGATTTATCACGAACTTTGATATGATTGGATTGACTTAATAACTCTTCAAAAGAGGCTTCGTCCATTCTGAGGAAGTTATGTAGCTTAGAGAGATCTCAAGATCTCAGCTCTTTCATGAGGTTATGGAAAGCCCGGCCCTTTAAGATTCCTTTTGGATAATCATTAATTTATTCATATCCTTGACTTTCTTGCTCGTCGACGTCGTCTTCTCATTGTAATAATGTATGATATCAAATTCGCAGTCACCACAACAGATAAAGCCTTCTTCACATCAATTTTTTATGAAGTTTAGAGCCAATTTTAATTATTTTCCCTCTTTTCAATCATGCAACAGCGTACAACAGCATGCAACAAAAGTTTAACGTTGTATTACCGTGTAGACACTCACATGCAACTACGTCCAACGTCGTTGGACAAAAGTTGTATGTTGTTGTACAACAAAAGTTGCATCGTGTAGGCGGGCCTTAACACAAGTGTTCCAGTGATGCGTAAGAATCCAAAACAATCAGGCTGATCATTAAAACTTTAGAGGAATGTCGTTATGTTCCTATCTATTTCCATCTATAGTCATGTACCTCCTGTCATCATTTGCATTCCATCCAAAATAACGGTGATTAACCTTACATTTAAAGCAAATTTCTAGATATCCAGATGTTTTGACTTCAGAACAATCGATCTAATAAAATCGTCTCAAGCGTTCTGCTGAATTGAAACAAAAATTCCACATATTGCTAGGTTTCGATGTCATTTTGTGAAGAAATTATTTCGTTGGCTTTATTCCAAGAAGAAATTTATATTGAAGCTTGGTATCTGTACAGTGCATTGGTCATGAAGGTAGGTATGAAAAGTTGTCCCCTGATAGCTAATGAGCGAGTTGGCTCAACGGACATTAGGGAAAGTGTGGTGAGATAAAACATTACTGCAAATGATAAATGTCGTTATTTTGAATAGTCCTGCGCCGTTTACATATCTGTGATATCGGTAAGGTTCGGATTGATTGATTGTTTGGTGTTTCACCTTTATGACGGCATTGCCAGCTTTATTGTGGGAGAAAACCGGGCTATATGTCCGGAGGAAACCCACAACTTTCCGATGGTAACTGGCAACCATCCCAGGTTCGGATTGAAACGAAAGTCATGTTGTCATTTAATATTTTCTGGATACATGACTAGGATTTAACTGGAAGACATTTACGAAAAAGTCTCTCAAGATAATAGATCAAGAAAATAACACTAGACTAAACGATGAGAGATTTGGAAGTTTATTTGTCACAATTTAAACTTTCCAAATAAATGTCTTTATTTCAAAGTACCGTCTTTTATATTGTGTTTGAGATCCACGGATTCTCCTGGCCATAGATTGGCCTTCGGCATGATACATTCAATCCTTGTAAATGGATGTCTTCGTCTACAGATACTCGGTGGGTTATAAATCAAGAACACAACATGCAACTAAGTGGTGATGGATTTCGAAGTGTATTTGTTAAATTATCACAATTTAAACTTTCCAAATATAGGTCTTTAACTCGAAGTACTGTCTGTTATATTGTGTTCAAGCTCGTTCTCCTCGGATTCTCCTAGCCAGCTGAATGTCCTTGGGCATGATTGTCACTCTCTTGGCGTGGATGGCACACAGATTCGTATCCTCAAATAGACCGACTAGGTAAGATTCACTGGCCTCTTGTAAGGCACCAACTGCAGCACTCTGGAAACGAAGATCAGTTTTAAAATCCTGGGCAATTTCACGAACCAACCTCTGGAAAGGTAATTTACGGATGAGAAGTTCGGTGGATTTCTGGTATCGACGGATCTCTCTAAGGGCGACTGTTCCTGGTCTGTATCTGTGTGGCTTCTTCACACCACCGGTTGATGGGGCACTCTTCCTGGCTGCCTTCGTAGCTAGCTGTTTTCGTGGTGCCTTTCCTCCTGTTGACTTACGGGCAGTTTGTTTTGTACGAGCCATTGTAAAATTAGGATGTCTTTGATAGAAACACGAATGCTATATAGTTATATCCATGGTAAGTTATGCTTATATATGTACATACACCAGCTTTACACCCTGCTCGCTAAACCAGAAAAACCGGTACCGGATTAAACGTTTCTTTTGTCTCAAGAGTCTCCCTGTGTGATTAGGAGGCTAAACTAGTTATTTGTCAGAGGGTGTTAGACATTGACATCAAGAACGTGGAGGCTTTGACATTTTTTGTTGTCAGCCAGTTTTAAATATGATGCTAATCTTACAAAGTTAGAAAATAATATATAGACCCCCCTCCCCCAAGAAAGATCTTTTATTAAGAAATGCTACTTTGCAAAAGAAACATAGAAAAAAAAGTTAGTTGTGAATTGAGACACTGAATGTCGTAAATACAGTACGAGGACATTTTGAAGTCATTTTGAATTGCATTGTCTAATTGAGATATCTAAATCGGACGCAAAAAGTTTATAAATTATCCACCCCGCCAGCATTTCTCATTCTATCAAAAGTCGACTAGATTGTTGGCGATTACTGCACAGGGGGATAACTCTAATAAGCTGTCTGAGCAAATTATTTACTGGTATTATTAATAATAGATTAACAACATATTCCGACACTAATGGTTTAATTGAAGAGAACCAAACTGGTTTTAGAAGTGGGTACTCTACTGTTGATAATGTATTTGTGTTAAAATGTTTAATTGACTTATTTTCTAGCTGTCACAAAAAACTATTTTGTACATTTGTCGACTTTAAGTGTGCCTTCGATTCTGTGTGGCGTTCAGGTCTATGGAAAAAGGTCGTACAAAATGGACTCAATGGGAAATTGTTTAATGTCATTGTAAATATGTACAGGGGGATTAAATCTTGCGTTTCATGTAAAAATGGTTTAAACACCAAAAGTATAGATATAAGTATTGGTCTTAGACAAGGGGAAAATCTTTCACCTTTTCTTTTTTCCCTGTACTTGAATGATTTGTCTAATTATCTATCAAATGTATCAAAAGGTGTTGAGGTGGCAACAGAAGAGAGTATTGTGTACTTAAAGGTTTTCTTGTTATTATACGCAGACGATACTGTTCTATTGGCTGAAACTGCAAAGGACCTTAAAGCCATGCTTCGAGGTTTCTCTAACTATTGTGAGACATGGAAGCTAAATGTTAACCAGTCTAAAACTAAAATAGTAATTTTCGGCAAAGGAAGAAGACCCAAAACAAAATATTTCATAACAGGCAAAGAAATTGAGGTTGTAAATAAGTATGTTTACCTGGGCGTAACGTTTACTTCAAATGGGAAGTTTGTACAGTGTCGTAAACATCTTATGTGTCAAGGCACTAAAGGCATTTTTGGATTATTGAGAAAGATCAACAAATTATGCTTACCACTAGACTGTCAACTGCAACTCTTTGATACCACTATCAAACCTATAATACTTTATGGAAGTGAGATTTGGGGGTATGAAAACCTTAACCTTATAGAACAATTCCATTTATCATTCTGTAAAAGAATATTAAGATTAAGATCCTCCACCCCATCCACTTTTGTTTATGGTGAGTTGGGTAGAACGCCACTGTATATTGATGTGTATATAAGAATGATTAGTTTTTGGATGAAACTGGTGCGTGGTAAGGTTAATAAGTTATCCACAATAATGTTCAACTTTATCCATAACAGTGGGAATGTTATATCGAACTGGTCTCAAAAAGTACAAGAAGTACTAAATAATTGTGGTTTGTCATTTGTATGGAATGATCAAATGCAGTCTTGTAATGAAAAGTGGGTCATATCCTCAGTAAGACAAACTTTAATCGAGCAGTTTCGTCAAAATTGGCAGTACGACTTAATTAGTTCTTCCAAAGCATGTTTTTATTTAGTAATTAAAGATAGTCATTGTTTTGAAAATTATCTTATCAATTTAAGACCAACATTAAGACGATCATTGGTAAGATTTAGAACATCTAACCATAGACTACCTATAGAAACTGGGAGATGGAATAATACGACTAGAGAACAAAGATTATGTAATTTATGTTATAACGGTTAAAGGCGATGAATTTCATATGTTATTTGTATGTGAAAAATTGAAGACTTATCGAGAAAAATATATTCCAAAATACTACTTTACTTACCCTAACTGCCACAAATTGCACAACTTGTTTAACAATCCATCCCACAAGATAATTACCAGAGTTGCAATGTTTATAAATGTGATACTAGATATAGTTGACGCAAAGTAGGGCTGCCTATGTAGTGTATGTAAGCCAAAAATCAATGTCGATTATTTATGTACAGTCTATCCACTAACTACCCGTCATGTTTGTATATGTTTTTGTATATTTTTTTTACCCCTTATGCCAGATATTCTGGCCAGGGTGAATAAAGTTGAATTGAAAAATTGAAAATTGATGCCTCTAATTATTTTCAGATCCCTTCCCGAGACAGTGGATCACCATTGTACATTTAGAACGATCAAACAAACATCCGAATAAATCTCTAGTTTTCTGTATACACATAAACTCGTATATTTGGACGTTTTCATCTTTGAATTTTTCAAAACGGCATCTTTTGATTGTTAAAATCAAAATCGGCATGAGTATAACTTAGTGTAAATTAAACAGCCTGAAGCCTCGCGTCCTTTTGATCATTTTATACAAAATATGCATGTCTTAATTCTAGAATAATCTGATGACCGAATATATGAATAAAAGAGCCTGGGAATGCTAAGTTTAAGATAACATATAATGCGACTTATAATCGAATGTTATTCGCCAATGCCCTGTTCTGAGCAATCTTCTGTTTAGCTTAAACCTCAGGGTTTTTACAATCCAATCCCGGTCGTTTGAAATATGTCATTAACTGCATCGTCAAAACATCAAACATAACCAGTTTTTTGTGAGTTGGCAAAACTTGACGAAGTTAATGTAATTCACTACGAGTGGCTTGGATGGAAAATATAATGTTTCAACACCATACTTTACTGTTTTTTTATTAGATGAGCGCAAAGCTATATGTATTTATACAAGCAGATTTTCTCTCTGCCCGTGTGTTTTAGTGTTCACAAATATATATCCACGCAGCTATTTCATTCATTCCTCTGTCGAGATGTGTTAATGTCATTGAAATAAAATAGATTTAGACGAGTGAAGTCTATAAAGCATTTGTTCTGAACAGAATTATGAAACACGGGCTTATATTCCATTTAAATGTAAACTTAAGAGGGTTTTCTATCAACCATTCTTGGGGTTTTATATTTGCAAAAGATTAAACTAAGCAGAATCTAATGAGGACACTAACTTTATGGTTAATAAACTTTGTTTTATTGCAAACAGTTAGCTTTCGGCGTCGATACTAGCCAAAATGTAACTTCACTAACATGCCAAAATGTATAACAAAATGTTTCCTGTTTGCATTTCGTAGTCTAAACATGACAAACCACAAGGTACAGCACATGATAAAGAATTATTTCAGGGTAACTTTTATCGCCAGAATTAAAAAATGCTTATTCTTTAGTAAAAGTAATATTTACCGTGGTCAGTGCTTTGATTAACATGTAACTTAAGACACCGACTAATTTGGCAGCAGCAAAGTCGAATTGATTTAGAAAAATCGCAACTCTAAAAATTATTTACATTTAAACTGAATAAGGTATTATTGTAAAGTCAAACTTGTCAGATAGAAATTATATTTAAAGCTGATTAGTAAAAAATTAAAGTACAAGTTCTTGAATATCTAACACCCTCTGACAAACAGCTATTATAGCCTCCTAATCACACAGGGTGATTCTTGAGACCTTGAAAGGATACGTTTAATCCGGTACCGGTTTTTCTGGTTTAGTGAGCAGGGTGTAAACCTGGTATATGTATATATACATCTATATAAGTATAACTTACAATGAATATAACTATATAGCATTCGTGTTTCTATCAAAGACATCCTAATTTTACAATGGCTCGTACAAAACAAACTGCCCGTAAGTCAACAGGAGGAAAGGCACCGCGAAAACAGCTAGCTACGAAGGCAGCCAGGAAGAGTGCCCCATCAACCGGTGGTGTGAAGAAGCCACACAGATACAGACCAGGAACAGTCGCCCTTAGAGAGATCCGTCGATACCAGAAATCCACCGAACTTCTCATCCGTAAATTACCTTTCCAGAGGTTGGTTCGTGAAATTGCCCAGGATTTTAAAACTGATCTTCGTTTCCAGAGTGCTGCAGTTGGTGCCTTACAAGAGGCCAGTGAATCTTACCTAGTCGGTCTATTTGAGGATACGAATCTGTGTGCCATCCACGCCAAGAGAGTGACAATCATGCCCAAGGACATTCAGCTGGCTAGGAGAATCCGAGGGGAGCGAGCCTAGCTATAAGGAAATTATCCAATAATTGTTTCAATTTAAAAATCAATTATTGGTGAAATGAGTCCTTTCAAATAAATACACAAACTGTTATCAGATACTCGCAATAGGTATAAACTGGTAGATTTAATTAATTAGTGTCTTTTAGAAAGTGGGTAGTGGTAGACTTTCAATTATTTTTTAAGTTAAGTCAACTTAACTATATGGAAGGCCAAATTCCTCCACTCACCCAGGCTGAATGTTCAAAGAAAGGATAACCCTCAAATAAGGAAAACCATGTACCCGTTCCTATTGAAAACGTCTAAAACGCCGTTTAAGGCCCCAGGTTTCCGGTGTCTGGGCGACAAGAGCACGATTGATGGATAGCCAGCCTTCATTCTACTTTCCATATAAAACACAGACTCTTCATGGGCTCTTGTCTACACGTATTACATATCTCGCGGTGTACTTTCTGTTCTTTACTTGAATGTTTTAGGATTTTGGGGTTTAATTTCTGATATTGAATAAATATATTGTCTTTCTATGTGCTGTTTTTGTTCTTTCGATTTGCAAATAGTTAGTGTTTACATTCGGTGATGGACTTGATATTTCCTAAATTTGTCCATACCAAGGAGACAATATTAATAGATAGCAGTCTCGCGATTACCGCTTTTAACATACCGATGAAGTGAGTGTCATGCCCTTCAATACACAGAGTTCGAATCCCACTCAGTCCAAAAATTGGAAAAATAATTCTAACTGGGTTTTCACTCTAACGACCTATGTGGGATGGGTGCCAGTTACCAGTGGAAGGTCGTGGGTTTCCTCTGGGCACAGAGGCCCCCCCCCCCACACACACACACACACAATAAAACTGACAGCGCCGCCATATACGTGAAATAATCTTGGGCCCGGCGTTAAACATCAAACAATCAATCAAAACACAGACAAGATATTTCGCTATTTTTATTATTTCATCAGTTTTCTGGAATGGAGAATATAAAAGTAAATGTTTCGCAACAAACTACATATTTGATCTCATGACACTACAAAGCTAGTTTCTGATAGCTCATGAAAATAGCTTGCTATTAAATTCTTAAAGGTTGCTTAGAAATTGCATTTTTCTCAATTATTCTAAAAAAAGCGAGAAAATACTTTGTATTTGTTTAAATTAAATTAAAAAAAATATTTTCTTCATTCAAAGAGTTAAAATATTGGCAGAATTAGAGCTTTATAGACGATGCCAAACGTTAAATTAGTTCGGTCAGAATGTGTTTCAGTGTGCTTAAAATTAGAAAATTAAACTGGTTTCGAACAGAACAGATAATTGATTAGAAGCTGGATTTTTTCAATTATTCTAATCCAAAAGAGTTAATAGGCGTTGCCTTTGTAGGGGGAAACATCTGTAAATCACTCACGGCTATAGTATGTAGGCCTTCAATCGATTAATGGGTTAGTATTTAAATAGAAGTGACGAATAGTCAATTCTCTATGTCAGTAAATTTCTAAAACGCCTTTATTTTATATCTCTGTGACTGAGAAAAGGAGAAAATACTTCATTTTTCTTTAAAATAAAAAAAATCGTTAAAATATTTTCTTCACTCCGAAAAAAGTGTAAATATTAGCAATTTCAATGAGTTTTATAGACGATGCCAAACATTAAATCAGTTCGTTTAGAACGTGTATAAAATTAGAGAATTAAACTGGTTACATATCCGTTATAAGTTATCATTTGAAAGATGCAAGTTTTACTACCCACGAGAGATTAAATCTGTGTAGACGTTGAAGTCAGCGATGTACCTATTCATTATACAATTAAAATCATATCAACATAATTCAAAAAGAGCACGTTCTTTACTAAGTAGTGTGAAATAATTTGATCGAGGGTCATATTTATTTAAAAGCAAAACATGCTTTACATTTCTACAGCCTTTCTCTGTCTAAATATTGTCAAATACTCTGTCAGAGCGTTTGCTTTCAACACTTCACTGGTAATATTTGAAACAGGCAAGTTGCTGTTCATTGTGTGTATAAGGGATATAAAATGATTGCTATATTTAGTAAACTACAGATCATGTGTTTTGAAAACTACAACATGAAAAATCAGAAAGTACCAACACTACATCTCAGACTATGATGCTTATAAAAGAAAAAAACTTTTTGTAATTCTTTAAGCATTAAGTTTGTATGGTATGTCTTATAAACTTCGGTAAACCACAACATACATGTCTATTCTTATTACCGAACATAGTGAATATAGACAATGAGAGTGATCTCATAAGCTAAACTCTGTCTTTTCATGAGTAGTATATTTCAATCGCTGACTGACAAGCTAAGCTAATTTAGGTTATTCCCAAGCTGTCATTCTTTAGAGAAGACAACATCTTAGACAAGCCTGCCCCCTGCAGGTGTCCTATGTCTTTCTATAAAAGCAGGAACTATAGTTAAAGAACGATATTGAAGGTAATAAAGTCACCGAAATAACAAAGATGGCAAATTTAGAAAGTTGGACATTGGTTGACTTTCTGGCCGGTATGAACAATAATTACTCAAACTCACTTGGGTCGTCGAGGACTTCCAGTCCCCTCTTAAACTCGGACTCACAAGAATTGGACGCCATAACTTCCCTTTTTTCCGAGTTAGAGTCAGATACTAAAAACGCCCTGACTATAGGTACACTACCCACTTGCCAACTGGATTATGCCAGGACAATCGAATGGTATGACTTTTGTACTAACGGAATTGAAAAAGAATTGACCGAGTCCGACATTAAACATATCAAGATCCGTTCAACATTGGAATCAAGAAGACAAACCAAACCAGCTTTTATTGTACCGAGATTATCTAGTCATAGTTCTGAAATCTCTAAATCAAATTGTGGGTTTTGTAAAGCAGCTGGAAAACGTTCCGAGGTCTATAGCAGTCACAAGCTGAAAGATATGTATGGACGTGTTACCTGTCCCGTCTTCAGAAAATACATCTGTCATATTTGTGGATCTTCTGGGGACGAGGCTCACACACCTAAAGAATGTCCGTATGCCGACTCGAAATGGTCGACAAAACGCTAATCTACATTGTAACATAGCTCGTGGTGCAATTTCTGTGCTTTACTTGAATGTTTTAGGATTTTGGGTTTAATTTATGATATTTAATAAACAAATTGTCTTTTAATATGGTGTTTTTGTTGCGTTCGATTTACGAATAGTTAGTGTTTACATTCGGTGATGGACTTGGTATTTCCTAAATTGTCCATATCAGGAAGAGAGACAATATTTATACAAAACAGTCTGGCGATTACCTCCTTTAAAGTGATTTACATGCCCATCGATACACAGACAAAATATTTCGTAATTTTGTTTAATTTTTTCACTTTCATGTGATGAGAAATATAAATGTTTGGCAAAAAAACAGATATTTGATCTCCCGACACAACAAAGCTAATTTCGAACACATATAATTGCTTAGAAGCTGGATTTTTTCAATTATTCTAATCCAAAAGAGTAATTAGGCGTTGCATTTGTAGGGGGAAACATCTAAATTACTCAAGGCTAAAGCATGTAGACCTTCAATCGATTAATGGGTTAGTTTTTAAATAGAAGTGACGAATAGTCAATTCTCTATGTCTGTAAATTTCTAAAACGCCTTTATTTTATATCTCTGTGACTGAAAAAAGGAGAAAATACTTAATTTTTCTTTAAAATAAAAAAAAATCGTTCAAATATTTTCTTCACTCAGAAAAAAGTGTAAATATTAGCAATTTCAATGAGTTTTATAGACGATGCCAAACATTAAATCAGTTCATTTAGAACGTGTATAAAAGTAGAGAATTAAACTGGTTACTTATCCGCTATAAGTTATCATTTGAAAGATGCAAGTTTTACTACCCACGAGAGCTTAAATCTGTGTAGACGTTGAATTCAGTGATGTACCTATTCATTATACAATTAAGATCATATCAAGATAATTCAAAAAGAGCACGTTCTTTACTAAGTAGTTTAAAATTATTTGATCGAGGGTCATATTTATTTAAAAGCAAAACATGCTTTACATTTCTACAGTCTTTTGCTGTCTAAATATTGTCAAATACTCTGTCAGAGCGTTTGCTTTCAACACTTCACTGGTAATATTTGAAACAGGCTCGTTGCTGTTCATGGTGTGTATAAGGGATATAAAATATTTGCTATATTTTGTAAACTACAGATCATGTGTTTTGAAAACCACAACTTGAAAAATCAGAAAGTACCAACACTACATGTTAGACTATGATGCTTATAAAAGAAAAAAGTTTTTTGTAATTTTTTAAGCATTAGGTTTGTATGGTATGTCTTATAAACTTCAGTAAACCACAACATACACGTCTAACCTTATTACCTAACATAGTGAATATAGACAATGAGAGTCATCTCATGAGCTAAACTCTGACTTTTCATGAGTAGTATATTTCAATCGCTGTCTGACAAGCTAAGCTAATTTAGGTTATTCCCAAGCTGTCATTCTTTAGAGAATACAACATCTTAGACAAGCCTGCCCCCTGCAGGTGTCCTATGTCTTTCTATAAAAGCAGGAACTACCGTTAAAAAACGATATTGAAGGTAATAAAGTCACCGAAATAACAAAGATGGCAAATTTAGAAATTTGGACATTGGTTGACTTTCTGGCCGGTATGAACAATAATTACTCAAACTCACTTGGGTCTTCTAGGACTTCCAGTCCCCTCTTAAACTCGGACCCACAAGAATTGGACGTCATAACTTCCCTTTTTTCCGAGTTAGAGTCAGATACTAAAGACGTCCTGACTATAGGTACACTACCCACTTACCACCTGGATTATGCCAGGACAATCGAATGGTATGACTTTTGTACTAACGGAATTGAAAAAGAATTGACCGAGTCCGACATTAAACATATCAAGATCCGTTCAACATTGGAATCAAGAAGACAAACCAAACCAACTTTTATTGTACCGAGATTATTTAGTCATAGTTCTGAATTCTCTGGATCAAATTGTGGGTTTTGTAAAGCAGCTGGAAAACGTTCCAAGGTCTATAGCAGTCACAAGCTGAAAGATATGTATGGACGTGTTACCTGCCCCGTCTTCAGAAAATACATCTGTAATATTTGTGGATCTTCTGGGGACGAGGCTCACACACCTAAAGAATGTCCGTATGCCGACTCGAAATGGTCGACAAAACGCTAATCTACATTGTAACATAGCTCGTGGTGCAATTTCTGTGCTTTACTTGAATGTTTTAGGATTTTGGGTTTAATTTATGATATTTAATAAACACATTGTCTTTTAATATGGTGTTTTTGTTGCGTTCGATTTGCGAATAGTTAGTGTTTACATTCGGTGATGGACTTGGTATTTCCTAAATTGTCCATATCAGGAAGAGAGACAATATTTATACAAAACAGTCTGGCGATTACCTCCTTTAAAGTGATTTACATGCCCATCGATACACAGACAAAATATTTCGTAATTTTGTTTAATTTTTTCACTTTCATGTGATGAGAAATATAAATGTTTGGCAACAAACCAGTTATTTGATCTACCGACACAACAAAGCTAATTTCGAACAGATAATTGACCGTAGATTGCTATTAATGTTTTAGAGGTTGCCTAGAAGTTGGATTTTTTCAATTATTCTAATCCAAAAGAGTAATTAGGCGTTGCATTTGTAGGGGGAAACATCTAAATTACTCAAGGCTAAAGCATGTAGACCTTCAATCGATTAATGGGTTAGTATTTAAATAGAAGTGACGAATAGTCAATTCTCTATGTCTGTAAATTTCTAAAACGCCTTTATTTTATATCTCTGTGACTGGTAAAAGGAGAAAATACTCAATTTTTCTTTAAAATAAAAAAAAGTCGTTAAAATATTTTCTTCACTCAGAAAAATGTGTAAATATTAGCAATTTCAATGAGTTTTATAGACGATGCCAAACATTAAATCAGTTCGTTTAGAACGTGTTTAAAATTAGAGAATTAAACTGGTTACTTGTCCGTTATAAGTTATCATTTGAAAGATGCAAGTTTTACTAACCACGAGAGATTAAATCTGTGTAGACGTTGAATTCAGCGATGTACCTATTCATTATGCAATTAAGATCATATCAACATAATTCAAAAAGAGCACGTTCTTTACTAAGTAGTGTGAAATTATTTGATCGAGGGTCATATTTATTTAAAAGCAAAACATGCAAAACATAAGGTCAATCACTTTTTTGTAATTCTTCTACAGTCTTTCGCTGTCTAAATATTGTCAAATACTCTGTCAAAGCTTTTGCTTTCAACACTTCACTGATAATATTTCAAACAGGCAAGTTGCTGTTCATGGTGTGTATAAGGGATATACAATTTTTGCTATATTTAGTAAACTACAGATCATGTGTTTTGAAAACTACAACTTGAAAAATCAGAAAGTACCAACACTACATGTTAGACTATGATGCTTATAAAAGAAAAAAGTTTTTTGTAATTCTTTAAGCATTAGGTTTGTATGGTATGTCTTATAAACTTCAGTAAACCACAACATACACGTCTAACCTTATTACCTAACATAGTGAATATAGACAATGAGAGTGATCTCATGAGCTAAACTCTGACTTTTCATGAGTAGTATATTTCAATCGCTGTCTGACAAGCTAAGCTAATTTAGGTTATTCCCAAGCTGTCATTCTTTAGAGAATACAACATCTTAGACAAGCCTGCCCCCTGCAGGTGTCCTATGTCTTTCTATAAAAGCAGGAACTACCGTTAAAGAACGATATTGAAGGTAATAAAGTCACCGAAATAACAAAGATGGCAAATTTAGAAAGTTGGACATTGGTTGACTTTCTGGCCGGTATGAACAATAATTACTCAAACTCACTTGGGTCTTCTAGGACTTCCAGTCCCCTCTTAAACTCGGACCCACAAGAATTGGACGCCATAACTTCCCTTTTTTCCGAGTTAGAGTCAGATACTAAAGACGTCCTGACTATAGGTACACTACCCACTTACCACCTGGATTATTCCAGGACAATCGAATGGTATGACTTTTGTACTAACGGAATTGAAAAAGAATTGACCGAGTCCGACATTAAACATATTAAGATCCGTTCAACATTGGAATTAAGAAGACAAACCAAACCAGCTTTTATTGTACCGAGATTATCTAGTCATCGTTTTGAATTCTCTGGATCAAATTGTGGGTTTTGTAAAGCAGCTGGAAAACGTTCCGAGGTCTATAGCAGTCACAAGCTGAAAGATATGTATGGACGTGTTACCTGTCCCGTCTTCAGAAAATACATCTGTCATATTTGTGGATCTTCTGGGGACGAGGCTCACACACCTAAAGAATGTCCGTATGCCGACTCGAAATGGTCGACAAAACATTAATCTACATTGAAACATAGCTCGTGGTGCAATTTCTGTGCTTTACTTGAATGTTTTAGGATTTTGGGTTTAATTTATGATATTCAATAAACAAATTGTCTTTTAATATGGTGTTTTTGTTGCGTTCGATTTGCGAATAGTTAGTGTTTACATTCGGTGATGGACTTGGTATTTCCTAAATTGTCCATATCAGGAAGAGAGACAATATTTATACAAAACAGTTTGACGATTACCTCCTTTAAAGTGATTTACATGCCCATCGATACACAGACAAAATATTTCGTAATTTTGTTTAATTTTTTCACTTTCATGTGATAAGAAATATAAATGTTTGGCAACAAACCAGATATTTGATCTCCCGACACAACAAAGGTAATTTCAAACAGATAATTGACCGTAGCTTGCTATTAATGTTTCAGAGGTTGCTTAGAAGTTGGATTTTTTCAATTATTCTAATCCAAAAGAGTAAATAGGCGTTGCATTTGTAGGGGTAAACATCTGTAAATCACTCACGCCTATAGTATGTAGGCCTTCAATCGATTAATGGGTTAGTTTTTAAATAGAAGTGACGAATAGTCAATTCTCTATTTATGTAAATTTCTAAAACGCCTTTATTTTATATCTCTGTGACTGAGAAAAGGAGAGAATACTCAATTTTTCTTTAAAATAAAAAAAATCGTTAAAATATTTTCTTCACTCCGAAAAAAGTGTAAATATTAGCAATTTCAATGAGTTTTATAGACGATGCCAAACATTAAATCAGTTTGTTTAGAACGTGTATAAAATTAGAGAATTAAACTGGTTACATATCCGGTATAAGTTATCATTTGAAAGATGCAAGTTTTACTACCCACGAGAGATTAAATCTGTGTAGACGTTGAATTCAGCGATGTACCTATTCATTATACAATTAAGATCATATCAAAATAATTAAAAAAGAGCACGTTCTTTAGTAAGTAGTGTGAAATTATTTGATCGAGGGTCATATTTATTTAAAAGCAAAACATGCTTTACATTTCTACAGCCTTTCTCTGTCTAAATATTGTCAAATACTCTGTCAGAGCGTTTGCTTTCAACACTTCACTGGTAATATTTGAAACAGGCAAGTTGCTGTTCATTGTGTGTATAAGGGATATAAAATATTTGCTATATTTAGTACTACAGATCATGTGTTTTGAAAACTACAACTTGAAAAATCAGAAAGTACCAACACTACATGTCAGACTATGATGCTTATAAAGAAAAAAAAATTGTAATTCTTTAAGCATTAGGTTTGTATGGTATGTCTTATAAACTTCGGTAAACCACAACATACATGTCTATTCTTATTACCTAACATAGTGAATATAGACAATGAGAGTCATCTCATGAGCTAAACTCTGACTTTTCATGAGTAGTATATTTCAATCGCTGTCTGACAAGCTAAGCTAATTTAGGTTATTCCCAAGCTGTCATTCTTTAGAGAAGACAACATCTTAGACAAGCCTGTCCCCTGCAGGTGTCCTATGTCTTTCTATAAAAGCAGGAACTACCGTTAAAGAACGATATTGAAGATAATAAAGTCACGGAAATAACAAAGATGGCAAATTTAGAAAGTTGGACATTGGTTGACTTTCTGTCCGGTATGAACAATAATTACTCAAACTCACTTGGGTCGTCTAGGACTTCCAGTCCCCTCTTAAACTCGGACTCACAAGAATTGGACGCCATAACTTCCCTTTTTTCCGAGTTAGAGTCAGATACTAAAGACGTCCTGACTATAGGTACACTACCCACTTACCACCTGGATTATGCCAGGACAATCGAATGGTATGACTTTTGTACTAACGGAATTGAAAAAGAATTGACCGAGTCCGACATTAAACATATCAAGATCCGTTCAACATTGGAATCAAGAAGACAAACCAAACCAGCTTTTATTGTACAGAGATTATCTAGTCATAGTTCTGAATTCTCTGGATCAAATTGTGGGTTTTGTAAAGCAGCTGGAAAACGTTCCGAGGTCTATAGCACTCACAAGCTGAAAGATATGTATGGATGTCACACCAACTGTTTGGTGAAGACATTTTGTTTGGTGGTGTTTACATACCACCCGAGGGTTCAATATATGTTGATAACAACTGTTTTGGTGATTTACAAGACGAGCTGTTAGCACACTCTACAAGAACACCAAATATTTGCTTAATAGGAGATTTTAACTCGCGCACCAAATGTTTGCCTGATTATGTAACCGGTAATGAATATGTAACAAATTTTGTAGAATGGGATAGTGATCTAACTCAGTTTATTTTAGGACCAGAATTACTTACACAATATGGTGTCCCATTGGATAGGCAGTCAAGCGACAGGGGCAAGATGAATAACTGGGGCTACAAATTTTTAGATTTTTGTAAATCGTCTAATATGTTCATAGTGAACGGCCGAATTGGAGATGATTCCTGGACGGGAAAAGTTACATCTAAAAACGTAAGTCTAATAGACTACGCAATTGCCAGTCCCCAGTTATTTAGAATGCTTCATAACTTTTCTGTCCTAGAATTTAACGACCTTCTTTCAGATATCCATTGTCCAATTGTGCTCAGTGTTCGAACCACATGTAAAACAACCGAAACCCCAAACAATGAGAAAACCCCTGCTGTGTTACGTCACTGGGTACAAGGGGAAAATGATAAGTTCGTAGAAAACATAGATACTGACATGGTCAATTTAATTTACAACCAACTAACTGTCATAGAAAGTAGTGAATTCCAATGTGCTGCCAATTTACTAACAGAAATTAACAAAGTGACAGACAACTTAGCTCAATGTTTTCTTAATAGCTGTAAAAAATCATTTGGGTATAAGCAACAACATACATCTAAACGAAATACTCGAACCAAGCCATGGTTTAATGCAACATGTAGGAGTAAGAGAAAGGAACTCATGAATCTTAAGAACAAGTACCGTAAATCTAAAACAGAAGCGAACCAAGCAAATCTGAAGAAAGTTAGTAAAGAATATAAGCAACTATTAAAACAGTGTTATAAAGTTTACACAGAAAATCTAGCTGGGAAACTTAGAAATATGGGAAAGCACTCGCCTCGGGAATATTGGAAATTCCTAAATAGCCTCGATAGCAGCCCCAAGCATGAAGCAATTGATATGGACACCTTATACAGTTACTACAAATCTATAAACACACTCCAAAGCACAGACATTAAACTATCAGACCCAACATCAAACCATATTTATACACCAAATGACGAACTAGATATGCCTATCACATTTCAAGAGATCCAAACCTGTATAGGTAATTTAAAAAACAACAAGTCATCTGGCCCTGACCAAATCCTGAACGAACACATTAAATCTACCGAAAACTTGTTGCTCCCTGTTTATCACAAACTGTTTAATATAGTTCTGGATACCGGCTGTATCCCAGACTCCTGGCTAACTGGTATTATCCGACCTATTTATAAAAATAAAGGGGCCCTTCAGGACCCACAGAACTATAGACCCATTACCATTCTCAGCTGTCTCGGCAAACTGTTCACCGCTATAATCAACAAACGACTTAACCAATACAGTGAACAACATACAATACTCAATCAATCCCAGGCTGGTTTTAGACAAGGTTTCTCTACACTTGACCAAATATTCACCCTGCAACAATTGATCCATCTCACCACACGTAGAAAACGTAAATTGTATTGCACTTTCATAGACTTCTCCAAAGCGTTTGACAGGGTATGGCGTGGGGGACTATGGTATAAACTTATTGTCGAAGGTGTAGATGGGAAATGTCTCAAGCTGATTAAGAATATGTATAATGCAATTAAGTCTTGTGTAGCACAAGGGCAACATAAAAGTCCCTATTTTCCCTGTGAAGTCGGTGTCCGCCAGGGGGAGAATTTGTCTCCTCTACTTTTTTCTTTTTACTTGAATGATCTGGAACGTTATTTGGTTGGTAATGATGTTAAAGGAATGTCCACTTTAACTGAAGAGATAGCTCAAAATCTGGATACCATGCTAAGTCTTCTTATTCTTCTTTATGCTGACGACACTGTGTTACTAGCTGAATCTGTTGCCGATCTGCAACATGCCCTAAGCACATTTGAAACTTTCTGTAATTTATGGGAACTTGAAGTAAATATCGAAAAAACAAAAGTAGTTATTTTTGGTGGCCATAAACCAAGAAACGAGCCAAAATTTTATTTAAGTGGCAAAGAAGTTGACATTGTTGATGAATATTGTTATTTAGGAGTATTAATGAAAAGAACAGGTAATTTCACGCAATCCGTGAAACAGACTGTAAGTCAAGCCAATAAGGCCTTGTTTGGAGTTAGGAGGAAAATACATAATTTTAATCTCCCTATTGATTGTCAGTTAAAATTATTTGACCAAATGGTCCTTCCTGTATTAATATATGGATGTGAAATATGGGGCTATGCAAACATTAAACCTATTGAAATGGTCTACCTTAAATTTTGCAAAAGTATACTGGGTTTAAAAATGTCAACCCCAAACTACATGGTTTATGGAGAACTAGGAGTTTATCCCATTTATGTAAAAATTTATCCACGTATGTTATCCTTTTGGGCGAAACTGTTACTAAGCACTAAAGCAAAGCTGTCAGTAACTGTACTTAAGTACTCCATGTTTCTAAATGACATGCCAAATAACCCATGGCTTAAAAGGATTAGATCCATACTGTACGATACTGGAAATAATTATGTTTGGGATACCTGTACTGTTACTAACGACAAAGCCCTCGTGCATATTGTGGAATTGACCCTTAAAGACCAGTTTAAGCAGACATTTTTTAATGACATGTCACGGTCTTCAAAATCAAACTTCTATAAGATTATTAAAACTGAATTTCAGCTGGAACCGTACCTAAAATCACTCGATAAAAACACACGAGTTATATTATCTCGTTTTAGAACCGCAAACCATAAACTCCCCATAGAAACTGGTCGATGGGTCAATACCGCAAAAACAGAACGAATTTGTCGTGCTTGTGAAAAGCGTCAAATTGGAGATGAATTTCACTTTCTGTTTGAATGCCATAGCCTAAAACAATTACGAAGTATATATTTACCCAGATTTTCATATGTTAACCCAAGTGCCCTAAAGGCACGTGAGCTCTTTCAGAGTGAACATAGTCCTGTGTTGTTTAACATTTCAAAGTACATATCTCACGCCACTAAGAAGTACTGTAATTAACTATATATGTTTGTAACACAAGACAGTGACTCGGTATATTGTGAAATTATATGTATGTATGTATGTTGTATATATCCGCCATGTTGATTTCAATTTGTAAACGAATTTACCTCTCGTGCCACCCTGTGGTCTAGAGTGAAATAAAAGAATTGAATTGAATTGACGTGTTACCTGTCCCGTCTTCAGAAAATACATCTGTCATATTTGTGGATCTTCTGGAGACGAGGCTCACACACCTAAAGAATGTCCGTATGCCGACTCGAAATGGTCGACAAACGGCTAATCTACATTATAACATAGCTCGTGGTGCAATTTCTGTGCTTTACTTGAAGGTTTTAGGATTTTGGGTTTAATTTATGATATTTAATAAACAAATTGTCTTTTAATATGGTGTTTTTGTTGCGTTCGATTTGCGAATAGTTAGTGTTTACATTCATTGATGGACTTGGTATTACCTGAATTGTCCATACCAGGAAGAGAGACAATATTTATACAAAACAGTTTGACGATTACCTCCTTTAAAGTGAATTACATGCCCATCGATACACAAACAAGATATTTCCTAATCTTGTTTAATTTTTTCACTTTCATGCGATGAGAAACATAAATAGAATATTTGATCTCCCGACACAACAAAGGTAATTTCGAACAGATAATTGACCGTAGCTTGCTATTAATGTTTAGAAGTTGGATTTTTTCAATTATTCTAATCCAAAAGAGTAAATAGGCGTTGCATTTGTAGGGGGGAAACATCTGTAAATCACTCACGGCTATAGTATGTAGGCCTTCAATCGATAATTGGGTTAGTATTTAAATAGAAGTGAAGAATAGTCAATTCTCTATGTCTGTAAATTTCTAAAACGCCTTTATTTTATATCTCTGTGACTGAGAAAAGGAGAAAATACTCCATTTTCCTTTAAAATAAAAAAAATCGTTAAAATATTTTCTTCACTCCGAAAAAAGTGTAAATATTAGCAATTTCAATGAGTTTTATAGACGATGCCAAACATTAAATCAGTTCGTTTAGAACGTGTATAAAATTAGAGAATTAAACTGGTTACATATCCGTTATAAGTTATCATTTGAAAGATGCAAGTTTTACTACCCACGAGAGATTAAATCTGTGTAGACGTTGAATTCAGCGATGTACCTATTCATTATTCAATTAAGATCATATCAACATAATTCAAAAAGAGCACGTTCTTTACTAAGTAGTGTGAAATAATTTGGTCGAGGGTCAGATTTATTTAAAAGCAAAACATGCTTTACATTTCTACAGCCTTTCTCTGTCTAAATATTGTCAAATACTCTGTCAGAGCGTTTGCTTTCAACACTTCACTGGTAATATTTGAAACAGGCAAGTTGCTGTTCATTGTGTGTATAAGGGATATAAAATATTTGCTATATTTAGTAAACTACAGATCATGTGTTTTGAAAACTACAACTTGAAAAATCAGAAAGTACCAACACTACATGTCAGACTATGATGCTTATAAAGAAAAAAAATTGGTAATTCTTTAAGCATTAGCTTTGTATGGTATGTCTTATAAGCTTCGGTAAACCACAACATACATGTCTATTCTTATTACCTAACATAGTGAATATAGACAATGAGAGTGATCTCATGAGCTAAACTCTGACTTTTCATGAGTAGTACATTTCAATCGCTGTCTGACATGCTAAGCTAATTTAGGTTATTCCCAAGCTGTCATTCTTTAGAGAAGACAACATCTCAGACAAGCCTGCCCCCTGCAGGTGTCCTATGTCTTTCTATAAAAGCAGGAACTACCGTTAAAGAACGATATTGAAGATAATAAAGTCACCGAAATAACAAAGATGGCAAATTTAGAAAGTTGGACATTGGTTGACTTTCTGGCCGGTATGAACAATAATTACTCAAACTCACTTGGGTCGTCTAGGACTTCGAGTCCCCTCTTAAACTCGGACTCACAAGAATTGGACGCCATAACTTCCCTTTTTCCGAGTTAGAGTCAGATACTAAAGACGTCCTGACTATAGGTACACTACCCACTTACCACCTGGATTATGCCAGGACAATCGAATGGTATGACTTTTGTACTAACGGAATTGAAAAAGAATTGACCGAGTCCGACATTAAACATATCAAGATCCGTTCAACATTGGAATCAAGAAGACAAACCAAACCAGCTTTTATTGTACCGAGATTATCTAGTCATAGTTCTGAATTCTCTGGATCAAATTGTGGGTTTTGTAAAGCAGCTGGAAAACGTTCCGAGGTCTATAGCACTCACAAGCTGAAAGATATGTATGGACGTGTTACCTGTCCCGTCTTCAGAAAATACATCTGTCATATTTGTGGATCTTCTGGGGACGAGGCTCACACACCTAAAGAATGTCCGTATGCCGACTCGAAATGGTCGACAAAACGCTAATCTACATTGTAACATAGCTCGTGGTGCAATTTCTGTGCTTTACTTGAATGTTTTAGGATTTTGGGTTTAATTTATGATATTTAATAAACAAATTGTCTTTTAATATGGTGCTTTTGTTGCGTTCGATTTGCGAATAGTTAGTGTTTACATTCGGTGATGGACTTGGTATTTCCTGAATTGTCCATACCAGGAAGAGAGACAATATTTATACAAAACAGTTTGACGATTACCTCCTTTAAAGTGAATTACATGCCCATCGATACACAGACAAGATATTTCCTAACCTTGTTTAATTTTTTCACTTTCATGCGATGAGAAACATAAATAGAAATGTTTGGCAATAAACCAGTTATTTGATCTCCCGACACAACAAAGGTAATTTCGAAGAGATAATTGACCGTAGCTTGCTATTAATGTTTAGAAGTTGGATTTTTTCAATTATTCTAATCCAAAAGAGTAAATAGGCGTTGCATTTGTAGGGGGAAAACATCTGTAAATCACTCACGGCTATAGTATGTAGGCCTTCAATCGATTAATGGGTTAGTATTTAAATAGAAGTGACGAATAGTCAATTCTCTATGTATGTAAATTTCTAAAACGCCTTTATTTTATATCTCTGTGACTGAGAAAAGGAGAAAATACTCCATTTTTCTTTAAAATAAAAAAAATCGTTAAAATATTTTCTTCACTCCGAAAAAAGTGTAAATATAGCAATTTCAATGAGTTTTATAGACGATGCCAAACATTAAATCAGTTCGTTTAGAACGTGTATAAAATTAGAGAATTAAACTGGTTACATATCCGTTATAAGTTATCATTTGAAAGATGCAAGTTTTACTACCCACGAGAGATTAAATCTGTGTAGACGTTGAATTCAGCGATGTACCTATTCATTATACAATTAAGATCATATCAACATAATTCAAAAAGAGCACGCTCTTTACTAAGTAGTGTGAAATAATTTGGTCGAGGGTCATATTTATTTAAAAGCAAAACATGCTTTACATTTCTACAGCCTTTCTCTGTCTAAATATTGTCAAATACTCTGTCAGAGCGTTTGCTTTCAACACTTCACTGGTAATATTTGAAACAGGCAAGTTGCTGTTCATTGTGTGTATAAGGGATATAAAATATTTGCTATATTTAGTAAACTACAGATCATGTGTTTTGAAAACTACAACTTGAAAAATCAGAAAGTACCAACACTACATGTCAGACTATGATGCTTATAAAGAAAAAAAAATTGTAATTCTTTAAGCATTAGGTTTGTATGGTATGTCTTAAAAACTTCGGTAAACCACAACATACATGTCTATTCTTATTACCGAACATAGTGAATATAGACAATGAGAATGATCTCATGAGCTAAACTCTGACTTTTCATGAGTAGTATATTTCAATCGCTGTCTGACAAGCTAAGCTAATTTAGGTTATTCCCAAGCTGTCATTCTTTAGAGAAGACAACATCTCAGACAAGCCTGCCCCCTGCAGGTGTCCTATGTCTTTCTATAAAAGCAGGAACTACCGTTAAAGAACGATATTGAAGATAATAAAGTCACCGAAATAACAAAGATGGCAAATTTAGAAAGTTGGACATTGGTTGACTTTCTGGCCGGTATGAACAATAATTACTCAAACTCACTTGGGTCGTCTAGGACTTCCAGTCCCCTCTTAAACTCGGACTCACAAGAATTGGACGCCATAACTTCCCTTTTTTCCGAGTTAGAGTCAGATACTAAAGACGTCCTGACTATAGGTACACTACCCACTTACCACCTGGATTATGCCAGGACAATCAAATGGTATGACTTTTGTACTAACGGAATTGAAAAAGAATTGACTGAGTCCGACATTAAACATATCAAGATCCGTTCAACATTGGAATCAAGAAGACAAACCAAACCAGCTTTTATTGTACCGAGATTATCTAGTCATAGTTCTGAATTCTCTGGATCAAATTGTGGGTTTTGTAAAGCAGCTGGAAAACGTTCCGAGGTCTATAGCAGTCACAAGCTGAAAGATATGTATGGACGTGTTACCTGTCCCGTCTTCAGAAAATACATCTGTCATATTTGTGGATCTTCTGGGGACGAGGCTCACACACCTAAAGAATGTCCGTATGCCGACTCGAAATGGTCGACAAAACGCTAATCTACATTGTAACATAGCTCGTGGTGCAATTTCTGTGCTTTACTTGAATGTTTTAGGATTTTGGGTTTAATTTATGATATTTAATAAACAAATTGTCTTTTAATATGGTGCTTTTGTTGCGTTCGATTTGCGAATAGTTAGTGTTTACATTCGGTGATGGACTTGGTATTTCCTGAATTGTCCATACCAGGAAGAGAGACAATATTTATACAAAACAGTTTGACGATTACCTCCTTTAAAGTGAATTACATGCCCATCGATACACAGACAAGATATTTCCTAACCTTGTTTAATTTTTTCACTTTCATGCGATGAGAAACATAAATAGAAATGTTTGGCAATAAACCAGTTATTTGATCTCCCGACACAACAAAGGTAATTTCGAAGAGATAATTGACCGTAGCTTGCTATTAATGTTTAGAAGTTGGATTTTTTCAATTATTCTAATCCAAAAGAGTAAATAGGCGTTGCATTTGTAGGGGGAAAACATCTGTAAATCACTCACGGCTATAGTATGTAGGCCTTCAATCGATTAATGGGTTAGTATTTAAATAGAAGTGACGAATAGTCAATTCTCTATGTATGTAAATTTCTAAAACGCCTTTATTTTATATCTCTGTGACTGAGAAAAGGAGAAAATACTCCATTTTTCTTTAAAATAAAAAAAATCGTTAAAATATTTTCTTCACTCCGAAAAAAGTGTAAATATAGCAATTTCAATGAGTTTTATAGACGATGCCAAACATTAAATCAGTTCGTTTAGAACGTGTATAAAATTAGAGAATTAAACTGGTTACATATCCGTTATAAGTTATCATTTGAAAGATGCAAGTTTTACTACCCACGAGAGATTAAATCTGTGTAGACGTTGAATTCAGCGATGTACCTATTCATTATACAATTAAGATCATATCAACATAATTCAAAAAGAGCACGCTCTTTACTAAGTAGTGTGAAATAATTTGGTCGAGGGTCATATTTATTTAAAAGCAAAACATGCTTTACATTTCTACAGCCTTTCTCTGTCTAAATATTGTCAAATACTCTGTCAGAGCGTTTGCTTTCAACACTTCACTGGTAATATTTGAAACAGGCAAGTTGCTGTTCATTGTGTGTATAAGGGATATAAAATATTTGCTATATTTAGTAAACTACAGATCATGTGTTTTGAAAACTACAACTTGAAAAATCAGAAAGTACCAACACTACATGTCAGACTATGATGCTTATAAAGAAAAAAAAATTGTAATTCTTTAAGCATTAGGTTTGTATGGTATGTCTTAAAAACTTCGGTAAACCACAACATACATGTCTATTCTTATTACCGAACATAGTGAATATAGACAATGAGAATGATCTCATGAGCTAAACTCTGACTTTTCATGAGTAGTATATTTCAATCGCTGTCTGACAAGCTAAGCTAATTTAGGTTATTCCCAAGCTGTCATTCTTTAGAGAAGACAACATCTCAGACAAGCCTGCCCCCTGCAGGTGTCCTATGTCTTTCTATAAAAGCAGGAACTACCGTTAAAGAACGATATTGAAGATAATAAAGTCACCGAAATAACAAAGATGGCAAATTTAGAAAGTTGGACATTGGTTGACTTTCTGGCCGGTATGAACAATAATTACTCAAACTCACTTGGGTCGTCTAGGACTTCCAGTCCCCTCTTAAACTCGGACTCACAAGAATTGGACGCCATAACTTCCCTTTTTTCCGAGTTAGAGTCAGATACTAAAGACGTCCTGACTATAGGTACACTACCCACTTACCACCTGGATTATGCCAGGACAATCAAATGGTATGACTTTTGTACTAACGGAATTGAAAAAGAATTGACTGAGTCCGACATTAAACATATCAAGATCCGTTCAACATTGGAATCAAGAAGACAAACCAAACCAGCTTTTATTGTACCGAGATTATCTAGTCATAGTTCTGAATTCTCTGGATCAAATTGTGGGTTTTGTAAAGCAGCTGGAAAACGTTCCGAGGTCTATAGCAGTCACAAGCTGAAAGATATGTATGGACGTGTTACCTGTCCCGTCTTCAGAAAATACATCTGTCATATTTGTGGATCTTCTGGAGACGAGGCTCACACACCTAAAGAATGTCCGTATGCCGACTCGAAATGGTCGACAAAACGCTAATCTACATTATAACATAGCTCGTGGTGCAATTTCTGTGCTTTACTTGAAGGTTTTAGGATTTTGGGTTTAATTTATGATATTTAATAAACAAATTGTCTTTTAATATGGTGTTTTTGTTGCGTTCGATTTGCGAATAGTTAGTGTTTACATTCATTGATAGACTTGGTATTTCCTAAATTGTCCATACCAGGAAGAGAGACAATATTTATACAAAACAGTTTGACGATTACCTCCTTTAAAGTGAATTACATGTCCATCGATACACAGACAAGATATTTCCTAATCTTGTTTAATTTTTTCACTTTCATGCGATGAGAAACATAAATAGAAATGTTTGGCAATAAACCAGATATTTGATCTCCCGACACAACAAAGGTAATTTCGAACAGATAATTGACCGTAGCTTGCTATTAATGTTTAGAAGTTGGATTTTTTCAATTATTCTAATCCAAAAGAGTAAATAGGCGTTGCATTTGTAAGGGGAAAACATCTGTAAATCACTCACGGCTATAGTATGTAGGCCTTCAATCGATTAATGGGTTAGTATTTAAATAGAAGTGACGAATAGTCAATTCTCTATGTATGTAAATTTCTAAAACGCCTTTATTTTATATCTCTGTGACTGAGAAAAGGAGAAAATACTCCATTTTTCTTTAAAATAAAAAAAATCGTTAAAATATTTTCTTCACTCCGAAAAAAGTGTAAATATTAGCAATTTCAATGAGTTTTATAGACGATGCCAAACATTAAATCAGTTCGTTTAGAACGTGTATAAAATTAGAGAATTAAACTGGTTACATATCCGTTATAAGTTATCATTTGAAAGATGCAAGTTTTACTACCCACGAGAGATTAAATCTGTGTAGACGTTGAATTCAGCGATGTACCTATTCATTATACAATTAAGATCATATCAACATAATTCAAAAAGAGCACGCTCTTTACTAAGTAGTGTGAAATAATTTGGTCGAGGGTCATATTTATTTAAAAGCAAAACATGCTTTACATTTCTACAGCCTTTCTCTGTCTAAATATTGTCAAATACTCTGTCAGAGCGTTTGCTTTCAACACTTCACTGGTAATATTTGAAACAGGCAAGTTGCTGTTCATTGTGTGTATAAGGGATATAAAATATTTGCTATATTTAGTAAACTACAGATCATGTGTTTTGAAAACTACAACTTGAAAAATCAGAAAGTACCAACACTACATGTCAGACTATGATGCTTATAAAGAAAAAAAATTGTAATTCTTTAAGCATTAGGTTTGTATGGTATGTCTTAAAAACTTCGGTAAACCACAACATACATGTCTATTCTTATTACCGAACATAGTGAATATAGACAATGAGAGTGATCTCATGAGCTAAACTCTGACTTTTCATGAGTAGTATATTTCAATCGCTGTCTGACAAGCTAAGCTAATTTAGGTTATTCCCAAGCTGTCATTCTTTAGAGAAGACAACATCTCAGACAAGCCTGCCCCCTGCAGGTGTCCTATGTCTTTCTATAAAAGCAGGAACTACCGTTAAAGAACGATATTGAAGATAAGAAAGTCACCGAAATAACAAAGATGGCAAATTTAGAAAGTTGGACATTGGTTGACTTTCTGGCCGGTATGAACAATAATTACTCAAACTCACTTGGGTCGTCTAGGACTTCCAGTCCCCTCTTAAACTCGGACTCACAAGAATTGGACGCCATAACTTCCCTTTTTTCCGAGTTAGAGTCAGATACTAATGATGTCCTGACTATAGGTACACTACCCACTTACCACCTGGATTATGCCAGGACAATCGAATGGTATGACTTTTGTACTAACGGAATTGAAAAAGAATTGACCGAGTCCGACATTAAACATATCAAGATCCGTTCAACATTGGAATCAAGAAGACAAACCAAACCAGCTTTTATTGTACCGAGATTATCTAGTCATAGTTCTGAATTCTCTGGATCAAATTGTGGGTTTTGTAAAGCAGCTGGAAAACGTTCCGAGGTCTATAGCACTCACAAGCTGAAAGATATGTATGGACGTGTTACCTGTCCCGTCTTCAGAAAATACATCTGTCATATTTGTGGATCTTCTGGGGACGAGGCTCACACACCTAAAGAATGTCCGTATGCCGACTCGAAATGGTCGACAAAACGCTAATCTACATTGTAACAAAGCTCGTGGTGCAATTTCTGTGCTTTACTTGAATGTTTTAGGATTTTGGGTTTAATTTATGATATTTAATAAACAAATTGTCTTTTAATATGGTGTTTTTGTTGCGTTCGATTTGCGAATAGTTAGTGTTTACATTCGGTGATGGACTTGGTATTTCCTGAATTGTCCATACCAGGAAGAGAGACAATATTTATACAAAACAGTTTGACGATTACCTCCTTTAAAGTGAATTACATGCCCATCGATACACAGACAAGATATTTCCTAACCTTGTTTAATTTTTTCACTTTCATGCGATGAGAAACATAAATAGAAATGTTTGGCAATAAACCAGTTATTTGATCTCCCGACACAACAAAGGTAATTTCGAACAGATAATTGACCGTAGCTTGCTATTAATGTTTAGAAGTTGGATTTTTTCAATTATTCTAATCCAAAAGAGTAAATAGGCGTTGCATTTGTAGGGGGAAAACATCTGTAAATCACTCACGGCTATAGTATGTAGGCCTTCAATCGATTAATGGGTTAGTATTTAAATAGAAGTGACGAATAGTCAATTCTCTATGTATGTAAATTTCTAAAACGCCTTTATTTTATATCTCTGTGACTGAGAAAAGGAGAAAATACTCCATTTTTCTTTAAAATAAAAAAATCGTTAAAATATTTTCTTCACTCCGAAAAAAGTGTAAATATTAGCAATTTCAATGAGTTTTAAGCCCCGTCCACACTATTAAACATCACCCAACATTCTGTTGGCCAACAAGAGACAACTTCAAGTTGTTTCATGTTGCGGCATGTTGGGTTACGTGTCCACACTATAAAAACAAAGGCCAACAAGTCACAACTTCCTGTGAAAATGTTCCGCTGTGTTGCCTGATGTTGTGACAAACTTTTTGAAGAATTTGCGGGAAATTTAGTTTGTTTTCCCTCCAATCGAAAAAAAATGAAGGTCAGTCAAAAGAGACTCGTAAGAGGACTTTCGGCAGCAATAATTGCTCTGGCAGCCAGTCGGCGTCAACGAAAACGTCGTGTTTGGATAAAGGAGTGGATAACAAAACGAGAGCGCTATGGGGCCTACCATTGCCTCCTAAATGAATTAGGTAGTGGCGATAGGCAAGGATACCGCAATTTCCTTAGAATGGATCAGGCCGCCTTTTCAGAACTCCTTGAAAAGGTAGAGCCGTTAATTAGGAAACAAGACACGCACTTACGACCGTCAATACCACCTGGGGAAAGACTGGCGATCACGCTGAGATATCTCGCTACAGGTAAACATAAATTTATACTCGTCGTAGAATGCTACATGCTTTTGTATGATGGCCGAGAAGGGACATCCCGTTTTACTTTCAAATCTTCCTTCAATCTTAGTCACAAACACGATAAAAATGCGATGGTTAATATTTACAATATAAACGCATTTCCATAGTGTTTCTGAGATCAAAATGTAGGCGGTTTAGTAAGTAAAACGCAATGAGAAGTATTTTTCATCGTGTTTTACATAGGAAGTGAGCCAATTTCATAAAGTATAACACAAAAATAAATCTTGCTATATTTTTCATCGCGTCTTAGATATCGATTTAGCCTGGTTAAGTATCTATAACGCGATGGGTCCCTTCTCGGCCATCATACTTTTGACTTTGTGGGTTTATTTGTTTATTTATTTAGACCGTGAGCATACAGCTCATTGGTACAAAAAGAAACATAAAATATATATGTAACAGTTACTATCGGCAGCATTGAAATATTACCGTTTTTGAGTATCGCGGACACTGTATGTGTGCATCATTAGTAAATTGGTAATTAAGCCTACACGGCTTGATTTATCGAATGATTAACCAACGGATGGATTTAGTGAGTGAGTGACAATATTCATATCATGTGACGGTGATGTATTTATGTTACAAGACGGATTTCCATCGCTTCCTCACCCAGGTGCCCAGTAGACCTGAAAATGGCTTTCATACGCGATGATTGCAGATTGCAGAATTTCCCACCTATTCTTCAAGACATACAAACACTCTGTATATCTGTTCATTAAACGTAAATAGTTATTTGCTTGGGTTTTAACTCTGTACTTTTTCACGTACATTTATCTGATCATGACAGCGCAAGGTTTATTTGCCTAACTTGCAATATATTTACCGCCGTCGTCTCAGTGACACTTTGACAGAAAGCATGTACAAATTGCACCAAGACACAGACAGAAAATGCTTTAATACAGGTCTCGCTTTGATTTGACATTTTAGGTGATTCCTACTCAAGCCTTCAGTATCTGTACTGGGTTTCGAAGCAGGCGATATCTGAGATAGTGCCAGAGGTGTGTGAGGCAATTTATTGTGCTCTCAAAGAAGACTATTTAAAGGTAAAAACAAAGATGTGTGAAACAAAATATATACAATGGTAATCTAAATCTGACAAGTTTGCATTGAAATATTGCTGAGTGCAGCGTAACACATCAATCAATCAGTCTATCGGCATTTTGCTCAAAGGTTGCATGCAAGAGTTAAGCATTAGTTCCTTAAAAAGTAAATCCTTAAATTTTACTATTAAAGAAGAGGAGAATATAAAAATCAAGTTATGCTCAATTGAAAAACAAGAGTAAAACATTTTTCAATAAGTTGCCCATTATTTTTTGCAATTTTTAACACAAAGCCATTTAAACATTAATAGCGTATGGTGGTCTTTTGTGACCACTTTTAGGTACTTTGGATACAATTCGTTACACAATTTTCGATAAAAATGACTCACAAGCTGGCACGTATATACGTCGATATGAGCTTTTAACTGGTATGTCATGTTGTACCGAACGCTACATGCACTTGATAGTACAACATGTTTTAAAGTATGGTGAAGCTGTTCTGTGAGGAGTTTGAAGCAGCAGAAAATTCACTTATAGTTGGTGAGGAGGGTGAGGCAGAAACAGCCTGGGCTGAGATTGTCTGCTGTGCTGAATGCTCTCTTTGAGGTGTTTGTGGCAGTGATAAATTTGTTACTTGGGAGAAACTCGGGGAGGGGACCAATGTATTGTCAAATGGATGAAGGATTCTCGGTGCTGAACCTGCCATTGAAAACGAGGGTAGTGTAGTAACAGGTGGAAATGAAGGTAGTGTAGGAACATGTGGAAATGAAGGTAGTGTAGGAACATGTGGAAATGAAGGTAGTGTAGGAGCATGTGAGAAAGTATGAAGCTGTGTCTCAAATAGGGCAGTGTGGATTTTGTGCTTTATCATTTTCTTCATATATTCATCCTTGATACCCTTTAGCTCGCTGGCAACAAATTGTCCAAAAATGTCATCCGATGACATTTCATTGTCACCTTTAACTGGACTTGCTGTCACCTTTTCAAGTGCATTCACAGCCTTTTCAATTAAGCTGTCCTGGTCATCCTCCTGTTGTCGTCTACTTCGTTTCCGTCCTGTTGGGCGTTTTGTTGATTTCAGAGGAGCTTCAAATGTTTTCTGTGAATCCTCTTCCCCATGCTGAGAATCTGTAAAATCGTCGCGGATGTCACTGGGACTTGTAGCTGTCTCATCCAGCTCAATGGTGTCCTAAAAAGAAGACATGTTTATATCTGAAACTTTCTAAGCATGACATTATTAAATTGTAATAAATGAACGATTTATACGCAATTTCTATATTACAGATGCCAAATGGAAATGATGAGTGGCAAGCTATTAGCCAGAGATTTCATGAAAGGTGGAATTTTGCCAATTGTGTAGGTGCCATTGACGGAAAGCATGTCGTTATCCAGGCTCCAGCAAATAGTGGCTCATATTACTTTAACTACAAGGGCACATTCAGCGTCGTTCTGCTTGCTGTAGTAGATGCGGATTACAATTTTACCTATATAGACATTGGCTGCAATGGTCGCATATCAGATGGAGGCGTTTTCAAGAATTCCACCCTTTCAGATGCTATAGAGTCAAACAAGTTGCAGATCACTTCTGAGTGCCTACTGCCAGGGACAGATGTGAAAGTCCCATACGCCTTTGTTGCAGACGACGCATTCCCACTTAAGACCACTATTCTGAAACCCTATAGTCAACGGGGCCTAACTAAAGAACAACGGATCTTTAACTATCGTCTAAGCAGAGCCAGGCGAATAGTAGAAAATGCCTTTGACATACTGGCAAACCGCTTCAGAGTCTTCATGAAGGCTATTACCCTTGAGCCCTGTAAGGTAGAAAGCATTGTGCTGGCATCTGTCACCCTACATAATTTCCTCAGAAGTAAACCTGGAGCCATGGCAGTTTACGCCCCACATGGAAGTTTTGACTCCGAGGACAGAGTAACCGGGGCCTTTATACCTGGATCCTGGAGGCAAGCCGAACAACCCCAAGGATTGATCCCAATACACATACAGCCACGAGGGAGACAAAACCAAAATGCTAAGGACAACAGGGATACACTATGTAGATATTTTAACTCAGCTGAAGGTGCGGTTGACTGGCAATGGACAATGGTTGAAAAGTGAACGTTTGATTTATGATATTAGGTACAAGTCAACTCAGACTCTTTGCTTCTGTCGGTCTGCTAAACTCATATATGTAAGGAACAATTGTTTCCCCTGTGGTTTATAAATCAAGCAATAAATGAATTGTTAATGTTGTCTGTCCCCATAATTAAAGGAGAAGAAAACAAAAAAATACTTTAAAAGAAGCGCGCTTGTTTTTCTTTTCCAACGGTACCAAACACATATTTTTGCGATTTTTTCATGGGACATGATGCAGTTTATAAAATACCGTATTATGTTACACACACAAAATGAATTGGTCAACTTTCAAAATCTCCCATTAAAACCCAGGTTAATTTCACTCTCTTCAAGGTATTCCTATGTCCAGCAAATTGCTTTCAGTTTCACGAAACTTATATTGAATTACAAAAGAAGCCTTGAGGAAAATGTGACTAGCAAAAAATTGGTCTGCGTGCCATATTGGTGAATTACGAAGGCCTTGAGGAGGATGAATTCAACCTAGACTTAAATGGGAGATTTTGAAAGTTGACCAATTTGTTTTTCTTATTGTGGAATTTTATTAACTTCACTGTTAGGAGTAAAAAAATCGCAAAGATATGCGTTTGGTATCGTTGGAAAGGAAAAGTTAGTGCGCTTCTTCTGAACCCTAAAGTGTTTTTTTGTTACCCCCCCCCCCTTTAAAGTACTTTCTCAACTAGAAGAAGAAAGGAAGGGTTTTGGGAGTTGACCTGTATGCTCAATCTCATGTTAACAGTGATATAATAATCTTTCAGTGGCATTTAGAAGTTCGAAGTACAAATAAAGACGAGGATTACTTATGGATAAACAACTTCTTAATTTATTGGGTGACGACGTTTCGATGTAGTTCTTACATCATTATCAAAGTCAACCCAATAAATCGTCACCCAATCAATTAAGAAGTTGTTTATCCATAAGTAATCCTCGTCTTTAGTGATATAATAAATGTATGTTGTTGACTAAAATAGTCTTGGATTGTTTTCCTTCTTACTGGAATGAGAGTAGAAATACATCTGACCATTCTGGTCACAAGTTTAATCACACCAACCATGGTCATATACCTTGTTCACTAGCTTTACCTCAGAATAAGTTGTTGCAGGTGATGTAAAATTGGACCTTGAACACTTTGGTGTGCAGAAATCTTTAAGAAAATGGAGTGAATCGAAATGCACCCAAGAAATCTTCGGGGTGTCATCTGGTGCACTCCCACTCTTGGGTGCAGCCGTCAGCTTGGCTCGCTCACGGTTATACTGGGTCCTGAGCCTTGAAAATTTCTTAAAAACGTCATCAGCTGTTAAAGAGAACAATTTAACACAGTGTTTATGGTCATATCTATTCACCTGCTTATAGAGGTTCAATCGACAGCAATATGCTAATTTTGTAACATCAAAGGTAACCAATTTGTAACATAAGTCAAGAGATAATTATAATGTCAAGTAACATTTTACTGGTGAAAAGCAATTTCATCTTCTTGTGAGGACTTTTATGAGAAGAAAAATCAGTAACAGTAACACAATTTGCTTACGTTTGCTTAATCAATAACTCTTATACTATAACTGTCCATGCATGATGCATTTCATTTAATTACATTGAAGTACTTGATCCAGTTGACACCAATAATATTATATCTGTCACCTGTTTGGAAGTTTGTCAATTAAACTATAATGTACGAATCGGCCTCCATATTAAATGCACTTGACATTTGCTATGTAACTTGTTGTTGATGAATAGCCCTGCCACTCAGACAGTGAGGTACATAATGTGGTATTCAAGAACAGAATATGTACGAGTTGTCTATTAGGAGCGTGCATGTATTTTAGCTGGACACATCATAATTTTTCTGGTACATGTGATCTTTATACACTATAAAGTATAAATTATAATAGTTAATACAGCTGTCTGAATACTTACGAGTAACATCTCTATCAAAAACGGCTGCTATCTTCAATAAAGAAATTTTCCTTTTGTCACGGTCTTTGTATTCCTTTATCGTTGTGTTGTATAGGCATGGGTACTTCTCGTACTCTTCAATTAGCCGTTCTATTTCCTCGTGGGTCCATTCCACATTCAACTTTGGTGCTGCCATTTTGTTTGTCAGATCACGTGACTGTTTAAATCACCTGATTTATATCTGATTTGTGATTGGCTACGATAACCAACATCGCCCAACAAATGTTGTCAAGAATGTGCATGTACAAACATGGACCAACACTGTTGTCGAATGTTGTCGTCTGTTGGGCAATGTTGGCTGGCCCGTCCACACTAGCAAACATGACGCAACTTGTTGGGCAAACACGAAGTTGTTCAATGTTGGTTCTGAAATGTTGGTCGATGTTGCATAGTGTGGACGGGGCTTTATAGACGATGCCAAACATTAAATCAGTTCGTTTAGAACGTGTATAAAATTAGAGAATTAAACTGGTTACATATCCGTTATAAGTTATCATTTGAAAGATGCAAGTTTTACTACCCACGAGAGATTAAATCTGTGTAGACGTTGAATTCAGCGATGTACCTATTCATTATACAATTAAGATCATATCAACATAATTCAAAAAGAGCACGCTCTTTACTAAGTAGTGTGAAATAATTTGGTCGAGGGTCATATTTATTTAAAAGCAAAACATGCTTTACATTTCTACAGCCTTTCTCTGTCTAAATATTGTCAAATACTCTGTCAGAGCGTTTGCTTTCAACACTTCACTGGTAATATTTGAAACAGGCAAGTTGCTGTTCATTGTGTGTATAAGGGATATAAAATATTTGCTATATTTAGTAAACTACAGATCATGTGTTTTGAAAACTACAACTTGAAAAATCAGAAAGTACCAACACTACATGTCAGACTATGATGCTTATAAAGAAAAAAAATTGTAATTCTTTAAGCATTAGGTTTGTATGGTATGTCTTAAAAACTTCGGTAAACCACAACATACATGTCTATTCTGTTTACCGAACATAGTGAATATAGACAATGAGAGTGATCTCATGAGCTAAACTCTGACTTTTCATGAGTAGTATATTTCAATCGCTGTCTGACAAGCTAAGCTAATTTAGGTTATTCCCAAGCTGTCATTCTTTAGAGAAGACAACATCTCAGACAAGCCTGCCCCCTGCAGGTGTCCTATGTCTTTCTATAAAAGCAGGAACTACCGTTAAAGAACGATATTGAAGATAAGAAAGTCACCGAAATAACAAAGATGGCAAATTTAGAAAGTTGGACATTGGTTGACTTTCTGGCCGGTATGAACAATAATTACTCAAACTCACTTGGGTCGTCTAGGACTTCCAGTCCCCTCTTAAACTCGGACTCACAAGAATTGGACGCCATAACTTCCCTTTTTTCCGAGTTAGAGTCAAATACTAAAGACGTCCTGACTATAGGTACACTACCCACTTACCACCTGGATTATGCCAGGACAATCGAATGGTATGACTTTTGTACTAACGGAATTGAAAAAGAATTGACTGAGTCCGACATTAAACATATCAAGATCCGTTCAACATTGGAATCAAGAAGACAAACCAAACCAGCTTTTATTGTACCGAGATTATCTAGTCATAGTTCTGAATTCTCTGGATCAAATTGGGGGTTTGTAAAGCAGCTGGAAAACGTTCCGAGGTCTATAGCAGTCACAAGCTGAAAGATATGTATGGACGTGTTACCTGTCCCGTCTTCAGAAAATACATCTGTCATATTTGTGGATCTTCTGGAGACGAGGCTCACACACCTAAAGAATGTCCGTATGCCGACTCGAAATGGTCGACAAAACGCTAATCTACATTATAACATAGCTCGTGGTGCAATTTCTGTGCTTTACTTGAAGGTTTTAGGATTTTGGGTTTAATTTATGATATTTAATAAACAAATTGTCTTTTAATATGGTGTTTTTGTTGCGTTCGATTTGCGAATAGTTAGTGTTTACATTCATTGATAGACTTGGTATTTCCTAAATTGTCCATACCAGGAAGAGAGACAATATTTATACAAAACAGTTTGACGATTACCTCCTTTAAAGTGAATTACATGTCCATCGATACACAGACAAGATATTTCCTAATCTTGTTTAATTTTTTCACTTTCATGCGATGAGAAACATAAATAGAAATGTTTGGCAATAAACCAGATATTTGATCTCCCGACACAACAAAGGTAATTTCGAACAGATAATTGACCGTAGCTTGCTATTAATGTTTAGAAGTTGGATTTTTTCAATTATTCTAATCCAAAAGAGTAAATAGGCGTTGCATTTGTAGGGGGAAAACATCTGTAAATCACTCACGGCTATAGTATGTAGGCCTTCAATCGATTAATGGGTTAGTATTTAAATAGAAGAGACGAATAGTCAATTCTCTATGTCTGTAAATTTCTAAAACGCCTTTATTTTATATCTCTGTGACTGAGAAAAGGAGAAAATACTCCATTTTTCTTTAAAATAAAAAAAAATCGTTAAAATATTTTCTTCACTCCGAAAAAAGTGTAAATATTAGCAATTTCAATGAGTTTTATAGACGATGCCAAACATTAAATCAGTTCGTTTAGAACGTGTATAAAATTAGAGAATTAAACTGGTTACATATCCGTTATAAGTTATCATTTGAAAGATGCAAGTTTTACTACCCACGAGAGATTAAATCTGTGTAGACGTTGAATTCAGCGATGTACCTATTCATTATACAATTAAGATCATATCAACATAATTCAAAAAGAGCACGCTCTTTACTAAGTAGTGTGAAATAATTTGGTCGAGGGTCATAATATTTAAAAGCAAAACATGCTTTACATTTCTACAGCCTTTCTCTGTCTAAATATTGTCAAATACTCTGTCAGAGCGTTTGCTTTCAACCCTTCACTGGTAATATTTGAAACAGGCAAGTTGCTGTTCATTGTGTGTATAAGGGATATAAAATATTTGCTATATTTAGTAAACTACAGATCATGTGTTTTGAAAACTACAACTTGAAAAATCAGAAAGTACCAACACTACATGTCAGACTATGATGCTTATAAAGAAAAAAAATTGTAATTCTTTAAGCATTAGGTTTGTATGGTATGTCTTATAAACTTCGGTAAACCACAACATACATGTCTATTATTATTACCGAACATAGTGAATATAGACAATGAGAGTGATCTCATGAGCTAAACTCTGACTTTTCATGAGTAGTATATTTCAATCGCTGTCTGACAAGCTAAGCTAATTTAGGTTATTCCCAAGCTGTCATTCTTTAGAGAAGACAACATCTCAGACAAGCCTGCCCCCTGCAGGTGTCCTATGTCTTTCTATAAAAGCAGGAACTACCGTTAAAGAACGATATTGAAGATAAGAAAGTCACCGAAATAACAAAGATGGCAAATTTAGAAAGTTGGACATTGGTTGACTTTCTGGCCGGTATGAACAATAATTACTCAAACTCACTTGGGTCGTCTAGGACTTCCAGTCCCCTCTTAAACTCGGACTCACAAGAATTGGACGCCATAACTTCCCTTTTTTCCGAGTTAGAGTCAGATACTAAAGATGTCCTGACTATAGGTACACTACCCACTTACCACCTGGATTATGCCAGGACAATCGAATGGTATGACTTTTGTACTAACGGAATTGAAAAAGAATTGACCGAGTCCGACATTAAACATATCAAGATCCGTTCAACATTGGAATCAAGAAGACAAACCAAACCAGCTTTTATTGTACCGAGATTATCTAGTCATAGTTCTGAATTCTCTGGATCAAATTGTGGGTTTTGTAAAGCAGCTGGAAAACGTTCCGAGGTCTATAGCAGTCACAAGCTGAAAGATATGTATGGACGTGTTACCTGTCCCGTCTTCAGAAAATACATCTGTCATATTTGTGGATCTTCTGGAGACGAGGCTCACACACCTAAAGAATGTCCGTATGCCGACTCGAAATGGTCGACAAAACGCTAATCTACATTGTAACATAGCTCGTGGTGCAATTTCTGTGCTTTACTTGAATGTTTTAGGATTTTGGGTTTAATTTATGATATTTAATAAACAAATTGTCTTTTAATATGGTGTTTTTGTTGCGTTCGATTTGCGAATAGTTAGTGTTTACATTCGGTGATGGACTTGGTATTTCCTGAATTGTCCATACCAGGAAGAGAGACAATATTTATACAAAACAGTTTGACGATTACCTGCTTTAAAGTGAATTACATGTCCATCGATACACAGACAAGATATTTCCTAATCTTGTTTAATTTTTTCACTTTCATGCGATGAGAAACATAAATAGAAATGTTTGGCAATAAACCAGATATTTGATCTCCCGACACAACAAAGGTAATTTCGAACAGATAATTGACCGTAACTTGCTATTAATGTTTAGAAGTTGGATTTTTTCAATTATTCTAATCCAAAAGAGTAAATAGGCGTTGCATTTGTAGGGGGGAAACATCTGTAAATCACTCACGGCTATAGTATGTAGGCCTTCAATCGATTAATGGGTTAGTATTTAAATAGAAGTGACGAATAGCCAATTCTCTATGTCTGTAAATTTCTAAAACGCCTTTATTTTATATCTCTGTGACTGAGAAAAGGAGAAAATACTCCATTTTTCTTTAAAATAAAAAAAATCGTTAAAATATTTTCTTCACTCCGAAAAAAGTGTAAATATTAGCAATTTCAATGAGTTTTATAGACGATGCCAAACATTAAATCAGTTCGTTTAGAACGTGTATAAAATTAGAGAATTAAACTGGTTACATATCCGTTATAAGTTATCATTTGAAAGATGCAAGTTTTACTACCCACGAGAGATTAAATCTGTGTAGACGTTGAATTCAGCGATGTACCTATTCATTATACAATTAAGATCATATCAACATAATTCAAAAAGAGCACGTTCTTTACTAAGTAGTGTGAAATAAATTGATCGAGGGTCATATTTATTTAAAAGCAAAACATGCTTTACATTTCTACAGCTTTTCTCTGTCTAAATATTGTCAAATACTCTGTCAGAGCGTTTGCTTTCAACACTTCACTGGTAATATTTGAAACAGGCAAGTTGCTGTTCATTGTGTGTATAAGGGATATAAAATATTTGCTATATTTAGTAAACTACAGATCATGTGTTTTGAAAACTACAACTTGAAAAATCAGAAAGTACAAACACTACATGTCAGACTATGATGCTTATGAAGAAATTTTTTTTTATAATTCTTTAAGCATTAGGTTTGTATGGTATGTCTTATAAACTTAGGTAAACCACAACATACATGTCTATTCTTATTACCGAACATAGTGAATATAGACAATGAGAGTGATCTCATGAGCTAAACTCTGACTTTTCATGAGTAGTATATTTCAATCGCTGTCTGACAAGCTAAGCTAATTTAGGTTATTCCCAAGCTGTCATTCTTTAGAGAAGACAACATCTCAGACAAGCCTGCCCCCTTGCAGATGTCCTATGTCTTTCTATAAAAGCAGGAACTACCGTTAAAGAACGATATATAAGATAATAAAGTCACCGAAATAACAAAGATGGCAAATTTAGAAAGTTGGACATTGGTTGACTTTCTGGCCGGTATGAACAATAATTACTCAAACTCACTTGGGTCGTCTAGGACTTCCAGTCCCCTCTTAAACTCGGACTCACAAGAATTGGACGCCATAACTTTCCTTTTTTCCGAGTTAGAGTCAGATACTAAAGACGTCCTGACTATAGGTACACTACCCACTTACCACCTGGATTATGCCAGGACAATCGAATGGTATGACTTTTGTACTAACGGAATTGAAAAAGAATTGACCGAGTCCGACATTAAACATATCAAGATCCGTTCAACATTGGAATCAAGAAGACAAACCAAACCAGCTTTTATTGTACCGAGATTATCTAGTCATAGTTCTGAATTCTCTGGATCAAATTGTGGGTTTTGTAAAGCAGCTGGAAAACGTTCCGAGGTCTATAGCAGTCACAAGCTGAAAGATATGTATGGACGTGTTACCTGTCCCGTCTTCAGAAAATACATCTGTCATATTTGTGGATCTTCTGGAGACGAGGCTCACACACCTAAAGAATGTCCGTATGCCGACTCGAAATGGTCGACAAAACGCTAATCTACATTGTAACATAGCTCGTGGTGCAATTTCTGTGCTTTACTTGAATGTTTTAGGATTTTGGGTTTAATTTATGATATTTAATAAACAAATTGTCTTTTAATATGGTGTTTTTGTTGCGTTCGATTTGCGAATAGTTAGTGTTTACATTCGGTGATGGACTTGGTATTTCCTGAATTGTCCATACCAGGAAGAGAGACAATATTTATACAAAACAGTTTGACGATTACCTCCTTTAAAGTGAATTACATGCCCATCGATACACAGACAAGATATTTCCTAATCTTGTTTAATTTTTTCACTTTCATGCGATGAGAAACATAAATAGAAATGTTTGGCAATAAACCAGATATTTGATCTCCCGACACAACAAAGGTAATTTCGAACAGATAATTGACCGTAGCTTGCTATTAATGTTTAGAAGTTGGATTTTTTCAATTATTCTAATCCAAAGGAGTAAATAGGCGTTGCATTTGTAGGGGGAAAACATCTGTAAATCACTCACGGCTATAGTATGTAGGCCTTCAATCGATTAATGGGTTAGTATTTAAATAGAAGTGACGAATAGTCAATTCTCTATGTATGTAAATTTCTAAAACGCCTTTATTTTATATCTCTGTGACTGAGAAAAGGAGAAAATACTCCATTTTTCTTTAAAATAAAAAAAATCGTTAAAATATTTTCTTCACTCCGAAAAAAGTGTAAATATTAGCAATTTCAATGAGTTTTATAGACGATGCCAAACATTAAATCAGTTCGTTTAGAACGTGTATAAAATTAGAGAATTAAACTGGTTACATATCCGTTATAAGTTATCATTTGAAAGATGCAAGTTTTACTACCCACGAGAGATTAAATCTGTTTAGACGTTGAATTCAGCGATGTACCTATTCATTATACAATTAAGATCATATCAACATAATTCAAAAAGAGCACGCTCTTTACTAAGTAGTGTGAAATAATTTGGTCGAGGGTCAGATTTATTTAAAAGCAAAACATGCTTTACATTTCTACAGCCTTTCTCTGTCTAAATATTGTCAAATACTCTGTCAGAGCGTTTGCTTTCAACACTTCACTGGTAATATTTGAAACAGGCAAGTTGCTGTTCATTGTGTGTATAAGGGATATAAAATATTTGCTATATTTAGTAAACTACAGATCATGTGTTTTGAAAACTACAACTTGAAAAATCAGAAAGTACCAACACTACATGTCAGACTATGATGCTTATGAAGAAAATTTTGTTTATAATTCTTTAAGCATTAGGTTTGTATGGTATGTCTTATAAACTTCGGTAAACCACAACATACATGTCTATTCTTATTACCGAACATAGTGAATATAGACAATGAGAGTGATCTCATGAGCTAAACTCTGACTTTTCATGAGTAGTATATTTCAATCGCTGTCTGACAAGCTAAGCTAATTTAGGTTATTCCCAAGCTGTCATTCTTTAGAGAAGACAACATCTCAGACAAGCCTGCCCCCTGCAGGTGTCCTATGTCTTTCTATAAAAGCAGGAACCACCGTTAAAGAACGATATTGAAGATAAGAAAGTCACCGAAATAACAAAGATGGCAAATTTAGAAAGTTGGACATTGGTTGACTTTCTGGCCGGTATGAACAATAATTACTCAAACTCACTTGGGTCGTCTAGGACTTCCAGTCCCCTCTTAAACTCGGACTCACAAGAATTGGACGCCATAACTTCCCTTTTTTCCGAGTTAGAGTCAGATACTAAAGACGTCCTGACTATAGGTACACTACCCACTTACCACCTGGATTATGCCAGGACAATCGAATGGTATGACTTTTGTACTAACGGAATTGAAAAAGAATTGACCGAGTCCGACATTAAACATATCAAGATCCGTTCAACATTGGAATCAAGAAGACAAACCAAACCAGCTTTTATTGTACCGAGATTATCTAGTCATAGTTCTGAATTCTCTGGATCAAATTGTGGGTTTTGTAAAGCAGCTGGAAAACGTTCCGAGGTCTATAGCAGTCACAAGCTGAAAGATATGTATGGACGTGTTACCTGTCCCGTCTTCAGAAAATACATCTGTCATATTTGTGGATCTTCTGGAGACGAGGCTCACACACCTAAAGAATGTCCGTATGCCGACTCGAAATGGTCGACAAAACGCTAATCTACATTGTAACATAGCTCGTGGTGCAATTTCTGTGCTTTACTTGAATGTTTTAGGATTTTGGGTTTAATTTATGATATTTAATAAACAAATTGTCTTTTAATATGGTGTTTTTGTTGCGTTCGATTTGCGAATAGTTAGTGTTTACATTCGGTGATGGACTTGGTATTTCCTGAATTGTCCATACCAGGAAGAGAGACAATATTTATACAAAACAGTTTGCCGATTACCTGCTTTAAAGTGAATTACATGTCCATCGATACACAGACAAGATATTTCCTAATCTTGTTTAATTTTTTCACTTTCATGCGATGAGAAACATAAATAGAAATGTTTGGCAATAAACCAGATATTTGATCTCCCGACACAACAAAGGTAATTTCGAACAGATAATTGACCGTAACTTGCTATTAATGTTTAGAAGTTGGATTTTTTCAATTATTCTAATCCAAAAGAGTAAATAGGCGTTGCATTTGTAGGGGGGAAACATCTGTAAATCACTCACGGCTATAGTATGTAGGCCTTCAATCGATTAATGGGTTAGTATTTAAATAGAAGTGACGAATAGCCAATTCTCTATGTCTGTAAATTTCTAAAACGCCTTTATTTTATATCTCTGTGACTGAGAAAAGGAGAAAATACTCCATTTTTCTTTAAAATAAAAAAAATCGTTAAAATATTTTCTTCACTCCGAAAAAAGTGTAAATATTAGCAATTTCAATGAGTTTTATAGACGATGCCAAACATTAAATCAGTTCGTTTAGAACGTGTATAAAATTAGAGAATTAAACTGGTTACATATCCGTTATAAGTTATCATTTGAAAGATGCAAGTTTTACTACCCACGAGAGATTAAATCTGTGTAGACGTTGAATTCAGCGATGTACCTATTCATTATACAATTAAGATCATATCAACATAATTCAAAAAGAGCACGTTCTTTACTAAGTAGTGTGAAATAAATTGATCGAGGGTCATATTTATTTAAAAGCAAAACATGCTTTACATTTCTACAGCTTTTCTCTGTCTAAATATTGTCAAATACTCTGTCAGAGCGTTTGCTTTCAATACTTCACTGGTAATATTTGAAACAGGCAAGTTGCTGTTCATTGTGTGTATAAGGGATATAAAATATTTGCTATATTTAGTAAACTACAGATCATGTGTTTTGAAAACTACAACTTGAAAAATCAGAAAGTACAAACACTACATGTCAGACTATGATGCTTATGAAGAAATTTTTTTTTATAATTCTTTAAGCATTAGGTTTGTATGGTATGTCTTATAAACTTCGGTAAACCACAACATACATGTCTATTCTTATTACCGAACATAGTGAATATAGACAATGAGAGTGATCTCATGAGCTAAACTCTGACTTTTCATGAGTAGTATATTTCAATCGCTGTCTGACAAGCTAAGCTAATTTAGGTTATTCCCAAGCTGTCATTCTTTAGAGAAGACAACATCTCAGACAAGCCTGCCCCCTTGCAGATGTCCTATGTCTTTCTATAAAAGCAGGAACTACCGTTAAAGAACGATATATAAGATAATAAAGTCACCGAAATAACAAAGATGGCAAATTTAGAAAGTTGGACATTGGTTGACTTTCTGGCCGGTATGAACAATAATTACTCAAACTCACTTGGGTCGTCTAGGACTTCCAGTCCCCTCTTAAACTCGGACTCACAAGAATTGGACGCCATAACTTTCCTTTTTTCCGAGTTAGAGTCAGATACTAAAGACGTCCTGACTATAGGTACACTACCCACTTACCACCTGGATTATGCCAGGACAATCGAATGGTATGACTTTTGTACTAACGGAATTGAAAAAGAATTGACCGAGTCCGACATTAAACATATCAAGATCCGTTCAACATTGGAATCAAGAAGACAAACCAAACCAGCTTTTATTGTACCGAGATTATCTAGTCATAGTTCTGAATTCTCTGGATCAAATTGTGGGTTTTGTAAAGCAGCTGGAAAACGTTCCGAGGTCTATAGCAGTCACAAGCTGAAAGATATGTATGGACGTGTTACCTGTCCCGTCTTCAGAAAATACATCTGTCATATTTGTGGATCTTCTGGAGACGAGGCTCACACACCTAAAGAATGTCCGTATGCCGACTCGAAATGGTCGACAAAACGCTAATCTACATTGTAACATAGCTCGTGGTGCAATTTCTGTGCTTTACTTGAATGTTTTAGGATTTTGGGTTTAATTTATGATATTTAATAAACAAATTGTCTTTTAATATGGTGTTTTTGTTGCGTTCGATTTGCGAATAGTTAGTGTTTACATTCGGTGATGGACTTGGTATTTCCTGAATTGTCCATACCAGGAAGAGAGACAATATTTATACAAAACAGTTTGACGATTACCTCCTTTAAAGTGAATTACATGCCCATCGATACACAGACAAGATATTTCCTAATCTTGTTTAATTTTTTCACTTTCATGCGATGAGAAACATAAATAGAAATGTTTGGCAATAAACCAGATATTTGATCTCCCGACACAACAAAGGTAATTTCGAACAGATAATTGACCGTAGCTTGCTATTAATGTTTAGAAGTTGGATTTTTTCAATTATTCTAATCCAAAGGAGTAAATAGGCGTTGCATTTGTAGGGGGAAAACATCTGTAAATCACTCACGGCTATAGTATGTAGGCCTTCAATCGATTAATGGGTTAGTATTTAAATAGAAGTGACGAATAGTCAATTCTCTATGTATGTAAATTTCTAAAACGCCTTTATTTTATATCTCTGTGACTGAGAAAAGGAGAAAATACTCCATTTTTCTTTAAAATAAAAAAAATCGTTAAAATATTTTCTTCACTCCGAAAAAAGTGTAAATATTAGCAATTTCAATGAGTTTTATAGACGATGCCAAACATTAAATCAGTTCGTTTAGAACGTGTATAAAATTAGAGAATTAAACTGGTTACATATCCGTTATAAGTTATCATTTGAAAGATGCAAGTTTTACTACCCACGAGAGATTAAATCTGTTTAGACGTTGAATTCAGCGATGTACCTATTCATTATACAATTAAGATCATATCAACATAATTCAAAAAGAGCACGCTCTTTACTAAGTAGTGTGAAATAATTTGGTCGAGGGTCAGATTTATTTAAAAGCAAAACATGCTTTACATTTCTACAGCCTTTCTCTGTCTAAATATTGTCAAATACTCTGTCAGAGCGTTTGCTTTCAACACTTCACTGGTAATATTTGAAACAGGCAAGTTGCTGTTCATTGTGTGTATAAGGGATATAAAATATTTGCTATATTTAGTAAACTACAGATCATGTGTTTTGAAAACTACAACTTGAAAAATCAGAAAGTACCAACACTACATGTCAGACTATGATGCTTATGAAGAAAGTTTTTTTTATAATTCTTTAAGCATTAGGTTTGTATGGTATGTCTTATAAACTTCGGTAAACCACAACATACATGTCTATTCTTATTACCGAACATAGTGAATATAGACAATGAGAGTTATCTCATGAGCTAAACTCTGACTTTTCATGAGTAGTATATTTCAATCGCTGTCTGACAAGCTAAGCTAATTTAGGTTATTCCCAAGCTGTCATTCTTTAGAGAAGACAACATCTCAGACAAGCCTGCCTCCTGCAGGTGTCCTATGTCTTTCTATAAAAGCAGGAACTACCGTTAAAGAACGATATTGAAGATAAGAAAGTCACCGAAATAACAAAGATGGCAAATTTAGAAAGTTGGACATTGGTTGACTTTCTGGCCGGTATGAACAATAATTACTCAAACTCACTTGGGTCGTCTAGGACTTCCAGTCCCCTCTTAAACTCGGACTCACAAGAATTGGACGCCATAAGTTCCCTTTTTTCCGAGTTAGAGTCAGATACTAAAGACGTCCTGACTATAGGTACACTACCCACTTACCACCTGGATTATGCCAGGACAATCGAATGGTATGACTTTTGTACTAACGGAATTGAAAAAGAATTGACCGAGTCCGACATTAAACATATCAAGATCCGTTCAACATTGGAATCAAGAAGACAAACCAAACCAGCTTTTATTGTACCGAGATTATCTAGTCATAGTTCTGAATTCTCTGGATCAAATTGTGGGTTTTGTAAAGCAGCTGGAAAACGTTCCGAGGTCTATAGCAGTCACAAGCTGAAAGATATGTATGGACGTGTTACCTGTCCCGTCTTCAGAAAATACATCTGTCATATTTGTGGATCTTCTGGAGACGAGGCTCACACACCTAAAGAATGTCCGTATGCCGACTCGAAATGGTCGACAAAACGCTAATCTACATTGTAACATAGCTCGTGGTGCAATTTCTGTGCTTTACTTGAATGTTTTAGGATTTTGGGTTTAATTTATGATATTTAATAAACAAATTGTCTTTTAATATGGTGTTTTTGTTGCGTTCGATTTGCGAATAGTTAGTGTTTACATTCGGTGATGGACTTGGTATTTCCTGAATTGTCCATACCAGGAAGAGAGACAATATTTATACAAAACAGTTTGACGATTACCTCCTTTAAAGTGAATTACATGCCCATCGATACACAGACAAGATATTTCCTAATCTTGTTTAATTTTTTCACTTTCATGCGATGAGAAACATAAATAGAAATGTTTGGCAATAAACCAGATATTTGATCTCCCGACACAACAAAGGTAATTTCGAACAGATAATTGACCGTAAATTGCTATTAATGTTTAGAAGTTGGATTTTTTCAATTATTCTAATCCAAAAGAGTAAATAGGCGTTGCATTTGTAGGGGGAAAACATCTGTAAATCACTCACGGCTATAGTATGTAGGCCTTCAATCGATTAATGGGTTAGTATTTAAATAGAAGTGACGAATAGTCAATTCTCTATGTATGTAAATTTCTAAAACGCCTTTATTTTATATCTCTGTGACTGAGAAAAGGAGAAAATACTCCATTTTTCTTTAAAATAAAAAAAATCGTTAAAATATTTTCTTCACTCCGAAAAAAGTGTAAATATTAGCAATTTCAATGAGTTTTATAGACGATGCCAAACATTAAATCAGTTCGTTTAGAACGTGTATAAAATTAGAGAATTAAACTGGTTACATATCCGTTATAAGTTATCATTTGAAAGATGCAAGTTTTACTACCCACGAGAGATTAAATCTGTGTAGACGTTGAATTCAGCGATGTACCTATTCATTATACAATTAAGATCATATCAACATAATTCAAAAAGAGCACGCTCTTTACTAAGTAGTGTGAAATAATTTGGTCGAGGGTCATATTTATTTAAAAGCAAAACATGCTTTACATTTCTACAGCCTTTCTCTGTCTAAATATTGTCAAATACTCTGTCAGAGCGTTTGCTTTCAACACTTCACTGGTAATATTTGAAACAGGCAAGTTGCTGTTCATTGTGTGTATAAGGGATATAAAATATTTGCTATATTTAGTAAACTACAGATCATGTGTTTTGAAAACTACAACTTGAAAAATCAGAAAGTACCAACACTACATGTCAGACTATGATGCTTATGAAGAAAATTTTGTTTATAATTCTTTAAGCATTAGGTTTGTATGGTATGTCTTATAAACTTCGGTAAACCACAACATACATGTCTATTCTTATTACCGAACATAGTGAATATAGACAATGAGAGTGATCTCATGAGCTAAACTCTGACTTTTCATGAGTAGTATATTTCAATCGCTGTCTGACAAGCTAAGCTAATTTAGGTTATTCCCAAGCTGTCATTCTTTAGAGAAGACAACATCTCAGACAAGCCTGCCCCCTGCAGGTGTCCTATGTCTTTCTATAAAAGCAGGAACCACCGTTAAAGAACGATATTGAAGATAAGAAAGTCACCGAAATAACAAAGATGGCAAATTTAGAAAGTTGGACATTGGTTGACTTTCTGGCCGGTATGAACAATAATTACTCAAACTCACTTGGGTCGTCTAGGACTTCCAGTCCCCTCTTAAACTCGGACTCACAAGAATTGGACGCCATAACTTCCCTTTTTTCCGAGTTAGAGTCAGATACTAAAGACGTCCTGACTATAGGTACACTACCCACTTACCACCTGGATTATGCCAGGACAATCGAATGGTATGACTTTTGTACTAACGGAATTGAAAAAGAATTGACCGAGTCCGACATTAAACATATCAAGATCCGTTCAACATTGGAATCAAGAAGACAAACCAAACCAGCTTTTATTGTACCGAGATTATCTAGTCATAGTTCTGAATTCTCTGGATCAAATTGTGGGTTTTGTAAAGCAGCTGGAAAACGTTCCGAGGTCTATAGCAGTCACAAGCTGAAAGATATGTATGGACGTGTTACCTGTCCCGTCTTCAGAAAATACATCTGTCATATTTGTGGATCTTCTGGAGACGAGGCTCACACACCTAAAGAATGTCCGTATGCCGACTCGAAATGGTCGACAAAACGCTAATCTACATTGTAACATAGCTCGTGGTGCAATTTCTGTGCTTTACTTGAATGTTTTAGGATTTTGGGTTTAATTTATGATATTTAATAAACAAATTGTCTTTTAATATGGTGTTTTTGTTGCGTTCGATTTGCGAATAGTTAGTGTTTACATTCGGTGATGGACTTGGTATTTCCTGAATTGTCCATACCAGGAAGAGAGACAATATTTATACAAAACAGTTTGACGATTACCTCCTTTAAAGTGAATTACATGCCCATCGATACACAGACAAGATATTTCCTAATCTTGTTTAATTTTTTCACTTTCATGCGATGAGAAACATAAATAGAAATGTTTGGCAATAAACCAGATATTTGATCTCCCGACACAACAAAGGTAATTTCGAACAGATAATTGACCGTAAATTGCTATTAATGTTTAGAAGTTGGATTTTTTCAATTATTCTAATCCAAAAGAGTAAATAGGCGTTGCATTTGTAGGGGGAAAACATCTGTAAATCACTCACGGCTATAGTATGTAGGCCTTCAATCGATTAATGGGTTAGTATTTAAATAGAAGTGACGAATAGTCAATTCTCTATGTATGTAAATTTCTAAAACGCCTTTATTTTATATCTCTGTGACTGAGAAAAGGAGAAAATACTCCATTTTTCTTTAAAATAAAAAAAATCGTTAAAATATTTTCTTCACTCCGAAAAAAGTGTAAATATTAGCAATTTCAATGAGTTTTATAGACGATGCCAAACATTAAATCAGTTCGTTTAGAACGTGTATAAAATTAGAGAATTAAACTGGTTACATATCCGTTATAAGTTATCATTTGAAAGATGCAAGTTTTACTACCCACGAGAGATTAAATCTGTTTAGACGTTGAATTCAGCGATGTACCTATTCATTATACAATTAAGATCATATCAACATAATTCAAAAAGAGCACGCTCTTTACTAAGTAGTGTGAAATAATTTGGTCGAGGGTCAGATTTATTTAAAAGCAAAACATGCTTTACATTTCTACAGCCTTTCTCTGTCTAAATATTGTCAAATACTCTGTCAGAGCGTTTGCTTTCAACACTTCACTGGTAATATTTGAAACAGGCAAGTTGCTGTTCATTGTGTGTATAAGGGATATAAAATATTTGCTATATTTAGTAAACTACAGATCATGTGTTTTGAAAACTACAACTTGAAAAATCAGAAAGTACCAACACTACATGTCAGACTATGATGCTTATGAAGAAAGTTTTTTTTATAATTCTTTAAGCATTAGGTTTGTATGGTATGTCTTATAAACTTCGGTAAACCACAACATACATGTCTATTCTTATTACCGAACATAGTGAATATAGACAATGAGAGTGATCTCATGAGCTAAACTCTGACTTTTCATGAGTAGTATATTTCAATCGCTGTCTGACAAGCTAAGCTAATTTAGGTTATTCCCAAGCTGTCATTCTTTAGAGAAGACAACATCTCAGACAAGCCTGCCCCCTGCAGGTGTCCTATGTCTTTCTATAAAAGCAGGAACTACCGTTAAAGAACGATATTGAAGATAAGAAAGTCACCGAAATAACAAAGATGGCAAATTTAGAAAGTTGGACATTGGTTGACTTTCTGGCCGGTATGAACAATAATTACTCAAACTCACTTGGGTCGTCTAGGACTTCCAGTCCCCTCTTAAACTCGGACTCACAAGAATTGGACGCCATAACTTCCCTTTTTTCCGAGTTAGAGTCAGATACTAAAGACGTCCTGACTATAGGTACACTACCCACTTACCACCTGGATTATGCCAGGACAATCGAATGGTATGACTTTTGTACTAACGGAATTGAAAAAGAATTGACCGAGTCCGACATTAAACATATCAAGATCCGTTCAACATTGGAATCAAGAAGACAAACCAAACCAGCTTTTATTGTACCGAGATTATCTAGTCATAGTTCTGAATTCTCTGGATCAAATTGTGGGTTTTGTAAAGCAGCTGGAAAACGTTCCGAGGTCTATAGCAGTCACAAGCTGAAAGATATGTATGGACGTGTTACCTGTCCCGTCTTCAGAAAATACATCTGTCATATTTGTGGATCTTCTGGAGACGAGGCTCACACACCTAAAGAATGTCCGTATGCCGACTCGAAATGGTCGACAAAACGCTAATCTACATTGTAACATAGCTCGTGGTGCAATTTCTGTGCTTTACTTGAATGTTTTAGGATTTTGGGTTTAATTTATGATATTTAATAAACAAATTGTCTTTTAATATGGTGTTTTTGTTGCGTTCGATTTGCGAATAGTTAGTGTTTACATTCGGTGATGGACTTGGTATTTCCTGAATTGTCCATACCAGGAAGAGAGACAATATTTATACAAAACAGTTTGACGATTACCTCCTTTAAAGTGAATTACATGCCCATCGATACACAGACAAGGTATTTCCTAATCTTGTTTAATTTTTTCACTTTCATGCGATGAGAAACATAAATAGAAATGTTTGGCAATAAACCAGATATTTGATCTCCCGACACAACAAAGGTAATTTCGAACAGATAATTGACCGTAAATTGCTATTAATGTTTAGAAGTTGGATTTTTTCAATTATTCTAATCCAAAAGAGTAAATAGGCGTTGCATTTGTAGGGGGAAAACATCTGTAAATCACTCACGGCTATAGTATGTAGGCCTTCAATCGATTAATGGGTTAGTATTTAAATAGAAGTGACGAATAGTCAATTCTCTATGTATGTAAATTTCTAAAACGCCTTTATTTTATATCTCTGTGACTGAGAAAAGGAGAAAATACTCCATTTTTCTTTAAAATAAAAAAAATCGTTAAAATATTTTCTTCACTCCGAAAAAAGTGTAAATATTAGCAATTTCAATGAGTTTTATAGACGATGCCAAACATTAAATCAGTTCGTTTAGAACGTGTATAAAATTAGAGAATTAAACTGGTTACATATCCGTTATAAGTTATCATTTGAAAGATGCAAGTTTTACTACCCACGAGAGATTAAATCTGTGTAGACGTTGAATTCAGCGATGTACCTATTCATTATACAATTAAGATCATATCAACATAATTCAAAAAGAGCACGCTCTTTACTAAGTAGTGTGAAATAATTTGGTCGAGGGTCATATTTATTTAAAAGCAAAACATGCTTTACATTTCTACAGCCTTTCTCTGTCTAAATATTGTCAAATACTCTGTCAGAGCGTTTGCTTTCAACACTTCACTGGTAATATTTGAAACAGGCAAGTTGCTGTTCATTGTGTGTATAAGGGATATAAAATATTTGCTATATTTAGTAAACTACAGATCATGTGTTTTGAAAACTACAACTTGAAAAATCAGAAAGTACCAACACTACATGTCAGACTATGATGCTTATAAAGAAAAAAAATTGTAATTCTTTAAGCATTAGGTTTGTATGGTATGTCTTAAAAACTTCGGTAAACCACAACATACATGTCTATTCTGTTTACCGAACATAGTGAATATAGACAATGAGAGTGATCTCATGAGCTAAACTCTGACTTTTCATGAGTAGTATATTTCAATCGCTGTCTGACAAGCTAAGCTAATTTAGGTTATTCCCAAGCTGTCATTCTTTAGAGAAGACAACATCTCAGACAAGCCTGCCCCCTGCAGGTGTCCTATGTCTTTCTATAAAAGCAGGAACCACCGTTAAAGAACGATATTGAAGATAAGAAAGTCACCGAAATAACAAAGATGGCAAATTTAGAAAGTTGGACATTGGTTGACTTTCTGGCCGGTATGAACAATAATTACTCAAACTCACTTGGGTCGTCTAGGACTTCCAGTCCCCTCTTAAACTCGGACTCACAAGAATTGGACGCCATAACTTCCCTTTTTTCCGAGTTAGAGTCAGATACTAAAGACGTCCTGACTATAGGTACACTACCCACTTACCACCTGGATTATGCCAGGACAATCGAATGGTATGACTTTTGTACTAACGGAATTGAAAAAGAATTGACCGAGTCCGACATTAAACATATCAAGATCCGTTCAACATTGGAATCAAGAAGACAAACCAAACCAGCTTTTATTGTACCGAGATTATCTAGTCATAGTTCTGAATTCTCTGGATCAAATTGTGGGTTTTGTAAAGCAGCTGGAAAACGTTCCGAGGTCTATAGCAGTCACAAGCTGAAAGATATGTATGGACGTGTTACCTGTCCCGTCTTCAGAAAATACATCTGTCATATTTGTGGATCTTCTGGAGACGAGGCTCACACACCTAAAGAATGTCCGTATGCCGACTCGAAATGGTCGACAAAACGCTAATCTACATTGTAACATAGCTCGTGGTGCAATTTCTGTGCTTTACTTGAATGTTTTAGGATTTTGGGTTTAATTTATGATATTTAATAAACAAATTGTCTTTTAATATGGTGTTTTTGTTGCGTTCGATTTGCGAATAGTTAGTGTTTACATTCGGTGATGGACTTGGTATTTCCTGAATTGTCCATACCAGGAAGAGAGACAATATTTATACAAAACAGTTTGACGATTACCTCCTTTAAAGTGAATTACATGCCCATCGATACACAGACAAGATATTTCCTAATCTTGTTTAATTTTTTCACTTTCATGCGATGAGAAACATAAATAGAAATGTTTGGCAATAAACCAGATATTTGATCTCCCGACACAACAAAGGTAATTTCGAACAGATAATTGACCGTAAATTGCTATTAATGTTTAGAAGTTGGATTTTTTCAATTATTCTAATCCAAAAGAGTAAATAGGCGTTGCATTTGTAGGGGGAAAACATCTGTAAATCACTCACGGCTATAGTATGTAGGCCTTCAATCGATTAATGGGTTAGTATTTAAATAGAAGTGACGAATAGTCAATTCTCTATGTATGTAAATTTCTAAAACGCCTTTATTTTATATCTCTGTGACTGAGAAAAGGAGAAAATACTCCATTTTTCTTTAAAATAAAAAAAATCGTTAAAATATTTTCTTCACTCCGAAAAAAGTGTAAATATTAGCAATTTCAATGAGTTTTATAGACGATGCCAAACATTAAATCAGTTCGTTTAGAACGTGTATAAAATTAGAGAATTAAACTGGTTACATATCCGTTATAAGTTATCATTTGAAAGATGCAAGTTTTACTACCCACGAGAGATTAAATCTGTTTAGACGTTGAATTCAGCGATGTACCTATTCATTATACAATTAAGATCATATCAACATAATTCAAAAAGAGCACGCTCTTTACTAAGTAGTGTGAAATAATTTGGTCGAGGGTCAGATTTATTTAAAAGCAAAACATGCTTTACATTTCTACAGCCTTTCTCTGTCTAAATATTGTCAAATACTCTGTCAGAGCGTTTGCTTTCAACACTTCACTGGTAATATTTGAAACAGGCAAGTTGCTGTTCATTGTGTGTATAAGGGATATAAAATATTTGCTATATTTAGTAAACTACAGATCATGTGTTTTGAAAACTACAACTTGAAAAATCAGAAAGTACCAACACTACATGTCAGACTATGATGCTTATGAAGAAAGTTTTTTTTATAATTCTTTAAGCATTAGGTTTGTATGGTATGTCTTATAAACTTCGGTAAACCACAACATACATGTCTATTCTTATTACCGAACATAGTGAATATAGACAATGAGAGTGATCTCATGAGCTAAACTCTGACTTTTCATGAGTAGTATATTTCAATCGCTGTCTGACAAGCTAAGCTAATTTAGGTTATTCCCAAGCTGTCATTCTTTAGAGAAGACAACATCTCAGACAAGCCTGCCCCCTGCAGGTGTCCTATGTCTTTCTATAAAAGCAGGAACTACCGTTAAAGAACGATATTGAAGATAAGAAAGTCACCGAAATAACAAAGATGGCAAATTTAGAAAGTTGGACATTGGTTGACTTTCTGGCCGGTATGAACAATAATTACTCAAACTCACTTGGGTCGTCTAGGACTTCCAGTCCCCTCTTAAACTCGGACTCACAAGAATTGGACGCCATAACTTCCCTTTTTTCCGAGTTAGAGTCAGATACTAAAGACGTCCTGACTATAGGTACACTACCCACTTACCACCTGGATTATGCCAGGACAATCGAATGGTATGACTTTTGTACTAACGGAATTGAAAAAGAATTGACCGAGTCCGACATTAAACATATCAAGATCCGTTCAACATTGGAATCAAGAAGACAAACCAAACCAGCTTTTATTGTACCGAGATTATCTAGTCATAGTTCTGAATTCTCTGGATCAAATTGTGGGTTTTGTAAAGCAGCTGGAAAACGTTCCGAGGTCTATAGCAGTCACAAGCTGAAAGATATGTATGGACGTGTTACCTGTCCCGTCTTCAGAAAATACATCTGTCATATTTGTGGATCTTCTGGAGACGAGGCTCACACACCTAAAGAATGTCCGTATGCCGACTCGAAATGGTCGACAAAACGCTAATCTACATTGTAACATAGCTCGTGGTGCAATTTCTGTGCTTTACTTGAATGTTTTAGGATTTTGGGTTTAATTTATGATATTTAATAAACAAATTGTCTTTTAATATGGTGTTTTTGTTGCGTTCGATTTGCGAATAGTTAGTGTTTACATTCGGTGATGGACTTGGTATTTCCTGAATTGTCCATACCAGGAAGAGAGACAATATTTATACAAAACAGTTTGACGATTACCTCCTTTAAAGTGAATTACATGCCCATCGATACACAGACAAGGTATTTCCTAATCTTGTTTAATTTTTTCACTTTCATGCGATGAGAAACATAAATAGAAATGTTTGGCAATAAACCAGATATTTGATCTCCCGACACAACAAAGGTAATTTCGAACAGATAATTGACCGTAAATTGCTATTAATGTTTAGAAGTTGGATTTTTTCAATTATTCTAATCCAAAAGAGTAAATAGGCGTTGCATTTGTAGGGGGAAAACATCTGTAAATCACTCACGGCTATAGTATGTAGGCCTTCAATCGATTAATGGGTTAGTATTTAAATAGAAGTGACGAATAGTCAATTCTCTATGTATGTAAATTTCTAAAACGCCTTTATTTTATATCTCTGTGACTGAGAAAAGGAGAAAATACTCCATTTTTCTTTAAAATAAAAAAAATCGTTAAAATATTTTCTTCACTCCGAAAAAAGTGTAAATATTAGCAATTTCAATGAGTTTTATAGACGATGCCAAACATTAAATCAGTTCGTTTAGAACGTGTATAAAATTAGAGAATTAAACTGGTTACATATCCGTTATAAGTTATCATTTGAAAGATGCAAGTTTTACTACCCACGAGAGATTAAATCTGTGTAGACGTTGAATTCAGCGATGTACCTATTCATTATACAATTAAGATCATATCAACATAATTCAAAAAGAGCACGCTCTTTACTAAGTAGTGTGAAATAATTTGGTCGAGGGTCAGATTTATTTAAAAGCAAAACATGCTTTACATTTCTACAGCCTTTCTCTGTCTAAATATTGTCAAATACTCTGTCAGAGCGTTTGCTTTCAACACTTCACTGGTAATATTTGAAACAGGCAAGTTGCTGTTCATTGTGTGTATAAGGGATATAAAATATTTGCTATATTTAGTAAACTACAGATCATGTGTTTTGAAAACTACAACTTGAAAAATCAGAAAGTACCAACACTACATGTCAGACTATGATGCTTATAAAGAAAAAAAATTGTAATTCTTTAAGCATTAGGTTTGTATGGTATGTCTTAAAAACTTCGGTAAACCACAACATACATGTCTATTCTGTTTACCGAACATAGTGAATATAGACAATGAGAGTGATCTCATGAGCTAAACTCTGACTTTTCATGAGTAGTATATTTCAATCGCTGTCTGACAAGCTAAGCTAATTTAGGTTATTCCCAAGCTGTCATTCTTTAGAGAAGACAACATCTCAGACAAGCCTGCCCCCTGCAGGTGTCCTATGTCTTTCTATAAAAGCAGGAACTACCGTTAAAGAACGATATTGAAGATAAGAAAGTCACCGAAATAACAAAGATGGCAAATTTAGAAAGTTGGACATTGGTTGACTTTCTGGCCGGTATGAACAATAATTACTCAAACTCACTTGGGTCGTCTAGGACTTCCAGTCCCCTCTTAAACTCGGACTCACAAGAATTGGACGCCATAACTTCCCTTTTTTCCGAGTTAGAGTCAGATACTAAAGATGTCCTGACTATAGGTACACTACCCATTTACCACCTGGATTATGCCAGGACAATCGAATGGTATGACTTTTGTACTAACGGAATTGAAAAAGAATTGACCGAGTCCGACATTAAACATATCAAGATCCGTTCAACATTGGAATCAAGAAGACAAACCAAACCAGCTTTTATTGTACCGAGATTATCTAGTCATAGTTCTGAATTCTCTGGATCAAATTGTGGGTTTTGTAAAGCAGCTGGAAAACGTTCCGAGGTCTATAGCAGTCACAAGCTGAAAGATATGTATGGACGTGTTACCTGTCCCGTCTTCAGAAAATACATCTGTCATATTTGTGGATCTTCTGGAGACGAGGCTCACACACCTAAAGAATGTCCGTATGCCGACTCGAAATGGTCGACAAAACGCTAATCTACATTGTAACATAGCTCGTGGCGCAATTTCTGTGCTTTACTTGAATGTTTTAGGATTTTGGGTTTAATTTATGATATTTAATAAACAAATTGTCTTTTAATATGGTGTTTTTGTTGCGTTCGATTTGCGAATAGTTAGTGTTTACATTCGGTGATGGACTTGGTATTTCCTGAATTGTCCATACCAGGAAGAGAGACAATATTTATACAAAACAGTTTGACGATTACCTCCTTTAAAGTGAATTACATGCCCATCAATACACAGACAAGATATTTCCTAATCTTGTTTAATTTTTTCACTTTCATGCGATGAGAAACATAAATAGAAATGTTTGGCAATAAACCAGATATTTGATCTCCCGACACAACAAAGGTAATTTCGAACAGATAATTGACCGTAGCTTGCTATTAATGTTTAGAAGTTGGATTTTTTCAATTATTCTAATCCAAAAGAGTAAATAGGCGTTGCATTTGTAGGGGGAAAACATCTGTAAATCACTCACGGCTATAGTATGTAGGCCTTCAATCGATTAATGGGTTAGTATTTAAATAGAAGTGACGAATAGTCAATTCTCTATGTCTGTAAATTTCTAAAACGCCTTTATTTTATATCTCTGTGACTGAGAAAAGGAGAAAATACTCCATTTTTCTTTAGAATAAAAAAAATCGTTAAAATATTTTCTTCACTCCGAAAAAAGTGTAAATATTAGCAATTTCAATGAGTTTTATAGACGATGCCAAACATTAAATCAGTTCGTTTAGAACGTGTATAAAATTAGAGAATTAAACTGGTTACATATCCGTTATAAGTTATCATTTGAAAGATGCAAGTTTTACTACCCACGAGAGATTAAATCTGTGTAGACGTTGAATTCAGCGATGTACCTATTCATTATACAATTAAGATCATATCAACATAATTCAAAAAGAGCGCGCTCTTTACTAAGTAGTGTGAAATAATTTGGTCGAGGGTCATATTTATTTAAAAGCAAAACATGCTTTACATTTCTACAGCCTTTCTCTGTCTAAATATTGTCAAATACTCTGTCAGAGCGTTTGCTTTCAACACTTCACTGGTAATATTTGAAACAGGCAAGTTGCTGTTCATTGTGTGTATAAGGGATATAAAATATTTGCTATATTTAGTAAACTACAGATCATGTGTTTTGAAAACTACAACTTGAAAAATCAGAAAGTACCAACACTACATGTCAGACTATGATGCTTATAAAGAAAAAAAATTGTAATTCTTTAAGCATTAGGTTTGTATGGTATGTCTTAAAAACTTCGGTAAACCACAACATACATGTCTATTCTGTTTACCGAACATAGTGAATATAGACAATGAGAGTGATCTCATGAGCTAAACTCTGACTTTTCATGAGTAGTATATTTCAATCGCTGTCTGACAAGCTAAGCTAATTTAGGTTATTCCCAAGCTGTCATTCTTTAGAGAAGACAGCATCTCAGACAAGCCTGCCCCCTGCAGGTGTCCTATGTCTTTCTATAAAAGCAGGAACTACCGTTAAAGAACGATATTGAAGATAAGAAAGTCACCGAAATAACAAAGATGGCAAATTTAGAAAGTTGGACATTGGTTGACTTTCTGGCCGGTATGAACAATAATTACTCAAACTCACTTGGGTCGTCTAGGACTTCCAGTCCCCTCTTAAACTCGGACTCACAAGAATTGGACGCCATAACTTCCCTTTTTTCCGAGTTAGAGTCAGATACTAAAGATGTCCTGACTATAGGTACACTACCCACTTACCACCTGGATTATGCCAGGACAATCGAATGGTATGACTTTTGTACTAACGGAATTGAAAAAGAATTGACCGAGTCCGACATTAAACATATCAAGATCCGTTCAACATTGGAATCAAGAAGACAAACCAAACCAGCTTTTATTGTACCGAGATTATCTAGTCATAGTTCTGAATTCTCTGGATCAAATTGTGGGTTTTGTAAAGCAGCTGGAAAACGTTCCGAGGTCTATAGCAGTCACAAGCTGAAAGATATGTATGGACGTGTTACCTGTCCCGTCTTCAGAAAATACATCTGTCATATTTGTGGATCTTCTGGAGACGAGGCTCACACACCTAAATAATGTCCGTATGCCGACTCGAAATGGTCGACAAAACGCTAATCTACATTGTAACATAGCTCGTGGTGCAATTTCTGTGCTTTACTTGAATGTTTTAGGATTTTGGGTTTAATTTATGATATTTAATAAACAAATTGTCTTTTAATATGGTGTTTTTGTTGCGTTCGATTTGCGAATAGTTAGTGTTTACATTCGGTGATGGACTTGGTATTTCCTGAATTGTCCATACCAGGAAGAGAGACAATATTTATACAAAACAGTTTGACGATTACCTGCTTTAAAGTGAATTACATGTCCATCGATACACAGACAAGATATTTCCTAATCTTGTTTAATTTTTTCACTTTCATGCGATGAGAAACATAAATAGAAATGTTTGGCAATAAACCAGATATTTGATCTCCCGACACAACAAAGGTAATTTCGAACAGATAATTGACCGTAAATTGCTATTAATGTTTAGAAGTTGGATTTTTTCAATTATTCTAATCCAAAAGAGTAAATAGGCGTTGCATTTGTAGGGGGGGGGGACATCTGTAAATCACTCACGGCTATAATATGTAGGCCTTCAATCGATTAATGGGTTAGTATTTAAATAGAAGTGACGAATAGCCAATTCTCTATGTCTGTAAATTTCTAAAACGCCTTTATTTTATATCTCTGTGACTGAGAAAAGGAGAAAATACTCCATTTTTCTTTAAAATAAAAAAAATCGTTAAAATATTTTCTTCACTCCGAAAAAAGTGTAAATATTAGCAATTTCAATGAGTTTTATAGACGATGCCAAACATTAAATCAGTTCGTTTAGAACGTGTATAAAATTAGAGAATTAAACTGGTTACATATCCGTTATAAGTTATCATTTGAAAGATGCGAGTTTTACTACCCACGAGAGATTAAATCTGTGTAGACGTTGAATTCAGCGATGTACCTATTCATTATACAATTAAGATCATATCAACATAATTCAAAAAGAGCACGTTCTTTACTAAGTAGTGTGAAATAATTTGATCGAGGGTCATATTTATTTAAAAGCAAAACATGCTTTACATTTCTACAGCCTTTCTCTGTCTAAATATTGTCAAATACTCTGTCAGAGCGTTTGCTTTCAACACTTCACTGGTAATATTTGAAACAGGCAAGTTGCTGTTCATTGTGTGTATAAGGGATATAAAATATTTGCTATATTTAGTAAACTACAGATCATGTGTTTTGAAAACTACAACTTGAAAAATCAGAAAGTACCAACACTACATGTCAGACTATGATGCTTATAAAGAAAAAAAATTGTAATTCTTTAAGCATTAGGTTTGTATGGTATGTCTTAAAAACTTCGGTAAACCACAACATACATGTCTATTCTGTTTACCGAACATAGTGAATATAGACAATGAGAGTGATCTCATGAGCTAAACTCTGACTTTTCATGAGTAGTATATTTCAATCGCTGTCTGACAAGCTAAGCTAATTTAGGTTATTCCCAAGCTGTCATTCTTTAGAGAAGACAGCATCTCAGACAAGCCTGCCCCCTGCAGGTGTCCTATGTCTTTCTATAAAAGCAGGAACTACCGTTAAAGAACGATATTGAAGATAAGAAAGTCACCGAAATAACAAAGATGGCAAATTTAGAAAGTTGGACATTGGTTGACTTTCTGGCCGGTATGAACAATAATTACTCAAACTCACTTGGGTCGTCTAGGACTTCCAGTCCCCTCTTAAACTCGGACTCACAAGAATTGGACGCCATAACTTCCCTTTTTTCCGAGTTAGAGTCAGATACTAAAGATGTCCTGACTATAGGTACACTACCCACTTACCACCTGGATTATGCCAGGACAATCGAATGGTATGACTTTTGTACTAACGGAATTGAAAAAGAATTGACCGAGTCCGACATTAAACATATCAAGATCCGTTCAACATTGGAATCAAGAAGACAAACCAAACCAGCTTTTATTGTACCGAGATTATCTAGTCATAGTTCTGAATTCTCTGGATCAAATTGTGGGTTTTGTAAAGCAGCTGGAAAACGTTCCGAGGTCTATAGCAGTCACAAGCTGAAAGATATGTATGGACGTGTTACCTGTCCCGTCTTCAGAAAATACATCTGTCATATTTGTGGATCTTCTGGAGACGAGGCTCACACACCTAAATAATGTCCGTATGCCGACTCGAAATGGTCGACAAAACGCTAATCTACATTGTAACATAGCTCGTGGTGCAATTTCTGTGCTTTACTTGAATGTTTTAGGATTTTGGGTTTAATTTATGATATTTAATAAACAAATTGTCTTTTAATATGGTGTTTTTGTTGCGTTCGATTTGCGAATAGTTAGTGTTTACATTCGGTGATGGACTTGGTATTTCCTGAATTGTCCATACCAGGAAGAGAGACAATATTTATACAAAACAGTTTGACGATTACCTGCTTTAAAGTGAATTACATGTCCATCGATACACAGACAAGATATTTCCTAATCTTGTTTAATTTTTTCACTTTCATGCGATGAGAAACATAAATAGAAATGTTTGGCAATAAACCAGATATTTGATCTCCCGACACAACAAAGGTAATTTCGAACAGATAATTGACCGTAAATTGCTATTAATGTTTAGAAGTTGGATTTTTTCAATTATTCTAATCCAAAAGAGTAAATAGGCGTTGCATTTGTAGGGGGGGGGGACATCTGTAAATCACTCACGGCTATAGTATGTAGGCCTTCAATCGATTAATGGGTTAGTATTTAAATAGAAGTGACGAATAGCCAATTCTCTATGTCTGTAAATTTCTAAAACGCCTTTATTTTATATCTCTGTGACTGAGAAAAGGAGAAAATACTCCATTTTTCTTTAAAATAAAAAAAATCGTTAAAATATTTTCTTCACTCCGAAAAAAGTGTAAATATTAGCAATTTCAATGAGTTTTATAGACGATGCCAAACATTAAATCAGTTCGTTTAGAACGTGTATAAAATTAGAGAATTAAACTGGTTACATATCCGTTATAAGTTATCATTTGAAAGATGCGAGTTTTACTACCCACGAGAGATTAAATCTGTGTAGACGTTGAATTCAGCGATGTACCTATTCATTATACAATTAAGATCATATCAACATAATTCAAAAAGAGCACGTTCTTTACTAAGTAGTGTGAAATAATTTGATCGAGGGTCATATTTATTTAAAAGCAAAACATGCTTTACATTTCTACAGCCTTTCTCTGTCTAAATATTGTCAAATACTCTGTCAGAGCGTTTGCTTTCAACACTTCACTGGTAATATTTGAAACAGGCAAGTTGCTGTTCATTGTGTGTATAAGGGATATAAAATATTTGCTATATTTAGTAAACTACAGATCATGTGTTTTGAAAACTACAACTTGAAAAATCAGAAAGTACCAACACTACATGTCAGACTATGATGCTTATAAAGAAAAAAAATTATAATTCTTTAAGCATTAGGTTTGTATGGTATGTCTTAAAAACTTCGGTAAACCACAACATACATGTCTATTCTGTTTACCGAACATAGTGAATATAGACAATGAGAGTGATCTCATGAGCTAAACTCTGACTTTTCATGAGTAGTATATTTCAATCGCTGTCTGACAAGCTAAGCTAATTTAGGTTATTCCCAAGCTGTCATTCTTTAGAGAAGACAGCATCTCAGACAAGCCTGCCCCCTGCAGGTGTCCTATGTCTTTCTATAAAAGCAGGAACTACCGTTAAAGAACGATATTGAAGATAAGAAAGTCACCGAAATAACAAAGATGGCAAATTTAGAAAGTTGGACATTGGTTGACTTTCTGGCCGGTATGAACAATAATTACTCAAACTCACTTGGGTCGTCTAGGACTTCCAGTCCCCTCTTAAACTCGGACTCACAAGAATTGGACGCCATAACTTCCCTTTTTTCCGAGTTAGAGTCAGATACTAAAGATGTCCTGACTATAGGTACACTACCCACTTACCACCTGGATTATGCCAGGACAATCGAATGGTATGACTTTTGTACTAACGGAATTGAAAAAGAATTGACCGAGTCCGACATTAAACATATCAAGATCCGTTCAACATTGGAATCAAGAAGACAAACCAAACCAGCTTTTATTGTACCGAGATTATCTAGTCATAGTTCTGAATTCTCTGGATCAAATTGTGGGTTTTGTAAAGCAGCTGGAAAACGTTCCGAGGTCTATAGCAGTCACAAGCTGAAAGATATGTATGGACGTGTTACCTGTCCCGTCTTCAGAAAATACATCTGTCATATTTGTGGATCTTCTGGAGACGAGGCTCACACACCTAAATAATGTCCGTATGCCGACTCGAAATGGTCGACAAAACGCTAATCTACATTGTAACATAGCTCGTGGTGCAATTTCTGTGCTTTACTTGAATGTTTTAGGATTTTGGGTTTAATTTATGATATTTAATAAACAAATTGTCTTTTAATATGGTGTTTTTGTTGCGTTCGATTTGCGAATAGTTAGTGTTTACATTCGGTGATGGACTTGGTATTTCCTGAATTGTCCATACCAGGAAGAGAGACAATATTTATACAAAACAGTTTGACGATTACCTGCTTTAAAGTGAATTACATGTCCATCGATACACAGACAAGATATTTCCTAATCTTGTTTAATTTTTTCACTTTCATGCGATGAGAAACATAAATAGAAATGTTTGGCAATAAACCAGATATTTGATCTCCCGACACAACAAAGGTAATTTCGAACAGATAATTGACCGTAAATTGCTATTAATGTTTAGAAGTTGGATTTTTTCAATTATTCTAATCCAAAAGAGTAAATAGGCGTTGCATTTGTAGGGGGGGGGGGACATCTGTAAATCACTCACGGCTATAGTATGTAGGCCTTCAATCGATTAATGGGTTAGTATTTAAATAGAAGTGACGAATAGCCAATTCTCTATGTCTGTAAATTTCTAAAACGCCTTTATTTTATATCTCTGTGACTGAGAAAAGGAGAAAATACTCCATTTTTCTTTAAAATAAAAAAAATCGTTAAAATATTTTCTTCACTCCGAAAAAAGTGTAAATATTAGCAATTTCAATGAGTTTTATAGACGATGCCAAACATTAAATCAGTTCGTTTAGAACGTGTATAAAATTAGAGAATTAAACTGGTTACATATCCGTTATAAGTTATCATTTGAAAGATGCGAGTTTTACTACCCACGAGAGATTAAATCTGTGTAGACGTTGAATTCAGCGATGTACCTATTCATTATACAATTAAGATCATATCAACATAATTCAAAAAGAGCACGTTCTTTACTAAGTAGTGTGAAATAATTTGATCGAGGGTCATATTTATTTAAAAGCAAAACATGCTTTACATTTCTACAGCCTTTCTCTGTCTAAATATTGTCAAATACTCTGTCAGAGCGTTTGCTTTCAACACTTCACTGGTAATATTTGAAACAGGCAAGTTGCTGTTCATTGTGTGTATAAGGGATATAAAATATTTGCTATATTTAGTAAACTACAGATCATGTGTTTTGAAAACTACAACTTGAAAAATCAGAAAGTACCAACACTACATGTCAGACTATGATGCTTATAAAGAAAAAAAATTATAATTCTTTAAGCATTAGGTTTGTATGGTATGTCTTAAAAACTTCGGTAAACCACAACATACATGTCTATTCTGTTTACCGAACATAGTGAATATAGACAATGAGAGTGATCTCATGAGCTAAACTCTGACTTTTCATGAGTAGTATATTTCAATCGCTGTCTGACAAGCTAAGCTAATTTAGGTTATTCCCAAGCTGTCATTCTTTAGAGAAGACAGCATCTCAGACAAGCCTGCCCCCTGCAGGTGTCCTATGTCTTTCTATAAAAGCAGGAACTACCGTTAAAGAACGATATTGAAGATAAGAAAGTCACCGAAATAACAAAGATGGCAAATTTAGAAAGTTGGACATTGGTTGACTTTCTGGCCGGTATGAACAATAATTACTCAAACTCACTTGGGTCGTCTAGGACGTCCAGTCCCCTCTTAAACTCGGACTCACAAGAATTGGACGCCATAACTTCCCTTTTTTCCGAGTTAGAGTCAGATACTAAAGATGTCCTGACTATAGGTACACTACCCACTTACCACCTGGATTATGCCAGGACAATCGAATGGTATGACTTTTGTACTAACGGAATTGAAAAAGAATTGACCGAGTCCGACATTAAACATATCAAGATCCGTTCAACATTGGAATCAAGAAGACAAACCAAACCAGCTTTTATTGTACCGAGATTATCTAGTCATAGTTCTGAATTCTCTGGATCAAATTGTGGGTTTTGTAAAGCAGCTGGAAAACGTTCCGAGGTCTATAGCAGTCACAAGCTGAAAGATATGTATGGACGTGTTACCTGTCCCGTCTTCAGAAAATACATCTGTCATATTTGTGGATCTTCTGGAGACGAGGCTCACACACCTAAAGAATGTCCGTATGCCGACTCGAAATGGTCGACAAAACGCTAATCTACATTGTAACATAGCTCGTGGTGCAATTTCTGTGCTTTACTTGAATGTTTTAGGATTTTGGGTTTAATTTATGATATTTAATAAACAAATTGTCTTTTAATATGGTGTTTTTGTTGCGTTCGATTTGCGAATAGTTAGTGTTTACATTCGGTGATGGACTTGGTATTTCCTGAATTGTCCATACCAGGAAGAGAGACAATATTTATACAAAACAGTTTGACGATTACCTGCTTTAAAGTGAATTACATGTCCATCGATACACAGACAAGATATTTCCTAATCTTGTTTAATTTTTTCACTTTCATGCGATGAGAAACATAAATAGAAATGTTTGGCAATAAACCAGATATTTGATCTCCCGACACAACAAAGGTAATTTCGAACAGATAATTGACCGTAAATTGCTATTAATGTTTAGAAGTTGGATTTTTTCAATTATTCTAATCCAAAAGAGTAAATAGGCGTTGCATTTGTAGGGGGGGAACATCTGTAAATCACTCACGGCTATAGTATGTAGGCCTTCAATCGATTAATGGGTTAGTATTTAAATAGAAGTGACGAATAGCCAATTCTCTATGTCTGTAAATTTCTAAAACGCCTTTATTTTATATCTCTGTGACTGAGAAAAGGAGAAAATACTCCATTTTTCTTTAAAATAAAAAAAATCGTTAAAATATTTTCTTCACTCCGAAAAAAGTGTAAATATTAGCAATTTCAATGAGTTTTATAGACGATGCCAAACATTAAATCAGTTCGTTTAGAACGTGTATAAAATTAGAGAATTAAACTGGTTACATATCCGTTATAAGTTATCATTTGAAAGATGCGAGTTTTACTACCCACGAGAGATTAAATCTGTGTAGACGTTGAATTCAGCGATGTACCTATTCATTATACAATTAAGATCATATCAACATAATTCAAAAAGAGCACGTTCTTTACTAAGTAGTGTGAAATAATTTGATCGAGGGTCATATTTATTTAAAAGCAAAACATGCTTTACATTTCTACAGCCTTTCTCTGTCTAAATATTGTCAAATACTCTGTCAGAGCGTTTGCTTTCAACACTTCACTGGTAATATTTGAAACAGGCAAGTTGCTGTTCATTGTGTGTATAAGGGATATAAAATATTTGCTATATTTAGTAAACTACAGATCATGTGTTTTGAAAACTACAACTTGAAAAATCAGAAAGTACAAACACTACATGTCAGACTATGATGCTTATGAAGAAAAAAAATTTTATAATTCTTTAAGCATTAGGTTTGTATGGTGTGTCTTATAAACTTCGGTAAACCACAACATACATGTCTATTCTTATTACCGAACATAGTGAATATAGACAATGAGAGTGATCTCATGAGCTAAACTCTGACTTTTCATGAGTAGTATATTTCAATCGCTGTCTGACAAGCTAAGCTAATTTAGGTTATTCCCAAGCTGTCATTCTTTAGAGAAGACAACATCTCAGACAAGCCTGCCCCCTTGCAGGTGTCCTATGTCTTTCTATAAAAGCAGGAACTACGGTTAAAGAACGATATATAAGATAATAAAGTCACCGAAATAACAAAGATGGCAAATTTAGAAAGTTGGACATTGGTTGACTTTCTGGCCGGTATGAACAATAATTACTCAAACTCACTTGGGTCGTCTAGGACTTCCAGTCCCCTCTTAAACTCGGACTCACAAGAATTGGACGCCATAACTTCCCTTTTTTCCGAGTTAGAGTCAGATACTAAAGACGTCCTGACTATAGGTACACTACCCACTTACCACCTGGATTATGCCAGGACAATCGAATGGTATGACTTTTGTACTAACGGAATTGAAAAAGAATTGACCGAGTCCGACATTAAACATATCAAGATCCGTTCAACATTGGAATCAAGAAGACAAACCAAACCAGCTTTTATTGTACCGAGATTATCTAGTCATAGTTCTGAATTCTCTGGATCAAATTGTGGGTTTTGTAAAGCAGCTGGAAAACGTTCCGAGGTCTATAGCAGTCACAAGCTGAAAGATATGTATGGACGTGTTACCTGTCCCGTCTTCAGAAAATACATCTGTCATATTTGTGGATCTTCTGGAGACGAGGCTCACACACCTAAAGAATGTCCGTATGCCGACTCGAAATGGTCGACAAAACGCTAATCTACATTGTAACATAGCTCGTGGTGCAATTTCTGTGCTTTACTTGAATGTTTTAGGATTTTGGGTTTAATTTATGATATTTAATAAACAAATTGTCTTTTAATATGGTGTTTTTGTTGCGTTCGATTTGCGAATAGTTAGTGTTTACATTCGGTGATGGACTTGGTATTTCCTGAATTGTCCATACCAGGAAGAGAGACAATATTTATACAAAACAGTTTGACGATTACCTCCTTTAAAGTGAATTACATGCCCATCGATACACAGACAAGATATTTCCTAATCTTGTTTAATTTTTTCACTTTCATGCGATGAGAAACATAAATAGAAATGTTTGGCAATAAACCAGATATTTGATCTCCCGACACAACAAAGGTAATTTCGAACAGATAATTGACCGTAGCTTGCTATTAATGTTTAGAAGTTGGATTTTTTCAATTATTCTAATCCAAAAGAGTAAATAGGCGTTGCATTTGTAGGGGGGAAACATCTGTAAATCACTCACGGCTATAGTATGTAGGCCTTCAATCGATTAATGGGTTAGTATTTAAATAGAAGTGACGAATAGTCAATTCTCTATGTCTGTAAATTTCTAAAACGCCTTTATTTTATATCTCTGTGACTGAGAAAAGGAGAAAATACTCCATTTTTCTTTAAAATAAAAAAAATCGTTAAAATATTTTCTTCACTCCGAAAAAAGTGTAAATATTAGCAATTTCAATGAGCTTTATAGACGATGCCAAACATTAAATCAGTTCGTTTAGAACGTGTATAAAATTAGAGAATTAAACTGGTTACATATCCGTTATAAGTTATCATTTGAAAGATGCAAGTTTTACTACCCACGAGAGATTAAATCTGTGTAGACGTTGAATTCAGCGATGTACCTATTCATTATACAATTAAGATCATATCAACATAATTCAAAAAGAGCACGCTCTTTACTAAGTAGTGTGAAATAATTTGGTCGAGGGTCATTTTTATTTAAAAGCAAAACATGCTTTACATTTCTACAGCCTTTCTCTGTCTAAATATTGTCAAATACTCTGTCAGAGCGTTTGCTTTCAACACTTCACTGGTAATATTTGAAACAGGCAAGTTGCTGTTCATTGTGTGTATAAGGGATATAAAATATTTGCTATATTTAGTAAACTACAGATCATGTGTTTTGAAAACTACAACTTGAAAAATCAGAAAGTACCAACACTACATGTCAGACTATGATGCTTATAAAGAAAAAAAATTGTAATTCTTTAAGCATTAGGTTTGTATGGTATGTCTTAAAAACTTCGGTAAACCACAACATACATGTCTATTCTTATTACCGAACATAGTGAATATAGACAATGAGAGTGATCTCATGAGCTAAACTCTGACTTTTCATGAGTAGTATATTTCAATCGCTGTCTGACAAGCTAAGCTAATTTAAGTTATTCCCAAGCTGTCATTCTTTAGAGAAGACAACATCTCAGACAAGCCTGCCCCCTGCAGGTGTCCTATGTCTTTCTATAAAAGCAGGAACTACCGTTAAAGAACGATATTGAAGATAAGAAAGTCACCGAAATAACAAAGATGGCAAATTTAGAAAGTTGGACATTGGTTGACTTTCTGGCCGGTATGAACAATAATTACTCAAACTCACTTGGGTCGTCTAGGACTTCCAGTCCCCTCTTAAACTCAGACTCACAAGAATTGGACGCCATAACTTCCCTTTTTTCCGAGAGAGTCAGATACTAAAGATGTCCTGACTATAGGTACACTACCCACTTACCACCTGGATTATGCCAGGACAATCGAATGGTATGACTTTTGTACTAACGGAATTGAAAAAGAATTGACCGAGTCCGACATTAAACATATCAAGATCCGTTCAACATTGGAATCAAGAAGACAAACCAAACCAGCTTTTATTGTACCGAGATTATCTAGTCATAGTTCTGAATTCTCTGGATCAAATTGTGGGTTTTGTAAAGCAGCTGGAAAACGTTCCGAGGTCTATAGCAGTCACAAGCTGAAAGATATGTATGGACGTGTTACCTGTCCCGTCTTCAGAAAATACATCTGTCATATTTGTGGATCTTCTGGAGACGAGGCTCACACACCTAAAGAATGTCCGTATGCCGACTCGAAATGGTCGACAAAACGCTAATCTACATTGTAACATAGCTCGTGGTGCAATTTCTGTGCTTTACTTGAATGTTTTAGGATTTTGGGTTTAATTTATGATATTTAATAAACAAATTGTCTTTTAATATGGTGTTTTTGTTGCGTTCGATTTGCGAATAGTTAGTGTTTACATTCGGTGATGGACTTGGTATTTCCTGAATTGTCCATACCAGGAAGAGAGACAATATTTATACAAAACAGTTTGACGATTACCTGCTTTAAAGTGAATTACATGCCCATCGATACACAGACAAGATATTTCCTAATCTTGTTTAATTTTTTCACTTTCATGCGATGAGAAACATAAATAGAAATGTTTGGCAATAAACCAGATATTTGATCTCCAGACACAACAAAGGTAATTTCGAACAGATAATTGACCGTAGCTTGCTATTAATGTTTAGAAGTTGGATTTTTTCAATTATTCTAATCCAAAAGAGTAAATAGGCGCTGCATTTGTAGGGGGGAAACATCTGTAAATCACTCACGGCTATAGTATGTAGGCCTTCAATCGATTAATGGGTTAGTATTTAAATAGAAGTGACGAATAGTCAATTCTCTATGTCTGTAAATTTCTAAAACGCCTTTATTTTATATCTCTGTGACTGAGAAAAGGAGAAAATACTCCATTTTTCTTTAAAATAAAAAAAATCGTTAAAATATTTTCTTCACTCCGAAAAAAGTGTAAATATTAGCAATTTCAATGAGCTTTATAGACGATGCCAAACATTAAATCAGTTCGTTTAGAACGTGTATAAAATTAGAGAATTAAACTGGTTACATATCCGTTATAAGTTATCATTTGAAAGATGCAAGTTTTACTACCCACGAGAGATTAAATCTGTGTAGACGTTGAATTCAGCGATGTACCTATTCATTATACAATTAAGATCATATCAACATAATTCAAAAAGAGCACGCTCTTTACTAAGTAGTGTGAAATAATTTGATCGAGGGTCATATTTATTTAAAAGCAAAACATGCCTTACATTTCTACAGCCTTTCTCTGTCTAAATATTGTCAAATACTCTGTCAGAGCGTTTGCTTTCAACACTTCACTGGTAATATTTGAAACAGGCAAGTTGCTGTTCATTGTGTGTATAAGGGATATAAAATATTTGCTATATTTAGTAAACTACAGATCATGTGTTTTGAAAACTACAACTTGAAAAATCAGAAAGTACAAACACTACATGTCAGACTATGATGCTTATAAAGAAAACAATTTGTAATTCCTTAAGCATTAGATTTGTATGGTATGTCTTATAAACTTCGGTAAACCACAACATACATGTCTATTCTTATTACCGAACATAGTGAATATAGACAATGAGAGTGATCTCATGAGCTAAACTCTGACTTTTCATGAGTAGTATATTTCAATCGCTGTCTGACAAGCTAAGCTAATTTAGGTTATTCCCAAGCTGTCATTCTTTAGAGAAGACAACATCTCAGACAAGCCTGCCCCCTGCAGGTGTCCTATGTCTTTCTATAAAAGCAGGAACTACGGTTAAAGAACGATATTGAAGATAATAAAGTCACCGAAATAACAAAGATGGCAAATTTAGAAAGTTGGACATTGGTTGACTTTCTAGTGGGTATGAACAATAATTACTCAAACTCACTTGGGTCGTCTAGGACTTCCAGTCCCCTCTTAAACTCGGACTCACAAGAATTGGACGCCATAACTTCCCTTTTTTCCGAGTTAGAGTCAGATACTAAAGACGTCCTGACTATAGGTACACTACCCACTTACCACCTGGATTATGCCAGGACAATCGAATGGTATGACTTTTGTACTAACGGAATTGAAAAAGAATTGACCGAGTCCGACAATAAACATATCAAGATCCGTTCAACATTGGAATCAAGAAGACAAACCAAACCAGCTTTTATTGTACCGAGATTATCTAGTCATAGTTCTGAATTCTCTGGATCAAATTGTGGGTTTTGTAAAGCAGCTGGAAAACGTTCCGAGGTCTATAGCAGTCACAAGCTGAAAGATATGTATGGACGTGTTACCTGTCCCGTCTTCAGAAAATACATCTGTCATATTTGTGGATCTTCTGGAGACGAGGCTCACACACCTAAAGAATGTCCGTATGCCGACTCGAAATGGTCGACAAAACGCTAATCTACATTGTAACATAGCTCGTGGTGCAATTTCTGTGCTTTACTTGAATGTTTTAGGATTTTGGGTTTAATTTATGATATTTAATAAACAAATTGTCTTTTAATATGGTGTTTTTGTTGCGTTCGATTTGCGAATAGTTAGTGTTTACATTCGGTGATGGACTTGGTATTTCCTGAATCGTCCATACCAGGAAGAGAGACAATATTTATACAAAACAGTTTGACGATTACCTGCTTTAAAGTGAATTACATGCCCATCGATACACAGACAAGATATTTCCTAATCTTGTTTAATTTTTTCACTTTCATGCGATGAGAAACATAAATAGAAATGTTTGGCAATAAACCAGATATTTGATCTCCAGACACAACAAAGGTAATTTCGAACAGATAATTGACCGTAGCTTGCTATTAATGTTTAGAAGTTGGATTTTTTCAATTATTCTAATCCAAAAGAGTAAATAGGCGTTGCATTTGTAGGGGGGAAACATCTGTAAATCACTCACGGCTATAGTATGTAGGCCTTCAATCGATTAATGGGTTAGTATTTAAATAGAAGTGACGAATAGTCAATTCTCTATGTCTGTAAATTTCTAAAACGCCTTTATTTTATATCTCTGTGACTGAGAAAAGGAGAAAATACTCCATTTTTCTTTAAAATAAAAAAAATCGTTAAAATATTTTCTTCACTCCGAAAAAAGTGTAAATATTAGCAATTTCAATGAGCTTTATAGACGATACCAAACATTAAATCAGTTCGTTTAGAACGTGTATAAAATTAGAGAATTAAACTGGTTACATATCCGTTATAAGTTATCATTTGAAAGATGCAAGTTTTACTACCCACGAGAGATTAAATCTGTGTAGACGTTGTGTGTATAAGGGATATAAAATATTTGCTATATTTAGTAAACTACAGATCATGTGTTTTGAAAACTACAACTTGAAAAATCAGAAAGTACAAACACTACATGTCAGACTATGATGCTTATAAAGAAAACAATTTGTAATTCCTTAAGCATTAGATTTGTATGGTATGTCTTATAAACTTCGGTAAACCACAACATACATGTCTATTCTTATTACCGAACATAGTGAATATAGACAATGAGAGTGATCTCATGAGCTAAACTCTGACTTTTCATGAGTAGTATATTTCAATCGCTGTCTGACAAGCTAAGCTAATTTAGGTTATTCCCAAGCTGTCATTCTTTAGAGAAGACAACATCTCAGACAAGCCTGCCCCCTGCAGGTGTCCTATGTCTTTCTATAAAAGCAGGAACTACGGTTAAAGAACGATATTGAAGATAATAAAGTCACCGAAATAACAAAGATGGCAAATTTAGAAAGTTGGACATTGGTTGACTTTCTGGTGGGTATGAACAATAATTACTCAAACTCACTTGGGTCGTCTAGGACTTCCAGTCCCCTCTTAAACTCGGACTCACAAGAATTGGACGCCATAACTTCCCTTTTTTCCGAGTTAGAGTCAGATACTAAAGACGTCCTGACTATAGGTACACTACCCACTTACCACCTGGATTATGCCAGGACAATCGAATGGTATGACTTTTGTACTAACGGAATTGAAAAAGAATTGACCAAGTCCGACATTAAACATATCAAGATCCGTTCAACATTGGAATCAAGAAGACAAACCAAACCAGCTTTTATTGTACCGAGATTATCTAGTCATAGTTCTGAATTCTCTGGATCAAATTGTGGGTTTTGTAAAGCAGCTGGAAAACGTTCCGAGGTCTATAGCAGTCACAAGCTGAAAGATATGTATGGACGTGTTACCTGTCCCGTCTTCAGAAAATACATCTGTCATATTTGTGGATCTTCAGGAGACGAGGCTCACACACCTAAAGAATGTCCGTATGCCGACTCGAAATGGTCGACAAAACGCTAATCTACATTGTAACATAGCTCGTGGTGCAATTTCTGTGCTTTACTTGAATGTTTTAGGATTTTGGGTTTAATTTATGATATTTAATAAACAAATTGTCTTTTAATATGGTGTTTTTGTTGCGTTCGATTTGCGAATAGTTAGTGTTTATTTTCGGTGATGGACTTGGTATTTCCTGAATTGTCCATACCAGGAAGAGAGACAATATTTATACAAAACAGTTTGACGATTACCTCCTTTAAAGTGAATTACATGCCCATCGATACACAAACAAGATATTTCCTCATCTTGTTTAATTTTTTCACTTTCATGCGATGAGAAACATAAATAGAAATGTTTGGCAATAAACCAGATATTTGATCTCCCGACACAACAAAGCTAATTTCGAACAGATAATTGACCGTAACTTGCTATTAATGTTTAGAAGTTGGATTTTTTCAATTATTCTAATCCAAAAGAGTAAATAGGCGTTGCATTTGTAGGGGGAAAACATCTGTAAATCACTCACGGCTATAGTATGTAGGCCTTCAATCGATTAATGGGTTAGTATTTAAATAGAAGTGACGAATAGTCAATTCTCTATGTCTGTAAATTTCTAAAACGCCTTTATTTTATATCTCTGTGACTGAGAAAAGGAGAAAATACTCCATTTTTCTTTAAAATAAAAAAAATCGTTAAAATATTTTCTTCACTCCGAAAAAAGTGTAAATATTAGCAATTTCAATGAGTTTTATAGACGATGCCAAACATTAAATAAGTTCGTTTAGAACGTGTATAAAATTAGAGAATTAAACTGGTTACATATCCGTTATAAGTTATCATTTGAAAGATGCAGGTTTTACTACCCACGAGAGATTAAATCTGTGTAGACGTTGAATTCAGCGATGTACCTATTCATTATACAATTAAGATCATATCAACATAATTCAAAATGAGCACGTTCTTTACTAAGTAGTGTGAAATAATTTGGTCGACGGTCATATTTATTTAAAAGCAAAACATGCTTTACATTTCTACAGCCTTTCTCTGTCTAAATATTGTCAAATACTCTGTCAGAGCGTTTGCTTTCAACACTTCACTGGTAGTATTTGAAACAGGCAAGTTGCTGTTTATTGTGTGTATAAGGGATATAAAATATTTGCTATATTTAGTAAACTACAGATCATGTGTTTGGAAAACTACAACTTGAAAAATCAGAAAGTACAAACACTACATGTCAGACTATGATGCTTATAAAGAAAATTTTTTTTATAATTCTTTAAGCATTAGGTTTGTATGGTATGTCTTATAAACTTCGGTAAACCACAACATACATGTCTATTCTTATTACCGAACATAGTGAATATAGACAATGAGAGTGATCTCATGAGCTAAACTCTGACTTTTCATGAGTAGTATATTTCAATCGCTGTCTGACAAGCTAAGCTAATTTAGGTTATTCCCAAGCTGTCATTCTTTAGAGAAGACAACATCTCAGACAAGCCTGCCCCCTGCAGGTGTCCTATGTCTTTCTATAAAAGCAGGAACTACGGTTAAAGAACGATATTGAAGATAATAAAGTCACCGAAATAACAAAGATGGCAAATTTAGAAAGTTGGACATTGGTTGACTGTCTGGCCGGTATGAACAATAATTACTCAAACTCACTTGGGTCGTCTAGGACTTCCAGTCCCCTCTTAAACTCGGACTCACAAGAATTGGACGCCATAACTTCCCTTTTTTCCGAGTTAGAGTCAGATACTAAAGACGTCCTGACTATAGGTACACTACCCACTTTCCACCTGGATTATGCCAGGACAATCGAATGGTATGACTTTTGTACTAACGGAATTGAAAAAGAATTGATTGAGTCCGACATTAAACATATCAAGATCCGTTCAACATTGGAATCAAGAAGACAAACCAAACCAGCTTTTATTGTACCGAGATTATCTAGTCATAGTTCTGAATTCTCTGGATCAAATTGTGGGTTTTGTAAAGCAGCTGGAAAACGTTCCGAGGTCTATAGCAGTCACAAGCTGAAAGATATGTATGGACGTGTTACCTGTCCCGTCTTCAGAAAATACATCTGTCATATTTGTGGATCTTCTGGAGACGAGGCTCACACACCTAAAGAATGTCCGTATGCCGACTCGAAATGGTCGACAAAACGCTAATCTACATTGTAACATAGCTCGTGGTGCAATTTCTGTGCTTTACTTGAATGTTTTAGGATTTTGGGTTTAATTTATGATATTTAATAAACAAATTGTCTTTTAATATGGTGTTTTTGTTGCGTTCGATTTGCGAATAGTTAGTGTTTACATTCGGTGATGGACTTGGTATTTCCTGAATTGTCCATACCAGGAAGAGAGACAATATTTATACAAAACAGTTTGACGATTACCTGCTTTAAAGTGAATTACATGTCCATCGATACACAGACAAGATATTTCCTAATCTTGTTTACTTTTTTCATTTTCATGCGATGAGAAACATAAATAGAAATGTTTGGCAATAAACCAGATATTTGATCTCCCGACACAACAAAGGTAATCTCGAACAGATAATTGACCGTAACTTGCTATTAATGTTTAGAAGTTGGATTTTTTCAATTATTCTAATCCAAAAGAGTAAATAGGCGTTGCATTTGTAGGGGGGAAACATCTGTAAATCACTCACGGCTATAGTATGTAGGCCTTCAATCGATTAATGGGTTAGTATTTAAATAGAAGTGACGAATAGCCAATTCTCTATGTCTGTAAATTTCTAAAACGCCTTTATTTTATATCCCTGTGACTGAGAAAAGGAGAAAATACTCCATTTTTCTTTAAAATAAAAAAAATCGTTAAAATATTTTCTTCACTCCGAAAAAAGTGTAAATATTAGCAATTTCAATGAGTTTTATAGACGATGCCAAACATTAAATAAGTTCGTTTAGAACGTGTATAAAATTAGAGAATTAAACTGGTTACATATCCGTTATAAGTTATCATTTGAAAGATGCAAGTTTTACTACCCACGAGAGATTAAATCTGTGTAGACGTTGAATTCAGCGATGTACCTATTCATTATACAATTAAGATCATATCAACATAATTCAAAAAGAGCACGTTCTTTACTAAGTAGTGTGAAATAATTTGATCGAGGGTCATATTTATTTAAAAGCAAAACATGCTTTACATTTCTACAGCCTTTCTCTGTCTAAATATTGTCAAATACTCTGTCAGAGCGTTTGCTTTCAACACTTCACTGGTAATATTTGAAACAGGCAAGTCGTTGTTCATTGTGTGTATAAGGGATATAAAATATTTGCTATATTTAGTAAACTACAGATCATGTGTTTTGAAAACTACAACTTGAAAAATCAGAAAGTACAAACACTACATGTCAGACTATGATGCTTATGAAGAAAAAATTTTTTATAATTCTTTAAGCATTAGGTTTGTATGGTATGTCTTATAAACTTCGGTAAACCACAACATACATGTCTATTCTTATTACCGAACATAGTGAATATAGACAATGAGAGTGATCTCATGAGCTAAACTCTGACTTTTCATGAGTAGTATATTTCAATCGCTGTCTGACAAGCTAAGCTAATTTAGGTTATTCCCAAGCTGTCATTCTTTAGAGAAGACAACATCTCAGACAAGCCTGCCCCCTTGCAGGTGTCCTATGTCTTTCTATAAAAGCAGGAACTACCGTTAAAGAACGATATATAAGATAATAAAGTCACCGAAATAACAAAGATGGCAAATTTAGAAAGTTGGACATTGGTTGACTTTCTGGCCGGTATGAACAATAATTACTCAAACTCACTTGGGTCGTCTAGGACTTCCAGTCCCCTCTTAAACTCGGACTCACAAGAATTGGACGCCATAACTTCCCTTTTTTCCGAGTTAGAGTCAGATACTAAAGACGTCCTGACTATAGGTACACTACCCACTTACCACCTGGATTATGCCAGGACAATCGAATGGTATGACTTTTGTACTAACGGAATTGAAAAAGAATTGACCGAGTCCGACATTAAACATATCAAGATTCGTTCAACATTGGAATCAAGAAGACAAACCAAACCAGCTTTTATTGTACCGAGATTATCTAGTCATAGTTCTGAATTCTCTGGATCAAATTGTGGGTTTTGTAAAGCAGCTGGAAAACGTTCCGAGGTCTATAGCAGTCACAAGCTGAAAGATATGTATGGACGTGTTACCTGTCCCGTCTTCAGAAAATACATCTGTCATATTTGTGGATCTTCTGGAGACGAGGCTCACACACCTAAAGAATGTCCGTATGCCGACTCGAAATGGTCGACAAAACGCTAATCTACATTGTAACATAGCTCGTGGTGCAATTTCTGTGCTTTACTTGAATGTTTTAGGATTTTGGGTTTAATTTATGATATTTAATAAACAAATTGTCTTTTAATATGGTGTTTTTGTTGCGTTCGATTTGTGAATAGTTAGTGTTTACATTCGGTGATGGACTTGGTATTTCCTGAATTGTCCATACCAGGAAGAGAGACAATATTTATACAAAACAGTTTGACGATTACCTGCTTTAAAGTGAATTACATGTCCATCGATACACAGACAAGATATTTCCTAATCTTGTTTACTTTTTTCACTTTCATGCGATGAGAAACATAAATAGAAATGTTTGGCAATAAACCAGATATTTGATCTCCCGACACAACAAAGGTAATCTCGAACAGATAATTGACCGTAACTTGCTAATAATGTTTAGAAGTTGGATTTTTTCAATTATTCTAATCCAAAAGAGTAAATAGGCGTTGCATTTGTAGGGGGGAAACATCTGTAAATCACTCACGGCTATAGTATGTAGGCCTTCAATCGATTAATGGGTTAGTATTTAAATAGAAGTGACGAATAGCCAATTCTCTATGTCTGTAAATTTCTAAAACGCCTTTATTTTATATCTCTGTGACTGAGAAAAGGAGAAAATACTCCATTTTTCTTTAAAATAAAAAAAATCGTTAAAATATTTTCTTCACTCCGAAAAAAGTGTAAATATTAGCAATTTCAATGAGTTTTATAGACGATGCCAAACATTAAATCAGTTCGTTTAGAACGTGTATAAAATTAGAGAATTAAACTGGTTACATATCCGTTATAAGTTATCATTTGAAAGATGCAAGTTTTACTACCCACGAGAGATTAAATCTGTGTAGACGTTAAATTCAGCGATGTACCTATTCATTATACAATTAAGATCATATCAACATAATTCAAAAAGAGCACGTTCTTTACTAAGTAGTGTGAAATAATTTGATCGAGGGTCATATTTATTTAAAAGCAAAACATGCTTTACATTTCTACAGCCTTTCTCTGTCTAAATATTGTCAAATACTCTGTCAGAGCGTTTGCTTTCAACACTTCACTGGTAATATTTGAAACAGGCAAGTCGCTGTTCATTGTGTGTATAAGGGATATAAAATATTTGCTATATTTAGTAAACTACAGATCATGTGTTTTGAAAACTACAACTTGAAAAATCAGAAAGTACAAACACTACATGTCAGACTATGATGCTTATGAAGAAAATTTTTTTTATAATTCTTTAAGCATTAGGTTTGTATGGTATGTCTTATAAACTTCGGTAAACCACAACATACATGTCTATTCTTATTACCGAACATAGTGAATATAGACAATGAGAGTGATCTCATGAGCTAAACTCTGACTTTTCATGAGTAGTATATTTCAATCGCTGTCTGACAAGCTAAGCTAATTTAGGTTATTCCCAAGCTGTCATTCTTTAGAGAAGACAACATCTCAGACAAGCCTGCCCCCTGCAGGTGTCCTATGTCTTTCTATAAAAGCAGGAACTACCGTTAAAGAACGATATTGAAGATAATAAAGTCACCGAAATAACAAAGATGGCAAATTTAGAAAGTTGGACATTGGTTAACTTTCTGGCCGGTATGAACAATAATTACTCAAACTCACTTGGGTCGTCTAGGACTTCCAGTCCCCTCTTAAACTCGGACTCACAAGAATTGGACGCCATAACTTCCCTTTTTTCCGAGTTAGAGTCAGATACTAAAGACGTCCTGACTATAGGTACACTACCCACTTACCACCTGGATTATGCCAGGACAATCGAATGGTATGACTTTTGTACTAACGGAATTGAAAAAGAATTGACCGAGTCCGACATTAAACATATCAAGATCCGTTCAACATTGGAATCAAGAAGACAAACCAAACCAGCTTTTATTGTACCGAGATTATCTAGTCATAGTTCTGAATTCTCTGGATCAAATTGTGGGTTTTGTAAAGCAGCTGGAAAACGTTCCGAGGTCTATAGCAGTCACAAGCTGAAAGATATGTATGGACGTGTTACCTGTCCCGTCTTCAGAAAATACATCTGTCATATTTGTGGATCTTCTGGAGACGAGGCTCACACACCTAAAGAATGTCCGTATGCCGACTCGAAATGGTCGACAAAACGCTAATCTACATTGTAACATAGCTCGTGGTGCAATTTCTGTGCTTTACTTGAATGTTTTAGGATTTTGGGTTTAATTTATGATATTTAATAAACAAATTGTCTTTTAATATGGTGTTTTTGTTGCGTTCGATTTGCGAATAGTTAGTCTTTACATTCGGTGATGGACTTGGTATTTCCTGAATTGTCCATACCAGGAAGAGAGACAATATTTATACAAAACAGTTTGACGATTACCTCCTTTAAAGTGAATTACATGCCCATCGATACACAGACAAGATATTTCCTAATCTTGTTTAATTTTTTCACTTTCATGCGATGAGAAACATAAATAGAAATGTTTGGCAATAAACCAGATATTTGATCTCCAGACACAACAAAGCTAATTTCGAACAGATAATTGACCGTAGCTTGCTATTAATGTTTAGAAGTTGGATTTTTTCAATTATTCTAATCCAAAAGAGTACATAGGTGTTGCATTTGTAGGGGGGAAACATCTGTAAATCACTCACGGCTATAGTATGTAGGCCTTCAATCGATTAATGGGTTAGTATTTAAATAGAAGTGACGAATAGTCAATTCTCTATGTCTGTAAATTTCTAAAACGCCTTTATTTATATCTCTGTGACTGAGAAAAGGAGAAAATACTCCATTTTTCTTTAAAATAAAGAAAATCGTTAAAATATTTTCTTCACTCCGAAAAAAGTGTAAATATTAGCAATTTCAATGAGTTTTATAGACGATGCCAAACATTAAATCAGTTCGTTTAGAACGTGTATAAAATTAGAGAATTAAACTGGTTACATATCCGTTATAAGTTATCATTTGAAAGATGCAAGTTTTACTACCCACGAGAGATTAAATCTGTGTAGACGTTGAATTCAGCGATGTACCTATTCATTATACAATTAAGATCATATCAACATAATTCAAAAACAGCACGTTCTTTACTAAGTAGTGTGAAATAATTTGGTCGAGGGTCATATTTATTTAAAAGCAAAACATGCTTTACATTTCTACAGCCTTTCTCTGTCTAAATATTGTCAAATACTCTGTCAGAGCGTTTGCTTTCAACACTTCACTGGTAGTATTTGAAACAGGCAAGTTGCTGTTCATTGTGTGTATAAGGGATATAAAATATTTGCTATATTTAGTAAACTACAGATCATGTGTTTTGAAAACTACAACTTGAAAAATCAGAAAGTACCAACACTACATGTCAAACTATGATGCTTATAAAGAAAAAAAATTTGTAATTCTTTAAGCATTAGGTTTGTATGGTATGTCTTATAAACTTCGGTAAACCACAACATACATGTCTATTCTTATTACCGAACATAGTGAATATAGACAATGAGAGTGATCTCATGAGCTAAACTCTGACTTTTCATGAGTAGTATATTTCAATCGCTGTCTGACAAGCTAAGCTAATTTAGGTTATTCCCAAGCTGTCATTCTTTAGAGAAGACAACATCTCAGACAAGCCTGCCCCCTGCAGGTGTCCTATGTCTTTCTATAAAAGCAGGAACTACCGTTAAAGAACGATATTGAAGATAATAAAGTCACCGAAATAACAAAGATGGCAAATTTAGAAAGTTGGACATTGGTTAACTTTCTGGCCGGTATGAACAATAATTACATAAACTCACTTGGGTCGTCTAGGACTTCCAGTCCCCTCTTAAACTCGGACTCACAATTATTCTAATCCAAAAGAGTACATAGGTGTTGCATTTGTAGGGGGGAAACATCTGTAAATCACTCACGGCTATAGTATGTAGGCCTTCAATCGATTAATGGGTTAGTATTTAAATAGAAGTGACGAATAGTCAATTCTCTATGTCTGTAAATTTCTAAAACGCCTTTATTTATATCTCTGTGACTGAGAAAAGGAGAAAATACTCCATTTTTCTTTAAAATAAAGAAAATCGTTAAAATATTTTCTTCACTCCAAAAAAAGTGTAAATATTAGCAATTTCAATGAGTTTTATAGACGATGCCAAACATTAAATCAGTTCGTTTAGAACGTGTATAAAATTAGAGAATTAAACTGGTTACATATCCGTTATAAGTTATCATTTGAAAGATGCAAGTTTTACTACCCACGAGAGATTAAATCTGTGTAGACGTTGAATTCAGCGATGTACCTATTCATTATACAATTAAGATCATATCAACATAATTCAAAAATAGCACGTTCTTTACTAAGTAGTGTGAAATAATTTGATCGAGGGTCATATTTATTTAAAAGCAAAACATGCTTTACATTTCTACAGCCTTTCTCTGTCTAAATATTGTCAAATACTCTGTCAGAGCGTTTGCTTTCAACACTTCACTGGTAATATTTGAAACAGGCAAGTTGCTGTTCATTGTGTGTATAAGGGATATAAAATATTTGCTATATTTAGTAAACTACAGATCATGTGTTTTGAAAACTACAACTTGAAAAATCAGAAAGTACAAACACTACATGTCAGACTATGATGCTTATAAAGAAAAAAAGTTTTTGTGTAATTCTTTAAGCATTAGGTTTGTATGGTATGTCTTATAAACTTCGGTAAACCACAACATACATGTCTATTCTTATTACCGAACATAGTGAATATAGACAATGAGAGTGATCTCATGAGCTAAACCCTGACTTTTCATGAGTAGTATATTTCAATCGCTGTCTCACAAGCTAAGCTAATTTAGGTTATTCCCAAGCTGTCATTCTTTAGAGAAGACAACATCTCAGGCAAGCCTGCCCCCTGCAGGTGTCCTATGTCTTTCTATAAAAGCAGGAACTACCGTTAAAGAACGACATTGAAGATAATAAAGTCACCGAAATAACAAAGATGGCAAATTTAGAAAGTTGGACATTGGTTAACTTTCTGGCCGGTATGAACAATAATTACTCAAACTCACTTGGGTCGTCTAGGACTTCCAGTCCCCTCTTAAACTCGGACTCACAAGAATTGGACGCCATAACTTCCCTTTTTTCCGAGTTAGAGTCAGATACTAAAGACGTCCTGACTATAGGTACACTACCCACTTACCACCTGGATTATGCCAGGACAATCGAATGGTATGACTTTTGTACTAACGGAATTGAAAAAGAATTGACCGAGTCCGACATTAAACATATCAAGATCCGTTCAACATTGGAATCAAGAAGACAAACCAAACCAGCTTTTATTGTACCGAGATTATCTAGTCATAGTTCTGAATTCTCTGGATCAAATTGTGGGTTTTGTAAAGCAGCTGGAAAACGTTCCGAGGTCTATAGCAGTCACAAGCTGAAAGATATGTATGGACGTGTTACCTGTCCCGTCTTCAGAAAATACATCTGTCATATTTGTGGATCTTCTGGAGACGAGGCTCACACACCTAAAGAATGTCCGTATGCCGACTCGAAATGGTCGACAAAACGCTAATCTACATTGTAACATAGCTCGTGGTGCAATTTCTGTGCTTTACTTGAATGTTTTAGGATTTTGGGTTTAATTTATGATATTTAATAAACAAATTGTCTTTTAATATGGTGTTTTTGTTGCGTTCGATTTGCGAATAGTTAGTGTTTACATTCGGTGATGGACTTGGTATTTCCTGAATTGTCCATACCAGGAAGAGAGACAATATTTATATAAAACAGTTTGACGATTACCTCCTTTAAAGTGAATTACATGCCCATCGATACACAGACAAGATATTTCCTAATCTTGTTTAATTTTTTCACTTTCATGCGATGAGAAACATCAATAGAAATGTTTGGCAATAAACCAGTTATTTGATCTCCCGACACAACAAAGCTAATTTCGAACAGATAATTGACCGTAGTTTGCTATTAATGTTTCAGAGGTTGCATAGAAGTTGGATTTTTTCAATTATTCTAATCCAAAAGAGTAAATAGGCGTTGCATTTGTAGGGGGGAAACATCTGTAAATCACTCACGGCTATAGTATGTAGGCCTTCAATCGATCAATGGGTTAGTATTTAAATAGAAGTGACGAATAGTCAATTCTCTAAGTCTGTAAATTTCTAAAACGCCTTTATTTTATATCTCTGTGACTGAGAAAAGGAGAAAATACTCCATTTTTCTTTAAAATAAAGAAAATCGTTAAAATATTTTCTTCACTCCGAAAAAAGTGTAAATATTAGCAATTTCAATGAGTTTTATAGACGATGCCAAACATTAAATCAGTTCGTTTAGAACGTGTATAAAATTAGAGAATTAAACTGGTTACATATCCGTTATAAGTTATCATTTGAAAGATGCAAGTTTTACTACCCACGAGAGATTAAATCTGTGTAGACGTTGAATTCAGCGATGTACCTATTCATTATACAATTAAGATCATATCAACATAATTAAAAAAGAGCACGTTCTTTACTAAGTAGTGTGAAATAATTTGATCGAGGGTCATATTTATTTAAAAGCAAAACATGCTTTACATTTCTACAGCCTTTCTCTGTCTAAATATTGTCAAATACTCTGTCAGAGCGTTTGCTTTCAACACTTCACTGGTAATATTTGAAACAGGCAAGTTGCTGTTCATTGTGTGTATAAGGGATATAAAATATTTGCTATATTTAGTAAACTACAAATCATGTGTTTTGAAAACTACAACTTGAAAAATCAGAAAGTATCAACACTACATGTCAGACTATGAAGCTTATAAAGAAAAAAAAGTTGTAATTCTTTAAGCATTAGGTTTGTATGGTATGTCTTATAAACTTCGGTAAACCACAACATACATGTCTATTCTTATTACCGAACATAGTGAATATAGACAATGAGAGTGATCTCATGAGCTAAACTCTGACTTTTCATGAGTAGTATATTTCAATCGCTGTCTGACAAGCTAAGCTAATTTAGGTTATTCCCAAGCTGTCATTCTTTAGAGAAGACAACATCTCAGACAAGCCTGCCCCCTGCAGGTGTCCTATGTCTTTCTATAAAAGCAGGAACTACCGTTAAAGAACGATATTGAAGATAATAAAGTCACCGAAATAACAAAGATGGCAAATTTAGAAAGTTGGACATTGGTTAACTTTCTGGCCGGTATGAACAATAATTACATAAACTCACTTGGGTCGTCTAGGACTTCCAGTCCCCTCTTAAACTCGGACTCACAATTATTCTAATCCAAAAGAGTACATAGGTGTTGCATTTGTAGGGGGGAAACATCTGTAAATCACTCACGGCTATAGTATGTAGGCCTTCAATCGATTAATGGGTTAGTATTTAAATAGAAGTGACGAATAGTCAATTCTCTATGTCTGTAAATTTCTAAAACGCCTTTATTTATATCTCTGTGACTGAGAAAAGGAGAAAATACTCCATTTTTCTTTAAAATAAAGAAAATCGTTAAAATATTTTCTTCACTCCAAAAAAAGTGTAAATATTAGCAATTTCAATGAGTTTTATAGACGATGCCAAACATTAAATCAGTTCGTTTAGAACGTGTATAAAATTAGAGAATTAAACTGGTTACATATCCGTTATAAGTTATCATTTGAAAGATGCAAGTTTTACTACCCACGAGAGATTAAATCTGTGTAGACGTTGAATTCAGCGATGTACCTATTCATTATACAATTAAGATCATATCAACATAATTCAAAAATAGCACGTTCTTTACTAAGTAGTGTGAAATAATTTGATCGAGGGTCATATTTATTTAAAAGCAAAACATGCTTTACATTTCTACAGCCTTTCTCTGTCTAAATATTGTCAAATACTCTGTCAGAGCGTTTGCTTTCAACACTTCACTGGTAATATTTGAAACAGGCAAGTTGCTGTTCATTGTGTGTATAAGGGATATAAAATATTTGCTATATTTAGTAAACTACAGATCATGTGTTTTGAAAACTACAACTTGAAAAATCAGAAAGTACAAACACTACATGTCAGACTATGATGCTTATAAAGAAAAAAAGTTTTTGTGTAATTCTTTAAGCATTAGGTTTGTATGGTATGTCTTATAAACTTCGGTAAACCACAACATACATGTCTATTCTTATTACCGAACATAGTGAATATAGACAATGAGAGTGATCTCATGAGCTAAACCCTGACTTTTCATGAGTAGTATATTTCAATCGCTGTCTCACAAGCTAAGCTAATTTAGGTTATTCCCAAGCTGTCATTCTTTAGAGAAGACAACATCTCAGGCAAGCCTGCCCCCTGCAGGTGTCCTATGTCTTTCTATAAAAGCAGGAACTACCGTTAAAGAACGACATTGAAGATAATAAAGTCACCGAAATAACAAAGATGGCAAATTTAGAAAGTTGGACATTGGTTAACTTTCTGGCCGGTATGAACAATAATTACTCAAACTCACTTGGGTCGTCTAGGACTTCCAGTCCCCTCTTAAACTCGGACTCACAAGAATTGGACGCCATAACTTCCCTTTTTTCCGAGTTAGAGTCAGATACTAAAGACGTCCTGACTATAGGTACACTACCCACTTACCACCTGGATTATGCCAGGACAATCGAATGGTATGACTTTTGTACTAACGGAATTGAAAAAGAATTGACCGAGTCCGACATTAAACATATCAAGATCCGTTCAACATTGGAATCAAGAAGACAAACCAAACCAGCTTTTATTGTACCGAGATTATCTAGTCATAGTTCTGAATTCTCTGGATCAAATTGTGGGTTTTGTAAAGCAGCTGGAAAACGTTCCGAGGTCTATAGCAGTCACAAGCTGAAAGATATGTATGGACGTGTTACCTGTCCCGTCTTCAGAAAATACATCTGTCATATTTGTGGATCTTCTGGAGACGAGGCTCACACACCTAAAGAATGTCCGTATGCCGACTCGAAATGGTCGACAAAACGCTAATCTACATTGTAACATAGCTCGTGGTGCAATTTCTGTGCTTTACTTGAATGTTTTAGGATTTTGGGTTTAATTTATGATATTTAATAAACAAATTGTCTTTTAATATGGTGTTTTTGTTGCGTTCGATTTGCGAATAGTTAGTGTTTACATTCGGTGATGGACTTGGTATTTCCTGAATTGTCCATACCAGGAAGAGAGACAATATTTATATAAAACAGTTTGACGATTACCTCCTTTAAAGTGAATTACATGCCCATCGATACACAGACAAGATATTTCCTAATCTTGTTTAATTTTTTCACTTTCATGCGATGAGAAACATCAATAGAAATGTTTGGCAATAAACCAGTTATTTGATCTCCCGACACAACAAAGCTAATTTCGAACAGATAATTGACCGTAGTTTGCTATTAATGTTTCAGAGGTTGCATAGAAGTTGGATTTTTTCAATTATTCTAATCCAAAAGAGTAAATAGGCGTTGCATTTGTAGGGGGGAAACATCTGTAAATCACTCACGGCTATAGTATGTAGGCCTTCAATCGATCAATGGGTTAGTATTTAAATAGAAGTGACGAATAGTCAATTCTCTAAGTCTGTAAATTTCTAAAACGCCTTTATTTTATATCTCTGTGACTGAGAAAAGGAGAAAATACTCCATTTTTCTTTAAAATAAAGAAAATCGTTAAAATATTTTCTTCACTCCGAAAAAAGTGTAAATATTAGCAATTTCAATGAGTTTTATAGACGATGCCAAACATTAAATCAGTTCGTTTAGAACGTGTATAAAATTAGAGAATTAAACTGGTTACATATCCGTTATAAGTTATCATTTGAAAGATGCAAGTTTTACTACCCACGAGAGATTAAATCTGTGTAGACGTTGAATTCAGCGATGTACCTATTCATTATACAATTAAGATCATATCAACATAATTAAAAAAGAGCACGTTCTTTACTAAGTAGTGTGAAATAATTTGATCGAGGGTCATATTTATTTAAAAGCAAAACATGCTTTACATTTCTACAGCCTTTCTCTGTCTAAATATTGTCAAATACTCTGTCAGAGCGTTTGCTTTCAACACTTCACTGGTAATATTTGAAACAGGCAAGTTGCTGTTCATTGTGTGTATAAGGGATATAAAATATTTGCTATATTTAGTAAACTACAAATCATGTGTTTTGAAAACTACAACTTGAAAAATCAGAAAGTATCAACACTACATGTCAGACTATGAAGCTTATAAAGAAAAAAAAGTTGTAATTCTTTAAGCATTAGGTTTGTATGGTATGTCTTATAAACTTCAGTAAACCACAGCATACATGGCTATCCTTATTACCTAACATAATGAATTTAGACAATGAGAGTGATCTCATGAGCTAAACTCTGACTTTTCATGAGTAGTATATTTCAAGCTAATTTAGGTTATTCCCAAGCTGTCATTCTTTAGAGAAGACAACATCTCAGACAAGCCTGCCCCCTGCCGGTGTCATTTGTCTTTCTATAAAAGCAGGAAGTACCGATATTGAAGGTAATAAAGTCACCGAAAAAGATGGCAAATTTAGAAAGTTGGACATTGGTTGACTTTCTGGTCGGTATGAACAATAATTACTCAAACTCACTTGGGTCGTCTAGGACTTCCAGTCCCCTCTTAAACTCGGACTCACAAGAATTGGACGCCATAACTTCCCTTTTTTCCGAGTTAGAGTCAAATACTAAAGACATCCTGACTATAGGTACATTACTCACTTACCACCTGGATTATGCCAGGACAATCGAATGGTATGACTTTTGTACTAACGGAATTGAAGAAGAATTGATCGAGTCCGACATTAAACATATCAAGATCCGTTCAACATTGGAATCAAGAAGACAAACCAAACCAGCTTTTATTGTACCCAGATTATCTAGTCATAGTTCTGAATTCTCTGGATCAAATTGTGGGTTTTGTAAAGCAGCTGTGAAAACGTTCCGAGGTCTATAGCAGTCACAAGCTGAAAGATATTTTTGGACGTGTTACCTGTCCCGTCTTCAGAAAATACATCTGTCATATTTGTGGATCTTCTGGGGACGAGGCTCACACACCTAAAGAATGTCCGTATGCCGACTCGAAATGGTCGACAAAACGCTAATCTACATTGTGCTTTACTTGAATGTTTTAGGATTTTGGGTTTAATTTATGATATTTAATAGACAAATTACCTTTTTAATGTGGCAACTATAACAGCCGAACAGGCGAGGTTCTAAGGGCCACCTAGGCCCCGGAAGCTCCGAGGCGCTAGACGGCCGGAGATGCGTTCTGAAGATTTTCTGGCGAAAAAAGACTATTTGCTTCCTTATTTGATTGCAAATAATTGCCCCTTGTCACAATGGTTTGTGTACAATGAACTTTACAATAATTGAAACAACAGTATAAATACATGTACATGCTGACACACACAAACATATCATTATTATAACAAAATATACTTATTCTATATTCCTGACATCTGAGAGAGAACCTCTATACATACACAGTTACAGTCTCCCTATCAACGCATTCCTGTTTTCCAAACATATATGAATAAATTTTGCAGTTTTCTGAATCATATTAACAGAGGTAGAGTTAAGGAGTGCTACAAGTTTGTGTACACTAGATTTTTTGAAATAATACCCTTTAATTAGTTCTTTTCTAACTTCTTGATAAATTGGACAGACTAACATAAAATGGTATTCATCCTTAACATCATTCGTATTACATAACAGACATTTTAGTTCATGTCTTGGTAGCTGGTTACTGCCATGTCTACCTGTTTCTATAAGGAGATTGTGACTCGAAGTTCTCAACTTAAACATGGAGTTTTGATGGTTAAAATTTCTTATTTGAACTAAATAATCTTGCAGCCCAAAATTTGTATTTAAATTTTTATACAAGAGCATTTTGGGAGATTCCAATTCTAATAACAGTTCTTGCTTTTGACAATCATACAGACGCTGCCTAACAATATATATGGACCTGGTTAACTCAACGCTACTTGGAAATAACCAAACTTCACCGAGGCCATAACGATTTAATATATCTTTTACGTCATTGGTCCAGTCTGAATTTGACAAGTACATTTCATCAAAAACTTTTCTAACAATGACATTTTCTGTTTTACATGTCTTTAAAAACACATTTTACAACACGAAGTATACCTTTTCACCAAAATGTTTGTCGACCAAATTCACAGTAAATTGTACAATTAGAAGTAGACATTTTCACATTTACTAGTCATTTAAAAAACTTAGTTTGTATCCGTTCCATGGGTAAAGACTTTTTAAAACCCCAAACTTCTGCACCATAAAGAACAGATTGACTAACAAAAGCATCAAACAAATCATTTGTAATATCAATTGGAATTCCATATTTTTTAATATTAATAAGGAGAACATTTGCTGCTTTTTTATCTTTTTGTAGAAACAAATCGCGTGTGTTATTAAACTTACATTTGGCGCTAAAACAACTCTCAAAAAATTAAATTGTGGTGGATTTTTCACTCGGTCGCGGTATGAAGAAGAGTTGTCAGGTACTCGCCGAAGGTCGGGGTTTCCTCCGGACAATTAGCCCGCCTCACCCCCCCCCCCCCTCCAAACCTTGCAACGCCGCCATATAACTGAAATAATCTTGAGTGCGGCGTAAAACCTCAATCAACCAAAGCGGACCGGAAACGAGCGAAGACAGCCGAATTTCGTTCCGACAGACGGGGTTTTTGATCGATGTTGACGTTCAGACCACTTCTGGGTATGCCTTCACAGCACCATTTACACTTTTTGAACGTGTCCCATGTTCAATTTTAGTAGTGTTACAAGCAGTATGCTCGTATAAATTCGCTTTCTTCACAAATACCAGTAAGGCTACGGCGGCCAGTGAGCCTTAAATAGTGAATATATAAAAATGCAAAACGCAAACACTTGTTATTTTGTGCCTTGGACACGCCGCTTTGGTACGCTGGTCCGAGTACTGACTTAAACATCATAGTTTCACGTTTTGTGTACTATTAAGCAGTCTCCACATCAATCAAACAGTTTAGCAAAAAAAACCATAAAAACATTCGACTATGTAACCAATGAACGTAGAAAACAGTGGACCAATGGGCCAATAAAACAATGGGCCTATAAAACAATCGACCAATTTACCAATTGACTTATAAAACAATCGACTAATTTACGAATGGGCCTATAAAACAATCGATCATTTAGACAATGAGCCTATAAAACAATCGACTAATTTACCAATGAGCCTATAAAACAATCGACTAATTTACCAATGGCCCTATAAAACAATCAACCAATTGACCAATGGACTACAAAACAGTCGACCAATTTTCCAATGGGCCTATAAAACAATCGATCATTTAGGCAATGGGCCTATAAAACAATCAACCAATTTACCAATGGCCTTATAAAACAATCGACCAATTAACTTATAATTTGCCAATGAACCTAAAAACAGTCGACCAATTTATCAATGGGCCTATAAAACAATCAATCATTTAGGCAATGAGCCTATAAAACAATCGACCAATTGACTTATAAAACAATCGACCAATTTACCAATGAGCCTATAAAACAATCGAACAATTTACCAATGAAACTATAAAACAATCGAACAATTTACCAATGAACATGTAAAAAAGTGACCATTTTAACAATAAATCTAGAAATCTATTGACCATTTTACCGATAAACTCATACAACATCCAGTTTATTAAGCAACTTCTAAGATTATCATGCAGTTTAAAACGGATATTTGAAACAATCGGCTAGTTTACTGAGAAACAATAAAAGCTTGTTTACTGAGAAACATTAAAAAGAACCAATCAATCTATTGAACAATTTCTAGCATCCAACTAGTCAATCAAGTAACATTTTCAATAATTAGTGGAAATATTATAAGGGTTTGTCTGCAACCACTGTACGGTTGCCAGGAAAACGTCAAGGTCAACCTTTGTGCACTGAGACTCTCTTCAAATAGTCAATCTAGACCGACGACCAACACATACAGAAGACAGATTGAACACAAGATTCCATACGATTTTGTACTTTTCCTTCTTTAAACCTTCTGAAAAGAAGCCTGGGACAGAATTGAATTTGAAGGCTAAGTTTCCATATCGATCTAAACCTCTGACGAGCACACATTAATGAATAGTGCTAACAGACTTATATACGGAGTTTATAAGGAATTCACAAACTCTTATAAAACGCTTAAAGAAAAGACCAGGCTTTCCGTAGGGACATTTGACAAATTAGTTTTCAGTCATAACATAACCCCAATCATCCATTTTTTGTCGTGATAACCAAATATAAATTGGTTTTGGAAAATCGTTTTTACCACACACTGTCTCCCAACCAGGAAGTAAATAGGGAGGTGTAACAATCGTCAGCCAGCGCAACATTGAAATGTATTCTTTGAGTGACATTTAGAAACCTTATGTTATTCCATTGAAACGACAGATAAACAGAGGCACTCAAAAAGGATATTAGTACAGAATAATGTACTTATTTTCCTTTAGACTAAATGACAACTAAAATAAACTGAAAACGTGAAATTGGCCCACGTTTTCGGTAGAAAGTGCTGACTGAAATCGAAACGCCAAAGAACTTCTAAATATGACAGATATTGTCCATTCAAAAGTTTGGATTGGCTATGCCCACCCCTACACAATCAATAATGGAAGCTTTTCACAAGAATAGAAAAGTAATACCTTTGCATGACCTCTGTCAGTTACAGGCTTCCATAATATATTGCATTGAAAATCACACAAAAGTATCTTTCTTGGAAGCCTTGTTTCATTGGACAGAATGTCAAACATTGTTTACATCTCTTACGGCCGCTATCAACTGTCTTTCCTTCAAACAGAGTTGAACTGACAGCTGAATACATCCACTGACCTAACTGATCTAACCTCTGTCAAGCCCAGGCATAACTGAGTATTTCCCTGGTCGATGAGTTACAGTTTACATGTGCTTGATATACTAGTATATTTCCCAGCTTTCCGTTTTCAGAGTTCTTCAGGCTGATAGCATTTTAACAACATAGCGCTATGCGCTGCTATAATATTTTTCAGGATTGTTTTTAAAAAATATAAATTAATGACATCTAAATAAGAAATACAAATGTAGAGACACAACAAACCAACTATTGGGCGTGTTAGCGTTTTTTCACACTTCGGACTTTTACATAGCTTTTATAGCAATGCAGGGCAATTGGAACTGCACAATTTGAGGGCAGACGGAACAAACTTGGACTGTCTTCGCTCGCTATCGGTCGGATGTAGTATTTCACGTACGTAAATCCCCGAAGTTATAAAACTGCCTTTGGGTGTCGCGATCTTTAAAGGGACGTGCCTGGAACGAATATCGTTAAAATATGTGCTATTCTACCCTTGTTTTTATAAAGATGAAGTTTCAAGATGGTCATTGGTAACTTTCCCAGCTCCCACGGACCACTGGATTGGGAGTTTTATTTGAGGATTCCAATGTCTGCTTTGTTGTAGTAATAATAATCGAGTGCGCAGTAAAGCTCTTAGTGGCTCTCCGTGGGGCCTACTTTTTGGCTGTTTATTTACTGACTGTCATAAAAAAACTAAAGCAGCACGGGATTCCCTAAATAACTCGTTAAATGTACATTTTAGGCGGAAAGTCGATCCAGACAGACCTTAGGCTTGGCCAAGCGTTACAATCAATACCCCGTACTCAAAGAGGAAGAAATTTTGAACGGATAGATGTCCGGTAAGACCCATACACTGGCATATTTATTTAGTACGGGTGTCACGAAGGGTCGTACCTTCGTTTTTAGGGGGGGAGGGGGGGGGGGGGTTATCTTTGACCATACAACGAGAGCTATTGAGTATTGTCAAAGGTTTGACAAGGGTATGACATGCTCGATATACATGCCAACGGAGCAACCAAGGGCGGGTCAAGGTTGTGCGGAAAGCTTTGTTTCTTCGTCTTCTCCTTCTTTTCGAAATGGCTAAAATTGAGACAATCAACGATAATTTATTGACGGTAGCCGTTTTGTCTCTCAATCCCGCTCCAGGGGCCATTACAATTACCCCCCTCTCCAAGCTATTCCGCTTTGTTTTACATAGGGATCACGCTGGTTGATAAGGATCGCAGCAATTATTGCAACAGTCTAGAGAATAGCGTCGTCGCATGACTGTTGGGCGTGGCTTGCGGCTGCGATCACACAGTCACAAGTTTTGTGTGCATCCACCTTTAGAGTGATAGTCCCTCAGTACTGTAGCGGAATTTACTTTTCCTAATTTAATTGGTCAATGCGAGATGATGTTATACTTTGACCAACAACTTCGATGTCTTAATCTTAAAAATAATGGGCCGAGCGAAGCCTAATTAAGATAACATCTTGTATCTCAAGATGATGAATGTTTCGGAGACACCGCTACTATTTGGGATTCGTAGTGCTAAGACTGATATTGTATCTATCCAATATAAATCAAAATGTCCAGTCGAATATTTAAACTTGAAATAATAACATTAAATATTTATTTAACACCAATTAAAACAATGAAATGGAGATTAAATTTGACCATTATTGTCTTTATACTAGAGTCACATATTCCCACAGTTCATTAAATAAAAATCTGTGATTGTGGATTTAAATTACTTTTAGTCTTATATTTAGTACCAGTCAGTCCCACTTGTGAAATAAGTACCGATCATTCCCACTTGTAAACTTAGTACCGATCATTCCCACTTGTGGATTAGGTACCGATCATTCCCACTTGTGAACTTAGTACCGTACCAGTCAGTCCCACTTGTAGATTAGGTACCGATCATTCCCACTTGTACATGTAAACTTAGTACCGATCAGTCCCACTTGTGAATTAGTTCCGATCATTCCCACTTGTGAACTTAGTACCAGTCAGTCCCACTTGTGGATTAGGTACCGATCATTCCCACTTGTGAACTTGGGAATTATTCATTTGCATGCTGTATTTTGGTGCTTCTTTGTTTAGTTATGTTTCCTTCTACAAAAGTTAATCAGTTCGTTTCATTATTAAATCATATATGTACAAGTATTGGCGAAGTGTTCGCTTCAACGTGCCGAGGCCATCTAACCTTGCACGAAGAAATTCTGGCTTTTTATAGGCGTCCAGCATAGAACGCTGGCTCACGTGTCGAAATCCGACTTGCTGATTGGCTGACGCTCCGCTGTCTGACAGTTTGTTAACATCGATCCAAAAGTTTTGTCATTTAAAATAATTCAACGAGTGACATTTGTCCATTTACACTCCCAAATAACGATATTCTTTCCAAGGGAAGAATGGGATAACACAAACCGATCGAAGTATTATTCATAGTACTTGAAATATGTCCGTAATCGTCGCGAACTCACTGTGAAGTCTGTGAAAAATCACTGTGCGCCGAACATGGCGAGTATCGTGATTTGTGACCGATCTGTTAGGAAACAAACTATCGTATTTCAAGTGCATTAAACCACCATCTCCTGGTAAGACATGAATTCTCGAAAGTTAAGTTTATGGTCTCATGAAACATATCGTGCATAGGCATTTTAACGTTACAAAAACTGTGTATTTCAAGCCATATTGTGCACCAAAAACGATCTCTTAAACAACAACAACGACATGTTATTTTGAACATGTGTACATTTCAAAGCACACGTTCTCTTATAAATAAGTAGCGGAACATAACATATCTGACCGCAAATGACATACAGGATAAACGTGTAGAAAACCTATTTTCGCTACACTACCCCCTCCTTAGTTTTGTTCGTCCTCGAACAAATATTAAAATTACAAATTACTATGACACTGTTGCATTTTGTCACGAAAATTGATTCTTATTCTGATTGTCAGTCATGTAAGTGATTTAATGAACATTCGACATGTAAGCTCATTATTGATGTATATCCGGTTTGAAATTTCACCATTTGTGAATCCTCACATAACACTTTTATTGGCTGTGCTATATACTCCACTCAGTTTCACCAACTGAAATCAATAGCTGGCTTGACAAACCTATCTGAAATAAAATCTAACTGCTAAGACAGTCACACTTAGCTTTGTTTTCCCGAGTCTGTTCCCTTGGCACTTCCAGACGAAAACACCAAGTGTCACTATAAATTCTGTTCTAACAACACAATAAACTGTGTTCCATGTGTCAAATCCCAACACATGCCCCAAGGCTTCGATCCTTGCCTTGATCCCTAGTATCCTGCAAGACTATCCCGTCTTGACCACTAGCACCCCAAAGACTCTCCTGTCTTTGGGAAATAAATTTTTGCTGTTTCCAGCACCAGACTCAACATTGCTTAAGTGTTACCTCTTTAGATTTCTTCAGATTTATCAATTCACACCACACTTGATATAGCACCAAATAATTCACTATGAACAAACAGTCTGTTTTTCCAAAATGTCTACTTCAAAGTTTGCGTAAGTCCCATTTCCAAAATATTCAGTTAGTTCAAAGCCCAACAGAAATATATGTTAACTAAATCAAGTGAACAACATGTAGTTACCACTTGATTGTACATCAGACGACACCAATTCTCAACATCTGACAGTCTCTCGCAGATAATTGTTGCCCTTCACAAATAACACATCCATGGAGAGAATGAGTTACGCAATTGAATTGAGTCAAGAAGTTAATTCCACGAATTTTATCACATTTTAGCATTTGCCACAATAACATATATAAAACATGTTTGGACAAACTTTCAGGTCAACTTGACAAGTGTCAAATACCCAAAGAGGTGAATTCTCAACACCAAATAATTTCAGATTAGTGGGCCCACATTATGGCTTGAAAGGTAAGTTGGAATATTCACTTTCTTATGTGCATCCCACTGTCACTAGTACCAATTTCAGTAACAAACCTTCAGTTTGTAGGAATTGATTTATCCGGTCAATTCATTCCCCTATGTGATATACTTCCCCTCACGCTCAAAATTCAAATAAGCAATGTCTTGTGGTTTAATGTCTAATGTTTGGGACTGCATAACTTTGAACCAATCTACTCACCGAGACTTGGTTAGTCAACATTTTACAAAGTTCAAACTGAAATATTTTCTCCAAATTTATGAATCAAGTAAGTTCAACATCACAAAGTTCACTGTCAAAATAAAATACATCCTGTAATGAGTTTAAGATTTCTCAAAATTATTTTCTTTCAGTTTTGGCAATACCATTAACCATATCTTTCAGCTGCTTTTCCAACTCTTGTACTCTCTTTTGTAGATCTTCATTACTGGGGAACGAGGAGATTTCAATCACATTTCGATGTCTATATACACTTCCCTCACGTTGATCTTCAATTTTCCATAATCCCTCAATTTCAAGAGCAAGCGTCAAAGTTTGTTGAAGATTAACCGGTTTTCCTTGTTGGATGAACATCCTCATGTTATAATCATCTAAGGCATCAATGAAATGAATTTTTGCCAGTCGTTCCAGGTGATGAGTGGACATGCCTGGGTATGCCATTGTGGACAACTTGTGGATAGCCTGACCAAGCTCTTGAAGACCTTCTTTCTCACCCCGTTTCCTCCCTCTTAATTCTGCCAGGAATAGCTCAGTCTGACCTCTTGGACCAAATCGGTTTTCCAAAATTTCAACCAAGCTGTCAAAATCCTGTTGTTCTCGCTCAGAAAGAGTGCAAGCCAGCTGTCGAGCAGCACCAGTAAGACGAGTAAATAAATAATCTGCCTTTTCCTCATCTGTCCATTTGTTAAGTCTTGAAATTGTTTTAAACACTTTGATATACTCTTCCCAGGATGATTCCTCATTAAACTGTTCCGGTTTAATATTATGGCGACGACTTGGCTGGTACACGTGAGGGGCGTCACCATGCCCACCCCCACGCGGAGATGACCTCGGCTCCTGTATTGTATTGTCAACCATATCGCCAGTGTTATGGCGAAATGAAACTTCATGTTCACTGTCTGAATTTTCTTCGAATTCTTTTTGCTGATCAAGGGACATAATTATGCCAAGTTTATGGGTATGACTAAAATTGTTCAAGTCTTACAGTTCACAGTTTTGTTAGCACAGTTAATCCCACCGCTGCCACCAGTTGTAGCGGAATTTACTTTTCCTAATTTAATTGGTCAATGCGAGATGATGTTATACTTTGACCAACAACTTCGATGTCTTAATCTTAAAAATAATGGGCCGAGCGAAGCCTAATTAAGATAACATCTTGTATCTCAAGATGATGAATGTTTCGGAGACACCGCTACTATTTGGGATTCGTAGTGCTAAGACTGATATTGTATCTATCCAATATAAATCAAAATGTCCAGTCGAATATTTAAACTTGAAATAATAACATTAAATATTTATTTAACACCAATTAAAACAATGAAATGGAGATTAAATTTGACCATTATTGTCTTTATACTAGAGTCACATATTCCCACAGTTCATTAAATAAAAATCTGTGATTGTGGATTTAAATTACTTTTAGTCTTATATTTAGTACCAGTCAGCCCCACTTGTGAAATAAGTACCGATCATTCCCACTTGTAAACTTAGTACCGATCATTCCCACTTGTGGATTAGGTACCGATCATTCCCACTTGTGAACTTAGTACCGTACCAGTCAGTCCCACTTGTAGATTAGGTACCGATCATTCCCACTTGTACATGTAAACTTAGTACCGATCAGTCCCACTTGTGAATTAGTTCCGATCATTCCCACTTGTGAACTTAGTACCAGTCAGTCCCACTTGTGGATTAGGTACCGATCATTCCCACTTGTGAACTTGGGAATTATTCATTTGCATGCTGTATTTTGGTGCTTCTTTGTTTAGTTATGTTTCCTTCTACAAAAGTTAATCAGTTCGTTTCATTATTAAATCATATATGTACAAGTATTGGCGAAGTGTTCGCTTCAACGTGCCGAGGCCATCTAACCTTGCACGAAGAAATTCTGGCTTTTTATAGGCGTCCAGCATAGAACGCTGGCTCACGTGTCGAAATCCGACTCGCTGATTGGCTGACGCTCCGCTGTCTGACAGTTTGTTAACATCGATCCAAAAGTTTTGTCATTTAAAATAATTCAACGAGTGACATTTGTCCATTTACACTCCCAAATAACGATATTCTTTCCAAGGGAAGAATCGGATAACACAAACCGATCGAAGTATTATTCATAGTACTTGAAATATGTCCGTAATCGTCGCGAACTCACTGTGAAGTCTGTGAAAAATCACTGTGCGCCGAACATGGCGAGTATCGTGATTTGTGACCGATCTGTTAGGAAACAAACTATCGTATTTCAAGTGCATTAAACCACCATCTCCTGGTAAGACATGAATTCTCGAAAGTTAAGTTTATGGTCTCATGAAACATATCGTGCATAGGCATTTTAACGTTACAAAAACTGTGTATTTCAAGCCATATTGTGCACCAAAAACGATCTCTTAAACAACAACAACGACATGTTATTTTGAACATGTGTACATTTCAAAGCACACGTTCTCTTATAAATAAGTAGCGGAACATAACATATCTGACCGCAAATGACATACAGGATAAACGTGTAGAAAACCTATTTTCGCTACAGTACGATGAGGTCCAGGATCAAATCCCGCTCAGACCAAATAAAAGTTGACATTTCTGAGCACGTTTTTCACTCGGATTCCGCATGTGAATGAATTGGTAGGCACACGCCAAACCTCAGGGGCATCCTTCTTGCAAATATCCCGGTTTCCTCCCCAACTAAACCTGGCAACGCCACCATATGAGTGAGATGACCTTGAGTGCGGCGTAAATCGTCAGTCAATCAATCAAGCTCAATGACTATAGTATGACACGCTACATAAAATTGGAAAGTGAAATTCCATTAAACTGACAATTTTCCAGTGAAATTACCAAGAAAGAGCAACCAAGGACGGGCCCAGGTCGTGTGGAAAGAAAGAGAGGCCCTGGTCTAACACTACCCACAACCCGAATCATATCCCATTGCTGTATCACCCAGACAATTACTTCCTTTAAAACCAAGATCTTTCTCTCCCTTATTCCAGTTATCATCAGTTCACAACTTCATACAGTTTGAATACATTCCTCAGAAAGATTGTTAATTTTACCTCACTGTCACAAGTGCCAGTGATCCCGTGAAAGCGCATGCGCAGATACCAACAATCATTTGCATGCAAGTACCTTTAATCGTACAGACGTGGTCATCGAAGTCTCATCTTCCGCAAGTTACCTATTGACTATCTCTTGACTTTGTATTTCAATTTCAGCGTGTGAAATCACACTTTATTATCAATATGGTGAAAACGAAAAATGCCAGTAAATCTGAGGCCAGAATGGTCTGCCCTCTGAACGAGCCAAGCCCATCGCCGAGTAGCGTGGGTCAGTCGGATGACTTTGAATTGACTTTGAACAAGGCTCAACCTCAAGTTGACCCATGCGTGGGCGACACAGAAAACTGCCGTACAGGTAACAAACCGGAGCTTAGTCCCACACCTGGAACGTCTGAAGAGACTATTCCCACTAATTTGGAAATGTTTGGATTGATTCAAACACAAGGCCGACAAATGTCCGACCTCATGTCCGCAGTAAGTGAACTGACCAGAGGCCTATCCGCTACACAAGGTAGTGAGCTTATTCAGGGAGGTACACCTGTGAAACGAATAAAGCTTGACCATAGCCATGAGGCTAAGCGGCCTACTTTGGACGACGATTTTGATAATATTGCTGAGAGTGATAATGACCAGTCAGAAAATGATAATTGTTCAGCTGACGAGGCTGACATGGCAGCCAAAGATTTGGTCGATTTTTTCAATTTGACAGGGGGGACAGGGCCAGAAATCTGCCCTGAGATAGCGGAGGCTGTGAATACTGGCCTACGTACTGTTGTCAAAGAAGAAAAAATGAAACTTATTTGTGATAAATATTCGCCTCCTATCAATTGTAAAAATTTAATGACCCCAAAGATTAATGAGGAAATATTTGCCATGTTGCCATCTACTGCTAGGTCTACTGATATAAAACTACAACGTACTCAGAATTCCCTGGTCAAAGGCCTTAACGCCCTCACTTTGGTGATGGATAATTTGCTTAAAGCTATGAAGGATAAAAATGGTTTTGACGCTAAATCTAACTTTACCATGGCTGCAGATTCTGCTCGCATGCTAATTGCCTCATATCAAGATTTCAATCAAAGGAGGAGAGATCTCCTTAGAAGTAAAATTCCAGCCACTTATCGCCCTTTGTGTAACCCATCTAATGCAGTGTCCGATTTACTGTTTGGTGATGATGTCGATAAGAAAATGAAATCGCAGGACGACAATCGCAAACGCATGAACTTCGGCTATAATTCTAGGAAAGTTTTCCCTTCAGATAATAGGGGTTCAAAAACTGGCAGGGGGGTGGGGGGGGGGGCAGTGGAGAGGGCGCTACAACAACCGTTTCCAGTACAAGAAAAGGGGAGGGTACAATCCCCGAGGCGGCCCTGCGAGTCAAAAACCCAACCAACACTGACCAATCAGACTGATTTCTCTCAGGTAGGCAGTTCTTTATTACACTTACTGGCCAGCCTTAAAAATAAACCTGAAAATTTGGTTGCTGGTAAAATACAACACTGTGTTCAAATTTGGAAATTATATTCATCAGATCCCTGGGTTTTGACAACTATACAAGGTGTTAACCTAGACTTTGATTTTCAACCAAAACAAGTTTATTTACCAAAGCCCATTATTTTTTCTGGAACTGAAACAATGCTAATTGACAATGAAATTTCTACTCTGTTAGCTAAACGAGTTTTGGAGTATGCTGAGCATGAAGATGGGAAATTCATATCTAATATATTCATTCGTCCTAAGAAAGACGGGAGTTATCGTATGATATTAAACCTCAGTGTTTTGAATAAATCCCTGGAATATCAGCACTTTAAAATGGATACAATTAAAGAAGCTATTACCCTTATTTCACCAGGATCATATTTTGCATCCATAGATCTTAAAGACGCATATTATACAGTGCCAATTAAACCTAAGTTCAGGAAATATGTTCGTTTTTTATGGAAGGGATGTCTTTACCAGTACACATGCCTCGCGAACGGATTATCCCCGGCACCACGATTTTTTACAAAACTATTGAAAGTAATGTTTTCATCTCTTCGTGAACAAGGTCATGCTAATATTGCATATATTGATGATTCGTTATTGGTAGGGGACACAGCTTTAGAGGTAAATAATGATGTCAGAGCTACCATTCAAATGCTCGATTCCACAGGTTTTACTGTTCATCCTTTAAAATCGGTCGTTACACCCACTCAAGTCATAGATTTTTTGGGGTTCACTTTCAACTCGCTCACCATGTGCATCATTTTAACTTGTAAGAAACGAGAAAAGCTTTTATCTGTGTGTAAAGGATATCTTAGAAAGGATTTTTTCACTATTCGTCAGCTTGCTCAAGTGATTGGCATGTTAGTCGCTACAGAACCTGGTGTGCAGTATGCTGCCTTACATCACAAACCTTTGGAGATTGAAAAAACATCAATGTTAAAAGACAAACGGGGATGGTATGATGCTACTGTGTCTATGACACAGGTAATAAAGAATGAGTTAATTTGGTGGACCAATAATCTAGAAATCTCCTATCGAAATATTACTGAACCAAAACCTAAGTTGTATTGTGACGCCTCTAACGTTGGTTGGGGGGGGGGGGGCTATGCTAGATACAAGTAAAACAGGCGGTTTTTGGTCATTTAAAGAGAAAGCTTACCACATTAACTATTTGGAACTGTTGGCCGTTTTTCTGTCTTTGAAATCTTTATGTTCTCAGATGCATGATATCCATATCAGGGTTATGCCCGACAATACAACGGCAGTGTCTTGTATTACAAAAAATGGGAAGTTCCACAGTAAGCTTTAATCAGTTAACAAGAAACATTTTCGATTGGTGCATTGAAAGAAATGTTTTGATAACCAGCTCGCATATACCAGGAAAATATAATAATACAGCTGATGAAGAGTCTAGAAAAATTAATGTAGATTGTGAATGGAAACTGTGTAAAAATGTGTGTGATAACATTTTTCATGTTTTCGAGTGTGACATCGATCTCTGTGCCTCCAGACTTAACTATCAAATAGATCGTAATGTATCGTGGAAACCAGACCCACACGCATTCGCTGTTAATTGTTTTATTCTTGATTGGTCAGAATTTAACTCTTATATTTTCCCCCCTTTCGGTATTATCGGAAGAGTTCTTCAGAAAATTCGACAAGACCGAGCCAGAGCAATCTTAGTAGCTCCCATATGGTCAACTCAACCTTGGTTCACCCAATTGCTCCGTTTGGTAATAGACTATCCGAGGATTGGTTCACCCAATTGCTCCGTTTGGTAATAGACTATCCGAGGATTGGTTCACCCAATTGCTCCGTTTGGTAATAGACTATCCGAGGATTGGTTCACCCAATTGCTCCGTTTGGTAATAGACTATCCGAGGATTGGTTCACCCAATTGCTCCGTTTGGTAATAGACTATCCGAGGATTGGTTCACCCAATTGCTCCGTTTGGTAATAGACTATCCGAGGATTGGTTCACCCAATTGCTCCGTTTGGTAATAGACTATCCGAGGATTGGTTCACCCAATTGCTCCGTTTGGTAATAGATTATCCGAGGATTTTACCCCGAGTGAACGATTGCCTGTATCTGCCCCAGTGCCCAGAGCAAAAACATTCACTTCAGAAAATGAAGATGTGTGCTTTCAAGTTGTCCGGGAATCCCTCCGACGTCAAGGGATTTCAGAACGAGCTCAAACTATCATCCTTAAAGGTTGGAGACAGTCAACTAAAAACCAATATAGGTCGTATATCACAAAGTGGGTGCAATTTTGTAGTCAACGGGAAATTGATCCCATTTCAACATCTGTCAATTTTGTCTTAGATTTTTTGACTGAGCTATTTGATTCTTCTGTTATCAGGAAATATAGCACTATGAACACTGCCAGTTCAGCTTTATCAGCTTTTGTTATATTAACAGAGTCGGCAACCAACCAAACTCTGGGTAATCATAATCTTATCAAGCGTTTTATGAGAGGTGTGTATTTAGAAAGACCTTCTTTTCCACGTTACAATACCACGTGGGATGTTTCACTGGTGCTTTTCTTGCGGTCGTGGTCACCTGTGAAACAAGTTTCATTAAAAAGTTAACATTAAAATTGTGTATGCTGATCGCTTTATTGTCTGGACAAAGAGTCCAGTCTCTACATTTGTTGGATGTCAGAAATATGACTTTCACTAAAAGTAAAGTTGTTTTCAGGTTTGGTGATTTATTGAAGCAATCCCGACCAGGTCGGGCGCTTCCTGAAATAAACTTATCTGCTTATGCTCCAGATAGGAGAATTTGTGTTGTTACAGTATTGGGTGAATATTTAAGGAGAACTGAATCACATAGATCTTCTAATAGCTTGTTCTTATCGTTTCAAAAGCCATTTGGCAATGTATCAAAAGCTACCATTTCTAGATGGATTCGAGAAGTGATGACTCTCTCTGGAGTTAATATGTCTATTTTCAAGCCTCACTCCACTAGATCCGCAGCAGTTAGTGCGGCCTGTAAGGCTAATGTATCTGTGACTACCATCCTATCTACCGTGGGTTGGAAAAATGAAGTAGTTTTTTCAAAATATTATAAGAGAGATGTAGTGGAGAGCAATGATATCTCTACAGCTGTATTAAATACATGTGCCTCACTCTGTTCTGTTTGTTATATGCGTGTTTTTTACTCTGCTAGTGACAAACGGATGTGGTCTATAAAGTCTCACGGGATGACTGGCACTTGTGACAGTGAGGTAAAATTGTAAAATCAAACAAGCCTTACCTGTAAGGTGAAGTTTGGTAAGAATTTTACCAATCTGTTCACAAGTGCTGAGGGATTACGTGCCCTCCCTCCCTTCCCTTTATTGACTAACCACATCCGTTCGCCAAGTTCTAAAGTATGATTGTTGGTATCTGCGTATGCGCTCTCACGTAATCCCTCAGCACTTGTGAACAGATTGGTAAAATTCTTACCAAACTTCACCTTACAGGTAAGGCTTGTTTGATTTTACAATTATAGCAGTTTTATCTGTGCGACTCGTATTACACCTGGTTTAACAAAGAAAGATTTCTGTTTTTAATTATAGCAGAAAACACGGGGAAAAATCTCTTGAATAGTTTTGATCTGTGCGACTCGTAGTAAAACAAAGGTGAATAGAACATCCATTCTATTATACTAATGTACCATTATACATATAGAGGGTATACAAAGTACCCCTTGTCAAGTGATAATTTACTTAGTTTCAGCTGTACGTTTTAGTGTTTTTAACCTAATCTGCAAGAGTATAACTCAAGTCATCAACAGTCCAGCCGTCTACCTGTGCACCCCCATACCAATGTATTAAACAAGCGTCTCTGAGTAAACTATGAAATGAAACGTAATTTTATTCACAGAAATATCTACCAATTGCGTGACAACTTTTCGAGTATAGACAAATGTTTTCCCAAACACTAATAGTTCATTTGAAATACATATTTCAAAAAAATGAGTTGACTAATATAAAAGAAAAACAAATGACTCTTTTCAAATATAATAACAAAGTAATGACAAAATTTTAAACGAAACAAAAAGGCTGTCATAATTAAAAAATATTCAGATTTCAATATTTTCTATCAAACGTATTAACAGAGCCCCACAAAAATTACGTTTTGAAAAGGAAAATTACAGACATAAAGTAGATCACCACAGGACATTCAGGTATTCGGCGGGTTTTTGTTTTTTGTTTTTCTTACACACAGTGCTACTTGTCAGCATTCTGCACAGTTTACACGTTGAATTAAAGAGTGCTCAAACGTGTTGACATTTTCCTCTAACGGTATGTCACTGTCGGACATCGAGTAAATTGGCTTCTGTCTCTAGTCTGTCTATATAAGATTAGGGAATGGTTTCTATCGCCATTATCAGAAATTCTTCAACACAACATCTAAGTAGATTCATAACCATGGAAAATGAAAGTCTTAACACCGCTATGTTTATAAAGAAGAAAGGATTTTCGAAAACGTTTTCTAAGCTAAAAAAGGGCTGGTCTAAATTGAAACGTTCGGCAAATTTCCTATCTCCTACAATTTCCAGGAAGCACAAATCATGGAATTTAACAACCAATCGAACATCCAAATGTGATCAGGTAAACTTTTCTTCCATATTCAAAGGATAAGCTATGTTTTGATGTATTTTTTTTCTTTGACTGCATAACAATGACACAAAGGGATCGATACTCTCATATACTTTTCTTAACGATATTTTTAAAAAATAAGATATATTGTAGATTTATAGCTTTATGTTTTTCTTTTAAAAATCTATGATTTTAGTATTTCAAATTACATGTTTAACAATATGTCTTTCTGTGATATTTTATATTCAGAATGTCTCCTTTGACACATCAATTGCTGGGCAGTTAAACACAGTTGAAAAATACAAATATATGGAGAGCTCCACTGTTGATAATGATATTATTACACGAACTCCTGTCCTTTCTACCAATGTAATAATACAATTAAAATGTTATCTATGAATAATAAGATATTATTGTAAAATATGTCTGTGTTGAATTTCAGTGATATAAAATAATGTATACTAAAAGTTTCTAATTACTCTCGTTATACAGTTACCAGCAAAAGAAACAATTTCTTCCAAAAATATCGTTCCACCGAAATCTAACACTGAAAGGATAACACTACTACCCAGGAATCTGGGTGGTCTGCACCATGGTCATGTTATCCCCAACGACTCCCCAATACAGGACTCCAAAACATTCAGCCGCCACGGAGTTTTAAAGCCGACCTATTTACCACACCAGAGATCCGATTTCGTGAACTTGACAGACTTGCCATACAGGTAAAGAATTGTTTCATTTGATTCATTTTTTGTCAATTTATTGCAAACTCTTTACCAAATAATCGTAACTATAAACATCAAAGAAATACATTGTTTTATGCCTTCATTATTTCATTTCAGTTTGTAATACGTCGATGTCGTGACCTTGAAAAAGTCAGTCTCAGATTAACCCACAATTGCAAGTCTGACCTTGAGAAAGCCAGGTAAAATGTTTAACTATGGCCTCACATTTATTTACATTGTATTATTTAGTCTAATACGTAGATCGGACATCGTAGTAAATTTAATACTAAACATAGCTTATCGGGCACGGTGTATATTTTTCTTTAACAGAGTCTTGTTTCGATGGGTGTTAGCTAAAGATGTCATTTCAAGAAACGCTAAAGATTTGAACTGGACCGTTTCCACAGTAGGTGACGTCAGTGACATGCACACAAAGCGTGAAATGTTTCACAGAATGTATCAAACCATGTGTGGGTAAGTAACACCTAAACAAACGTTGTAGCAACCACTTTTGAAGTAACAGATGGATTATGAAAAAATAACATTTTTGAATTAAAAATACGACACTTTTCAAGTAAAATCCACTTTTTAAATAATAACCAATTTTGAAATAATTTTTAGAACCACAATTGAAATAAAAATACGCAACTTTTGCAATATTTCAATGTATTTTGTTTCATCCAAACCTTTCTTAAATTTTCAAAATGGGGACGCGAAGCAGATACCTTTAACAGATACGTTAAATGCAAATAAAAACATGACATAAGGAAACATATTTTGACGTTTTGTAGGTATGTAGGTTTACGGTGTGAAATAATCCAAGGATATTCCAAAGGAGCGGGATATAAACCAGGCATGCGCATCAACAAAGAAGCTTTCCGGAATTGTTGGACTGCTGTTGCCGTTGACAACACGTGGCGATTGGTTAATTGTACCTGGGCAGCACGTCACATGATATCAACGAGACTGGGTTCCTGTGATGAATTTTACTTTTTCACGGACCCTCAAGATCACATCTTCCAACATTTCCCAGACGATCCCCAGTGGCAACTGCTGGAAGATCCTCTGCCTTTCAAGGAGTTCTCAAAGTTACCTCTGGTCCAGTCACCATTCTTCAACAACGATCTTCGGTTCCTGGAGAGTTATATATCTAAAGTTGTCTCACACAATGGTCAGGCCAGTATCTCGATGACTATACCTAATGGTGTCAAAGTAGCGTGTCGTTTAAAGGCGTCCGTCTCTAGTGACTATTGAAACCAACAGAAGCTGATGTTTCCCTGAAAATAGCACAAAAACAAGCGACGTTTACAGTTCAATCCTGTCGCCCAGGACTTTATTACCTATCAATCTATGCAACTTCAACATCAAGGGAGACAAAATCTTTAGAAAGTGCTTGTGTTTTTTGCGGTAAAATTCACAACCTTTAATTCCTATCAACTGTAACGGCTACATTCAGCGGTTTCGAATGCAATTTATCCATGAGAAAAGTCGAATACTCAAATTACGCGGTTTGTCAATCACGTTTACTCTTTTTCTTGATATTCTGTAATTAACAAAGTGCTATTTATCCATTATATTTAAATATATTGTTGTAAAATAAAACGTTTAATCAGACTTGTATGTGTTGCATTGTGCTGTATTTTGTGAGATAAATGTCACATTGCATTTTGTGAGTTAAGTTCTCAAACTTTAATTATCATTAGCTTATAATGGGTTTAGCATACGTTAAAGACCAAACATTTACAAACAAAACAGAAATTACACGACCACTTCCCGCTATTACATGAAGTCTACACTCTTGCTTGATATTCTGTAAGCATCTCTTTATCATATACGTATATCCCCCCTACTCCCCAAGATTTTTGTAAGCGTTTATTTTTTTTTTTCATTTGTAACCAATTTGAAAAAATCACAGTCTGGCTGAGACATGTGAGCTAAAAATTGTCAAAATGGCGGTACCCATGTTAAATTGTGTGTTGAGTGAAAACGGCATACACTATGTCAACTTTGTTTGGTTGTCAAGGATGTGTCATGTATTGATCTTTTTGAAACGGGAACAGAAAAGTCTTAAGCAGATTTAGATAATTGGCCACAAATTAAAACGTAAACTTCACCGCAAATGGGAAATGAAACTGAATCCTGTAACCTATAGCAGGGTGTAAAACGTTGGTATATTTTGTCAAAATTTCAAACCAAAAACGTTTCTGGTGCTGTTTTATCTGGGCAAGATATTTTTAATATAAAATAGATGAGTTCAGTGGATTTTTACAAATGTTCACAACTTTTTTCTGAAAATCAGGCTTTTGGAGACAACGGCTAGGATTGAATAGATAAAGGTTCTGAATTTAGGGTATAAAATACTTGTTTAAGCCTCAAAAATGGTCCATTTACACCAATGAGGAATTTTACACCTTGAAATAGTAATATATTTTAAAGCAAAGTATTATTTCAAGTTCATAAGCTCGGGTTTTTAGCTTTCAATCAGTTCAAAAGATAGGAAATGAGACATTTTTTGACGGGTGATATTTTTAACGAATTTTACAAATATCACAGTTTGGCTCAGAATATGTAAGCCTAAAAGTGTCAAAATGGCGATACTTTCTCTCTCTTGTTCCAGTTATCATCAGTTCATATAGTCATACATTTTGAATACATTCCTCAGAAATATTTCTGTTTTAATTATAGCAGAAGAAAACGCAAAAATCTCTTCGATAGTTTCTATCTGTCAGACTCGTATTGCAGCTGGTTTGACTAAGGTAAACAAAAAATCCATTCTATAATATTTATGTACCATTATACATATAAAGTATTCCTTCTCAAGTTATAATCTAATTAAGTTTACCTGTACTTTGTAGTGTTCATAGCTTAATCCACGAGATTATAACTCAAGTCATAAACAGCCCTCCCGTCGACACGTCCACCCCCATCCCAATGTTATACAACAAGCGTCTCTAAGTAAAGTAGAAAATAAAACAGGGAATTTTATTCACAGAATATCTACCAATTACGTAAAGACAAATGTTTTCCCAAGCACAAATGGTTTATTAAACGTACATATAATTCCCAAATTTGTTTAACTAATATAGAATCTAATAAAAACTAACTATTGTTCAGCTACTATCAACAAATACAAAGTCACGACAAACGAAAATTAAAAACAAAATAAAAAGGCTGTCCCAAGAAGAAACATTAATTAAAATTTCAAATCTTCTATCAAACAAAAATGTTGTATTAAGAGGAGGGGCAGAAACAAATGGCAGGGGACATGGGTTTACAATGATTCGGTCGTTGAAGTCGTAGATAAGTCCAATTACCTAGGAATGACATTCATGTATAATGGCAAGTTTCTCCAAACACAAATGATATTTGCAGAACAAGACAAGAACACTTTGTACAGCTTGCTAAAAAGAATGAAAGACTATAGTCTGGATATATGTACAATATATTTTTGATACTTATGTTTCACAAATTTTAAATTATGGTGCGGAGGTATGGGGATTTCATAAAGGGAAAGATGTTGAAAAAATTCACTTAACTTTTTGTAAAAATATTTTGGGAGTTGGGAAAAGACAATGTCTGCTATTGTATATGACGAACTAGGAAGATTCCCTATGATTATATTTAGGAAAGTAAAAATTATGAAATACTGGTTGAAACTATTGAATCCAGATAATTGTTTTCTGAAAGCAGTGTATAATTATTTTTATCTGGAAATACTGCATGGCAGACATTCCAGTAACTGACTTTACTCTGTCAAAACAGAATTAGAAAATAATGGTTATGGTTATATCTGGGTACAGCAACATGTTGCAAATACAGATTTGTGCGTGATAAGCTATACACAAAGAATTAAAGACAGTTTTCTAGCCGACTTACGATATGAGCTAAATAACAGTAGAATTGTCACTTGTATCGACATTATGTAGTCTCATAAAGTTCAGTTTTATTTATTTAAAAAATGGACTTTAGGTCGAGACAAGTTATATGTCAAATCAGAACATCTTCCCATCAAGTAGAAATTGAAGCTGGTAGATATAACAAAAAAGAAATTAAAGACAGAATATGTTCAATTTGTAAAAAACAAGGTTGAAGATGAGTATCATTTCATTCTAGAATGTCCTACTTTCACTGATTTAAGAAGAAAATATACTAAAAAGTATTATTACGAAAGGCCTAGCGTTTTTAAGCTAGTACAACCGTTAAGTACCGAAAATAAGAACATATGGAGACAATTACCTGTGTACCTTGAGAAATCACTTGAGAGCTTGAGTCGTCTTCCGATATTACCCGGCCGCGATGGTCGTATTCGAGTAATAACTTGCACGGTCAATTAATAAGTCGGTATATAAAGTATTCCTTTTCAAGTTATAGTTTACTTGGGTTCAACTGTACTTTTTAGTGTTTATAACCTAATCTGCAAGAGTATAACTCAAGTCCTAAACAGTCCAGACAATTACTTCCTTTAAAACCAAGATCTTTCTCTCCCCTATTCCAGTTATCATCAGTTCACAACTTCATACAGTTTGAATACATTCCTCAGAAAGATTGTTAATTATAGCAGTTTTTATCTGTGCGACTCGTATTACACCTAGTAAAACTAAGGTGAATCAAACGTTCATTGTGTTATACTAATGTACCATTATACATATAAGAGGGTATACAAAGTACCCCTTGTCAAGTGGTAATTTACTTAAGTTCAACTGTACTTTTTAATGTTTATAACCTAATCTGCAAGACTATAACTCAAGTCATTAACAGTCCAGCCGCCTAGCTGTGTACCCCCATACCAATGTATTAAACAATACAAAGTGTTCCAGAAAATTCTACTGACTAAGACCAAGCTCCTGTCAGTCGTCAACCTAATGAAATATCATAGGTTTACTTTATTACAACAATTTATGATGAGGTATAAAGGTCTAAATGACATACCTCTTTTTAACACAATTAGAAACTTGTCTCCATGGTTATTTTAGACAAGAAGATTTTCCCTGTGCCAGTGTGTTTTAGTGTTCATAAATATATTAAACAAGCGTCTCTGAGTAAACTAGAAAATGAAACGTAATTTTATTCACAGAAATATCTACCAAATACGTGACAACTTTTCGAGTACAGACAAATGTTTTCCCAAGCACTAATCGTTCATTTAAAGTACATATATTTCAAAAAATGAGTTGACTAATATAAAACAAAAACAAATGACTGTTTTTCAAATATAAAAATATAATAATAATAAGTAATGACAAAATTTAAAACGAAACAAAAAGGCTGTCCCAATTAAAAAAAATATTCAGATTTCAACATTTTCTATCAAACGTATTAACAGTGTCCCACAAAATTACGTTTAAAAAGAAAAACCACAGACATAAAGTAGATCACCACAGGACATTCAGGTATTCGGCGGGTTTTTGTTTTTTGTTTTTCTTACACAAAGTGCTACTTGTCAGCATTCTGCACAGTTTACACGTTGAAGTAAAGAGTGCTCAAACCTGTTGACATTTTCCTCTAACGGTATGGCACTGTCTGACATCGAGTAAATTGGCTTCTGTCTCTAGTCTGTCTATATAAGATTAGCGAATGGTTTCTATCGCCATTATCAGAAATTCCTCAACACAACATCTAAGTAGATTCATAACCATGGAAAATGAAAGTCTTAACACCGCTATGTTTATAAAGAAGAAAGGAGTTTCCAAAACGTTTTCTAAGCTAAAAAAGGGTTGGTCTAAATTAAAACGTTCGGCAAATTTCCTATCTCGTACAATTTCCAGGAAGCACAAATCATGGAATTTAACAACCAATCGAACATCCAAATGTGATCAGGTAAACTTTACTTCCATATTCAAAGGATAAGCTATGTTTTGGTGTCTTTTTTTTCTTTGACTGCATAACAATGACACAATAGGATCGACACTCTAATGTACTTTTCTTAACCATATTTAAAATAAATAAGATATATTGTAGATTTATAGCTTTATGTTTTTCTTTCAAAGTTCTATGATTTTAGTATTTCAAATTATATATTTAACAATATGTCTTTCTGTGATATTTTATATTCAGAATATCTCCTTTGGCACATCGATTGCTGGGCAGTTACACACAGTTGACAAATACAAATATATGGAGAGCTCAACTGTTGAAAAGGATATTATTACACGAACTCCTGTCCTTTCTAACAAGGTAATAATACAATTAAAATGTTATCTATGAATAATAAGATATTATTGTAAAATATGTCTGCGTTGAATTTCATTGATATAAAATAATGTATACTAAAAGTTTCTAATTACTCTGGTTATACAGTTACCAGCAAAAGAAACAACTTCTTCCAAAAATATGGTTCCACTGAAATCTAACACTGAAACGAAGAAAGAGTATTTGGGATTGTCCGTAAACCCTCAACGACTCCCCAATACAGGACTCCAAAACATTCAGCCGCCACGGAGTTTTAAAGCCGACCTATTTACCACACCAGAGATCAAATTTCGTGAACTTGACAGGCTTGCCATACAGGTAAAGAATTGTTTCGTTTGATTCAATTTTTGTCAATTTATTGCAAACTCTTTACCAAATAATCGTAACTATAAACATCAACAAAAGACGTTGTTTTATGCCATCATTATTTCATTTCAGTTTGCAAAACGTCGATGTCGTGACCTTGAAAAAGTCAGTCTCAGATTAACCCACAATTGCAAGTCTGACCTTGAGAAAGCCAGGTAAAATGTTTATCTATCGCCCCACATTTATTTACAATGTAGTATTTAGCTAACCATCGCCCCACATTTATTTACAATGTAGTATTAGTCTAAAACGTAGACCGGACATCGTAGTAGATTTAATACTAAACAAAGCTTATCGGGCACAGTGTATATTTTTCTTTAACAGAGTCTTGTTTCGATGGGTGGTAGCTAAAGATGCCATTTCAAGAAACGCTAAAGATTTGAACTGGACCGTTTCCACAGTAGGTGACGTCAGTGACATGCACACAAAGCGTGAAATGTTTCATAGAATGTATCAAACCATGTGCGGGTAAGTAACACCTAAACAAACGTACACTCATTTTGTTTCATTCATACCTTTCTTAAATTTTCAAAAAGAGGGCGCGTAGCAGATGCATTTAACAGAATACACTATGTTGATGCATGTATCTTTTACCTGCAAATAAAAATATGATATAAGAAAACATATTTTGGATGTTTTATAGGTATGTAGGATTACGGTGTGAAATAATCCAAGGATATTCCAAAGGAGCGGGATATAAACCAGGCATGCGCATCCACAAAGAAGCTTTCCGGAATTGTTGGACTGCTGTTGCCGTTGACAACACGTGGCGATTGGTTAATTGTACCTGGGCAGCACGTCACATGATATCAACGAGACTGAGTTACTGTGATGAATTTTACTTTTTCACGGACCCTCAAGAGCACATCTTCCAACATTTCCCAGACGATCCCCAGTGGCAACTGCTGGAAGACCCTCTACCTTTCAAGGAGTTCTCAAAGTTACCTCTGGTCCAGTCACCATTCTTCAACAACGATCTTCGGTTCCTGGAGAGTTATACATCTAAAGTTGTCTCCCACGATGGTCAGGCCAGTATCTCGATGACTGTACCTAATGGTGTCAAAGTAGCGTGTCGTTTAAAGGCGTCCGTCTCCAGTGACATATTGAGACCAACAGAAGCTGGTGTTTCCCTGAAAATAGCACAAAAACAAGCGACGTTTACAGTGCAATCCTGTCGCCCAGGACTTTATTACCTATCAATTTTCTCCAACATCGAGGGAGACAAAATCTTTAGAAAGTGCTTGTGTTTTTGCGGAAAAATTCACAACCTTTAATTCCTATCAACTGTAACGGCTACATTCTGCGGTTTCGAATCCAATTTATCTATGACATAAGTCAAACACTATATTTTGTCTTCAAATTTGGAAAATTGTTCAATCACGTTTACTGTTTTTCTTTATACTCTGTAATCAACAAAGTGCTATTTATCAATTATATTTAAATATTTTGTTGTAAAATAAAACGTTTAATCAGACTTGTGTGTTTTTGCATTGTACTGTATTTTGTGAGATAAATGTCACCTTGCATTTTGGGAGTTAGGTTCCCAAACTTTAACTACCATTAGATATGTAAGCTAAAAATTGTCAAAAAGGCGGTACCCATGTTAAATTGTGTGTTGAGTGAAACCGGCATACACTATGTCAACTGTATTTGGTTGTCAAGGATGTTTCATGTGTTGATCTCTTTGAAACGAAAAAAGAAAAGTCTTAAGCAGATTTAGATAATTGGCCACAAATTAAAACGTAAACTTCTCCGCAAATGGGAAATGAAACTGAATCCTGTAACCTATAGCAGGGTGTAAAACATAGGTATATTTTGTCAACATTTTAAACCAAAAACATTTCTGTCGCTCTTTTATCTGGACAAGATATTTTGAATATAAACTGGATGAGTTCAGTGGATTTTTACAAATGTTCACCACTTTTTCTGAAAATCAGGCTTTTGGAGACAACGACAGGATTGAATAGATAAAGGTTCTGAATTTAGAGTATAAAATACTTGTTTAAGCCTCAAAAATGGTCCATTGACACCAATGAGGAATTTTACACTTTGAAATAATGATGTCTTCTGAAGCAAAGTATTATTTGAAGTTCATAAGCTCTTGGTGTTTAGCTTTCAATCAGTTCAAAAGATAGGAAATGAGACATTTTTTGACGGGTGATATTTTTAACCAATTTTGAAAATATCACAGTTCGGCTCAGAATATGTAAGCCTAAAAGTGTCAAAATGGCGATTCATACATTTTGAATCCATTCCTCAGAAATGTTTCTGTTTTAATTATAGCAGAAGAAAACGGAAAAATCTCTTCGATAGTTTCTATCTGTTCGACTCGTATTGCAGCTGGTTTGACTAAGGTAAACAAAAAATCCATTCTATAATATTAATGTAACATTCAAGTTATAATCTAATTAAGTTTAACTGTACTTTGTAGTGTTCATAGCTTAATCCACGAGATTATAACTCAAGTCATAAACAGCCCTCCCGTCGACAAGTCCACCCCCATCCCAATGTAATACAACAAGCGTCTCTAAGTAAAGTAGAAAATAAAACAGGGAATTTTATTCACAGAATATCTACCAAATGCGTAAAGACAAATGTTTTCCCAAACACAAATGGTTTATTAAATGTACATATAATTCGCAAATTTGTTTAACTAATATAGAATCTAATAAAAACTAACTATTGTTCAGCTACTATCAACAAATACAAAGTCATGACAAACCAAAATTAAAAAAAAAAAAAAAGGCTGTCCCAAGAAGAAACATTAATTAAAATTTCAAATCTTCTATCAAACGTATTACCATAACCCGCCAAAAATATCGTTTTGAAATGGAAACTAACAGATTTAAAGTGGATGATCTGTGAACAACTGTAAACGTAGAAAAAACAAAGCTTGTTGTATCAAGAGGAGGGGACAGAAACAAATGGCAGGGGACATGGGTTTACAATGATTCGGTCGTTGAAGTCGTAGATAAGTTCAATTACCTAGGAATGACATTCATGTATAATTATTTTTATCTGGAAATACTGCATGACAGACATTCCAGTAACTGGCTTTACTCTGTCAAAACAGAATTAGAAAATAATGGTTATGGTTATATCTGGGTACAGCAACATGTTGCAAATACAAATTTGTTCGTGAGAAGCTATACACAAATAATTAAAGACAGTTTTCTAGCCGACTTACGATATGAGATAAATAACAGTAGAAAGTGTCACTTATACCGACATTTAAGAGAGTCTCATAAAGTTCAGTTTTATTTATAAAAAAATGGACTTTAGGTCGAAACAAGTTATATGTCAAATCAGAACATCTTCCCATCAACTAGAAATTGATGCTGGTAGATATACCAAAAAAGAAATTAAAGACAGAATATGTTCAATTTGTAAAAACAAGGTTGAAGAGGAGTATCATTTCATTCTAGAATGTCCTACTTTCACTGATCTAAGAAAAAGATAAATTAGAAGGTATTATTACGAAAGGACTAGCGTTTTTAAGCTAGTACAACCGTTAAGTACCGACAATAAGAACATGGGAGACAATTATCTGTGTACCTTGAGAAATCACTTGAGAGAAGGGAAATCTTCCTCTCCTGAACCTAAAACTTTGTAATTATGTTACATTAAATCGTGTATAGATCACCTTTTTTCTAATGTTTGACTATTGTAGTTTAACTGTGAACGATTGTGACTTAACTTTGTAATATTGTAATTTATCAATGTTATATTGTCCGCCCTGTATATTGATATGTAACTGTTTCTTGATGAGCTCTCTCGAGTTCAAGGGAGTGCTGTAAGTGAATCCGTTTGCCGTTTTAGGACAGTAGAAGAGGAAGAAACTTCTCTACTGATCCAGGAACAAAAAACACAAAACTCAAAAAAGGTCGGATATCAATTTGTTTAAGTGATGAATTTAATGTTCAGCGGGCGACATCCTGATCAACTTGACAACTTGCATAAAAATAACTTCTACAGTCTATTAATAAAAATATTATGAATCGAGTGTTTTCGTATTGCCTTGGTATTGGCCTTCGGGTGGTTGCATTGACCCTCGGCCTGCGGCCTCGGGCCAATACGGCCACCCTCAGGCCAATACAAAGGAAATATGAAAACACTCGATTAATAACATTTATTAATTGACTGTGCAAGTAATTACCCGAATACGACCTTCTCGGCCGGGTAATATCAGCAGACGAATCAAATTCGTATAACCCGCAGGGCTGTATTAGCCGAGTTCAAGTCATATTGGCCGAGTTCAAGTCATATTGGCCGAGTTCAAGTCATATCGGCCGAGTTCACGGAGTGCGGCTGAAAGACGCAATTAACATGTGACGTCCCAGAGTTTGGCAGAAGCAGACGGCAGATGTTAATATCAAAATGTCTATACCATAGCCCGTTGTACAAGTTCTTATTGACAGGATATTATAGTGGGAAGAAAAACTACTGTAAGTGAATCCGATTGCCGTTTTAGGACAGCGGAAAAGGAAAAAACTTCCCTACTGATCCAGGAACAAAAAAACACAGAGCGCAAAAACGGTTGGACGTCATTTTGTTTAGGGCATGGATTAAATGTTCAGTGGGCGACCTCCTGTTCAACTTGACAGCATACATTAAATTAACTTCTACAGTCAATTAATAAAAATATTATGAATCGAGTGTTTTCGTATTGCCTTGGTATTGTCCTTCGGGTGGTTGCATTGACCCTCGGCCTGCGGCCTCGGGCCAATACGGCCACCCTCAGGCCAATACCAAGGTAATACGAAAACACTCGATTAATAACATATAATATTACGTCGCCGTGCTCATCCATACAGGGCGACTACCATATATGGCTTGTGACGTCATGTCTAGACACTTGTCAGTCAAGTCTGTTTGTGTCATACATATGAGAAAATAGCTTTCGGAGTTCATTTTCTGCCTTTTATGAAAGTGAAGTTTGAGAAAGAAGGGTAGAATATCGTACAAGTTATGTCTTCGGTGAGATAAATTCGTTACAGGGTTTGTTCGAGGGGGGATACGGCAATATATGGGGTCAGTTTACAGTATATTGAGCTCGGCTAACGTCTCGCCCAATATTCGTTTACTAAACCCATTTATTTCCGTATACCCCCTCGAACAAACCCTGTAACTAATAATACCAATACCAATCTAATATTGACAGACAAAATCTTTAATTTAAGCGACCATACAGATTAAAACCACAGGACATTCATGAATATGTCCGACTGATAATACACCTGGTATAACTAAGGTGAATAAAACTTCCATTCTATTATACTACTGTACATATAAGTGGGAATATAAGGTATTCCTTCTCAAGTGATAGTTTAATTGGGTTCAACTGTACTTTTTAGTGTTTATAACCTAATCTGCACTCAAGTCATAAACAGTCCAGCCTTATTTCCTTTAAAACCAAGATCTTTCTCTCCCCTATTCCAGTTATCATCAGTTCACAACTTCATACAGTTTGAATACATTCCTCAGAAAGATTGTTAATTATAGCAGTTTTTATCTGTGCGACTCGTATTACACTTGGTTTAACAAAGAAACAATTTCTGTTTTTAATTATAGCAGAAAAAAACGGGAAAATCTCTTGAATCGTTTTGATCTGTCCGACTCGTATTACACCTAGTAAAACTAAGGTGAATCAAATATCCATTATGTTATACTAATGTACCATTACACATATAAGAGGGTATACAAAGTACCCCTTCTCAAGTGATAATTTACTTAGGTTCAACTGTACTTTTTAGTGTTTTTAATCTGCAAGAGTATAACTCAAGTCATTAACAGCCCAGCCGTCTGGCTGTGCACCCCCATACCAATGTAATAAACAAGCGTCTCTAAGAAAACTATAAAACAAAACGTAATTTTATTCACAGAAATATCTACCAAATACGTGACAACTTTTCGAGTATAGACAAATGTTTTCCCAAGCACTAATCGTTCATTTAAAGTACATATATTTCACAAAATGAGTTGACTAATATAAAACAAAAACAAATGACTGTTTTTCAAATATAATAATATAACAATAATAAGTAATGACAAAATTTAAAACGAAACAAAAAGGCTGTCCCAATTAAAAAAAATATTCAGATTTCAACATTTTCTATCAAACGTATTAACAGTGTCCCACAAAAATTACGTTTTGAAAAGGAAAATTACAGACATAAAGTAGATCACCACAGGACATTCAGGTATTCGGCGGGTTTTTGTTTTTTGTTTATCTTACACACAGTGCTACTTGTCAGCATTCTGCACAGTTTACACGTTGAAGTAAAGAGTGCTCAAACGTGTTGACATTTTCCTCTAACGGTATGTCACTGTCTGACATCGAGTAAATTGGCTTCTGTCTCTAGTCTGTCTATATAAGATTAGGGAATGGTTTCTATCGCCATTATCAGAAATTCTTCAAAACAACATCTAAGTAGATTCATAAACATGGAAAATGAAAGTCTTAACACCGCTATGTTTATAAAGAAGAAAGGAGTTTCCAAAACGTTTTCTAAGCTAAAAAAGGGTTGGTCTAAATTGAAACGTTCAACAAATTTCATATGTCGCACAATTTCCAGAAAGCACAAATCATGGAATTTAACAACCAATCAGGTAAACTTTACTTTCATATTCAAAGGATAAGCTATGTTTTTGGTTTGTTTCTTTTTTGATTGTTTTGAAGGCCGGGGTTGCCGTATCCAGCTTTGACTGCATAACAATGACACATTGGGATCGACATTCTCATTTACTTCTCTTAACCATATTTAAAAAAATTTACAAAAACTGATCATTTATAGCTTTATATTTACCTTACAAGCTAGTCCTTGTCTTGGATATGTTTTTATTATTTCAAATTACATATTTAACAATATGTCTTTTGTGATATTTTATATTCAGAATGTCTCCTTTGACACATCGATTGCTGGGCAGTTAAACACAGTTGAAAAATACAAATATATGGAGAGCTCAACTGTTGATAATGATATTATTACACGAACTCCTGTCATTTCTATCAAGGTAATAATACAATTAAAGTGTTAACCTATTAATAATAAGATATTATCCTAAAATATGTCTGCTTTGAATTTCATTGATATAAAATAATGTATACTAACAGTTTCTAATTACTCTCGTTATACAGTTACCAGCAAAAGAAACGATTTCTTCCAAAAATATCGTTCCACCGAAATCTAACAATGAAAGGAAGAACGAATATTTCGGATTGTCCGTAAACCCTCAACGACTCCCCAATACAGGCCGCCAAAACATTCAGCCGCCACGGAGTCTTAAAGCCGACCTATTTACCACACCAGAGATCAGATTTCGTGAACTTGACAGACTTGCCATACAGGTAAAGAATTGTTTCATTTGATTCAATGTTTGTTAATTTATTCCAGCTCTTTACCAAATAAACGTAACTATAAACATCAACAAAAGACATTGTTTTATGCCATCATTATTTCATTTCAGTTTGCAAAACGTCGATGTAGTGACCTTGAAAAAGTCAGTCTCAGATTAACCCACAATTGCAAGTCTGACCTTGAGAAAGCCAGGTAAAATGTTTATCTATCGCCCCACATTTATTTACATTGTATTATTTAGTCTAATACGTAGATCGGACATCTTAGTAGATTTAATACTAATCATAGCTTATCGGACACGGTGTATATTTTTCTTTAACAGAGTCTTGTTTCGATGGGTGGTAGCTAAAGATGTCATTTCAAGAAACGCTAAAGATTTGAACTGGACCGTTTCCACAGTAGGTGACGTCAATGACATGAACACAAAGCGTGAAATGTTTCATAGAATGTATCAAACCATGTGCGGGTAAGTAACACCTAAACAAGCGTACATTTATTTTGTTTCATTCAAACCTTTCTTAAATTTTCAAAATAAGGACTCGTAGCAGATACGTTTAGCAGAATACACTATGTTGATGCGTGTATCTTTTAAATGCAAATAAAACTATGACATAAGGAAACATATTTTTGACGTTTTGTAGGTATGTAGGTTTACGGTGTGAAATAATTCAAGGATATTCAAAAGGGACCGGATATAAACCAGGCATGCTCATCAACAAAGAAGCTTTCCGGAATTGTTGGACTGCTGTTGCCGTTGACAACACGTGGCGATTGGTTAATTGTACCTGGGCAGCACGTCACATGATATCAACGAGACTGAGCTCCTGTGATGAATTTTACTTTTTCACCGACCCTCAAGATCACATCTTCCAACATTTCCCAGACGATCCCAAGTGGCAACTGCTAGAAGATCCCCTGCCTTTCAAGGAGTTCTCAAAGTTACCTCTGGTCCAGTCACCATTCTTCAACAACGATCTTCGGTTTCTGGAAAGTTATACATCTAAAGTTGTCTCCCACGATGGTCAGGCCAGTATCTCGATGACTGTACATGATGGTGTCAAAGTAGCGTGTCGTTTAAAGGCGCCCGTCTCTAGTGACATATTGAGACCAACAGAAGCTGGTGTTTCCCTGAAAATAGCACAAAAACAAGCGACGTTTACAGTGCAATCATGTCGCCCAGGACTTTATTACCTATCAATCTATGCAACTTCAACATCGAGGGAGACAAAATCTTTAGAGAGTGCTTGTGTTTTTGCGGTAAAATTCACAACCTTTAATTCCTATCAACTGTAACGGCTACATTCTGCGGTTTCGAATCCAATTTATCTATGACATAAGTCAAAAACTATATTTTGTCTTCAAATTTGGAAGTTTGTTCAATCACGTTTACTGTTTTTCTTGATACTCTGTAATTAACAAAGTGCTATTTATCCATTATATTTAAATATTTTGTTATAAAATAAAACGTTTAATCGGAGCTGTCTGTGTTGCATTTTTCTATATTGTGTGAGATAAATGTCACCTTGCATTTTTGGAGTTAAATTCCCAAACTTTAATTATCATTAGCTTATAATGGATTTAGCATACGATAAAGGACCAAACATTTGCAAACAACACAGAAATTATGCGACCAGTTCCCGCTATTACATAAAGTCTACACTCTTGCTTAATATTCTGTAAGCATCTCTTTCTCATATACATATACATATACACACCCCCCCCCCCCCTCCCCCACGATTTTTGTAAGCGTTTTTTTTTTTTCATTTGTAACCAATTTGAAAAAATCACAGTTTGGCTGAGAATGTATAAGCTAAAACTAGTCAAAATGACGTGCTATGTCAACTTTATTTGGTTGTCAAGGATGTCTCATGTGTTGATCTCTTTGAAACGGGAAATGAAAAGTCATAAGCAGATTTAGATAATTGGCCACAATTTAAAACATAAACTTCACCACAAATGGCAAATGAAACTGAACCCTGTAACCAAAAACATTTCTGGCGCTCTTTTATCTGGACAAGATATTTTGAATATAAAATAGATGAGTTCAGTGGATTTTTACAAATGTTCACCACTTTTTTTTGAAAATCAGGCTTTTGGAGACAACGGCAGGATTGAATAGATAAAGGTTCTGAATTTAGAGTATAAAATACTTGTTTAAGCCTAAAACATGGGGAATTTTACACCAATGAGGAATTTTACACTTTGAAATAATGATGTCTTCTGAAGCAAAGTATTATTTCAAGTTCATAAGCTCTTGGTGTTTAAGCTTTGAATCAGTTCAATAGGAAATGAGACATTTTTTGACGGGTGATAGTTTTAACCAATTTTAAAACTATCACAGTTCGGCTCAGAATGTGTAAGCCTAAAAGTGTCAAAATGGCGATACTTTCTCTCTTTTATTCATATCATCAGTTCATATATTCATAAATTTTGAATCCATTCCTCAGAAATATTTCTGTTTTAATTATAGCAGAAGAAAACGAAAAAATCTCTTCGATAGTTTCTATCTGTTCGACTCGTATTGCAGCTGGTTTGACTAAGGTAAACAAAAAATCCATTCTATAATAACATTCTATAATATTAATGTACCATTATACATATAAAGTATTCCTTCTCAAGTTATAATCTAATTAAGTTTAACTGTACTTTGTAGTGTTCATAGCTTAATCCACGAGATTATGAGTGAGTGAGTGAGTTTATTTACAGGATAAGCCTAAAGGCTTCTCTCCCAAAATACATGTATACACAATATACAAATCATACGTTATATTTTTATCAAATATTTGGCAAGACATCTCTGTTTTCGGTGATAGCAATAATATATTTAGAAAGAGACGTGAATGATTTTATGCTCTGAGGATTCATAAGCTTCCTGAACTTAAACATATTAGGCCAAGAATGGTATAATTTTGGTAAATAAATTTGCTTAAGAGTTAGGTTAGCTGGACAACAAAGCAGTGCATGGTACTCATCTTCTATGGCACGCATACTACATTTTTCACATATCCTTTGTTCTTTTGGAATTTTAAGGTACCGACCCTTTTCGATCTTAAGACCGTGGTAACCTAATCGAAACTTTGATACAGTCTTAAACAATTTCCAATTAACTAGGTGACGAAACCGTCATGTTTACGTCAAAATTTTGTATAAAACAATCCTGTACAGTTTGCTTAAATAACAAGTGAGAACATTCCACCGATCTATCTATATACAAATTACTGTAACCATAATTGTCAAGCATAGCTTTGACTCCACCGTTCCAATTATAAAGAGACTTTAGTCTAACTTGTGTATTTGATTGAAGGATGGATAGCTTTGATACTACACTAACAGGCTGGAGCTTTACATTCATCCAGTATTTAAAAAGTCTGGTATTGCAATCAACTACTAGTGGAAATCTACCAAATTCACCATAAACAAGCATATTAGGTGCATTGAAAGGAACGCCTAACAAAAACTTTAGAAATTGGGTATGTACAATCTCAATTACACTGATATTACAAAATCCCCATATTTCGCAGCCGTACAATAAAATAGGCTTGACAATTGTATCAAATAGATGAAGTTTCAGTTTCAAACTCAACGTAACTTTTTTAAAACATTGTTTCAATACGTATACAGCTTTTTTTGCTTTTTCAGCAAGTAGCTTCGGGGCTTCATTCATTGAAAGATTGAATTTTAATTTAACACCCAAATAACAAAAATGATCTACTACTTCCAATATGACGTCATCGTAAGTCCACTGAAATTCTCTCTTATACTTAGTAGATCCAAAAACTAACACCTTGGTTTTGCTTGTATTTACAGTGAGATCAAGTTCATCACAGTAAGTTTTTAACTGCTTTAAGAGTATGTCTAACCCTTCGGCTGTTTTTGAAAATACAACTGCGTCATCAGCAAACATTAAAACAAAAATTTGAAATTCAGTCAATAATTCATCCGCTGACTCATTACTTGACAACACATTACATATATCATTTATATACAATGAGAAAAGGATGGGTGACAAGGGCTCCCCTTGCTTTAACCCTTTACCCTGCTGAAAGAATGATGACAAATTTCCATACATTTTTACACAAGTTCTGACACATTTATATATTGACTGAATGGCTATGAATAACTTAGAATTACAACCAATTTTTTGCAACTGTGACCATAGCTTAGATCGGCTAATAGAATCGAAGGCTTTCTGGAAGTCAACAAAAGCACAATAGAGTTTTTCCTTAGACTGTATTGTATCAAATACAATACTGTATAGACAAAATGCACAATCGATCGTACTTCTTCCTTGTCTAAACCCAAACTGGCATTCATTATTTTTTCATAGCATTCCGACCAAGCATACAATCTGTTGCACAGAACTAAGGAATACAATTTTGCAAATACACTGATTAAAGTAATGCCTCGGTAGTTATTAACGTCTGTTTTGTCTCCTTTCTTATGTATAGGGAATATTATGCCATTACACCACGTGTCTGGATACAAACCATTATCAAATAAAAAATTAAATATTTTTACTAAATAAGGTAACAAAATAGATTCGCCAGCAATAAATATTTCAGAACACAAATTGTCAAAACCACATGCCTTTTTCCTCATTAGCTTACTCAATGCCAATTTAACATCGTCTTCGGTAATTGGACGATCCAACATATCATTATACAAATTATCATTGAGGATACCACCAGGTAAAGTTATATCATTTACAGTCGATATGTCATCATTAAGAAGGTTTTTAAAATATAAATAAACTTCATCCATAGGCAAGTCTAATCCCTGTCCTCCACCTTTAATTAGTTTATTAATCTTTTTTGATTATAACTCAAGTCATAAACAGCCCTCCCGTCGACAAGTGCACCCCCATCCCAATGTAATACAACAAGCGTCTCTAAGTAAAGTAGGAAGTAAAACAGGGAATTTTATTCACAGAATATCAACCAAATGCGTAAAGACAGATGTTTTTCCAAACACAAATGGTTTATTAAACGTACATATAATTCGTAAATTTGTTTAACTAATATAGAATCTAATAAAAACTAACTATTGTTCAGCTACTATCAACAAATACAAAGACATGACAAACGAAAATTAAAAACAAAATAAAAAGGTTGTCCCAAGAAGAAACATTAATTAAAATTTCAAATCTTCTATCAAACGTATTACCATAACCCGCCGAAAATATCGTTTTGAAATGGAAACTAACAGATTTAAAGTGGATGATCTGTGAATAACTGTAAAGGTAGAAAAAACAAAGCTTGTTGTATCAAGAGGAGGGGACAGAAACAAATGGCAGGGGACATGGGTTTACAATGATTCGGTCGTTGAAGTCGTAGATAAGTTCAATTACCTAGGAATGACATTCGTGTATAATTATTTTTATCTGGAAATACTGCATGACAGACATTCCAGTAACTGGCTTTACTCTGTCAAAACAGAATTAGAAAATAATGGTTATGGTTATATCTGGGTACAGCAACATGTTGCAAATACAAATTTGTTCGTGAGAAGCTATACACAAAGAATTAAAGACAGTTTTCTAGCCGACTTACGATATGAGATAAATAACAGTAGAAAGTGTCACTTGTGAACAATTTAATATATTATCCAAAGCATCAAATAGAAAAAAATAACAAATGTGCAATATCCGTCCTTATTAGAAAGAGTATTGATCATTTCTTTTCTGTAATTCAAACTGATTGTTCATATGTGTTATGGATTAATGGCTCAGAAAATCTATTTTGGTCTAAAATGGTTTTTGGTGGGGTGTACATACCTCCTGAAGGTTCTATATATGTAGATGGTGACTGTTTTAATGAGTTGCAAAACGACTTAATTAGAATGTCCTCTAATTATGATTTCATTTGTTTAGCTGGAGATTTTAATGCCAGGACAGGTACAATGCAAGATTTTACTGATATTGGAGACATACTTTTAGACATGGCTGAATTAGATAATGGTTCAAGTCATTATATTGCAGGTGCCTATGTTCTAAAAGATATAGGAATTGCAATAGATAGAAATTCAAAAGATAATGGTAAAGTAACAAACTGGGGCTATAAATTTATTGATTTTCTTCGGGCATGTAATTTGTTTATAGTGAATGGAAGGGTTGGTAAGGATAAGGGAATTGGTGAATTAACGTGTAAAGGCGTGAGTGTAGTGGATTATGTTGTTGCCAATGCGAATTTTTTTCATTGTATTAAGGATTTTGAGGTATTATGTTTTAACCCAATTTTATCAGATATACATAGTCCGATATCTTTGACCATATGCTCAAACAATCTTTCCAAAGATTCAGATAGAAAATATAAGGCTAGAACTCTAAATATGAAATGGAACCCATCAAAAGAACTAGACTTTGTAATAAACATAGATCGAGACCAGATAGAGATAACCTTTGGTGATCTCTTAAACCTTGAAAATGAAATAACGGAATTGGAAAAAGATACAAAACAAACCAGAATTGACAGCATTGTTGCTCAAGTAGAAACATGCTTAGTATCTGCCGCAGAGAAAACATTTAAAAAGAAAATCCGAAAATTGGACGATGTTAAAAGAAACAAAAACAATAAACAATGGTTTAATACCGAATGCAGAACGAAAAGAAAGGAATTCAATAGAGAAAGAAACCGATATCGATTGTTCCGAACAGAGAAAAATAAGCAACAACTACAAAACGTAAGCAAGCAGTACAAGAAAACTGTCCGTAAGGCCTTTAATGAATATAAAAACAATTACATTAAAGACATCAGAAAACTGCAGTCTCGAAATCCCAAAGACTTTTGGAAATTGATAAATAATTCAGATACAAAAAAAGAGTACAAAGGCTTAGAGTTAAACACATTTTATAATTACTTTAAAAACTTAAACGAAAAGGAGAACATTGGCAAAGAGCAAATTGACGACCAACAAAATAGTGCCAATGCCGCACTAGACCAAGAAATCACAGTGCACGAAATTGAATATGCCATTAGAAACCTTAAGACTAATAAGACAGCAGGTACCGATAATATTTTAAATGAATATCTAAAATGTACCACTGATATATTAAGGCCAACCTATGTCAAATTGTTCAATTGTATACTGGAAAGTGGATGTGTTCCACATAGCTGGCTTACGGGTATCATAAGACCGATTTATAAAAACAAAGGGTCTATACTCGAGCCATGTAACTATAGACCAATTACAATCTTGAGTTGTTTTGGAAAGTTGTTTACCTCAGTTATCAATAATCGGCTAAATATATACTGTGAAAGCTATGAAACTATTTCGGAATCGCAAACGGGTTTCCGGAAAGGATATTCCACACTTGACAATTGTTTCGTCATTCAGTCTATTATAAAGTATTACCTGAATTCAAAGCGGAAACTGTATTGTGCCTTTGTAGATTTTTCCCAAGCATTCGACTCTGTATGGAGAGACGGATTGTGGTACAAATTGTTGAAATCCGGAGTCTCCGGGAAATGTTTTACGTTAATTAAGAACATGTACGGTTGTATTAAGTCGTGTGTGTCTGATGGCCACACATCCACTGAATTGTTCCTATGTAAATCGGGTGTAAGACAAGGTGAAAATTTATCACCTCTTTTATTTTCCCTGTTTTTAAATGACCTAGAACAATTTTTTGATAGAAATGAGGTACCCTGTACTAATCTTCTTACTGATAAAATCTCAAGAAAATTACATATATACATTCGTATTTTTGTTTTGTTATATGCTGATGATACTGTTATTTTATCTGAATCGGAACAAGGGCTACAGCATGCCCTTGATGTGTTTGATAATTATTGTGAAAGATGGGCCCTTGACATCAACACAGAAAAAACCAAAGTTTTAATTTTTTGTAAACGTAAATCAAGAAAAATACTCCCCGAATTTAAGCTTAATGGCAAGAGTCTTGAAATAGTTGATAGTTACTGTTACCTTGGGGTCCAATTCAAGTACAATGGTGTTTTTACTGAGGCCAAAAAAAACATGGTTAACCAAGCAACAAAAGCACTATTTGCGCTCATCAGAAAAGCCTCGTGTTTATACTTGCCCATCGATTGTATACTGAAATTGTTTGACAAAACTGTTTTTACCAATATGTCTCTATGGATGTGAAATATGGAGTTATGAAAACTTACTACAAATTGAACGCTTTTATCTAAAGTTCTTAAAAAATCAACTCTCGGTAAAATCCAGTACAGCTAATTATGCAGTTTATGGTGAACTGGGTGTTTTCCCTCTATACATAGCTATTTATAAGAGAGTTATATCCTTCTGGTTAAGACTAATTAGTGGTAAACAATCAAAGACTTCATTTATTCTCTATCAGTTATTGTTAAGCCTAATTGACACAAATTGTTCCCCATTGTTAAATTTCATAAGAAATATTTTATGTGAAAACGGTTTTCAGAATGTATGGCTGTGTCAGAAAGTTGTCCATGTAGATAGATTTGTAAATAGTTTTGAACAGCGACTGAAAGACCAGTATACCCAGAAATGGTGGACAGATATTATATCTTCGCCAAAAGGAATATCCTATAGAATGTTTAAATTAGATTTTGGTATGGAAGATTATCTCCTTAACTCCAGCAAAAAAATCAGTAAAACTCTGTGTAAATTTAAAACAAGTAACCATCGTTTACCAATTGAGACAGGCCGATGGCAGAATATAGAACGAAATGATCGATTGTGTACCCTTTGTAACAAAAATACTATTGGAGACGAATACCACTTTCTTTTAATTTGCCCATCCTTAAATGCACTGAGAAAAAAATATATACCAAAAGATGTGTATTCGCGCCCAAGTGTATATAATATACAGAGACTGTTTGATTGTATCAAATCTTTCAATGGCATTTAGAAGTTGAAAGGTTAACAATAAGGTGAAGAATTACTTATGGATAACAACTTCTTGGTTTATTGGGTGACGACGTTTCGATGTAGTTCTTACATCGTTATCAAGTCAATGACAAACAACAGCTAAAACCCTATCTACATGGTCCAACACAGCCAAATCATACATCAAAGACTCCAGACACTTTTGTGATAGACTAGCAGAATATAGCCAACCTTGCCATTATGTCAGTTATGATATCGTAGATTTATTTACAAATATACCAACACCTGAAGCCATGCAAGTAATCAAATCCAAACTTGAATCATCTCCACACATCTCCAACCTAACAACTGCTAGCATACTTAAGCTTTTACATTTCTGCATCTCCTCTACATACTTCACCTGGCAAAACAATACATACGAACAAATCCACGGACTACCCATGGGATCACCTCTTTCACCTATAATTTCTGAAATTTACATCACAGAACTTGAAAATTCAGCATTGGCATCCTCTCCCATTCAACCCTTCTTCTGGATTAGGAAAGTCGATGACACATTTGTAGCTCTTAAAGACACACACTCTGCTAAAACACTCTTAGATCACCTAAACACACAACACCCTAGGATAAAATTCACCATGGAAGAAGAACAGAATCATCAACTCCCCTTTTTAGATGTACTTATCCAGCAAACTGAACATGGACCACAGACTACAGTTTATCGCAAACCCACTCACTCAGATCAGTACATTCACTACAAATCCAATCATCCACCACACATTAAAACAGGTACCATAGCTACACTAACAAGAAGAGCTAAAGCCATCTGCAGCACAGACCTTGACAAAGAAATCCATCACATCAAAACTGTCTTCACCACCCAAAATGGCTATCCAACCAAGTTAGTTGACTCAATCATCAAACAAACACTTAATAACACTTCAGACAAACAGCCCAGACCTAGAGAAGAAGGCCCTAATATTAGAATCAGCATACCATACATTGGACCCGCCAGTCATAAAATTGCTCGTCTGATTAAAACTAAAACAGGTATTAATACTACATTTAAATCAACCAAAACACTTAAAACCCATATGCAAGCCACAGGAAGAGGAATGTCATCAACAGGAACAGAACCTAAAGGAGTAGTGTACAGAATTAATTGTAGTTGTAATGCTCATTACATTGGAGAAACATGTAGACCCCTCAACATTAGACTAAAAGAACACCAAACATCTGTTAATAAACTTGATTACAAATCTGCCATTTCTGAACACATAATTTCCAACCCTACTCACCACATCAAATGGGAAACCACTACAACACTATCTGTCAACCAGCACCATTGGAAGAAGAGGAAACTACAGGAAGCCATCCACATCAGGAAAACCAAGCCCAGCATGAACAGAGACCAAGGATTATATATCCCCAACTGCTATGACCTTTTGATCCTCCAAGAAAACCTTCAACGATCTTAACTCCCCATATCTAATTCTATTGTTACTTTTCTTAATTAATTTATACTATTACCCACCTGCCCCAACTTGTAATTCTCTCATCTACTATATAAATGAATAAATTTTGTTGTTTGTCATTGACTTGATAACGATGTAAGAACTACATCGAAACGTCGTCACCCAATAAACCAAGAAGTTGTTATCCATAAGTAATTCTTCACCTTATTGTTTGATTGTAATGATAGAAAGCAATTGTTCGACCTTTATAAATTCATTACAGAAGGTATGAAATTGTACATATAAGTCTGTATTTGTATATACTCCGCCATTTATCACTTATTATGTAACTTGTTATCCTCTCGTGCCACCCTGAGTGGCAAAGAGTGAATAAATGAATTGAATTGAATTGAACTTGTACCGACATTTAACAGAGTCTCATAAAGTTCAGTTTTATTTATAAAAAAATGGACTTTAGGTCGAGACAAGTTATATGTCAAATCAGAACATCTTCCCATCAACTAGAAATTGATGCTGGTAGATATACCAAAAAAGAAATTAAAGACAGAATATGTTCAATTTGTAAAAACAAGGTTGAAGAGGAGTATCATTTCATTCTAGAATGTCCTACTTTCACTGATTTAAGAAAAAAATATATTAGAAGGTATTATTACGAAAGGCCTAGCGTTTTTAAGCTAGTACAACCGTTAAGTACCGAAAATAAGAACATATGGAGACAATTATCTGTGTACCTTGAGAAATCACTTGAGAGAAGGGAAATCTTCCTCTCCTGAACCTAAAACTTTGTAATTATGTTACATTAAATCCTGTATAGATCACCTTTTTTCTAATGTTTGACTATTGTAGTTTAACTGTGAACGATTGTGACTTAACTTTGTAATATTGTAATTTATCAATGTTATATTGTCCGCCCTGTATATTGATCTGTAACTGTTTCTTGATGAGCTCTCTCGAGTTCAAGGGAGTGCTGTAAGTGAATCCGTTTGCCGTTTTAGGACAGCAGAAGAGGAAGAAACTTCTCTACTGATCCAGGAACAAAAACACAGAACTCAAAAAAGGTCGGATATCAATTTGTTTAAGTGATGAATTTAATGTTCAGAATCAAATTCGTATAACCCGCAGGGCTGTATTAGCCGAGTTCAAGTCATATTGGCCGAGTTCAAGTCATATTGGCCGAGTTCAAGTCATATCGGCCGAGTTCACGGAGTGCGCCTGAAAGACGCAATTAACATGTGACGTCCCAGAGTTTGGCAGAAGCAGACGGCAGATGTTGATATCAAAATGTCTATACCATAGCCCGTTGTACAAGTTCTTATTGACAGGATATTATAGTGGGAAGAAAAAACTACTGTAAGTGAATCCGATTGCCGTTTAAGGACAGCGGAAAAGGAAGAAACTTCCCTACTGATTCAGGAACAAAAAAACACAGAGCACAAAAAAGGTTGGACGTCATTTTGTTTAGGGCATGGATTAAATGTTCAGTGGGCGACCTCCTGTTCAACTTGACAGCTTGCATTAAATTAACTTCTACAGTCAATTAATAAAAATATTATGAATCGTGTGTTTTCGTATTGCCTTGGTATTGGCCTTCGGGTGGTTGCATTGACCCTCGGCCTGCGGCCTCGGGCCAATACGGCCACCCTCAGGCCAATACCAAGGTAATACGAAAACACTCGATTAATAACATATAATATTACGTCGCCGTGCTCATCCATACAGGGCGACTACCATATATGGCTTGTGACGTCATGTCTAGACACTTGTCAGTCAAGTCTGTTTGTGTCATACATATGAGAAAATAGCTTTCGGAGTTCATTTTCTGCCTTTTATGAAAGTGAAGTTTGAGAAAGAAGGGTAGAACACCGTACAAGTTATGTCTTCGGTGGGATAAATTCGTTACAGGGTTTGTTCGAGGGGAGATACGGCAATATATGGGGTCAGTTTACAGTATATTGAGCTCGGCTAACGCCTCGCCCAATATTCGTTTACTAAACCCATATATTTCCGTATACCCCCTCGAACAAACCCTGTAACTAATAATACCAATACCAATCTAATATTGACAGACAAAATCTTTAATTTACGCGACCATACAGATTAAAACCACAGGACATTCATGAATATGTCCGACTCATAATACACCTGGTATAACTAAGGTGAATAAAACTTCCATTCTATTATACTAATGTACATATAAGTGGGTATATAAAGTATTCCTTCTCAAGTTATAGTTTAATTGGGTTCAACTGTACTTTTTAGTGTTTATAACCTAATCTGCAAGAGTATAACTCAAGTCATAAACAGTCCAGCCTTACTTCCTTTAAAACCAAGATCTTTCTCTCCCTTATTCCAGTTATAATTAGTTCACAACTTCATACAGTTTGGATACATTCCTCAGAAAGATTGTTAATTATAGCAGTTTTTATCTGTGCGACTCGTATTACACTTGGTTTAACAAAGAAACAATTTCTGTTTTTAATTATAGCAGAAAAAAACGGGAAAATCTCTTGAATAGTTTTGATCTGACCGACTCGTATTACACCTAGTAAAACTAAGGTGAATCAAGCATCCATTATGTTATACTAATGTACCATTATACATATAAGAGGGTATACAAAGTACCCCTTGTCAAGTGATAATTTACTAAGGTTCAACTGTACTTTTTAGTATAACTCTTTTAGTATAACTCAAGTCATTAACAGTCCAGCCGTCTAGCTGTGCACCCCCATACCAGTGTATTAAACAAACGTCTCTAAGAAAACTAGAAAACGTAACGTAATTTTATTCACAGAAATATCTACCAAATACGTTACAACTTTTCGAGTAGAGACAAATGTTTTCCCAAGCACTAATCGTTCATTTAAAGTACATATATTTCAAAAAATGAGTTGACTAATATAAAACAAAAACAAATGACTGTTTTTCAAATATAATAATATAATAATAACAAAGTAATGACAAAATTTAAAACGAAACAAAATGGCTGACCCAATTAATAAAAATATTCAGATTTCAACATTTTCTATCAAACGTATTAACAGTGTCCCACAAAAATTACGTTTAAAAAGAAAAACCACAGACATAAAGTAGATCACCACAGGACATTCAGGTAATCGGCGGGTTTTTGTTTTTTTGTTTTTCTTACACAAAGTGCTACTTGTCAGCATTCTGCACAGTTTACACGTTGAAGTAAAGGGTGCTTGAACGTGTTGACATTTTCCTCTAACGGTATAACACTGTCGGACAATGAGTAAATTGGCTTCTGTCTCTAGTCTGGCTATATAAGATTAGCAAATGGTTTCTATCCTCATTATCAGAAATTCTTCAACACAACATCTAAGTAGATTCATAACCATGGAAAATGAAAGTCTTAACACCGCTATGTGTATAAAGAAGAAAGGAGTTTCCAAAACCTTTTCTAAGCTAAAAAAGGGTTGGTCTAAATTGAAATGTTCGGCAAATTTCCTATCTCGTACAATTTCCAGGAAGCACAAATCATGGAATTTAACAACCAATCGAACATCCAAATGTGATCAGGTAAACTTTTCTTCCATATTCAAAGGATAAGCTATGTTTTGGTGTCTTTTTTTTTCTTTGACTGCATAACAATGACACAAAGGGATCGACACTCTCATATACTTTTCTTAACGATATTTTAAAAAAATAAGATATATTGTAGATTTATACCTTTATGTTTTTCTTTCAAAAATCTATGATTTTAGTATTTCAAATTACATATTTAACAACATGTCTTTCTGTGATATTTTATATTCAGAATGTCTCCTTTGACACATCAATTGCTGGGCAGTTAAACACAGTTGAAAAATACAAATATATGGAAAGCTCTATTGTTGAAAAGGATATTATTACACGAACTCCTGTCCTTTCTAACAAGGTAATAATACAATTAAAATGTTATCTATGAATAATAAGATATTATTGTAAAATATGTCTGCGTTGAATTTCATTGATATAAAATAATGTATACTAAAAATTTCTAATTACTCTCGTTATACAGTTACCAGCAAAAGAAACAATTTCTTCCAAAAATATCGTTCCACCGAAATCTAACACTGAAAGGAAGAAAGAATATTTGGGATTGTCTGTAAACCCTCAACGACTCCCCAATACAGGACTTCAAAACATTCAGCCGCCACGGAGTCTTAAAGCCGACCTATTTACCACACCAGAGATCAAATTTCGTGAACTTGACAGACTTGCCATACAGGTAAAGAATTGTTTCATTTGATTCATTTTTTGTCAATTTATTGCAAACTCTTTACCAAACAATCGTAACTATAAACATCAACAAAAGACATTGTTTTATGCCATCATTATTTCATTTCAGTTTGCAAAACGTCGATGTAGTGACCTTGAAAAAGTCAGTCTCAGATTAACCCACAATTGCAAGTCTGACCTTGGGAAAGCCAGGTAAAATGTTTATCTATCGCCCCACATTTATTTACATTGTATTATTTAGTCTAATACGTAGATCGGACATCTTCGTAAATTTAATACTAAACATAGCTTATCGGGCACGGTGTATATTTTTATTTAACAGAGTCTTGTTTCGATGGGTGGTAGCTAAAGATGTCATTTCAAGAAACGCTAAAGATTTGAACTGGACCGTTTCCACAGTAGGTGACGTCAGTGGCATGAACACAAAGCGTGAAATGTTTCACAGAATGTATCAAACCATGTGCGGGTAAGTAACACCTAAACAAGCGTACATTTATTTTGTTTCATTCAAACCTTTCTTAAATTTTCAAAATAAGGACTCGTAGCAGATACGTTTAGCAGAATACACTATGTTGATGCGTGTATATTTTAAATGCAAATAAAACTATGACATAAGGAAACATATTTTTGACGTTTTGTAGGTATGTAGGTTTACGGTGTGAAATAATCCAAGGATATTCCAAAGGAACAGGATATAAACCAGGCATGCGCATCAACAAAGAAGCTTTCCGGAATTGTTGGACTGCTGTTGCCGTTGACAACACGTGGCGATTGGTTAATTGTACCTGGGCAGCACGTCACATGATATTAACGAGACTGAGTTCCTGTGATGAATTTTACTTTTTCACGGACCCTCAAGATCACATCTTCCAACATTTCCCAGACGATCCCAAGTGGCAACTGCTAGAAGATCCCCTGCCTTTCAAGGAGTTCTCAAAGTTACCTCTGGTCCAGTCACCATTCTTCAACAACGATCTTCGGTTCCTGGAGAGTTATACATCTAAAGTTGTCTCCCACGATGGTCAGGCCAGTATCTCGATGACTATACCTGATGGTGTCAAAGTAGCGTGTCGTTTAAAGGCGTCCGTCTCTAGTGTCATATTGAGACCAACAGAAGCTGGTGTTTCCCTGAAAATAGCACAAAAACAAGCGACGTTTACAGTGCAATCCTGTCGCCCAGGACTTTATTACCTATCAATCTATGCAACTTCAACATCGAGGGAGACCAAATCTTTAGAGAGTGCTTGTGTTTTTGCGGTAAAATTCACAACCTTTAATTCCTATCAACTGTAACGGCTACATTCTGCGGTTTCGAATCCAATTTATCTATGACATAAGTCAAAAACTATATTTTGTCTTCAAATTTGGAAGTTTGTTCAATCACGTTTACTGTTTTTCTTGATACTCTGTAATTAACAAAGTGCTATTTATCCATTATATTTAAATATTTTGTTATAAAATAAAACGTTTAATCGGAGCTGTCTGTGTTGCATTGTACTGTATTTTGTGAGATAAATGTCACCTTGCATTTTTGGAGTTAAATTCCCAAACTTTAATTATCATTAGCTTATAATGGATTTAGCATACGATAAAGGACCAAACATTTGCAAACATCACAGAAATTATGCGACCAGTTCCCGCTATTACATAAAGTCTACACTCTTGCTTAATATTCTGTAAGCATCTCTTTCTCATATACATATACATATACACCCCCCCCCCCTCCCCCACGATTTTTGTAAGCGTTTTTTTTTCATTTGTAACCAATTTGAAAAAATCACAGTTTGACTGAGAATGTATAAGCTAAAACTAGTCAAAATGACGTGCTATGTCAACTTTATTTGGTTGTCAAGGATGTCTCATGTGTTGATCTCTTTGAAACGGGAAATGAAAAGTCATAAGCAGATTTAGATAATTGGCCACAATTTAAAACATAAACTTCACCACAAATGGCAAATGAAACTGAACCCTGTAACCAAAAACATTTCTGGCGCTCTTTTATCTGGACAAGATATTTTGAATATAAAATAGATGAGTTCAGTGGATTTTTACAAATGTTCACCACTTTTTTTGAAAATCAGGCTTTTGGAGACAACGGCAGGATTGAATAGATAAAGGTTCTGAATTTAGAGTATAAAATACTTGTTTAAGCCTAAAACATGGGGAATTTTACACCAATGAGGAATTTTACACTTTGAAATAATGATGTCTTCTGAAGCAAAGTATTATTTCAAGTTCATAAGCTCTTGGTGTTTAAGCTTTGAATCAGTTCAAAAGATAGGAAATGAGACATTTTTTGACGGGTGATAGTTTTAACCAATTTTAAAACTATCACAGTTCGGCTCAGAATGTGTAAGCCTAAAAGTGTCAAAATGGCGATACTTTCTCTCTTTTATTCATATCATCAGTTCATATATTCATAAATTTTGAATCCATTCCTCAGAAATATTTCTGTTTTAATTATAGCAGAAGAAAACGAAAAAATCTCTTCGATAGTTTCTATCTGTTCGACTCGTATTGCAGCTGGTTTGACTAAGGTAAACAAAAAATCCATTCTATAATAACATTCTATAATATTAATGTACCATTATACATATAAAGTATTCCTTCTCAAGTTATAATCTAATTAAGTTTATCTGTACTTTGTAGTGTTCATAGCTTAATCCACGAGATTATAACTCAAGTCATAAACAGCCCTCCCGTCGACAAGTGCACCCCCATCCCAATGTAATACAACAAGCGTCTCTAAGTAAAGTAGGAAGTAAAACAGGGAATTTTATTCACAGAATATCAACCAAATGCGTAAAGACAGATGTTTTTCCAAACACAAATGGTTTATTAAACGTACATATAATTCGTAAATTTGTTTAACTAATATAGAATCTAATAAAAACTAACTATTGTTCAGCTACTATCAACAAATACAAAGACATGACAAACGAAAATTAAAAACAAAATAAAAAGGTTGTCCCAAGAAGAAACATTAATTAAAATTTCAAATCTTCTATCAAACGTATTACCATAACCCGCCGAAAATATCGTTTTGAAATGGAAACTAACAGATTTAAAGTGGATGATCTGTGAATAACTGTAAAGGTAGAAAAAACAAAGCTTGTTGTATCAAGAGGAGGGGACAGAAACAAATGGCAGGGGACATGGGTTTACAATGATTCGGTCGTTGAAGTCGTAGATAAGTTCAATTACCTAGGAATGACATTCATGTATAATTATTTTTATCTGGAAATACTGCATGACAGACATTCCAGTAACTGGCTTTACTCTGTCAAAACAGAATTAGAAAATAATGGTTATGGTTATATCTGGGTACAGCAGCCTGTTGCAAATACAAATTTGTTCGTGAGAAGCTATACACAAAGAATTAAAGACAGTTTTCTAGCCGACTTACGATATGAGATAAATAACAGTAGAAAGTGTCACTTGTACCGACATTTAACAGAGTCTCATAAAGTTCAGTTTTATTTATTAAAAAAATGGACTTTAGGTCGAGACAAGTTATATGTCAAATCAGAACATCTTCCCATCAACTAGAAATTGATGCTGGTAGATATACCAAAAAAGAAATTAAAGACAGAATATGTTCAATTTGTAAAAACAAGGTTGAAGAGGAGTATCATTTCATTCTAGAATGTCCTACTTTCACTGATTTAAGAAAAAAATATATTAGAAGGTATTATTACGAAAGGCCTAGCGTTTTTAAGCTAGTACAACCGTTAAGTACCGAAAATAAGAACATATGAAGACAATTATCTGTGTACCTTGAGAAATCACTTGAGAGAAGGGAAATCTTCCTCACCTGAACCTAAAACTTTGTAATTATGTTACATTAAATCCTGTATAGATCACCTTTTTTCTAATCTTTGTTTTTTTCTACCTTTACAGTTATTCACAGATCATCCACTTTAAATCTGTTAGTTTCCATTTCAAAACGATATTTTCGGCGGGTTATGGTAATACGTTTGATAGAAGATTTGAAATATTAATTAATGTTTCTTCTTGGGACAACCTTTTTATTTTGTTTTTAATTTTCGTTTGTCATGACTTTGTATTTGTTGATAGTAGCTGAACACTCGATTAATAACATATAATATTACGTCGCCGTGCTCATCCATACAGGGCGACTACCATATATGGCTTGTGACGTCATGTCTAGACACTTGTCAGTCAAGTCTGTTTGTGTCATACATATGAGAAAATAGCTTTCGGAGTTCATTTTCTGCCTTTTATAAAAGTGAAGTTTGAGAAAGAAGGGTAGAATATCGTACAAGTTAGGTCTTCGGTGGGATAAATTCGTTACAGGGTTTGTTCGAGGGGGGATACGGAAATATATGGGGTCAGTGAACAGTATATTGAGCTCGGCTAACGCCTCGCCCAATATTCGTTTACTAAACCCATATATTTCCGTATACCCCCTCGAACAAACCCTGTAACTAATAATACCAATACCAATCTAATATTGACAGACAAAATCTTTAATTTAAGCGACCATACATATTAAAACCACAGGACATTCATGAATATGTCCGACTCATAATACACCTGGTATAACTAAGGTGAATAAAATTTCCATTCTATTATACTAATGTACATATAAGTGGGTATATAAAGTAAACCTTCTCAAGTTATAGTTGAATTGGGTTCAACTGTACTTTTTAGTGTTTATAACCTAATCTGCAAGAGTATAACTCAAGTCATAAACAGTCCAGCCTTACTTCCTTTAAAACCAAGATCTTTCTCTCCCCTATTCCAGTTATCATCAGTTCACAACTTCATACAGTTTGAATACATTCCTCAGAAAGATTGTTAATTATAGCAGTTTTTATCTGTGCGAATCGTATTACACCTGGTTTAACAAAGAAACAATTTCTGTTTTTAATTATAGCAGAAAAAAACGGGAAAATCTCTTGAATAGTTTTGATCTGTCCGACTCGTATTACACCTAGTAAAACTAAGGTGAATCAAACATCCATTATGTTATACTAATGTACCATTATACATATAAGAGGGTATACAAAGTACCCCCTGTCAAGTGATAATTTACTAAGGTTCAACTGTACTTTTTAGTGTTTTAATCTGCAAGAGTATAACTCAAGTCATTAACAGTCCAGCCGTCTGGCTGTGCACCCCCATACCAATGTCATAAACAAGCGTCTCTAAGAAAACTAGAAAACAAAACGTAATTTTATTCACAGAAATATCTACCAAATACGTGACAACTTTTCGAGTATAGACAAATGTTTTCCCAAGCACTAATCGTTCATTTAAAGTACATATATTTCAAAAAATGAGTTGACTAATATAAAACAAATGACTGTTTTTTTCAAATATAATAATATAATAATAATAAGTAATGACAACATTTAAAACGAAACAAAAAGGCTGTCTCAATTAAAAAAAATATTCACATTTCAACATTTTCTATCAAACGTATTAACAGAGCCCCACAAAAATTACGTTTTGAAAAGGAAAATTACAGACATAAAGTAGATCACCACAGGACATTCAGGTAATCGGCGGGTTTTTGTTTTTTGTTTTTCTTACACACAGTGCTACTTGTCAGCATTCTGCACAGTTTACACGTTGAAGTAAAGAGTGCTCAAACGTGTTGACATTTTCCTCTAACGGTATGTCACTGTCGGACAATGAGTAAATTGGCTTCTGTCTCTAGTCTGTCTATATAAGATTAGCGAATGGTTTCTATCGTCATTATCAGAAATTCTTCAACACAACATCTAAGTAGATTCATAACCATGGAAAATGAAAGTCTTAACACCGCTATGTTCATAAAGAAGAAAGGAGTTTCCAAAACGTTTTCTAAGCTAAAAAAGGGTTGGTCTAAATTGAAACGTTCGGCAAATTTCCTATCTCGTACAATTTCCAGGAAGCACAAATCATGGAATTTAACAACCAATCGAACATCCAAATGTGATCAGGTAAACTTTTCTTCCATATTCAAAGGATAAGCTATGTTTTGGTGTCTTTTATTTTTTTGACTGCATAACAATGACACAAAGGGATCGACACTCTCATATACTTTTCTTAACGATATTTTAAAAAAATAAGATATATTGTAGATTTATAGCTTTATGTTTTTCTTTCAAAAATCTATGATTTTAGTATTTCAAATTACATATTTAACAATATGTCTTTCTGTGATATTTTATATTCAGAATGTCTCCTTTGACACATCAATTGCTGGGCAGTTAAACACAGTTGAAAAATACAAATATATGGAGAGCTCAACTGTTGATAATGATATTATTACACGAACTCCTGTCCTTTCTACCAAGGTAATACTACAATTAAAATGTTATCTATGAATAATAAGATCTTATTGTAAAATATGTCTTCGTTGAATATCATTGATATAAAATAATGTATACTAAAAGTTTCTAATTACTCTCGTTATACAGTTACCAGCAAAAGAAACTATTTCTTCTAAAAATATCGTTCCACCGAAATTTAACACCGAAAGGAAGAGAGAATATTTGGGATTATCCGTACACCCCCAACGACTCCCCAATACAGGACTCCAAAACATTCAGCCGCTACGAAGTCTTAAAGCCGACCTTTTTACTACACCAGAGATCAGATTTCGTGAACTTGACAGATTTGCCATACAGGTTAGAATTGTTTCATTTGATTCATTTTTTGTCAATTTATTGCAAACTCTTTACCAAATAATCGTAACTATAAACATCAACAAAAGACATTGTTTTATGCCATCATTATTTCATTTCAGTTTGCAAAACGTCGATGTAGTGACCTTGAAAAAGCCAGTCTCAGATTAACCCACAATTGCAAGTCTGACATTGAGAAAGCCAGGTAAAATGTTTATCTATCGCCCCACTTTTATTTACATTGTATTATTTAGTCTAATACGTAGATCGGACATCTTAGTAAATTTAATACTAAACATAGCTAATCGGGCACGGTGTATATTTTTCTTTAACAGAGTCTTGTTTCGATGGGTGGTAGCTAAAGATGTCATTTCAAGAAACGCTAAAGATTTGAACTGGGCCGTTTCCACAGTAGGTGACGTCAGTGGCATGAACACAAAGCGTGAAATGTTTCACAGAATGTATCAAACCATGTGCGGGTAAGTAACACCTAAAAAAGCGTACATTTATTTTGTTTCATTCAAACCTTTCTTAAATTATCAAAATGAGGACTCGTAGCAGATACGTTTAGCAGAATACACTATGTTGATGCGTGTCTCTTTTAAATGCAAATAAAACTATTACATAAGGAAACATATTTTGACGTTTTGTAGGTATGTAGGTTTACGGTGTGAAATAATTCAAGGATATTCCAAAGGAACAGGATATAAACCAGGCATGCGCATCAACAAAGAAGCCTTCCGGAATTGTTGGACTGCTGTTGCCGTTGACAACACGTGGCGATTGGTTAATTGTACCTGGGCAGCACGTCACATGATATCAACGAGACTGAGTTCCTGTGATGAATTTTACTTTTTCACGGACCCTCAAGATCACATCTTCCAACATTTCCCAGACGATCCCAAGTGGCAACTGCTAGAAGATCCCCTGCCTTTCAAGGAGTTCTCAAAGTTACCTCTGGTACAGTCACCATTCTTCAACAACGATCTTCGGTTCCTGGAAAGTTATACATCTAAAGTTGTCTCCCACGATGGTCAGGCCAGTGTCTCGATGACTATCCCTAATGGTGTCAAAGTAGCGTGTCGTTTAAAGGCGTCCGTCTCTAGTGACATATTGAGACCAACAGAAGCTGGTGTTTCCCTGAAAATAGCACAAAAACAAGTGACGTTTACAGTGCAATCCTGTCGCCCAGGACTTTATTACCTATCAATCTATGCAACTTCAACATCGAGGGAGACAAAATCTTTAGAGAGTGCTTGTGTTTTTGCGGTAAAATTCACAACCTTTAATTCCTATCAACTGTAACGGCTATATTCTGCGGTTTCGAATCCAATTTATCTATGACATAAGTCAAAAACTATATTTTGTCTTCAAATTTGGAAGTTTGTTCAATCACGTTTACTGTTTTTCTTGATACTCTGTAATTAACAAAGTGCTGTTTATCCATTATATTTAAATATTTTGTTATAAAATAAAACGTTTAATCGGAGCTGTCTGTGTTGCATTGTACTGTATTTTGTGAGATAAATGTCACCTTGCATTTTTGGAGTTAAATTCCCAAACTTTAATTATCATTAGCTTATAATGGATTTAGCATACGATAAAGGACCAAACATTTGCAAACATCACAGAAATAATGCGACCAGTTCCCGCTATTACATAAAGTCTACACTCTTGCTTAATATTATGTAAGCATCTCTTTCTCATATACGTATACACCCCCCCCCCTCCCCCACGATTTTTGTAAGCGTTTTTTTTTTCATTTGTAACCAATTTGAAAAAATCAGTTTGGCTGAGAATATATAAGCTAAAACTAGTCGAAATGACGTACTATGTCAACTTTATTTGGTTGTCAAGGATGTCTCATGTGTTGATCTCTTTGAAACGGGAAATGAAAAGTCTTAAGCAGATTTAGATAATTGGATAAACTTCACCGCAAATGGCAAATGAAACTGAACCCTGTAACCAAAAACATTTCTGGCGCTCTTTTATCTGGACAAGATATTTTGAATATAAAATAGATGAGTTCAGTGGATTTTTACAAATGTTCACCACTTCAGGCTTTTGGAGACAACGGCATGATTGAATAGATAAAGGTTCTGAATTTAGAGTATAAAATACTTGTTTAAGCCTCAAAAATGGTCCATTTACACCAATGAGGAATTTTACACTTTGAAATAATGATGTCTTCTGAAGCAAAGTATTATTTCAAGTGCATAAGCTCTTGGTGTTTTAGCTTTCAATCAGTTCAAAAGATAGGAAATGAGACATTTTTTGACGGGTGATATTGTTAACCCATTTTGAAACTATCACAGTTCGGCTCAGAATATGTAAGCCTAAAAGTGTCAAAATGGCGATACTTTTGGCGATCTCTTTTATTCATATCATCAGTTCATATATTCATATATTTTGAATCCATTCCTCAGAAATATTTCTGTTTTAATTATAGCAGAAGAAAACGGAAAAATCTCTTCGATAGTTTCTATCTGTTCGACTCGTATTGCAGCTGGTTTGACTAAGGTAAACAAAAATCCATTCTATAATAACATTCTATAATATTAATGTACCATTATACATATAAAGTATTCCTTCTCAAGTTATAATCTAATTAAGTTTAACTGTACTTTGTAGTGTTCATAGCTTAATCCACGAGATTACAACTCAAGTCATAAACAGCCCTCCCGTCGACAAGTGCACCCCCATCCCAATGCAATACAACAAGCGTCTCTAAGTAAAGTAGTACATCAATGAAATGCCTTAAGACGCGATGCAAACTCGATATATACGTACCCGATCGCGAGACCTTTTTCGGAGAACAAACTCGCAACAAATATCAAATGGCAGAGAATCTTAATTGTGACTCCTCTAATATCGTGTATGTAATCACGTGCAAAAAATGTCGCAAACAGTACGTCGGAGAAACTCAGAATTCTCTACGGCAAAGAGCAGCCAACCATTTATCTAGCATAAGACTTAAACATGATGTACCCGTGGCACAACATTTCAATACTCAAGGTCATTCGGTCAAGGACCATTTTGAAATCCTGCCTATGAGAAAATCCCATTTCTCACTTCCGCTGCAGATACGAAGCACAAACGTTTGGAAAGGGAAAGTTTTTGGATTCAAACATTACAAACTATTTATCCTTTGGGTTTGAACTTGGACCCCGGAAGATGTCGTGAAAAAACTATAATACCATTTGTGTTTCAGTATAACAAAGCTAGCATCGCTATGGCCAAGATTATAGTAGAAGAATACAAACTACTTCAAAGTAAACTTGCTCGACCTCTGACCCAAAGGCCAGTCATTGCTTATAAAAAGAACAAGAGTTTGAAAGACATACTGGTCAGGGCTAAACTCCCCTGTCTGCCTTCTACCTAGGTTTTCTGGGAAAGGGTATGGGGGGGGGGGGGGCATAATATATAGTCTGACGATATTCTTACTATAGCTTAAGATGCGCGTAAGCATTGTCAATGTAATACAAAGTGTTCCAGAAAATTCTACTGACTAAGGCCAAGCTCCTGTCAGTCGTCAACCTAATGAAATATCATAGGTTTACTTTATTACAACAATTTATGATGGGGTATAAAGGTCTAAATGATATACCTCTTTTTAACACAATTAGAAACTTGTCTCCGTGGTTATTTTAGACAAGAAGATTTTCCCTGTGCCCGTGTGTTTTAGTGTCCATAAATATATATATTTGCCTGTGCCAGGGGCTCAAAATAACCATTGTTTTAAAACAAAAAACTATCCACACATTTGTACACGGTTGGAAGCAGTCTGCAGCATTGTTGAACTCTCTTGATATATATTTTACTTTTATCATCTAATATTACCTTCCATCTTCAAACACTTCATTAGTTTTCATCTAAAATTATTTTTATCGTTTGAATTCTGTCTTTTAGCGTTTAAATATTTTATTGCATTCAATATACAATAGGCTAGGTGTTCCCACCCTAGATTTCTTCTCCTACCTTATATTGTTTCTCTTCAGTTACTGTAATTTCCTTTTGATTTAAGCTCCTTTATTTCAAAACCACAGGATATTTATACCCCAGCTCTCTCTAACCATATGACCTTTTATGTCTGGACTTAACCATACCTCCAATGGGTATGAGTATAAACTAACTTCATCAAGCTTCCATGCTTTAGTTTAATGTTTTAATAGCTTAATCTTCCCTTGTTTACAAAAATACTCTTTAATCACCCAAGCCCTTTTTATTTCCTGTCATTTTTCCATATAAACACAAGAAATTCAACACAACTTTAGACTTGTTTCTACGGCTATTGATAAAGGACAGCAAATCCGAAAAGCTTCTAGCAAAACCGTGTGCGATCCCGTTTTCTGCTAAGTATTCTTTGCTTACTGTAAAACGTTGTATATATTACTTTCTTTTATATTCCTCTTATACCTTTTTCATCTCTTTATATATTTTCATTTTTTTAGGCTTACTATTGTTTTGCCCTTTTATTTATGATTTGACCTCATCTTCCATTTACAGCCCTTGTATATTTTTCTTCCAAATTTTATTTCTAGGACTTCATTATTATTTCCTGTTCCAATTGTACATTAAGTTTAACCTTAGTGTCTTATTAAGTTCTTTTTCCTTCCCGCTCTATTTAGTCTTCCTATACTTATATATCTCACAATTTGTGACTTAGATGTACTACCCTTTTTACTTTAGTCCTTCTGTCTCCAGACACATTTTATTCTTTATCTCTGCCTCTTTGTAACATATATTTTCCAAATTCCATCTTGTTTGTTCCCTAAGTCAGCCAATTCAATTAGGTCCTTTTATCTCTAGTTTGTATCAATTCTTTTTGTTTCCCGACATATCTTTCCTTTCTATCTCTGTCTCACTTTCCCAACTCCATTTTCCCTTTTCATCTAGTTAGACTAATTAAGTATATTGGCATTTAGGCAGAATGGCAAAACAAGGGCGTGTTAACAGAAGCAGGCAATTTTCAGTTAGCAATAGGCATGGAAATTCAAAATCTAAAAGTCCCCAATATTCAGAATTCTCGGCTCTGGTGAAAGCCCTTTTCAAAATTTTACAATGTCTTCACAACATTGGCATCCTTGAGGGACATTTACGTGACCAAACCCTCCCAAATTCCTTAAATAATAAAATTAAAGAGCTTAATTCTTTTCTTAAACCGGCTCGACGCAATCGGGAAGTTGATATTGCGTTTGACCATGTACACAAAAATTGGGCCCATAGGATCATACAAGAGATGATTTCACATTATGCGGCTTGTTTAAATAGATTAAAAGCACAGGTGACTTCTGCCAGGTCATCCAATGGTCTAAACTTTGACAGTGCTTTCAATAATGCTTTAAAATGGGGCAAACAGAATTATAAAGGTAAATTGCAACTTTCGACCATTCAAAATTTTTATTCTTTTCTTTCCATCACTAAATCTGTCACTTCTGCTGCTACTACTCAGTTTAGTCCACCATCGTCTCCCCAACCCCATCCGCCTGTCAGTCCGTCGACATCCGTTATCTCACCTCCCACTCTGCAGTCACAGACTCCTAGGTCTGTAACTTTACCTTCTGTTTCCCCTTCGCCTTTCCCTACTGGTACTCCCCCCCCCCCTTAGACCTACTACCTCAGCCCCCTCTTTTTCATCCCCTCAGCCCCCCTCCCCTAGACCTAGTAGTACCTCTGTCCCCTTTCGTCCTCCGTCCTCCCCAGTTTCTACTAGGGTCACTTCTCCTAGACCTAGTACATCTAGTCCCTCTGCTCCTCCCCCATCCCCAGTTTTGTCCGTCCATTCTCCTATGAGATATTCAGATGCAGTGAGATCCCCTCCGAGGGGTCAGCGCAACCCTCGGAATAAATTAGCTAATTCTAAATTTTGGAAATTTCGGCACACTTCCTCTAATTGGCACCTTCCTAATGTAACTAAGAAAGTTCTTTTACATGGGGATTCTAATCTTTCTAGAATTAACCTTGACCCCCACCCTGATATGCAGGTAGAATGTTTTCCTGGTGCCAATTTCAATTCATTTCGGACTCTAATTCAAAAGTATCAAGGTCCCAAACCTGAGAAAGTTATCTTGAATATTGGTATCAATAACAAGACAACTACTGAGCCAAACACTTCGTTAACTCAAATGCGCAACATGATGACAGCGGTTAGGAAGACTTTTTCCAACTCGCTCATCTACTTTGTAGAGATCCAGTCATCCACTAAACTGCCGGCCAGTGAAGTTTCGAACCTGAACCTATATAACTCTTCTGCTTCCAAAAATCCCCAATTCAAAATTTAGAGTATCCACGGACAAAATTCACTGGACCGAAGATACAGCAAATTGCTTGTATACCCACTGGCTTCAGACACTAGATTTAAACTAAATTTGGGACAGGGCATGTGCCACCCTACTTTCGGCTTAGGAAGTTATATTGTTAATCTTAGTAACGAGGAACTCACTGCTGATGATATATCTCTACTCAATAGAGGACTCTCATTTGTGCCTTGCCCTAAATCATTATCTGATAGGGACTTTTCTATTAGTAAATTAGTGCATGTTATGGAGTTCTCCAGAAATGTTAGTCTGGCTGATATCTACCGAGATTCTAGTGGGGTACGCAAGCCGTTTACATCTAAAAGCGGCTACACACCCCCTTCCCACATGTATGATCCAGAAATAAACATTAGTCGTGACTCTGTATCAAGGAAGTTTGATGCTTTAACTAATCAGCAAAAACCAACATAACCTTACTCATTCAGAATGTCTTGCCTTAAGTAAGCTAAGGAGAAATCCAAACATAGTTATTAAACCTGCTGATAAAGGTTCGGCAACAGTTATCATGCCAAAACAGGATTATATTGAAGAGATAGAACGGCAGCTAAGCAACCCTCTTCATTACTAAAAACTTGATAAGGAAATTTGGCCTGAAAATGTTAGGAAGTTTAATAAAATTCTTGTTTCTCTTCAAGATAAAGGCTTACTTAATGAAAAACAGTATCGCTATTTGGAATCTGATCATAACTCTAAAAACAGGGTCTTCTATATTCTTCCGAAAATTCACAAACCCATTGAAAAATGGCCGAAGCCTACAATGCCCCCTGGGCGTCCTATTATCTCAGATTGTGGCAGTGAAAGTTATAGAATATCAGAGCTAATTGATTACAATCTAAAACCTATAGCGAATCGGCATCCTAGCTTTATAAAGAATGCGGATGATTTATTGGCCAAATTGTCTGAGAAATCCATCCCACAAGATGTGATTTTGGTTACTCTGGATGTGGAGTCTATGTATACAAACATTGACATAGATTTAGGTCTTAAATCCATAAAATCAGCATTCCAAAGATATCCTGACCACCGTCGTCCGGATAAAGACATTTTAGAATTGCTGGAACTTAGCTTAAAAGGTAACGATTTTGAATTCAATGGGGAGATCTTTCAGCAAATTAAAGGGTGTGCTATGGGGAAACGTTTTAGTCCTAACTTTGCCTCTATTTTTATGGCTGAGTGGGAGAGTGATATTCTTCACAAATGTCACCAACAACCCTTTATTTACCTTCGGTATCTGGATGACATTTTTATCATTTGGCAACATACGTTGGAAGACCTTCATATTTTCATTGATACTCTTAATTCTCACGATTCAAGCATTAAATTACAGCCTACTATTGATCACACTTCTGTGGATTTTTTGGATGTAACTATTTACAAGGGTCATACTACTGGGTATCTAGATTACAAAGTATTCTTCAAACCTACTGACACGCATCAGCTACTACATGCTGGGTCATACCATCCTCCTCACACTTTCAAGGGAGTCATTAAATCTCAGATTTTTAGATTCTATAGAAACTGTAGTTCTTTAGATTTTTTAACCAGGCTTGTTCTGTTCTTTTTAAAGCTCTCCTCCCTAGGAAGTATTCTATTAGATTACTCCGAAGGATGAAATCTAACACAGTAAGACAAATCATGTTTCCCCCTTCATCCACCGATACGCTTACCTCCCCTTCACGAGTGTACCACTACCGTCCAACATTTCTCTCAGGTACATCAATGAAATGCCTTAAGACGCGATGCAAACTCGATATATACGTACCCGATCGCGAGACCTTTTTCGGAGAACAAACTCGCAACAAATATCAAATGGCAGAGAATCTTGATTGTGACTCCTCTAATATCGTGTATGTAATCACGTGCAAAAAATGTCGCAAACAGTACGTAAACAGAATTCTCTACGACAAAGAGCAGCCAACCATTTATCTAGCATAAGACTTAAACATGATGTACCCGTGGCACAACATTTCAATACTCAAGGTCATTCGGTCAAGGACCATTTTGAAATCATGCCTATTGAGAAAATCCCATTTCTCACTTCCGCTGCAGATACGAAGCACAAACGTTTGGAAAGGGAAAGTTTTTGGATTCAAACATTACAAACTATTTATCCTTTGGGTTTGAACTTGGACCCCGGAAGATGTCGTGAAAAAACTATAATACCATTTGTGTTTCAGTATAACAAAGCTAGCATCGCTATGGCCAAGATTATAGTAGAAGAATACAAACTGCTTCAAAGTAAACTTGCTCGACCTCTGACCCAAAGGCCAGTCATTGCTTATAAAAAGAACAAGAGTTTGAAAGACATACTGGTCAGGGCTAAACTCCCCTGTCTGCCTTCTACCTAGGTTTTCTGGGAAAGGGTATGGGGGGGCATAACATATAGTCTGACGATATTCTTACTATAGCTTAAGATGCGCGTAAGCATTGTCAATGTAATACAAAGTGTTCCAGAAAATTCTACTGACTAAGGCCAAGCTCCTGTCAGTCGTCAACCTAATGAAATATCATAGGTTTCCTTTATTACAACAATTTATGATGGGGTATAAAGGTCTAAATGATATACCTCTTTTTAACACAATTAGAAACTTGTCTCCGTGGTTATTTTAGACAAGAAGATTTTCCCTGTGCCCGTGTGTTTTAGTGTCCATAAATAAGTAAAGTACGAAGTAAAACAGGGAATTTTATTCACAGAATATCTACCAAATGCGTAAAGACAGATGTTTTTCCAAACACAAATGGTTTATTAAACGTACATATAATTCGTAAATTTGTTTAACTTATATAGAATCTAATAAAAACTAACTATTGTTCAGCTACTATCAACAAATACAAAGTCATGACAAACGAAAATGAAAAACCAAATAAAAAGGTTGTCCCAAGAAGAAACATTAATTAAAATTTCAAATCTTCTATCAAACGTATTACCATAACCCGCCAAAAATTTCGTTTTGAAATGGAAACTAACAGATTTGAAGTGGATAATCTGTGAATAACTGTAAAGGTAGAAAAAACAAAGATTGTTGTATTAAGAGGAGGGGGCAGAAACAAATGGCAGGGGACATGGGTTTACAATGATTCGGTCGTTGAAGTCGTAGATAAGTTCAATTACCTACCAATGACATTCATGTATAATTATTTTTATCTGGAAATACTGCATGACAGACATTCCAGTAACTGGCTTTACTCGGTCAAAACAGAATTAGAAAATAATGGTTATGGTTATATCTGGGTACAGCAACATGTTGCAAATACAAATTTGTTCGTGAGAAGCTATACACAAAGAATTAAAGACAGTTTTCTAGCCGACTTACGATATGAGATAAATAACAGTAGAAAGTGTCACTTGTACCGACATTTAACAGAGTCTCATAAAGTTCAGTTTTATTTATAAAAAATGGACTTTAGGTCGAGACAAGTTATATGTCAAATCAGAACATCTTCCCATCAACTAGAAATTGATGCTGGTAGATATACCAAAAAAGAAATTAAAGACAGAATATGTTCAATTTGTAAAAACAAGGTTGAAGAGGAGTATCATTTCATTCTAGAATGTCCTACTTTCACTGATTTAAGAAAAAAATATATTAGAAGGTATTAATTACGAAAGGCCTAGCGTTTCTAAGCTAGTACAACCGTTAAGTACCGAAAATAAGAACATATGGAGACAATTATCTGTGTACCTTGAGAAATCACTTGAGAGAAGGGAAATCTTCCTCTCCTGAACCTAAAACTTTGTAATTATGTTACATTAAATCCTGTATAGATCACCTTTTTTCTAATGTTTGACTATTGTAGTTTAACTGTGAACGATTGTGACTTAACTTTGTAATATTGTAATTTATCAATGTTATATTGTCCGCCCTGTATATTGATCTGTAACTGTTTCTTGATGAGCTCTCTCGAGTTCAAGGTAGTGCTGTAAGTGAATCCGTTTGCCGTTTTAGGACAGCAGAAGAGGAAAAAACTTCTCTACTGATCCAGGAACAAAAAACACAGAACTCAAAAAAGGTCGGATATCAAGTTGTTTAAGTGATGAATTTAATGTTCAGCGGGCGACATCCTGTTCAACTTGACAACTTGCATAAAAACTTCTACTTCTATAGACTTCTACAGTCTATTAATAAAAATATTATGAATCGAGTGTTTTCGTATTGCCTTGATATTGGCCTTCGGGTGGTTGCATTGACCCTCGGCCTGCAGCCTCGGGCCAATACGGCCACCCTCAGGCCAATACAAAGGAAATATGAAAACACTCGATTAATAACATTTATTAATTGACTGTGCAAAATATTACCCGAATACGACCTTCGCGGCCGGATCAAATTCGTATAACCCGCAGGGCTGTATTAGCCGAGTTTAAGTCATATTGGCCGAGTTCAAGTCATATCGGCCGAGTTCACGGAGTGCGGCTGAAAGACGCAATTAACATGTGACGTCCCATAGTTTGGCAGAAGCAGACGGCAGATGTTGATATCAAAATGTCTATACCATAGCCCGTTGTACAAGTTCTTATTGACAGGATATTATAGTGGGAAGAAAAAACTACTGTAAGTTAATCCGATTGCCGTTTTAGGACAGCGGAAAAGGAAGAAACTTACCTACTGATCCAGGAACAAAAAAACCCAGAGCGCAAAAAAGGTTGGACGTCATTTTGTTTAGGGCATGGATTAAATGTTCAGTGGGCGACCTCCTGTTCAACTTGACAGCTTGCATTAAATTAACTTCTACAGTCAATTAATAAAAATATTATGAATCGAGTGTTTTCGTATTGCGTTGGTATTGGCCTTCGGGTGGTTGCATTGACCATCGGCCTGCGGCCTCGGGCCAATACGGCCACCCTCAGGCCAATACCAAGGTAATACGAAAACACTCGATTAATAACATATAATATTACGTCGCCGTGCTCATCCATACAGGGCGACTACCATATATGGCTTGTGACGTCATGTCTAGACACTCGTCAGTCAAGTCTGTTTGTGTCATACATATGAGAAAATAGCTTTCGGAGTTCATTTTCTGCCTTTTATGAAAGTGAAGTTTGAGAAAGAAGGGTAGAATATCGTACAAGTTATGTCTTCTTTGGGATAAATTCGTTACAGGGTTTGTTCGAGGGGGGATACGGAAATATATGGGGTCAGTTTACAGTATATTAAGCTCGGCTAACGCCTCGCCCAATATTCGTTTACTAAACCCATATATTTCCGTATACCCCCTCGAACAAACCCTGTAACTAATAATACCAATACCAATCTAATATTGACAGACAAAATCTTTAATTTAAGCGACCATACAGATTAAAACCACAGGACATTCATGAATATGTCCGACTCATAATACACCTGGTATAACTAAGGTGAATAAAACTTCCATTCTATTATACTAATGTACATATAAGTGGGTATATAAAGTATTCCTTCTCAAGTTATAGTTTAATTAGGTTCAACTGTACTTTTTAGTGTTTATAACCTAATCTTCAAGAGTATAACTCAAGTCATAAACAGTTCAGCCTTACTTCCTTTAAAACCAAGATCTTTCTCTCCCTCATTCCAGTTATCATCAGTTCACAACTTCATACAGTTTGAATACATTCCTCAGAAAGATTGTTAATTATAGCAGATTTTATCTGTGCGACTCGTATTACACTTGGTTTAACAAAGAAACAATTTCTGTTTTTAATTATAGCAGAAAAAAACGTGAAAATCTCTTGAATAGTTTTGATCTGTCCGTCTCGTATTACACCTAGTAAAACTAAGGTGGATCAAACATCCATTATGTTATACTAATGTACCATTATACATATAAGAGGGTATACAAAGTACCCCCTGTCAAGTGATAATTTACTTAAGTTCAACTGTACTTTTTAGTGTTTTTAATCTGCAAGAGTATAACTCAAGTCATTAACAGTCCAGCCGTCTGGCTGTGCACCCCCATACCAGTGTATTAAACAAACGTCTCTAAGAAAACTAGAAAACGTAACGTAATTTTATTCACAGAAATATCTACCAAATACGTTACAACTTTTCGAGTAGAGACAAATGTTTTCCCAAGCACTAATCGTTCATTTAAAGTACATATATTTCAAAAAATGAGTTGACTAATATAAAACAAAAACAAATGACTGTTTTTCAAATATAATAATATAATAATAACAAAGTAATGACAAAATTTAAAACGAAACAAAATGGCTGACCCAATTAATAAAAATATTCAGATTTCAACATTTTCTATCAAACGTATTAACAGAGCCCCACAAAAATTACGTTTTGAAAAGGAAAATCACAGACATAAAGTAGATCACCACAGGACATTCAGGTATTCGGCGGGTTTTTGTTTTTCTTACACAAAGTGCTACTTGTCAGCATTCTGCACAGTTTACACGTTGAAGTAAAGAGTGCTCAAACGTGTTGACATTTTCCTCTAACGGTATGTCACTGTCGGACATCGAGTAAATTGGCTTCTGTCTCTAGTCTGTCTATATAAGATTAGCGAATGGTTTCTATCGTCATTATCAGAAATTCTTCAACACAACATCTAAGTAGATTCATAACCATGGAAAATGAAAGTCTTAACACCGCTATGTTTATAAAGAAGAAAGGAGTTTCGAAAACGTTTTCTAAGCTAAAAAAGGGTTGGTCTAAATTGAAACGTTCGGCAAATTTCCTATCTCGTACAATTTCCAGGAAGCACAAATCATGGAATTTAACAACCAATCGAACATCTAATGTTTTTCTTTATGTTTTTCTTTCAAAAATCTATGAATTTTGTATTTCAAATAACATATTTAACAATATGTATTTTGTGATATTTTATATTCAGAATATCTCCTTTGACACATCGATTGCTGGGCAGTTAAACACAGTTGAAAAATACAAATATATGGAGAGCTCAACTGTTGAAAATGATATTATTACACGAACTCCTGTCCTTTCTACCAAGGTAATAATACAATTAAAATGTTATCTATGAATAATAAGATATAATGGTAAAATATGTCTGCGATGAATTTCATTGATATAAAATAATGTATACTAAAAGTTTCCTCTCGTTATACAGTTACCAGCAAAAGAAACAATTTCTTCCAAAAATATGATTCTGCTAAAATCTAACACTGAAAGGAAGAAAGAATATTTGGGATTGTCCGTAAACCCTCAACGACTCCCCAATACAGGACGCCAACACATTCAGCCGCCACGGAGTCTTAAAGCCGACCTATTTACCACACCAGAGATCAAATTTCGTGAACTTGACAGACTTGCCATACAGGTAAAGAATTGTTTCATTTGATTCATTGACCTTGAGAAAGCCAGGTAAAATGTTTATCTATCGCCCCACATTTATTTACATTGTATTATTTAGTCTAATACGTAGTTCAGACATCTTAGCAAATTTAATACTAAACATAGCTAATCGGGCACGGTGTATATTTTTCTTTAACAGAGTCTTGTTTCGATGGGTGGTAGCTAAAGATGTCATTTCAAGAAACGCTAAAGATTTGAACTGGGCCGTTTCCACAGTAGGTGACGTCAGTGGCATGAACACAAAGCGTGAAATGTTTCACAGAATGTATCAAACCATGTACGGGTTAGTAACACCTAAACAAGCGTACATCTATTTTGTTTCATTCAAACCTTTCTTAAATTTTCAAAATAAGGACTCGTAGCAGATACGTTTAGCAGAATACACTATGTTGATGCGTGTACCTAATGGTGTCAAAGTAGCGTGTCGTTTAAAGGCGTCCGTCTCTAGTGACATATTGAGACCAACAGAAGCTGGTGTTTCCCTGAAAATATCACAAAAACAAGCGACGTTTACAGTGCAATCCTGTCCCCCAGGACTTTATTACCTATCAATCTATGCAACTTCAACATCGAGGGAGACAAAATCTTTAGAGAGTGCTTGTGTTTTTGCGGTAAAATTCACAACCTTTAATTCCTATCAACTGTAACGGCTACATTCTGCGGTTTCGAATCCAATTTATCTATGACATAAGTCAAAAACTATATTTTGTCTTCAAATTTGGAAGTTTGTTCAATCACGTTTACTGTTTTTCTTGATACTCTGTAATTAACAAAGTGCTATTTATCCATTATATTTAAATATTTTGTTATAAAATAAAACGTTTAATCGGAGCTGTCTGTGTTGCATTGTACTGTATTTTGTGAGATAAATGTCACCTTGCATTTTTGGAGTTAAATTCCCAAACTTTAATTATCATTAGCTTATAATGGATTTAGCATACGATAAAGGACCAAACATTTGCAAACAACACAGAAATTATGCGACCAGTTCCCGCTATTACATAAAGTCTACACTCTTGCTTAATATTCTGTAAGCCCTCCCCCACGATTTTTGTAAGCGTTTTTTTTTTCATTTGTAACCAATTTGAAAAAATCACAGTTTGGCTGAGAATGTATCAGCTAAAACTAGTCGAAATGACGTACTATGTCAACTTTATTTGGTTGTCAAGGATGTCTCATGTGTTGATCTCTTTGAAACGGGAAATGAAAAGTCTTAAGCAGATTTAGATAATTGGATAAACTTCACCGCAAATGGCAAATGAAACTGAACCCTGTAACCAAAAACATTTCTGGCGCTCTTTTATCTGGACAAGATATTTTGAATATAAAATAGATGAGTTCAGTGGATTTTTACAAATGTTCACCACTTTTTCTGAAAATCAGGCTTTTGGAGACAACGGCAGGATTGAATAGATAAAGGTTCTGAATTTAGAGTATAAAATACTTGTTTAAGCCTCAAAAATGGTCCATTTACACCAATGAGGAATTTTACACTTTGAAATAATGATGTCTTCTGAAGCAAAGTATTATTTCAAGTTCATAAGATCTTGGTGTTTCAGCTTTCAATCAGTTCAAAAGATAGGAAATGAGACATTTTTTGACGGGTGATATTTTTAACCAATTTTGAAACTATCACAGTTCGGCTCAGAATATGTAAGCCTAAAAGTGTCAAAATGGCGATACGTTCTCTCTTTTATTCATATCATCAGTTCATATATTCATACATTTTGAATCCATTCCTCAGAAATATTTCTGTTTTAATTATAGCAGAAGAAAACGGAAAAATCTCTTCGATAGTTTCTATCTGTTCGACTCGTATTGCAGCTGGTTTGACTAAGGTAAACAAAAAATCCATTCTATAATAACATTCTATAATATGAATGTACCATTATACATATAAAGTATTCCTTCTCAAGTTATAATCTAATTAAGTTTAACTGTACTTTGTAGTGTTCATAGCTTAATCCACGAGATTATAACTCAAGTCATAAACAGCCCTCCCGTCGACAAGTGCACCCCCATCCCAATGTAATACAACAAGCGTATCTAAGTAAAGTAGGAAGTAAAACAGGGGATTTTATTCACAGAATATCTACCAAATGCGTAAAGACAGATGTTTTTCCAAACACAAATGGTTTATTAAACGTACATATAATTCGTAAATTTGTTTAACTAATATAGAATCTAATAAAAACTAACTATTGTTCAGCTACTATCAACAAATACAAAGTCATGACAAACGAAAATTAAAAACAAACTAAAAAGGTTGTCCCAAGAAGAAACATTAATTAATGTTTCAAATCTTCTATCAAACGTATTACCATAATCCGCTAAAAATATCGTTTTGAAAAGGAATCTGACAGATTTAAAGTGGATGATCTGTGAATAACTGTAAACGTAGAAAAAACAAAGATTGTTGTATTAAGAGGAGGGGCAGAAACAAATGGCAGGGGACATGGGTTTACAATGATTCGGTCGTTGAAGTCGTAGATAAGTTTAATTACCTAGGAATGACATTCATGTATAATTATTTTTATCTGGAAATACTGCATGACCGACATTCCAGTAACTGGCTTTACTCTGTCAAAACAGAATTAGAAAATAATGGTTATGGTTATATCTGGGTACAGCAACATGTTGCAAATACAAATTTGTTCGTGAGAAGCTATACACAAAGAATTAGACAGTTTTCTAGCCGACTTACGATATGAGATAAATAACAGTAGAAAGTGTCACTTGTAGAGTCTCATAAAGTTCAGTTTTATTTATTAAAAAAATGGACTTTAGGTCGAGACAAGTTATATGTCAAATCAGAACATCTTCCCATCAACTAGAAATTGATGCTGGTAGATATAACAAAAAAGAAATTAAAGACAGAATATGTTCAATTTGTAAAAACAAGGTTGAAGAGGAGTATCATTTCATTCTAGAATGTCCTACTTTCACTGATTTAAGAAAAAAAATATATTAGAAGGTATTATTACGAAAGGCCTAGCGTTTTTAAGCTAGTACAACCGTTAAGTACCGAAAATAAGAACATATGGAGACAATTATATGTGTACCTTGAGAAATCACTTGAGAGAAGGGAAATCTTCCTCTCCTGAACCTAAAACTTTGTAATTATGTTACATTAAATCCTGTATAGATCACCTTTTTTCTAATGTTTGACTATTGTAGTTTAACTGTGAACGATTGTGACTTAACTTTGTAATATTGTAATTTATCAATGTTATATTGTCCGCCCTGTATATTGATCTGTAACTGTTTCTTGGTGAGCTCTCTCGAGTTCAAGGGAGTGCTCTAAGTGAATCCGTTTGCCGTTTTAGGACAGCAGAAGAGGAAGAAACTTCTCTACTGATCCAGGAACAAAAAACACAGAACTCAAAAAAGGTCAGATATCAATGTGTTTAAGTGATGAATTTAATGTTCAGCGGGCGACATCCTGTTCAACTTGACAACTTGCATAAAAATAACTTCTACAGTCTATTAATAAAAATATTATGAATCGAGTGTTTTCGTATTGCCTCGGCCTGCGGCCTCGGGCCAATACGGCCACCCTCAGGCCAATACAAAGGAAATATGAAAACACTCGATTAATAACATTTATTACTTGACTGTGCAAGTTATTACCGGAATACGACCTTCGCGGCCGGGTAATATCAGCAGACGAATCAAATTCGTATAACCAGCAGGGCTGTATTAGCCGAGTTCAAGTCATATTGGCCGAGTTCAAGTCATATCGGCCGAGTTCACGGAGTGCGGCTGGAAGACACAATTACCACGTGACGTCCCAGGGTTTGGCAGAAGCAGACGGCAGATGTTGATATCAAAATGTCTATACCATAGCCCGTTGTACAAGTTCTTATTGACAGGATATTATAGTGGGAAGAAAAAACTAATGTAAGTGAATCCGATTGCCGTTTTAAGACAGCGAAAAAGGAAGAAACTTCCCTACTGATCCAGGAACAAAAAAACACAGAGCGCAAAAAAGGTTGGACGTCATTTTGTTTAGGGCATGGATTAAATGTTCAGTGGGCGACCTCCTGTTCAACTTGACACCTTGCATTAAATTAACTTCTACAGTCAATTAATAAAAATATTATGAATCGAGTGTTTTCGTATTTCCTTGGCATTGGCCTTCGGGTGGTTGCATTGACCCTCGACCTGCGTACCTTGAGAAATCACTTGAGAGAAGGGAAATTTTCCTCACCTGAACCTAAAACTTTGTAATTATGTTACATTAAATCCTGTATAGATCACCTTTTTTCTAATCTTTGTTTTTTTCTACCTTTACAGTTATTCACAGATCATCCACTTTAAATCTGTTAGTTTCCATTTCAAAACGATATTTTTGGCGGATTATGGTAATACGTTTGATAGAAGATTTGAAATATTAATTAATGTTTCTTCTTGGGACAACCTTTTTATTTTGTTTTTAATTTTCGTTTGTCATGACTTTGTATTTGTTGATAGTAGCTGAACACTCGATTAATAACATATATTATCCCAATTCAGAGAAAATTCTAGGCCTCCGATTGGTCAGTTGGCCTCGGATAACCTGCCGCATTTGCTCTCTCGGCGTGGTACATTTTCTCCGTGTACCTACGGAGTCAAGGAATCACGCACAGTTGACAGCAACCATCCAAACGACCAGCGCGTGAGTCCTTAACTCCGTAGGTACACGGAAACTGAGATCTGCCACTCGCGTTTAGGTGATGACGTCATCCGGTGACGTCGTGTTCCATCACGTCACCAAAATTTAAAAATGATGACGTCGTTCAGTGTCAGGGCGTTTGACGTCACAATGAAAACGTTCTCTGCTTATATGCTAGTTTATACGCCAGCTTTGTCCTATCTCACAACATGTAGGGAAATCACACATGTGTTAGAATTTGCGTGTTATGCTCTTCATTGTGATAAATTCGTTATACCAGTGTGCTGCGTGGGTATACGGCCTGATATATCGCCTCGAAGATGAACATTTTCACTCGCCCTTCGGGCTCGTGAAAATATTGATCTTCTCAACGAAATATCAGGCCGTATACCCACGCAACACACTGGTATAACTTATATTATCCCAATTCAGAGAAAATTCTAGGCCTCCGATTGGTCAGTTGGCCTCGGATAACCTGCCGCATTTGCTCTCTCGGCGTGGTACATTTTTTCCGTGTACCTACGGAGTCAAGCAATCACGCACAGTTGACAGCAACCATCCAAACGACCAGCGCGTGAGTCCTTAACTCCGTAGGTACACGGAAACTGAGATCTGCCACTCGCGTTTAGGTGATGACGTCATCCGGTGACGTCGTGTTCCATCACGTCACCAAAATTTAAAAATGATGACGTCGTTCAGTGTCAGGGCGTTTGACGTCACAATGAAAACGTTCTCTGCTTATATGCTAGTTTATACGCCAGCTTTGTCCTATCTCACAACATGTAGGGAAATCACACATGTGTTAGAATTTGCGTGTTATGCTCTTCATTGTGATAAATTCGTTATACCAGTGTGCTGCGTGGGTATACGGCCTGATATATCGCCTCGAAGATGAACATTTTCACTCGCCCTTCGGGCTCGTGAAAATATTGATCTTCTCAACGAAATATCAGGCCGTATACCCACGCAACACACTGGTATAACTTATAATATTACGTCGCCGTGCTCATCCATACAGGACGACTACCATATATGGCTTGTGACGTCATGTCTAGACACTTGTCAGTCAAGTCTGTTTGTGTCATACATATGAGAAAATAGCTTTCGGAGTTCATTTTCTGCCTTTTATGAAAGTGAAGTTTGAGAAAGAAGGGTAGAATATCGTACAAGTTATGTCTTCGGTGGGATAAATTCGTTACAGGGTTTGTTCGAGGGGGGGATACGGAAATATATGGGGTCAGTGAACAGTATATTGAGCTCGGCTAACGCCTCGCCCAATATTCGTTTACTAAACCCATATATTTCCGTATACCCCCTCGAACAAACCCTGTAACTAATAATACCAATACCAATCTAATATTGACAGACAAAATCTTTAATTTAAGCGACCATACAGATTAAAACCACAGGACATTCATGAATATGTCCGACTCATAATACACCTGGTATAACTAAGGTGAATAAAATTTCCATTCTATTATACTAATGTACATATAAGTGGGTATATAAAGTAAACCTTCTCAAGTTATAGTTGAATTGGGTTCAACTGTACTTTTTAGTGTTTATAACCTAATCTGCAAGAGTATAACTCAAGTCATAAACAGTCCAGCCTTACTTCCTTTAAAACCAAGATCTTTCTCTCCCCTATTCCAGTTATCATCAGTTCACAACTTCATACAGTTTGAATACATTCCTCAGAAAGATTGTTAATTATAGCAGTTTTTATCTGTGCGAATCGTATTACACCTGGTGTAACAAAGAAACAATTTCTGTTTTTAATTATAGCAGAAAAAAACGGGAAAATCTCTTGAATAGTTTTGATCTGTCCGACTCGTATTACACCTAGTAAAACTAAGGTGAATCAAACGTCCATTATGTTATACTAATGTACCATTATACATATAAGAGGGTATACAAAGTACCCCCTGTCAAGTGATAATTTACTAAGGTTCAACTGTACTTTTTAGTGTTTTAATCTGCAAGAGTATAACTCAAGTCATTAACAGTCCAGCCGTCTGGCTGTGTACCCCCATACCAATGTCATAAACAAGCGTCTCTAAGAAAACTAGAAAACAAAACGTAATTTTATTCACAGAAATATCTACCAAAAACGTGACAACTTTTCGAGTATAGACAAATGTTTTCCCAAGCACTAATCGTTCATTTAAAGTACATATATTTCAAAAAATGAGTTGACTAATATAAAACAAAAACAAATGACTGTTTTTTTCAAATATAATAATAATAAGTAATGACAACATTTAAAACGAAACAAAAAGGCTGTCTCAATTAAAAAAAATATTCACATTTCAACATTTTCTATCAAACGTATTAACAGAGCCCCACAAAAATTACGTTTTGAAAAGGAAAATTACAGACATAAAGTATATCACCACAGGACATTCAGGTATTCGGCGGGTTTTTGTTTTTTGTTTTTCTTACACACAGTGCTACTTGTCAGCATTCTGCACAGTTTACACGTTGAAGTAAAGAGTGCTCAAACGTGTTGACATTTTCCTCTAACGGTATGTCACTGTCGGACAATGAGTAAATTGGCTTCTGTCTCTAGTCTGTCTATATAAGATTAGCGAATGGTTTCTATCGTCATTATCAGAAATTCTTCAACACAACATCTAAGTAGATTCATAACCATGGAAAATGAAAGTCTTAACACCGCTATGTTTATAAAGAAGAAAGGAGTTTCGAAAACGTTTTCTAAGCTAAAAAAGGGTTGGTCTAAATTGAAACGTTCGGCAAATTTCCTATCTCGTACAATTTCCAGGAAGCACAAATCATGGAATTTAACAACCAATCGAACATCCAAATGTGATCAGGTAAACTTTTCTTCCATATTCAAAGGATAAGCTATGTTTTGGTGTCTTTTTTTTTCTTTGACTGCATAACAATGACACAAAGGGATCGACACTCTCATATACTTTTCTTAACGATATTTTAAAAAAATAAGATATATTTTAGATTTATAGCTTTATGTTTTTCTTTCAAAAATCTATGAATTTAGTATTTCAAATAACATATTTAACAATATGTATTTTGTGATATTTTGTATTCAGAATATCTCCTTTGACACATCGATTGCTGGGCAGTTAAACACAGTTGAAAAATACAAATATATGGAGAGCTCAACTGTTGAAAATGATATTATTACACGAACTCCTGTGCTTTCTACCAAGGTAATAATACAATTAAAATGTTATCTATGAATAATAAGATATAATGGTAAAATATTTCTGCGTTGAATTTCATTGATATAAAATAATGTATACTAAAAGTTTCTAATTACTCTCGTTATACAGTTACCAGCAAAAGAAACAATTTCTTCCAAAAATATGATTCTGCTAAAATCTAACACTGAAAGGAAGAAAGAATATTTGGGATTGTCCGTAAACCCTCAACGACTCCCCAATACAGGACGCCAACACATTCAGCCGCCACGGAGTCTTAAAGCCGACCTATTTACCACACCAGAGATCAAATTTCGTGAACTTGACAGACTTGCCATACAGGTAAAGAATTGTTTCATTTGATTCATTTTTTGTCAATTTATTGCAAACTCTTTACCAAATAATCGTAACTATAAACATCAACAAAAGACATTGTTTTATGCCATCGTTATTTCATTTCAGTTTGCAAAACGTCGATGTAGTGACCTTGAAAAAGTCAGTCTCAGATTAACCCACAATTGCAACTCTAAACTTGAGAAAGCCAGGTAAAATGTTTATCTATCGCCCCACATTTATTTACATTGTATTATTTAGTCTAATACGTAGATCAGACATCTTAGTAAATTTAATACTAAACATAGCTAATCGGGCACGGTGTATATTTTTCTTTAACAGAGTCTTGTTTCGATGGGTGGTAGCTAAAGATGTCATTTCAAGAAACGCTAAAGATTTGAACTGGGCCGTTTCCACAGTAGGTGACGTCAGTGGCATGAACACAAAGCGTGAAATGTTTCACAGAATGTATCAAACCATGTGCGGGTTAGTAACACCTAAACAAGCGTACATTTATTTTGTTTCATTCAAACCTTTCTTAAATTTTCAAAATAAGGACTCGTAGCAGATACGTTTAGCAGAATACACTATGTTGATGCGTGTATCTTTTAAATGCAAATAAAACTATGACATAAGGAAACATATTTTTGACGTTTTGTAGGTATGTAGGTTTACGGTGTGAAATAATTCAAGGATATTCCAAAGGAACAGGATATAAACCAGGCATGCGCATCAACAAAGAAGCTTTCCGGAATTGTTGGACTGCTGTTGCCGTTGACAATACGTGGCGATTGGTTAATTGTACCTGGGCAGCACGTCACATGATATCAACGAGACTGAGTTCCTGTGATGAATTTTACTTTTTCACAGACCCTCAAGATCACATCTTCCAACATTTCCCAGACGATCCCAAGTGGCAACTGCTAGAAGATCCCCTGCCTTTCAAGGAGTTCTCAAAGTTACCTCTGGTCCAGTCACCATTCTTCAACAACGATCTTCGGTTCCTGGAAAGTTATACATCTAAAGTTGTCTCCCACGATGGCCAGGCCAGTGTCTCGATGACTATACCTAATGGTGTCAAAGTAGCGTGTCGTTTAAAGGCGTCCGTCTCTAGTGACATATTAAGACCAACAGAAGCTGGTGTTTCCCTGAAAATAGCACAAAACAAGCGACGTTTACAGTGCAATCCTGTCCCCCAGGACTTTATTACCTATCAATCTATGCAACTTCAACATCGAGGGAGACAAAATCTTTAGAGAGTGCTTGTGTTTTTGCGGTAAAATTCACAACCTTTAATTCCTATCAACTGTAACGGCTACATTCTGAGGTTTCGAATCCAATTTATCTATGAAATAAGTCAAAAACAATATTTTGTCTTCAAATTTGGAAGTTTGTTCAATCACGTTTACTGTTTTTCTTGATACTCTGTAATTAACAAAGTGCTATTTATCCATAATATTTAAATTTTTTGTTATAAAATAAAACGTTTAATCGGAGCTGTCTGTGTTGCATTGTACTGTATTTTGTGAGATAAATGTCACCTTGCATTTTTGGAGTTAAATTCCCAAACTTTAATTATCATTAGCTTATAATGGATTTAGCATACGATAAAGGACCAAACATTTGCAAACATCACAGAAATTATGCGACCAGTTCCCGCTATTACATAAAGTCTACACTCTTGCTTAATATTCTGTAAGCCCTCCTCCACGATTTTTGTAAGCGTTTTTTTTTCATTTGTAACCAATTTGAAAAAATCACAGTTTGGCTGAGAATGTATCAGCTAAAACTAGTCGAAATGACGTACTATGTCAACTTTATTTGGTTGTCAAGGATGTCTCATGTGTTGATCTCTTTGAAACGGGAAATGAAAAGTCTTAAGCAGATTTAGATAATTGGATAAACTTCACCGCAAATGGCAAATGAAACTGAACCCTGTAACCAAAAACATTTCTGGCGCTCTTTTATCTGGACAAGATATTTTGAATATAAAATAGATGAGTTCAGTGGATTTTTACAAATGTTCACCACTTTTTCTGAAAATCAGGCTTTTGGAGACAACGGCAGGATTGAATAGATAAAGGTTCTGAATTTAGAGTATAAAATACTCGTTTAAGCCTCAAAAATGGTTCATTTACACCAATGAGGAATTTTACACTTTGAAATAATGATGTCTTCTGAAGCAAAGTATTATTTCAAGTTCATAAGCTCTTGGTGTTTCAGCTTTCAATCAGTTCAAAAGATAGGAAATGAGACATTTTTTGACGGGTGATATTTTTAACCAATTTTGAAACTATCACAGTTCGGCTCAGAATATGTAAGCCTAAAAGTGTCAAAATGGCGATACTTTCTCTCTTCTATTCATATCATCAGTTCATATATTCATACATTTTGAATCCATCCCTCAGAAATATTTCTGTTTTAATTATAGCAGAAGAAAACGGAAAAATCTCTTCGATAGTTTATATCTGTTCGACTCGTATTGCAGCTGGTATGACTAAGGTAAACAAAAAATCCATTCTATAATAACATTCTATAATATGAATGTACCATTATACATATAAAGTATTCCTTCTCAAGTTAAAATCTAATTAAGTTTAACTGTACTTTGTAGTGTTCATAGCTTAATCCACGAGATTATAACTCAAGTCATAAACAGCCCTCTCGTCGACAAGTGCACCCCCATCCCAATGTAATACAACAAACGTCTCTAAGTAAACTAGGAAGTAAAACAGGGAATTTTATTCACAGAATATCTACCAAATGCGTAAAGACAGATGTTTTTCCAAACACAAATGGTTTATTAAACGTACATATAATTCGTAAATTTGTTTAACTAATATAGAATCTAATAAAAACTAACTATTGTTCAGCTACTATCAACAAATACAAAGTCATGACAAACGAAAATTAAAAACAAAATAAAAAGGTTGTCCCAAGAAGAAACATTAATTAAAATGTCAAATCTCCTATCAAACGTATTACCATAACCCGCCAAAAATATCGTTTAAAATGGAAACTAACAGATTTAAAGTGGATGATCTGTGAATAACTGTAAACGTAGAAAAAACAAAGATTGTTGTATTAAGAGGAGGGGGCAGAAACAAATGGCAGGGGACATGGGTTTACAATGATTCGGTCGTTGAAGTCGTAGATAAGTTCAATTACCTAGGAATGACATTCATGTATAATTATTTTTATCTGGAAATACTGCATGACAGACATTCCAGTAACTGGCTTTACTCTGTCAAAACAGAATTAGAAAATAATGGTTATGGTTATATCTGGGTACAGCAACATGTTGCAAATACAAATTTGTTCGTGAGAAGCTATACACAAAGAATTAAAGACAGTTTTCTAGCCGACTTACGATATAAGTCACTTGTACCGACATTTAACAGAGTCTCATAAAGTTCAGTTTTATTTATTAAAAAAATGGACTTTAGGTCGAGACAAGTTATATGTCAAATCAGAACATCTTCCCATCAACTAGAAATTGATGCTGGTAGATATACCAAAAAAGAAATTAAAGACAGAATATGTTCAATTTGTAAAAACAAGGTTGAAGAGGAGTATCATTTCATTCTAGAATGTCCTATTTTCACTGATTTAAGAAAAAAATATATTACAAGGTATTATTACGAAAGGCCTAGCGTTTTTAAGCTAGTACAACCGTTAAGTACCGAAAATAAGAACATATGGAGACAATTATCTGTGTACCTTGAGAAATCACTTGAGAGAAGGGAAATCTTCCTCTCCTGAACCTAAAACTTTGTAATTATGTTACATTAAATCCTGTATAGATCACCTTTTTTTCTAATGTTTGACTATTGTAGTTTAACTGTGAACGATTGTGACTTAACTTTGTAATATTGTAATTTATCAATGTTATATTGTCCGCCCTGTATATTGATCTGTAACTGTTTCTTGATGAGCTCTCTCGAGTTCAAGGGAGTGCTGTAAGTGAATCCGTTTGCCGTTTTAGGACAGCAGAAGAGGAAGAAACTTCTCTACTGATCCAGGAACAAAAAACACAGAACTCAAAAAAGGTCGGATATCAATTTGTTTAAGTGATGAATTTAATGTTCAGCGGGCGACATCCTGTTCAACTTGACAACTTGCATAAAAATAACTTCTACAGTCTATTAATAAAAATATTATGAATCGAGTGTTTTCGTATTGCCTTGGTATTGTCCTTCGGGTGGTTGCATTGACCCTCGGCCTGCGGCCTCGGGCCAATACGGCCACCCTCAGGCCAATACAAAGGAAATATGAAAACACTCGATTAATAACATTTATTACTTGACTGTGCAAGTTATTACCCCAATACGACCTTCGCGCCCGGGTAATATCAGCAGACGAATCAAATTCGTATAACCCGCAGGGCTGTATTAGCCGAGTTCAAGTCATATTGGCCGAGTTCAAGTCATATTGGCCGAGTTCAAGTCATATCGGCCGAGTTCACGGAGTGCGGCTGAAAGACGCAATTAACATGTGACGTCCCAGAGTTTGGGAGAAGCAGACGGCAGATGTTGATATCAAAATGTCTATACCATAGCCCCTTATACAAGTTCTTATTGACAGGATATTATAGTGGGAAGAAAGAACTACTGTAAGTGAATCCGATTGCCGTTTTAGGACAGCGGAAAAGGAAGAAACTTCCCTACTGATCCAGGAACAAAAAAACACAGAGCGCAAAAAATGTTGGACGTCATTTTGTTAGGGCATGGATTAAATGCTCAGTGGGCGACCTCCTGTTCAACTTGACAGCCTGCATTAAATTAAATTCTACAGTCAATTAATAAAAATATTATGAATCGAGTGTTTTCGTATTGCCTTGGTATTGGCCTTCGGGTGGTTGCATTGACCCTCGGCCTGCGGCCTCGGGCCAATACGGCCACCATCAGGCCAATACCAAGGTAATACGAAAACACTCGATTAATAACATATAATATTACGTCGCTGTGCTCATCCATACAGGGCGACTACCATATATGGCTTGTGGCGTCATGTCTGGACACTTGTCAGTCAAGTCTGTTTGTGTCAAACATATGAAAAAAAAGCTTTCGGAGTTCATTTTCTGCCTTTTATGAAAGTGAAGTTTGAGAAAGAAGGGTAGAATATCGTACAAGTTATGTCTTCGGTGGGATAAATTCGTTACAGGAAAAAAACGGGAAAATCTATTGAATAGTTTTGATCTGTCCGACTCGTATTACACCTAGTAAAACTAAGGTGAATCAAACATCCATTATGTTATACTAATGTACCATTATACATATAAGAGGGTATACAAAGTACCCCTTGTCAAGTGATAATTTACTTAGGTTCAACTGTACTTTTTAGTGTTTTTAATCTGCAAGAGTATAACTCAAGTCATTAACAGTCCAGCCGTCTGGCTGTGCACCCCCATACCAATGTAATAAACAAGCGTCTCTAAGAAAACTAGAAAACAAAACGTAATTTTATTCACAGAAATATCTACCAAATACGTGACAACTTTTCGAGTATAGACAAATGTTTTCCCAAGCACTAATCGTTTATTTAAAGTACATATATTTCAAAAAATGAGTTGACAAATATAAAACAAAAACAAATGACTGTTTTTTTTCAAATATAATAATATAATAATAATAAGTAATGACAAAATTTAAAACGAAACCAAAAAGGCTGTCTCAATTAAAAAAATATTCAGATTTCAACATTTTCTATCAAACGTATTAACAGAGCCCCACAAAAATTACGTTTTGAAAAGGAAAATTACAGACATAAAGTAGATCACCACAGGACATTCAGGTATTCGGCGGGTTTTTGTTTGTCTTACACAAAGTGCTACTTGTCAGCATTCTGCACAGTTTACACGTTGAAATAAAGAGTGCTCAAACGTGTTGACATTTTCCTCTAACGGTATGTCACTGTCGGACAATGAGTAAATTGGCTTCTGTCTCTAGTCTGTCTATATAAGATTAGCGAATGGTTTCTATCGTCATTATCAGAAATTCTTCAACACAACATCTAAGTAGATTCATAACCATGGAAAATGAAAGTCTCAACACCGCTATGTTTATAAAGAAGAAAGGAGATTCGAAAACGTTTTCTAAGCTAAAAAAGGGTTGGTCTAAATTTAAACGTTCGGCAAATTTCCTATCTCGTACAATATCCAGGAAGCACAAATCATGGAATTTAACAACCAATCGAACATCCAAATGTGATCAGGTAAACTTTTCTTCCATATTCAAAGGATAAGCTATGTTTTGGTGTCTTTTTTTTTTCTTTGACTGCATAACAATGACACAAAGGGATCGACACTCTCATATACTTTTCTTAACGATATTTTAAAAAAATAAGATATATTTTAGATTTATAGCTTTATGTTTTTCTTTCAAAAATCTATGATTTTAGTATTTCAAATTACATATTTAACAATATGTCTTTCTGTGATATTTTATATTCAGAATATCTCCTTTGACACATCGATTGCTGGGCAGTTAAACACAGTTGAAAAATACAAATATATGGAAAGCTCAACGGTTGAAAAGGATATTATTACACGAACTCCTGTCCTTTCTAACAAGGTAATAATACAATTAAAATGTTATCTATGAATAATAAGATATTATTGTATAATATGTCTGCGTTGAATTTCATTGATATAAAATAATGTATACTAAAAGTTTCTAATTACTCTCGTTATACAGTTACCAGCAAAAGAAACAATTTCTTCCAAAAATATGATTCTGCTAAAATCTAACACTGAAAGGAAGAAAGAATATTTGGGATTGTCCGTAAACCCTCAACGACTCCCCAATACAGGACGCCAAAACATTCAGCCGCCACGGAGTCCTAAAGCCGACCTTTTTACCACATCAGAGATCAAATTTCGTGAACTTGACAGACTTGCCATACAGGTAAAGAATTGTTTCATTTGATTCATTTTTTGTCAATTTATTGCAAACTCTTTACCAAATAATCGTAACTATAAACATCAACAAAAGACATTGTTTTATGCCATCATTATTTCATTTCAGTTTGCAAAACGTCGATGTAGTGACCTTGAAAAAGTCAGTCTCAGATTAACCCACAATTGCAACTCTAAACTTGAGAAAGCCAGGTAAAATGTTTATCTATCGCCCCACATTTATTTACATTGTATTATTTAGTCTAATACGTAGATCAGACATCTTAGTAAATGTAATACTAAACATAGCTTATCGGGCACGGTGTATATTTTTCTTTAACAGAGTCTTGTTTCGATGGGTGGTAGCTAAAGATGTCATTTCAAGAAACGCTAAAGATTTGAACTGGGCCGTTTCCACAGTAGGTGACGTCAGTGGCATGAACACAAAGCGTGAAATGTTTCACAGAATGTATCAAACCATGTGCGGGTTAGTAACACCTAAACAAGCGTACATTTATTTTGTTTCATTCAAACCTTTCTTAAATTTTCAAAATAAGGACTCGTAGCAGATACGTTTAGCAGAATACACTATGTTGATGCGTGTATCTTTTAAATGCAAATAAAACTATGACATAAGGAAACATATTTTTGACGTTTTGTAGGTATGTAGGTTTACGGTGTGAAATAATCCAAGGATATTCCAAAGGAACAGGATATAAACCAGGCATGCGCATCAACAAAGAAGCTTTCCGGAATTGTTGGACTGCTGTTGCCGTTGATAACACGTGGCGATTGGTTAATTGTACCTGGGCAGCACGTCACATGAAATCAACGAGACTGAGTTCCTGTGATGAATTTTACTTTTTCACGGGACCCTCAAGATCACATCTTCCAACATTTCCCAGACGATCCCAAGTGGCAACTGCTAGAAGATCCCCTGCCTTTCAAGGAGTTCTCAAAGTTACCTCTGGTACAGTCACCATTCTTCAACAACGATCTTCGGTTCCTGGAGAGTTATACATCTAAAGTTGTCTCCCACGATGGTCAGGCCAGTATCTCGATGACTATACCTAATGGTGTCAAAGTAGCGTGTCGTTTAAAGGCGTCCGTCTCTAGTGACATATTGAGACCAACAGAAGCTGGTGTTTCCCTGAAAATAGCACAAAAACAAGCGACGTTTACAGTGCAATCCTGTCGCCCAGGACTGTATTACCTATCAATCTATGCAACTTCAACATCGAGGGAGACAAAATCTTTAGAGAGTGCTTGTGTTTTTGCGGTAAAATTCACAACCTTTAATTCCTATCAACTGTAACGGCTACATTCTGCGGTTTCGAATCCAATTTATCTATGGCATAAGTCAAACACTATATTTTGTCTTCAAATTTGGAAGTTTGTTCAATCACCTTTACTGTTTTTCTTGATACTCTGTAATTACCAAAGTGCTATTTATCCATTATATTTAAATATTTTGTTATAAAATAAAACGTTTAATCGGAGCTGTCTGTGTTGCATTGTACTGTATTTTGTGAGATAAATGTCACCTTGCATTTTGGGAGTTGAGTTCCCAAACTTTAATTATCATTAGCTTATAATGGATTTAGCATACGATAAAGGACCAAACATTTGCAAACATCACAGAAATAATGCGACCAGTTCCCGCTATTACATAAGCGTTTTTTTTTTCATTTGTAACCAATTTGAAAAAATCACAGTTTGGCTGAGAATGTATAAGCTAAAACTAGTCGAAATGACGGTACCCATGTTAAATTGTGTGTTGAGTGAAACCGGCATACACTATGTCAACTTTATTTGGTTGTCAAGGATGTATCATGTGTTGATCTCTTTGAAACGGGTAAAGAAAAGTCTTAAGCAGATTTAGATAATTGGCCACAATTTAAAACGTAAACTTCACCGCAAATGGGAAATGAAACTGAATCCTGTAACCTATAGCAAGGTGTAAAATGTAGGTATATTTTGTCAAAATTACAAACCAAAAACATTTCTGGTGCTGTTATATCTGGACAAGATATTTTGAATATAAAATAGATGAGTTCAGTGGATTTTTAAAAATATTCACCACTTTTCTTTCTAAAAACCAGGCCTTTGAAGACAACGGCTAGGATTGAATAGATAAAGGTTCTGAATTTAGGGTATAAAATACTTGTTTAAGCTTCAAAAATGGTCCATTACACCAATGAGGAATTTTACACCTTGAAATATTAATATCTTTTAAAGCAAAGTATTATTTCAAGTTCATAAGCTCTTGGTGTTTAACTTTCAATCAGTTCAAAAGATAGGAAATGAGACATTTTTGACGGGTGATATTTTTAATCGGTTTTGAAAATATCACAGTTTGGCTCAGAATATGTAAGCTTTAACGTGTCAAATTGGCGGTACTTTCTCTCTTTTATTCCAGTTATCATCAGTTCATATATTCATACATTTTGAATACATTCCTCAGAAAGATTTCAGTTTTAATTATAGCAGGGAACGGGAAAAATCTCTTCAATAATTTCTATCTGTCTGACGTGTATTACAGTTGCTTTGACTAAGGCGAATAAAACATTCCATATTTCATAATACTAATGTACTGTTATATTTATGATCACTAAAACACATGGGCACAGGGAAAATCTTCTTGTCTAAAATAACCATGGAGACAAGTTTCTAATTGTGTTAAAAAAAGGTATATCATTTAGACCTTTACACCCCATAAATTGTTGTAACAAACCAAACCTATGATATTTCATTAGGTTGACGCCTAACAAGAGCTTCTCAAGTTACAATTTAATTAAGTTTACCTGTACTTTGTAGTGTTCATACCTTAATCCACAAGAGTATAACTCAAGACATAAACAGCCCACCTTTCTTATTGTGCACCACCACCCCAATGTACTAAACAAGCGTCTCTAAGTTAACTTAAAAATAAAGTAGGTAATTTTATTCACAGAAATATCTACCAAATACATGACAACTTTTTAGGTAAAGACAAATGTTTCCCCAAGCACTAATTGTTTATTAAATGTACATATATTTAAAAAATTGAGTTGGCAAATATAAAATAAAACATTCTACCGAATTTTGGTGCAACCCGAAACGGGAATCGAAACCGGGTCCCAGAGTGTGGCACCTATCGCCATTACTAAATGCCGGCTGCCTTATCCATTCAGCCAACCGGCCTCGTCTGCCATTTTTCAAGAAAGTGTAATCCCAAAAAATAAAGAGAATACTGTTATACTCACTTTCTAACAGACGCTAACCAATTAAATACAAAGTAATGACAAAAGAAAATTGAAAACGACACAAACTGAAAAAATGTGATTAAAATTTCAACATTTTCTATCAAACGTATTAGCACAAAAATGACGTTTTGAAATGGAAAATTACAGACATAAAGTAGATCACCACAGGACATTCAGGTATTCGGCGGGTTTTTGTTTTTCTTACACAACGTGCTACTTGTCAGCATTCTGCACAGTTTACACGTTGAAATAAGGAACGCTCAAACGTGTTGACATTTTCCTCTAACGGTATGTCACTGTCGGACAATGAGTAAATTGGCTTCTGTCTCTAGTCTGTCTATATAAGATTAGCGAATGGTTTCTATCGTCATTATCAGAAATTCTTCAACACAACATCTAAGTAGATTAATAACCATGGAAAATGAAAGTCTTAACACAGCTATGTTTATAAAGAAGAAAGGAGTTTCCAAAACATTGTCTAAGCTAAAAAAGGCTTGGTCTAAATTGAAACGTTCGGCAAATTTCATATCTCGTACAATTTCCAGGAAGCACAAATCATGGAATTTAACAACCAACCGAACATCCAAATGTAATCAGGTAAACTTTACTTTCATATTCAAAGGAAACGCTATGTTTTTGGTTTGTTTCTTTTTTGATTTTTTTGAAGGCCGGGGTTGCCGTATCCAGTTTTGACTGCATAACAATGACACATTTACTTCTCTTAACCATATTTAAAAATGTTTTAGAAAAACTGAACATTTATAGCTTTATATTTACCTTAAAAAAGCTAGTCCTTGTCGGGGATATGATTTTCAAATTTCAAATTATATATTTAACAATATGCCTTTTGTGATATTTTATATTCCGAATTTTTCCGTTGACACATATCGATGCATATTGTTAACTGGGCAGTTTAACACAGTTGAAAAATACAAATATATGGAATAATACATGTACAATTAAAATGTTACCTATGAATAATAAGACATTATCGTAAAATATGTCTGCGTTGAATTTCATTGATATAAAATAATGTATACTAAAAGTTTCTAATTACTCTCGTCATACAGTTACCATCAAAAGAAACATTTCTTTCCTCTAAAATCTAACACTGAAAGAAAGAATTATCCGTTAACCCCCATCGAGTATAAACAACAGGACGCCACAGAGTTTTAAATCTGACCTATTTATTACACCAGAGATCCGAACTTGACAAACTTTCCATACAGGTAAAAATATGTTTCATTTGATTATATTTTTGACAATTTATCGACAAACTCACAGCTCTGCTAAAAAAACGTAACTATAAACATCAACATGGGACATTGTTTTATAATATCATTATTTCAGTTCAGTTTGCAAAACGGTTTGCAACTGAAAGCATAACACATCTATTTGCCAACTGCCTGAATAATACAGTCTTTGTTAAATATATGAGTTTAATTAGTTAGTGTCTTTTAAAGAGTGAGTATAACAGTATTCTCGTTATTTTTTGGGATTCCACTTTCTTGAGAAATGGCGTATTGCGGTTGGCTGAATGGATAAGGCATTTAGTGCTGTCGATAGGAGCCATACTCTGGGACCCGGGTTCGATTCCCGTTTCGGGTTTCATCCAAAATCGGTAGAAGAATTTCTGCGATTTTTCAAGAAGGTGTTATTCCTAAATATAACGAGAATATTTGTTAAATATAGGTCACTAGCGCGTATAGCCTCCATTAGCTTCCAGCCTGCGTCTCAGCCCTCCAGTGAGACGTCGGATCTGTTGAAGGAGTAGCCGTGCGGATTTTAATCCTTTAGAGCACATTTGGGATAGGATGGGCAGAAACATTCAAGCCCTAGAGCTTCCTGTACAAAATCTGCAGGAATTGGAAGCCGCATTACAGCAGTATTGGCGGCAGTTACAGCTTCAACAGATCCGACGACTCATTGGAGCGTTGAGACGCAGGTTGGAAGCTAATGGAGGCTATACGCGCTATTGCTCTAGGGATGTGTTCTACACACCCAACGTGACATTTTTACTTCAATATGTTCGCCTTGTGAAGCCAGATGGACTCTGAAGTTTCAGACTTACATACATCTTTTTATTTTGGAAACGATATCCTGAATAAATTGTATAGCTTATTGTCATTTATGGTGATTTCTTATCGCCAGAATATTGCCCTTTATGATCACAATCGTTTCTGCAACATCGGTTTGCCAACAATCTCCCAATGATTTTGTCGGTCGGTGCAGACTTTCCAGGGGATGCTTAACTTTTTTCTTTGTGTATATATTGATCAAGGTGGTGATTCTATTCAGGAATTTAATGATGATTTGTAAATTAGATTATCCAAGGATGTGAAAGTCAATACTTAAAAGCACACTTGCCTCGAAAATCAGGAATATTATTTACATTAAAAAAGAAAGACCGTTTTCTGTATTTTCCCGAGACAATATAAGTTAGGAACTTTGTATTTTTACCAAAATTTAAAAGTTTGGACGTCACTTTGTATTTTTAATTTAAATTGTTAGGTGCCCGTAACGTAAACAAACCAAACTACTCGCAGGGGCGATTTTATGTTTCAGTCAAGTGAGTGAACTAACGGCACAGTGTAATTGTAAGTAGGCCTATTTATCTTTTTCACCCCATTTCTACATTCTAAAGCTAACTAGACATGTTTTATGTGTCATATGTTTAAGTTTAGTGGTATTAGTCGTAGTAAGCTCAAGTAAATTGGTTTTCTTAGCAAATTTAAACAGGCTACGGCGGCAAGTGGGCCTTTACGGTATACAAACTCTGTCAGCAAAAGCACTGGTTTGAGAATTCTGATTGGACGTATTACTGTTGATCGGCCAGCTGACTTTACATTTTGCAGTGTACAAAGGTGCAGTACAATGGAGTAGACGACAATACAGAAATCTCTAATCACGCACCCATATTGTTTGATTTAGGTATCATACCTGTGATTAATACTGAATTTAAAAACTTATGAAATGGATAAAATAATAAATGATTTATTTCAGACTAATGCTGATATAGATTTAGCTGTAGATCATTTGACTGATGAGTCTGCATTCTGAGTCTGTGGTAAGAATTTCGATCCAAGGGAGATAATAAGTCTGCTAAATGTAAGAGTGATCCCCCTTGGTATTCCGTAAAGTGTAAAGACGCCAAGAAGAAATTTACTGAGGCGAAGAAGCTTTTTCACAGGAATGGTTTAACATACAGGAAATAATTTTTGGAAGCTAGACGCGTGTACAATTAAATAAAAAGAAAAGCTAGGCTAGTGTATAACTGTGGTCAGAGTTATAAGTTAAGGCAAGATTCTGTATAATCACCAAGCACATTTTGGAAAACTGTAAGCCTACGGAAAGTTATTAAAGGTAAATCGGAGGCTAGCAATATGTATAATCTGTTTGACCCTCTCATAAATGATATCATCATTCAGATGGTGGAGTGAATGGTCTTGATGAGTTAAATGTTCTTATAAGTTCAAATAAAGTCGAGAATGCCATTAGAAAATTTAAAAAGAAGAAGGCAAGTGATTTGGATAAGTTGTCTGCAGAAATTTCCATTGTCGGACAGAGTGTTATTTTGCCATATGTGGTATATTTCAACGCTTTGTACCCTAGGGGTTGGGCTAAGAGTAACTAATGTGATTCCATCCGGCTTGTTTGGGAAGGGGGGGGGGCAGCACTTTCAACGATAATGTTTTCGTTATTTATTAACGACTTATCTACAAAACTCGGCTCTGGTACAAATATTATGAGGTTATTATATGACTTCTCATCCAATATGGATATTTATTGTACGAGTCGCCGTTGGGTTGAAAGTCGATATTGGACGAGACGCCGAAGGCTTCGAGTCCAATATCGACTTTCAACCCAAGGATGACGAGTACAATCAATATCCATATTGGATGCTAAGTCATATAATAATCTTTTTATTATACATATGCAATCCAACGCCAACAACAGTTATTTCAAGTTTAACTTTAAACAAGCACAATAATGTATTTCAATATCCACACAATTATGAGAAGGTCGCATTTCGTTTTTGTTTTGTTTTTTAGTGTTTTCTGGTATTTGACCCTCGACATCTATATAAGCATCATCTAACATCTTGCAGAGAAATGAGGGTTCTGACAAAACGACAGGAGCGAAGCAGACGACTTCGCGGTGACGTCAGATTCGAACGTTACACATCATCGAACTGACGTGGTCGCTCTTCTCTCTGCCGATACCCGGATGAAAATCCAATAGCACTATCCAATATCGACTGATATATGATCGACACGTGGTACAAATGCTACTCTTTCATTGGTTAATGAATACTGGTTGTATAATAAAGATATTTATTATAATGAATTCCAGCAATATTTGTCCCGCCTCTTGCAGATGAGGCCATTTCATTTTCTAAGACTATATACAGAAGGCTTACAAGCATTGTTATATAAATTGAATGCATATTGTAATAGATGAGGCCTTAAAGCAAATGTTGCCACAACTTAAGTGTTCGTATTCGCTACAACAAATATAATAAGGATAATTATCAATGGTGCTATTCAAATGAGGCTCTAGGAGTGGTGGAGGATTTTTGCCACCTTGGTGTTAAACTAAAATATAATTGAGCCTGCCGCAGACGAGAGCTATCAGCTGAGGTAAAAACCTCTCGAGAAAATTCCCTCAGCTGTTAGCTCGTCGTTTGCGGGGTGTTTTTACTGAATTTCTCGCCTCGCGAGATCTTGAGGCGAATATTTGACGTGTTTGATATTTTACGTCTCTCGAGGATGTGTGTGATTCCCCTTTCCCCTTTCCCTATTCGATTAAGGGCGAGTCCATTCACAAAACAATAGGGGTGCAGGAGTATCAGCGATAAATTGATGGTATGGATGGAATATAGACGAATGGGAGTCTGGCCCAATGGAATTATAAGGCGAATGGGAGTCTGACCGAATGGGATTATAAAGCGAATGGGAGTCTGGCCGAATGGGATTATGGGGCGAATGAGAGTCTGGCCGAATGGGAGTATGACTGAATGGGATTATAAAGCGAATGGGAATCTGGCCGAATGGGATTGTGAACGAATGGGATTATTAAGTGAATGGGAGTCTGGTCGAATGGGATTATGAACGAATGGGATTATAAAGCGAATGGGAGTCTGGCCGAACGGGATTATTAAGCGAATGGGAGTCTGACCGAATGGGATTATAAAGCGAATGGGAGTCTGGCCGAATGGGATTATGGGGCGAATGAGAGTCTGGCCGAATGGGAGTATGACTGAATGGGATTATAAAGCGAATGGGAATCTGGCCGAATGGGATTGTGAACGAATGGGATTATTAAGTGAATGGGAGTCTGGTCGAATGGGATTATGAACGAATGGGATTATAAAGCGAATGAGAGTCTGGCCGAACGGGATTATTAAGCGAATGGGAGTCTGGCCGAATGGGATTATGAACGAATGGGATTATAAAGCGAATGGGAGTCTAGCCGAATGGGATTAAGAAGCGAATGGGAGTCTGGCCGAATGGGATTATGTACGAATGGGATTATGAACGAATGGGATTATGAACGAATGGGATTATAAAGCGAATGGGATTATAAAGCGAATCGGGAGTCTGGCCGAATGGGATTATGAACGAATAGGAGTCTGGCTGAATGGGATTATGAACGAATGGGATTATAAAGCGAATAGTAGGCCCTATCATAAATTGAATGGGATGCAAATGGGAGTATGACTGAATGGGATTATGAGGCGAATGGGAGTATGAACGAATGGGATTATGAACGAATGGGATTATAAAGCGAATGGGAGTCTGGCCGAATGGGATTATGAACGAATGGTATTATTAAGCGAATGGGAGTCTGGCTGAATGGGATTATGAACGAATGGGATTGTAAAGTGAATGGGAGTCTGGCCGAATGGGATTATCAGTGATTATGAAACGAATGAAAGTCTGGCCGAATAGTATTGTGGTAACCGGCGAAGTTAGGAAAGGTCCTGGGGGCTGTTTCTCAACAAAACTTACGCCCGTCGTAACTTTGCGCCTGGTCGTAACGTAATGTTGAAGGTATATGTTGCCATGACGTTACGACTAGGCGCAAAGTTACGTCGGTGTCGAGAAACTTCGAAAAACGAATGAGAAATTTCGAAAATGCATCATTTGTTTCATAACGTTTATTTCCTCACTATGTGATAATGTTTCTGTTTTACAGACTTTATTATCAAAAGAAAAGGTTAGTTTTCACGAACCTTATAGTATTGTTACGCAAGAACTGTCAGTTAAGTGTAAACTCCGCTCTATTTATCTTTGTGTCAAATGACAGTTTTCGATGTCGGCCATTTTGAATTCTAGTTGACATTCTCGTGGAAACTCATTTAAACTTAAAGTTGAATATAAATTACTTTTATATTCATAAGTGCCGAAAGACATTTTATTTGGTAAAGTTAAATGTTTCTACAAGTTTTATCTAAAAAATTGCTATAACATTGAATGTAAGCCGTAAACTTTCATAACGTTTCAAATTCAAGGGCATTTCCTAGTATTCAATGACGTCATTATTGGATCACCGGTCTGTCAAATATTCCATGACGTCATTATTCGGGAACACCGACCTGTCAAACTCGATCACTCGAACAGGCGGCGTTTCTTCTTTATAATCCCATTCGTTCATAATCCCATTCGGCCAGACTCCCATTCGCTTTATAATCCAATCGTTCATAACCCCATTCGGCCAGACTTCCATTCGCTTCATAATCCCATTCGGCCAGACTCCCATTCGCTTTATAATCCCATTCGCTTCATAATCCCATTCAGTCATACTCCCATTCACATCCCATTCGTTCATAATCCTATTCGGCCAAACTACCATTCGCACCATAATCCCATTCGGCCAGACTCCCATTCCCTTTATAATCCCATTCGCTTTATAATCCCATTGGTTTCATAATTCCATTCGCCTCATAATCCCATTCAGTCCTACCTCCATTCGCTTCATAATCCCATTCGGCCAGACTCCCATTCAGCCAGACTCCCATTCGCTTTATAATCCCATTCGCTTTATAATCCCATTCGTTCATAATCCCATTTGCCTCATAATCCCATTCAGTCATACTCCCATTCACATCCCACTCAATTCACAGATGTCAGCATGCCCAAGCAAACATTGTCAGATGTCAGTATGTCCAAGCAAACATTGCCAGATGTCAGTATGTCCAAACAAACATTGCCAGATGTCAGCATGTCCAAGCAAACATTGTCAGATGTCAGCATGTCCAAGCAAACATTGTCAGATGTCAGCATTTCCAAGCAAACATTGTCAGATGTCAGCATGTCCAAGCAAACATTGTCAGATGCCACCATGTCCAAGCAAACATTGTCAGATGTCAGCATTTCCAAGCAAACATTGTCAGATGTCAGCATTTCCAAGCAAACATAGTCAGATGCCAGCATGTCTAAGCACACATTGTCAGATGTCAGCATGTCCAAGCAAACATTGTCAGATGTCAGCATGTCCAAGCAAACACTGTCAGATGTCAGCATGTCCATGCAAACATTGCCAGATGTCAGCATGCCCAAGCAAACATTGTCAGATGTCAGATATCAGCATGTCCTAGCAAACATTGTCAGTATGTCCAAGCAAACATTGTCAGATGTCAGCATGTCCTATCAAACATTGCCAGATGTCAGCATGTCCAAGCAAACATTGTCAGATGTCAGCATGTCCAAGCAAACATTGCCAGATGTCAGCATGCCCAAGCAAACATTGCCAGATGTCAGCATGTCCAAGCAAACATTGCCAGATGTCAGCATGTCCAAGCAAACATTGCCAGATGTCAGCATTTCCAAGCAAACATTGTCAGATGTCAGCATGTCCAAGCAAACATTGTCAGATGCCACCATGTCCAAGCAAACATTGTCAGATGTCAGCATGTTCAAGCAAACATTGTCAGATGCCACCATGTCCAAGCAAACATTTTCAGATGTCAGCATGTCCAAGCAAACATTGTCAGATGTCAGCATGTCCAAGCAAACATTACCAGATGTCAGCATGTCCAAGCAAACATTGCCAGATGTCAGCATGCCCAAGCAAACATTGTCAGATGTCAGCATTTCCAAGCAAACCTTGTCAGATGTCAGCATGTCCAAGCTATCATTGCCAGATGTCAGCATGTCCAAGCAAACATTGTCAGATGTCAGCATGTCCAAGCAAACATTGCCAGATGTCAGCATGTCCAAGCAAACATTGCCAGATGTCAGCATGTCCAAGCATACATTGTCAGATGTCAGATGTCAGCATGTCCAAGCAAACATTGTCAGATGTCAGCATGCCCAAGCGAACATTGTCAGATGTCAGCATGTCCAAGCAAACATTGTCAGATGTCACCATGTCCAAGCAAACATTGTCAGATGTCAGCATGTCCAAGCAAACATTGCCAGATGTCAGCATGTCCAAGCAAACATTGTCAGATGTCAGCATGTCCAAGCAAACATTGTCAGATGTCAGCATGTCCAAGCAAACATTGCCAGATGTCAGCATGTCCAAGCAAACATTGTCAGATGTCAGCATGTCCAAGCAAACATTGTCAGATGTCAGCATGTCCAAGCAAACATTGTCAGATGTCAGCATGTCCAAGCATACATTGTCAGTTTTGGATATGTTTGCTTAGTCTCGAAAATGTACGATAAAGTATGGTTTTGAACTAACTTTGGCTTAGAATGAATGAATGGTTGTCCCGGATATACCTCTTTTTAACACAATTAGAAACTTGTCTCCATGGTTATTTTAGACAAGAAGATTTTCCCTGTGCCTTTGTGTTTTAGTGTTCATAAATATAATATCAATGGATTAGTCTACAACAAACACCGCATAATGAAAATGTACGAGACACAAATCAGGCGTGACGAATTTACTTCCTTGTATGCCTAAATTTGAACTCTTTGAATTCTATATGTCTATTTACACGTCCTAAAAGCTGACAGTGATATTGTGAGTATATTGTGTTATACAGATTACATACTGTAAAGCGGAACTTTCTTTATTGGATTGGGACAAACTGAAAATCGTGATCACAACTGCTATTGGAGATTTCGTTAGCACGTCCTTATAGTGATGTATTTTAGTACGATCCGGATCGACTACACTACAACGTAGGCATACTAATACGCCACATCCGTGTTTCTTAACGGTCCTTTGCACCATGAGTTTACCCGGTCTCTACGTTACCTTACTTTGCACGTTTTTTACGTGGTCTTTAGTAGACATCGTGACAGGAATATGTCACTTTCAAGACAACAACGGACATCGTGTGAAGCATTGTGATTTCAGCCGTTTATTCCTTCGGTCAGTTCAGGACGTGGGCATCCCCGAAGACTGTCAAACACTGGATTTCTCTCACAATCTGTTTTCTACAGTGGAGAATTTCGTTTTCCGAAATGTGACTCGGCTGTTTTCCTTGGACCTTTCTTATAACCACATTGAGACTCTCAATTCTAACAGTTTTCTTGGCCTTAATTTTCTGGAATGTTTATCTCTGGAAGACAATCGCCTTCAGCTCAACAACGTGTCTTATCCCATGGAAATATTCCAACCGTTAACTCAACTAAAAGCGTTGTATCTCCGTAAAAATGCATATGAAGGGAGGTCTGTTTCTTACCCAGACGAGGCTTTCAAAACTCTTACCTCGTTGAAAGAACTCTCTATCGATTTACTGACTGGTTTAACTTTTGGGGAAGGATTTGCTAAGCTCGATCAGTTGAAAACGCTTATAGGCGGTTCGGAAAATTCTGCCGATGTGCATTTGACCAATGATACCTTTCGTGTTTTTAAAAACTTGAAAATCACATCACTTTTTCTGGAAAGATGTTCACTGACGGATATCGATAATATGGCTTTTCAACATTTTCCATACCTACAGCGGCTATCATTGAGAAACAACAATGCACTCGGTTTGATCAAGGCTGCAAATACCTTGGATGGTCTGGCCACTGCTCCATTATCTCGTGTCGATTTTTGCCACGTTAACTCCGGACAAGTGTCTTTCCCAAATCGAATGATTACGGCAAAACTTTTTGAAAAATTCCGGCCCTTCTGTTTGACATATTTAGACCTCAGCGACAACATGGTGGTTCAATGTGATTCGGCGTCTTTTCGGCCTCTTAATCCGAAATGCCTTAAAACGATCAGGTTTGATAACTTTTACTTGACAAAACAAGACCTCGTCTACTTTTTCTTACAAGCTTCGCGTTTCCAAAACCTGAGACATGCGCATTTATCTAATATAATATTGGAAGAGTTACCCTTTTCAAAACAACCAGACTTATCAGATAAATCCAAAAGATCCACAGCCGTCGAGACGATATGGTTTCCACCCCATATCGAGTCGATAAACATGAGCCGGGGCTTTCTTTCCTGCAGAAGTCAGAAAACTGTTATATTTAAAGGCACTACCCGGATTCAGACGCTTGACTTTTCATACTCTAATCTTGACTCGTGTTTCCAGAAAAGAATTTATGGTTTAGAAAGTCTCCAGACTCTGATCATATCTGGTAATCAGTATTCCGACAATTTTTCCCCGCGTGTAGTTAAGTCGTTTCCGAATCTGAAGAAACTGGTCGCTAGGGATACGCCATTATCCAAGGTGTTCAAATCACAGCCCGGTTTATTTGCTAGCTTAACGCAGTTAGAGCATTTAGATATTGGCAACAGCGAGATAGCAAACCTACAGCCTGGTGTTCTCTCTGCTATTGAAAACTTAAAGAAACTGGATGTAAGTCATAATAAGCTATCAAAGGTACCCAAGGACGTTTTTTCTTTACCAAACTTGGAATATTTGGACTTGAGGTTTAATGCGCTGTCTTATATCCCAGCAGAAGATCGTCGACAGCTCGATGACATTGCCTTCAGAAAGGGAAACTTCGCCATTTTATTAGAGGGAAATCCATTGGCTTGCAACTGTGACACCTTTGATTTCGTAAAGTGGCTATGGGTATCTTCGGTTACTTTCGACAAAAATAGGAATTACAGTTGTTTGGTAAAAAACGGTTCTACTATTCCACTTCTCCACCTAAAGCCAAATTTCCATGAACTTACCGTTAAGTGTATAAGCTCCTTCTGGCTGGTGTTCGGTACAGTTGGTGCTTTAATAGTTTTGCTAAGTCTCCTTGTATCAGCTGCCATATATCGCCATCGAGTACCCATAAAGTACTGGTGCCACACGATCTGCCGTAAACCAGGAGCAAGCCCGAAACAAACTCACAAATACGACGTTCTTATAGCGTACTGTCATCAGGATTATCACTGGGTTTGTCAAATCCTCTACCCCAAATTAACCGATATCCAACAACCATACCAAGTCTGTGTGTACGACCGAAACTTTCTCCCGGGAGTACCCATAGAGGAAAACATTATCACTGCCATCAACTCCAGTTTTAAAGTTATCCTGGTTATCTCCCCTGCTTTTGTGGAGTCGACATGGTGTCGGTTCGAACTTCAAATGGCCCGGATGAAGATGATTCAAGAGGGAAGAGAGGACGTTGTTATCCCGGTCATTCTGGAGGACATACCGGTCAGTTCCATGCCCAAGTCTCTATTGAACCTTTGGAATACCAGTGTGTTTTTAGTGTGGTCTCAAAGTCCAGGTGAACTAAGACATTTCTGGGAAAACTTGATGTCCGCTTTAGGACCAGCTAGGGTCAGGGAAATAAATGACGAGACCAATTTAGTGAGAGGAACTTCAGAGCTAGAAATTCCACTCTTAATCTAAATAGTTTTCATGTTGATCGGATATAGAGGTTATCTAACGAGGGCCAGTGTGACGATGAATATCACTCGAGTCTATTAATTTTCCAGGCGAGTGACTTTGGAAATTAATAAAAGAGAGTGATATTCAATTATAAAAAAGAAAATATGAACAAACTTATGACGGATTAGATTTTCAGCAAACGTAGGAATGCATATCATTGACCAACGAATCAACAGCATGTCTGTTCTTCTCACGTGACTGTCAACTGTCAGATTTGTTGTCATTTGAATGGCCATTTTCTCCCTGAAGTTTTTCGCGATATTTCATGTAATAAGAAATTAAATCGATTTCCATGGATTTTAACTCTGCAGTGCACCAGTCACCAGGATAAAAAGTGATCTATAGAGGATCTCACACGAGTGGTCATTTGATATGAAATTTATTTAAAACTTAATCAACGAGTGAATTATGACATTCCTGATTGAAGGAAATCCCTAGTTTTCACTAGATAATAAACAAAAAATAACACACTGCCTGGGAGTGGAAATATCGTGGATGTAGTGACTGGTGCAACCAGATGTTGGGTCTTATTTTATTCTATTTTATTTTGTTGTTTTAACACCTCTCCTTTTGTTATATATGATATGTTGTCGCTTATATTACTCTACTGGAGTAGCTCCGGTATGTAGCGTTATTGTGAAGCCCGAAGGTCACCGCTCACCGCTCCCAGCTGGTAAGACCATTGTTTTCTACAATTACTACTGAAGATGATTTACTAAATGCCAAATCATTGAATCGTTTTTACGGGTTATCATTATTTAATTGTGTATTCAAACTTTAAAGTGGCATGAGCTGCCAAAATGTTGATATTTTGTCGTTAAAACAGAATGTTGAAATTATTGGCTATTTTTCTAAAGACGTACAATTCAGAAGCTTTTTTAGTACTTCTAGTCTCGAAAATGTACGATAAAGTATTGTGTTGAACTAACTTTGGGTTAGAAAGAATGAATGGTCGTCCCGGTTATTTAAACTTTATTTACTTTTCGAACACGTTTTCGGTTCGTACATGCCGCACACTGTATGGATTTTCATCATTCCAACACTAATCTTTTAGTTTTCGATGGCCTCCAAAGCCTCTTACTGTCATGACGATCAGAAATTACGAAAAAAGTGTGAATTTTGGCAGCTCATGTCACTTTAATGTTGACAGCACACTGTAACGTGAGGAGAATTACAATCAGTCAATATCCGGGTCCTTCAGCAAAAACAGGTTTTGATGAAGAGGGTAGACCTACCGACATTAAAGGGGCTATTTGTGTAGATGTGTTTACATTTTTTCTAAAACTTGTGCTAAATATATAAATAAGATTTGATTGACTTTGGATGAAATGTACTATTAACGATCAATTAGAGCGAATTCTGTGGAACATTGTTTACAGTCTGACAGACGGGCGGGCAGTCGGAACTCCCTTCGGCTATCGTCGATCGCTACCGGTCGGCTTTGACACGCGGGTATTTCACGCACGTACATCATGTGTGTGAAGTTAGCATCCCATTCCCCTTTCCCTATTCGATTCAGGGCGAGTCCATTTACAAAACAATAGGGGTGCAGGAGTATCAGCGATAAATTGATGGTATGGATGGAATATAGAAGAATGGGAGTCTGGCCGAATGGGATTATAAAGCGAATGGGAGTCTGGCCGAATGGGATTATAAAGCGAAAGGGATTATAAAGCGAACGGGAGTCTGGCTGAATGGGATTATGAACGAATGGGATTATAAAGCGGATGGGAGCCTGGCCGAATAAGATTATGGGGCGAATGAGAGTCTGGCCGAATGGGAGTCTGGCCGAATGGAATTATGGGGCAAATGAGAGTCTGGCCGATTGGGAGTTTGGTCGAATGGGATTATGAGGCGAATGGGAGTATGAACGAATGGGATTATGAAGCGAATGGGAGTCTGGCCGAATGGGATTATGAACAAATGGGAATATAAAGCGAATGGGGGACTGGCCGAATGGGATTATGAACCGAATGGGAGTCTGGCCGAATGGGATTATGAACGAATGGAGTTATGAAGCGAATGGGAGTCTGGCCGAATGGGATTATGAGGCGAATGGGAGTATGAACGAATGGGATTATAAAGCGAATGGGAGTCTGGCCGAATGGGATTATGAAACGAATGGGAGTCTGGCTGAATGGGATTATGAACCAATGGGATTATAAAGCGAATGGGAGTCTGACCGAATGGGATTATGAAGCGAATGGGAGTCTGGTCGAATGGGATTATGAACGAATGGGATTATGAAACGAATGGGAGTCTGACCGAATGGGATTATGAGGCGAATGGGAGTATGAACGAATGGGATTATAAAACGAATGGGAGTCTGGCCGAATTGGATTATGAACGAATGGGATTATAAAGCGAATGGGAGTCTGGCCGAATGGGATTATGAAGCGAATGGGAGTCTGGCCGAATGGGATTATGAACGAATGGGATTATAAAGCGAATGGAAGTCTGGCCGAATGGGATTATAAAGCGAATGGGAGTCTGGCCGAATGGGATTATGAAGCGAATGGGATTATAAAGCGAATGGGAGTCTGGCCGAATGGGATTATAAAGCGAATGGGAGTCTGGCCGAATGGGATTATATAGCGAATTTTGAAGAGATGTTTCATCAATTAAATGCTGATATTGTCGTAAATTAGATCTGCTTGACAAAATGATTAAACCAATTTTGCTGTACGGTTGGGATTTATAGGTGTTGGTTGATCTCAAACATATCGAGTTGATTCACTCACAATATTTGAAATATTTGTTAGGCCTGTCGAAAACTGCACAGACTGCCCTGCTATGTGGCGAATTCTAGATCGTTTTATACAGAATTGGCTCGTAAACTTTAAAGAGTTTACACGATTTGATCCATGCGTGCAGCTCAGTTTTGGTTTTGAGCTAGCTAGATATATTGGTTTTATAGTATTTCAATTGGGCAAAAAAAATCTAATCGTTGTTCCTGCAGTAAACTAAACTGGTTCGAGTAACGATCAGTCTAGAAAAATTGAAAAAAATATATGTGGGCCGGTTGAGAGGTACCCACCCAAGTTCGTGGGAAGGTTCCTCCGGGCAAAGAATGTATAAGCCTCGTGATTCTTTCGGAGTGGATTTTTCACTCGATCGCAGAAGGTCGGGGGTTTCGTCCGGGCAAATAGATCGGTTTCGTCTCCCAATAATCTGACAACAAAGACATAATTTTACTGCGACTTAAAACATGAATGAATCAATCAGAAATCAAGTTGCAATCTATAACATGGGATCATCCCGATTTTACTCAATTGTATTCTCGCGAGATCTCCTTTAGACGTGGCTAAGATAGACCTCGTACGACTTTACCGGACATAGCGCAGGGATTTTCGCGTGCGATCTAGGGTGACATTTCTTAAAGCTGTCAGATAAATATAACAAGAGTTTCGGGAAACCCAAAATACGCCCAGAAAGGCACAATCACTGCAGCCATACCAAAACAAATCCTTCCATATATATATTTTTGAATATATGCAATGGGTCCTTCAAATATGAAATCTCATCTGGTGTTAAATGTCCAGGTCTTCAGCTTTGAGCCCAGCTAATTCTGACCGGTCAGTGGGTTCAATCACTTGCTGAAGACATCACTGACCAGGATGTTTGCCACATTTTATATAGGTATATTCGAACAGAGCCTAATCTCTGAGATGGTCAATGGTGTGTAAATATACAAGTCTTATCTGCTTACACTTACAACCAGGTTTATGAATATTGTCAAACATATCTGTAAGCAGCTATATTTGCTTTACCATATGGGTAATAAAACTGAATTGAAGAGCCTTTAAAACAGACAAATAATTATAATTCTAAACTTTTTAGGTTTTGGCCACCATACATGTAGCTATCACTATATTATCCAAGGAAGCTGACACACCTTCTACCCATAAGCTATATCCTCAGAAAAAATTGTCAAGATGGAATCAAAACTTTAGAAGTTATGGAGCGGAAGGGAATATTACATAATCCAATATAACTCCCATATTATGTAAACAGTGATGTTAAAAATAGTTTGCGACACACCTTCCACCCATAAGGTATATACTCAGAAAAAATTGTCGCAGATGGAATCAAAACTTTAGAAGTTATGGAGCGGAAGGGAATATTACATAATCCAATATAACTCCCATATTATGTAAACAGTGATGTTAAAAATAGTTCGCGACACACCTTCTACCCATAAGGTATATACTCAGAAAAAATTGTGCAGATGGAATCAAAACTTTCGAAGTTATGGAGCGGAAGGGAATATTACATAATCCAATATAACTCCAATATTATGTAACCAGTGATGTTGAAAATAGTTTGCGACACACCTTCTACCCATAAGGTATATACTACTACTATATACTCAAAATTGTGCAGATGGAATCAAAACTTTAGAAGTTATGGAGCGGAAGGGAAAGCGGACGCCGGACTGCCGGACGGACGGAGATGATACCATAGCGAGCGTATAAAAATCCTGACATCACGTTGTATGTGAATATATATATATTGAATTTAAGAAAACGTTAAACTAGTAACGAAAACGTAGAGTCAATTTCACAAAATAGTCCCATGTGGATGAAAACTGGCAAAATGGCGACGTTCACTGTCGATCCGATTCCCTTTGAACTGGCCACTGTGATAGGTTCCATGGGGCGTTTCCAATAGCTGCTAAATGTGCGATGTAACTAACATAGCTCCAGCTAAGTGTAAGAGAATAATAGAAAAGCATATAGATGCGAGCAAATGCCAGGTAAAATTCCATGGTGTTGTTTTGTTGAAAACTTAAAAGTCACATGATCAATTGACCTCTTATGTGAACTATCCAGCCCCATTCCAATGGATATTTTTGATAAAAATGTCATCCATTGCCCTTAGAGGTTAAATCTGGCCTTTAAGACTAGGGTAACTTCTAATTTTAAATTGGATTTTCTGGAAAATCATCAGCAGAAGATTATTAGCAGTTAAATTTCCAGAAAAAAACACCCAGAACGACTTCGGTCTGGCCTTTGGAATATATTCTCTACCATGAAACGGAAGAAAAGTGGACAGCTTCCTTTTGAATTATAGTTAGAAGTTTCTTTAATCTGAAAACCCATTCTTTTGTAAGGAAATTAGCATTTTACTAGTAGTCTGGGAGCCCATGGAGATTTGTTTAGCATTGCGAGTACAAAAGGTTTGAAGCTGGCAATATGAAGGGGGAGGCTGTGGGACCTTCAAATAGCCATTATTAAGTTCCATCTCCTGTACCAATCCTGGCAGCGACCCCTCAAAGTATCCGAAATTCATGTTTAATTAGCATAGTCGAGTACACCGAAGAAACCAATGCTAAAATGTCCATGTTGGTAATGGGAATCAAGATCTATCATTCTTAAGTTCCAACGCCTGTACCGTATCTACTTAAGAACGCCCGCAATTAAGGCTAATTAACACTTTAATTAGCATAATTGAGTACATCAATGAAACCTTTGTAAAAATAATCATTATGGTTCCTTCAATGAGGATATGCAGTTCTTAAGTGACAAAGCCTGTACCAAGTCCACTTAAGAAAAGGTCAAAGGTCGCGATTAGAATCAAATAATTTTAATTAGCATAATTGAGTACATGAATGAAACCTATTCTAAAATGTCCCTACTGGTGGTGGGAATCCATATCTATCATTCTTAAGTTCCAAACCATGTACCTTACTTACTTAGGAACACCCGCAATTAGAGCTAATTAACACTTTAATTAGCATAATTGAGTACATCAATGAAACCTTTGTAAACATAATCATCATGGTTCCTTCAATGAGGATATGCAGTTCTTAAGTGACAAAGCCTGTACCAAGTCCACTTAAGAAAAGGTCAAAGGTCGTGATTAGCATCAAATAGTTTTAATTAACATGCTTGAGTACATGAATGAAAGCTATGCTAAAATGTCCCTACTGGTGGTGGGAATCCATATCTATCATTCTTAAGTTCCAAACCATGTACTTAATCCCCTTAAGAATGACCATATTTAAAGCTAATCACCATTTTAATTAGCATCATTGGGTTCACCAATGGAACCTATTCAAAAGTATTTATTAGGGTTCCTTAAATAAGAAATAATTGTTTCTGTAATACTCGCTGACAGGGTGTTTCTCCGACGTAAACGATTTGGACTTGTTTGGGTTTCTCATCGGCTTCCTTTATTGTACATGTTATATAAATGCAGTACTATATCAGATTTACATTTGTGCATTCAACGTCTGATACATTCGAGTAAAACAATACTTTTTTTCTTTCTCAGCATGGTCTCTAATTTTAGGATATTTAGTAATTCCTGTTTCAGCATACTGCATAACCGGTCTCATTTTGGCCTGTGAATTTCAGAGCATTTATTTTGAGCATTCAGTTTTCCACAAAAATTGAAAGACCTGTTTGATGTCCCTGGACATTTTTTGGGAAGCAGTGGAAGGGGGGGGGGGGGGGGGGTACGAGAAAGGACACGTTAAAAATAGATAAAGCATGCAAAAGATAAGGTATACAAAAACTTGTACTAGTTTGGATATAGTTGTGTTTCACACCATGCTAAAATTAATTATTATAAATCTGCATTAATGTTAACTGTACGACCAGTTTTGATGATGATAAGAATGATGTTCTATTGAATAATTGTGGCAATTCATGTTGGCAGTAACGCCAAAACTGCCTGTAATGCGACAGGAAAATAGTTTTTTTCGTGTAATTACGCAAATTCAGTATGCTTCCCCTTAAATGTTTTGTACTTAAGGCCGGTTTTGTGCAACGTAGACTCATCTTCTGTGAACATGGCACGAAGGAGGATATTAGAGGGACAACAATGGCAAATTGTCGGTATACACTCCACAGGGATGTACAGAGCTATCGGGCGTCAATTAGGGTACCATTATACAGTGATAAGCAGATTTGTGAGAAAACACGGTGCAACTTGTGCTGTGAAAGACCGACCACGCTACGCCGCGACCACCACAGCGTGAAGATAGGGCACTGATCCGACTGGTACGGTGTTTGGCATTTGCATCAAGTCCATCTTTGAAGCGGCAATGGCTACCCAACGGACGCATGTGCACAAGAACCGCGAGAAACCGACTGCATGCCTGAGGGCAAGGAGTCACCAAATACCTCTATTGTCAGATCGCCATCAACGGATACGTTTGGCTTTGTGTTTAGCACGACGAGGTTGGAATTTGAGGACCTGACGAAGAATCCATTGGTCGGACGAAATTTGTTTCTTGCTCAACGTCACGGATGGACGAGAGAGGGTTTGGGGGCACCGAAACACAGCTTATGGAGGGGGCTCTGTAATGGTTTGGGGTGCATCTCTCACGACTGCAAACTGAACTTGGTCATTACACGAGGAAACCTGCGGCCCCGGTACATTCGGGAGGTTCTGCAACCAGTTGTCGTGCCTCATTTTAAGAACCACCCGTTATGCTCAAGACCTGTGTACATGGATGACAACGCCAGACCTCATCGTTCCCGGCCAGTAATAGCCTACTTCCAAAACAAAGCTGTAACAACTCTGCTTGGCTGGCCGTGAGTCCGGATTTGAATCCTTAGAGGTTGGGCAGACGCATTCAAGCCCTAGAGCCTCCTGTGCAAAATCTACTGGAATTGGAAGCCGCATTACATCGGTATTGGCGTCAGGTACCCCTTAAACAGATCCGACGTCTCGCTGGAGGGATGAGACGCAGGTAAGGAGCTATCATTCTGACTATGGAGGCTATACGCGCTATTGACCCTCTGCTCTAGGGATGTGTTCTACACACTCAAAGTGACATTTTTACTTCAATATGTTCGCCCTGTGAAGCCAGATGGACTCTGAAGTTTCATATTTACAAGCATCTTTACACTAAAATACACTTTTGATTTGATTAACGATATCCTGAATAAATTGTATAGCTTATTGGCATTATGGTGATTTCTTATCGCCAGAATGTTGCCCTTTATATGATCACAATCGTTTCTGCAATATCAGTTTTCCAACAGTCTCCCTACACATATGATTTTATCTGTCGTTGCAGATTTTTCAAGGGGGGGGGGGGGGGGGGTGTTGTGCTTACTTTGTTCTTTGTGTATATTTTGTTCTCAAGTTTTGATAAGGTGGACAAGCAAGAATATAATGAAATTCGTTCTCTATCTAACCAGATCCACATTTGTCACACACTCAGAACAGCTAACACCAGTGTGTCTCCATTTTGAATAGTTAAAAGTATTTACCGAAATCCTGTACCTGGTCAAATAGGACTGATATATGCTTAAATGGTTTAGAATTAATTAGCGCCCTCTGCTGGAGCAGTTTACCAGTGAATAAATCCATCGAAAGACAATATCCAAATGATTTTAAAGATATTTTTTATATATTTTTTTGATGCCTTTTAACTTGAACTTTATTTTATCCAGCACAATGGATTTACATGTAAGCGATACAGGCGTTCTAAAAGACTTTCGTCGGTTACATAACCGGCCCTTGTATTTGATGCTGAATGAACCCACAGTTACCATACATATTTGGAGACTGGTTGATTGATTGTTTGATGTTTTACGCCGCGCTAAAGAATATTTCACTTATATGGCGGCGATGCCAGTTCTATTGTGGGAGGAAACCGGGCTCTGTGCGTGAAGGAAACCCACGACCTTCCGGAGGTAACTGGCAACCATCCCACATAGGTCGTTCGGGTGAAACCCCAGTCAGGAAATTTTCCAATATTCTTCGGTCTGAGTGGGATTAACCTGCGATCCATTGGTGGAAGGCTGTTCGGATTGAGTGCTCTACCTACTCAGCCAGGTCTCTCAATTTTCCTGGAAAACTGAATGCTCAAAATAAAAGCTCTGAAATTCACCAGACCAAAATGAGAACGGCTGTAGTATGCTGAAGCAGGAATTACTAAAATATACTGTGAAAGTAATAAGGAGCACTGTAGTATTTAACAGGCTTGTTCAACAACACGCCCCAGTCTGGGCAAAGCCAAATAAATAAGTCGACCCTTTACCTGAACTTAAACAACTCAGAAGAACAAAAATATAGCCACAGTACCCAATTATGCTAATTAAAGTGGCTTTAAATATGGTCATTCTTAAGATGATTAAGTACATGGTTTGGAACTTAAGAATGATAGATATGGATTCCCACCACCAGTAGGGACATTTTAGCATAGCTTTCATTCATGTACTCAAGCATGTTAATTAAAACTATTTGATGCTAATCACGACCTTTGGCCTTTTCTTAAGTGGACTTGGTACAGGCTTTGTCACTTAAGAACTGCATATCCTCATTGAAGGAACCATGATGATTATGTTTACAAAGGTTTCATTGATGTACTCAATTATGCTAATTAAAGTGTTAATTAGCTCTAATTGCGGGCGTTCTTAAGTAAGTAAGGTACATGGTTTGGAACTTAAGAATGATAGATATGGATTCCCACCACCAGTAGGGACATTTTAGAATAGGTTTCATTCATGTACTTAATTATGCTAATTAAAATTATTTGATTCTAATCGCGACCTTTGACCTTTTCTTAAGTGGACTTGGTACAGGCTTTGTCACTTAAGAACTGCATATCCTCGTTGAAGGAACCATAATGATTATTTTTACAAAGGTTTCATTGATGTACTCAATTATGCTAATTAAAATGTTAATTAGCTCTAATTGCGGGCGTTCTTAAGTAGATAAGGTACAGGCGTTGGAACTTAAGAATGATAGATCTTGATTCCCATTACCAACATGGACATTTTAGCATTGGTTTCTTCGGTGTACTCGACTATGCTAATTAAACATGAATTTCGGATACTTTGAGGGGTCGCTGCCAGGATTGGTACAGGAGATGGAACTTAAGAATGGCTATTTGAAGGTCCCACAGCCTCCCCCTTCATATTGCCAGCTTCAAACCTTTTGTACTCGCAATGCTAAACAAATCTCCATGGGCTCCCAGACTATAGAGCCAATGAAACTATCTGTACTGTATACAATAACGACGTGATTGATAATAAGGCCAGGTTATTTCACTCCTATGGTAGTCCTTTAGTGGGAGAGAAAACCTACTTATGCCTGGTTGATTGATTGATTGTTTAGTGTTTTACGCCGCGCTCAAGATTATTTCACTTATATGGCGGCGTTGCCAGTTTTATTGTGGGAGGAAACTGGGCTCTATGCCCAGAGGAAACCCACGACGTTCCGTTGGTGACTGGCAAGCATCCCACATAGGTCGTTCGAGTGAAAACCCAGTCAGAAAATTGTCCAATTCTTTTGGACTGAGTGGGATTCGAACCCGCGACCCATTGTTGGAAGGATTTGTGCCTGGAGACGATGACCACATAGTCCGCAATATGTTGAATGGATTGATTGATTGATTGGTGTTTTACGCCGCGCTCAAGATTATTTCACTTATATGTCGGCGTTGCCAGTTTTTATTGTGGGAGGAAACCGGGCTCTGTGCCCGGAGGAAACCCACGCCGTTCCGCTGGTAACTGGCAACCATCTGAGGGGATTGAAGGATAAATTCTGATACGCTCGCACAGGCTTGTGGTATTGAAGAAGCCTGTGCGGGCGTATCAGAAATTATCCTTCAATCCACTCAACATATTACGGACTAATGACCCCCCCACCTCCAATCCCATCCATGTTTGCTTACAAATGACACCTGAGACACAAACGGTGAACCCAATGAAATGTCAAGGAAATGAATAGATCATATGGGTATGTCAAATGCTGGAAGTTTTAATAAGTATCAAAGTTTGTAAAAGACAAGGTATTAAATTATGCAGTTTTTCTCTTTATCACACATTTACATATTACATGATTTCAAATTCAGTAAGCAAATGGATCTTTGTATTAAATAATTTGTATAAATCCTTTAACAACCAAAGATGTTTGTTTCATAAAAATAAACCCATTCACCAACCCAATGTTCTATGTACAGAATTGAAAACTCAAAGCCTGAAAATCATCATCTTGACACTGATTTTCTGTTGGTGTGAAGTAACACTATTAAACTATCACATGATAATAAGCTTGCATATAAAGAGCTATTAATAAATAAGAACAAACATACACAATATATGTATGTGCTTTCTGAAATCAAAGGGAAAACTGTTGAAAGAAAACTATAAATTAAAATATTTACATAAAAAAAAGACATTTAATTTGTATCAAACTAGCCCAAGCTGCTCAAACTAAAATTGCCAACTTGAAGCAATCTTTGTCATTATGTTAGCAGGTTTCTATTATCAAATATGGACTATTGATCATTTGGGGTAAACACTCCTTCACAATAAATTTATATACAAAAGTTCAATTTTCAGCCAAAAAGAAAAGTAATAAAATTATGAAAAGAGCAAAAACTTAATAAAAAAAATTAAATGATCTCAACTTGAACCGTAGTAAGTATAAAACATTTATTCACAATCCACATTCATCTTAAACTGATACTCAATACTGGATTTATATTCAAACATAATGCGTTTATTCAGTTACGTTTTTCAATATTTTCTTTTATTACTTCCTTTGACTTGAGCGATATCTTTGCATAGTCAGTAAGTTTGTACATGTTGAGGTAATTGTGGACAAGATCTTAACAGATAAAATTTATATGGCCCATTTTGTAAGCAAGCCTACACCAAGAGTAACAACAAATATTTGTAGAGTTAGAAAGAAAAATAAGGGTTTAAATGTATGAACACTGAGGAGCGGACATCAATGAATTTACCCCCCAGAATTAATTTAGTAAAGAACTGCATGTATTAACTGTGGTACATTCACTTGAGTAGGAGACAGCATTTCTAAGTAAGTTCTTGTTTCCAAAGCAAGTCAGTAGTTTTTGTTTGTCTGACAAAAATTACAGATTAAAAGTTCAAACATTTGACTGGCACACACATAATTGGAGATAACACTTTCTTCCTCCCAATAGAGCATCCAATGATGTATTTAATAGGATTCTAATTTCTGGAATTGCTTTGCAGATGAATTTTTACATTCAAGTTTGATCAGGCGAAAGTTTGGAACAGATCCCCACTAACATAGACTGATCCAGAGACATTTTGATACCTGTATACAGGTATGGGCGCCCAAACTCAAAAGCAAAAAATCCGCCCAAATTCTTAAAACCAACAGATTTTAATGTCAAAATAGCATTTAATGTTGAATTTTGGGCCAGAGATGTTGTTTTTGTCTTATTGTTGAAACATTTTGAACCAAAATGGTATGCCCAAATTTTCCCTGGATCAGTCCCTGACTAATTACTTATTTTGGTACATTTTTAACCTACTACCTTTCATACAAAGTCCATCCAATATTTCTTTAGTTTTAGGAAATTATGAAAAATGTAAACAATACTGGTTAATATTCCCTGTAACACATTATTGTAATGTATACTTCTGCTGTCGTATGGTAATCCTTAAGTTTTATATATAGTCAGCATTTACATTTACATTATGGCACTGACGCTGGAATTGTATTGATGTGAAATCACAAATCTCTTTGCTAGAAGTATCTGAAAAACTAAAATGTTAATAACTTCAAGTTAATAGAAACAAAAAATAAGTTTTCAAGTAAAGGGGAACTACATGTAAGTTAAATTCAAACACATTATCTTTTATGCCTAATTAACTAGAGGTCCATAACGTACTGAAGATTATGCAATTTAAATTCAAAAGATATAAATTACTTGTGTTAGCAATGCAACAATGTGATCATACATATGTAGCCTTAAAATATACAAGTTACAGTAAAAACCCTTGAGAAAAGAAACGTCACCATTTGAGTCGACTGAGAAACTGTCTGACCGAATGACAGCAAACAGAAAGTGCTCTGCACAACAAGTTTTTTATCAAAATATATCACATTCTTTAGAAAACTCTTGCTTTTGAGGACCACGATACATGTAAAAAAACAGAGCCCATACTAAGCTACAGTGGTGTATGTGTGGTCAACTGGCATGAATCGACGCTCGAAGCTTTGCTTATTTTCTAGAGGTTGCCAGTCCATTATCGTAGACGTTATCATGGAGCTATTTATGTCCTCCATTTCTGTTGCTGAATCCTGAGCATTCGTTTCGTCTTTTGAAGAGACTAAAGTTGACCTGTACACTGTTTGTTGAAGGTCTTTTATTTTTGAGGAAGAAAGTTTATCATATGTGTGGTCATTAGATGATACTACTGGTATAACGGACACAGTGTCTAGATGCAAGAGTTCAAATTTACCGGGAGCACTTGTGGACAAAATCTTCAGAGAACTAGAGGGATCATCAGAGTTAAGGCTGCCATATTTGGCATATGTGTGGTCAGCATTTGAAGCAATGTCCATTACATTTTCCTTCATTGATGGTGTTCCTGAATCTGAATTGTTAAACTGCCTATTGGTTGCTGGTGGTCGTAGTCGGTTTTTACTCCGAGGCAATGTGGCAGCATTTGTAGAAAAGTTATTGAAGACTGAGCTGTTTGTGGATGCCTGTTCAAGAAAGGTAAACTCTTCTGCAGATGTACATTTACGAGCCGTGGTATCTGACGAAGTTTTTATCAATAAACTTTCCTCTGATGCACTTTTCCGTGGTTGAGCATGAATACTGCGATGATTTGAATATCTAAAACCTATAGTATTTGAGGCATACGTATGGTCTTTCTCACTGGATACTTTGTCTAGATCCTCAGCTGGAAATGGGACCTTACGATTCTGCTTCTTCAGGGCATATGTATGGTCAGCTGCTCTCCGAATAGCATTTTCTTCTAGAGCTAATGCCATGTCGACTAAAGTGTGCAGAGCACTTGCTGTACCGGGTACATGGCTCGTGGTTCGAACTACATTGTCCCCTGTAAACACGGAGGCATCACTTAATGCTAAATCGTATGTCGTGTCACACTCACTGACTAAATTGTTCTTTCCGCGAGGACGGTCTGTTTGACAAGCCATTTATGCCTCTTCGATATTTTCACTCACACCAAACGTACTTATATTCACACAAATTTCACAACAAAAACAAAAAAGCCTTAACGAAAAAAGGTACACGCAAGGTAAAATTATCCTTGCATTGTAAAATCTTTTGACATTCAGGAAATCAGTGAATAAGTTGAGCTGAATCTATCTCCCTATACAAGATCTACAACAGGGGAGATAACTTTTATGATATATTGCATTTCGTAGCCTTGGTTGTGCACTCAATCAATAACTTTGCTTTTATAGTGCTATAGATTCAAAAATAAATATTTATATATCCAACTTATTTTACATTCGGTTGCACAATCCAATACATGTGACTTGTTTTGAAAGATGGAAGATGGTTTATTTTACAGCTATTTGAGGTTTTCTGCTTCTTTTCTTTACTGTACTTTGAATTTCATATCAACAGGTATGGGACTGGAGTTTACTCGAGTCAGGCTGATCACTCCCGAGCTCCTTGAGTGCGTCGGAAAACATCGATCAATCTCAATCACTACCGGTGAGCTTGAATTAAAGACGGTTTTAAAGCATCTTCCCCAGATTAATTGCGAATACCTCTTGCTATGTAGCCTCACACATGCGTCTCATCCTGGTTTACTTACTTTGTCGGTCAGGAAGATACTTGCTATATGGAGTGAGCAAGTTACAATCATCATCAGGGAAATTACTGAATTAGTAAATTAACCGACACTGATTGACCCGGAAAAAATTCCGGGCCAGGATGAGAATCGAACTCACGACTTAGGGTTACCGTTGGTAGAGCGGTGGGACGGTAACCCTAAGTCGTGAGTTCGATTCTACCGTTGGTAGAGCGGTGCAACGGTAACCCTAAGTCGTGAGTTCGATTCTCACCCTGGCCCGGAATTTTTTCCGCGTCAATCAGTGTCGGTTAATTTACTAATTCAGTAATTTCCCTGATGATGATTGCAACTTGCTTTCGAAACACTGACTTCATCACGTATGAAAATTTAAATATACATATTCTAATGGGCTTGATTTTTAAGCTCTGTGTGTATAAGAGAATATAGAGTAACTTGGGCCTATGTCTATACAAAAGGATGGCTAGCCCTAGAAGCCTATTGATTTCCTTTGTTGGTGTTGCCTTGTTCTGATTATAATAATAAACACAGTACCAACTTCTAATTTTTAGTTTGATCTCTTTATTAAACCAATAAATAAACAAATATGTAGTAAACATAAACGGACAGAAGAAGAAACTACCGGTAAGTGTTTTAACAATAATCCCAACAGTAGTAGGCCCTATAAAAGTTCAAGATTTTCTTTAAAATATGTAAATAGTAAAAATATATTCCTTTGTAAATATAACTTATGAATTGATAATATAAATTTGCACAGTAGAATAACATATCACCAAACGTCTAAGAATGTATAACAAAAACTAATTTTCTGATCTGAAAAATAACAGTGAACAAAGAGTTAGTGAATTTATTTTAAGAGTGTAACCCACATGTTAAGTCAGCTTAAATCTCTTTAATACTTATTTTATAGGCGTTCAAATTGTAGGCTTAGTTTTGATGTGTCAGTTGTCAAATTTTCGCTGAATATCACATTATGACTGTACTCATCAGTTCAACCACAACCCAAAGCCAACAATTAACTAATATCACATTATGACTGTACTCATCAGTTCAACCACAACCCAAAGCCAACAATTAACTAATATCACATTATGACTGTACTCATCAGTTCAACCACAACCCAAAGCCAACAATTAACTGAGGCGATGATAAACCAAGTAGACACCACAACATGGATAAACAATAAACATGTGCTAATCAACCAAGAATAAAAACAATAATATCCTTTAAATGATATGTTGATTGATTGATATTGATTGAGAATGAAAGATTATTTTAGTCAGACTGAGATATTGTTCTTGTGAGACCCATTGATGGATTGTTTGATTGAAGTTTTACGCCGCACTCAAGATTATTTCAGTAAAAATAGCGGAGTTGCCAGGTTTAGTAGGGGTGGAATCTGGGCTCATTGCCCGGAGGACCTGGCAACTCTTCCACATACAGCGACGAATTTTTATTTGCTCTGAGCGTGATTTAAACCTGAGCCTCATCGAAGGAAGGTCTGTGAGGGACTGAGAGACGGTCACCCAAACCCACTGGACCACCGAGGCCCCGCCCCCATTGATGGAAGGCCTGTGTCAGACACTATAACATGATATAAAGTATTGACATTTAACAGACATGTGATCTCTTTTCAAAAATTGCAGTCTTTAGAGCAAAGATGTTTGTAAAAACTAAATGGTCTACATCATTAAACTATTGATCTTCCTATCACCGGCGTTTAACATATTCTGATTCCCATTTGTCTGCATTTTCAAAACCATTTTTAGCATTCTCGAAATCGGCCATGGCCTGTTTGATTTCACTCTGGGTATTCATCACAAATGGACCTGCAAAAATATATTGGAAAATTGCTGAGTTCATATTTCAATAACACAAACATGTTAGTTAACACTGGTTCACCTTCAAGTTTGTGAGGCCCTTTTTTAAAGGGGCATGAGCTGCCAAAATGTTGATATTTTGACGTAAACACAGAATGTTGAAATTATCGGCTATTTTTCTCAAGACGTATAATTCAGAAGCTTTTTAGTGCTTCTAGTCTCAAAAATGTACAATAAAGTATTGTTTTGAACTAACTTTGACTTAGAATGAATGAATGGTCGTCCCGGTTATTTAAATTTTGCTACTTTTCGAACACGTTTTCGGTTCGTACAGGGCACATACTGTATGGATTTTCCTCATTCCAACGCCAATCATTTAGTTTTTCGATGGCCTTCAAAGCCTCTTACTGTCGTGACGATTAGAAATTATGAAAAAAGAGTGAATTTCGGCAGCTCATGCCACTTTAATCAAATTCCAAAATCAAAAATATGTTTCAGCAAATATCTCCATTAACGCATTCATGAATAGCAAGAAATATTAAACCCATGTCACAAATTGCAATGTCAAGCATCAACTTCCATATGTTAAAATAAAACAAAAACAGCTAAATGTGTAAACTTAGTTTAAAAAAACCAATTAATAGCTTTTGTTAGAAGTAGGCAGGTAGTTCCAGCAATATTTAGGTGATTTTAGAGAGATTTTCAAATTTAGCTTATAAATGAGAAAAGAGAGAATGAAATTGGACCGGCAGTACCTTTTCAGTGCAAATTTTCCTTTTTTCCATTGTTTATTAATAGATATCTCTCTTGACCAAAACTTGCTGCTATTTTTTTAGTTATTTGTGATTGAAAGAGGGGCTACTTTTTTGGGCCATGGCCACCCGATATATATCCCTGAAATATATACGAGAACCACACCTACAGGGCCCCACATAAGATTATGGAAGTGGAAAAATACTAAGAACAGACAATGCATTTAGAAACCCATATCAAGTGGAATCAAGAAAAAACAACAAGCACAGCTTTCTGAAAGGTAGCAATGCCTTGAAACACTGTATGTCATCAGAAACAAGCACATATTGTACAGTCGGAAAAGGGTAGAAACTCTGAAAATAGCAAAACCAGCGTAGATCGCATGATATCCAGAATGTCCACCAAGATAAAAAAAATTCAATACAAAACATGGGAGAAGATGTGATGGAAATATCCAACATGTCCACCAAGTTTCGAAAAAATTTGATGAAAACCGTGGGAGCAGATGCCATGACAAGCACTAATTGTCTATGTCCTTGTATACTGTCGGAAAAGGGCAATAACTCTGAAAATAATGAAACCAGCGTAACCAGAATAGGAGGTGCACATCCTAGCATGATATCCAACATGTCCAGTAAGTTTTGAAAAAAAATGATGAAAACTGTGGGAGGAGATGTGATGACAAGCACTAATTGTCTGTGTCATCGTATACTGCCTGAAAAGGGCAATAACTCTAAAAATAATGAAACCAGGAAAACCAGAATGATATCCAATATGTCCACCAAGTTTCGAAAAAAAATGATAAAAACAGTGGCAGGAGATGCGATGACAAGAAATGATTACGGACAGACAGCCGGACAGACAAGCTGATCGCTATATCCCCCGCATTATGCCGAGGGGATAATAAAAAGGAGTATTTCGAATTCATTAATCAAACTCATTTTGTTTAAGTGGCTATGCTTCTGACGTCATACATATTAACTCCACATAAAACTGCATATATAAACAGGACTTACTCTAATCTAAGAAATGCTACATTTTATAGAAAGCTTGATAGTACCAATGTGAGAATTTATAAGATGGGGGTGTACTAGATTATGGTACATTAGATGTTACTGATGTTAATCCCTGGAAAATTCTATGATGTATTGGTAAAATAATCAAAATGAATTATTGGTTTACTTAAAGTGGCATGAGCTGCCAAAATTCGCAGTTTTTTCATAACGTCTGATCGTCACGGCTTTGAAGGCTATCGAAAAACTAAATGATTGGCGTTGGAATGAGAAAAATCCATACAGTATGTGGCCTGTATGAACCGAAAACGTGTTCAAAAGTAAACAAAATTTAAATAACCGGGACGACCATTCATTCATTCTAAGCCAAAGTTAGTTTAAAAGAGTACTTTATCGTACATTTTCGAGACTAGAAGCATTAAAAAGCTTCTGAATTCTACCTCTTGAGAAAAATAGCCAATAATTTCAGCATTCTGTTTAAACGTCAAAATATCAACATTTTGGCAGCTCATGCCCCTTTAAAAAATAGCAGACTGATTCTCTGAGAGTACCCTGAGATAACAGCAAGAAAAAAAGGAAGTGTTAAATGTTTTGGATGAGGGCAGATGGCGTTACAGCTAATGGAAGAATCTATACCTCAACAAGAGTTTAAGAAACTCATAATACACCTGCAAGGATAAATTAATTGTAGCACACTATCTTCATATTCAATACTAAAGATTGTCTTAAACAGAAGTTTGGCTGGAAGAATCTTTCAGTCACCTAAAAAAGACTGGGGCTTGGTAACTTATCACAAATTTTAGTATGAGACACATCGCCTACCTATTTGTATATCTTACAACTGTAATTGGTACAGACAGGCAGACTGGCATCTCTAGTCACCAAAGCTTCTTGCATAAGTGTCTACACTACATATAGGCATACAACAGCAATTTCATTTAATTACGGATAATCATAAAACAATAGAAAGAAGGTGCTCCGCGACTCATTTGGTCACCATGGTTATCAAAAAGTCGTTTGAATACAATTAAGCTCTACTGTGAAACCACAAACCGATTAACAGCCATTTGCTCAATTACTGAATGCAGAAAGGCTGGATGACACATATAGCGAGACACTACTTTTGGTATGAGACATCATCAATCCGTAAGCTAGTTATAACTGAAAAAAAATTGTAAATCCATGCAATAGTTCCTGTTTTGGTCACCACAAATATCCAGACAATTTAATTTTGGTACAGGACACACCGTCTACTCAGGAGATAGTTATAACTGAAACTGATATTTTGGTCGCCACAAATATCGAGACCCAAATTTAATTTTGGTACATGACACATCGTCTAACGAATAAGATTCATACATTGTGTATATCAGAAGAAGAAAAATAAATGCAGGCAATAGGTTTAAAGTTATGGAGCAGACAAGAAACCCACAAATCTAAATGGAACTTTAAGAGTGGGCGTATAAAAATGACGGGTGGTAGCTTCAACTGGGTGCTTTACAGCAGAGCTGATGATTTTTTAGATATATTTACACTTTTAGCTAATTCAATTGCCCTTTCAGTTTTTGTCATCACCTATTGTTCCATCACGTCACCAAACGATATTTCCACTCTAAGTCATTAATGTGTTATTTTTTTCATAATCAACGTGTAAAAGTATGGCCCAACTGATGTTATGGCCGGACAAAAGAAAACTGAAGTCACAAAAGAATGCTGCCATCAGGCATTATGACGTTATGGTGAAGCATGCAGTAGCCATATTTAAAATGGTACGAAATGTTATTACCATTTCTAAATTTGGGATGCACTATCCAGTCTTTCTTCAGGCAGCCATTGTTGAAAATAGAGCAACATCATCGCATGTTTTTTTCCAGTTAAGCTGCACTTTTGAATAAAATGCTATGTAGTATGAGGAGAAGATTATCCAACTTGTCGAGCCAGTGTGTTACAATAAATATCACTCTGGTTTATTAATTTTCAGTCACTCTGCAGATGTAATAAACTTGAGTGTATTCATCATGACACGCTGGTTCTTGTTAGATAACCTCCATATTTCAGCTAAAAACAATTATGGAAAGCTTACCATACTGAACAATAGGTTCTCCAATAGGTTTACCACCCACAAGGACAAAATGACAGGTCTCTGCCTCCTGTAATATCGACAGTTAAAAGGTTACCAAAAATACTTCAAAGTTACAAGAGTAGCCAAAATTTGAATAATTATGTATCAAAAAAGAGAAATAGGAAATATTTTCTTGTTTTGTACAAATTTTTCCTTAATAATACCCCCATAAAATAATGTCAGTGAAGAATTATAAACAAGAGACCTTAAGAGTATTTTGGGTCGAAAACCCAAACTACTCTTTAAGGTCTGTTGTTTAATTGATGTTTTAGGCAGCACTTATATGGCGGCGTGGACAGGTTTAGAGGGGGGGGGGGGAACCGAGCCCTTTGCCCGGAGGGAACCCCAGACCTTCAGTGACCACCTGGCAACTCTCCCACATACATCAATTGAGTGAATAATCCACTCAGAAATTGTTCAATTTCTATTTGGTCTGAATGTGATTTTATGTGCCGCATCAATGGAAGGCCTGTGAAGAACTGAGGGACAATCAACCAACTGAGCCAGCGAGGCCTCTATGTTCTCATCAGGAAAAACTGGTGGATATGGGGAAACCAGGAGATATGTGCAGTAGTTTTCCAGGGAGTAAAATGACAGTTTATAAAAGATAAAAGTGATTTGATAAGACTATAATCTGATGATACTGGTCTAACAGTCTCCATCTTAATATTAATGACTGATTGGTGCTTCCTTCAGTAAATATGGCGGGCCTCCGTGGCTAAGTAGGTAGAGCGTTGGACGCTTAATCCGAACAGCCTTCCACCAATGGGTCACAAGTTCAAATCCCACTCAGTCCCAACCCCAACCCCCCCCCCCCCCCCCAAAAAAAAATTGGGAAATTTTCTGATTGGGTTTTCACTCGAACGACCTATGTGGGATGGTTGTGGGTTTCCTTCGGGCAAAGAGCCCGATTTCCTCCCACAACAAAACTGCCAATGCCGCCATATAAGTGAAATAATCTTGAGCGAGGCGTAAAACACCAAACAAACAAACAATCAATCAATCAGAAAATATGAGATTATCCAACCTTATTCTCCATCTCTATCATAACCCCATCACCAAGAACAAGTACATGATTAGGTAAACCTTTTGTTTGATTTTCACCAGGACCTAAACAAATAAATAAAATATCAGTAGCCTACACAGATAAGAAAGGAAACACATAGATTGTTTCTGGTGATTTTGGTTTTATAGAGGAGTTGCTATATGATACTATAAGTTATCTAATGTTTTTGGCTAAATTAACAAGGCTGATATTTTTTCTAGTAAAAAAAACCAGAAAACATGCATAAACAGTATATGAGCCCATACACCTAAGAGCGAATGATATATGACAAATTTACTGACATTTCATTTTCAAAGCGTGTGTTAAAGAATTATAAAAACAATTTATATTGGTATTTCTAAAATAGAAGAGTTACAAGACAGGCAAATTTTGTGTATAGAATATGTACGAGAAAGGTAAATCTAAACTGTGTAAACTCGAGAGAGCCTTTCAGAAATGTGCTAGTAAACTGTGGAGATTTATACCTACCAAAGTAAGCTGATCCAGACAGTATGTAAATAAAGGCAGTCCAACCTTCAGGTATTGCTTGATTCAACTGTCCACCCTGAGATACTTCAAAGTCCAGGTACATTGTGGGGGTTCTGGTATAAACAGGTGACTGGAAGACAAAATAAATTGAGGAGTATTATAAAACTGGTTCAGATATAAAATGTACAAGAAAATCAATAACATATGAAGCAAGTTGGTAGATTTAACTGTTGCATGCCAACGAAATGAACCAGACAATGCCCATTTGAATCTGAAAGGACTGCTGCTGATGATAATCAAGAATCATTCCATTAGGTGTCTAATGTCCAGGGCCCAGTTTCATAAAGTGATCTTAGCCTAAGGTGATCTTAATTACCAATGGCAACGTATACCTTTAGCATTGGTTGCCATGGTAGTTAAGATCACACTTAGCTAAGATCGCTTTGTGAAACTAGGCCCAGGGCCAAAAAATCACAGCCACATGCATGATTATAAAACTGCTGGAAAACCTTAATCCCACTCAGTCTAAATAAATATTGGCATTTTTTTTAATGGCTTGGAGGGGTGGGTATTTTTCACTGTTGTCATATAAGTGAAATAATCTTAAGTGTAATATAAAAAGTCAAACATTAAATTATTGGTCATTTCATTTTTGGGTCTGACCACAGTTAGGGTCAAAAGGTTATTGGAAGAGCAGAATGAAGCCTTCGTTTGGTTGTGATTATGAAGTCACTTTGGTGTCAACTTTGTGAAGTTTTGCCAAGCTTAGGTTTCCTAATATTCTAATTTATTATCCTTCAACCAAGTTAGTTGGCAAATGCTGAATTTTGATTGGTCGATTACCCGGGTCGTATAAACCCATACACCCGGCCTGATTTTGTTATGACCCGCCTGGCGAAAAAACATGGCCGCCACCACTTCAAATGTTTACTCTCTTCGAAAAGCCCAAAACAGGTCTTATGAGGATCTATTACAGTCACCTAAGCTTTATTAATTGTGCAAAGTTTTTATTTCTATCTAATTTGACTCTAATTTAAATCTACAAATGGAAAAACGAAACACAAAATTCTTCGTACATCGATCAATAACGTTGCTAAGTATACAAGGGGCGTAACTCTGTATGTGGTTTGTCGTCTGCTCGGTCCGTTTGACAGACGTTCGTACATTTTCACTGTAGATGTAAGTGTGAAATATCGAGATATTAGCTTAAACTGCTTTAGCTAAATATATTTGTCATAGATAGAATCTGCGCGATAAAATAAATAAAAAGACAATCTGAAAATTTGCACACACGATGAAGTAACTCTGATTAAATTAACACTAATAATCGTAGGGGCCTATATACCAGCTGGTATGCCAGGCTACAGGTCGATAGCGGTTTAACTTGAAACATGAATCTGTAACAATTCTCCGTCTACTAGGGGTTTCGGGATAATAAATTCGTCATTGATATTTTACCCTGGGTGTATGAATCTTTTATGACCCTTCTGTTCCTCATACACCCTTCGCCTCCGGCTCAGGGTGTATGATTATCAGAAGGGTCATAACGATCCATACACCCAGGGTAAAATATCAATAACTAATAATATCCCTGCACAGCTCTCACAATGTGAATGGAAAATGTTCAACCCCCAATGATTGTCAACATTACAAGTATTGGAGAAAGAGCCAAAAGTGAGAAAAAAGTCAAATTTGGGCCAGCAAAAGATGGAATGTTTTATTCCAAGTGAAATGTTTTATTTACATGCCCAGCATTAAAAGTTTCTAGTAAGTTAAATGAAATGCTGCTCACCTTTATTCCTAATGACTCTCCTGCAATAACCTTCACTTTAATCTTATCCTTAGAAACAACAGGGATATCTTTACTGAGTAATTCCTGATAGGCTGGTTGTATCATCTTGTCTTTGTGTGCCAGGTTTATCCACAGTTGTAGTCCATGCGATTCCTCAGATCCTGCCGGCATTTCACAGTGAACTATTCCCCGACCTGCTGTCATCCACTAGATCAATAATAACATTTCATCTTTATTAAGAAATCAATGCCAAGTAACATTTGTGAAGAATACATACCTAGTTATTTTTCACACGTTCAATAGATTCATCAGGTTCTTGATGAGTTGTCTATTTATATTGATATATACCTATTTAAAGAGATAAATAATAAATTCAAGATTAATGTACAGCTGTGCATTCATGATGGTCAAAAAAAGAAGTCCCATGCCAACTATTTAAAAATTGATAGTGTAAGAATAGTTAATCCACTGAAAATGGCATGAACTATCTTCAGTACCTTGATACATTGAAGGATTGAAGTTGAAATAAATGATCTCGTTACCTGTACACAGCAAAGATGTGTGATAATAACAAACAACAATGAAAATAGCCAGGATGTAAGAGTACATTTAAGGGGTTATGTTGATTATACAAACTACAAAGATGTACAGCTCCAAAATTGATATTAGCAGAAAGTTCTAATTTTCTATTTGTTGATAGAAATTCAGCTCACGCCAATAGTTTCAATTGTTCTAAATGCTTTAACTTATTTGATCCATAAAAGGAATAAAATGGTATACACTTGCACATTAAATAAATTTACATATACACTGTAGTTAAAACCTTGAGACTGATTCTTACATATGGACATAAAACGTTATCCACACCTTCTCAGCGTAGACCATCACGAAATCATCAAGTACAGCAAGTAAGTTATATGTAGGCCTACTAGCCTGAAAGCCCCCTGTGACAGTTGTTACTTTATCAATTATGACCACAGTAATCAGTAAGTTATGTATATGCACTGGCCTGAAAGACCCCAAAGTCAATTGTTGGTTTACCAATTATGACCATAGAAATCAGTAAGTTTTATGAATGGGGAAGTGTGAGACGTCCCATTAGACCATATTCGGGGGCTTGACGCCTTATGACCTTATCACCATAAACAGTGCCCTCTCTCTGCTCTTAGTCATAAATCATAGCTTTTCTTCTCTTCTTCATATGAAATATTATGGGATGCATAAGAAAAAAGATGGCGAACGTTTTAGATGTGACAACAGTACTTGATGGAGCAAAAGTTAAAGTTTCTGAAAAACGTCAGATAGTTGAAAATGAGACAAGGAGCATGGAGTATGGACTGATTTGAGTCGAAATTTAGATATCAGAGTTGCGTGATCAGTAAAGCTTTTATAAAAACCAATGCAGTCTCCGAACTGCGGTTACTGAGATTGCTGATAGATATGACAGTCCAGTAAATGGAGAGTGAATTTATTTTCTGATTTGAAATTGCAACCGTTGACAATTTCAAAATCTACCACGCATAAACATATCATAATGTACATGTAGTATAAGCAGGCTGACGGGATCAGTGCCCTGAATATGGTGTAATGTAACCTTTCACACTTCCCCATTCATAGGTTTCTGGTAATATGCACTAAAATCCAGTAGTTCCAATGAACAAGTACAAGTAGTGTAAAACAAAAACTTCATACTGACTCAATATTTCGACTTTTATTCAGTCATCATCAGCACTCCAGATGACTGAATAAAAGTGTTCCAATTGTTTGGTTGTGACCACAGAAATCAGTAGTACTAACCTGTAAGTCTCCTGGACCAATTGTTCCTTTGTGACCACAGAAATCTTCATGCTCTACTGAACCTTTCAACATATAAGTCACCTGTACAAGATAATCATTCAAACAAGGCTAAATCAACCATTTAATAGTTGTATTCTGCTTCAAATTAATGTAATATTTTTTACAGCTATCAATTTAAAACTTTTAAACAGAAAAAAATTAAGTTATAAACCGTTGATAAAGACTACTTATTAAATACTTTATATTGTAGCAGGGGAGGGGGGACAAAATGAATGGATCAATCAATCTGGACACCTTACTGTTTCAAATCCTCTGTGTGGGTGGTCAGGGAAACCGGCAGGGGAGGTAACTCGAAACTCATCTAACATCAAAAATGGATCCAAATTTTTTACCTATAAAGGAATTATGATGAATTAGTTTTATAACTACCATTTCCTTATTTAAACGATTCTGAAAATAGAGATATTAATTATGGGCCAAACAGTGATGATGGACAATTATCAAACCTAATTGAAAGGAATGTTTTGTTAGACCTAGTACCTCATTTAAAATTTCTTAAACAAGTTGCAAACCTTAGACCCAACACTCCTTCGAACTCTGGCTCCAACACCTTCTCCTTGTTCAACACTTAACACATTCTTCACAACCACACGAGACATTATAGTTGATCAGTTTAAATGTACACTGATTGAGGTTACAATACTAGGCTTCTTACAATCTACTTCAGGGCCCTTAATAAAAACAGTAACATGTACATACCATTACTACTCAGGTATTTAATCTGATGTATATGAATTTGTCGGTCATATTGTTAATAGGCCTACATGTATTTGGTATTACAGGGAGATTAAACAAACAAAATCTAGGAAGACAGTGATCTTTTTGGTGATCGTCTCATTGGTTTCTCAATAGTAGCCTACCCTTTCTCATTGGTCTCCCATCCCATTGGTCCCCCGTCTCATTGGTTTCTCAATGGTCCCCCGTCTCATTGGTCCCCCGTCCCATTGGTTCCCCATCTCATTTGTTTCTTGATGGTCCCCCGTTCTCTCAATGGTCCCCCGTCTCATTGGTAGCCTACCCCGTTTCAATGAGAAGGGTGTCTAATGAGATGGGGGACTATTGAGACGGAGGACCAATGAGACGGGGTACCAATGAGAGGGGGGACCAGCGACATGCTTCCCTCTGTTCTATAGTATATGCCTAGTACGGGTTTCTGACTCCAAAATTACTTTTTTGTGTACTGACGGTCGTATTTTGGCGACCGTCAGTATAAAAAATAGTCATTTTGGAGTCAGAAACCCGGACTAGTAGGCTATATGCCCAGATACCTACACTACATTTAATTCAATAATATTAAATGTCTACAGGTACCTCGTTATTTATGTTTAGATATCTATGGTCGGTACCATGTCGACGACCATAAATTCAGAAACTGTCAAATAACGGAGTAAGACCTTTAGGCTTTACTAAGTTTTAAAGTGTGTTAAGCTGTTAAGTCAGCAAGTGACTCGTGACATAACTTAGTCTGTAAATCTAAGCTGAAAATGCAGATTGTGTAAATGAGATCAAAGTTTTCTTCGTTGACAGCCTAATCACAATGACATCGTTGTTTTGCTCAGCTTTTTTTGGCAAACGTAACTTCCATAATGCATTGTGTAACTGTAAACTTCAAAAGTCTGGAGACTCGACAAAAAAGTTATTAATTTTGTACTCGCGAGAACAAGCGGGACATAACTCTCATTTCTGGTCACAGTATTGTCCCCTTTGCTCAAGCTTGATAAAGATGGTTGGGGGAATAGTTTATAACATGATTGTTATATTTACTGATAATGCTCTTGGTGATTTGTAACATTTAAAAAATGTATATATAAATATACAGGTAGAGGAATGTTCACTGGATTAAATATTCTGTAGTATTCTTATTCCATTCTATAGGTCATTTTATAGATGTTGTATAGAAAGGTTTGTTCTAAGGAATTATATAGTAGGCCTATGGTGCTCTGGTTGGATATTGGAATATTGCTAAATGTGTTGGGAGAAATTTGTAAGCTAAAAATAACAGTGCAGTATTTTCTGATCTATACCAGACAAAATATAATCCCTACTACATATTTCTGTATTTTTAAATGAGACTGATAAGTATTAGCCCAAACAATATTGCAATAATTACAAAATCGGAAAACCGGAGTAGGCCTGTAGTAGTTGTAGAGTTTTCTTTTTAAGTGAGTGTTTTATATGAGATAGGAATCCCAAATTTCAAGATACTTTTTAACAGATGTCATATATACGAGGGTCATGCTAGTTTATTTTGTTTATGGCAACACCAAGGAATTTAGTCCTTTTGACTGTTTGTATTTGTTTATTATATACTTAGCGCCATTAAAGTGGCATGAGCTGCCGAAATTCACACTTTTTTCATAATTTCTGATCGTCACGACAGTAAGAGGCTTTGAAGGCCATCGAAAAACTAAATGATTGGCGTTGGAATGAGGAAAATCTATACGTGTTCGAAAAGTAGCAAAATTTAAATAACCGGGACGACCATTCATTCATTCTAAGTCAAAGTTAGTTCAAAACAATACTTTATCGTACATTTTTGAGACTAGAAGCACTAAAAAGCTTCTGAATTATACGTCTTCAGAAAAATAGCCGATAATTTCAACATTCTGTGTTTACGTCAAAATATCAACATTTTGGCAGCTCATGCCCCTTTAAAAACGCACGGATCTGGTCCCACTCTTCCTACACTACCTGGATCAATTCACGTCGGCTGCGTGGCCTGGGTTGACGTTGTGCAACGGCATTCTTAAGCTGGTCCCCCAAGTGCTCTATGGGCGATATATCGGGGGAGTAAGCTGGCCATTCGATGATGTTCACATTATTCTGTTGCAAGAAGTCTTGTGTCAACCTTGCAGAGTGTGGGCGCGCATTGTCTTGCTGAAACGTCCTAACGCCAGCATTGGCTTGGAGGAATGGAAGCAGCACAGGTCGAAGGATGTTATCCACGTAACCCTAAGCATTCAGGTTGCCATCAACAATGACAAGGGGAGTTCGTCTGCGAGAAGTGATGCCTCCCCACACCATAACACTACATCCACCCAGCGATTTCCTTCCCTCACACATGCATTTGCGAAACGTTCACCACGTCTGCGCCACACACGTTGACGTTGGTCAGGACGATCAAGGCAGCTTCGAGACTCGTCAGAGAAAAGGACAGAGTTCCAATCATTGATACGCCATCTCTGATGATTTCGAGCCCATCGTAAACGATTTTGGCGCGCGGCGGGTGTCAATATGGGCCCTCGGTAGGGGATGCGTACATGCATCTGTATCTGTTGGAGACGGCGTCGGTCTGTGTCGCGGTGCGAAATCGGTCACGTGTGTGCAACAAACCGATGTACCGATCCTGGCGGGCTGTAGTGACTCTTGGCTGACCAGGGCGTGGTCGGTCGCCAACATTGCCAGTTTCATGTTCCCTGATTCTGAGGCGACTAATTGTGGAGGGATGACACTGCATGTGACGACCTACGGCGGCACAACTGAGACCCGCCTGTAACATGCCAATGGCACGTTCCCTTTTTTGTGTCGTAAGTCGGGGCATGGTAACGTTTTCTGATTTTTTTCTTCGTTTTTATGCTGAGTTTCGTGTTAAGTGTTGAACCCACGACAAATGAGCTCTGAAAGCTGTTCTCAGTGACGGTGAAACACTCAATGGACGTTATTAGGAAATGTTGCGTAATGTTCACGACAGGCGCGTCGGGAACACCACAGGTTATCCAGTTATTGCAACTCAACTGGAACTAACAATAAACAACAAAACGTAAATGACCAATAGCCTTACTGGGGTAGAAACATAAAATTCAACCGTGCGTTTTTAATGGCGCTAAATATATATAGTGAGCATGTTTGGTTTATTGGACTGTTTTATCATTGATAAACAAATGATTTCTTTTCTTGGCGTTAAGCGAGCGTTTGTTACAATTCATCCAGTTATGAATATTTTGACGTTCCTCATAAATGCTGTTTTAAATAGAGTTTTGGGACATTTATCAGATAGGAAAGCGCAAATAAGATTATATTTAGTTTAATACACTTTACGAAATCATTTATGTATATTAATAATACGAGGGGGTCAAGAATTGAACCTTGGGTGACACCGATATTTAGGGGTAGTAAATTACATTCGATCGCATTATAAAATATAAAATATTTACGTTAAAGAAGGTATGATTTTAGCCAATCTAAAGATTTGTTTCTTACAGCATAGTGATCTAATTTGGCGAGGAGGATTTGATGGTCTACTGTATGGAACGCTTACGCAAGAGAAAAAGGGAAGCAGAAATTAGAAAAGTCACAGGCTGAGCCTCATTTATGCTCAGGGAATAAACCCAGCTATCTTTAGTTTATTTGCGAAGATATTCGCTTAGAGTGTGACGTCAGGATTGTTATATTTTTCTTACACCTGTTAAAGTGTTACCCAACTGGCATGTGATAATCCCTGTGATATATATCGGGTAAAGGCGTACGAGCAATTTTATCTTTTTTAACGAGTTTTGGACAGAATGTCACGTAGAATGGCGCGAGATCTCAAGTTGGCGCTCAAGGAAATCTAAAGAGAATATGGTTGGGCTTTATAACTAGGGGACTTCGAATTTTTTGATTAGTGGAGACCCTATTATATACTCCAATCGTATTCTCACGAGATCTCCATTAGACTTGGCTGATAGATCACTTCTTGACTTTAAGACTAGGATAACTTTATACGAGATTCTCGCACTTTCGGGATCGGGATTTGCCTTTGTTTTATATCAATTTAACATCCCAAGAACGTCAACATGGCGGACTCCATATGGAATCCTTGGAGAGTAAGTCTTTTACAGTCACAATCTCCACAAAACATGATGTATGCAGTTTTCTACTCTTTTTTAGCATGGAGCGGATTTTAGATCGCTGGTGCCAAAATAGAACTAGAAGTCACCCTATTCCTAACGTCGAAATAGTGGGCGAAAAGTGCCCATTTGGAGAGTTCACTCGGAGGTAAATGCTTTTAATCATTCGACAAAACAACATCATGAAATTCAATCGGACGTTTGCTCGCATTTACCCGATATTTCATTATTAGGTTTTTACCTTTATCATATTACAGATTTCAAAGCCAATACTGGTAATGACCATTCCCGACCGACTTAATAATAATATTAGTTATAGTAGGATACCCGTAGATTTGATAAGGGGAAAGACTAACTATTATAGACCACCACAAACGTTGGAGTGCACTATTCCTTACAGAAACTCGTTCAAATATGGCTTCAGTTTTCGGAGTTGCATTTTCTTTGTTTTATACAAAATCCATCTGTGTTGGTATGTCGTTTTAGAAATTGTAACGATGTTCCAATATATTTCCATACCTTTAAATGGTATAAAGCTTTCATCTTAACACCTGGTTATTTCCTCTTCTTTACTTCTTCAATACGTGCATTTTTTATTTGCGTAACAGATCATTTATGCATTAATGAACTTTCACTTGAACTTTCAATAAAAATACATGATATTAATGCCTGAACTACATTTACGGTTACTGTTTGCCCGGCTAATTTGTGATGGGGCGGGATGGGGAATTCATTTCTCTCCTGAAGATGGTATAATAAATGCCGATTATGGAGTCATCATGAAACTTTCGTTTTACGGGTTACACTACTGGTGTAGACCTATTACGTAAAACTAGCCAGAGGGGCTTTTGGGAATTCTCTTATAGTATGTTTCTGATTATGATTTTCACTCCTTACCCTAACAAACCAATAGCAACGCCACCATATACGTGAAACAACCTTGATAGCGGTCTCGAACATCAGTCGGTTGTATTTCATTTCCTTCATTTTCTCTTTTACCCTCAATTTTCCCTTATGGAAAAAATGAAATTGTTTGATTTACTTATATCCAAAGCTAAAAACTCATTTTTTAAAAATAAATCCTAAAGTGTTGCTCGTTAACATTCTGTTCCGTTTATAATGATGATAATTAAATCCTCAAGATGAGCAAAGATTCCAGTCTGAGATAGAGAATTCAAGCCCACGTCGACCTAGCACTGTACTCCTTACCACATGGGAGTATGCGGAAGTCAGTGAGTTAATGGCAAATCGGAAACCTGTGGCTTACGTGAAAATATTTCCTGCTTACAGGAAGTAGTTGATCATTGAAAAGGGCAGTAGAGAAATTGTGTATGCCATCACACGGGCTTGTCTAACTGGACCTACTTTAGTGCAAATTTGTTGGGGTTTTAACGAGACATTTACTGAATTTCTTAACCAATCTTTAGTAAGTTATTTTTTTTATTCTCAGTTTTATTTGGTTTCTGTTTAAAACAATATAAGACTATTTCCTTGTAACGTTTAATGATGTAGGTGTGATGTACATCTTTGACATTCCAAATGATTCACTCCTTTTGTTCGCCTCTGATGAATATTAGACTACTTAACACATCGATGTTAAGATAATATCAGAGAATGTTGATTGTTTATCGTTTAAAATTCATCGGATCATCAACGATTGAATCTTTCGCTTATTTTACACTTGATAAGTATATCAGCTGATGTTTGGTTTGTTCTTTACAATACACAAAGATGCGATACACAAATCATCAACCATTGAATCTTATTTTACACTTGAGAAGTATATCAGCAGAAAAGATATTGATCTTTTGTTCTTTAAAACGCACTTTGAAACCTATTGCAGAGCAAAAAGGAAGCTTTTTATTTTATATATATATACAGTACACAAAGATGCGATACACAGACACAAACATATAAATATATACATACATACCTATGTAAACAACCAATGTCGTAACAAATATCAAATGACAGAGATCCTTAATTCCGACTCATCTAACAAAAAAATGTCGCAAGCTATACGTATAGGAGAAACTCAAAATTCTCTACGACACACAGCCACCAACCATTTATCCGGCTTTAGACTTGGAAATGCTGTGCCCAGGTCATTCGGTTTAGGGTCATTTCGAAATTTAAAAAAACTATCCTTACTTCCACTGCTGATACCAAGCACAAACGTCTGGAACCGGAAAGTGTTTGGATTCAAACGTCTACCCTACCAATGTCTACCCTTTGGGTTTGAACCTTGGCCCGGGAAGATGTCGTGAAAAAAGTATTATACCATTTGTGTTTCAGTATAATAAGGACAGCATGAACATGGCCCAGATTCTAATAGATTGATTAGTGTCTTAAGTCGCACTCATGATTATTTCAAGTAATTCGTGCCATCCTCACAGAATTTGTAAATAGTAAGAATGCTAAAATAATTGGCTGCTTCGCATTGAAAAAACGTTAAATATTTTGTATTTCTAACTGAGCATTTCTAATATGAATTAGGAATATGAGTTGGGGACAGAGGATTTCTATAAGGTGCACTGTCAGGATTGTTAATTCTGGCATTAAAGGTTATAAGACGATGGATTTTACGTCTGGTAGTTAATTTGTGCGAGTTGGATGTTTGATATGATAATGTAGTCGAAACGCTTATTTAGCAAGTTAGGATTTTGATACAGTTTTATAATAGATTCGAATGCAGTCAGATGGTAATACGCATCGTTGTCCCAAACTGTGTCTTCATATTCGAAAGATGACCAAATTACTTAATTTTAATTACTAAGCATCACTATTTTTTGTTTGCCAATTTGCTATGTTTGATGTTGGTTTCAATTTTGTCTCTTGTTGTCTTGTCAATTTCTGAATAAAGTTTGGAAAAACTAAATGATTGGCGTTATGGACGAAACAAATAGTTTTGTAATCTACTAAAACCACAGAAATTGCAATTTCAACACCTTTTATCATCCGGTTTGAGGAGGGGGGGGGGGGGTAAGAGGGCAGAATTGTTTGATTGGGGGATGCCTTAGTGTCGTTGATATTCCCTCCATATCCAAAGTTTTCTCAGGTTGGTCTTCAGACTTTTCTTACACCGTTAACCTGAGAATTCCATCTCAATTTCATACTGCAGACTTTAGAATGGATTACAAGTGCAGGCATATGATTTGAAAGTGAACACGCTTTGAGGAGATTATTTAACTTAATACGATGTCCATTGTTCAGGGTAAAGTGTTTCCTTGACATTTTGCGAAACGTGGATTGATTTTAGTTTTAAAAAAACACATGTCTGAAAGCATGCTCATTTACTATTACAATAGTTAACGTAGGCGTAAATATCATGGGAATATAATATACAGATTACTGAATGTTCTTTCTTCTTCTCAAACTGATTGTGTCTATGTTGTGTTTTTCAGTGCATTAATTCTCTCTCTCTTTCAAGGTTCCGTTTTTCGATGCATTTTATTGAGATTACAGTGATCTTGTGTAAGTGTTGTATTTGCGTTGTCCAATATTGAATCAGTTATTGCATTTACAGTGGTTTAATCTTGGTGTCTGTAACACCTGCCGGAATGACTCAGAGGCTTTCACAGTTTACACTGCAACTCTACGGCATACGTTTTGATCACAATTGGTATTCTCTGTGTTGTTCAACGGGAAGAAATGTATTTGATAGCCCGTCATTTGATAAGTTCAGAAACTTGTTAATAAGCTTTACGTATTGGTACATTATATATTAATATGATGTAAGGATATTCACCAAACTATGAGAGTAAAAAACCGATGTTGAATGTTACGATGTTAATTGAGACAGTTTCCATAAATAGTCTGGGTTTGTCCAACTAAGCACATATGTCTACCGTGATATTTCCCTAAAAATCCAATTTTAACTTTTTTTTACTGGTCTTTCAGGACAAAATCAGCCAGTTGCTAAGTACATTGTCTTAATTTAGATGTGGTTGACCACACGTCAGTGTTATGGCCTGGTCGAACACCCCCAACATTGTACATAACATATATCGGATGATATATAAAAAACGCTACTAAATACAAACTTAAATACCTCATCTTATTATATGTAAGAAACTTCTGGCCCAAAATTGGGACAACCCTTGTTTCCATCATTAGTCAAACACTAGCGCATTGATTGACTATTTCAAACTGTGTAAAACAGGAAACGCCAGGAACCAGGAAGCTAAAATTCAAGTCTATATGATTTAATTTCTAGTGTGTTTACGATGAATACTACTATTTTATTGGCTAAAAGACATATATGTGTGTATGACGCACGGTCGACGAAACAAAAATACATGCTATTTATTGAAACGGAGAATGTCATTAATTAAAACATGCTGAATATATGCCTGCTCATATCTATTTTTCATTCTGATAAATTTAAAAAAAAAAAACTTATTATGTAAGAGCAGCTCGTAAGGAAAAAACCAAGATGAAATTTAATTCCTTTCAAATTTGTTTCGCATTAAATACAATAAATGACACAAAATAAAAGCGAATTCGGTTCAGTATCTAATCAAGTATGTATAGTGTAACTCTTCATTCTTGCTTTGAATCATGGCCTTACAGAGTACACTGTTGTGTATTATTTTATGCCTCATTTAACTGCATCACTTTCTGAATTTATTAAGTGCAAGGAATCTGGAACCTAATGGATCAGTTGACTAGCCGGACTTTCGTCACAGCATCACGCAAAGGATAGTCATACAACGCATAAACTCAGTTCACAACATAAATCAATTAGAAAGTCAATGTACAGATCTCTCTTAAATAGTGACCAAAGCATATCGAACGTTTGGTACCAACAACATTACATTCACAGAAATGTATAGCATTGTGCGTTAAAAATGTAAACTATTTTTTCCAGATATTTTGAAGCTTCGTATCCCCAAATATTCTACAGGGGTCAATTTGTATTCCCTTAATCCAGTACTCCCTGGTCACCAAGAACATTTTCTTCTGGATATTGATTTTTGGGTTACATGTTTCAGTTAGTTTTAATTTGTACAGAATTTCATTTTGTAGTGGCTGAACAAGCATATAGTCCCGAGCAACCCGACTGACTGACGCCATAAGACATCCAATTTTCCAAATAAGGAAAGCTTTGTTATCGGTTGTACGAGGTACAGTGTAATATATTAAGTTCGACAACAATCAACTTCTAAAGGAAATCTTTTGAATGCATGGATTTTTTCTTAAATTTAGGACAATCAATTAGGACGGGTCCATCGTATAAACTTATTGTGAAATGGATCATCACAATTACATTTCATGTAAACTAACAGACTAGAACACAGCACCAGTGTCCACAGCTGCACAATTTTTGTTATCCAGTCTCAACAACTTTGTTGCTCACTGCTACGTAAAACAAATAAAAACTTTTACTTTTCTCTCTTTTACTCTGACAGTTAAAACACAATACAATTTAGGGATTCAACGAACTGATATTGTTTTCTGTGTTTCAGGTAAAATTCGGCAAGTAATTGTCCACCAGGATGTCGTCCTTAAAAGACTAAGCGATCTAGTCACGTGAATTGAAAGCAGGAACAACTGTGTAATCAATAGAGGGAAGGTGGAAGGCTATGGGGAATCTAAATGGACCGACAGAGATAAAGTATTGATTCTTGCCGGGATGGTCTAATGCTCAAAGGACATATCACAGACGGTTTGGTCGGGGAATGAGTTCGTAACACTCAATGTCCTTGTTTGGGCGCATCTATATAGCTACAGGGCCTCTGAGGGTGTAGAGGCATTTCTTGTTTCTGGACAGCCGAACTATTTCTGTCTTTTTGTGTAATAAAGTGATTCTGAAATAGATTGTACAATGATGGAAATAGTTCCTGTAGAGAAAAACTATTAATGGACCGCCAGGTATCAGTCTAACCCACTAACCCCTATGGCGCCTAACTCGTGATATTCGATCTCTCGCCCTCACTTTGTGATCAATGATAATTGGTACACTGATTGCTCCTTTTTTATGTACTGTGTTATCGATAACTCTGATTGATTGTTCGGAAGAGGGGCTTCTCTTGGAAATAGACGTAGAGAGGAAACGACCTCATGACTGGGGTGAAAGTAACGTGCTTAAAAACACTTCTAAAACCACTCCTAGAAAATTACTGTGGAATTAGACAAATTAAGCTGCACAGAAAATCAGACAGAAGCGACAGCGAGAGAGCATTAGCTTATAATATTTGGTAAAATATGCTAGCGTAGCAGCTGACACAAGCAGTAAACGTTATTTATTGGAAACCACATAGCAGCAGTAATGTTCTACTCTCATATTCAAAAATAACCAAATGGCATCCGATAATTGATTTATTTCCGTTTACAACACCACTTCAAGATTTGGTTGTGATTTCTCAACTGTCAGGAATATAGTTTTTCCCAGCAGAAGGGGTTGGCCTTTATCAATATTAGCAAATCCTTTCGCCTTGCATATTTCTGATAAGGACGGTGGGATTTTCGATCAAACAACACAGCCTCGAAAGGGTATGGAAGCAAATGTTTCAAAAGAAGATGGTACGTTTTTAAATTCATCCGAAACCATTGTTTTGTTTATTTGGCTTACGGGGATGAGTATCCTTTCAATTTTGGCCAATACTGCAGTGATTTTAACAACAATTGGCACACGGCGAATGAGGACAGCAGGTTCTGTGTTCCTGTTGAACCTGGCTTTTACTGACCTTATGATAGGCACCATAGTTACCCCCTTGATGATGGACAGTTTGTTGAATGGACATTGGTCACATTCACAGGTGAGTACTGCCTTCCAGTATTCGTATACATTCACACATCTAGTCATCTTTGAACGACATTAAAGCTTCAGGGTATCTTTTTTTTAAATATAAATTCTCATTGATTTGTACATAAAGGGACATGGGCATTAACATTAATCTCAGGCCACGAATTCCAATCGTTAAGATCTGTCCGTCGAACCAAATACCTTTGGGAAAATATGCTACGTTAGATAAACGAATTAAAGAAGTAAACAAAGTTTCAATAGGTAAACAACTTCTTGGATGATATTCAAATAGGACGTTTCGCTGTTCTAACATCGTTTTCAAACAAATTAAACTTCTATGTGCTTTTGAAACGAATTTAAGAAGGCCGGTGTTTGGTTTGAGTGTTCACAACTAGAAAAACCCAGATATATATCTGTTTTTTTCTATTCGCACTCCTTTAACAGGCCTTGTATCCCACATTATAATTACGTTATTTGATGGCATTTATTCCTTTACATTAATATACTAATTTCGTCTTTGATATATTGTGCACATGTATATAAATTTATGGGGTTCAATCTCAGTCTATCGATGTTCTTGCCATAGTTCAGATGCGTAACCATTGTCCATGTGTTACAAAAGGATTCCAGAAAATTCTACTGACCAACGATAAGCTTCTGTCTGTCGTCAACCTAATGAAATATCATAGTTTGGGTTTGTGACAACAATTTATGGGGTATAAAGGTCTAAATGATATACCTCTTTTTAACACAATTAGAAACTTGTCTCCATGGTTATTTTAGACAAGAAGATTTTCCCTGTGCCCGTGTATTTTAGTGATCATAAATATATATACATTGATACATTGAATATCAAATGGGAATTGGACTTGCTTTAAAGCGGCACATACGCTGTATCTCAAGGTCGTGCTTATGATAATAGTAAATGTCCACCAAACAAGTTCTATATTATCGTCGGCACTGCTATTAAAAACTAACAAAGAGAAGTCAACACAGTTGCTTTACTTAATTTTATCAACAACAACAATTAGTGTGAAAGCGTTTGCAGTGTTTGTCACTCAAACACCAATTTTCAACCATTCGTATTTATTCCTTTATATGACTAACCGGGTTCTTTGCACTGGAAAATACAAATCGTTTGGAGGGCAATATGAAGGTGCAAATAAATGTTAATATCATATGTATGTAAGACATTTTAATCATAGGATAACAATGAGATTTAAAGGGACATGAGCTGCTAAAACTCCCACTTTTGTCCTTTAAAGAAGTTCAGCGTTTGAAGTACCTTAAACTAAAGGATTGACATTGAAGGAGAGTATATCGGTACAGCATATAACCCATATAACCCGTTCTAACCGAAGATACGTACATAGGAACAATATTCAAATAGCCGGAAGGTATGAGAATGATACAGAACTGGAGGTTTTGATGCTAAACGCATATCTTCAGGATTGTTATCAGCTGAAACCTATAACTTTGTACGAACAATTAGCTAATTTTCATTCAACGAAACGTCTTCTATATTTGGTAGCTCATGTAACTTTAGCTAATCCAATCGGATAACATTAGGACAATCTATTTGGATATGACAATAATACATATAATCAAACGCCAACATGTTTGAATAGAATAAGGTGTAGAATTAATTATAGATAACAACTTCTTGATTTCCCGAGCGACGACGTTCTGGTGCAGTTCTTCGTTATTAGAGTCAATAGACATTTGTATCCATAAGTAATACTTCAAGAAGCTGTTATCCGTATGTAATTCTTCACAGAAGTTGTAATCCATAGGTAAAGCTTCACGAAGTTATTTTCCATAAGTAATTTTTTGCCTTATTGTGCCTTTTCGACTTTTGAATGACATTAGAGATGCCATTTTTAAAATAAGGAAAATCTTTTTAAATTTGCACATTTTGAGAATAAAGAAATGTCAAAAGTCTGCTTAAATATGTAAATTGTAGTCAATTAATGATAGGCATTTTTAAACATTTGCGTCATCAATTTAGAAGTATAATATGGAGGCGTAGAATATATTTTGTTGAAATTTGGGTTTACAGACAGGCCAATCAGCTTCCAGATGTGATTGTGTTTATGTGTATTTATACATCATATCTATACTTATTTCGAAAATGTCACAAACGCACTTTCATTTACCTGTGGTATCTGGAGGACAATATTATCATATGGCTGCATTCATTTGGGAGACCTTCATATTTGCATTTTCATGATCCCAGCATTGAACTGCAACCTACTATTGATTTACAAGGGTTATAAATAGCAAACGACTGGGTGTTTAGATCACAAAGTATTCTTCAAACCTACTGACACGCATCGGCTGCTATATGCTAGATCATACCATCCTCCCCACACTTTAAAGGGAGTCAGGTTTTTAGATTCTATAGAAACTGTAGTTCTTTAGATTTTTTAATCAGCTTTGTTGTGTTCTTTTTTATTTGGCTTCAGAGTATAATGGTCCGACCTCTGGGTCAACGGCCACTCATTGATTATAAAAAGAACAAAGTTTGAAAAACCTCCCTTGACTGTCTTCTATCAAATTGCATATTTTCACTTTTTCCCATTATCAGATTTTGATCATTTACGGTTTACGGCTTCTTGTCATAGCTGAAGGTCCCTACAACTTTGTCAATATATAACAAAGTATTTCAGAAAAAATTACTTAATCCAAACTCCTATCTGTCTTGAACCGTATGAAATATCATGGGTTTACACCAACCTATGAATGGGTATAAGGGTCTAAATGACATCCCCCCCCCTTTTATCACAATTAGAAGCTTGTCCCCATGGTTATTTAAGTGCTTTTAGCTTTTTCCAGGTGCCCGTGTGTTTCAGTGTGTATAAATATACTGACTGGTACATTATTATTCCTCTTCATATCTGTACGATTTCTTGAAACACAGACGTATAGGCCTACTTGGTTACCTAATCATCAGTTGATTATGTGTGTTCAACGTCATTGATTTCTTTAAACTTCATAATTAAATGTTTGAACATAAAATGTTGCATAGACGAATTGTACCTTGGTCATTACTCAGCAGTCGTTGGAAGTCTAACTTCATCAGCTCAGTTTGCTATTACAGAAAGAACTTGGGGGTGATTTCATGATATACTTTCTTGAAGGAAAATAAGCATGTATTTAATTACGACATCAAAGAAACGTTTACTGTGGCTTGAAATTGGGTAGGGGTGTTACATTTAATCCAAATTTGAGAACATTTGTTTTCCTGTTTCCTGGCCAATGAATTGCTTATGGTTAACGAAAGCATACATGTGTTATATACACAGTTGAAGCCATGATGATAAATGTCCTGTACAGGCTATACATACAAATATATTTCTTCGGTGATCTCACTGTAAAGTCTTTTACTGTTTTTATACTCTGACTACACATATCGTTCTGTGACTTATACTCTATATAAGTCAGCAATGAAATTAGTCTCAGTCCCCGGAATAAGGCGTAGAGTGTATCAAACTAATATTAAATATGCAGAATATTTTCTGCCGCAGTGTATTTGGTCAGTTCGTTAGAAATAACTAACATTGATGACTATAAAGGTAATGCGGTCTTGGCATTCGTCATTATTGAAAGGGTTTGGCGTGTTCAGATTATATAAACAAAATGTCTAATCCATGTACCCAATAACGAGCATCAAATGAGTTAAACATATTGGGTAAGCTTGTTGTGTCTACTTTCCACGTTGCTAAGCTAAAGTATATAATGTGTTCTTTTTTTCAAATGAAAGACGGGGAATAATCCAAGAGACGCGAATCATCGAGTGGCTTATCCTTCCGCCTTTCAAGAGAAAAAAATGCAAACGCTATTCAAACACACCTGTATAATATTCTATTTATTATTCATACTGTCATGTTTTACGCTGGAAATTGTTTATTAAGTATAAATCAATATATTACAAAAAAGACAATATCCACACACTTTTGAGGGATAAGGTTTCGTCAGTAGCAGATTTGTGGGCATTTAAATGTCCATTTTCAATGTGAAGTTTCTAGCGTTATTTAACGTAAACAGAAATTAAATCGATTTCCGTGGATTTTAACTCTTTATTAGACACCTGAATAGCTAATCCAATGAAAACATCGTATTAATACCGTGTGATCGCCCATTACCTAGTGCATATTGGTCGCAATAGAAGTGTCATTGACAGTTCCAAAATGCTTTTGTACGTTTGTTATTGTACTTTGAAATCATCTTACGTACGTTCGTTCTCTTTCGGAGAAATATACCAGAGCAGGAAGGAGTTTGGCCTTAGTCAGTAGAATTTCCTGGAAAAAATAATCTAGCAACAAATCATCAGTATTTTTGGTAAAGCTGACACGTCGATTTGCTATAGGTTTTAGATAGCCATCAATTAGCTCTGATATTCTTCAACGTTCACTACCAAAATCCGAAATAATAGGAGGCCCTGAGGGCATTGAGGGTTTTGGTGATTGGTCAATGGGTTTGTGTATTTTCGCAATATAGAGGACCTTTTTTAGAAGTAAGGTCAGATTCCAAAGAGAAATACTGCTTTTTATTAAGATAGCCTTTTCTTCAAGGGAACGAAGAATTCTAATGCAATTTCAGGTCTAATTTCTAATTTTCAAGTTTTTGTTAATAAAGGGTTGTATAGCTGCCGTTCTACCTCCTCAATATAATTCTGTCTAGACATACATGTAATAATTATAGCTACATAACCGCTTGTAAATTTGAATTGATATGATGTTTCGTTTGTTTTTCATTGTATTGGTAGAATACCAAAGATTTGGTGTTTTGGTGTTTTTACAATAACATTTTAATTGAATTGGTCGCGTGCATTGAACAACAAAAGTGTTATTGCACTACGAAAAAAAGGTTTCCATCACAGAGAAAATTAAGCCCATGACACCAGTAGGCCTCTGTACATTAGAGTATTTCTAGTTTCAATTTTTTTTTTCGTGATTTAAAAAAAACTTTAACGATGAATTTTTATTTACGCTTTAAATATTTTTTTTTTTTAGTTTTTTAGTCTCAAATATTTTTTTAGTTTTTAATTTTCCCAGGTGAAAAGTCACATGACCATCCACCCCTGTGATAAGTTACGTGACAAACAACAATAACAAGGTGGCTGTCAGCTCTCTGCAAGCCTCTGTTAGCCAAACCAAAAGTGTATTTTAACACAAATAAAAATATACTTGTAAGTATGAAACCTGAGTCCATCGGGTTTCACAGGGCGAACATATTGAAGTAAAAATGTCACTTTGAGTGTGTAGAACCTGGGATGAAGATGAATATTCATAGGTAGAACACATCCCTAGAGCAGGAGGTCAATGGCGTGTATAGCCTCCATTGGCTTCGACCTGCGTCTCATTCCTCCAGTGAGATGTCGGATATGTTAAAGGGGTAACTGTCACCAATACCGATGTAATGCGGCTTCCAATTCCTGCAGATTTTGTACAGGAGGCTCTAGGGCTTGAATGTTTCTGCCCATCTTATCCCAAATGTACTCTAAAGGATTCAAATCCGGGCAGTTACCCCTTCAATAGATCCGACGTCTCACTGGAGGGATGAGACGCAGGTTGGAAGGTAATGGAGGGCTATACGCGCGATTGACCTTTTGCTCTAGGGATGTGTTTTACCCAGGGTTTACACACTCAAAGTGACATTTTTACTTCAATATGTTCGCCCTGTGAAGCCAGATAGACTCTGAATTTTCATACTTACAAGCATCTTTTTATTTTGTTAAAATACACTTTTGATTTGGCTAACGATACCCTGAATCAATTGTATACATGTAGCTTATTGCCATTAATGGTGATTTCTTATCGCCAGAATGTTGACCTTTATGATCACAATCGTTTCTGCATCATCAATTTGTCAACAATCTCTCTACTCCATCGATCGGTGCAGACTTTCCAGGGGGTCCAATGTATGTGTCAATGTATTTGTTTGCAGAACGAACATTAGCCGCCATCACATCAACAGTTTAAACACACTGTCTCAGCATTTATCAAATTGTTTCACACTGTCCCAACACTAATCACACTGTCTCAATACTAATCACATTGTCCCAACACTAATACACAATGTCTCAGCATTTATCGCATAGTCTCAACACTAATCTCACTGTCTCTACACTAATCACACTGTCTCAACACTAACTACACTTTCTAAACACTAATTACACTGTCTCAACACTGATCCCACTGTCTCAATACTAATCACAATGTCTAGACACTGACCCAACTGTTTCAACACTAACTACACTTTCTAAACACTAATCACACTGTCTCAACATTAATCACACTGTCTCGACACGGATCACACTGTCTCAACACTAATCAAACTATCTCAACAATAATCACACTGTCTCAATACTAATTACACTGTCTCAACACTAATCAAACTATCTCAACACTAAACACACTGTCTCAACACTACTTACACTGTCTCAACACTAATTACACTGTCTCAACATTAATCACGCTGTCTCAACACAAATCACACTGTCTCAAAATTAATCACACCGTCTCGACACGGATCACACTGTCTCAACACTAATCACACTGTCTCAACACTAATCAAACTATCTCAACAATAATCACACTGTCTCAATACTAATTACACTGTCTCAACACGGATCACACTGTCTCAACACTAATCACACTGTCTCAACACTACTTACACTCTCTCAACACTAATTACACTGTCTCAACATTAATCACGCTGTCTCAACACTAATCACACTGTCTCAACATTAATCACACCGTCTCGACACGGATCACACTGTCTCAACACTAATCACACTGTCTCAACACTAATCAAACTATCTCAACAATAATCACACTGTCTCAATACTAATTACACTGTCTCAACACGGATCACACTGTCTCAACACTAATCACACTGTCTCAACACTAATCACACTGTCTCAACACTAATCAAACTATCTCAACACTAATCACACTGTCTCAACACTACTTACACTGTCTCAACACTAATTACACTGTCTCAACATTAATCACGCTGTCTCAACACTAATCACACTGTCTCAACATTAATCACGCCGTCTTGACACGGATCACACTGTCGCAACACTAATCACACTGTCTCAACACTAATCAAACTATCTCAACAATAATCACACTGTCTCAATACTAATTACACTGTCTCAATACTAATTACACTGTCTCAACACTAATCAAACTATCTCAACGCTAATCACGCCGTTTCAACACTAATCACACTGTCTCAACACTAATCACACTGTCTTAACATTAATCACGCTGTCTCAACACTAATCACACTGTCTCAACACTTATCAAACTATCTCAACTCTAATTACACTGTCTCAACACTAATCACACTGTCTTAACATTAATCACGCTGTCTCAACACTAATCACACTGTCTCAACACTTATCAAACTATCTCAACACTAATCACACTGTCTCAACACTACTTAGACTGTCTCAACACTAATTACACTGTCTCAACGCTAATCACGCTGTCTCAACACTAATCACACTGTCCCAACACTAATCACACTGTCTAAACACTAATCAAACTGCCTCAGCACTAATTACACTGTCTCAACACTAATTACACTGTCTCAACACTAATCACACCGTCTCAACACTAATTACACTGTCTCAACACTAATTACACTGTCTCAATACTAATTACACTGTCTCAACACTAATTAAACTGTCTAAACACTAATTAAACTGTCTAAACACTAATTTTGTTTGTTTGTTTATTCACCATATAAAAAACTATATACAAATTACCATGCACAAAAACAAGAAGGTAGTGGCGGGAATAAAACTCGCCAGAGTTTGTTCTATCCCAAATCACATTGTCTAAACACTAATTACACTGTTTAAACACTACTTAAACTGTCTACACATTAATCAAACTGTCTCAACACTAATTCTACTGTATTAACACTAATTACACTGTCTAAACACTAATTCTACTGTATTAACACTAATTACACTACATGTACCTCAACAACAATCGAGTCTCCTCGCCAATCACACTGTTTCAATAGTAATTACATTGTCTTAACACTAATCACAATATCTCAACACTAATCACAATGTCTCCACAATAATCACACTGTCTCAACCACAATCGCGCTGTCTCAACACTAAACACACAGTCTCAACACTAATCACAATTTCTCAACATTAATCACAATATCTCAACACTAATCACAATATCTCCACAACAATCACACTGTCTCAACCACAATCGCACTGTCTCAACACTAACCACACTGTCTCAACACTAAGCACACTGTCTCAACACTAATCACACTGACTCAACTCTAATTACACTGTCTCAAAACCAATCACACTGTCTCGACACGGATCACACAGTCTCAACACTAATTACACTGTCACAACACTAATCACACTGTCTCAACACTAATTACACTGTCTCAACACTAATCCCACTGTCTCAACACTAATCACACTGTCTCGACACTGACCCCACTGTCTCAACACTAATCACACTGTCTCAACACTAATTACACTGTCTCAACACTAATCACACTGTCTCAACACTAATCACACTGTCTCGACACTGACCCCACTGTCTCAACACTAATCACACTGTCTCAACACTAATCACACTGTCTCAACACTAATCACACTGTCTCGACACTGACCCCATTGTCTCAACACTAATCAAACTGTCTCAACACTAATCACACTGTCTCAACACTAATCACAATGTCTCGACACTGACCCCACTGTCTTAACAATAATCACACTGTCTCGACACGGATCACACTGTCTCAACACTAATTACACTGTCACTAATCGCATTGTTTCAGCACTAATTGCACTGTCTCAATACATATCGCAGTGCCTCAATACTTATCACAATGTCTAAGCACTAATCACACGGTCTCAATACTAAGCACACCGTCTCAATATGAAGCACACAGTCTCAGCACTAATCACACTGTCTCAATACGTATCACACAGTCTCAGCACTAAGCACACTGTCTCAATACTAAACACACCGTCTCAATACTAAACACACCGTCTCAATACTAAGCACACCGTCTCAATACTAAGCACACTGTCTCAATACTAAGCACACAGTCTCAATACTAAGCACACAGTCTCAATACTAAACACACCGTCTCAATACTAATCACACTGTCTCAATGCTAAGCACACAGCCTCAATACTAAACACACCGTCTCAATGCTAATCACACAGTATCAATACTAATCACACTGTCTCAATGCTAAGCACACAGTCTCAATACGTATCACACTGTCACAATACTAAATACACCGTCTCAATACTAATCACACTGTCTCAATGCTAAGCACACAGCCTCAATACTAAACAAACCGTCTCAATGCTAATCACACTGTCTCAATGCTAAGCACACAGTCTCAATACTAAACACACCGTCTCAATACTAATCACACTGTCTCAATGCTAAGCACACAGCCTCAATACTAAACACACCGTCTCAATACTAATCACACAGTCTCAATACTTAGCACAATGTCTCAATACTAATCACACTGTCTCAATACCAAGCACACAGTATCAATACTAAACACACCGTCTCAATACTAATTACACTGTCTCAATGCTAAGCACACAGTCTCAATACGTATCACACTGTCTCAACACTAATCACACAGTCTCAATACTAATCACACTGTCTCAATACTAAACACACCGTCTCAATACTAAACACACCGTCTCAATACTAATCACACTGTCTCAATGCTAAGCACACAGTCTCAATACGTATCACACTGTCACAATACTAAACACACCGTTTCGATACTAATCACACTGTCGCAATGCTAAGCAGACAGTCTCACTACTTAGCACAATGTCTCAATACTAAACACACAGTCCCCATACACTAACTGCATTGCTTGGCATCTTAAGGGGCTTTCACAATTGAGATTTTCGCCGCACGGTCAAAATACTGAAATCGACCGCACGGTGGAGATAATTTTTTTCGGGCCGCAGTAGAATCGGAAAAATTACCGCAAGAAAATAATCCATTTTACGATTGGCCGGGGCATCGTAAGGGCGTGGCAAGGTTCCCGCACGTTTTAATCCACGAATCTCTTGCGGCGAACCGCGCGAGTGACGCAAGAAACGCACGTTAAGCGCACGTGATCCCTGAGACAGTTGCACGGAGGTGCTACGTGATTTTTTGGAACGTGCGGCGTGCCGCAAGATGCATCGGCGTCATTGTTTTTTGTCGCATACCAATGAGCGGGCGCCTTACGGCGTTTTGTCAAATCGTGCGGCGATTTTGGGCTCCGCAGACGTGATTGCAGTATAAAAAGGCGCATAGATCCAAAAAACCGTTAGAAAAAGAACGTCAATCCATTGAGGAAGATCACCCCGATGCCCGCCAAGAAGCAGACCAAGGCAAAAGCTTCAACTGTAGTGAGATAAAATGAAGCACCCAAAAATATATACCTGTAGCACACCTGAGGGTATTTTTCGCACGGTGAACTCAAGGCGGTGCAAGACCGAGACGGCGAATCGTTCAACGGTTTACGACTGTCGCAAGGTTGGCGGAACAAGAAATTTCACCGTACGGAGCATCTTACGACACAAAAAAAACGTGCAACAACCGCGCGTCAAGATACAACGGTTTACGGTGAACGTACTGGCGCCCGCATTGATCAGAGGTAATAAAAAAATTCGCACGGCCGAAAATTGGATTCCATGTGCACACCAAACTTTTCTGCGGCTCTTGCGGCACAAAAAATCCGCGCGGTAAGGTGCGGTTGCCCGCAAGGAAGGCTGCGGTCCATCGTACGGAAGGCCAAAATTCATGACCGCAAGAGCCGTAAACCCGCCGTATCTCAATTGTGAAAGGGGCTTAAGGCTATCTCACAAAACTTGTTTAGCCCACTAACTGCAGATAGCCGATTAAAGGATGATATTAAAGTATAGCCATAATAGTAGGCTACACCAGGCAAGTTTACCTGTCAGAACTCCGTTATAAAAGCGTTATATAAGCGAGTTTTATGACATACCATCACCATCAAGTCTTGGAAAATATTGATAAATGTTGTATAATATGCTAACTGTTGATACGGGGTCAGCGACATCATGTTAAAACATCACTTTTGCATGATCCTCTGCATCACGTTGCTCCAAATAAACAACATAAATTTAGCAAATCAACATATCTTTGTGAGACTGTCTAGCCGGGATGAAAACAGAAAGAGTGGAACTCTTGTATTGTATATTAGCAGTTTTCGATGAACGTGAAAATCGTCATTCATCTTAATTAGACAGATTTCTTTTAGATGTAGGTAATGTCTAGTCTAGCGCAGGCGGGCGTTTTTTGTCGCTGGAAACAGGATACTTTGTTGCCAATCCAGTTCAATCGAAGTTACTCGCACACGAGCCACTGCAGTCGACCGTTTCAAGATGTATCATCACGTCAACATGTAACTCATCTTCGAAATCGGATGCCGTCACCATTCTGAACAGTCACATGATTCCATACTAAATGTCAATTGGCTAATATCATGCTGTTTCGGATACCAAAAAATCTGATCGCCAGCAGACGGTCGTCAGTCCTGTGGAAACTGAATTTTTATATCAGCAAAATTAAACCAGCGGATATTTTGTTGCAGACAAAAACTCTTGTCGCCGTTATAATTGCAGGATATCTTGTTTCCAGCAACAAAAAACGCCCGTCTATGCTAGACATGAGCGATCTAGATGTATCTACAACTATTTTATTTCATTAATTAGTCTTTGGTTGGAAATTTCATTCATTAGCCTCTTTGATGGATATTTTATTAATTAGATTAACCTCCCGTCAGCCAACATTACATAATATGAAAGCCGCACGTGAGTTGAATGACTCTTAAAGAAGATGGCGTTCCTTGGTGGTCCAGTGGGTTAGAGTTATTGTCCCTCAGTTTCACACAGACGTTCCATCGATGCAGAGATACTCGCCGAAGGTCGGGGTCCCCCCCCCCCCCAGCAGTGAGCCTGGCAACGCCGCCATATAAATTGAATAACCTTGAGTGTGGCGTAAAACATCAATCAACCAATCAATCTTAAAGAAGATCAGGAGAATTAAATACTGTATCTATTTGGAAGCATAATAGTGGGATAACACACAGGAATAGTTTTATCTCTAAGAACGCCGTGTACGGTTAGAAATAATGATGGAGAAATGTAATAATTAATGGATAAATAGTGCAAATGGTTGGGAACAAATGCGGATAGTGCACCTTCATATATGGTGGTCTACATTTTGCATTTAATTTTGTCTATTACGATCGTTTTAAGTAAATATAGATTGTACCAAATTGTTTGAGTAAGTGTAGTACCAATGAGCCAGTGATTTGGTCAACCATTCAATGTGCTCGTCCGTACAAACTATTGAAAGAATGGTAAGAATCAATGAGTCTGGTCATACATTTAATGAACTATTGCCGCTGGTATAGCTTGTTATAACATTGTTGCTAGAAGTACGAATGATTATTTTGATACTCTTCAGATAGAAAATGTCCCTGTTTGTCAGTAACGCGTCGACTCTTATAGTGTACCACGTGACCACTTTAACAGAACCAAGTGGCAACCCGCAAGGTACCATGGGATACAAAGCAAATACCAATTAGACACAGGAGATATTGGATTTTCTAAAATAGCTCGGAGAGAAATCAATCGATTCTCTTCACTTTCGTCTGTTTTATGTTCCTCGAGATAAGCGGAATAACTGGTCCGGTGTAATCTGGCTGTTTCCGTGGGATTGTTACAGCTGCCACTTTCTGTGACAGAACAAGGCTGTCAGTCTTACTTTGCATCATAAACATACGCACAGATATTCAAATCTGGACATCTTTTGAATGATGTCATTTAACCATCTAAAAAAACTATACTTATCAGTGTCATATCCTTCACACCCACCTTCCCCTCACTACCACCTTCCACTGCCAGCATTGTTCTATATACGACTGATCTGGTCGTAAAATAAGGTTTCTGTTCAAAGATAAGTTGCAATCAAAACGCGTAGATGATAAATTTTCATTGGTGGAAATAAATGAGTAATGGTGTGAGCATCGGGGAATTTTCCGCTGATTTACTCGACACGGTGGACATTTAGAGGTTTTATCATAAAAAAAAATAGCAAGAACGTTTTGTTTTACTACCCATACCAATATTTTTTATGCTGCCAATATGCTCAGTATATTATGCGAGTTCGTTTCACGTAAAGTACGGTTTGATTGAAATAGCTGACATTTATTATTGATTCTTTTTCCACGTGTGACTATGTAAAGTCTTGAGCTAGAAACGTTGCGTTTATAAGTAATGCCCTATTTTCTATGTGTTTTTATTTTCCTGTAAGAGGAAGGGTGTGGTTGTGGACTACCTCTCTGTTTATGGCAGCCACAGTTGTTTCCCTTGGAGAGAAGAGATCAGCTGAAGAGAAAATACATCCTTTCCAGAAATAGTTTATCGATTTTGGATAGGTTTTGATGAGAATTATAGACAGCTTTATCCACTTAATTTCCAACTAAATTGAAGCTTAGCGAGTTTTAAGAAAACGTGTCCATTTGTTGTGTGCATGAAAAGCTGATTTGCTCAATCGTTACCATACTGATAAGTTAAATAAACACACACTTAAATTTGGTCTTTGAATAGAACGTTTACTTATTTAATATGAAACAGATATTATATGTACTTTATGGGTATTGTTCAGAAAGTCATTTCTTGTGTTGATTATATAACCAATGCTTGAGGAAAACCCATACAATGGCGTGATAGGAAATGCTTAATACACAACTAGAGGAAACCCTTTAATGCCAACTGATACATATAAACCCAGATATTCTTCAATCAATATCATTTAGCTTTAAATCTATGAATTATAGACTTTATGCATGAGCTCTTCAATTCTTTTTTCTTTATTTTATTCTGACAAAACAAGAAGAGGTTATATATTTCCACATATATTATTATTAAAATTGTTCAAAAACTGTTTATTCATTTTTTTTTTCAGACTGTTTGCCAAATGGTTGGATTCATGACCAACGCACTTTTAACTAGTTCTTCGCTGACTTCTGCCTTGATAAGCTTGGATCGCTACTATGCCATCATTCACTGTCTTCGGTATACATCTTGGTCCGTCCGTAAATATTCTACCGTGTCTCTCTTATTAATATGGTTAATCTCATTAGGTACCAGTTTACCCCCTTTAGTCGGCTGGGAGGGAATAGCCTATCAAATGACCCGATTGTCATGCTTTATTCGTTGGGAATGTAATTCTGAATACACAGTGCTCATGACAATCACTAATTCTGTCTTGCCTCTAGCAATAATGCTTTTCTGCTACTGTAGAATAATAGCCGTTGCGCGTGAACACGCAAACAAGATCAAAGATGCCAACGGCAAATCGATACGAGGTACCAGTGACTGTCATAATACGAACAGCGTGAATGCTACTGGCCCAGTAGCATATGCTTTCATGGCCCCGATCAAGAGGCTGTCTATGTTAAGTTTCCCCAGCGCTACCAAAAGCTTTGCTGATCCCTACTCGGAGTACTTCAACAACAACGCGGTAGAAGATGGTCATTATGAGCCTAATTCCTCCACCTTTGGAAGACAAGTTAAGGCGATTACAAGACTTATCAGTTTGTTGTTTGTCTTTACAGTTGCTTTTATTCCCTTCATGGGTTTAAACACCAAACTCTCTCTCAGTGACTCTATAAACATTAACAGTACTGATCGAGCCATAACAACCACCACTTGCTTATCCTTACTTCCATCGGCTCTCAATCCATTACTTTATGCTGTATTCAGTCGGAATTTTCGTCTGGCCTTCCAGCGGCTGTTGAAGACTCGTATTTATCCAGACAGTCAGAGCGAGGATAGAAAACAGCGGAATAGTCTGCAGACATATGCCGCCATACTAAGACGTCCTCGATCAGTTTCTGTGATCAGCGACCCTACACATGACAGGGGCCAACACGCATTGTATTCCTTTTCTTCCTACCTCTCTTTGAGGGAGCAAGCGGAAGTTGAAAACATGGATGGCGATCAGGCGACTGTCGACAAAAATAGACCTAAATCAGGAAACAGTGCTTCGACATCAACTGGCCAATTTCTTCAGGTGCCTACCTCTTTGCTGGGTCCTGAACCAAGGCTCGGCCGAGACGATGGCGAAAGCAAAACATCGGAATCCAAACTACCAGCGCAAGTTACCAAAGACGCGAAGCACATAGAAAAAGAACTGTGTAAAGACATGGAAAGATGTCGTTTAAACAACCCTGGAGATGGATGGACAGAAGATCCTAAATCTCTATCAGAAAACAAAGCAAACATCAAAATTCAGTTGGACTTAGTCGAAGGTTAGCAGCTTAAATATATCACGTGACGTTTTCAACGAGAATACTTAGTTCCATTGCAAACACTAGGATGTAATCGGTGCTATGAGGAAGGTATGTGTCAACCCGTAATTCTTACCCATATATCATGTGAATTATACGTATTCCACGTATTGCATTGTTCCAATTGTAATATAAAACATAATTTGTCTTGTTTGAAGGGGAACGTTGCAATACAAATGTAATATGGTGAGCAGCTTTCGTTATACTAAAGGTATTCCAAGTTAACATTTCAACTCTATGCTATGCACCGGGATTTTACATTGTGTAGTGGAATTAAGCCTATATCTTTTGGAATGCATTGGATTTGACACGAAGTGTGGGTCTACATCAGTGTCATGTTTTGTATAAAATAGGGCGTGGTCGGCACTTGTTGAGTAGATGTTAGGATATCCATTAACTCTACCCGGGTCTTTCAAGGACCTTTTGTGTACAGTGGATACAATTGAGTAACACGCCCTCTATTCCATGGCGTTGGTTATCTTACAATACAAAGCCCACAGACAGTGTTTTAAGTGGACAAAGGAAGAAAAAGGTCTTTTGAATATAAGCAAACCATAATCACTGATCAAGCAAGTAATACAAAGACACAAACGATCGATCTTTTGTTGGCTGCTTGATAAGGTAATGTCTGTAGACTGTGCTGGAGAGGCTCATTTTACCATTTAATCCTACACATATCGATTCATCAAGAGGAATTTCTGGTCGATCTGGACCTTAATACCAACAACATAGGGGCCAAAACGGACACACGATTGATATATTGTGCCCAAGTATACATTTCAAATTCCCAATCACGCATATATTTAAACAGTCATGTTTTACGTTAATGATATGAATATTTGAAAGAATATATTGTTGCTCCCATATTTTATACAAACTATGTTTCATTTCGATATAATTTATTAATTTGGTGATTGGGTTAAAAAAAGTTACATTTTGATGTTGTGTATTCTAATGTTTTGTATGATTGTTACATTACAATATAATATGTAAATGAGAAATGAATTGAACCTTGTTCATTATTCCTTCTAGGAAATCGTTCCACTGGAAAATATGCGTTGTGGCCTAATGGTCGCTTTCTTCTATTAGGATTTTATTGGTCCTGTCACAAGGCATATCAATCATTTCCTATGCATTTCTCCAAACTCTATTGCCAATAGCAGGATGTTTTCTTGTAGTTATTCTAACCCAATGTCAAGATAAACGACCCCAGACGAGAGTACATCAGCCAAACTTAATTACATTGCCAAAGTACTCCTGAAATTACCTAAAGTCTTATTTCTTTAGTATTAACTGAAAATAGACATATCTGCCCATTCCTATGTATCATGTTTGCAGTGTATATGACACATGTATCGCGCGTACACAATATATTCTGAAATTCTAAAACATATACTTATACTCGGAAATCTTTTAAAGTAAAATAACGGGGCCTCCGTGGCTCAGTAGGTAGAGCGTTGGACGCTCAATCCGAACAGCCTTCCACCAATGGGTCGCGGGTTCGATTCCGACTCAGTCCAAAAAATTGCAAAATGTTCTGGCTGGGTTTTCACTCGAACGACCTATGTCGGATGGTTGCCAGTTACCAACGGAAGGTCGTGGGTTTCCTCCGGGCATAGAGCCCGGTTTCCTCCCACAATAAAACTGGCAACGCCGCCATATAAGTGAAATAATCTTGAGCGCGGCGTAAAACACCAATCAATCAATCAATCAATTTAAAGTAAAATAAATATGAAAACACCCAGTGTGCCATTCCTTGGTCTTTCGGTTACATCTTCAGTTAGACCATCGTAAATATCCATTGAAGCTCACAAGATTCCATTATGTTGAAGTTTTACAACACTGACGTCCGATTACAGAAAACGTAATTAATTTTCAAAACTGTTTCAAAGTTATTGACGAAGTCTTGTGATACTTTTGAAGTAAGTAATAGCTGTGTAATGACTATTCTAAACCATTCGGCGAGGGTCCAGGAGCCATTATACATCCAAGAAGGTCCAGCGTTCTGAGGACTGTTCTAAAACTACAACTGCCTTGATTTACAGAATTTGTCTTGTTCCTAATCCTTAAAATTGAGTGAAGGATGTATGTGTTCGAAAGCTATGGATGTTGTCTTGTGACAAATCTTCTTTACTAAAAGGACCACAATTAGAGGGTGGGGGTTTTTGTCATTCAGACCTTTATAAAAGATCATAGGTTGCTATAATAAGCCAAAACCAATAATACCTCACAATATAGTATACATAATGTTTTTGTGTATAGTAAACTCAGAATGCAGTGTGTGTCTATCTATCAAGTATGCAGAATGCATCATGTGTGTATGTATCATATATGCAGAGCTTTATCAAGTGTTTGTGTATCGTGTGTGAAGAATGTATGTAGGTAATATGTATGGAGTAGGTATTGCATGTTTGTGTAGCATGTATGAAGTAGGTATTGCATGTTTGTGTAGCATGTATGAAGTAGGTATTGTGTGTTTGTGTATCATGTATGAAGTAGGTATTGTGTGTTTGTGTAGCATGTATGAAGAATGTTCTGTATGTTTGTGTAGCATGTATGAAGAATGTTCTGTATGTTTGTGTAACATGTATGAAGAATGTTCTGTATGTTTGTGTAGCATGTATGAAGAATGTTCTGTATGTTTGTGTAGCATGTATGAAGAATGTTCTGTATGTTTGTGTAACATGTATGAAGAATGTTCTGTATGTTTGTGTAAAGGTCCGCTCACACAGTGCGATTTATCGTACAGACTTGTAGCATGCGATTAAAATGGATGCTTTTAATTGGTTGATCCGGTTTGTCAACCAATCAAATACATCCATTTTTATCGCATGCTACAAGTCGGTACGATAAATCGCACTGTGTGAGCGGACCTTTACATGTATGAAGAATGTTCTGTATGTTTGTGTAGCATGTATGAAGAATGTTCTGTATGTTTGTGTAGCATGTATGAAGAATGTATCGTTGTTTATCTAATAAGTATACAGTAAATCATATGTTTATGTATCAGCCATTCAGAGATTGTTACATGTGTACGACATCATCCAGTATCAAGAATGTATCTTGTACCGTGTGCATATAATGTATCATGCCTTTGTTTATCTTGTATACAAAACGTATTTTGTGTTTGTGTATTTGTTGCGTTCTATATGTGTTTGTGTATCGTATATGGAGAATGTATCATGTGTTTTGTGTCCTGCAAAATGTATCATGTGTATGTGGATCTGTGGTGTCTCTCGACCATATTTCATCATTAAATGACGAATTTTTATTATCACCATGAAATGGTCAGCAGAAAAATAAAATAGAGGTACATCCTGAGCAACGTTAGGTCTCGCATCTTGGACAGATGTATGTAAATTCTATGAAATTCTAACTTTGAAAGCACATCTACATAACTACATGCAAGCATATTTGACTGAAACTCGAAATCACAGAACTTATCTGTCAGGCATGTAACCCGTGCTCTGTTAAGTCCATGACATCTGCAGCGCGAGTTGATTGGCGCAATATACAGTATCGATAAGGAAGCATGTAAGCAGAAAGCGTGATCTCGTTTGAATACAATGTATGCAGATGGTATCATCTGTTTGTATATCATGTATGCATAATGCATCATGCACGTAGAAAATATTTTCGAATTAAAAATATAATGTCTCGGTCATTATCGTAATGTCTCGATCATTGTCGTAGGATTTAGGTTAGAAAAAAAAATTGATTAAGGAATCTGGCCTCGAGCTTGATGGAGGCTTGGAAGTTTAGTTCCTAAAAATAGCTTTTGAAATTTTCGTTTTCTGTTAACTGGTTCTAAAGTACAAACCTAAATGATAAGTGGTTTATGTTTTATTTCAGAAGTAAAGTTCACAAACGGAATCGTTTCCATAGATATGATTCTCAATTTGCTTGAAAATGACGTAATTCAGCGACGTCACAATTACGGCCCTATGCATAAAGCATTTTTTCAGCATATTTTAGGGAAGAAAACTGATAATTTGACAATACTAGTATATGTCTGAAATAATCAACTAATGCGAACCAATCTTGAATGAAACGTGAGCTCAACAAAATATAGCTAAAGTCTAATTGGAAGCTGGGCTTGTCTGGTCTATAATTAGAGATTGGTACCACGACGTCATGTCATTGTTTCGCGAAAAACTGGAAAATGGTCTATTGGAAAGCAAGGAGTAAAAATGTGCAATATAACTAGCATGTTTAATGCGTTTGTACATCTTCTATGAAGAATGTATTATTTTATTATGTATCAGGTGTTTATATATCACATATACGGAATGTATCATATGATCCGTCAGCATTGTAAATGTATTACAAAGTTTGTATTCTTCTACTATAATCTTGGCCATAACGATGCTGGCCTTGTTATACTGAAATGCAAATGGTATTATGTTTTTTTCACGACATCTTTCCGGGTCCAAGATTAAACCAAGAGGATAAATAGTTTGTAACGTTTGAGTGTGTTTGTATGTCGCATATGAAGAATGTATCATATGTTCCTTGTATCAGTATATATATATCTATGAGCACTATATATAACACTAAATATGATGTGCTATGTGTTCCATGGTTATTTAAGACAAGAAGATTTCCCCTGTGCCCGTGTGTTTTAGAGTTAAAAAAGATATATGATGTGTTTATGTATGTGAAGGATGTATAGTGTGTTTGTGTATCGCATATGAAAAATGTACTGTGCGTTTGTATGTCGCGTATGGGAACCGTATCGTGTCTCAGTATCTCGAGTACAAAAGAATGTATTATGGGTTAGTTACCCATGTAATCAGAATATACGATGTGTTTGTGTGCCATGAGTGCAGAATGCATTATGTGCTTAAGTTATGTATATGCAGAGAATCTTTGATTCTTTTTTCCTTAAGCTTTTCCAACAAATTCACTAAAATGAAAAAGGAATGTCTGTGTTTGTTTCCAAATGGGTCAGGTCGTGAGGAACTCTGCAAAATATATTCTAGCATTATAGAAGTAAAACAAAGGCTACACAGAGAATGTGGAGATTATACATTAATGTTGCATTTTGATTCTCATTAATCTTATACTGAGTACAAATTGTATCTTTACCTAATCAATATTTAATCAAGTATGATATCAAAGGAATAACTTGTTCTACTTGTTACACTATTGGACTTATATCCAGCTCAGTTCACTGCATATGGTATCAGCGTTTAAATTAGAAGAAAAGATTAGATTTTATAATAAAGATTAGATTCTATGATCGCTGTAGGGACAGTTTAAACCATATCATTTGTTTTAATTTGAGACCTTACAACGAGATTGGTTGATATTCCGTCAGGAGACTCCAAACTAAAAACACACTGTAAACCTTTCACCGTAAATTTTACGGTAAAAGACTGGCAGCTGGGGATGCCAACCTATACCGTAAAATTATACGGTGACCATATTTCTGTTTACGGTAACCGTATAATTAACGTTATTTCACCGTAAAATTATACGGGGACCGTATTTCTGTTTACGGTAGCCGTATAATTAACGTTATTTCACCGTAAAATTATACGGTGACCGTATTTCTGTTTACGGTAGCCGTATAATTAACATAATTTCACCGTAAAATTATACGGTGACCGTATTTCGTATTACCGTTACCGTATAATTAACATAATTCCACTGTAAAATTATACGGTCACCAATTTCTGTGTATGGTGGCGGACCGTACAGTGACTGTATTTTAGTTTACAGTGACCATATGTATATTCAACACAATTTCGCATTCAAATTGTTGGGTGCCCATGCACACATATTCTTTCTACGGTCACCATATATTCAGTCAGGCTCAATATGGTCTCCATTCCGCAGTATTACAGATTCCGGCTAACTGTATGAGGCATGTTGGAATAAAACTGTTTCTCCAGCCTGACTTCAAATAACTGTAAACTGCCGGAGTTCGGACTGAAACTAATTGTCTACAGAATACAGGATACCAAAGTCCAGTTTAAAAGTGACAATACAGCATTGTTCATCCACCACAAATAGGACCTGGGTAAAATATACCTATCATATCAATGAAATTAGTCATGAAAGTGAAATAGCTGGATACATGTACCTGCATATATGAGGAGGCACATGGTTAGCTGGATTAGCATTCAGACACTAACTTAGCTTGAAGTAATAACACCAAATTCAAGAGGTACTCAAAATGTATTTCATTTCAAAGATAAACAAATTTCATAAAGATATACATGTACAATGTACAATAACATATTAAGTGATAACAGTGGTATAATGCTTTTGTCAGACATTTAATAATAAGCATGAAAGAAAGAAACATTAAACATTATAACAAACATAATATTAGCTTATCTACCAGGTTGATGACTCAATGGGGTATCATCAATAAAAGAAAGGTAAATAAAATTATCACCAACTTAAAAACTCTGAACACATACTAAGAGATAGCTGAGGCATACCATTTTTCAGTAGCAAAATGTATATAATTAAATGTTTACCCCCCCCCCCCCCCCCACACACACACACACACACACAAAAAACAATCTTACTGGGTTTGAACAAAGGTCTTTCACATAAACGGCAATATTAAATGGGACATATAGAAAACAGATAATATTAGGTATAGCTTTCATTTGTCTTAATGGAAAAGCAACCAAATGTAATTTACAAAAAAAAAAAATGGTACAGATAAGATTTCCAAAACAAGGGCTATAACTCCTCAAAACTGCACAAATGTGTCAAATCTATCCCTTAAGTATTAGTTTCCAATCAAAAATAATTACTGAGAAATTCTCAGGATAAGATCTGGGTAATCAAGGACAATAACTGTAAACAAATCTTAAGTTCATACAGACCCGATTTCTGCAACAATAATTATACATGTATCTTGCAGAAAAACAACATGACAATGCATAACTAAATTACATAGCAAATGTATCCCCCAAAAAAGTTCCTATCATTAACCAATACTGAGAAATGGTTCAAACAAGATTTTCGAAACAAATAGTCTTACACATAGTGTTACCCTGGCCTGGTATGAATCTCCTTTCTGCGTTTTGTGAAAATATGGTAACATATTTTATATGTATTGTTTGGACCATCCGTATTTAGCTCTAAGCTGTGCACATGCTAAGTTCGGTATCAGGTCTCTAAGGTAGCATTGGCATCTGACGATGTCAAACAACCAACATCTACACTGCTATTATCCCCAGCACTGTCACTGATTATCTCTTCTGAAATCACAGTTTAACGTTAGCAATATGTTTCAACCCCACCTGTAAACAGAAGGAAAATAAACATTAGTTGATGGAGATAAATGTTCAAAGTACTGATTTATTACAATTGAAAAATGGCAAGTATAGAGCAAATGTGTTTAAGAAATTTAAATAATTCTGTTGCATATTACTAATAATAATTAAATCATTCGCCCTATGCCTACATGTAATTTTCACACATCTTACTTGCAAATCACTTTATATACAATCTACATCAAATTAGGGATTTCAGTTTCTGGCTTTGTTTCAAGAACAAAAAATATCAAAATTTTGGCATCTCATGCCACTTTTATTTTTAATGATATTGCTATGTCAGTTACGTAAAAACATACGCAACGCCGCTTTGTGAAACTGGCTCCCGGCCCCTGTTTCACAAAGCGGCGTAGCGTAAGTTTTCACGTAACTGCCATAGCAACCCATACTGTAGAGATACGTTAGTATGAAAGTTACGCAAAAAATACATCTACGCCGCATTGTGAAACCGGTTCCAGGTGACTCCACTAATACTACCATGGGGGCCTACTGTTAGGCCTACAGTACTACTTGTTCAGTCTGTGTGTTGAGTGCTGGCAACAGAATTAGCAGGTTGTAATTCAGACACTCGACTGCAGACAATGAGTGTAAATGTATGTGGCCAAGAAGAAAGTGATTGTCGCCTAGACTTACCTATAAATACATTGCAGTTTAGTAGTTCATGTCTCATGGTGATTCAAGCCTAACTTCTCTAAATTTTCAGTGGCGACAAGCAGTCTGAACTGCCGAGAAAGCAAGCTTTTTCAAGGCCAATATGGAAAGGACTGTAATGACATCTTGTCCAACAAATGTTTTAAACAGTACCAATCGATTTATCACACAAAACAACAGCCGCTCCATGTAAACTGTACTAAACCTGTTTTGACATTCACGATCGTTTGTTTGATCTGTCAAATGCGGGCGCCGCCATGTTGAATGTGACGAGAATGACGTAGGGACTATTGGAAATTTTCTTGATTTCTTTCTTAGAACAAACTAAACTCAAAAATAAAAACTGAAGTAGAATACACTTATAACTTCTTCGTTTTACTACTCAGTGATTTATTCAAAATCGGACGGCTACTGAGACCCAGCGATGGATGGCTGGTCAATGCACACGAGTCTAGTAGGCTACTTGTCAGTACTTGAGTAGGCCTACACAAAGATAGGCTCGTAGGGCCACAAATGTTACAGGCGAATACCGTAGTTGTAGTTTTACGGTATGTGACAGTAACATTTACAGTGTTTTGCTGTAAAATCTACGGTAAAGTCTTACAGTGCATAACCTTTCTCACATTCATTTTAGAACGGATTTTTTTTTTCTAAATCGTTTGAAGATATTTATCGGAGAATATGAATTATTTGTCAGCCTGTTTCGTTTTTTATCCTTCTATTTATTATAGGAATACCCATTTCGAGCATGTGGCTTCATTTCCACACTCGAAAGAACACTGTTAGAAGCTGAAATCAGAGATAAGACATTACTTGATCGGATGCTTGTCACTGTTTGAGTCCATATCCATGTGTTATCTTTGTCCATTGTTCATGAAAATTGTTGGTAGCAGACATGATATCTAATCTACCTGTGAATGATCAATATAAGGGACAGACGTATAAGAGCTAATTGTTTCCAGTGGCCAAATAAAGGTTTGTTTATCAAGTGCGTGTTTAGGGTAAAATACAAAACCAATATCGATTATATAATCCCATGCAGCTGAATATGGCGAGTAATTATAGTAGACATTTAGGGCTTTGAAAAGATTTCGTGGAATTCTAAATATGCCACCATTCTCATCTATATTCACATCCTAACATGCTAAAGGCTATAGGATGACTATTCGATGTATCTTAACGACTTTAAAATAAACTGGGTAATCTTTAGCAATGGAAATATTAATTAAGACTAAGATTAATTAAGATTAATTTCTTCTTAATATATGAATAGGTGTTTTATGCCATTTCCTATTCATAAACTTTATATCATAGCATATCTGAATATTAGAATATCTCCAAGTGGCATGAGCTTCATAAAATTTCCCTGAAGATTCTCCAAACAAAAAGAAAGTTTAACGTTCATCTTAAAACTAAATAATCGAGTTTAATACCCAGTGGGTCTGTGGCCTGTGAGAAATTGTTTTCGAAAAGTAAAATAAATTTAGATAACCGAGTGGAGGTTTCAATGGTTTTGAGTCTAAGTTACTTCAGAACACAACCGTATCTAAGTTACTTCAGAACACAACCGTATCTTATAGCCTATTCTGGAGAATGGTAAATGACTTGAAAATAAAATTGCCGAAAATTTATCAAAATATCGACACCATTCTCGTTGGAAGAGCAGATAAAATACTAGTAGGTATGGAAAGCGTACCATTGCGCAATCCAATTACATATTTCCATATCCATATCAGAGAAAACTCTTTTGCAGCCATGGTCTAAGTTAGCTGAATTTCCGTCGGCCATGAATAAACCATAATCTTTCAAACTACCCTAATTAATGGAACCCAGATAGTTATGAGACAAGGTTAACAGGAACCTATATAATGTTGACACAATAGGATCAAGATAATCAACGATCAATACAGATCAATACTGATCCATATTGAACATTGTTTACCTTTATCTCATGGGTTGATAATATCTGATATGGGAATGTATGTTGAGATAAAGTATTACTGCCGGAAGTAATTAGATACACTTTCTACAGCTAAGCTTTTATACTTGAGTACAGGCGCGTATTTTTCTCATAAAGAACTATATTGCCATTGCGTATTGCAGAATGTATAACATACATTTTTTCCAATTTTATAGAGGTCTTCATATTTAGGTGAATGGAGCTAATAATGTAATGTATGTAATAATGTAATGTAATAATGTAAACCATTACAATACAGATAATCACCTTCAAGAAGATATAGATCATTACAGATTATTACAAATACCATAGACTGAAATGATAAAATACCATCCTATTTTACCAAGCCATACAGTTGGACCATACTATGGATTCAGGAACCAATGGTAACGTTTGTCCAATCGAATACCAATTTGTCCGGTCAAAACGCCTGTAACATAAAAATGTACCTATTTATTTAGAGGGAATTTGTAAATTTGAATGCACATAGCAAATGCCCCAACCGAAATAGCATGGACATAGTGAATTCTGATTGGGTTTTTCTTTTCACCACAAAGCATTGCCAAAGAGCATACATTTCTTCATGCATAGCTAATCCAAAACGACATCTTTTCGGCCGGTTTGCCTACACGTAAAGTCGTTCTTGTGGAGGTTTTAACTGTGGGTGTCTAAGGATTCGTTTCATACAATAACACATTTGTTTCTTTACATTTCCCCTAATTTTGGTTTTAGGAAAGAGGGTCAATTTATTCAGCAAATGGCCAAACTCTATTTAACATATTAGTAATCCATGTAGAATATCCATATGTATGGCTATAATATTGGATTTGATATATTGTAAGGGAGCAATAGACAAGAATCAGGAAGTAATTCACGTCCTTCTTGACAATTATTACAAGGCAAACCAAATGCACGCCACTGTGGAATTCCTCAACGATTACTTTATATCCATTCTCTTTGAAAAGTGTAAGCTCTATTAACAGAAATGTCAAACGAACGAGCACCTGTTTTTCTTACCTTTATACAACTGAGTGGAGTTATAAACGATACATTTAATACAACAGGGGAGCTTTTAACATTGAGAAGAGCTCGGTTGTTTTCCTCGGTGACTTTAACCGTGTCCGACCAGATGACGTCAGTTGACGTAAGGATACCTCTGGGTTATGTGAGATCCTCAGCCGCTTCTAGGAATCTGTAATCTGAGAGATGTTATATCCTCTTGACGCACATGTCAGTTCTGTGTTTCAAAGAGAATCATTTTAGGTTAACACGAGACACATTATTGTCTGCAGTCAATACCACCCAGTTCTCGATCAGTCTAAGGTTAAAGTGACATGAGACTCCAAATATAGGGACAATTTCGTTCAAACAGAATCTGCTAATTGCTGGTAATTTCAAATGGGACAAAATCCCTTTAAATTGTATTCGTTATTTGTTATTTTCCCGGGAAATATATTGGGTGGCTGGAAAAATGCTTCTGAATGGAAACTTAATCAACTCAGTCATCTTAAAAAATCAAGACAAAACTTTGCACAGTTTATTCGACACTTATTAGCTATAAATATTATCAGAGCGCTACTTTTGAACCAATGTTTGCATTACAGGCCCCAACATCATTTTGTTCGTTTACCATATATCTGGCATCTAATATTACTAAAAAACGGCCTTGCGTCGGTTCTCTTGTGATTGTTGTTTTGTAGACAAAAATATCGGATAACCTGTTTTCAATACTATCCTGGTAGTCTTGTAGGCATTTCTCTCAATGACCGCCCAGGAGAAAATTGTAGCCGTGATTAGCGTTCTTTGTCAGATCTATGTAGCCTACTATTGCAGATTGAAATCGACCGTACGTCAACTGGACTCACCCGACCTGTCCTAATTGATATAACATAGGGTTAGTTCATTTCATTTTTCCAAAAATCCAATACTTGTTTTTAGGTATGTATCAATTGGTACCTGGTAAAGCAACCCAGATCTTTCGAGTCAACTATCATACATTCGGGCCACAAACGAATGGTCAAAGATTCGGCAGTATGGACAAATTCGTAAATGAATATCAGCAGATAAGTAAAATATAACTAGAATGACAACCAAAGTTCGAGTTATTTCATTCCGCTCAGATAGTTCTGTGATGGGCATGATGAAGAAGCATTATAAAGGATTTCTCACGGATTCTCAACAAACCGATGACTTGGCCTGATACATACTCGTTATTTGTATGTTTGATTGTGTTGAATAGTCAGCTGAAGATATACATCTAAAGAGATGGTAAAAAAAGATGGATGTATCGGATAAAATGAGGAGGCAAAATTCTACGAAGAGAGACAATATGTACAGAATAGCCGGTTGAGTTAGTACATGTTGTGTCTAAGGAACCCTGTAAGTAAAAAGAAATATCGATAAATTGTTGAGTAGTTATAGAAGAGAAAGTCGAAATAGGATAGAGGTAATTGGTCGACCAGGCCGCGAGACAGTCTTGCACACAGTAATGTGGGATAACACGTCTTCAATACTCCCGTGTCAGTCTTAACCTCGGTTACGATAAATGTCAGCTTTAAATCATTAACGACTTCATCTCACACATTTTTAGTTCTTCTCCCCTGTAGGGTAATTCACGTCTGTCTTCATTGCTCTGGTTCTTGAACAGTGATATCCATGCAGACCTACATAGCTTTCCTGTTGAAGTGACAATAACAGCAGTTCTTCTTATATCCATAGTTGTTTTGTTTTAGTTTTTTCGCCAAATTAAGCAGAGCTTAGTTATAATAGCATATAGCTGCGGGGAAATGTGAAATACTACAAAGGCAATATGGCTTCATGTGATACAAACACAAAGGCTACTCATATCTCATGACATACGACGATAGGGTTTCTAGTTTTTCATTAATCACAAAACGCCAAGACCCTTATGTCGCACATAATTTGTCCCGAGTTCCAAATGTTTAGGGAACCCTTGTCTACATCCACCAAACCTTGCTTATAAGCAAAGATAATTGAAGTCAAGCTGTCAGTAAACTGCGATTTTTATGAAGGATTTTTTTAAATTAAAATATGAATAACACATGTCAACTTTTCTATCTCAATTGATATCGTAATGTCCTCCGCTACATTGCTCGACTAATCATTTGTGAATTTCTCCTTTGAAATAGCTGCCATTAACGAAGAAGATGTATGGACATTGCGGAAGGACGATGTATGAATAAATTATTGTTATAAGTATCCCTCTCCTATATAAGGTCAGACGTTCCTGGTATCTAATACTACTGAAAAATGGTCTGGCGAGTTTCTCTGCTGATTGTTTTGAACATGGTCATGTAGACAATAATTATCGATGAGAAGGAGATATAAGAATACTGAGGAAGGACGATGTGTGAAAAATTTTGTGTGGCAGGTATACACCCCCCTCCCCTCCCAACCATGTTTCATTAATTTTGTATACCTTCAAGGACTGAATTTTATGCATTAAGCTACTAGCTATGGCGCCAATTTTGAACATTAAAAACTGTATCTGCTACGCAATGACTATCTTGCGTTACTTTCTCCGTCATCTTATATTGACTGCTTGATTGTAATAAACACTTCTAACCTATAAATGTTAGAAATCTCATAAGCTTAACGTTTTTGTTCAGTTAACATATTAAAAGCGGGGTTAATCAGTTTTATACAGAAGATTGGAATGTCCAGGTTGCCTGGCGTCCCCTCTCTTAACCAGATTGTTTGATCAATACAGGCGCCAATATTGGGCCAACTCTGTGAATCTCTGCACTCCTTGTATTCTTTTATCTAATATTAGACCAACAGTGTTTGGTATATAATACTATCGAACGTCGAATCAACGTTAAGCATATATCGACCAAAATGGAAAGAGAAACGATTGTCTAGATTTTACAGGTGCGAGTTGGTCAAACGTCTCAATTATGTCAAATGCTTGGTATTGGAAGACGTGGATGAGTTTAGAATTTTAGACCTTGGAGTTTGTTCAGTTGATTTAAAATTAAACTTGTTCACATCTCCCAGCACATCTCGAAAGCCTAAATATATTTCTTGACTTTTACATGTAGATCTTGTATATTGTAATTGACAAAGAAACAATTAGCCAATACGTTTATTGAAAGACTTCCTGCATTCTATATATAACTTTACACTTTATAAATGATGGTAGATTAAGGCCTAGTAGCTATATAATGTAAACGTTTATAACCATTATATTCTAAAGCCATTAACTGAAGCTATTATCTTATTTTTTACAACTGACTGGAATTATACATTCAATCTAGCCCGGATTATCGGTCTTACGGCGACTGGTATTATATGGCTGCTAATGTGTCTTGTCGCTTTAGCCCGAATAACTAGGGTAAAATAATATCAATATAACTGTGGAGAAATATAGGTCTATACATCTAGTATTTAATACTCCACGAATATTTCATATTCGGCCTAGTTCATTGGTCACGACAAAAGATGACGAACACGGAGAGAGAAAAAAATTCGGCAGAGCCAAGATTTCAATCCAACTAGGTTACTGATGATGTATGATGTCAACAACTTGGATTTTACGATAACCGTTGGATGAATTTCCCAATGACGTTTTCAAACCAAGCTAACACCAATTGTTGTCGTATGAAATACGTGGATTATGGAAGGCCTTCAGCTTGAGAATCTCCCTTGTGACAAGTTTTATGTCATTTTATCCCACGTGTCAGTTTGTGTCTCAAGAAAATCGGGTTGTCATTAATCAATGTTAGGTTGCTAAAAGGTGTATCCGTTAATCATGCTCAAAACGTCTTTATCGATATATACCATGTTTTCCTGTCGTATGCTTTATATAACAGAACGTTTCAATGGTCTATTCCGTTGTTTCTTCTGTCTGTATTGTTCCTTTATATAACATATACACACTTGTTACTGTACGCAAGTGTTAATCTGATAATAAAGACAGTTTTATACTCAGAATATATTAAAAAATTGACAAAATTGTTTTTGTCGTACGTTTTATGATTATCTGATTTGAGATCCCCTCGTTAATGATATTATCGTCATTTGAGCTCCTTAAGTAAGTCCCCACATACATACCTTGTTGTTTGCTGGTTGTAGGTTATGGGATGGAGTTTATAACCTTGTTGTTTGTAGGTTATGAGATGGAGTTTATAACCTTGTTGTTTGTTGGTTGTAGGTTATGAGATTAAGTTTATAGCCTTGTTATTTGTAGGTTATGAGATGGAGTTTATAACCTTGTTGTTTGTTGGTTGTAGGTTATGAGATGGAGTTTATAACCTTGTTGTTTGTTGGCTTAGGTTGTGGGGGGGGGGGGGGCAACATTTATGGGATTCAATCTCAGTCTACTGATGTTCTTGCCATAGTTAAGATGCGTAACCATTGTCAATGTGTTACAAAAGGATTCCAGAAAATTATACTGACCAAGGCTAAGCTCCTGTCAGTCGTCAACATAATGAAATATCATAGGTTTGGTTTGTTACAACAATTTATGGGGTATAAAGGTCAAAATGATATACCTCTTTTTAACACAATTAGAAACTTGTCTCCATGGTTATTTCAGACAAGAAGATCTTCCGTGTGCCCGTGGGTTTAGTGATCATAAATATATATATCGACTTTAAGACCCAGCATGAATTAAGAACCATACATTAAATTATTCCTATTTCTCTCGACGACTGCCGGCGGGAGTTTTGTATCCGTGATTAGCGTTCTTTGCCAGATCTATGTAGCCTACTATTCCAGATCGAAATCGACCGTACGTCAACTGGACTCACCCGACCTATCCTAATTAATATAGCATACCAAGTTATGAGGCGAGGTAAGCAGGTAACTTGATAGAGTTGACACAATAGGATCAAGATAATCAACGATCAATACTGATCAATAAGCATGAAATCTCCCTAAATATTCAACATTGTTTACCTTTATCACACGTGTTGATGATCTGTAAGATGTGTTCGACCTATGAGAGTCCAAAGAAAAGCTCTAAAATCTCGAGTAGCTCGGTAGCTTGCTTTCACAAAATTTTGTATTTTTTTGGTTCGTAATATGTAGCAATACCGATCAAAGTAATACGTTTTCGAGAATTCACGAATTTGCAATCAATGACACTCAATAATTAAAGTTGGGTTATTTTGGGGGGTTTCTGGTTCCTGTAGGGAAATAAATCGTTTAAAGTCGAGTTTTTGGTCAGTAGCCTACATTTATTCATGTTCTACTGTTTAATCGTCAAAATGGTGCTCCATAGATGGGGTTCGGGTTCAAATCCCACTCATTCCAAGAAATGGATGAACAATCTGACTGGGTTTCTACTCTATCGCCCTGTGTGGAATTGTTACCTGGTACCATTGGAAGGTCGAGGGTTCTCCTACAAACACACAAACCTAATCTGGCAACCAATAGATGGGCCAATGTATGATAATGTTGATCGAAGTGGGTCTCATTGTAATGAGAATGAATTAGAGCATTTTGTGAACAACACGAGCTTTTACATCTGTAGACCGACATACATAATGGTCAAATTTACAGAGCAATTAAAGTTATTTGAAGGATTTACTCAAATAGTCCGATGGACGACGAAGGTGTTGTTGAAAAAAAGAAAAGCATGTGTCTCATGTTCGGAGTTTAAGCAATAAATCTGGTTTATGTGTTAGCTCTGATAAAACGATGATATTCGAGGAGAATAGGATCTGACAGGAAGGGCTTGAAAAAAGGCTGTACAAGCCAAGTAAAATGCCTGATACTTGGAATTTGGTGATACCTTTGAATATATGGGAAAGGTGGGACGATTTGACATAAATGAACCGATGAATATGCGAATGAATGAATGTAGCCATGTAATGACATCATCATCATCTAAATATCATAAGAAGAGAATATACTGGCCTACGTATTTGAAATCAACAGTTAAATCCTATGATAAAAGCTTCCTGGTTATTAGCCAGAGGGGTGTATCGATCAGTGATTATCTTGATGCCATTGTGTCAACTCTACTAACATGCTTGTTAAACTCGCCTCATGACTTCCTATGTTACAGCAAGTTCTGTGGATGTTAATTAGTCATAGCTAACGGACGATATCAAACATGGCTGAATGATTACAATTTAGAGTATGGTTCTTAATCAACAATATATTTACTTATTCAGCCAATGCTTTTAAATTCAAATACTAGAGAAAACTAAGGGTTTATAGAGTCAGTTACCGATACCCTAGAAGTGTGTCAGTTGGGGGGCTAATAACAACAACAATGAATATATCTTATTATACCAAATTCCCAATATTTTGTAACTTCCGCGTGGACACATAAAGGAGAAAATATGTTGATATTTGCTACACAGGGTAGAAAACGGATTAATAATAGAAATCAAACACCGCCTTGGTCGTACCAATCCGGTTGGCCTATTTCAAACAATATTTTGCGAAGAAAGAGTGGTGTAATGCAGTAGCAAGGTAACTCTGAATAAATATATGAAATATTGAAATCGTCAGTATGCGTTTGTTAAATTTATTCGGAGTTACCTTGCTACTGCATTATGCGAAGCTATTCAGTGGATCAACAAGTTATAGGAGTGGTGTCAGCCGTCTAAATGTCGATTTTTAATTGGGTTCACATTCTTGAAAAAGCTTCAATAAAATGCTAGGTCGCATACGTTGGTAGTTTTTATCAGAATGCAGTATGCCCATTTAATTTACAGTTCGTATTACCAGAAGTAAGATGTTATTACTTAACTACCTGCTGTTATGTAACAATGTCCTCTTGGGTATTAAAAGACATAAGCTTGTAGTATCTTGAAGCTAGGACTAACATGGTAAATTCTAGGGAATTAGTTAAAAAAAGAAAAACGAAATTGAAAATCACATGATGTAGGGTCCGAGATCAACCAAAATAGCAAAAGGTTAAAGACAATTAAACTATCGGTAGAGTTTATACCAGAAAGTGTAAAATTGGTGTACTATGTATTAAAGACAAGCTCCTAGCGAAAAATCAGAATACTGATTACATTAAAAACAACAAAGGTTTATTTTTTCTCAGTATTTAAGAAACTTTCTATTTTTGCCAAAACTTGAAGGTTTTGGCATCATTGTGTATTATTAATATCAAATTGAAAATGTTATTTGTTTTGTGCCTGCAATGTACACACAAGCCACCTAATGATTTTAAACTCATGTGAATTGGCATTTTTAAAGTGGCAGGAAATGCCAAAATTCTGACTTTTTTTTCATAATTCCTGATGGTCTCCACAGTAAGAGGTTCTGAATGCCATCTAAAAACTAAACGATTAGTGTTGGAATGAGGAAAATCCGTACAGTATGTGGCCTATAAGAACCGGGATAGCGTTCGAAAAGTAAAAATTTAAATAACCGGGACGACCTTTCATTCATTCTAAGCCAAAGTTAGTTCAAAACGATACTTTACCGTACATTCTAGAGTCAGAAATTACACGGTGGCCAGTGTTTCTTTAATGGTATATGAATTTTCTTATTCAGCCCAAGTGGGACGTGATGTATAACCTGAACAAAAAATCTTGGTATACATACTGCCCTGAAGAAATTCAAAAGCTACCATGAACCAGCGATTGAATGAACGAGTTTTTCTAATGAAGGCAGAAAAAACTATCGATTAATTATTACCATACATAATGGGGAGAATATCGATGTATAGTTACTTGAAAAAGCATATCATAGCCGTTTTGTCGGCATTATCATTGGTATATTAACGTGGAGAAAATATCGATTAACTAAATATCTTGAGCATTGGTAATCATTGAATCTGATCGATATGAGGTCATGTTAGTTACTGAAATATAATCCGGTTTCTTGGCAGACTTTAATCAGACAGGAAACAGTTGGAGCGTGCCATGTGGTGATTATGAGTTAACTAAAACTGACAACAGTAATTATTCTTTTGAACAGACACTGAAATTCACCCTCTTAAAACACCCAATTTCAAAACCTGACCCATACATAGAAATTAATTAAAAAATACCCGAGCTCGCTAACGCCATAGTCTAAATCATTAGGGCTCGTTTGTGCATGTCCAGCTATGTTTACATTGTGGGCAATCCATTTTTCCATTTCAAATTAAAAAATAGAAAATGATGTCAAAACTTTCAAATTTTGGCAAAATCCTCCTGCCTGGGAAAAGTATAGAAAAACGTCTACTGTAATGTAAAAATATTTAAGATTTTAGAGGCGAGACGTTAATTAATAAGTAAAATAAATGACGGTGAAAATCGTAATGAATTCTCCATGCGTTTGTTGTCTTGTATCGAATGATAAAAAGGCAGCATTTTTGTGGCTGACAGAGAAATAACGCTCAGCTTCTAGACTGATTACCTTCCAAACATGCAGTATGATCAGCTGTCAGAACCCTTGCCGTTTAAATTAAAAGTTATCATCAAGCGACAGGTTTGAATGACGGCTCCGGAAGCAAGGGTCGATATTCATTATGCGGACTTCTGTGGTAATTTAAAGTGGAACTTGTTCATCTACAAAAGGTAACAAAAGCTGCATAAATATACACCTCTATTGTTATTTGATTTTACCACCAATTTAAAAAAAACGAACTTGTACTGCAGCTGCAAAGTGACAGCAAAAGCAACCCGAGAAAAGATTGTGTTAATGCGTTTTCCTCAAAAAGAATATAAAAAACACTGAAGCAGTACGTTAACTCGTTGTTTCCAGCGGTATCGAGTACATATTTTTACGATTTTTACTACCGAGTTTATGAAAGTACAACAGACAAGACCAAAATGTCACCTTTCAAAATCTGTAATACATGTTTAGTTAGATCGTATGTGCACGATTTATTGGTAGAGGCAACGAGTCATATATATAGGCCTATATATATACGCCTTCAAGAGTTGAGGCATGATAACATGGAAAAGACCACGCCTATATGATCTGATTGATTGATTGTTTGGCGTTTTACGCCGCGCTCAAGATTATTTTACTTATATGGAGGCGTTGCCAATTTTATTGTGAGAGGAAACCGGAGGAAACCCACGACCTTCAGGTGGTAACTGGCAACCATCGCACATAGGTCGTTCAAGTGAAAACCCAGTCAGAAAATTTCCCAATTGTTTTGGGGTCTGAGTGGGATTCGAACCCTCGACGCATTGGTGGAAGGCTGTTTGGATTGAGCGTCTACCTCTACCTACTAAGCCACGGAGGCTTGTGTCGGATCCACCAAGGTGTTGATACCTACAATGAAAGGTTGTCCGTCAATAAATCTAATTACAAATTATAGTGGTAATGTTTACCACGGTATTTGAATCAGTTGCCAACGTATGCCAGACACAGACAGGCTTTTTATGTTGCTGGAAAAATGATATTTTGTTGACGTTAAAATATCCTGCAAACATTCTCGCCTTTCGGTAACGGCTACAAGATTTTTTTGTTTGGCAACAAAATATCAGCTAGTTTAATTTTGCAGATATAAAAAACCCTGTTTGGATAGAGCTGATCACCTGTACCGAAACAAAATGACATTAGCCAATCAACATCTAGTACGAAATCCTGTGACTGTTCAGAATGGTGACAGCATCTAGTTTTGGAGGTGAATTATATGTTGAACTCTCTATATATCTTGATACGTCACACCAGAAGTCTATGAATTCATAGACTTCTGGTCACACTGCAGTTGCTCGTGTGTGTGTGTAAGGGATTTAACTCGGGCATCAAAAAATATCATGTTTACAGCAACAAAAACGCCTGTGTGCGATGGGAATATATACTTAGCGCCATTAAAAACGCACGGTTGAATTTTATGTTTCTACCCCAGTAAGGCTATTGGCCATTTACGTTTTGTTGTTTATTGTTAGTTCGAGTTGAGTTGCAATAACTGGATAACCTGTGGTGTTCCCGACGCGCCTGTCGTGAACATTACGCAACATTTCCTAATAACGTCCATTGAGTGTTTCACCGTCACTGAGAACAGCTTTCAGGGCTCATTTGTCGTGGGTTCAACACTTTACACGAAGCTCAGCATAAAGACGAAAAAAAATCAGAAAACGTTACCATGCCCCGGCTTACGACACAACAAAGGGAACGTGCCATTGGCATGTTACAGGCGGGTCTCAGTTGTGCCGCCTTGGGACGTCATATGCAGTGTCATCCCTCCACAATTAATCGCCTCAGAATCAGGGAACATGAAACTGGCAATGTTGCCGACCGACCACGCCCTGGTCAGCCAAGAGTCACTACAGCCCGCCAAGATCGGTATATCGGTTTGTTGCACACACGTGACCGATTTCGCACCGCGACACAGACTGCTCGTGAGACAGTGGGAATTGGAAGGCCCAGGGTAAGCCTCAGCACCATCCGACGCCGTCTCCAACAGATACAGATGCATGCACGCATCCCCTACCGAGGGCCCATATTGACACACGCCGCACACCAAAACCGTTTACGATGGGCTCGAAATCATCAGAAATGGCGTATCAATGATCGGAACTCTGTCCTTTTCTCTGACGAGTCTCGTATCTGCCTTGATCGTCCTGACCGACGTCAACGTGTGTGGAGCAAACGTGGTGAACGTTTCGCAAATGCATGTGTGAGGGAAGGAAATCGCTGGGGTGGATGTAGTGTTATGGTGTGGGGAGGCATCACTTCTCGCAGACGAACTCCCCTTGTCATTGTTGATGGCAACCTGAATGCTCAGGGTGGATAACATCCTTCAACCTGTGTTGCTTCCATTCCTCCAAGCCAATGCTGGCGTCACGACGTTTCAGCAAGACAATGCGCGCCCACACAAGACTTCTTGCAACAGAATAATGTGAACATCATGGAATGCCCAGCTTACTCCCCCGATCTATCGCCCATAGAGCACTTGTGGGATCAGCTTAAGAATGCCGTTGCACAACGTCAACCCAGGCCACGCAACCGACGTGAATTGATCCAGGTAGTGCAGGAAAAGTGGGACCGGATCCCACAGCACAGAATAGCCACACTCACCAGGTCCTTGCGTCGCAGATGTACTGCTTGCGTTGATGCCCGAGGTGGACATACCCATTATTGAATGATGACACCTTCAATTTCTGTATCAACGATTTGCTTGCAAGGAATAAAAGTCACCAGGGTTTCACATATAGTCAATTCTTTGTCTCATTGTGACCAATGCCTTGTTCTTCAATTTAGGAGTACTTACAATATTTTACACCTTGCATTTCTCAAAATATTTTACATTCTTTGGGTCGTGCGTTTTTAATGGCGCTAAGTATATTTATAAATACTAAAACCCCACGGACAAAGGGAAAATCTTCTTGACTGACTAAAAACACGAAAAAAAGCTTCTTATTGCGTTAAAAGGGGGGTCATTTAGACCTTTGTCACAAACTAAAACCAAAGATATTTCATAAAGGTTAAAGACAGACAGGTGTTTGACTTTAGTTAGTAAGCCTAGAATTTTCTGAAACACTTTGTAATATATTGATAAAGTTTTACGGATCTTCACCTATTGCTAGACGTTGTGAAAGAGAAATTAAACAAAATATGAGAATGTGAAAAGATAGGTGTCAAAAGGCGCTATATACGATTGTGCATATAAGCAGCTAAAATTATCGTCATGATATTGACATTACAAAACTGTGTTATTATACAGCCTTATATTACAGATACAGATAAACCAAACAATGGAATGGTACATATCAGGATTCCTCCAACGCTTCAATTATATAACAGATCGAGGCTGAAAGTTAACAAACACAGTGTTTCGGTCCCTTACATAATCACGGGGACACTTTTTTTCTGGGCCCTTGAGAGGATGTGGAAGTGTTCGAAGAGAGGAAGAAACATTAAATACACGTGATCATTTTTACTAGTAGGAGGCGGATATCGAAGCTTTCATTTTAACATCAGTGTTGTACTAATAATTATTATTATTAGTACATTTATCTCAGGACTAATATTCTAGTATATCAGGGGAAAAGCATTGATATCTTGATACGGGAGACAAAAAGGGGACTGGTTCGCTAAAAAAGCTAAGAAAATATGTAAAGCACACTTTAAAGTGGCATGAGCTGCCAAAATGTTGACATTTTGACATTAAAACAGAATGTTTAAATTATTGGCTATTTTTCTCAAGACGTATAATTCAGAAGCTTTTTAGTGCTTCTAGTCTCGAAAATATCCGATAAAGTATTGTTTTGAACTAAATTCGGTTTAGAATGAATAAATGGTCGTTCCGGTTATTTAAATTTTGTTTACTTTTCGAACACGTTTTCGGTTCATACAGGCCACATACTGTATGGATATTTCTCATTCCAAGGCCAACCATTTAGTTTTTCGATGGCATTTAAAGCCTCTTACTGTCGTCACGGTCAGAAATTATGAAAAAAGTGTGAATTTTGGCAGCTCATTCCACTTTAAAGTAAATACTATATTTATATATAGTATTTACACTATAAAATAATAACTAAAATAGTTAACCAACATCTCATCATGGTTAATCCTGCATCCAAACATATTGTCATCATTCGATAAAGTGATTTTAATATTAATGATGTTAACTAGTCATTGCTCTATTCAGTGCCAATAAGTGATCAAATTAAGTACAGAAATTATGTATGTCATCAGAAACGGGGCATAAGTCACAAAATGACAAAGAATTGCAAAGTAATGTTTTTGTTGGAAAAAATTTTTTGGAAGAAAATCTATTTTTTTAAATATTCAGAAAAATCCGTGGAATCCAATCACCGCTTTTACAGCACGTCAACCGGAATTACCTCCCTTGAATTACACAGGATGCTGAAAGTGCTTCATATAAAACAGTCTTGAATGTGCACACCCGTACGTAAGCTTCCAAGAATTTCAGGAGTGTTTTATGATAACATGCCTTAAATAAATAAGCCTGTCGTACAAATATAGCATAGGCTCATACGCATATAGTTTTCCCCAAACACTTTATACGTTATCTGCAGTGGCATCGAAGCTCCATTAATCATGTAAATTGTAATTATGTACGTCTTGCACACTCTTGGTATACTCTCTCTACGACAGGGTTAGTCTCAGAGGGATTTTGCCTTTCTCCTTCTCTGCGGCAAGAGTGACTAATAGAATAACCGTTACATATTAATTTTCCATTAGAAAATTATTTATTGAATAAAAAAAAATCGACTACTCCATGTTATCGGTTTCCGCTATTGAGAGAATTCGAAAATATATATAACCTACTCAATTGGTATATAATTATAAACAATGTTTTTTTCTTTTGGAAAAGGGGAGGGGGGGGGGGCTTTTTGCGGTTCTTTGGCAAAAAAGTTATTCCTATACGACAGAGGGCAAAAAGTGACTGAGTTTCTCTATCTCTCTACCTAAGACAATTTCTTTTGTCTTTATATCACACATTTTACTTTGGTCAAATTAAAAGAAATACCTCTGGTTTAACATTTAAGATGATTATTTGAACTGTTCATTTATTTAATTAACAGTTAATGCTACACTTAAGAATCAAGAATATGTCAAGTTATACAGAGGGTACCCCCAACCTTTGGCAAGTACATGGTAATCCTTCCTGCATATAGGAGGATCAAGTAAGAAATTTATCAAGTTTTTCTTTTGTCTGAGTGTGATTCTGACTCACAACCCTTTTTGGCGGGTCAAGCTAGTGCTCCCTTCACAGTAAGACACAGAGGCCCCTGATTATTTGAAGATCTATGAGGCAAGGAACCAAGTTAAGTATATCATCTGTAAATAATTATACAATTCAGTTATCAATCCTGGAATGTACAATAATTGTTTACATACAATTAAACATTTTAAATAGATAAATAAAAGCCCTTTTGTTCTGATAATGAATAGATATATAGAGGTTATCTAACGAGACCCAGTGTGTTACGATGAATATAATTCGAGTCTATTAATTTTCATTGTAACACACTGACTTGAGTTGGATAATCTTTTTCTCACACTTCACAAAAAATACAGTGTTTTATTAGAAACAGGGCTCTACTCAAAAAAATATTTGCTGATGTCACTCTAGTTTCAAGAATGGCTGTCTGATAAGACTTGATAAGGCATTGTGACATCCGAAATGACATCATCAACGACGGCATCCCAGACTCTTCAATATAGATTTGCTTCTGGACGCTTGATCTTAACGTCATAATAACTGATGACGTAATTCATTTGTGATGTCAGTTTTGACAGTTCTTTCGTGAGGTCATAGCGTTACTTGGGCCATAATTTTACACAAATTATATTTTACATGAATTGATTATGCAAAAAATAAGACACTGCCTGGGAGTGGAAATATCAGGGGGGTAGTGTGAGAAACCATGTATAAGAAACTAGACAATTCATGATGGCATAATATATAAATAATAAAAATGACTTTCTGATTTCTCGGTCCTGCCTAGGCTTACTATATTTTTATACAACTGAAATAACACTTTTAAATTAGCAAGATATATAAGTTCACTGAATTAAGCACTGATCCATGTAACTGCTGGATGTATCATCCTCTTTTAAGGATGAATCTGAAGTTTCTAATGGTTTCACAGAGAGATAGGTTTTAATACGCTCAGCTCTCCCCATGGCATTATCTACTCTTTTTCGAAGTAGGTCTTTAAGAGCTCCTTTGGGAAGAGTTTGTAAAATTTTTATCAATGCCCCCAAAGCCATTTCGTAATGACCCAAAGCCTTCTGAAAATCACCCGACTGTTCCTCATTCTCAGCTGCTTTAATAACTTTTAGAGCCGCAGCTATTTCTTGATTGTCAATCGAGAGATTTGAAATTTCATCGCTAGTATTTTGTGAATTAGAAGAACTATCCTCCTGACTGTCAGTTCTTTTGAAATTTTCAGGTTTAAGCTGTTGCTTTAATATCTCTGCTCGGTCCATGTAATTTTTAACACGACTTCTCAGAATTTGCTTTTTCTTCATATCTTTTTCAAAGTTAATGGCAGGAACAAAATACTCTAGAGCTTGACAATATAATTTCACAGCAGTTTTGTAATCCCCTTCACTATCTCTTCTGACAGCCTTTGTTACTATAGCAGTGGCCTGCTCAATTGATTTTGATGTGGGCATGTGTTCTAGGTCAAGGAATGGATGGTTGAAGAAATCTTCAAATGAGATCCTTTTGTCAGGGTCCCTTTGCAGAAGTCTAAGTATGAGATCCCTGCAGTTCTCTGGAACGTCCACTCCATATGGAAGCTCTACAGGTTTATTATCCCATATTTTGTCTCCAAGTTCTTTATATGACTGTGAAGCAAATGGGGCCTGCCCAAACAGACATTCATAGAGGATGACCCCAATGGACCAAAGGTCAACTCTGGCATCATAAGCCCCCTTACACACAATTTCTGGTGCCATATAGAGTGGAGATCCTCGAAGAACTATGAGTTCCATTCCATCAATGATGTACTTTGCGAAACCAAAATCTGCAATTTTAACTGAAGGATTAGTTTTAGAAGTCAGCAATAAATTCTGGGGCTTTAAATCCATATGAGCTATATTGTTTTCTCTCAAGAATTTTATGGCACTGACAATTTGGCGTAGAAATCGCCGGACAATATGAACTGGGAGCTTCCGTTTAGTTCGAATAAAGTGTGACAGATCACCCCCATTACAATGTTCCATAATCAAATAAATATAGTTTTCATCCCATTGGAAATCTTTGAGTTCTACAATATGATCATGCCTGATTGTTTTCAATAATTCTATTTCAGTAAGAAGATTTTCCGTGGATGTTTTTGTCAGACTGGACTTCAAAACACATTTGACAGCTACAACATTACGCAACCCGGACGAACTGTAGGCTTTGTAAACTGTCGCATACGTACCACTACCAAGTTTTTCAGTGAATACATAATTTTTTAAGCTGGGTTTTGGTATAGGAGAAGCCATGACTTCGGTGTCTTACACATTCAAACGAATTTAAGTCCGTAAAAATGAATTTTACAAATAAAGTCTTTTGACATCGCCCTCAAAACAACATCAACATGTATGCAGTTTTTGACCCAAATTCAGTGGAGATCTGTCCTAGGGGAAGTAACTCGCTACCACCCATTTTTTCTCCGTTTTTAAACGTAAACTTGAATTTACCCCTATGTTTTCTGTGTCAATTATATCTAATTTTAGCATTAATTTGTTTAATTGCCCCACAAGAATGTAACCATAGTATTGTAATTTCTATCAGCCCCAGTGTAAACATTAGTACAAGCAGTGTGCAACCTGGTTACGAGGGAAGTACATTTACGGCAAATTTTTGTGAATTCGGGAATACCGGGTATTTTGAATAACCATGCACAGGTCTGTGTGCATTTGTATAGGGTTAACTAAAGAATTGACAGTAGATCTACATATTCCGTACCAAAGTTGAAAATACCCAAATTCTATGGCCAAGATATATTGATGGTGTGCTGGCCAGTAGAGTTTGAAGATGTACCGGTAGGCCTATTGCTTTTAAAAATTTCTCATTTTTCTCATTAAAGCAACCTAGACGGTTGAAATTCTCTATGCATCATAATCGAGCTTTAAGTTCACCGGCTCACACCAACAAATACCATGCAACCTGGCCAGAACAATATCAATACACTTTGGCCATACAGTTTGGATATTTTCAACTACATATTCCGTATAAGCAATAATATTCTTATAGTGTAGGATTACTTGTGATCCAGATTTATTAATAATATAATATTATAACAGTAAAACGGCAGTTTGTTAGACTTTGGGCCTGTCCATTTTTACAACTTAGTTTCGCAAGGATGAAAGTCTGGCCCGACAAGGAAAGCTGTTACGGGTAAAATTAGAATGTTTTTCGTGTAATATTACGTTTTAATCACTAGCGGTGGTACTATACAAGATCCCCCACTGATCTCACCTGACGCGTGTCTGTGGCCACCCAAGTAATTTTCCCACCAGCCATGCGATAAACACGATCAATCGATTATCAAAGTGGAGGATAAAACAGACAATCTGTAAACAAAGCCATGACAGTTTTTCACTTGGGAGTTAGTGCAGCACAGATGTTGCGAAGACCGGGCAGCTACTTTTGTCGAATTTAACACTAAAAAAAACCATAACTAGGATTTAAACAGATAACACGTAAAACCTCGTCCTAACTTACAAAAATGGTCTGTATACCCCCACACCAGCCCCCATACCCACCCACACAACCCCACCCCCACCCACTCCTCCAATTTGCTGAAATGAAAAATTGTAGCAGGAAAAAAAATCGTTATCGATGAGTTGATTAGGAGATTTTATCATTATTATGGCGAGGCCATATATAGGCACTTTACCGTTTTCTAATACAGAACATGCATCAGTAGATCTTGTCAAATAAACCGTTCTGCTTGCCGTGTTGTAATTTATGTGAAATTTGCCCTGGACTGAATTGAAACCTATCGGAAGGATTTATTTTCTGATTTCAAAGTGCTCTGATCTTTTTTAAAACAAAATACCCCTAGGCTGTATTTACACCAAACATGGGTATGGACATGATATTTTAGGAATTGTCGTTATTCCATTATTATTCCCTTTGGCTTTTAACCGAGACTTTCACAATTGTTGGTGTAGCAAATGTAGCACCATTAAATACGTTACTTAAAGTGACATGATAAGCCAAATAAAAAGGATAATAGAATTAGCTTCAGATATTGACATTGTTACCAGATACAAAATAAAAGCTACCTTGGCAGCTCATGCCACTTTAATAATATTGTGCTGAAAAAAGTTTTTTACTGACTCTTCGAGCAAGTAACGTCTTTTTGGAAAATTTCCCACTACACAGAAAAATGAATGGAATGTCATACCCTTTTTAAAGATTTTTTGTGAGTGTTTTTAGATACGCGTTGCTTTGTCAATAAGGATTATTTTCTATTTGATTTTCAGATATAGGTAGTTTCTGTTAAAGTAATAGTTAATTGAAATGCAGACACATTTTTAAGATTGATATTGGATATTACAATGTCAGAATCTCAGAGCATCTTAGAATAGGGATTTTCTTCTGTTCAAGGCCAAATCCATTCAGGTTTAATGGACTTGTGGGATTGATTTAACCAATTCAGTTTGCGTTCCTCATTTCAGTGATAGTTTGACAACGCCTCGATGACTTGGGTATATCTCGCCACGTGGGGATCTCAATTGTCTCAACCTGCCGTTCTCACGTGTTTTACAGCATAAGATACATGTCGCTTCTATCGAACAGATTACCGGTCAGCGATTGGCCCATCAGCTTGATTATGTGGCATTCTCTATCAATAAATAAGACAGGGGTTTCCCTCTAACAGCATATTCATTTTAAACCGCGTACGCATCAATCAAGACTAAAGTTGGACTGAGAAGGTCATTCACAGGTAAGACATATTTTTTTTTGCCTTTAAGTGGCATGAACTGCTAAATATATGGAAAAGGTCGTTGAAACAGAATTAGCTATAATTGGTCGTCATTTTTGTCAAGGAGTATAAAATAAGAGCTTCCCATTGATACCAGTACCAATCTTGGAGATGTATATGTTTAGGTAGTTTATTAGACACAAAACCCCCAAATGTACTTATACATCCCGGCTATTTAAATTTGGTCTGTTACTTTCGGTTCAATTCGGAAATTGGCTTGATCTATTTCTCTTTTATTTCGTGGTCAATCCTTTAGTTTTCAAGGCATTCAAAACACTCTTTGTACTTATTTTGTGACGCGATGTCAACGAAACGCTTGTAATATTTTTTTTTATAAGGGAAAATTGTTTGAAATTTTGTAACATACAGTAAATGTAACATACAGTAAATACTTGAAAATTCACTCTACCCCTATCCGACAATTTGCAATATAAAAAAGACCAAATCACTTTTACTCGTTGATTTATAAAAAATGATTGTTCCCTTAAAGTAAGCCTTACATACTGATGTGCTTTGTTGGCTTTTAGATTTTAAAGATGTCTTACCTATTACTGCTGGCGTTGGCTTCGGTCGTTTCCATGGGATACTGTGACAACTACACGGTAACCAAGGAAGCTTGGTTTGATATTGAAATTCGGGATTATGACGGACCCGGAGAGGATTATAGAGGCAGAATTGTCATCGGACTTTTTGGACAAACCACACCGATGACCGTTATGAACTTTGCCTCTATTGCCAATAGTCTTAAAAGAACTGGGAAAAACGGGGTAAGTGTTCAATAATGTTTTCACTTCTAATATAGTTGATGGATCTCATTGCCTCGTTCAGTAGAGCGATGGTCTCCGAGACACAGACCTTGTATGGATGGGTCGCGGGTGCCATTACCACTCAGTCCAAAAAAAACGTCAAACATTTCGGGGGTGGATTTTTTACTTAATTGTCACACTGTATGTGGAAGAGTTGCCGGTACTATCTAAATAGTACAGAAGAAAAACGAAAGAACCTTGAGCGCCTCAGTATAATTTACTGGAAAAAACTTTTCTGTCAGTAAAATTGTTGTAAACATCTAGCCTTGAACTTTTTTACAGAGGAAGGAAACACTGTCATACAAAAACTCCGTTTTCCACCGCGTGGTCAAGGATTTCGTTATCCAGGGTGGAGATATCACTGTTGGTGACGGCACCGGAGGTAAAAGTATCTATGGAGCCAACTTTGTGGATGAGAACTTCGTCCTGAGTCACAAAGCAGCCGGATATATCTCCATGGCAAACCACGGCCCTGATACAAACAGTTCACAATTCTTCCTCATGTTAACCAAAGCTAGATGGTTGGACGGAAAACATGTCGTCTTCGGAAAGGTTGTCCAGGGAATGGTAAGGATGATAATAAGCTATTGTTTGGAATGGGATGATCCTTATAACCTTATTGGGCATTGCTGACACTGAGCATTGTTGACACTGGTCATTGTTGACACTGGGTTGACATTCAGTATGGTTGATTTAGCATGGTAAAAATTGGCCAGGGTTGATATTCAGTCTGTTCAGCTTAACATCGTACAACTGGATTAATGGAGAAGTTCTGAAAAGTAATTCGCAAATAAATGTAAACTATATTAACAGTATCTTATGTTTTTGCAGGAAACTGTCAGAGCCATTGGTGAAGTAAAGACAGATCTAAATGGAACACCCAAATCCCGAGTAAAGATCACCGACTGTGGATGTGAGGACGTGAAGGAATTTACACTGACAGAAGAACAAACCAAGTCTGATGAAGATATCGAGAGAGAATAGATCCCTCACCCACCCTCTCCACGATAATTACACATAACAACTCGAGTCACATGTATATATGCATGTCTTTTTGATATTCATATAGATTTTGCTTACCTGTACGAATAAAACATTTTTCTATAAAATTCAAATTTGCGTTTTTCTGTTCCCTTTTTTGTCATTTCTGTGCATTTGAAAGAGTATTAGTTTAAAAGTAGGTTTCATTTTTTCCAAGACGAAATTCCAACTATACGCCATGGGGTATTGAACACGTATACCGATTTACAACACCCTTCGGTATTAGGTGAATAATTAAGTACTGAATAAGTTGATCCTCCTAGCAATCATATGTATGTTGGTTCGCAATTTGCAAGGCGTAGAACCTGTCTTTGTGTCTGAACCAAAGGAAGGTGGCGGTTTCCATGAGAGGCATCTTCACATGCAGGTCATTAGTCCTGGAGTCCGTCTTACAAAGCTGGCTTAAAGATGCACATGAACCGGTTGGGACCATTATGTAAAGTTTATATAGTTTTAACACAGTTTTACGCCCAGCGTAACTTACGCCCCTTTTGTAAGACATCGTTCAGGGATGTTTAGTTAAATAAGCAGTCGGAACACACTTCGGCTCTCTTCGCTCGCTGCCGGTCGGCTTTGGTAATTCACGTACGTAAATCCCCGAAGTTTCAGAGTGTTAAATAAGGCGTAGAATTGTTGTTTGTTTGTTTTTCCTACAATCTGGCATATCGGCCAAATTTTCATGTATGACAGTTTTTTGTTTTATCAAGAAAATTTCGTCTGTAAATCTGTCCTAAATTATTGATACAATTATTTTTTTCTCAACTATAATACACATGTATGTCGGATTACAGAAGAGTCATTCCTATATCTAATTCGTTCAGTTACAGGATATATATTTATAAACACTAAAACACACGGACACAGGGAAAATCTTCATAACTAAAATAACCATAGAGAAAGGTTTTGCGTTAAAAGGGGGAGGGTGTGGGGGGGGGGGGGGGCGTGGGTGTGGGGGGGGGGGGGGAGGATATGCCCCCATTTAAACTTTTATACCCAATCATAATTGTTGTAATAAATCAAAACCTATGATATTTCGTTCAGACAGGCGTTTGACTTCAGTCAGTAGAAATTTTGAGAATAATTGTTATAGTACGTAACAGATCTATGGCAAGAAATCGGGTAAACTAAAAATAAAATTATGATAATGGGAAAAGCAAGTGAAAATATGCAATTTGGTTAAAAGGTAGAAGACAGACAAGGTAGTTTGGCCATGACTAGCAGATCTTTCAAAATCTTGTTCCTTTTATAAGCAATGATTGGCCTCTGGCTCAGAGGTCGAGCCATTTTACTTTGGGGTAGTTTGTGTTATTCTAATATAATCTTGGCCATATCAATATTTATGATCACTAAAACACACGGACACTGGGAAAATCTTCTTGTCTAAAATAACCATGGAGACAAGTTTCTAGTTGTGTTAAAAAGAGGTATATCATTTAGATCTTTATACCCTATAAATTGTTGTAACAAACCAAACCTATGGCATTTCATTAGGTTGACGACTGACAGGAGCTTAGCCTTGGTCAGTAGAATTTTCTGGAATCCTTTTGTAACACATTGAAAATGGTTACGCATCTTAACTATGGCAAGAACATCGGTGGACTGAGATTGAACCCCATAAATTTTGCCCCCCCCCCCCGTACAATCCACAACCAACAAACAACAAGGTTATAAACTCCATCTCATAACCTACAAAAAACAAGCTTATAAACTCCATCTCATAACCTACAAACAACAAGGTTATAAACTTAATCTCATAACCTACAACCAACAAACAACAAGGTTATAAACTCCCATCTCATAATGGGAGCTGTATCAAGTACGTTACCAGAAAGGTACTAAATGTCCGCCGTAGTATCTACCAATCAACTACCTCCTTATTATTAGAGGAGGCCGGTTTGCTGAATGGATTAGACAGGAGGCATTTAGTGCGGGCGATAGGTACCATACTCTGGGAGCCGGGTTCGATTGCCGTTTCGAGCGTCACCCAAAATCGGTAAATGAATCTCTCCCACTCTTTCAAAAGAAAGTGTAATTCCAAAAATAACGAGAACACGGCTATACTCACTTTCAAAAAGACTCTAATCAAACTCATTCTCACTACGCTATCCTAAACTCTAGTGTAGAAGGCCTATTTTATTAGCACTTCATTGTGATTAAAAATGATGACATTGTTGATTATTTCTCTGAAAATAATATTAAGTAACTTAGTTTGACAGATTGCTCATCTCGGTTATTTAAATATGTTCAGTGACTATATTTAACCACGAATAGCCTTTCTGATATTTGTCAACAAATCTAATTTACTGGGGCTTAGTGTTCGTAAAACCACAAATAAATGCGCCCAGTTCAAAATGTCCAAACATCTACCCGAAAGTGTATAACCTTTGTCGGATTACACTCATTTGAGATTTCTTTGTTTTTAATTTACAATCTGAAATTTATCGGCAGTCGTTTTTGTGTCTAAAACAAAAATCGTCGTCTGTATTTCTCAGGTGTCATTTGTGAAATGGAACTATTTTAAATTCTATTCAAGAATTCGCGATATCATAAAACAATTTAGAATATCAGAAATTGATTTCATGATATCTAGAATTCTGTATATGATATCAGGAAATCGTCTTATGAAATCTCAAAAAGGTCTGTATTTCTGATATCAAGAATCTGGTCATTTCTAAATGACAAAGTCCTTTATATAGGCAAATGTACAGGTAAGGATTGGTCCGAAAAACAAAGAAGGGCCAAAGTTTAGTTGCTGGAGACAGAAATATTATCTGACCCAGGAAGCAGTAATTTCCTGTCCTAAGGATGGTCAGATTCACTGGAAATTCGATCCATACAGTACCCACACAATATCCAAGTTCCAAGAGAAACATGTGCAACCAAACCCCCAGTGCTCATACACCCTGGTTGGTTGTTTACATTTTGTCCTATAATAGCACACATATTCAGTTCGCACCGGTTGCTAGATTTACCGACATTTTTTATTTCAACATTAATCATTTAGTTTTCCAAGGTACTTCAAACACTCCAGCTTTCAGATTTTTTTCTGAACAAATCCGAATTTTATTTAACTCATGTAACTTTAATAATATGTTCAAAATTAGAAAACATAGCCTCTTCGGCAAGGGAAGTTATAAATAAATTACTTTAGGCCATATATTTCAAATATATTTTTGGGATTCTAATGAAAAACTGACAAATCAACTCCTGGGAATCATTTAGGCCTATAGTATTTTTTCTAAATGTGTTGATAAAATGTCAACACTGGAAGTTACAAATGAAGCGAAGAGCTGATGTTTCCATTTCAAATTCATAAAGACAACATGAACTCTCAATTTCAGAATTTCAAAAATTCATGTTTAAACTAAACGTAAGAGTGTCACGTATGTATTCCTGTTAAAGCAAATATTTTCTCTTGAAATGTTTGTGAGTTGTCCTATGACTTGTCTATGATGACGTGGATGTGCGTTAGTAAACTTGATCAGGTGACGCTTCCGACACCTGTCGCAGACATTCCATGACACAATCATTACCTAGCTTCTGTCCAATGGGGGGTCTTGTATACCGGAGTTTAACATTCCACTTTAGCGTAATAAATGAGGAAAACTTTGTTTGATACTGAAATCAAGATACATTATTTTACCTTGTTTTTAAAAAGATAGGTTTATTTTAGGTTTATTTCAAAGATAGGTTTATTTGTAAACTTAAAGATCTGGCACGAGATGCCCAAATTTTTCAAGGACCTAACGATTTCTATTAAACATTATGGAATGGATTATGGCAGGTAGACAAAATCAATAAAACAGATCTGTTTCATACATAGCTTTCACAACTTTTACAAAATCGTCATAGGTATCTATTAATCGTATATCTTTCGTACTCTAAATGAAATATTTCAAACAAATTATCAAGGTGTTCATTGGATAATTATTTTGAGCATAATATAGCATAATATCATATTGGGAGTAAGGACAGCCCAAGCCGTAATTGGAATTTAGAACATAAATCTTAGAATTCCATAGTAGATGTATAACATTATGAACTTCACTAATAAAAAAACATATTTGTGTACATGTTGGGTCAAAGTGGTTAGTGAAAACATTGGTTGTCAGAATTGTGTTAATAACTTTAAACTACCTCTGTTTCCCATCATTTCAACTTTTTTAAATGCTTACATTCGCGTTATAATTGTTGCTCCTATTTAAAATATTGTTTCGTCTGTATAAAACAAGTTCTAAAAGAATATCGTAGAATAACTTGCAGTCCTTTTGCCGGATACAGTACATTGTAATCGAGCTATAAACTCTGTAAATGTTAAAATTACATTACGCGGGTCCCTTACATACTTAATGCCTTTTAGTAACCAATGTTAGATATCAGAATGATTGGTTGTCAATTCGAAATTTGTCATTTAGAAATAGAGAGTCTTTATAAAAAGCAGTCCAATTTCATTCCTGTGGTACTATCTTTAGTTGGAGAATGATTTACTATACTTCTGGAATAACTCTCAATTAAAAAAAATTAATACCAAACCCGAAAGTATCTAAGTTAAAATCAGCATTCTCCAGAAAAAGGTCTTGGTGTATGTAATATTTGAGAAACGAATTTAATTTGCAAAATGTAACAAAAGTAATTAAATAACCAAGATGCCCATTAATTCATTATAGGACGGAGTATCTTCTAAACAATAGCACTTTCAAGTTTTCTGCAAGTCATTACCTTTTGGCTTACAATTGTCAACAAAAAGTGATCCATGAGTTTGCTCTAACTAAAAAAATCGTGAAATTTTGACATCTTGTATCACTTTAAATATTGTGAGTAAACCGAAATCGCGAAATGTGCTATTTATTTTCATATTTAAATACTTAAAGTCAATATACTTCGGGGTATTTGATAGATATTTAAAGCGAAACTTGATCCAAGGTGCTAGATAGTGGGGTAAATCTCGTTAATGACCGAGGGTTAACCCGCGAATGATCACACAGCGTATAGTGTATATCTGTGTTCATTTAAACACAATATATGCCTTTGTTTTAAAAACAAAGTTTTCTTCATTGTACTCTCCATGATCAATTCAATTTATAATTCGGTGGCTCAGTCGGTTAGAGTTATAGATTCTCAGTCTGACTCAGACGGTCAGACCTTCCAGAGAAAATAAAAATTCTGAGTATTTTTATTTTTAACTCGATCGCCGCATCAGGAAGAATTGTCTGGTATTCACCGAAGGTCGGGGATTTCTTCCAGACAAAGAGCCCCGGTTTTCCTCATAGCCACCATACACAAGTTAAACAATCTTGAATGTGGCTTAAAACACCAATAAATCAATCTAAAATTAATTGCATTTTAATTATCTTGGTTATAAAAAACGCCTTAACATTAACTGCGTCTGCATTGCTTTGTGACTTCAAGAATCACCTTTTACACAAGATCCCGTTATCTCTCTTTAATGTTAAAATGCATTCACCAGTGTCCGTATAATTACCAACAGACTCTCTCCAAAATACATTTTATTGGATTTTCCCAACAGTTTTACATTTATTTTTCTTCCGTTTGGTATGGATAAACTGTTTTAATTATTTGAAACAAATAATTTGTTAGAATTGATTTAGTCGCATTATGTAATTGCCCGTATGACATATTCTGTTCCCGGAATATCATAGTTTAACTTTTTTAACATTTTCTAAACCGAAAAGTAATCAAGCTGACATGAGATTACCAGGTAAGTAAAACATAAACCATGTAAGTCACATAATGTTAGAAGTCACAGATGGTTTGGGTTATACATGACCGATGTTCGATTATTGGAAAGGTGTCGCTAAACATCGTAATTCAAGGAGTCAACAAAAAACGTGTTTCCACCTCGTGCTGAGATGATAACGGATTCCCTTCACGGGTTCGGCTCTGTTGGGCTATACCGCGTGGCGATTACAACAACCACTTGACCATGTGGCTGGAAAGTCAAGCGTGGCAGTTTTAGCTGCTCCAGAATTCCATAAATAAGCGGACTAGTTAATAAGGGACGACATATAACCTCAGAGAGTCGATTTGTGCTCTTCTTATCTGATACAGGACTTCATATAGAACTTAAGGTAAGCAAAAAGTACAATTGGTAAAAACAATTTGATTTTTAATAGTTTTATGTCTATTTAAACTGTATTGGAATATATCTAGTTTTATGACAATATGTGTTAGTATGATGGCCTTAAGGAAATTAATTTTACCAAAAAATATATATTTTAAAATTTGACAATTTAGTTAGCAAATAGATATATTTATCCGTGTTTATTTAGAATTTTACTTTTATCGTGGTAGAAAACAACATTATTGAAAGTAGCAGTTATGTAAAAGGATAACCTATATGCAGTTAATTTATAATTTTCAATTTTTTTTAAATTAAGCCCATCGTAGCATTTAACCAAGCTCAGCTTAGCTTTTTAGCTTTAAAAACAAACATCATTTGTTAAACTATATCTCTTTACTGTTTCAGGCGTGAATATGGCGTTTTTATTACTGCTGGCGTTGGCTTCAGTTGTTTCCACGGGATACTGTGACAACTACACGGTAACCAAGGAAGCTTGGTTTGATATTGAAATTAGGGATTATGACGGACCCGGAGAGGATTATAGAGGCAGAATTGTCATCGGACTTTTTGGAGAAACCACACCAATGACCGTTATGAATTTTGCCTCCATTACCAATGGATTTGAAAGAAGCGAGAAAAACGGGGTAAGTCAATCTTATTTTTTATGCTAAATTTATGCATAAGCTTTTGTTCTATAAGATCAAAGTAAAACCTGACAGATCCTTGTACGTGTATTTCAAGATGAATGTGATAACTTAGTTTCTGGTTTAATGTAAAGGGGTTAGTACGCGATTTATCTATGATGATCAATAAACATAAGGAACAGATAACAATACAGTGATTTAGGACGTCACGTTGCTAAGCCAATTAATATCCTCAGAAGTCGTGAAGAAAAAAAGAATGCCTAACATTTTGCAGGCTCTCAGCAAGAAAACCCGTACATTTTTACGTTGCATGTTTTTACACTTAAATTGAATACAAGTTAGGAACCATTATGTTATCATTTATCCTTTCACTTTACATCAAAAATAACTAAGTGACAAATAACAAGTAAACGACCCCCCCCCCCTCCCACCCTCCACGTTACTCTTCCCAATTAAATGGGCAATTATTTTAATCAAACAAAACAACAACCAAAAACGATTGCTTATATCTGTGCTGTTTTGTTTTATCCAGAGGAAAGAAAAGTTGACATTCAAGAACTCTGTTTTTCATCGAGTCATTAAGGACTTTGTCATCCAAGGTGGAGATATCACTGTCGGGGATGGAACCGGAGGTCAGTTATTTGTCTCACTTTCTTATTTGCTTGAAATTCACGCAGTGTTAAACCAGCTATTATACAAGTCTGCTCAAAACACGAAAATAACCGTTCAACCAACAAAGTCAACAGTTCACCAAAAATACATATATGATTACCGTTAAAGTGAACACTGGGACATTGAATGAAAATTTTATCTTTTCATGTGGCAACAATTAAACAAGGAAATAACGTTTGTGTTACTTGTTACATTCAGAATTCAAAATAAAAAAGGCACTTGTCATTATTCAGAGGTGTTCTATATTTAACCGTCTGGTCATTAAAATGATTGTATTTATATACTCACATGTTTGTTTATATCTTTGATTTCAGGTAAAAGTATCTACGGAGCTAAATTTGTGGATGAGAACTTCGTCCTGAGCCATAAAGCCGCCGGATACGTCTCCATGGCTAACCACGGTTCTGATACCAACGGTTCACAATTCTTCATTATGTTGACCAAAGCCAGATGGTTGGACGGAAAACATGTTGTCTTCGGAAAGGTTGTCCAGGGAATGGTAGGTGTAGACTTAAAACTACTTTCTCTTCTTTGAGATTGGATTGGAGGTGTTTTACTCTCTATGACATGGTCTCTAATTCAATATTTACGAAATGACATGGTTTCTATTTCAAATTTTATGAAATGTCATGGTTACTAATTCAAAGTTTATGAAATGACATTGTTTTTAATTCAAACTTTACGAAATGACATGGTTTCTAATTCAATATTTACGAAATGACATGGTTTCTTATTCAAATTTTATGAAATGACATGGTTTCTAATTCAATATTTACGAAATGGCATGGTTTCTTATTCAAATTTTATGAAATGACATGGTTTCTAATTCAAATTTTGTGAAATGTCATGGTTTATCATTCAAATTTTGTGAAATGTCATGGTTCCTAATTCAAATTGTATGAAAAGACATGGTCTCTAATTCAAATTTTGTGATATGACATGTCTTCTAATACAAATTTTACGAAATAATATGGTTGAAATTTACCCAAACTATAAACCTAGCAAATCTCAAAATGTGTACCATTCATTTCAGGATACCGTACGTGCCATTGGTGAGGTCAAGACCAACGATGCCGCCACCCCCAAAACCCGCGTAAAGATCATTGACTGTGGCAGCGATGACGTCAAGAAATATACACTAACTGAAGAAGAAACCAAATCCGAAGAAGATATCGACAGGGATTAGATATCCGCGATGCTCTCTGACAGTGAATTTGATAACAGAAGCACAAGACAGAACTGTTACTTTATCTTTAAAAAGAATTCATTTGTATTTCCAAAGAATGCACAATATAAGAAATGTAAATATGGTCATTTTGTATAATTTTCATGTTTTGTATGCATATATATGTTTATTTTTGTTCCGAAACACTTTTAAATCACGATTGTTTCTCAACATAGTGAGCTCCTCTGCGGCCAATATTACTTAATACTTAATATAAAGAGACATGTTTAAATCAACTGTATCATACGTATTATATGTATATATCACCTTATTTAATAATAAAAATATAGCATAACATACGTTTATTTGTTTGAAAGCTTTCTTTAGAATGTTATTACAAAAACGCTCAGCTAGATGGGTAATCTCAGGGTTCAAAAGGCTGATCATATAATAAAGAACTTCGGGACTTTCTTTAAAAATGAAAGACGATTTTGATTTTTTAGTGCACTGGAACGCCAATTAAGACGCATATCTAACTCCAAAATGACTATTGTTTCTTACTGACGGTCGTATTTTGGAGTCAAGGTTCATTGCAATCAAAAAGCCAGAGTAGAAGTATAAGGTGCGATTTAGACAGTGAAATAACAATATAACCTACTCAAATCGTGTCAAAACGGCCATAATTGCGTCCATGAATAATTTAGCTAACTACCAATATCTGACCAACTATTGATGACGTAACACTGTTATGCTGTTTTCAGTTTTTAAACGTTAAATTTACTTTACAGAAAGCTAAATTATTCTTGAGCGTTTTTTATTTCGCACTATTGGAGTAGGCAATATTGGTATTTCACTGTCTAAATCTACTCCGGCGTTTAATTGCAACTCCAAAATACGGCCATCACAATCGAGATCTCGTGCCATTCTACGAGATCTTCAACACGAGACTCAACGAATGGCAGAAGGATCAATCTCTATTTTAGATTGACGGCCATCATAGTAACAAAAATTGTCATTTTGGAGCCGAAAACCAGCATTGACTGAATCTTCTAGTACAAAGTGGGATCCACGCGAGACAGGAGATCCCACATAATATATATTGCACTTTTAGGACAAAATACATAAATGTTCTACCCCTGACAGTTGATGTATTCATGATATGCACTTTTTATAGTTATCTCTCAGATGTTAAAAAGTACCGGTCCTTTTTTATTCTCATTTTTGCTACCAAATTACTTCAATTTTTTAAAACCTTTTTTTGGTTACAAATATTTTGTATGTCATGGCACGACCGATGATAAGATTGATTGTTTGGTGTTTTACGCCGCGCTCAAGATTATTTCACTTATATGGCGGCGTTGCCAGTTTTATTGTGGGAGGAAACCGGCTCTATGCCTGAAAGAAACCCACGACCTTCCGTTGGTAACTGGCAACCACCCCACATAGGTCGTTCGAGTGAAAACACAGTCAGAAAATTGTCCATTTTTTCACCCGATGATAAGAAACGAACTGTCAATCATGTGTACCAGTAAGACAATGGCTAACTGAAATAGAGCGCTTTTTAGAGCTAAATTATTCTTGAATTGAGAAAATTAATCTCGGTCGTGCTCTAGGTTGCGAACGCCGGCAAAGCATTACATTGGTCATTTTCTATAAAGCCTAATACAACAAAAAGAAATACTGCAATATGTTCTCTATAAAAGGCATAATCACAATCAAATTGAATCCAGCTCATCTCGATGAACTGTTTAGTTTAATGTATGTCGGTAATTATGTATTCCTAATAAGATAACCCGAGGGATAAAATATATTTCTGATAGTGAAACAGATTTTTATTTCATCGCCGAACCCCAAAAGATGATTAACCCAGACAAAGCCTATATTTAACCAAAATCGGGTTACTACCGGACGTGTGGCAACAATCGTTGTATGGTCGGTATATATGCATGTATGCCAACGATTCATAGTAACAATCGATAAATATATTTATATCTACATATATTTATGAACACTAAAACACACGGAAAATCTTCTTGTCTAAAATAACCAAGTTTCTAATTGACCGATTGTTTGATGACGTCACTTGGAATATACGCGCAAAGCATTTCGGGATATTGAGGGATCTTAAAATAATTTTTAAATATGGCGGTTGGAATAATACTCTATCGAGAAAAAGACGTAAAAGGCGTTAAGTTATCCGAAAAATGTGTGGATAAAAACAGGTTACGTCATCAATGTTTTCCAAAAAAGTGACCGCTTGCTATCAGTACCAATAAACAAAATGGCGAACTGAGGTATATTTTACCCAGAAAGCTTAGCGTAAATCTATGTGACGTCATCAGGCTCGGCGGTAATTGTGTTAAAAAGAGGTATATCATTTAGACCTTTATATCCCATCATAAATTGTTGTAATAAAGTAAACCTATGATATTTCATTAGGTTACATATACATGTTTATTATAGATTTTCCCTGTGCCCGTATGTTTTAGTGTTCATAAATACATTTACATTTGTTTTCACCTGTGTTGTTTCAATGATCTTGGCCAGAAGGTTATAAAATATGCTTACTACTAAAAATGTAAACACAATGCGACTTGGATCCCTTGAAAGAGACAAAAAAATGATATTTAAAATTCTCATAAATCCGGTTACCATTCCTCTTCAAAGTTAACGTTTCGAAAATATATTTATTTGCGATTATTTTATATCCAAGACAAAGTGACAACGAAATAAACAAATATGTCAACTTTGTTTAATTTAACTCTATGCCTAGTTACTTTTAACAATACCATAAACGATATAATAAAGGCATAATTTATTCGAGTCGTTCAAATTAATAAAATATATCCTTACCTTAAACGTGTTTTATTGATTTATTTAGAAAGTCAGCGCCAACAGACTCAAGAGTCCAGTTACAGGGCAGATAACAACGAACATATATAAAACACACAGGTGAAAATAAAAGAGGCGCAAAAGCCCTTACATAGATGAATAAATAGTAAAATTGTTTACAGAAAATTTAATATTATAAAGATAATGAATGATAATAAACAGGGGAAATGCAATTAATTGTCAAACAATGCTTCTTTAACGAATTAACTAACCTTAAAGGGACAGTTTGTTTAGAATTGTTTACATTTTTGCTAAAACTTCTGCAAAATAGATAAATACGATTTGATTGACTTTTGGTGAAAGGTGGTAGGTCGGTTTTTAGCGAAAAATGTACAATTAACGAGCAATTTGTGCGAATTCTGTGGTACATTATTAACTGTTTTGCAGACACTAACAGAGGTCCTACAGTGATGAACCCTACTGTAGTGAATTGTGAAAGCGTTACTTATATTCATCTATCTGATAAACTGTGAAGAGCCGACATTCTTTAGTTTATTTCTACATTATGTAATCAGGACGAAAAACACATCAATAAAGTCAGAAGACAACGAAACGATCGACCAGGCTGTAAGGCTGTGAACGACTCGCTCTGAAGCCTCTGTTTGAAACTCCAGCCTGGCTGAAACTAGAAGTTTCAAAAATCGTATTAAACTCGTCATTTACCGGTCTGTCAGAAGATAGAAGTTCACCAGTGATCCTCCCGACACCTTCCGGATATGTGTGCGACAGTAGAAATGGGGAAATTTTGAGGATCTATAATTTGCCTCCTAAGCAAGGTGTCCTTTAAACATCAGTAAAAAAACTACTCTGAACAATTTGACTTTAATTATGATTATTTTGAAATTCAAAACTGTTCCTTATTTCAAGATCAATCAGATAACATGTTCATTAAAAATTTCGATTCGAACCGCGACTTATCAATGGAAAGCCTACATTGGACAAAAACTATTAAAAGTATATTACGCTGTTTTCCATTTTTATTACTAGTAGGCACCCATTTGTTCACAGCTTTCTGAGTAAAACATTTTTGTAGATAATCCGATTAAGTATGTAAAGCAATCATGCATAGCGAGCAGACCTGCATGTACAGCTGTTGTTATAACACCCCCTTTGCACAGCGCCCCCCCCCCCCCCCCCCCCCCCCCCTTTTTCATCTTTCCCTTGAAGTAGGTCTAGTCATATTTACCTCCATTTCGGACTTAAATATATATTATATTAAGAGTATTTGTGAGTATAACATGTATAAAATACTTACACTCACAACCAATATTAACAGATAAACTTTATTGGTGTTTTACGCCACACGTAAAACTCATTTCACTTACTTTGAGGCGTTCCTATAGTATAAATTTAATTGAACCTATATGCTCTGTGCCTTGGAGAAACTCCAACCCTCCGACCAGAAAGTCAGTTATCAGTTTGATAAATCGAAATCCACTTCAGAAGAATTCTGCTTTGATAACTGTCTTTGTTTTCTATATTAATTTAAACTCCCCAATCTGTTTGGATAAGCTATTGCAAAAGACAGAAGTAAATACCAAACTACTTATCGAAAACTTAAACATTTATATTTGCTTCTTCGAACGCCTGGTCGAAATGGAAAATACACTTCTTTTAAAACAGTTGGAAAATTATTTTATTGACTTTTATGAGTTGTGTTTATGTGCATATCAATGAAAACACTTGCAATTATATATTGAAATCAAAATGTTGATATTTTATTTCGTATTTTTTTCGTAAAAGCCAAATTTTGAAATTATCGGTTATTTTTATCAAGAAGCCAAATGAGAAGTTTTTTGATCGTACTTGTTTCGAGAATGTACATTAAAGTCGGGTTTAGAAGTTACTTGTGTTAAAATAAATGTTCATTCCGGTTATATCCATTTTGTTTACTTTTCAAATACTATTTAGGCTATGCATTTTTCTAATTCCCACGAATGAACTGACAATTATAGCTCCATCCAGTTATGGTATCCGTTTGTTGATTGTTTTTTTTGTTTGTTTTTTTTTTTGTTTTTTTTTTGTTTTGTTTTGTTTTTTTTGCGACGGGGGAGGGAAGGTCCCAAAGATTCACAATGTTCAAATATTAGAGTCAGTATTTTTTTTAAATCATACGAATTCCTAAGAATTAACACCTAAGAATTATATTTATGATCACTAAAACACACGGGCACAGGGAAAATCTTCTTGTCTAAAATAACCATGGAGACAAGTTTCTAATTGTGTTGGGGCCTCCATGGCTCAGTAGGTAGAGCGTTGGACGCTCAATCCGAACAGCCTTCCACCAATGGGTAGCGGGTTCGAATCCCACTCAGTCCAAAAAATTGGAAAATTTTCTTACTGGGTTTTCACTCGAACGACCTATGTGGGATGGTTGCCAGTTACCAGCGGAAGGTCGTGGGTTTCCTCCGGGCACAGAGCCCGGTTTCCTCCCACAATAAAACTGGCAACGCCGCCATATAAGTGAAATAATCTTGAGCGCGGCGTAAAACACCAAACAATCAATCAATCAATCTAATTGTGTTAAAAAGAGGTATATCATTTAGACCTTTACACCCCATAAATTGTTGTAACAAACCAAACCTATGATATTTCATTAGGTTGACGACTGACAAGAGCTTAGCCTTGGTCAGTAGAATTTCTGGATTTCTTTTGTAACACATTGACAATGGTTACGCATCTTAACTATGGCAAGAACATATATAGTAGGATTAGTCTGATATGTTGAGATAAAGAGTAAACGATTGAGTGCTGTCGTGTATGCTAACGTGTACTATGTGACAGGTGCTACCAGAAACAAACAGTGATAAGTAAAGGTGTAATAAAGGGCCATAATTCACCAAAAGTCAATAAAAAACGTGTTCCCATCTCTTGCTGGGCCAACTCCGGGCAGCCTTGTCGATGTGGATCCCAACCTGGAAACATACAGCGTGGCAAATAGTCTCGATTTCATTGGATAAGAAAGTCCCTCCATACACCGAACTGAGTTCAATAAAAGGCAAGTAAATGTATCCGAACATTGTGCTTTAGAAAAGAGTTTAGTCACTATCAGGTCCGTATTTACCTACTGGAGTATTCGACAATCAAAGGTAAGTCAAATGGTTAAAATGATTACAACTACATGCTTCTAATTTCAATGGCCCGTTTTTAAAATTGTCAGAAATTTAACTTGTAAAAATCTTTCTTCTCACTTTTTAGTTTTGAATTTTAGCTATAAAACAAACAACATTTGTCCAACTATATTTCTTTACTCTTTTAGGCGTGAATATGGCGTTTTTATTACTGCTGGCGTTGGCTTCAGTTGTTTCCACGGGGTACTGTGACAACTACACGGTAACCAAGGAAGCTTGGTTTGATATTGAAATTCGGGATTATGACGGACCCGGAGAGGATTATAGAGGCAGAATTGTCATCGGACTTTTTGGAGAAACCACACCAATGACCGTTATGAATTTTGCCTCTATTACCAATGGATTTGAAAGAAAAGAGAAGAACGGGGTAAGTTTGTTTCTTATACTTGCTTTCCATTAATAGCCTTAGGGCCTCTGTGGCTCAGAAGGTAGAGCGTTGGACGCTCAATCCGAACAGCCTTCCACCAATGGGTCGCGGTTTCGAATCCCACTCAGTCCAAAACAATTGGAAAATTTTCTGACTGGGTTTGCACTCGAACGACCTATGTGGGATGGTTGCCAGTTACCAACGAAAGGTCGTGGGTTTGATCCGGGCATAGAGCCGGTTTCCTCCCACAATAAAACACCAAACAATCAACCAATCAATCATTAATAGCCTACTTGCCAATAAGCCCATCACAAACACAGTTCGTTTATGGAATTTATAAAAGTCATTATATAGGTCCTCTAGTTTCATCCATGAACAGAACTAATGACATTGATTATACAACAGCGAACGTTTTTTTTTTCTTCTAATTCTTTCAGTCGTCCACCATTAGTCAAAGCCTTGAAATCACATTTGGGTTAAGAATGAAACATTAAAATGTAAACGAATAAAAAATATCCGAAGTTACAGCTTGACTAATCAGCGGTTATTGTACAGTTTAGTATATGTTTGTTTCGATTGTAGCACTTTCTAATTAATTCTTAAACGTTGAACTAGTGATAAATCTGTTTAGATACTAAGAAGAGCTAACACGAGAAATAACTGTTATTTTGTTGAGAGAGTATTTACTATATACTGTGAAGATGCAAATCTAATTTAAATATATATTTTTTTAAAAAAGCTGTTTTCAAACATTAATATGTATATTTCCTTCTACAGAGAAAAGAAAAACTGACTTTTAAGAACTCGATCTTCCATCGAATTATCAAAGATTTCGTCATCCAAGGCGGGGATATCACTGTCGGAGACGGCACAGGAGGTAAGTCTTCACTAGCGTTATCTCCCCTTAACTACCCTGTACATGTAGAACACAGTCTTTCTAGACACTCTGAATGAAACATTGCTAACCTTTTTGGTCTTATCGTTAGAGTTAATTTGGATTTTCGTTCCACGCCAATACACTGTCTATTTTCTTGATTGGTACTGGTGTGACCAGCTTTACTTGGAAATGTGGCATGTCAGAATGGTCTTAGAAGTCTATATGAATGCCACTAAAAATTCCCAACGGTTGGGTAAACGGAATTACTCTTCGCCATAATAGAAATAAGTACCGTATATACATTTGTGATAAAAATTAGGCTGTTGCTGTCACCAAGTCACGATAACCTTAATGTGTGTGTAATAATTTACCCTGCTTATATGCTAGTTAAAGATGAATCTGTTTATACTACAGAACATGTTCTGTTAATGCTGTATAGGATGCAATAACATTAAGTTTCTTTGTCTTGTTCCAGGTAAAAGTATCTACGGAGCTAAATTTGTGGATGAGAACTTTGCCCTGAGCCACAAAGCAGCCGGATACGTCTCAATGGCTAACCACGGTTCTGATACCAACGGTTCACAATTCTTCATTATGTTGACCAAAGCCAGATGGTTGGACGGAAAACATGTTGTCTTCGGAAAGGTCGTCCAGGGAATGGTAAGAATTGACTTTTTCTCTTCCAAACATTGTCAGGGATTATCTTTTAAATCATCGGGTTTCATGTAACGAGGGAATCTTTACGTTAAAGTATAGCGCAATGCGCCATTGTTCGAGATTGGGATATATGAACTTGAAGTTATTGTTATTGTGGGCACCCCAGAGTCTTTCGGTCGGCCACAGGCCTTCCAAGTGTTGTCAGGTACTCGCCGAATCTCTGGGGTTTCCTCCGTGGCAACGACACCAAATAAGTGGAATAATCTTGAGTGCGGCCTAAATCATCAAATAATCATTTTATGGTTGTAAAATTATGTTTCCTATTTCTACGTAATTGGGGGCAAGGTAAAACATAAACACACGTTTATGTATATACAGACGCTTAACTGACCAAAAACTTTATATATTTTAGGACACAGTTCGTGCAATTGGTGAAGTTAAAACCGATGATTCCGCCATCCCTAAAACCCGCGTAAAGATCATTGACTGTGGCAGCGATGACGTCAAGAAATATACACTAACTGAAGAGGAAACCAAATCCGAAGAAGATATCGAGAGAGCGTAAAGATCACATCAGTTACAATCCACCGCAATCAAAAATACCGGCATTTTCAAAGCTGAGCAACGCAAAAGTTCCCAAAACATTCCTGAAAGAAAAGTTTATCGCGAAGGGAAAAAGTGCCATCCATCTATAAAGGAACGTTTTCGGAGACAAACAAATAAGTTGCCAGACACAGTTTCCACTAGTTTCATGTTATTTATCTCTTTTATATCCGATATTTTCATTATTTTTTTGCTATAAGCTTCCTCAAATTATCACAAATACATTCCCATATACCTACGTTTTTAGTTATTTGGTTTATTGAATAAAATACATTACTTATAAACATTGCCTCAGTCTATTACTATGGATATTCCTTTGATTGACTGACCGACGCTTACAATTTGTGATCTATTTACCCATTCACTAAGTTTGTTAGTCCTGATAGAAACACGTATATTATAAGATATGTTTTTCGCGGGTTTACCATACATTTAATTAGACACTTAATGTCTCCATGGGGAAACGACAAACTGAATTAGTTTGACCATAAACCAGTCCAGCCCCATTCCCTCACCCCGCCACCATCAACATGAGTTAAAAGACATTTAACAGAACTTTTTATTGCGTCTGTGTCCCAATTCAAATGCATAAACTGGAAGCGTGTTAATCTGGCACTGGTTCACTTCTAAAGAAGCCGGAAAAGTAAGTGATTGTAATCAGAGACTGTGTCTGGGGTCATCATTGAATAAAGTGCATGCCATGAGCGGCCAAAATTATTGGCCATTTTTCTCAAGACGTATAATTCAGAGGCTTTTTAATGCTTCTAGCCTGAACGATGAAGTATTGCTTTGAACCAACTTTGGCTTAGAATGAATGAATGGTCGTCCCGGTTATCTAAATTTTCTTTTCTTTTCGAACACTATTCCGGTTCGTATAGGCCACATACTGTATGAATTTTCTTCATTCCAACGCCAATCATTTAGTTTCTCGATGGCCTTCAAAGCCTATTACTGTCGCGACGATCAGACATTATGAAAAAGTGAGAATTTTAACAGCTCATGCCACTTTAAATAAGGTTTCTTTTTTTTTCTTTTCGCTAAAGTGGCATGAGCTGCTACAATTCGCACTTTTCATAAATCTAGCATTTGAGAACTAGAGGATTGAAAGTTCATCGAAAAACGTTGTTTGTCATTGACTTTGATAACGATGTAAGAACTCCATCGAAACGTCGTCAACTTTTAAGTTGTCATCTATAAGTAATTATTCGCCCTATTGTAACCTTTCAACTTCAACATTGAAATATTTAGCATTCTGGCAGTTTATACCACTCTAAATCCATCTACAGTCAAGGTGAATCGGTAGACAACTTATCGTACATTTAACTATTTATATCTACTTTTGACAAAGAAAACAGAGACCATTTGGTTTGTTTTTCTATGGTTTTATTATTTAATTTCTTCGCGCAGAATGTCGTGTAAAATCAGATAAATACTTTAGAACGTTGTAAACTCGGACAAGAATAAAAATGGTGCACAAAACTGTGTATAAATATTTGTTTACATCTAATTCTCTGTTACATGTTATTCGACATAAGCACCTGTAGAGTTGATTGGCATCCCCTATTTCTCGATATCTTCATCACTTAAAGTCTCCTCTTCTGTTAATGTGTACTTCTTAACATCATCAGAACCGCTATCAATAATCTTTATTCTTTTCTTTGGTGTAGAGAACTCGTCTGTTTCAACACTAGCGATAATTCTAACCGTGTCCTGTGTGTGAAAATAATGATCGTTATCAATGAAACTGTTTGTCAAATTGGCATCAAACCAGTTAATATCAAGTTATCTACATAAATAATATAAATATAAACAACCCCCGCTCTGTACCCCTCCATTATCACGTGGTTTCAAGCACCCTATACACTGTACATAAACAAGCTGCTTGTGCTTGATTTACTAGTGTTTTTGGTTATCTGGGGATTGGTCTTTGGCTAAAATTATAAGCATGCAACACAACACAACTGGGATCGTTTATTATGTACATGAAGTTGCTCGAAAATCACCAGGAAAATTTGCGTTCATTTGAAGTACTTACCATTCCTTTCACGACTTTTCCAAAGACGACGTGTTTTTTGTCTAACCACCTTGCTTTGTTCAGCATGATAAAGAATTGAGAACCATTCGTGTCCGGGCCATGGTTTGCCATCGAAACGTATCCGGCAGCCTTGTGGCTTAAGATAAAATTCTCATCGACAAACTTGGGCGCAAAAATAGCTTCTCCTACGATAAGAAATAGATACATAGGCTTACATGTTTATGAGAAACAGTTGAAAAATTAGTTGAACACAGGGTATACGTACTGATATCTATGGGAGGACTGAAGCTATACATGTACGTACTGATATCTATGGGAGGACTGAAGCTATACATGTACGTACTGATATCTATGGGAGGACTGAAGCTATGCATGTACGTACTGATATCTATGGGAGGACTGAAGCTATACATGTACGTACTGATATCTATGGGAGGACTGAAGCTATACATGTACGTACTGATATCTATGGGAGGACTTTAAGTGGCATGAGCTGCCAAAATGTTGATATTTTGACGTTAAAACAGAATGTTGAAATTATTGGCCATTTTTCTCAAGACGTATAATTCAGAAGCTTTTTAGTACTTCTGGTCACGAAAATGTACGATAAAGTATTGTTTTGAACCAACTTTGGCTTAGAATGAATGAATGGTCGTCCCGGTTATTTAAATTTTGTTTACTTTTCGAACACGTTTTCGGTTCGTACAGGCCACATACTGCATGGATTTTCCTCATTCCAATGCCAATCATTTAGTTTTTTGATGGCCTTCAAAGCCTCTTACTTTCGTGACGATCAGAAATTATGAAAAAGTGTGAATTTTGGCAGCTCATGCCGCTTTAAGCTATACGTACTGATATATATGAGAGGTACTTATTTACCACGAATAACTTTAACGGGAATTGGTTATTAATATTTCAATATTAAGGACATCGACACATTACTTGAGAGAATAAAACAATTTTTATACAGATTAGTTTTGTTCTTCAAATTGAGTGATTATATGTGTTCCATACCTCCAGTACCGTCGCCTGTAGTTGTGTCACCACCTTGTATGATAAAATCAGGAACTATACGATGGAAAGGTGTACCTTTGAAGTTCAACTTCTTCTTTCTCTGAAAGTGAAAAGAATAAATCTGAAGCACGTCTTATCAACACCTTTAAACTCTTGTGTCAGGTAAATTTGAATTTCTCTATAGCTTAACATCATCAGGTGTAAATGAGGTTTGTTTAAAACAGCATGGGCTACAACAATGTTAGATTTTTTTCTCCATTCGAACCAATTTAATTATGAGCAAGTATAATCTCCAACCTGTACGACAAAAGTAGTGTAAACTAACTTAGGCCTAAAATAAATGAGCGTTCGTCCCGATTATTTATGCTTCGAACATACGACAGACCGCATAGATTTCCATTGTTCCAATGACAATCATTTCGTTTCCGTATAACTTTAGACCTCTTCGCATCCTGACAATCAGAATTTATAAACCAAGTGCGAATTATGGCAGCTTTGATTCATATCAACTTTATACAAATGTAAGTATACTATATGACGGTAACTATGGCAAACTTAAAATCAATATGGGGTAGAATATTACTAAACAGACATTTCTCTGTTCAAAACAAGTGTTGATTGACAAGTAAAAGTGGTATGAGCTGCCGAAATTCAAGCTTTAATTTTCATAAATTGTATTTTTCACAACGTCTCTAGCCTTAAATAATACACGTTGAAAAAGAAATTACTCAGTCAGTCGACTGTGATAAGCAGTCTAAGAGTTCTACTAATTGTAAACTATACTTAAAAAACGGGGGTGCATGCTTGGAGATCCGATAACGATACGTTTCCTTATTAGTACTTTAAAAATGCTTCACATGGATAATATGACAGGACACACGGCCACGTGTGTACCAAGTGACGTGTCCTTTGGTCTACCGGTCCGAAAAATCAATCGTTTAAAAAACCAGTGATTCGCAAAGATATCCATTAAAAATTGAGTTCGATTGTCATAAATTATGCCACAGCCTTTATGGGATACAGCGACAGATAATCAATGAGAACCGCTGAGGCGATAATATCACAGACTTTTTTAAACGTCTTACAGAGAAAGCCGTATACCTTATTTATTAAGTCATCATCGGACCCCAGGGTTTAAACCACAAGCTCACATTTACCACTGACCAAACTGAATGAAAACACTTGTTTTACCTGAAATGCCCGCTGTAGTTAAAAGATAAGCTAATCTAAACTTCGGCCTTTCAAAAGTTCAGAAGGGCTCTCATTTACATTAGAAATTTCATCCATGTTTGTTTTGTTTATTACTGACACGCTTATGTAACGAGAATTGGCTTATGTAACGAATTGTGTCGAATTTCCGGTACAAAACTGTGACTGAACCAATCAAAGTTGACATGCATAGCAAATTAGAAACGGCATTCTTTTGTTCTGTTTGCCCACGGGTAAAAGGGAGTGTAAGTTTTAATCGTTTTTCCAACGATGGTTCGTACATTTTGACTGTAGATGTATGTGTGAAATACATTTTTTACACATAGAATCTGCGCAATTAAACAAATAATAAGACAAGCTGAACATTTGCACACACGATGAAGTCGTAACTCTGATTAACACTAATAACAGTAGGCCTACCAGCTAGTACATGCCGATAGCGGTTGAAACATGAATCTGTGACAATTCTCCGTACACTAGGGATTTCAGGATAATAAATTCGTCATTGATATTTTACCCTGGGTGTATGACGCTTTTATGACCCTTCTGTTTCTCATGCACCCTTCGCCTCCGGCTCAGCTATTGCGTATGATTATCAGAAGGGTTATAACGATTCATACACCCAGGGTAAAATACCAATAAAGTAGTAGGCCTATTACGGAGGTACTTTGATCTAAAGTTATCAACGTGACACGGAGTTTGGTTACTTATCAAATTAGTTAGCTTGAACAGATGAAACCCAATACGTATATCAACTTCAAACGAAAAATAACCATGCACGACAACCGCGCTTGTCGCCCTTTAAACACCCCCCCCCCCCCCCAACTCAAATAAAAACAACAGCTTTCTGAGCAATGTCTGAATTAATGGAAGTTGATGTTTTGAAGTGGGTGTCCAAGCCAAAGTAAAAAAAATTATCTGTAACCTCAACGATGTTGTGGGAGATAATTCCGCAAAAATTAATTCAGTTTTGCTAACCAGTATAAGAACTTTCGTTCTGTTTAACTCACCCCGCCAACTTTTCTCTCATAACCATTGGCAATTGAGGCGAAATTGAGTACTGTCATTGGTACAGTGTCGCCAAATAAACCAATCACAATGCGCCCTCTGTAGTCATCCCCAGGACCATCATAATCTCGGATTTCCACGTCAAACCACACTTCATGCGTGACTGTATAGTTACCCCCATATACACAGGGTAAGAAAGAGGCTACAGCGAAAATAAATAAAAGCACCATGTTTGCCTTCTGAAATTCAAAAAAGATGAAGACATTCTATATAGTCGTAGCAATATTTGTTTATTATTTTTTTAGAACATTTGTATATCTATACATAGACGATACGCTGTTTTAGATGTGGCGGGGAGCCATATTAATGCACATAAACACTCAGTTTTGCCAAGATGTATAAACATAAACAGTGAATCGCAAATAACATTGCTTTCAATAGAATTGTATCATATGTCACTGGGTACTTTCAAATCAATAGTTAAAAAATGTTATTTTAACACAGATCTGTAATTCAGCTATATAATGCATCTGAGTTTATGTCCAAATTGTAATTATTGATAATATGTATACATGTGTGCGTATTGGTCACGTGAATGGGACTTTCTACCATGAGGTCCCCTTGGAAGAGATAAATACATATATACATTCACTTGTCCAAAGACATTTAACCTCTGTGATTGAAATAAAAAGTGACGTCATACCGTCATACTCAAACAACCCATTTATCAATTGAGTTTGAGTTTATTTACGGAAGACAATGTCCAATTAGATTTGAGTACAAGGCAAATTGTTCCAGAATTCAGAAATCGTTTAATGGTTGTCTTAGAACACAGAGCAGTTAAAGGATTGTTTCAAAACCCAGAAAAATATTTCTCCAGAACTCACACACCTTCAATGGTTGTTCCAGAAATTGGAAACGTTCATAAACGTCAAAAGTTTAGCTTCACAAGAACAGGATTCAAAATTCTTACCTTACGGACACCTCCAAGTGAACACCATTGTAACAACTGACACACTCTTCTATTTATATGTAATTCTGGATGCCACGAATTAAAACTTTACATCCAATCAAACGGCGCGACCCTGTTGACTTCCCGCTCTATTAACTTCCTTACTGCATCACAAAAATCCATAACAAACTACTACAGCCCAGGCAATTCCAACGACCTGCTGTCGTCAAATAAGAAAACGTATCAAATGTTTCTTCATAAAATGTAATTTATTGGGATTTTTTTTTCTTAAAGAGTTGACGGTCACTGAGCTCAAACGTGTCAGATACGTGGACTTAAACGTGGTTTTCAACACGTTTTAAGAAATCCAAAAAGGATATCAATGACGACTTACCAACTTAACACAATTTTAGAAACTTGAATAATAGAAAGAAAGGCCAAAATGGCTATTAAAGGAGGAATAATGTAAAAGATATAAGTTATATAACCACGTGATTAGAATATAACTTCACTTATTTGACTGGACAAACGAAGATTGGAGCTTTTATCAAATAGCTTCCTTACTCACTTTCTTTGGTGAGAAAGCTGGAATAAACTACAACTTTCCCGAAGTTTATTGGATGAAAAACAGAAAATTCAACCTTTTTGGAAGAACTCATTGGTATTCGAACCGATGAATCAATGGTGGATCACTATGAGTCCATCGCTCTAACTTCCGAGCCACTGGAAACCAAAATTGAGAGATAAACATTAAATTGGACGAAAATGATTGTTCATAGGCAAAGCATTAATCACTTAAAGCTTACACCTGTCTTTAGAGACAAATCGTTTTAGTGGCTAGCTGTGACATGGTAATGTTTCAAGTTATTTTTACTCCACCCGTAAAGCACATACTTCGGTGTACCCAAAATTGGTGCTATAGAGAAGCGGCTAGTTTCTATGAAGATGCTGGGAGAGTATTCAACAAAGAGGCAATTGTGTATTAAAGAGAAATATAACATGCAAAGCCATAATTCAGTCGGTACACATCTTTATACATCTATCTTTATAGCAAACGATGTCTTAGAATAGATAATAGAATTTAACGCGTATTTAGACTTCGGAAGTGGACAGAATTACACCTCTGTCAATGTGTGAATATTTTAAATAATTTAGGCGTAAAATGAATGAATGAATGGACATCCCGCCTATTTAAATTTTGGTTTGTTCTCATTCAGGAGTTTGGTTTCAACAGTCTGCATATTTATTCAATCATTTAGGTTTTTGGATGAACTTGAACCCATAGTATTCTCCGGAAAATCAATAATCATGAAGTTCACAGTTCATTTCCCTTTAACGTTAAAAAAAAAAATATTTTATCTCCATGTATAATGTGTTTCAAATAGGTTTTGACGATTTTACAAGTCGAGGTGCGCTTCACTGCATTTCAATATGAGATTATGACAATGTAACGTGAGTTTGGTTCAGGCAAGTAACTCTTCTGATTACCGCCCGCAAGATCAACTAAATGGTAGACACGAAATAAAACAAAAATTAAATAGCGGAGACGAAACTTCTTTTATATTGGACATGTTACTTCTTAACTTTGACGTATACTTCTCGGTACTGATACTACCAAAAAACCTTAGAAGAATGGCCTATAACTTTTGGTTTGAGAAAAAAGCTTTGGCAGCCCAAGCTACTTTATCCCGTATTTCCGGGACTTGTATCACATACAAGGTTCCAATTTGGACTTGTTGTAGGGTAAAATCCAATCTTACAACTTAAATAAAGAACGTGCCCCAATAAAAAAAAACACTTTCGCAAATATCTCAAACATAAATTAATGTCATTTAAAAAGTAGTTAGGCCTATAAGGAACACAATATCACCCAGTCTGTAACCCAGTACGGGGTAGCCGACGAGATTAGCATTTTGCATATGGTGAAGTCGGGTAAAAATACATTTTAGAAAGTAACGGATGTATAAAAAGACTGCTTATAATGGCTAGGTTACTTCCCTTGTGTTAAAGCGACAAACTGCCAAAATTCAGATTTCCCACCGAAGGGTTGTCAGGTACTTGCCATGGGTTGGGGGTTTCCTCAGGGTAAAGGGCCCGGTTTCCTCTCAACTAAACCTATCAATGACTTTCAGTGCGGCGTAAAGCATCAATCAACTACCTTTGGTACTTCTTGATAAAAATCTAATTTATCTAGATTTTGTACGTTTCGTTGAATTTTCCCCTATATTTGGCCGCTCATACCACATTAAACGGAACAATTTTCTTCTGTGCACTAGGATTGATTGTTTGATTGATGTTTTACACCGTGCTGAAGAATGTTTCACTGACGTGGCGGCGTTGTTAGGTGTATTGTGGGAGGAATAGGGGATCTTTGCCAGGAGGAAACTCTCGGTCTTCGCTGGGTACTTGGTAACCCTTAAGGGCGATCGAATGAACTGTGTGGGATTTGGACCCATGAGCAAGCGATAAAATACACCCCACCCCACCCCCTCTCCCCCAATATCATCCTATGATCAATACGAAATTCCAAGAGATAATTGGTTTAATATATCATAATCAAATCGTGTTTGTCTGAATAATTATTTAAGTATCATTAAATATTTATTAAATGGAAAATTATCTAAATGGGGTGCATGTTTAGTCCATATGTAATCACATGTTTACAACGAATTTGAGCTTTCGTTTCTAAATCACATCTTGTGAGCAAGAATGGCCGGGCTTTGGTTTTTAAATATGCCGTTCGGAGCATTTGAAGACAACTTCTACTGAAACAGAACTGTACTCATAGTTCTAAAGTAAGACAGCCTTCTTCAAGATCTGTATCAAGTTTCTTAGCAGCCTTATTAGTTTGTTCCGAAGAAGAGCTAAGTTAAACGGCCTGACTTTAAGCACTTCACAACGGCTGAAGTTTTCCCAGTAGACAAACTCCATATGGTGTCATAAGAGGAGTAAGAAACTAAGCCTTCATATAAATCAAATATAGAATAAGTACGTGTTATTTCAAACACAGGTCAACTAATCCAAACAGCAAACATAATAAAAGGTACATTTTAAAACAGAAATCTCATACATTTCTTAATGAGAATTTTAACGATGCTATTGAGATTGAATACTTGGCAACTTCCACAAACGGGCATAGAGTGACAAATCCCTTCTGGTGGACTGAGCGGAATGAGTCGAACCGCGTCTGATCGATGGACGGCCCTTGTCGGACTAATAAGAATTTCTCTCGCTGATGGAAATAACAGATGAGCTTTGTTGATTCTTTCCAAGAAGATTATAGACAAAGTCATGCCCTTTTATATGTATAAAACGTTATGTATTTATCACAGAAAAAAATGAGACGTATCATTGCAATATGAAGGGATTCTATATGTGATAATCTGCAGGTATGTTTTCTAAACAGGCCTTATGGCCTCTGTCTGGTTTGACCACAGATTTACCCTATTGATTACAAATCGTAGGATCATAATTACCCCGTATTGTATAATTTCGTTAATAGGACGCACTTCAATTGTGATAAACAGTATGATAAACTACAGTCTTTAAATGTACTCAAACGAAAGCTCAATGTTGCAATGTAATACTTAAAAGTGACAAGTTTTCAGTATAACGATTTTAGCCATCTACTAGATTATATATCCAACAGGACAGATATTGCTCAATACTGACACGGAAGTCATAAAACAATTGTAAACCACTCAACAATATAAAGATTTATGGATTCTATGGGAATTGTTTTAATGATCGAATTTTCCATCCGACTGACATATTTTTGGTAAGGTTCAGTTATTATTGAGACCTTCACCTCTGTAAGTATACCTCCAACATTCCGCCAACCCGTAACCATAGCAACACTCTCTCTGGGAGAGGGCTGCTGACTATTATAAGCTATTCTTAACCAGCTTCTTTTAGTACGCGTAGACATTTTGTTAAATAGATCAAAAGCTGTAAAAACTGTGGAGGGATTATATAACGTTTAAAAATAGGTAAAATAGAGCCTATTTTCTAAGAAAGTATACCTGATCATTTATACACGTCCAACCAACATAATTCCAATTCTAAAAAAAACTAAACTTTAATTTGATAAAGCGTGTGAAATATTTAAGTATTAATTGCTTCAACTATTGTTGTTACTCAAACGGGTGTAGCTTTTCGCAATGAGTATCTGCTTTTGTTAGGTAATGTCAGAAAGTTTACTTTAGTTTAGACAAATGAGAAATGGTTTTCTCATTATCTCATATTTTCTAGTTAAGAATTATGGACAGCGGATACTGAACAGGGGCGGGAGAGTGAAGGTATGGCTTGTTTTGCGCTTAACGTCGTAACATAGATTTCTCCCGATTTAAGTATCGCTGGTAGAATCATAGCAGAGAGGATTTGGGCCAATATGTTGATTTGTTATAATATATTTAGTCAAAAGTGTTCTCGTCCATAAGGTTCGAACCTGATTCGCTTTGTTTAAAAATCGGTTTTTCGAAGTAACAGACTCAAAATGGGTCACATCTCGTGAACGATGAGGCCGAGTGTCATCATCCAGGAATGGTCTTCTGGAGACCAAGCGATGATCATCAAAGTGTGGAACGACAAATGGATCAAGGTTGGCTTGCATGGTTAACAAATCCAGCTTGCAACCAAGTGAGAAATATCCCTATTTCATAACAAATCCACCAGATACAGTACAGTTTCATGTTGCATAAGCTGTACCAGGGGAGCGTTTCGCGAAGCCGCCGCATCGCAGTTACCATGGAGACCATTTGGTCCGGTCATACGTCTACCAGGCATTTGCTGTTGCAATGCATAAGGCATCGTCGGAACCCGGCATTTGCTGTTGCAATGAATAAGGCATCGTCGGGACCCACGATTAAAACTTACGCAAAACTGTGGCGGAAATTTCACCAATTATAATCCGCGTTACGTAAGCATCTATGTAGTGTTCAAAACAAAGATGGACGAGTTTTCGGTTTATACTTCAATTCGATAAACTTGTCTCCAAACTGAAGAGTTACAACGTTTATAAGAGAACTTTTGATTGGTCCGACAGTAAATGGGCGTTCCCAGAAAACGAGGCTTTCAATCGCAGTTGGCCCAGGGGTAAAAGTTGAGCTTGTTGAGAATTTAACCCTGGGCATTCGAGGATGTGAAGAGAAGGGTTTTAAAACCCAGAGAAGGGTTTTATAGGCAATGTTGACCGAAAGCAGATACTGCACTCTGCAAAATTCATGTCGCATGAATGCTTTGAAGTTCCAGATAGTGAGATATAACATAACGAATTCCAACCCAGGTCCCGAAAGAGATATAACTATACCTCCAAGAGCAGTTTCGACTGATTTCGGTTTTTGTAATTTACCCATAGTTTTTATTTGTTTGGCATATTGATTGATATCGACGCAAGATGATTTCACTTATATGGCTAGGTGCCAGGTTTAGTGGATGAAAAAGCGGGGCCCTTTGTTTGGAGGAAACTCAGGGTCTTTCGTCGAATATCTGGCAACTATTCCACATACGTTGATCGAATAAAATATCCACTCGAGTTCTATTCGAACCTGCGCTGCATTGATAGAAGGACTGAGAGACTATCACTCTGCCCACTGAGTTTTCACTTGGGGGTGTAACATTTTTGGCTATGTATAGTTTCCATTCCTTCATGCCATATACCAAACCAATTTTGTTCAAATTTCGATTTTTTTTACCATTTACACTTGAATCATTTGACAAAGATATATATGTTTTAAGTTTCTCCCGCAATCATTGTTGTATATATTTAAATATCGATATGAGAGGTAAGGTAAACGGGCTTTAGGAGGAGTCTGAAAAACATCTGATATATATATCGTCGCGACTCACGTTCTCACAGACATTGGACTAAACAGGCTACTATAAAATAGTTCATAAAGACGAACAACACTAATAAAACACAACATACAAACCAATACACCTTCAGCCTAACACATGTTTATTACTTCACAGATATATCTGAATGTGGTCAGGCTGACCTACAATCGTATTCTCGCGAGATCTCCTTTAGACGTGGCTAAGATAGACCTCGTACGACTTTACCGGACATAGCGCAGACGAGCGTTCGATCTAGGGTAACATTTTTTAAAGCTAGCCGATAAATATAAAAATCCTGACATCACGCTGTACGTGAATATATATTTTGAATTTAAGAAAACGAGTCAATTTCACGAAATAGTCCCATTTTGATGAAAACTGGCAAAATGGCGACGTTCCCTGTCGATCCGATTCACTTTGAACTGGCCATTGTGATAGGTTCCACGGGTCGTTTCCAATAGCTGCTAGTGTTAAAATGTGCAATGTAACTAACAATAGCTCTAGCTAAGTGTAAGAGAATAATAGAAAAGCAAGCAGAGGCGAGTAAATGCCAGGTAAAATTCCAGGGTGTTGTTGTTTCGTTGAAAACTTAAAAGTCACATGATCCATTGACCTCCTATGTGAACTCTCCAACCCCATTCCAATGGATATTTCCAATACAAATGTCGTCCAATGGCCTTAGAGGTTAAATCTGGCCTTTACAACTAGGGCAACTTCTAATTTTAGATTGGCTGACCTAGTCTCATAGGCCAGCAACAAACCACAAATGCCATTGGACTGCACAGATTGGAAAACATTTGAGATCACTCGATTTGGATAAATTTGTTTAAAAATATTCCGTTTAAAAACAACGTTTAATACCCTCCCAGATTAGCTACTATTTGCATGAAACAGCCCATAGTACTTAGCCCATTGTTAAATACCCACAAGCGTACAACAGGAAAAGAATTACATCTATTGAAATGGTCACTTTTGCATACATAACTAACACGGGCAGCATAGAACCCAGGCGACCTCAAACCCGTGCCACGTAGAGCCCCAGCCAGATATATACGGGCCACCTCAAACCCGTGCCATATAGAACCCAGGCCAGATATAAACGGGCCACCTCAAACCCGTGCCATATAGAACCCGAGCCAGATATAAACGGGCCACCTAAAACCCGTGCCATATAGAACCCGGGCCAGATATAAACGGGCCACCTCAAACCCGTGCCATATAGAACCCGGGCCAGATATAAACGGGCCACCTCAAACCCGTGTCATATATAACCCGGGCCAGATATAAACGGGCCACCTCAAACCCGGACCAGATATAAACGGGCCACCTCAAACCCGTGCCATATAGAACCCGGGCCAGATATAAACGGGCCACCTCAAACCCGTGCCATATAGAACCCGGGCCAGATATAAACGGGCCACCTCAAACCCATGCCATATAGAGCCCGGGCCAGGTAGAAACCGGCCACCTCAAACACGTGTCATATAGAATCCTGGCCAGACAGAAACGGGTCACCTCAAACCCGTCCCACAAAAAACTCGCCCCCCATAGAACACGGGCCAGATAGAAACGGGCCACCTCAAACCCGTGCCATATAGAACCCTGGTCAGATTGAAACGGGCCACCTCAAACCCGTGCCATATAGAACCCTGGTCAGATTGAAACGGGCCACCTCAAACACGTGCTATATAGAGCCAAGGCCAGATATAAACGGGCCACCTCAAACCCGTACCATATAGAACCGGGGCCAGATAGAAACAGGCCATCTCAAACCCGTGCCATATAGAACCGGGGCCAGATGTAAACGGGCCACCTCAAACCCGTGCCATATAGAACCCAAGGCTCATAGATCATGTAATATTTTGTCGCATACAGAATTGTGCATTACAGTAAAAATTAGCAGGGTACAAAAAGGTGAATTTTTAGCAAAACTTAGCATGGCCTACTGGGAGAATGCTTAAGCATGTGAGGTATGTAACCCACACGTTGGTCGCACTCGAAACGTTTGAACCAAATCAGTTCTAACGATTCCCTAAGAGAAGTGTGAGTCTGTTGGACCCCAATAGAGACGTAACACTTGCAATGTGTAGAATAGACGAGAACAGATGTACCCAAGGTCCAGTCTATAATCCCGTTCATCGTTGTTGGGAGCTACCCAGCTCAAATCTCACCCAATACCTCATTCAGCCTGTAAAGTTGCAGTTGTAAACACAGACCTATGCTTTCTCCCATATCCCCTCTCGGCTTAACATTTAACACCTTCCATCAGTAGACGCCCACATATAAACAGATCAGCTTGAGAATATCGTTTGTAATCAAACCCTTGAGAAAGACCAATCAACGCCAGGTATATACAAGATCATATAATGTTCCCATGACAACAACAAATGTAATGACGTCATCGCAACTACCACGTCACGTGTGGGATTAGGGCTGTGCGAAGATGCGGTTGCAAAGATCAAGCAATGAAAATAAACATCACTGACTAGGTGAGGGTAGTAACAGATCAACAAGAAATAACCAAATTGACCAGCATTATAATAATTGTATTTTTAAGAGATTTCCCGTTTTGTTTAATTGATAACCGCGTTGGATAATCATAAGATAGCAAAACCAGGTTCTCCGTCTGAAGGAAAAATATCTTCCCGATCCATATCACATTCACCATGATTACGTCAAAGTCATTGTTTCACGGTTTACTCAAGATTATTTCACTTATATGGGCGTGTGTGTGTGGGGGGGGGGGGGGGTGGACAGGAAACGTTTTTGATCCACCAAAAGCATGTAAAAAGTAGTAAGTCTATTTTAGCCGATAAATAAATATACAAGAGAGTGCGAAAAAAGGTAAAATACATGAATTGCTTTTACAAGAACATATCCAATCACGTCAATATTTAGTAATTGCAAATGTACTTCGGGTGATATCATTGGTTTTCGCTGTAAATGTTGATATCATGAATTTCACCTGAAAGGATTTGAAAACTTTGAAAGTTCTGGTGAGAGATTTTTGTTGATGAGATTTTATGTTAAAGTGCCATGGGCTGCCAAAATATTGATATTTTACCGTATAATAGAATGTGGAAATTATTGGCTATGTTTCTCAGGGCCACAAACTGTATTGATTTTCCACATTCCGACGTCAGTCATTTATTTTTCCATGACATTCAAAGCCTCTCAGAATTTATGAAAAAAAAATTTGTAAGCCCATGCCACTCATACACAGTTAATAGATTCAGTTTAAAAAATGTATCCTTCATGATTAACGTAACGTAATAACATCGAATGGACACGAATATTATGAGGTTATTATATCACTTCGCATCCTATATCCATATTGGATGCGAAGTCATATAATAATCTTTTTATTATACATATGCAATCAAACGCCAACAACAATCATTTCAAGTTTAGTTTAAGTTTAAACAAGCCATCTAACATCTTGCAGAGATATGAGGGTTCTGACAAAACGACAGGAGCGAAGCAGACGACTCCGCGGTGACGTCAGATTCGAACGTTACACATCATCGAACTGACGTAGTCGCTCTTCTCTCTGTCGATACCCGGATGAAAATCCAATAGCACTATCCAATATCGATTTCGGCTCCAATATCAACTGATATATGATCGACACGTGGTACAAATGCTAGTCTTTCATTGGTTAATGAATACTGGTTGTATAATAATTCAGACAATTCATAAAACTCAATAGCCTGTGAAATATGTAACTGTTTTGCTGGTATTATGTCATAGTATAGGCCAACTAAGCACGTTTATGATTGATTCTACACGTGGGTAATAAGCTCGTTAAAGCTGTGCATTCGCATGAGGAAAAGTTAAAACGTCTTGTCACATAAATAGCGTAAAAATGAAGAATCCGGTATAAACATGAATGTTTCCATCAATTAAGTAATCAGACTTTTTTCTATGAATAAAAATCATTTTGTTTGAGCTAAGTTAATTTTGACAGTCTGCACAGCCTTTTAGAATTCGTGACGCTATACACATAAGCCTTGATATTGGGATCAGCAGAAATTTCTTAGTTTGTACTTTTTGATAAAAATGACAAACAATTCGCCATTTCAAAGAATTATTAACTGAGTTGTAGAGGAGTAAAGGAACACTATCGCATCTGCAGTGGGATGTTTTCACTGACTTGGGACCCGGCTGCAACCCGACACGTATGGCATCTCTACCTATCTTAACAAGCATGTATCGTTTTCACAGTTGGCAACGATATGTAGTCAGAGAACAGAGCCTTTAGGCCACGGCCCTCAACCTGAATTTAACAGCTTCTTTTTATCATTAACATCATAGCTCATCATAGACATCACCACTGTATATGTTTTTCATTTATTTCAATAACAATTTCATTAGCAATAATTAACATCAAATCAACATACTATGAATTCTAGTTTTGTTTTTGCGAGCCTTTGCTATGGTGACCGGAACACACTTGACTATTTTAACACTTTCTTATTGAAATTACACAGAAACGAATATTATCCGTTTTATTGACTGTTATCCCAGAATTACTTCCTTGAACAAGCCTACATTTTTAAACATTTCACCAGGCACTATTATATTTACCCTTGCTTAATTGTAAGTTAGATGAACAATTTGACAGTTTATCAACGATATTAAGTTATGATGTGCCAGGGAAGTGATGTCGTTTTGATTGTTTTCGATAGTGTGTTTAAAGACCTCCAGATGTTATCAAACTCCTGTTAACATTAAGCAAGCTTTTATTTATTTGGATAAGGGCATGTGTTTGTCGAAGAGTAAAGGGATTTTAAGGAATCCTGCTGTCTTGCATGCAGACGTTCTAAATTCCTTAGCCCCTCCCAACCCTCACTCTCAACTTTCTACTGGATACATTCCCATATCACTTCAGCTCGTCCTCATGGCCCGTTACTGCAGGTTAAGAAGGAGACCCGCTTATGGAAAATGGTACCTGAAATAACTTGGAGTTAGTCACACCGTCACCAGTGTGCCCTCACACATAAGCATATAGATTTAGTCTTAAGACGAGAATAATAATTGTATATTGAAAGTATACCTCAAACACAAATTTCAAGATTTTGGTCACTTTTGCCTAACGCACTAATAACATATTCTTGAAATGTGAGTTAAGGAGCGTGATTTAGCCCCACGGTGACCGATGGATCTGTCAGTTTGCACCCTAACGGTTATTCTTACTTCCTCTATCTTAAGGCCAATTAGGCCACAGGTCACGCTCCCTACAGTTATAAATAAATACACATATGCCGACAGCTGATG